>CM072769.1:71622500-72872500 GCA_036936925.1 Cenchrus fungigraminus | reverse complement strand
CAACTCTAATTCTAATCTAGAGCTTCTATCTCAGGTAGGCATTGATGATCTGATAGAATGAATTGGTGTTTCCACCCTGGGGTCAGGGGGCCTGTTTATATAGTCATGAGGAGGTGCCTTGCCGCCGTAGGATCAAACCGACCTAATATACGGTTTAGATTGCTTCTTATAGGCGGTGGAAGAACATTACAGAAGGGGAGCTGATGTGGCGCCAGGGGGGGCGGTTGGCCCCACCACCAGGCCGATCGGCCTGGTGTGGGCCCCCTCGGGGTCTGCCTTGGCCAGGAAGGTCCTTGCCCATTCCATATGCTTCTTTCTTGCAAGCCAAGTCACATCGAGTTCGGGAGTGTTCTGGAGCCTTCTAGACTTGTTTCTTTTCTTGCTTTTCTGGATAGTCCCTGTAATTTTATAAATTCACCAAAACTCGTGGAAATTGTCAGTGTAAACCCTAATAAGGTGATCTAATTATATTTTTGTCCTATTTCCAGTAAATGTGAGGGGAAATATTTATAGATAAAATGTGTCAACAAACTCCCCCACACTTAGGCTTTTACTCGTCCTCGATAAAAGGATGGTCTAACAACCGTAGAGATAAAGAAAATCAACATAATCATACTCCTTAGTCATACCTGCACTTATGGGATATCTAAGCATGAAACAGTTAGAAACAGATTACCTTTATTTCTCAAATCAAGTCAATGCAGAGTTTTTGAATAACTTTTGAAAAGAAAGTATAGCTTTACTTACTCCTTTGTGATACTCTCAAATCTCTCAAAATATATCATATCCTCACCAGAGCATTTATTTCGAAGTATATGTGGAGTTTTTAGAATGTAAAGATGTAGCAAACTTATCTTGCATATATTGCCGAGTCAAAACCGGATCCATGGAGAGGTATGTCATGAGTCATAGATCAAGATATGTGCGTGTGTCAACTTTAAAACCACTACTCTGACTTTTTAGAATCCTCTATCTTTTCCCCATTTTTTTAGAACAAGGTATTCAGCTATTTTGTGGAGAGGTGGGTTCTAATCACCCTCGGACACGCGTCCATTATTACTCTCTCACTTTTATTAGAGAAGTGGGCCCTACTCACCCTCGGACACATGTCCATTTTTCTTCTCTTATTTATGCCTTTTTCTTTTTCAGAGAGGAGGGTTCTTCTGACCCGTAGAACACTTGTCCATTTTCTCCTCTCTCTCACTTTTCTCTCCACTCTGAATTTTTTTTTCGATATTTGGCTTTTTTATAGTTGTACCTTTTTCACGATAAAATTTATGGGAGATAGAGATAAAAAATTTAGAGCATGGATACTTTAGTGAAAGCAGTGTACGTGATCTTGATCTTTGACTTAGACAAAACTTCAACATGGGTCGTAGATTTGACAAAGCTCAATACAAGTAAGCAGCAATTAAATTAAATTTATTTTCAGTGATTGCTTAAGGCTCTACTGGGACATATTATTGATCACAAAGGAGAAGCTTAGCTAATGATTTTAATCTTTTTGAAATAAAGAACTCTCCAGAGACAAGATAAAAGAAAGATGGTTCTCATTATTCTAACCTTATTCTAAGCATCCCAAAAGCAACAAATATTTTTAGGAGAATAAATATGCAAAACTTTATCCTTTAGGTTAACAAGACATCTTTTGGAAAGCATATCATAACAGGGCATCTTTGTTTTAATTCGAAATGGAAAGCAATTTGCAAAAAAATAAAAAGTTCAGGAAGCAAACCGAGTGGTGGACAAAATGTGGCCGAAGTGGGCCCCATAGCAGGCCGACCGGCCTAGGGAGGAGGCCGATCGGCCTCCCCCTGCCGTGGTTCGGGGTGCGTTTCGTCGTGTGAGTCGATGGTTCCATTCTTTTTCCCTTTTTTCTTGATTTTGGTCGTGGAAGATGCCGTTTGTTCGTCAATTTTTCTCCCCCACACTTGTTTTCTGTTATCTTGCATACACAGCATGGTGGAGACAAAAACATCTCCAGAAAATATAGATAGAAAATATGACTCAACTTGTGGATCACTTCATTGATAAGAGAGAGCACTTTATTACACGACTCCTACTATTAAAGAAAACTAACTAAATCAAACTAACTAAGACTAATGTGCTCTCTAACTATGGTGCTTACAAAGGGCCCTTGCCCTTCTTCGGGTCGCGGCTAGCGTCTCCCTCTTCATCCCTACGCTTCTTTGTTTTTAGCAGATGGAGGACGGTTTTGGTGAGGGAGCTATTTACGTGATGGATCTCCTTGCAAGTTTCTGCAAGGGATGCTACTTCCTGCGCGAGCTCAGCTACGGTCTTTCTGGTCTTCTGCTTCTGTGGCATCTGCTGGCTGGCCTCGATGATAGGAATCCTTTTAATCTGTGATTCCTTAGCGCAGATTCCGTCAATGACAACACGGCCTGGAGGAGTAGTGTACTTGTGCACCCTTGTGTTGCCGTCCATGTCCATGCGCACCTTGGTGAGTCGCTCACCATTCCTGGGCTCCTGCAGGTCCATGTAGCTAGGAACACGGATCGATTTTTTTAGGGCTGCTTCGCGGCGGCGATCGTACGCCTGAGCGTACATCACCTGCTTGTGTCCTTCAGGTGGTGGCGGCGAATGTGGACTACTAGGTGGAATAGGTGAGAGAGGGATGCGATCAGGTGGTATGACGGCAAGCGGCTTTGCTTCCTTCACGAAGGGGGTGATCGCCTTGGCTTCTTTGTTGTAAGGAGTAAGCTATTTGTCAGCCATGGCTGCTGCTTGGGAGGTTTAGATGAGAAAAAGGAGAGGTCTGCCCTTGGTTATATATCGGTCGTGATCTTGCACGAGGGGTTGACCTAGATTGGAATGGTCGCGGGCTATCTCGAAAACGATTCCCGAAGGTGGTTTTTCCAAATCTAATCACCTAAGAGATAGCGTGGGCGAAAGCTGGCGGCGAGAGGAGGCGGGCAGGGGCCGATCGGCCCAGTGAGGAGGCCGATCGGCCTCCCACCGTGTTGCCTCACGACGCTCTTCGACGTGGCGTGCTCTAACCATGTACTGATCCCGAAAAACCCTAAGTTGGCCCATTAGTGCCTAAAATTAATATTCTTAGGTAAATAAAAGAATTCTATCACATCTAAATCATCAGACTCTTTATTGGGCTCTAAAAATATTTTAAGGCGTTGACCATTTACCTTGAATAACGTACCTTCGTTGTCTTGAAGAGTGACGGCCCCATGTGACGATGAACTCACCACCTTGTATGGCCCGTCCCACTTGCTTCGTAGTTTCCCGTGCCCAAAGAGTCGTACCCTGGAATTAAAAAGTAATACCTGATCGCCTACGTTGAATTCCTTCTTCGTGATTCTCCTGTCGTGCCATCTTTTGGTTCTTTCCTTATAGATCTTGGCACTGTGGTATGCCTTCTCTCTCCATTCTTCTAACTCAGACAGTTGCATTTTCCGTTTTGTTCCGGCTGCTTCAAAGTCCATGTTCCATCTCTTGATTGCCCAATGAGCCTTGAATTCTTGTTCAACTGGCAAGTGACATGTTTTCCCGTAAACCAGTTGGTAGGGAGACATTCCAATGGGAGTCTTATAGGCTGTCCGATAAGCCCAGAGTGCTTCGGGTAACTTGGCCTTCCATTTTATTCCCATTTGGTCCACCATCTTCTGTAGAATGTTCTTGATCTGCTTATTTCACGTCTCTGCTTGACCACTTGTTTGCGGGTGGTAAGGAGTAGCGACATTGTGTTGGATCCCACGGTCCGAGAGATATTTCTCGAAGCGTTTATCGATGAAATGGGATCCTCCATCACTTATCACTAGCCTTGGCGTACCGAATCTTGGAAATATTGTCTCTTCAAACATCCTTATTGAGCTCTTGTGGTCAGCAAATCTGCAAGGCAGGGCTTCAACCCACTTGGAGACATAGTCAACTGCCACCAAGATGTACTCATATTTTCCGAACTTTGGGAATGGTCCCATGTAGTCAATTCCCCAGACATCAAAGAGCTCGATCTGAAGGTTGGTCATCAGTGGCATGGCATTTCTGGAATTGATGTTTCCGTGCCTCTGACAGGAGTTACACCTTCGTACGAAATCTTTTGTGTCTTGATACATGGTTGGCCAGAAAAATCCGCTTTGCCAGATCTTTGCATGTGTGCGGAAAGCCCATAATGACCTCCATATGGTGATGAGTGGCACTTCTCGATGATCTTCATTCCTTCTTCTGTCGGTACACACCTCCTGAGTAACCCGTCAGAGCATACTCGAAAGAGGTAAGGTTCATCCCACAGGTGATGGCGACTCTCGTAAATGAGCTTTTTCTTGTCAGCCCCTGGTCGTACATACCCTGCAACCATAAAATTAACAATATCTGCATACTAGGGGTCGGACCGGGCGATCCGATAGAGCATGTTGTCCCTCATGCGTCATTGATGGGTAGTTCCTGCGGTTTCTCAACATACATTCTAGACAAATGATCGACAACAGAATTTTCTACTCCCTTCTTATCTTTTATTTCTAAGTCAAACTCTTGGAGCAGCAAAATCCATCTTATTAATCTAGGTTTAGCATATTTCTTAGTGAGCAAATATTTTAAAGCAGCATGATCAGTGTAAACAATAACTTTTGCTCCTACTAAGTAAGATCTAAACTTGTCAATGACATAAACAACAGCTAGCAGTTCTTTTTCAGTTGTGGCATAATTAAGTTGAGGTCCCCTCAAAGTTTTACTAGCATAAGCAATGGCATGATGTTTCTTATCTTTTGTTTGCCCCAAAACAGCCCCCACAGCATAATCACTTGCATCGCACATAATTTCAAAAGGTAAAGACCAATCAGGGGGTTGAATAATGGTTGCAGAAATAAGAGCATTTTTCAGAGTTTCAAAAGATTTAAGACAAGCATCATCAAAGTCAAAGGGAATATCTTTGGCAAGCAGGTTTGTAAGAGGTCTAGCAATATGAGAAAAAAATTTTATAAACCTTCTATAAAAATCAGCATGGCCAACAAAACTTCAGATTCCTTTGACATTAACAGGTGGAGGTAGTTGTTCAGTTACTTCTATCTTAGCTTTATCTACCTCAATTCCTCTTTCAGAAACTAGATGGCCTAGCACTATTCCTTTTCTAACCATGAAATGACATTTTTCCCAATTAAGGACTAAGTGCTTTTCTTCACATCTTTGCAAAACCTTATCTAAGTTTTCTTGACAATCATCAAAAGTTTTTCCATATACAGAAAAATCATCCATGAAAACTTCCATGATCTCTTCAATCATATCAGAGAATATAGACATCATGCATCTTTGAAAAGAAGCTGGAGCATTACATAGTCCAAAAGACATTCTACAGTAAGCATAAGTTCCATAAGGACATGTAAAAGTAGTTTTGCTCTGGTAACTGGGATGGATCGGGATTTGGTGATACCCAGAATATCCATGAAGAAAGCAAAAGAAAGAGTAATTTGCCAACCGCTCTAACATTTCATCAATGAAGGGCAGTGGAAAGTGATCTTTCCTTGTGCCTTTATTGAGTTTCCTATAATCTATGCACATACGCCAACCAGTGACAGTTCTCTGAGGAATTAATTCGTTCCTCTCATTTTTCACCACTGTCATGCCTCCCTTTTTAGGCACGACTTGCACAGGGCTCACCCACTCACTATGTGAGGACCATGTGTGGTTCGAGGACCGGTGGATGGTCGCTTCCTGGTGTGATGAGTGATTGACAACATTGTGTGGACTGATTCTTAGCTAAGTATTGCAGGTGCAGGTTGCGGCTTGACTGGTGTTGGTGCAGGTGAAGAACAAGTGCGAAAGGTTGTCGCTGGTGAGGCCTCCAGGTGTGGAGAAGACAAGTAGGCTTGGTTCGAGGGACCCGGTGGCCAGCGGGGTCAAGTGCGGGCCGGATGGTGGCATGAACAGCAGGATGAAGTCGGTGGACGGTTTCTTGGTTGAGCCTCAAAACCAAGGTCGAGCCGGGACTTCGTGGGAGCCGAGTCATGAGTGGTGATTGGCGGAGGCTACATCAAGTTCGCGGGGTTTGCGGTGGTTCACCAGAAAACCACCGGGTTACTCGGCTGAGCCACAAAACCGAGGCCGAAGACTGGGCCTGGCTGTCAGGCCAAAACCAGTCTGACCGGTTTGGGAAACCGGTCTGACCGGTTTGGGGTCACAGGCGCCGGAAGCTTCGAAGCAGAGGACACGCGTCGGGATCGCAAGGCTTGCGTCGAGGCTAAGCGAAGTGCGGTCGCCGGGCATCCGTCCGATGGTGTTACGAAGACAAATTCCCAAAGTGCCCTTGGTGGGTGTGTATCCTAGTTTAGGCTTTAGGGGCATTTTATTCTTTCGGTTGCCTCCATATAACCCAAGTGGTGAGAGGATGGCAGCCATCTCTTGGAACCCTAGCTCATTTGGTTTTCCTATTTTCCATTCCTATTTTCCTTAGGATTTTCTTAGGACTAGCTTGAGAGCTTCATGGTGAGATCTTGTGAGAGGGAAGGATGATCGGGCGGCAAGCTAGACCTTGTATGAACCTCTTTGGTATGTATAGATGATTCGGTGTGGTTCCACAAGGCTTGATTGTGTTCTTCCCGTTTTTCCTTTTTGGTGATTTTCGGAGCCTTCTCTTACATTTTTCGTGGGGAAGTTTTGGGGGCATTTCTTTGAGGGATTCTTGTTGGATGTCACGTATGAGGACTGTGTGCCTCTTTGCTTGGTGCTCTTGCTCCAACAAACCCTCCGAAACGGCTTCAATTTGGTGGTTTTCGGTGGAATCCATGGGAAGGTGTTCTTAAGGGTTGACTTCCGATTCCTCTTGATTGAGTAGGTTTTGGGGACCGAGCTTCTAGCCAAAGGTAGCCCACGAGGTACCCCAGCTATCCCCAAAGTCTCACTTGAATCCGTGGAACGAACCGGGAGATCGATCGAGGTGAAGGCTAGGTTTTTCCCGCGGGCTGAGTTCTTCTCGACTGTCCAGGCAAAACCGGCCTGACCGGTTTCCCAAACCGGTCTGACCGGTTTAGCCCTAGTGGGCTGTTGTGAGGATTTTGAGCAGGAGAGTCTTGTGCTGGCTATGGCTTTTCTTGTTCAAAGGTGGAGAGGTTCTTGAGGTGTTTTGGGGTAGTTTTGGCCTCGAAGGTCTTTCGGGGATTTCCTGGACAAAACCGGCCTGACCGGTTTGCCAAACCGGCCTAACCGGTTTCCCCTGCCTGTGAGAGGCTAAGTCCCAGAGAATCAGTCTGACCGGTTTCAGAAACTGGCCTGACCGGTTTTGGTTGCCAGTAGCAGTTTCGAGTTGTTTTTCGCTGCGTGTTTCGAGTGGCTGTTGGTTGGATCTTGCTCCTAGGTTCAGTAGCACTCCAGTGGCTACGTGGACTTGGCAAGAGAAGCTTGCGGAGGTGTCCGAGTGAAATTGGGTTCATAGGCCGAATTCTTGAGTAGAATTTTTATCGGCTCCCATTCACTCCCCCCTCTCTGGTTCGCCGTTCCGGTCCTTCAAGTGGTATCAGAGCCGGTTTGGGTCTTCATTGACTCTTACCAGTCTAAGATCAAAAGATGGCACACCAGGAATGGGGTTCGGGTCCTCCGCACTTCGATGGGAAGAACTACCAGATGTGGCAGAGGCGGATGGCAGCGTTCCTCCGCGGAAAGGGTCAGATCCTTTGGGACGTTACGGTGAACACAGCTTATGTTCATCTGATGAACTTCCTTGCTCTAGGATCGAGGGATATGTTCGAAGCCAACAACAAGGCTGTCGACTACTTGTTTCGTGCTCTGTGTCAGCCCGAATTCAATCGGGTTCAGACAGAGGACTTAGCTTGTAGGATTTGGGAGCAGTTGAAGGATGCTCATGGTGGGAATGCTCAGGTTCAGGCTCGGATGTACGCGACTTACTGGAGAGAGTACGAGAACTTCACTCATCTCCCCGGCGAGTCCGTCGATGCCCTTTTCCAGCGGTTTACGGTCGTTGTGAACAACATGAGAGCCAATGTGGCTGTGCTCCCATACGATGATCATGATAGAGCTGTTTAGCTATTGCACTCGTTGGATCGTACCGTATGGGACGGGAAGTTTGAGGCTATTATTGAGTCCGAGAAGTATGACACCTTGACGGTGAACGAGCTGTTCTCAAAGCTCAAGTCGGCTGTGTTGGACCGTGGTATGACAGCCAAGATCGAGAGCCCGATTGATTCTCATAGTCTCGCTCTCGTTGGTGGCAAAGGAGCTAAGTCTAACACTAACGCATCCTCCAGGATGTACTCTCTGTCTTCTTTGATGTCTTTGCCAGACGAGGAGTTCGACGTGCTTGGAGAGGACGAGCTGGCGTTGCTGACCAGGCGGTTCGAGAGGCTGCACGAGAACCGGGTGAACACGAGGAGGACAGCACGGATGTGCTTTCAGTGCGGCAAGCCAGGACACTTCGTCGCCGATTGCCCAGAGAAGACGGAGAACAAGGACGGCTACAAGGACGGCTACAGGCACCGGTCGAGCAAGGATGGCAAGTACCGATCGAGGCGCGATCACAAGGACAAGAACAAGCACAAGGATGAGCGACAGTCGAGGAAGAAGGACTGCCGCGGCAGGAAGGCCTGAGCGATGGTCGGAGCGAGCGACGTCGACTCCAGCTCCGCCTACTCTTCCTCGAGCTCGAGTAGCAGCGAAGATGAAGGTGATCGGCGCAAGAACAAGAAGTCATCCAAGAACTTGAGCGGGCTGAGTTGCTTCGCGGGAGATGGCTTCTGCGGCATGGCTCGTAGCTCCGGCAGCAAGAAGAGTCACCAGAGCGACTCAGACTCCGACTCCGAGGATGAGGTATGTGATGAGCTCTCTTCTTTGCGCAAGGAGAATGATGAGTTGGTTGACTTGGTTGATAATCGTGATCACATGCTTAGAGAGGGCAAGAAGATGAGGAAAGAGCTTAGGGCCTCACTAGAAGATGCTAGGAACCGTGTGGCTGAGCTAGAAACCCAGAACCTAGATGCTAAGCTTGAGATTGATTCGCTTAAGGCTTCTCCTGTGGTTTCTGATGATGTTGATTGTGTTGATTGCTCTGTGTACCTAGTTGATCTTACTGCTCTTAAGGATAAGCATGCTTCTACTTGTGATGAACTAGATATGCTTAGGGTGGAAGTGGCTGAGCTTAAGTCTAGACCTGCTTTGCTAGGTGCTTGCACTTCTTGCCCTGTTTTACATGGAAAGATTGATGAGATGCATGCTTACACTGTTTCGCTTGAGGCTAAGTTGAAAGAGCCTATTCCCACTTCTTGCTCTACTTGTGAATTGCATGCGGTTAAAAATTTGGAGCTTGCGCATTATGTTGATCGCTTGCAGGATGAGAATGATGATCTGAGGAAATGTATGAGTTGGTTGTCGGGTCAGGAGCCTCAGCTTGGTATCATGATAGTGGCTTTCAAACGCTATGATGGTCAGGCGCTTGGGGCTGACAAGCTTGGAGAGAACAGTGGTGAGGGAGTTGAGAGAGTTGGAGAGATCCCTATCCCACCACCAAACAGACACAAGAACAAGTTTGAGCCCAAGCCCAACCATCTCAGAAACAAACTTGACACTACTCCAGATCCACCCATATTCCCTCACCCAACAAATGATTTCCAAAAACCGGTGAAGTTTGTGAGCCCAAAGGGAGGTGAGGAAGGAGAGAAGAAGGGTGAGAAACCGAGTGAGCAACCCCAACCAAAACCAAAACCAAAACCAATCCGGTTTCATTGTGACTATTGTGGGAGAGATGGTCATAAAGGGGAGTTTTGCTTCAAGAAGAAGTGAGAGGACAGAATGGCAAAGGAGTGGGCAAACAAGAACAGGTACAACCCATCTTATGGTGTGCCTGAGTCTCGTATGCCACTGCCTAGGGGTAAGGCCATTGTTCGCACAGTTCCGGCTTGAGGAGAAAAGAGTGCTTTGGGTGGAAGGGACCCTGCTGGAGGAGTTAAACCGGCCAGACCGGTTTGGAAACCGGTTAGACCGGTTTGGGCTGATCGGATAGCAAAACCGGTCAGACCGGTTCCAGAACCGGTCAGACCGGTTTGGAGACAGCAGGGTGACCAGTTTGGTTTTCGTGCTCGGGATGAGGCTCGGTTCAGGTTCTTTGGTCGTGGTTCTGGTGGTTGGTCTGGAAAGTTTGCAGGTGGTCAGTTTGCTAGGCACTCTCCACCTCGTGCTCAATACGAGGGTGGGAGGAGTCGTAGCTTTGAGATGGAGAGGAGGAACGGTCCACGGTTTTCCTTTCGTGGCTTTCGTCCTCCTCCAGCTAGAGAGGGTTGGTTCCCTCGTAGTGGTTACCGTGGTGGTGTTCGTGGTGGTAGCTTTGATAGGTGTGATGATTTGGTTTGTGCTAACCCCACTTTGGAGCAAATGGCTCGGCACTGGTTTTACTCTTTTGGTACTAACCCCAGTGCTGAGTCGTTTGTTCACTCACGTGCTCGCTTTTGAATTTCAGGTGGGAGACTTGAGGAACGTTTGGTTGATTGACTCCGGTTGCTCAAGGCATATGACCGTAGACAAGGGGTGGTTCTCAAGTCTCGTCCCGGTGGTGTCCAGGACATACATCACCTTTGGGGACAATGGGCGAGGGCGTGTGCTATCAGAAGGTGAGATCAAGGTAAGTGACAAGGTCACACTCAGGCGTGTTGCTCTTGTTCAATCACTGGGGTTCAATTTGCTTTCCTTGTCCCAGTTGTTGGATGAGGTCTTTGAGGTGTTGTTTCGGCCTGGTGGTTCTCAGATTTTAGATTCTCTAGGGGACCTTGTTTGCATGGTCGTTCCCGAGGGTCAAGTGTTCCGAGCTGATTTTTCTCAGTCTTCTGGTGTGGAGCGTTGTTTTTTGGCTGGTTCTTCGAGTGAGTTGTGGAAGTGGCATAGGAAGTTGGGTCACTTGAGCTTTGACCTTTTGTCTCGCTTGAGTAAACTCAATTTGGTCCGAGGATTGCCACGGTTGAGGTTTGAGAAAGAGTTGGTTTGTGCACCGTGTAGGCATGCCAAGATGGTAGCCTCTTCTCACCCGCCTCTCACCGATGTGATGACTAAGCGCCCATGCGAGCTGCTCCATATGGACCTTGTTGGCCCAGCTCGTGTGCGATCTGCGGGTGGGAAGTGGTATGTCCTTGTTGTGGTGGACGACTACTCTCGGTATGCGTGGGTGTTCTTTCTTGAGGAGAAAGGGGAGACGTTTGGTTTTGTTTGAGATCTTGTCTTGAGGTTAAGAAACGACAGGCACGGAGATGCCATACGAGCGATCCGCAGTGACAATGGCTCGGAATTCAAAAACTCTCGCTTCGAAACCTTTTGCCATGACTTGGGTCTTGAACACTAGTTTTCGAGTCCGTATACGCCTCCCCAGAATGGCGTTGTGGAAAGGAAAAACAGGACCTTGTGCGAGATGGCTCGGACGATGCTCGACGAGCATAGGACTCCGAGAAGGTTCTGGGCTAAGGCGGTCAATACCGCGTGCTATGTGTCAAACAGGATCTACCTCAGGGTTCATAAGAAGAAAACCTGTTACGAGTTGATGCACGGTCGCACACCCAAGGTGAGTCACTTCCATGTCTTTGGTTGTAAATGCTTCATTCTGAAGAAAGGGAAGAAGTTGGACAAGTTCGGGGCTAGGTCTGTCGATGGCATTTTCTTTGGTTATGCATCTCATTCTAGAGCATTTCGTGTGCTCAATCTTGAAACTAACCAAATCGTGGAGACTTGCGAGGTAACCTTCGACGAGACACAACCATGTAGTCAGCTTGTTTTTGAGTGTGCAGGTGATGACGAACTTGGCGAGGAGATCTTTCAGGAGGAGGAGCATGAACATGGAGATGATGAAGATGGCGGTGTGGTGCCCGCAGCTGAACATGTACCTACTACTTCGACGACGATCATGAACGGGCCCTCTCCCACACCTACAACGACAAATCCAGATCAAGGCGAAGCTGCTATTGAGGGGAAGGTAGCATCAAGGCGAGAACCTCCCCGGCGAGTGCAAGTGGATCACCCAGCTTCGAGAATCATCGGCGACATGAATGAACGTACTACACGGTCGAGGGTTCGGAACAATTCTCATTTCGCTCATGCTGCTTTTGTTGCCACCTTTGAGCCTAAAGACATTGGACACGCGCTATCTGATCATAATTGGGTTAATTCGATGCATGAGGAGTTGGAGAATTTTGAGAGGAACCAAGTTTGGGTGTTGGTTGACCCTCCTCCAGGGTGTAAGCCAATTGGGACAAAATGGGTGTGGAAAAATAAAGAGGGAGAGAAAGGAGAAGTGGTGAGGAATAAGTCGAGACTTGTTGCTCAGGGGTACAGTCAGAAAGAGGGGATCGACTATGAGGAGACTTTCACTCCTGTAGCTCGTTTGGAGGCGATCAGGATCCTTCTAGCCTTTTCCGTGGCTAAAGGGTTCAAGTTGTACCAGATGGATGTGAAGAGTGCTTTCCTGAACGGTGTGTTGGAGGAAGAGGTGTTTGTGAGGCAACCACCGGGGTTTGAGAGTGAGAAGTACCCCCACCGGGTGTACAAGTTGAGGAAGGCGCTGTATGGGTTGAAGCAGACGCCTAGAGCTTGGTATGGTAGGCTGAGGGGGTTCCTGTTTGAGAGAGGGTTTGAGATGGGGAAGGTCGATCAGACCTTGTTCCTCCTCAGGCAGGGTAGAGATATCCTGATTGTGCAGGTATACGTGGATGATATTGTCTTTGGTGGCTCGTCTAACTCTCTTGTTGCAAGGTTTGCAGAAGACATGAGCAGGGAATTTGAGATGAGCATGATGGGCGAGTTGCAGTTCTTCCTCGGGCTACAAATCAAGCAATCAAAGGAAGGAACATTTGTGCACCAAGCTAAGTACACCAAGGACATTGTGAGGAAGTTCAAGATGGAGGACTCCAAGGCCATGGCGACGCCTATGAGTACGACTATAGCTCTTGATGCGGACGAGGAAGGTGAACACGTGGACCAGAAGGAGTACCAGAGCATGATCGGGTCACTCCTCTACTTAACGGCGACGAGGCCGGACATCCAATTCTCGGTATGTCTGTGCGCTCGTTTTCAAGCGTCTCTGAGGACTTCACATCGGCAATCAGTCAAGCGCATATTCAGGTATTTGCGACTTACTCCCGACTTTGGCCTTTGGTACTCCGCGTCTTCTTCTTTGGCTCTTCATGGATTTTCGGACGCGGATTTTGCCAGGTGTCTGTTGGATAGGAAGTCCACTTCTGGGACTTCCCAGTTCTTGGGTTCTTCTTTGGTGTCTTGGTCTTCCCACAAACAGTCGAGTGTTGCTCAATCCACTACCGAGGCAGAGTATGTGGCCGCAACTAGTTGTTGCTCTCAGCTCCTTTGTATCACATACACCATGAGTGACTTTGGTGAGGAGTATACCCATGTTCCACTTGAATGTGATAGCACCAGTGCCATAAGCGTTGCAAAGAACCTAGTGCTCCATTCCAAAACCAAGCACATAGAAGTGAGGTATCATTTTCTGAGAGACAACGTAGAGAAAGGAAAAATCGCTTTGATCCATGTACCCACACATGACCAGCTAGCCGATATTTTCACCAAACCCCTAGATCAAGCAACTTTCACTCGTTTGCGGGGGGAGCTTGGTGTGTGTTTGATTTCTTGAGTTGGTGTGTGAGAGCTTTGTTGTAGCATATGTATAGCTTTCCTTTGTTCATTCCTTGCACTTGGCATGGCATATGTAACATGATGTATAGGCATCTTTGTATCTTAGGTTGCATGCATTTTGTATCATATGCATTGTTTAGGAAAAGCTTCTCCTATATACATTGTTCACCATGGAATGATATATATGTATTTCTGAGCTAGCTTGGTAAGCTATGGTTAGTTTGGCTTAGCTCTTGATAATCTTGGTTTATATCCATGGTTGATGGCTATGTTTTTGAAAAATCTCATATGTATGCTCTCTTGTGAGCAAATGCCTTTATATGATCTTGACATGTTTTTGTGGCTTGGCTATGCTTAATTTGTGGTTGGATAGCTTATTTTGATCATATGGGGCCAAAGGCTCATTTGCCATCATGAATGTTTAGCCCCCATGCTTGATCTTGTGGAGGGGCATAAGTTCCTTTTTGTCGCAAAGACATTTCATGTACCAATTTCAAATCTGAAAATGAAATGTAAATTGCTTGGAAAATGTGCTCCCATGTCATATGTGCTAATTTTAATTTGCCTTGGGTGCTAAACCGTTGCATGATGTCTACCAATGAGAAGTCTCATATATAGAAGTAGGCACATGGCTCGGTGGCTTTGACATGAGATGAGGTGCTTGTGGGTGTTTATGATGGTCTTATGCTTAGAATGGTTGTCCTAGCATGAAGTTTGTGTGGCTTTGCCATTTTGATATGTTTTGCTCATGTTTAGGACTTTGCTCATGAGAGGGTGATTTTTCCCAAAAATGCTCAATTCTCTCTTAGCTTTACCCAATGGTTGTGAAACTTGGTGATCATGTAGTTGATGTTCATACGATGCTGTAGAGTATCTAGCTTGCTCATTTGATCATGTGTAGCATCTTGTGATGAATTTTGTCTATTTGAGAAGCTCTAGTTGCATCTTTTCCAAATTTGAGCCTTGATTCATGCATTGGCAACAAGGGGGAGAAAGGTTGGTTGAGAAAAGTTGCATTGCATCCCTAGAACATATTCCAACAGTCAAGGGGGAGCTTCTGCATTTCTTTTGCATTTTTGGTTTTTGGGGGGTGTTTCTGCTGAGTTAAACCGTCCTGACCGGATTTGGGAACCGGCCTGACCGGTTTGGTTTAACCGGCCTGATCAGTTTGGGAAACCGATCTGACCGGTTTGTGCCCAGGGTTGGCACATGTCCAGAGGGAGTATGCATATGTGCAGGGGGAGCTCGTGGGTGCTTTGGTGGTTTGTGCTCTTTGCTTGAACTTGTTTTTGACTCGGTTGTGTCGAGCCGTTGCCCTTGCCTAAGGGGACCGAGTCTTTCCTCTTTCAAGTGATCTTGCTCTTTGCCTTTGTTTGGCTTTCGATCACTTGTTTGAGTTTTCGTTTAGTCATTTCTTTTCTTTTCCTTTTCTCTTTGGTTACCAAATGTGTGTGTTGTCAATGCACGCATCAAGGGGGAGATTGAGGACCATGTGTGGTTCGAGGACCGGTGGATGGTCGCTTCCTGGTGTGATGAGTGATTGACAACGTTGTGTGGACTGATTCTTAGCTAAGTATTGCAGGTGCAGGTTGTGGCTTGACTGGTGTTGGTGCAGGTGAAGAACAAGCGCGAAAGGTCGTCGCCGGTGAGGCCTCCAGGTGTGGAGAAGACAAGTAGGCTTGGTTCGACGGACCCGGTGGCCAACGGGGTCAAGTGCGGGCCGCATGGTGTCATGAACAGCAGGATGAAGTCGGTGGACGGTTTCTTTGTTGAGCCTCAAAACCAAGGTCGGGCCGGGACTTCGTGGGAGCCGAGTCATGAGTGGTGATTGGCGGAGGCTACATCAAGTTCGCGGGGTTTGCGGTGGTTCACCAGAAAACCACTGGGTTACTCGGCTGAGCCACAAAACCGAGGCCGAAGACCGGGCGTGGCTGTCAGGCCAAAACTGGTCTGACCGGTTTGGGAAACTGGTCTGACCGGTTTGGGGTCGCAGGGCGCCGGAAGCTTCGAAGCGGAGGACACACGTCGGGATCGCAAGGCTTGCGTCGAGGCTAAGCGAAGTGCGGTCGCCGGGCATCCGTCCGATGGTGTTACGAAGACAAATTCCCAAAGTGCCCTTGCTGGGCGTGTATCCTAGTTTAGGCTTTAGGGGTATTTTAGTCTTTCGGTTGCCTCCATATAACCCAAGTGGTGAGAGGATGGCAGCCATCTCTTGGAACCCTAGCTCATTTGGTTTTCCTATTTTTCCTTCCTATTTTCCTTAGGATTTTCTTAGGACTAGCTTGAGAGCTTCATGGTGAGATCTTGTGAGAGGGAAGGATGATTGGGCGGCAAGCTAGACCTTGTATGAACCTCTTTGGTATGTATAGATGATTCGGCGTGGTTCCACAAGGCTTGATTGTGTTCTTCCCGTTTTTCCTTTTTGGTGATTTTCGGAGCCTTTTCTTGGATTTTCCGTGGGGAAGTTTTGGGGGCGTTTCTTTGAGGGATTCTTGTTGGATGTCACGTATGAGGACCGTGTGCCTCTTTGCTTGGTGATCTTGCTCGAACAAACCCTCCGAAACGGCTTCAATTTGGTGGTTTTCGGTGGAATCCATGGGAAGGTGTTCTTGAGGGTTGACTTCCGATTCCTCTTGATTGAGTAGGTTTTGGGGACCGAGCTTCTAGCCAAAGGTAGCCCACGAGGTACCCCAGCTATCCCCAAAGTCTCACTTGAATCCGTGGAACGAACCGGGAGATCGATCGAGGTGAAGGCTAGGTTTTTCCCGCAGACTGAGTTCTTCCCGACTGTCCAGGCAAAACCGGCCTAACCGGTTTCCCAAACCGGCCTGACCGGTTTCCCAAACCGGTCTGACCGGTTTAGCCCTAGTGGGCTGTCGTGAGGATTTTGAGCCGGAGAGTCTTGTGCTGACTATGGCTTTTCTTGTTCAAAGGTGGAGAGGTTCTTGAGGTGTTTTGGGGCAGTTTTGGCCTCGAAGTTCTTTCAGGGATTTCCTAGACAAAACCGGCCTGACCGGTTTGCCAAACCGGCCTGACCGGTTTCCCCTGCCTGTGAGAGGCTAAGTCCCAGAGAATCGGTCTGACCGGTTTCAGAAACCGGCCTGACCGGTTTTGGTTGCCAGCAGCAGTTTCGAGTTGTTTTCCGCTGCGTGTTTCGAGTGGCTGTTGGTTGGATCTTGCTCCTAGGTTCAGTAGCACTCCAGTGGCTATGTGGACTTGGCAAGAGAAGCTTGCGGAGGTGTCCGAGTGAAGTTGGGTTCATAGGCCGAATTCTTGAGTAGAATTTTTATCGGCTCCCATTCACTCCCCCCTCTCTGGTTCGCCGTTCCGGTCCTTCACTATGTGGCACAGGATATATAATCCCGGTGTGTAAAAGTTTCAGAACTTCTTTCTTCACTACCTCTCTCATCACATTGTTGAGTCTTCATTGGGATTCTCTAGATGGTAGAACATCAGGGTCTGTAGGAATGTGATGTGTGCAAAGGGTAGGACTAATGCCCTTATGGTCTTGGAGTGAGTAGCCAAAGGCTGAGCGATGTTGTTCTAAGATAGTTATCAGCCTTTGAGTCTCTTCCTGAGTGAGTTTGTCATTAATGATCACAGGAGCCTCAGGATCATTGTGCAAAAAGGCATATCTAAGACCAGGTGGTAATGGTTTAAGTTCAATGGGAGGTCTCGAGGTTTCCTCGAATTCATCGAGGGGTTCAGATTCTGTAGGATTTTCTTCTTCCTCCTCGATGAAGAATTCAGTGACATCTTCTTGATTGGATTCTACGAAATGTTCTAGAGATGCTTCATTCACCTCTTCCATTGGGTCTGGTTCTGGACTGGGTTCGGTCTTAGTATGGATCGAATGTGCGAAGTGTAAGGGAACTTTAATAGTTTTGCCTAGGCAAATGTCAAGTTTCCCTGTGTGTCCTTCTTTAAGGAGTCTTTCCAAAGGATGGCCTATTAAAAGGTCAAACTCATTAATATCAAAAATGTGGAAGCTCAGGTGAATTGGCATGTCGTTTACCGAAATGGGTATGACATAAAGAATTCCTGAACTTTGAATAATTTGTCCTGAGGAGCACTTTAATAATTTCGTTGTGGGAGATAATGGCGTGTTTTTAATAAACTGATAGAAAAAGGATAAAGCCATTATATTGATTCCCACAACTGGATTATAAAGGGCATCAAAGGGGGTTCCATTGATTATGCATTGAATTGGTGTAGAAGGTGAATCCAAACGGACCACGTCAGAGGAAAGCTCTGACTCTTCTAACCATTCCCCACTCATGATGGAAGCAAGCTCCACAGTGTGTTTTCTTGAGAAGGTTTGCTCAAAAGGGTCTATCTCTTCATGTGAAGATGATTTGTACTTTTGAGGCCTCTTCTCTTTATGATAATTCGAGGTATTTCCATAATCGGAAAATAAATCATCCTCGATATCATTAATAAAATCAGGTAGAGGAATTTCTTCCTGTGGTGATTCTATTGGTTGGATAGCTATAGGTTGAGATGATTCTGGCATAGGTTCTGGTGTAGCTATCTCTGGAATCTCTTCTTCTAAAGTTTTCTCTTTTAATGGATCATCATTGGTGCTGGCTAGAATTTTATCTAGGATAGTTCTAGCTTCACTGGATGTAAGGTGTATGAATGATCCATGCGAGGAGGTATTTAAGTAGGCTCTAGATTCCTTATTAAGACCAATATAGAAATGTTGAAGGAGAATATGGTCTTGAAGGCCTAGATCTGGTCCGGATTTGTAAAGGAGTTCAAAACGTTCCCAGGATGAACTCATAGACTCACTATCCCCCTATTTGAAGGATATGATCTTGGTTCTGAGGTTGACTACTCTGGATAAAGGGTAGAAATCCATGCAGAAATCCGCACGGAGAGTTCCCCAATCGCCTTTCTTCTTCTCTTTGGTTCTGTCATACCATTGGCGAGCTTTTCCTTGCAATGTGAATGGAAAAAACTTCCAACGGATGGTCTCGTTAGACATACCCTCTATATGAAGGCAGTCACAAGTTTGTTCGAACTGTTGGAGATGATGATAAGGGTCTTCGTCTTCTATTCCTAAGAAAGTGTTGGTTTAGACCATCTCTATTAACCGTGGGCGCAGCTCATAGGCATCAGATAGGATTGGCTTCGATGATGGTATGGGCCTAAGGTTGAGCTCTGAGGGTGCCGAAAAGTCTTTAATGAGGGTAGTATCCATAAGGACAGTAGAAAAGATAAAATCTAAGACTAAAAAGGAAAAGATAAAAGTATACGTACAAGATATAGTTATACTCACGAGTTCTCTCTTAACCGTTCTCCCCGGCAACAGCACCAGAAATACTTGTTGGTATTTGTTAAGCCTACAGAAATATTATGATGGATAATCCGCAAGCGCACGAATATCGGTGAGCACTTCACCCGGGAAGAGGGTTTTAAATATCGAATCCACAGGGAGAAAGGTAGAGAGGGTGGTCTGAGATATATAACTAATCCCTGAGCAGTTATCAAGGACTTGATAGAAAGAGAGATAAGGAAAACTTAAGGATGTCTAGTTCTTACTCGCACAAGCTATGTTTATATTGTTCTTATGGGGGATTGTCTGAAGACACGCTTAGGAAAGGGAATCTCCCGACAATCTATGGGGGGAGTCCTACGGTTTCTATAAACGGGAGGTGGACTGCAAAGGACAGACGGGAACGAGGTCACTTCCCACTTCTACCACACGATCCGGAATATAGAAGGTATTCATAAGCTAGCTAGTCCAAGCACCACGCTTACACTAAACATGCAACTTTAACTCAAGAGCGACAGGAATTAAAGTACTCATAAAAGAGTTATGAACCGTAAGAACAATAATAACAATGTTACTCACTTGAATAAGAAGTTGATTTCTCCACAAGTTCTCAAGATCAAGCTCCAATGGAGTCGATCCCAGAGGAAGAAGATGAAGAGGAGACACCGACAGGTCCGGGCCTTCCTTCAACTCCGCCTCTACTGCGCTCTAATTCTCTCGAACAAGATTAGCTAGATCTGAATAGATCGTGGCTCTAATTTCTCAACTTGATACTAACTCTCCAACTCTAATTCTAATCTAGAGCTTCTATCTCAGGTAGGCATTGATGATCTGATAGAATGAATTGGTTTCCACCCTGGGGTCAGGGGGCCTGTTTATAATGTCCTGAGGAGGTGCCTTGCCGCCGTAGGATCAAACCGACCTAATATACGGTTTAGATTGCTTCTCATAGGTGGTGGAAGAACATTCCAGAAGGGGAGCTGATGTGGCGCCAAGGGGGCCGGTCGGCCCCACCACCAGGACGATCGGCCTGGTGTGGGCTCCCCTCGGGGTCTGCCTTGGCCAGGAAGGTCTGTGCCCCTTCCAGATGCTTCTTTCTTGCAAGCCAAGTCACATTGAGTTCGGGAGTTTTCTGGAGCCTTCTAGACTTGTTTCTTTTCTTGTTTTTCTGGATAGTCCGTGTAATTTTATAAATTCACCAAAACTCGTGGAAATTGTCAGTGTAAACCCTAATAAGGTGATCTAATTATATTTTAGTCCTTTTTCCAGTAAATATGAGGGGAAATATTTATAGATAAAATGTGTCAACAATCATGTACATGCTACTTCCACTACGACGACGACGATCGAGGATGGTCCATCCCCTACACCCACTACGACTGAGGCTGTTCGAGTGGAGGCTGCTGCTGAGGGGGAGATTGTGTCTACGCGAGAGGCTTCCTAGTGTGTACAGGTGGATCACCCACCGACGACGATCATAGGTGACCTTCATGAACGCACTACACGGTCGAGGTCGAGGAACACTTCTCATTTCGCTCACTCAGCTTTTGTTTTGTCGTTTGAGCCCAAAGAGATTCGACACGCTTTGTCTGACGAGAATTGGGTGAATTTCATGCACGAGGAGTTGGAGAATTTTGAGAGAAACCAATTCTGGGTGTTAGTCGATCCACCACCAAATTGCCGTCCCATAGGTACCAAGTGGGTGTGGAAGAACAAAGAGGGTGAGAATGGGATGGTTGTGAGAAACAAGTCAATGTTGGTGGCTCAGGGGTTCAACCAGAAAGAGGGTATACATTATGAGGAGATATTTGCTCCTGTAGCCCGTTTGGAGGCAATTAGGATCCTTCTAGCCTTTGCCGTGGCTAAAGGCTTCATGTTGTACCAAATGGACGTGAAGAGTGCTTTCTTGAATGGGGTGATAGAGGAAGAAATGTATGTGAGGCAACCCCTGGGGTTTGAGAGTGAGAGATGCCCACACCGTGTATACAAACTCTAGAGAGCGCTCTATGGGTTGAAACAGGCACCTAGAGCTTGGTATGCTAGGTTGAGAAGCTTTTTGTTGAGTAAGGTGTTTGTGATGGGCACAGTTGATAAGACGTTGTTTCTCCTTAAGCATGGAAATGACCATTTGATTGTTCAGATTTACGTGGATGACATAATCTTTGGTGACTCTTCTCATGATCTTGTTACCAGATTTTCAGATGACATGAGCAGGGAATTTGAGATGTCCATGATGGGCGAGCTGCAGTTTTTCTTAGGACTTCAGATCAAGCAGTGCAAGGACGGGACGTTTGTACATCAGGCGAAGTACACCAGGGACATGGTGAAGAAGTTTGGCATGAACAACTCCAAGCTGCTGACTACACCGATGGGTACCACTACGGCTTTGGATGCGGATGAGGATGGCGATCCTGTGGACCAGAAGGAGTACCGGAGCATGATCGACTCCCTCCTCTACTTGATGGCGACGAGGCCGGACATACAGTTCAGTGTGTGTCTGTGCGCTCGTTTTCAGGCTTCACCGAGGACTTCACATCGGCAGGCCGTCAAGCAGATTTTCAGGTATTTGAACTACACTCCTTAGTTTGGTCTTTGGTATTCTACCTCCTCGACACTCAGACTTCACGGGTACTCCGATGCTGATTTTGCTAGGTGTCGATTGGACAGCAAGTCTACCTCTGGGTGTTGTCAGTTTCTTGGTTCTTCTTTGGTCTCTTCGTCATCTCGCAAGCAATCCAGTGTAGCCGAGTCCACTACAGAGGCCGAGTATGTAGCTGCTGCTAGTTGTTGTTCCCAGCTCTTATGGACGACCTACACTATGAGTGATTTTGGTGAGGAGTGCACCCAGGTTCCACTCTTTTGTGACAGCACCAGTGCCATAAGTGTAGCAAAAAATTCAGTCCTTCACTCCAAAATGAAACACATAGAAGTGAGATACCACTTTCTGAGGGACAATGTTGAGAAAGGAAACATATCTTTGTCCTATGTATGTACCCAAGATCAGCTAGCCGACATATTCACTAAACCACTTGACCAAGTCACTTTCAAACACTTGCAAGGTTTACTTGGAGTGTGCTTTCCTTTCTAGTTGGCTCTTGGAGCTTCTCATGTATATATGTTTCATATGTCTCATTTTGTTACATTCCATGCATGCATTTTACTTTCTATACAAAACCTGGTAGGATAGCCATCTTTGGATCACTTGTGCTAGGAACAAGCTTCTCTTATATACTTTGATCATTGATGGGCTATATGTGAGATATGTGCATGTTTGGTAAATGGTGATGTGAATGCTATGCCCTTGATGGTTTTGCCATATATTCATGATGAGATAGCTTTATGTTTGTGAAAATGATAAAATTGCCTCACTCATGATTAGATGTCTGTCTATGTTCAATTTGTGCTCAAATGCCTATATCATGTTTAGTTTGTGCTTGAGTATCATATTCTCTTTGCTTGGGGTCAAAGACCTATTTATCATTGTAAATGTTTAGCCCATTTGTTTACTTGTGGAGGAGCCTATGCTTCTTTTTGCCGCAAAGGCATTTCATGAACCATGTTTAAACTTGAAAATAAAATTGGTGTATGAATTTTCTTATGCTTGAAAAATGAGCTCTTGATAAAGTCTTTATGTTTTGATTTTCATATCTTGGGTGCTAAACCATTGCATGTTGTCTACCATGAGAAGTCTCATTTTAAGAAGTAGACACATGGCTTGGTGGCTTTAACATGACTTGAGTAGCTTGTGGGCGTTTACCATGATAATGTGATGAGAATTTGTGATCTTGTATAAACTTTGGATGATCTAGGTTATTTTTGTTCAAATTGCCATGCATAGGTTTTTGCTCATGAGATGAATGTTTCTTTGTGAAAATTGTTCAAAATTGCTTTTGGCCATGTCACATGCTTATATGTCTCTACTTTCTTGATGGCAATGCGCTAACTACACCGTGTCTACTTAGCTTGCTTTGTCTCATTTGTAGCATTTTGTTGTGCTCTTTGTATATTTGAGAAGCTTGGTAGATTGTATATATGCTTTGACATGCATTTTTCATGAAAACAAGGGGGATAGCTTCATATACCTTGATTCATGCATTGTCAACAAGGGGGAGAGTTTTGGGAGATATGTATGATAGGGGGAGAGTTTGTGGAAAATTGGTATGCATTTGTGAGATGTTGCATGTGAGGAGAAAAATTTTGAGAAAAGAGGTTGCATTTGCTCAGGGGGAGTTTGAATATGTGCAGGGGGAGCTCCTTTGGTTTGCCTGAGTTTTGCGCTTTGTGGTGTGCTCTTTGTGAGCTTTATTTTGTCTCGGCTGTGTTGAGCCGTTGCC
This sequence comes from Cenchrus fungigraminus, assembly GCA_036936925.1. Classification (NCBI taxonomy): domain Eukaryota; kingdom Viridiplantae; phylum Streptophyta; class Magnoliopsida; order Poales; family Poaceae; genus Cenchrus; species Cenchrus fungigraminus. The sequence goes on along the minus strand of CM072769.1, from coordinate 72,849,292 downwards.
CTTGCCTTAGGGGGTTGAGACTTGGTTTGGCGAGTGATCGTGTTTTTCGCTTGTTCTTTGGCTTTGGATCACTTGCTTGGAGGTTTGTGTTCGTGGTTGTTTTCTTTTCTTTTTCTCTATGTGATTTCTATGGGTGTTGTCAATGCACTCATCAAGGGGGAGATTGAGGACCAGGTGTGTCCGAAGACCAGTGGAGGGTCGCTCCTTAGTGATGAGTGATTGACAACGCTGTGTGGACCGATGCTTGGCTAAGTGTGCAGGTACAGGTTGCGGTTTGACTCATGTCGGTGCAGGTGAAGAACAAGCGCGAAAGGCCTTAGCCATGGCAGCCTCTGGGTGATGGAGAGGCAAGTAGGCTTGGTTGGATGGACCCGGTGGCCGATGGGGTCAAGTGCGAGTCGTGCGGTGCAGGACTGGCGGGCTGAAGTCGTGAACATGGGCCGGTGCAAGGTAGTGGATCGAGGCCGAAGCTTGCACGCGGGGTTTGGTGGTTTGCCCACAAAACCATCAGTGGACGGTTTCTTGGTTTGGGCCTCAAGCCCAAGCTCGGAGGCCCGAGGCGACGGAGACGGTGATCCAGGAGCTTCGGGAAGCTTCGAGGTGGAGGGCACATGGCGTGATCACGGGGTTTGCGTCGAGGTGAACCGAAGCTGCGGTGGAAGCGTGTCCGTCGGATGAAGACTTGACCAAAATGCCCCTGAGGGGTTGTATCTTCATTTAAGCAGTAGGGGTAGCGTGGTCATTTAAGCAGGTTGCGGCTTGACTAGTGTTGGTGCAGGTGAAGAACAAGCGCGAAAGGCCTTAGCCGTGGTGGCCGCCGGGTGATGGAGAGGCAAGTAGGCTTGGTTCGATGGACCCGGTGGCCGATGGGGTCAAGTGCGTGCCGTGCGGTGCAAGACTATCGGGCTGAAGTCGTGAACATTGGCCAGTGCAAGGTAGTGGATCGAGACCAAAGCTTGCACGCGGGGTTTGTTGGTTTGCCCACAAAACCATCGGTGGACGGTTTCTTGGTTTGGGCCGCAAAACCAAGTCGGAGGCCCGATGCGACTGAGACGGGGATCCGGGAGCATCGGGAAGCTTCGAGGCGGGGGGCACGTGGCGTGATCGCGGGGCTTGCGTCGAGCCTAAGCAAGTCCGCAGTGGAAGCGTGTCTGCTCGATGGAGACTTGACCATATTGCCCCTGAGGGGTGTGTATTTTCTATTTGAGTTGTAGGGGTAGCATGGTCATTTACCTCCTCCGGTGAACCTCGTATAAATAGCAGAGAGGTGGATGGCATCTCTCTCTCTTGCACTCTAGGGTTTCCTCCCCCGGTAGATCGCTCTGGACTGCTTCTTTTCTTCTGCTTTCCTTAGGCTAGATTCTTGTATAGACTCTGACCTCTGGTTGTATGGAAGCATTCGGCATTGCGGTGATCTCCTAGCTCTTTGTGATTTTCGTGTCATTTTCGGGGCTATTTTTGGGGAGTTTCGTTCTTTGCTCGATTCGTGGATTTGAGGGTGTTTTCTCTCGAATTTCTTTGAGGGGATCATGTGTGGATACCTTGTGCATCTTTGTGTGTGATCTTGATCTCTCAAACGCCGGGAAACACCTTTGATTCGTGAATTTTTGGTTGGAGCCCGAGTTCTTGGTGGTGGTTCGTGTGATCTGCGATTCCCGGTGATTTAGGGAGTTAGAGGCTTAGATTTTGGGGTATAGCTTAACCTAGTGACGCTTCTCATCTCCCCCAAATCTTGTCTCAAGAGCTCTGGCCGTTTGGGAGATCCAGTGATGGAAAGGTGGAGTTGACTCCCGAGCTCGAGCAATTTTTGGTTCTGTTTGTGCGTGGCGGACAGTCCGCCTGGTACGCACGAATAGTCCGCGTGGCTCCTGTTCGTCAGAGTTCGTCGAGTGTTCGTGCGCGTTCGCGTTTTGATCCGTTTTGTTATTAGGATTTTGTTGCAGGCGGTTTTGCGGACAATCCGCGAGTGCTTCACAGACGGTCCGCGTGGTCGAAATTTTGTCTAGGGTTGGGCTGCGTTTGTCTGGAGTTTCCAGCGAGTTTGACAAACGGTCAGCCGGACAGTCCAATTTTCTCGGTGCGTCTCTGGTGGTTCTGTTGGAGTTTTCGGACAGTCGGCGTAGGGGGTCCGGACAGTCCGCCCAGGTGCTCGGACAGTCCGCCCGTACTGCACGGACAGTCCACGCTTAGCCTTCGCAGATTTGGCTAAGTGCTTTGATTCTTGTATTGTGCTTCCGCGCTTTGTTTCAAGGCTTGTCACTAGGACTTGTGGGCTTGTGTGTGCCTAGTCTAGAGCTTCTCTAGTGTGTGTAAGTACTCGGAGTGGCAATCAGGGTATAGGCCGAGTTCGTCCTTCGGGAAGAATTTTTATCGGCTCCCATTCACTCCCCCCTCTCTAGTCGCCTATTTGGTCCTTCACGTGTCATCTCGTTAAGGACTAAGATTCTCAGTTTGAAGCAATGTGAGGAGGAATCACTAGGAATGGCATGGAAGATTGCCCAGTCCTCTACATTCCAGATTGGATGCTGCTCCAGCACTTCTGGTTTGGATTGCGGAAGGATGATGCCATGAGGCTTAATGCTCGCTCCGGAGGATCTTTTGTGCACTTGGATGCTGTTAAGGGAAAAGAGATCGTAGAGAATCTTCGGGATTTCAGCTCCCCTAGCATCCCGATCAATGAGGTACCCACCAGAGGAAATGTTGAGCCACCTAGATCCAGCATTAGCCGAGCTCGAGATTTCATTTCCACTCTTTCTGAGGTATGGCTGAAGGTGTCATTCCTGAATAGCAGGAATCTAAGGGTAAGATTTCATGGCATGAGATCTACCCTTGGATTCCCCTCTTGTGCATCTTCTTAGACCTTCTCCCCGAGACTTTGTCTCGCGGGAGGATGGAGAGAGTAGTTTGGAAAGAACGATCATTCCCGCCCAGGATGACTTGTTCGATCCTAAACTACCATCTCCTAAGGAGGGTATGAGAGGTTTATCATGTCCCTATGTTGAGGTTTGAACTGAAGTGACTTGCACTGAAGTTTCGTATAAACCAAGACATCGGTCTCTGCTTTATAATCCATTGGATTCATTCGTCAGACCGAAGGAGTACGACCATTTACCGATCGAATGGAGTGCATTCACTTCATATCTTAAGCCCATCGATCGATGCCGATTAGTCAGGAGAAGCTTAAACTTCATACCTTATGCCTGACTTGATCGATACCCAATGAGAGTTGCACTTTCCAGCTTATCCATAGCCTCCCATTGGAAGCTTAGGCTAGACCTCGGGATAAATCAATCATTCTGATGAGAACATCGGACCCTCTGCCTAAGGCAAGAGCGAGTTAAATCTTGTTCTTCATCTGAACTTTGGTTCTTGATTGTACACCAGCCATTGGAAGTCTTTGCTCTATCTCTTTGGAGGCCGGGTGTCTTTCTGAGCTTGAGTTCACTCGGAGATCGGTTCCTGTTGTGGGAGCACTAGCCTCAGTGCTCGATCTTTTCATCTCCGAGTTCCGCCACCCTAGTTCTATAGCTCTTGAGTCCCGTGACCACCCCAGGGCTGCCTAGGCTCTCTGGGATGATCATGCTTGCTTCCAGCCTTGGTATATCCTTTGGGCTCATGTTCGTATATGCACTAACCTTGCAGATCAGAGCTTATCATCACATCACATTATCTGCAAGGGAGATGGTCATGAGTTGAGACAGGACATCACAAGACGCCAGCATTCTGAGTATTCTTGGGACTCATTCATTTTGTTTCCCTGAGAAGAATTATCCTTCGGGTATCTTGTGGACACTGATTATGCAGGAGAAAGAAATTGCCAAGATAGAAAGGAGTAAGGCAAAGGACCACAGGAAGACAACACCATCGTGGCGACACGGTGAACCCTTCATGATCCCCATCAGTGGCTTCGACACTTCAATGGACCAAGTATGTTGTCAAGGTGAGTTCCCCAAGATTGTCTATGGTTATATTATTGGCTTAGCCAAGGTTATTATAAAGTAGAGGTTGATTATTCAACCCCAACCTTATCCTAGCTTTAGCCGAAGCCAACATTTCCATCTCGGGTTATCCACCTGGGCTTGTAACCCATGGGCCTGCTTGAGCCCACACGTGAAGGGGGAAGCCCAGAGGGGCCCACCTAGGGTCGGCCGAACCCAAGTTCGGCCGAAGCCCTGGTGACACCGCTTCCCTTCTTCTCTCACGTGTGCATCTCTTCCTCCTCCAGAAACCTTCTCCTTGCCGCACGACGAGTTTCGCGTTGCGCAGAATCCATCTCCTCCACCTCACATCCTCAGCCCGTCACCGCACCTATGGCCGGAAAGAGTGTCGTTCCCTTCGACGGCTCCACCTCGTCCACCGGTCCTGGGGCAGGAGGCAACCCCTCCATCACTGCCGCCCCTGCAGCGGACCATGCGATGGTGGCCGGAGTCCTAGAGGTTCCCCCACTCGCCACCGTCCCGCCAGGCGAGAGGATTCCGGGCACGCCACCGTCGAGGCATTCCGCCTCGCCTGGGAAGAGGCACATGAGACAGGTAGCCAGCCCCTACAGTAGGCCAACCATGGCTCAGCTTTACCCCAAGGGTTTGCCATTCGCTCCGCCTTACGCACCTGGATCGTCGCTAGCTGGGGGGCAGACGAGCTCAGCACAGTCCGCTCACTCGCCGCAGCCACCGGTTACCATAAGGCCGGCACTGCCCAAAGAGAAGGTTCCTGAAGCACACCCAGCTCCCGTCCTGCCTGAAGAGGATGAAGACCTTGGCCTGGACGACGGACTGCCACCGCCGCCCTACACTAGGAGGTCCAGCGAGAGGACTCGGGCAGCCGAGCAACTCCCTAAGCTCTCCTCAGTGGCCAAGCTGACCCCGCTGATGAAGGAATTGGAAGCCAGCATCGAGAAGCTCAGGGCTGCTTTCTCAGAGCAGAAGTTGGACCTGGCTGAGCTGAGAGATGATGTGCGTGACCTTCACCGCGGCCTCTGCGCGAAGATGAGGAGGCTGTTCTCGGCTACAGGGCATGCGGCCCTCTATGATGCCGGGTAGTGGGGATTAGACCCAACTTTAGTTCATTAGGCACTAGCTTAGGTCTAGGTTTATTTCCCTTTGTTCATTTATTTCTTTCCATGTCTGTAATGCCTAATCCTTTTATTTCTAGAACATTTGAATTTTGAATAAAGTGGCTCACCGGTCATGTAACCCGTTCTAGCCACCCTTGTGACATTACATTGGTCATTTTTAGAGGACATCTAGGTTCGAGACAGTGTGGGGGAGAGCCATGACTCTCCCAATGTTGGCACGACGTTTTTGCACGTACCCACTGTGAGCACTCCGCGCTAACCGATCGATCATCTACAAGAATGTGAACGGGACCTGCACGAGTTCACTCCTGTGGAGAGCCTCTCACGGTTCAACCCCTATCCGTAGCGCCGGTTTGCATCTCGACAACTCACTCTCTCATTCCTGAGTTTTATAAGCCATATTTGTCTATCTCTATAAATTAAAACTCGAATGTTGATGCTAAAGATCACCCAGCTTGCTTGATGCCTGAGTAGGCTCACATATGTTTTATTCCTTGTTATCCACCTGATGCTTGTGAACCATAACCGTCTTAAGGACAAGCATGTTCACCTAAGTAATTGAAGAGTATGATATGGCTGGATGATATGATCTGTTGCTCTGATGACTAACTCTCTTGGTTTATTTATTTCGAAAAAAATATAAAACCTCTTGGAAAAGCTCCTCTTTGATATGCCACCATCCTACCAAAGCCATATGATGTTCATAGTTGAAAACCTTATACTCATATGCTGCTTGTTATTACATTGAGCTTTGTCAAATTCTATGACCCTTGTGAGAATTCTTTTCATTACTTTCATGATCAAGGTTCATGTGCACACCACCGATTTCCCCTTGCTATGCTTCTACACTGGAAGTAGCATTGTATCATTCATTCATTTTATAAAAATAAAGCTCCATATGTGGTGTGACATCTGTTGACGGCTATTAAGTACCACTTTCAGCCCTCAATATTCTCACATAAATGGAGGCATATGCATTGTTTACTTGCATTTTGGTTTGAATAATGTAGTTCCACTTGTCCTTGGATATTATTTGTATGTAGGTGAAATACCCCTTAAAAGACATGGAAATCCACCTTTTATGGAAAACCATGCCAACTCGGCTGAGGAGGTGGCTGCCCCACCAAGGAAACACATGGCATTACACGTCATTGATCCAAGGGAGGCACTCACTGACGAATCAGAGAGCGCCACATGGACTTCACATGGATCAAAGGGCCCACCTCGGATACCAAATCAAGCCATGCAATGGGGAAGGATCAGAGGGCCCACAGGGCAGTCACCCAGAGGAAACACACCTCGAAAGGAGGGTCGGAGGGGCCGGCCGATCCTAGGATCAGCCGAACCGCCTCTGCCTCCTTTCATCGTGTCCCTTCACGTGTCACTTGCTCATTGGTTGCTGGCTGCATCCCAGGGTGTTTTAGTGGAGTTTGAGCCTCCGAGCAAGCCTTGTCCCTGCCTATAAATAGAAGGGGAGGGGCTCCCATTTCACACACACCACTCTCTCATTCTCCTCTCACTTTTAGTTTCCAAGGCTAAGGGGTAGGCTAGAGTAGCTCTTATTCAGGTTCATAGTCTTCTTTGGAGTCTAGGTATGAGTTCTCTTTTATCTTTATTTCATTGTATGACTTTGATCTACTTCAGTTATTCAGCTATTTCATGTAAAGTTATGGTCGATCATATGCTTGATATGTTCTTGAGTTCATCCTTTGTTCATCATTTAGAGGCTTGTGTTCTTCATAAACACTACCTTTTGATCCACTTGAAGGATGATAAACTCATTCCTTATGTGTTTGTTCATAAGTTAGAGGCTCGTGTTCTTCACGAACACGACCCTTTGATCTTATTGACTAGACATAAGAGAGTTCATATCCGTTCGTATGTCTAGCCTTAGTTGATCTTGTTAGATGGCATGAGAGTGTTGCATGAGGTTTGTGTTCAAGCTACGGTACTCAGTCTAAGTTGACCATTCTTCTGGTGGCTCTCACCCTGGGTCACAATAGCCCGGGCCGGGTGGAGTCTAGCAGCAACGCAGGCATGGTGCCTGGGTTGTCTGGCTACGTTAGTTATGAGCATACCCCCCGTAATGATAGAGGTAGGTCCGCAGTGGTGACAGTTGTTGGATCCTTCGCAACCCTCCGCACTGGGGTACCTGCTGTAGGAGTCTAAAGTCTAGTTTCACAGAGTGCTGGTCATCGCGGGCTAGCTCCCCGTTTGTACCTGGGTGCTGAACCTTACCCTCTCATGCAATACTCATGCCTATCTCATGTATCTTCTAGCTTTGTATGTTTAGTACATTAGAACCTAGAGCTAACTCGTATGTTCCCCCTAAGCCGTAGTGTACTAGAGTAGAGGTAGATTTGAGTGTGTGTGTCAGACTACCCTTTTATATCTTTTATCTTACCCCTACCTTTGAGTTTGTTGTTTCCTATATCTATCTCTTAGTTTACATTCAGTGCAAAAGCATAAGTCAAAGATATCTGCCATAGCCTTCCACGGATACGATACCCTTGGAATATTCTCCTTCCTTGGGGAAATGCTACAATGGTTTATCTGTGCGCTTGCGGATTCGTTCATGATCATTTAGATTGACCTTTGGCAAGTCTTGATGTTCACGCTAACTCAGCGTCGTTAGTTGTGATGTTAAGAAGTGCCTACAAGGCGTTTCTTGGTGCGGTCACTAAGGATGGATTCTAGATCTGTTCTTAAAGTGATGACGCTACGAAACGCCAACAAGCATTTCTGGCGCCATTGCCGGGGAAGGCACAGGATTATCATGACTATGCTTTGCATCTGTTTATAAACTCTGAGTAGGTTAGGACAACTCTCAATGCAGGCTAACCTTGATTGTCTTCTTTTATCTTTGGATGATGAAGACAGGTAGTGTATGACTGGTTTTGACTTACCAGAGAATTTCACTGAAGATCCCGAGTCACTTGTGAGGAAAGCTCGAATTCATTTCGACTCACCTCGTCGTACTTGTCCGGAAGGCGAACCAGCTTCCTCTGTACCATCCACGTCAAACGCTATGGCCCAGAAGACACGTCGTGAGTACTTAGCTCCTTCTGCTGACCAGGTGCTGCAAGGCCCTGAGGTGGCAATGGGGACTGAAAATTTTGAGATCAGGACGGTTCTAATTACGATGGTACAGGCTAGCCCATTCTGTGGCAAGCCAAATGAGGATGCCAATACTCATTTGCAGCAATTCCTAGAGCTGTGCAGCACTTTCATCATCAGGGATGCAAATATGGATGTTGTCCGTCTAAGGTTGTTTCCATTCTCTCTCCTAGGGAAAGCCAGGCAATGGTTCTATGCGAATCGTGATGCTATTAACATTTGGGATAAGTGTTCAGAGGCATTCCTCAAGAAGTTCTTCCCATTGGGTAAAAGTGTAAAACCAATGCTATTAGTGGAAGAATTTCTGGTTTCAGCAAGCAGCAAGTGAATCTATTCCAGAGGCTTGGGAAAGGCTTCAGGAGTATGTCCTGGCCTGTCCTCACCATGGGATGGAGGATTGGCTTATTCTTCAAAGCTTTTATAATGGGCTGACTTTGACAGCCCAAGGCCATATTGATGCTGCTGCTCTGGGAGCGTTCTTCTTACTCACTGTTGATAATGCTAAATCACTCATTGAGAAGATGGTTTCCAACCAAGGGTGGAGTGATGAAAGACTCCAACCACGACCGAGGGGTACTCATACTGTCAAGGAAGCACACATGATTACTGCCAAGTTGGATCTTCTTATGAAGAGATTGGATGACTACACCAGCGAGAAGGCTGCCATGGCCACCACTACTCTACCTATGGATTCTCATATGACTTGTGAAGTCTGTGGCAACACTGGGCACTCAGGAAACTATTGTCCGGAGACTCAGGAGGAAGTGATGTACATAAATGGCAACAACAATGGTTATCGTCCACCTCAACAAGGAGGCCAATCGTGGAATCAACAACGCCCTTATTATTAAGGAGGTAACCAAGGTAATTCTTACAACCCCAACCAACCTTCTTTGAGAGATCTCGTCTTTGGGCAAGCTAAGATTAATGAAGGTGTTAACAAAAAGCTAGCTGCCCTTGATAAAACTTTGGAAAGTCTCAACGTTAAGCTTGATGGTTTTTCTTCTGCTCAGAAGAGCCAGTTGAGTTTTAACAAGATGTTAGAAACCTAGTTGGCTCAGTTAGGTGCTTTGGTTCCATCTGCTGATAACGGGAGGATCCCGAGGCAACCCGTGTCCTCTTGTGAAAATGTTAGTGTAGTGTCAACTAGGTGGGGTAAGCCACCTAGGAAGACACGTGCTTCTAACTATGCAGGAAAGCCCATGCAACAAATTCTCGATCCATGGGAGGAATCAGCAGTTGTGCACAAGAAAGATCCAGGCTATCCAACTATCACTTGCACAATCCATTACAAGATGATTAAGCATGCCCTTTGTGACCTTAGTGCAAGTGTTAATCTCATGTCCAAGGCCATGTTCGAGCAACTGGGATATCCAGCTCTCTCTCCTACAGCACAGACTATCCAACTCGCTGATTCAACGATACGATATCCAGAAGGAATTGTTGAGAGCATATTGGTTAAGGTCAAGAAATCTTATGTCTTCGCAGATTTCGTGGTCCTTGATATGGATGACGAGGGAGGAATGCCGCTCATCCTTGGGCGACCATTTCTCAGTGATGTCCGAGCTAGAATCAATGTGGGATTCGGGATAATCCGCTTCCGCATTGGGAAGAGGAACTTGAAATTCAAGTTTCTAGACAAAGAGGAGCAGTGCTACTTGGTGCAGGATAGTGTTGAGCAGCTTGGGGGAAGGATGGAGCCTTCACCCCCAAAGAAGAAATCTCCGCCAAAGAAGCAAAAGAAAATTCATAAAGAATGGCAGAAGATTGAGAAGGCACCACCCTCTACTTCTCAGGAGTGGGGTGCTGAGTGGAATTGATCACTGAGAAGAGTCCAACTCGTCGAACTAAAAATGATGGGTCCTTTCTACCAAAAAGGTTAAAGCTGGTACTTATCTCATATTTCCCTTTCCAAAATTTTATTTCCAAAATTGCATATTTGATTTTCCAAAAACCTTGCATCTGCATGCTAGATTTACCTAGCCCTTTTCCCTTTTCAAAATAAAACTTTCTGAAAATAATTTCTGAGTTTGAAAATTCAAGAAAAATCATTTGAAAAATATTTCGAGGGAATTTGGGCCGAGGCACTCAGGCAGGCCCCCAGCTAGCCGTTGGGGAGCCACTGGCCAGGGCAGAGGGCAGTTGGGCCCGGCCTGGGGTCAGCTGACCACAGGTTCGGCTGAAGCAGCCCAATGGCTGCTCGGCCCCACCTTGCTCCAACGGCTCCTAGCCGTTGCCCAACGACTATGTCTGGATGCCCGGCGAATTTGCCTATAAATAGCAGGGGGATAGGGGGTGTTCTTCACCCATTCAACTCATTTCACTCACACTCCCCTCTCTACTCCTTGCTCTCTTACTTTTCTTGGATTTCATGCTCAAGATTGGATCATCAAGTGTTCTCTCTATTGTGTTGCTGAAAGTATTGCCATTGGTGAAGCAAGCTTGGTAAGAATTTCATTCGATTTTACTAATCCATCACCAAGTTGCTCTTGTTGTCCCTTGTTGTTGTGCTAGCATGAATTGGGCGGCGAACACTCTCCGGAGGGTGCCACGCTCCCGTTCACGGGCAAGTGCGAGTTCATCCATCCCCGCCGAGCCGACGCCGAGCCCATCGACGATGGATTATGAAGAAGAGCAGGAAGAGCAAGCCGAGCCACAAGAGGCAAAGGAGGTCATCAACGACACCCCCTACCTCAGCTTGCAGGGCACTCGAGAGGAGCAAGCCTACGCTCTCTTAAAGGACCAAGTCTTCGCCCACACCCGGGACTTCGACCCAGCTCTCATGGAGAAAACAAGTATGAATCTCGAGTTCGCTTCCCTTTGGCATGCTCTTGGTTGGGAGGAGTTTGCGCCGGTTACAGAGCTTGGCTCTCGGCCCCTCACCATCCAGTTTTTGCTCTCTTACCGAGATTCAGGATGGCATTCACTTTCATCTTTTTGGAATCAATTATCATGTTTCTTGGAAGGAACTTAGTCGTCTTCTTAGTTTTAGTCCTCGTTGTGCTATTTCTCTAAAAAGGGCTTTTGAGGGTTTTGTTCGAGACTCTTTCTGGTTAGACATCTCTAGTCTTGTTTACAGTGGCAAATTCGTAGCTTGATGCAATGATATTCTGCATCCCACTCTCCATTTGTGGCACAAGTGGCTCGCCATTACTCTCTTCCCACGAGAGGATGTTTGGCCCATGCGCAGCGCTGAGATGATGCTATTATACGCCACTGTTAACCAGATCAAGGTCTCTCCCGTTAAAGCTATGATTCGGCAGTGGTTGATGAATTTCAAGATGATAGGTCCTATTGAGTGTACGTCTCTGGTAACTCGTATTGCTCTCAGACTCGGGGTTCTTAGCGGGAATCCTGTACCTTTCATCAGGACGCCCCGAGTTCTCATTGATGAGGCATACCTGATCCAAGGGCATATACTTAAGAAAGGCCCAGATGATTCTTTGACTTTCTTCTTTCCAGGTTATGAAAATCAAATCTCGTTACCTAACCTGGGGTTTCGATTGTATAGCTTGGAGTCACTAACCATTCCCCTTGTTACACAAGAGGAAAGCCGTCGTGCTAGTGTTTCTGGCAGGTCCACCAGAAGCCCGGCGAAGAGAGCACACATGCAGCAGCAGTAGCATACACAGCCACCACTACAGCCACAGCCATAGCCTGCTACACCACTGATGGCAGGAGGGGCCCCTGCGGGGTACATGTTCGGGGCTACCCCTGGATATGCACCTGGTTGGGATCAGCATGCCTACCATCCGAGTGCGAGTGGCATGGCTTGGGCGAGTGCGAGCGGTGCTCAGTGGGCTACACCCGCTAGTTCTAGCTCCGGTGGTCCACCTCCGCCTTCGTCCTTCCAGCAGCACTCCTCAGCCTCTGCACGTGATGCTTAGCTCGCGCAGCAGATGGGAGAGCTCACCGTCCAGGTCACGAGATTGGAGGAGATGCTGAACACCCACGTCGAGTCTACCTCAGCGTGGCAGCGTCAAGCTGGTGAGAGGATTGCAGCCATGCAGCAGGCTCAACAGCGACACATGGAGGAGCAGAGGGCTTACTACGTGAGTTAGGGTTTCTTCTACCCTCTTCCGCAGTGAGCCTAAAGCTAGCTTGGGGGAGGACCCCCATCCTGAGGTAACTTGTATCTTCCTTTGTTTTCAGGATATCTTATAATGAAAACCCAAAAAAATCTGCAAAAATAAAAAGACCAAAAATATTTATTTGCTTTTATCATCATTTTCTTAGTTTGCTTTGATATGCAAAGTAAGAATGCTTTGCCTCTATGGTTGAAATGATGAATTGTTGCTCTGTTTATTCTTCTCGTATGTCTTGCTTACAACTTTGTATCCTACCTAAGTTTTGAGTTTGTTGGCTTGCATGTTCAACCCTTAGCTTGAAAAGTGTGGGTAGCAAAAAGCATGATCCTTGTCTAAGTTGTTGTGAGACATGATATGGTAGAATAGAGTGCTATGATCTTGTGCTAAGTGATACTTGACATCCGGAGTTTTTCTTTTTAAAAAATCAAAACATGATGAGTTCCTCAATGATGAGAATTTCCTATCCAAGGCCATATGTAGATTCTAGCTCTTAGCCTCCACATATGCAGCTTGTTCTCTCATTGAGCTTTGTCAAATTGTTGTGACCCTTGTTAGAACTCATACTCCCCTGATCAAGATCACGTACACGTTCATGCTAAACTTCTACACTGGAAGCTAGCATCATCATTTGCTCCATATTGCTTATGCATTCTTCCGCAAAATAAAACTCTTTGTATCTCTGTATCATTCATCCCTCTCCAAATATCTTCAATAAAGACAAAGGGTTGGCTAAAAAAAGAAATAAAAAAGAAAAGCATGCTCAAAAGCATGGCAAAAAAAAATAAAGAGAGCTAGCCCAAGTCTCGAAAAATTTCAAAAGGAGAAAAAGGGATTGATATGTGCAAGACAAAGAGTTCCACCATATAGATGGTCATAACTAGTACCTACTCCGGGGCTAGTGTCCACCCTACCATCAATCCCTCATTTCCTCATATAAAGCATGGTGATATCTAGCACCCATTTCCAGGCCTAGTATCCAGCTTGCCATGCTCATATCCATCACACACATATGCACATCTTGATCAGGATGTATGCTTGTTTCTTTCAAGGATCCGGTCTTTGACTTAGCAAAACATGAGAGACAAGTATGCCACATTTCTTTCCTACCTACAGCTCCACATAAGCCTATTAGGAGTAGGATGTGAAGAAAGGCAGCATTGATGCCTTGGTGAGGAACCATACACTTCTGAGCGATCCGAGTGTATCATTTGAGGAACTCTGATTTTCTTTTGAAAAATTTGCAAAACCTCCGAATTGATAGCTGATCAAGGTATGAGTGATTATGCACATGCTATATAACCATTATGTCTCTCAACCACCTAAGGCAGGTAAAGCTATATGCCCTATGACATCAGGTGACAGGTAAGAACATTGCCAACTTGTTCAACTCTTGGTAGAGTACTTTTGCTGTATGTTTGCCCTAAGTTGAGAATACAACATCGTAGCAACTCCTGATCAACCAACCTAAGTCCCTGATGTCTTGCTTCGAGACGAGAAAGAGGTTAGCTTGGGGGAGTTTGTTGACGGCTGTTAAGTACCACTTTCAGCCCTCAATATTCTCACATAAATGGAGGCATATGCATTGTTTACTTGCATTTTGGTTTGAATAATGTAGTTCCACTTGTCCTTGGAGATTATTTGTATGTCGGTGAAATACCCCTTAAAAGAGATGGAAATCTACCTTTTATGGAGAAACCATGCCAACTCAGCTGAGGAGGTGGCTGCCACCAAGGAAACACATGGCATTCCACGTCATTGATCCAAGGGAGGCACTCACCGACGAATCAAAGAGTGCCACATGGACTTCACATGGATCAAAGGGCCCACCTCAGATACCAAATCAAGCCAGGCACCAGGGATGGATCAGAGGGCCCACAGGGCAGTCATCCAGAGGAAACACTTCTCGAAAGGAGGGCCGAAGGGGCCGGCCGATCCTAGGATGGGCCGAACCGCCTTTGCCTCCTTTCATTGTGTCCCTTCACGTGTCACTTGCTCATTGGTTGCTGGCTGCATCCCGAGGTGTTTTGGTGGAGTTTGAGCCCCCGAGCAAGCCTTGTCCCTGCCTGTAAATAGAAGGGGAGGGGCTCCCATTTCAGACACACCACTCTCTCATTCTCCTCTCACTTTTAGTTTCCAAGGCTAGGGGATAGGCTAGAGTAGCTCTTATTCAGGTTCCAAGTCTTCTTTGGAGTCTAGGTATGAGTTCTCTTTTATCTTTATTTCATTGTATGACTTTGATCTACTTCAGTTATTCAGCTATTTCATATAAAGTCATGGTAGATCATATGCTTGATATGTTCTTGAGTTCATCCTTTGTTCATCATTTAGAGGCTAGTGTTCTTCATGAACACTACCTTTTGATCTACTTGAAGGATGATAAACTCATTTCTTATGTGTTTGTTCATAACTTAGAGGCTCGTTTTCTTCACGAACACGACCCTTTGATCCTATTGACTAGACATAAGAGAGTTCGTATCCGTTCGTATGTCTAGCCTTAGTTGATCTTGTTAGATGGCATGAGAGTGTTGCATGAGGTTTGTGTTCAAGCTACGGTACTCGGTCTAAGTTGACCAGTCTTCTGGTGGCTCTCACTCTAGGTCACAATAGCTCGGGCCGGGTGGAGTCTAGCAGCAACGCAGGCATGGTGCCTGGGTTGTCTGGCTACATTAGCATACCCCCCGTAACGCTAGAGGTAGGTCCGCAATGGTGACAGCTATTGGATCCTTTGCAACCCTCCGCGCTGGGGTACCTGCTGTAGGAGTCTAAAGTCTAGTTTTCATCACAGGCTAGCTCCCAGTTTGTACCTGTGTGCTGAACCTTACCTTCTCATGCAATACTCATGCCTATCTCATGTATCTTCTAGCTTTGTGTGTTTAGTACATTAGAACCTAGAGCTAACTCGTATGTTCCCCCTAAGCCGTAGTGTGCTAGAGTAGAGGTAGATTTGAGTGTGTGTGTCACACTACCCTTTTATATCTTTTATCTTACCCCTGCCTTTGAGTTTGTTGTTTCCTATATCTATCTCTTAGTTTACACTCAGTGCAAAAGCATAAGTCTAAGATATCCGCCATTGCCTTCCACAGATACGATACCCTTGGAATATTCTCCTTCCTTGGGGAAATGCTACAATGGTTTATCTGTGCACTTGCAGATTCATTCATGATCGTTTAGATTGACCTTTGGCAAGTCTTGATGTTCACGCTAACTCAGCGTCGTTAGTTGTGACGTTAAGAATTGCCTACAAGGCATTTCTTGGTGTGGTCACTAAGGATGGATTCCGGATCTGTTCTTAAAGTGACGACGCTACGAAACGCCAGCAACATCTCTCTCCAAATGTCCTTCAAAAAGAAACAGGGGCTATATAAAAAAAAGAGAGACACATGCTCAAGCATGATGAAAAAAAGAGAGAA
Organism: Cenchrus fungigraminus; assembly: GCA_036936925.1. Taxonomy (NCBI): domain Eukaryota; kingdom Viridiplantae; phylum Streptophyta; class Magnoliopsida; order Poales; family Poaceae; genus Cenchrus; species Cenchrus fungigraminus. The sequence continues at coordinate 72,833,603 of CM072769.1, read as the reverse complement.
AGAATAGCCCATGTCCAAAATAAAAGAGAAAAAGGAGAGAGATAGTCATGCAAAAAGGAGTTCCATAATCTTGACGGTAATAACTAGTGTCCATTCTGGGGCTAGTGTCCACCTTACCATCAACCCACAAGTTCTCATCATATATGTATGGTAACATCTAGCACCCATTTCAGGCCTAGTATCCACCTTACCATACTCACCATATCCATATCGGTGCACATCTTGATCTGATGGTATGATTTGATTTTCTCTGTGGATCTCGTTTTTGACTTTGCAATATATGTGATGCAAGTATGCTTTATCTTTTATCCTACCTCGAGCTCCACATAGAGCCATCATTAGAAGTAGGATGAAGAAAGGCATTAATGCCTTGGTGAGGACATATACACATTGAGCGATCTGAGAGAATCAAATGAGGAAGTTGCCAAGAGTTTTGTTTTGAAAAACATTGCAAAAACCCCAAGGTGTTTATCATCAGGTGCATAAGTGACTTGATTGATAGGTGTTCTACTTTTCAATCACCCAAGGGCACATGATAGAAACTCCACAAAGATTCACAGGAGCAAGGTATGGTACACAGCAGCATAGAGAGTGTTCTATTCACCACCTCTGTTTGTCCATCTGTTTGCGGGTGACAAGTTGTAGAAAACAGCAGCCTTGCTCCAAGTTTTCCCCATAACGTCTTCCAAAAGTAACTTAAGAACTTCGTATTACGATCTGAAATAATGGTCCTAGGCATCCCGTGCAACCTTACAATTTCCCTGAAAAACAAAGAGGCTATGTGGGAAGCATCATTGCTTTTATGACAGGGTATAAAATGTGCCATTTTCGAGAATCGATCAACAATAACAAAAATGGAATCACTCCCCCTCTTAGTTCTTGGTAAACCCAAAACAAAGTCCATGCTAATATATTCCCAAGGAACGTTAGGAATAGGCAATGGAGTATATAAACCATTAGAGTTCAATTTTGACTTAGCTTTGTGACATGTGACGCATCGCTGCACAAGTCTCTCAACATCTCTTCTCATCTTGGGCCAATAGAAATGGTCGGACAGCAGCTCGTAAGTCTTTTTCCATCCAAAATGACCCATTAATCCACCTGCATGTGCTTCCTGTAACAACAAGAGTCTAACAGAAAAATTTGGCACACATATTTTGTTAGCTCTAAACAAAAATCCATCATGAACATGATATTTTTCCCATCCTTTTCCTGCTGTACATTTTGCATAAGGTTCTGAAAATTCATGATCAGTGGAATATAAATCTTTCAAGCTCTCTAGTCCCAGTACATTTATCTCAAGTTGGTTCAACAAAACATTTCATCGGGACAAAGCATGAGCAACAAGATTGTCCTTACCTTTCTTGTATTTCACTACGTATGGAAAAGTTTCAATGAATTCAACCCATTTGGCATGACGTTGGTTCAGTTTAGCTTGGCCTTTTAAATACTTCAAAGCTTCATGATCGGAATGAATGACAAATTCTTTTGGCCATAAATAATGTTGCCAAGTCTCAAGTACTCTTACCAATGCGTACAACTCCTTGTCATACACGGAATAGCTCAGTTGTGCTCCTCCCAACTTTTCACTGAAGTATGCAACAGGTTTTGCATCTTGCATGAGTACACCTCCAATTCCAATCCCACTTGCATCACATTCAACCTCAAAGGTTTTTGCGAACTCCGGCAACACAAGTAGGGGTGCTTCAGTCAAGCGTCTCTTCAATTCTTGAAACACATTTTCTTGTTGCTCTTTCCATTCAAAAGCAACTGCTTTTTTTGTTAACTCATTTAGGGGTGCAGCAATGGTGCTGAAATCTTTGACAAATCTTCTGTAGAAACCAGCAAGTCCATGAAAACTTCTTACTTGGCTTACATTCTAAGGTGTTGGCCATTCCTTGATTGCCTTCACCTTCGATTCATCCACTTGTATTCCCTGTCCAGAAACAACAAAACCAAGAAACACAACTTGATCGGTGCAAAAGGTGCACTTCTCAAGGTTAGCAAACAATTTTTCTTTTCCAAGCACATCCAAAACTTGTTGGATGTGTTCAACATGTTCCTCCAATGTCTTGCTGTAAATAAGGATATCATCAAAGTAAACAACAACAAATTTTCCAATGAAAGCTCTCAAGACATGGTTCATCAATCTCATGAAAGTACTAGGAGCATTAGTCAAACCAAAAGGCATAACTAACCATTCATACAACCCAAACTTTGTTTTGAATGTAGTTTTCCATTCATCTCCAATTTTCATTCGAATTTGATGGTAACCACTACGCAAATCAATCTTGGAAAATATCGTAGAACCACTCAACTCATCAAGCATATCATCTAGCCTAGGAATAGGATACCGATAGCGAATAGTAATATTATTGATGGCTCTACAATCTACACACATCCTCCATGTACCATCTTTTTTTGGAACCAAAATAACAGGGACATCACAAGGACTTAAGCTTTCATGAACATAACCTTTATCTAAAAGTGCTTTGTACTTGCCTCTGAATTTCTTTTGTTTCTTCTAGATTGGTGCGGTACGGTGGACGATTGGGCAATGCAGCCCCTGGAATGAGATCAATTTGATGTTCAATGCTTCGCAATGGTGGCAGTCCAGCAGGGGTTTCCTCTGGAAAGACATCCTTGTAATCCTGCAAAAGATGTGAAATAACACTAGGAATAGATGTTATGTCATTAGCTGAAAGCAATATGTCTTTATACACAAGTACAATGAATGCTTGGTATGGGTTACGCCTCACATCTCTCATTTCAGATTTGGTGGCTGACATGACCAGATTATTTCCCTCTCTTTTCTTTTGAACTTTCTCATTAGCCTTGTGCCTCTCACTCACAAATTTGTGGAGGGCACTCGAATTATTTTTCTCTCTATCTTTCTCACTCTCACCCTTTACTTCGGAGCTCTTTTGCAAGTGTTCAACTAAGATTTGCTGAGGTGTCATTGGCTTAAGTATCAAACTCTTTCCCTTCCACTTGATGGTGTATTGATTTGTACGACCACAATGTAGAGATGAGCGATCATATTTGCATGGTCTTCCCAACAGAAGATGACATGCTGTCATTGGTGCCACATCACACTCTACGGTGTCTACATACTCACCAACTTTGAATGAAACTTTCACCCTATATCCAATCTTGATATCGCCAGCATCACTTAACCATTGTACATGATATGGATGAGGGTGTCGCAGCAACTTCAAAACAAGTTTATCAACCATCTCACGGCTAGCAAGATTATGGCAGCTTCCACCATCAATGATCACTTTGCATACTTTGCCTTCAACCTTGGCTCTTGTTTGAAATAAATTATGCCGTTGTCCATTCTCAGCTTCCTTCATTTTCACACTCAGGATTTGAGTTACGACAAGGGCAGCACCTCTCTCAAATTCACATGAGGGTAAATCCTCATTTTCATTGGCATCTTGAAATTTCTCTTCATCAAAAGCTTCCTGCTCTTCCTCACTAGCAGATTCATACTCTCCATTATCATTGACAAGGATAGTGTGATTGTTTGGGCACTCTCTTATAACATGACCACGACCTCCACACTTGAAACATTGAATTCCACTACTTTTTGCTGTAGAAGCCATTGATGTAGATGATGATGTTGCAGGTTTGCTCTTCTCACTTTGAGCAGCCAACTCTTCCCCACTAGTAGCACCATAGGAACTAGAACGTGAATCACCACTTGTGTTGGTGATTGCACCTCGATTTGCACTAGTTCTTAGTGTAAATTTGCTTCCACTTAGGGTAACCTTTGTACTAAATGAACCTCCTCTATTGCTCTTCATGTCTTGCTGCAATAGACGCTCCGCTTTGCTTGCTTGATGTACCAACTCAATAAGATTACGGTACGGCTGAATTCAACAATCCACTGAATATTACGATGTAAACTAGACATGAACCTTGCAATTGATTGCTCTTGTTCTTCAAAGACATTTGCCCTAATCATTGCCTTCTCCATCTCTTTGTAATACTCATCAACAGAGAGATTTCCTTGCTTCAAATTCTGCAGCTTGTCAAAAAGATGACGACGATGATGTTTAGGTACAAATCTTGCTATCATTTCTCTTTTCATTTCAGCCCATGTACGAACAACACCTTGCCCAGCTTCTTCTCTATCATTGAGCATTTGCTCCCACCAGATTAGAGCATAATCATCAAACTCAAGGGCAGCCATTGCCATCTTCTTTTCTTCGGAATAATTATACAAGCGAAAAATTTTATCAACCTTCAACTCCCATGTGAGATAAGTTTCAGGATCAGATCCTCCATCAAACTTGGGAATGGAGAATTTTAACTTGCCAAACCTTTCCTCATTATTGGGCTGATCACGTCCATGATTGCGTCGATGACGGCGACCATAGTTTGGGGGATGTTCAACCTCTTCTTCTTCTTCGTATTCATCTTCAAAATCAGCATATTCATCATCTCCTTGTCCACGACCTCTACCTCTACCACGTGCTTGACCAGTAGGTCTTCTAGCATGAAAAGCAGCTTGTCGTTGACGTTCTTGTTGTTCTCTTGCAACTCGTTCAGCAGCTTCTTCTGCGGTTTCCTCAACTTCATCCTCATGGTTACTTGCATTTTCAGCAACACGAGGATTATGTTGCAGCCGCTCTAAAATAGCTTGCAAATCATTTGCCATTCTATCTTGTCTTTGCTCTATGTTTTGCCTCATCTCATTGAATTGTGCCATGGTGACACAATCTTCCATTTCAGGTCGCTCATCCATCTTCCTATATGGTTAGTGAAAACACAAGCAGCAGGTATATGTGAAATGGAAAATTATGTGGATCTCACAACCTCACCTTCTCTTACCAACCAAAGCTCTTATGAGTTCCCTGAAGATTACAAAGTAGTATGTGTGGTGGTAAAAGAGTGATGGTTAAGCGAATACACGACCGGCGTTCAGCTTATAGTGGCTTATTTGTGGAGCTCGGTGGGGTATAAAATACAAGGAGCAATCTGAATTCTAGTTGTTGTAAAGATACGTAACAATCCAAACTAGAGATTCAATGCCTAGTGCTGATCACAAGATATGAAAGATGTGATGTAAGAACACACGCACAAAAGACAGATTTCAGATTTGATGCAAACAAGGAATATGCTAGGGATGATTGATTTAAAGAGAATCACCTAGCAAAATTGCACCAAAAGGATGATAGCAAACTGGTTACACAAACTGATATGAAGGTTCAACACTTGTGCATACCAACAAATACATCCTTCTTCTTTTTCAGCACTCTTTTTTTTAACTTTCTAACTTGTGTTTCTTTTGCAATTTTCTTTCCTTTTCCTTTTTTTGACACTTTTTTTTGCAATACTAAGGCAAGACCAGATATAATATTTGCACAAATTAAAGATGATAGAACCAAATATAACCAGCAACTATCTTAATAGGATAAAAGTTTGCACAAAGGATAGAAATGGTTTACTTTTTGTGGGGATTTTCAGATATGTGGAAAGGCACAAAAGGACACACAAAGGATGATATGATCAGCAACCAAACAAAGACTCTAATGGACTGAAACTTAACCAAACTCACTAGATAAACAGATTGAAACAAAAGGCTATAAAAGATTTTTATGGCTTTTTGGTGGCTATGACAAAGACAACATATATGTAGCTAAGGGTAAAGAATCCTACCGTGGCAACGCAGGCTCTTGATACCAAATGATGAGACTCGGTCCCGATCTTCACGACGTAGGATCCCAATCAAGATAACTAGCTGTAGAACAGCCAAAGATAAATTGCTGCAAGCAGCGATAACTAGTGCAACCTGGCAAATAAAACTCAAAGCCAACCACCGTCTTTAACCGGCAACCTGAATCGAGGATTCGCCCAACCACACTCTCAAAGAACCAACCAACACAACCTGGAATCAATGGACCAGGAGCACCAATTGGGAGCTGATGATGCGGCCGCTTCTGTAATCTCTCAGGGAAATCACAAGAGCAAAGGGGTAGAGATCACTCTCTGAATTTGTTAGCACACAGCTGAACAAAGGGGGTTCTATTTCAATATCAAAGTCTTGATTATTTCAGAGATACATGGGGATATTTATACAAGGAACAACCCTCCTTGTTGGGTGTGAATGGTCCTTTTAGTTCTTGGAGTTACACTATGTGAAGAGTCACCACGAACCGAAATCCCGAACAGCCTCGCGTGGCTGTTGGCCTTCTGAGCAGTCTCCACTAAATCGGTCATAACTCTTTATTAGGAAGTCCAATGGACATGCGGTTTTCTTGCATTGGAAAGTTGACTTCAAGCCCGTTCCATCAAGTACTCATGGAGCTCCAGAGCTATCGGGAACAAAGAGTTATGGCCAAATCTTTATGCATGTCCGAACTGGTGGTCCGAACTGAAAGCAACCTTGTTGGTCTTCACGTAACTCGTCCTTGGCTTTATGTAACCTTCTCCTTTCTGCACGTACTCCTTCTCTACTTGAGTGTAGTCCATGTCTTGATGTGTAAACCTTAACATAACAAGAGTACAACACTTAGGTAGTAAACAATTCTCATTTGTATGTAACTTAAATTCAACAAGGAGAGAGTTCACCTCTTGATGTAGTTTCTTTGCACGACTTCGTGTAATTGGTCCAGTGTGCATTGTATCTCTTGCTTTCATGACATCTTGTATATCATGTCCTTGGTTTTCATGCAATGGAGTATGGCTGGTCGAGATGACCTCATCAGGAATATCTCTTATGTTTGTCTTACTCTTTGGTATTCATGACCCACTTGGCTTTGTTTCCCCTTCACTTGGGATGAGCAAAGGTCAAGTGTGGGGGTGTTGTTGACGGCTGTTAAGTACCATTTTCATGGCCGTCAACTCCTGCAAATTGAAGCATGAATTGCACATCCGCACTAGAATAGAAGCTTAAACTAATACTTTCCACCAATGTCTATGTCTATTTGAATGCAGATATTTAGCATAGGAAATGAGAGGAATCCATGCACATTCACTCCACTCCAATCCAAGGCACTAAACTGCTGGCCAATGAGGGGCTACCACATGGATTCTCCTGGACACGTGATGTCACCAATCCATGTGAAGAGCTCTCGACGAATCACACGCTGCCACGTCAGCATCACATGGATCCATGGGCCTACTTTGCTAACCAAACCGCCAGGAAACGTGCCATGCACGGAGGAGGAGGAGCACCAGGGCCCACATGGAAGTGAGCCAGAGGAAGCACAGGTCGGGAGGCTACCCGAGGGGGCCGGCTGACCCTAGGATCGGCCGAACCGACCTAGCGTCGGTTCATCCTGGCCCTCCACATGTTGCTCTCCCATTGGCTCTTGGCTGCATCCCGGGGTGTTTTGGAGCATTTGGAGCCCCTGAGCAAGCCACTCCCTTACCTATAAATAGAGGGGGAGGGGCCTCATTTCACACACACCTCCAAGCTCTCAAGTTCCACGTCTCTCTTGTGTAGCTCTCTCTCCCTCTCTCTAATTATGCCCATGTGAGGTGATTCTCACCTCTATGTGGTAGAATGGGGTTAAGAAGAGATCTAGACTAGGATTAGTTAAGAGATAGAGTAGGAGTGAGGAGTTAGTTGATGTCCTCGTGGATGTTTGTTCTTCATTTAGACCAAAGTGAGTATTTCAGCATTTCTTATTTAGACTATGGTGGACATCATGCATGAATGATATGTTCTTGTGTTCTTAGCTCGTTCATAAGTTAGAGGCTTGTGTTCTTCGTGACACAAGGCTTCGATCATTTAGAGCTAGTTCCTTAGTTCAAGTATCTGTTTGCATGCTCTGATCCTGTTTAGCTGAGTATGTCTGCTGTGTCTCGTTTGTTTGCATCCAAAACTTTCTTGCTGCTTCGTAGCTCGATGACTAGTATGATCTGATCTGTTCTCTCTCTAGTTCATGGTCCTATATTTATACAGGTTGCTATAGTGTTGTTAGCGGGTCGACAAACGTAATCGTGCTATAGTAGTTTTCGGGAGTGCAAACATGGTGTCTGGGCTCTGGTTATCCTACGAAGACCACGTGCGTTCGCGTAACGATAGAGGTAGGCTGTAGTGGTGACAGCCTGTTGGGCCCTTTGGAACCCTCCGCTCCTGCGTACCGAGTTGGGTCCCATTGCTAGTACATTGGCCTCTCCCTAAAAAGTTAGGATGGGCTGGCGCCCCACGGGGAGGACAAATATCGGACAGATCCATCTTGAGAGTTAAGTCCCTTAAGAATGTGCTTCTCATATCCGTACCTATCCCAGCAGTAGCTGGTGTCCTTGGATAGACCCTCTCTGGTTACTCCTCCTTCCTAGGAACAAAACCTAACGGGAATACTCATTCTTCAAGGGAGAAGTGTTGCAATGGTGTATCCGTGCGCTTGCGTATTCGTTCACACTCGTTAGTGTACCCGGGAGTCTCTTACACGCTCACGCTATTACGGCGCCTAGCGTTGAGGTTAAGAAACACTAACAGCTCCTAATGTAGATCTGAAGCAATCTGGCTTAGTATGCGAATGAAATCAATGACCTATAAAAAAATTCAAAGAAGTGAATCATGGTACAATATCTAGTGTAAACTGGTAGGAGTGGAGGTGGTCTATGCAGAGATTTTTATGAGGTGCAGAATTGTTGGTTGAGGCAAAAAGTGACGGGCCTTGTGGACAAGTGCTATGGATTGATCTGTCGCAATACACATTACTGGTCACCTCTTCAGTGGTTTTTGGTTCCTCATGGTAGTTTGGAAGCTTCTCGAAAATCTCGTAGGAAGGGAACTAAAAAATGAGGGTCGTCTCAAATACAGAGAAAATAATTGGAACCACCATGCATACACAACAAGACTAACAAATCAAGGAATTCACCTTCGTGTCTGTATACAGATCACATTTTTAGTTGAGTCGCACCTCGGCCGATTGTTTTGTCTAATGTCGTTTAGGATAGAGGTCGTCTGGTCCCGCATGGACATGTTCAAAGTACCAAAGCTGCATAATTATCAAGAACTGAAGTTAAATTTCATCAGATTAGTCTGAATTTTAAAAATGTATACCTGCAGAAATAGTAGGTTTCCTTGAAGGACACGCGTTTTTCCAAGTTCTTCTCTCACTCCATTTCTGAATGTAGCAATACAATTATGCAGATGATTGAGCATGTAAGCAGCCCAGTTCATGGAAGGTATCTCTTCCACTTTCTCCACTAGCTGCAAAACGTTGACTAGAATGTATGGATCCATATCGGGTGCAAACAACACCTTGTGGCAGTACAGGAAAAAGTCACGAAGGAAGAATGTATCTCCAGGACCATCACTTTGTAGAAGCCTTTCTTCAATTTCTATCAGTTCTAGTTTCTTCGTTGCACTTCTGTGTTGGGTAAGCAGAACTTCATTATAGTTCCCATCCATCTTGACCTCTTTTCCTTCGATTGGTAGACCCACGATGTCCTTCACATCTGATGGTGTCAACCAGACCAGTTTGTCACCAATTCTGAAAGCTTTTTTATCTGGCTCGTACTTGTTGACAAGAGACATCAGCAGGGCACGATCTAGGGATATATTAGGCATGTGTAGCAAGGACTCAAATCCGAATGACCTTAGGCTTTCCTTTCATTCTCCTGAGACTTCACTCACGACACGCGCAAGTCACAAAGGCACTATGGAAATTCTATCCCTAGGAGTAATGGTGATCGTTGGTCGTATCTGGTCACGGAGAGAGAGTAATCAATAAGCACACCGTGCAGGCCTAGGTAGTGTGTCGTATGGAATCTGGATGGTGTGTTACACCGGAGTAGACAACAATGGGCCACTAGAGTTGAAGTTGAGCCGCCGTCTCCGAGGATGGCCGCTGCCGGTCGGAGGTGCTACCTTTTCTTTGCTAGGAGGCCGCTTCCTTGACTTCGCGTCGACTGTGATTTGCCATCAGAAATCACAGTGGATTTGCCGTTGGAACTCTGTGTTGTCGCAATACCGTCCAGTGCGCCTTGCTTGTCAAGAAGAGGGACACTTGGATGTCCATCAACAAACAATTTCCCTGCCGCGCCCGACATGAGCAAATACCTACTCCTCCTCTGCTTCTGCGATCTGAACTTGCAGGTCTACCAAAATGGATATATACTGTAGTTATCATTCGTTAAACGGATATCCCGAAAATCCTGCAAAAAAGTGGTAATCATCAGCTCAAAAAAAGGAACGTAATCAGGTAGATAGCTTTTGTTACGTGTGGTACAGACCTCGGGTCGTGTTCAAACATTCATAACCGGAACTCAGTCAGTTATGCGTGAGAATGGTGTATTGCGCTTTACTTGGCAGCAAGCGGCGTAACCTAGGCTGAAGCACCACGTGCGGCGTGCGTGGTGTGTCATGGATTTATTGTGCGTATCGCAGCGGGTCCAACTTACTCCTCAGGGCAGGCGGCAGCTGTACGACCTACTGGGTTACACACGGTCCATGGCTCCTATGATTCAGTTATGCGCAAGTGGGTGTAGGTTAGTTATGACTTACTATGAGCACGGCCGGTTGTGTGTCCAACCTGCGTCTCTCTCTCTCTCTCTCTATTTTTTAGATCAAAGGAAGAATTTGATGACATCAAAGCTGAGTAACCAGGATACGCATGCGCACAAATAGACTCCAGATGTATGTGTAACCTGAATCCGAACGGACTCGGTTACGCACCTCCATGCTGCAACACCGACCGATTGTTGTCGATTCGGCACGTCACCTACAACAACTCAGTTACGCATCATCCACCCTGCATGCCTCCTGTGCAACACCGACTGGGATGCGCACGGATTAGGTTACACACGATCCATTGCCGGCACTGCCAATTTCGTGATCGTGAATTTCGTCGTGCACGGATTCGTGATCGTGAATTAGACGATTGTTTCCATCTCTCTCTCTCTCAGATGAGTCTACTCTGTAGTTGAACAGCAATACTACGTACTAATATGACTTTATTGACAATAGCAGGAATAGTGAAGATTTCATAGTTACAGTGTCTGGTGACTCGGGGGGTGTTTGGATGGAGGGGTAAATGGGGCAAATTTACCCCAAATTTACCCCTATGGTGCCAAATATATGGGGCAAATATGGTGGGGCAAATGTTTTGCCCTCTAGTTCCATTTACCCCTAAAAAGTAGCAAATTGGAGTAAAATTGTGGTGGACCCCAGCCCTCTCTCTCACATCCACATCCACATTTACCCCTCAATCCAAACACCCCAAGAAGTAAATATTATTAGAGGCAAATGGAAGGGGCCAAACATTTACCTTGAGGTAAATATTTACCCCTTGCATCCAAATAGGCCCTTAGGATTTATAGGCAATGGCATTTATAGCATCTCCATGCGTTCTCTGCTGTTTACCCTGCTCCGCATTCAACCCCGCCGCTAGCCCCTGCTGCCTCCTCCGCGCCACCCGTCCTCTGCATTCGCAGCCGCCACGGGTCGCCTAGTGACTGCCTAACCACCTAGGCACCACGGTACCCCTCTGCCAAGCTGCGATGCGTGCCTAGGTGAGCACGGAATACTGCCCCCTTGAACATTCTTGCAGCCTAGATCTATCTCTTCGGCGTCGGTCTTCTTCGGTAGCTACGATGTATTGCCGACCGATTCTGGTGAGCTCATGTGTTTCTACTGATCCGTGTGAGTTTGTTGTTCCCAACTTCTAATTCTTGGTTTTTGTCCTTGTACTATACAAACTGCTTCTGTCCCTACGAGTAATGATCTATTGGTGCCTGCTATTTATAGCTCAATGTTTTATGTATTTCCTTATCAGATCTATCACTTTCTGCTATTTATTGCTGAATGCTCCCATATATTTACTAATCCGTTGCTAGTACAACCATTCAGGTACCTGCATCGTAGAGTTGAATCTTGAAAGATCTATTTGTTAGTGTTAATCTACGGTTGGATCTTATTGTTGTGCCATACGGTTCGCATTCACTCTGTTCTCCTGCTAGATTTATTAGGGATTCCATGCGTATGCGTCAGCTGTGTCGCCCGCTATGATATCTTAGCGACTAGGAGTACATATCCTATGCAAACCAGCTTCGTGTGCAACCTATGCAAACTTGAATCTGAGCCACATAATATCACACCTCCCACCTCTCATGAGCGCCCCCTTGGATCAAAATCATGTGGCTCAGATTGAAGTTTGCATAGGTTGCACAAGAAAAAACTAAGCCGGTAGGGGTAAGACCGCCCCCACAGCTTTCATTAAGAGAAGGAAGCCAACGCCCGGCTTAGAAAACACCTAAACCCTGGCTTCACCGGTCAGGGGTTTTTTTTCAGGGAATAAATCCCCACTGAGACAAACCTGTGCCGGCTGGGAATCGAACACGGGTGGTTGGGCAGCTCACCTGCCGCTCCAACCAACCGGGCTAACACCCGTTCTCATAGGTTGCACACGAAGATGGTTTGCATAGGATACGTTGCCATCATTGCTTGTGCACATTGACATAGTACTTTTTTCTCTCAAATACGCAGAAGAGCTGCGCATCATTGTTTTAAGCAGGAGAAAATTTTGTTAGAGGCACGCATGGATTCCTCATGCGGAATACTCGCAACATAAACTACATAGCTTTTTTGTGCTCATTTGCACATTCACATAGTTATTAATTAATTAATCCGTTCATTCATGTGTTGCTGCATGATCCAATTCCACTGACATATAGTAAGTTGCAGTGCTGGTCTGAATGGGCTGTAAATGTTGATCCCTGTATGTCTCCATTCATGGTCAAATGCTATGTTGTTCTCACAACCATTATGCTTCCTGACAGTTTCTTTGCTCACAGTCCTGACGCTGTCTGTGCGTCTGAAGAGAAAGGTGGTGGATAATGATAGTTTGTCATCTCCGGGACTTTCCGTCGACTTCATTGATGCCCTCCCAGATGAGCTCCTTCGTATGATCCTCTTCTTCTTGCTAGTGCAAGACGCTGTGCAGATGTGTGTGCTTGGCCGTCGCTGGCGCCACCTCTGGAAGAGTGCCCCTTACCTGAGCATTTCATGGCTTGATGACATTGAACCATTTCCCATTGGTGCCATGGAGAGGATCCGGAAATTCATGGACAAACTGCTTCTCCTTCGTGATCACATACCTATCCATAGATGTGTGATTGACCTTCCTGACATTGAAGAGGATGGTGAGGAATTGGACCACATAATGGTCTGGATCAAGCATGTTCTTAATTGCGAAGCTGAGTTTTCGGGTCTCAAAATTTCTAGGGATGCCGAGGAGGTTTGTATTGTGCTGCATGGTTTTCGCCTCGATTCCATGTTCCTGAGATGTCTGGAGCTTGCCTTCATCATGTTCGACGACAGATTCCTTGATTTCTCGAGTTGCCCAGCATTGGAAGTACTCGAGATTTCCTGTTGTGACTTATCGTGTGCCACAAAGATTTAATCCCGCTCCTTAAAGCATCTAAGCATCCTTGGAAGCAAGTTCTGTCGCAGTGTTCACATTCGTGTTGATTTGTCGAATCTTGTTTCCCTGCGCCTTGAAGTTAACAATGGCAAGATTCTTGTGCTTGATAGAATGCCGTCTTTAATGGATGTAGTTGTCGAGCTGGGAAAAAGTGGAAGTGACTATTGTAGCAGTCATGTTGAGACCAACATCCTGCAAGGCTTATCAAAAGCTAAATGCTTGGAGCTGATATCTACTATCAACATGGTATGCTTACATTTTTTTATCACCATTAGCTTTCTTGTTCTTCGTCTGGAAAAAAACATCCATCACTAATATCATGATTGTGTGACCAGCCTACTTTCATGAGTTATTTTATATCGTGCCCAACATTTATCAACTTGAAGACTTTGTTTCTCGATGAACACTGGTGTGTGCCAGATAAGTGTGCCCTCGCAGCTATGCTACGACAATCACCAGTTTTGGAGGAGCTTACACTTCAACTGCTTTGCACGGTAGTATATATTTTCTATATACAAGATGGTTGTGAAATGGAAATACTACATGGTGATGTTATTGACTATTGATCCTAGCAACATGTCTACTTTCTGCAGGGTGGTGGGTGGAAAGTATAAATGAAAGGAAGGAAGGCGTTAGAGGTTCATGTGTGATTTGTAAACATCTGAAGATAGTGAGACTGCAAAGTGGAAAGGTTAATAAAAAGGCACTAGGTGTTTTAACCTACCTGAGTCAACTTGACATATGGTAAGCTCTTTCCCTTTTCGTGCTCTCTATATTTGATGCGATTTGTTTGGGGCATCTGTGAAAGAAATCCTATGGTAAATTAGAAAATATTGAATATCGAACTAGTTTGTGAGAAATGATTCCTTTTAATATAATTGTTACTTCTCAAATTGTTTGTATATATGAGTGCCTGCTTTAACTACTTTTTTACTTGTTCTTGTTCAGGTTTCAGTTTTTGAGGTTGAACCACTGTACAACGGTTCAGGGAGGAGCAGCATCTGGTGGAGGACATCCTGTCAATCAAATCATCTTAGACTCTGATGATGACTAGAGTGATGGCTTTGAAGCTTCTGGGCAGCAGCTTTAGAAAGACTCGATGTGTCATGCACACATAGCTTTTGCCAGGGTCCATACATTTGTTTGTTGTGTTTGTTTGGTAGCAGGATGTAGCTTCAGAAAGACTCTTGGATAAATTCAGAACTCATAATATAACCCTGTTTGGATCGAATGGTCTATCTTTCCTGTATGCTAGTGCATTATTTGCAGCACCATTTTCTATTTTTATTGTTTTAATTGCTACTAAAATTCTCTACATACAACACTGGTACACGTACGTCACCTTGTACCCATTGTGTCTACACATATACACACCACGACGGCTCGACGGTGGTGTCCCGGTTACGCACGATCCATGCTGGTAGCCAGTGGTACAAGTACAATCTACAGAAGATGCGTAACCGAGAGCCGTGCAACGGCGAAGTGTTCATTGTTCCTCCAAGCTTACACTAGCTAGCTATCTTTATTCACTAGCTAGCTGTCACTACAATAATTAATTATATGCAAGAACAAAGCCAGGCATGCCCTGCCTCCAAAAAAACAAAGCTGCGTAAATCATGCATAATTGTGGTACCACGGAGCATATATTGTGCGTAACCATGTGGGTGAAGGTTACGCAGACTTGACGAGTGGCTAGCAGCTCAAATTAACTAGGCACAGGTTTTGATCTTTTTAAAGAAGCCTCGGTACACCATGAAATAAAAGCGCGGATCCTGAAATTGTCTATGAAACCATCACCCACATTCACATCTATGAAATAGTCCATGACTACCTATCCACATCTGATCCAACCTGCTTCTTTCATGTGCACAAATGGCAGAAATCAGCTCCTAGGTAATGGCAGGGCGTGTTGCAACCTCACGGGATAGAGTACGTAACTTACACATTGGTCACGCACGATCCATGGTGCGTGCTGCAACCTCCTGGGATACTACGCACGCCCACAGACCTACAGGGGAATGCGTAACCTGCACCATAAGTTGCGCATGAACCTTTAGGGTTGAGAATGACCACATGGATCGTGTGAACCGCGGATTTGGCATGCGAGTTGGGACCGTGTATCCACCCCTCCATTTTGTTACTCGAGTGAGAGTGATCCAATCTTTGCCCACCTTTAACACTAATTCAAGTAGGAGTAATTAATTAACACTAATTTAAACCAATACTACATAGATAATAGCATGGATACATAGATAACTAACTCAGGTTATGTAGCACGCAGCATGGATTCAACATAACCAAGGCCATGTAGTCCGTTACTCATGAGCCATCCAGGGAAACGTGGCAGGCGCACAAACCTTCAGAGGAATGCATAACCTGCACCGGATTGGATACGAACGATCCATGCAGCGACTACAACATTCCTTGATCATTTTAAATGAAGGGAGAACAGAGGGGTCAAGAGGCCTCCTAAGTTGGGCACATCAAGAGACGGCAAGTGAAGTGGAAACCTTTTGGTGGCAGCGCCCGACAGGTTACGCACGAGGAACCATGATGGATACGTGGAGCAACATGGCTTGTGGTTGGGTTACCATAGCATATGCCTTTGATCAAAGCATGCCGTGTATCCCAGGCGTCCACACGTGTAACCGAGGTGGTGCAGGTTACAGTGCTGGCCGCCTGGGCTACGCACGCCTTCATCGCGATTGCCGCAAGACATGGCGGGTTGTGTCGACTAAGCACGTAACCTGCAAGGTCTTAGTTACGCAGATGCCATTCAACGAGCTGCGCACTAGAGAATTCCATGGATGATGCGTCAGCCTCCCGGGTGCGGGCTTCGCTTCGGGGAGAAGCAAACTGCGGCGAGGGCAGGCCGCTGTGGGCCACGCGGTGCACCATCATTATTAGATGGATGACGGGACGGGCCTCCTCCGCTCCCATCCCGTCGTGTCGTCCGCAGCCACAGTTGTCGCCCGCCCCGAGGAGTAAGCTGGACTCACCGCGTTACGTGTACCACGCAATGCTTCAGCCTAGGTTACGCGGCTTGCTGCCAAGCCAAGGGTTACACACGGTCACTGTGTTGTGTATACAGCCTCAATGGGATGGGACGGGATGGGACGGGCCGAGCCTGCAGGCGCCTCCGCTCTCATCCCGTCATGTCGTCCACAGCCACAACAGCGCTGCCCACCTCGAGGAGTAAGCTGGACCCGCTGGGTTACACACAATCCATGACACACACGTGGTGCTTCAGCCTAGGTTATGCAGCTTGCTGCCATTTGTACGTTGGGATCGTACCACCTACTCCATGTCGGGTGACATGCTAGCGCTACCCCTTGTTTACACATGAAGGGATTTCACATTTTTCCGTTGCACGGCTCGGTGATTATGAAACCCAAGCTACAGCTGCCCCGCATGGCCGGGTTACACATGCACGGCTCGCCGGGGCGTGGCACAGGCAACTGCAGGGATCAGGAGATTTTAAATGATCTGGTTGCTAGAAAACCACCCGGAGCTAGATACATGTGGGCCACACCACAACATGGAATGTGCAAGTGCAAACCGCTAATCTCGGTGTTGCCACGGGCACGGGCCCACGAGTTTTGTTTACTCCTCGTCTTCGGCTGTTGCTTGCGTCACCTATCATACCTCCCACAGCTGACATCGGGCCCACATTCCAGGACCCACATGGTAGCCCAGTTTTTTTCTTTTTCATTTACGTATTTTCGTGGGGTTGAAAGTCCACGACCGCTTTGGACTTTTCGGATTCCATCTGCTTGGTTTCCCATTTTCCACCCCCTCGAAAGACTTGAGCGGCAGTCGATTGATTTGTTTCTTCGTCACACAGGTCAGGCCCTACATCCTTGCTCGTACACATCAAAACTGATGGTTCGCGCTCTTCTAGTTTTGTTGGGTTCGAGGCGCTTGGATTGTTTCTATTATGGAGCAATGATTTAAGAACTTGCGTCAGTAATGTACATCCGTGTTGCCTTTATTTCAAGAACTTTGGTACTGATCGAGGTTAGCAGCGGAGGTGGGGCCCCAGTCGGCGGCGGCATATAGCAGGGGCGGGGCACGCAGGATCATGGGTAGGCAGAGGGTGTGGTAGCCCACCACCTCTTCCGGCCCACCACCACCCCACCCAATTCATGAGCATTTGATTTGATTTGATTTGATTTGATCTGATCTGATTTTTATAGTTCCATCCCGTAGTTTTGGCGAGTGTAGGAAATCAGAACTTGCTTGGATGCATTTCAATGTTTGCCCAACCTAATTCTAGGCATGTCTAGAAATTTTCTACCAATGCAGTTATTCTTGTTGTCGTAACCAAGCAGGTGCTCTCTCTCTTCTTTTTTTGGAATTAAAGGCAGGAGCACCGCCACATCATATAAGAAGAAGGTGTCTCATATTAATATAGGAGTTTATTTGCAGTGCGTTTGTCAACTAATGAGAGTTAGCGGTATGTGTGTTGTGTGAACTGATACCAGTATTATTTTTTGATTATTTTAATCCTGAAAAGGAAAGTTCTACTACTTTCCAGGGATCTCCATATGAGCTTTCATACTGGTGTGGAAATCGATCATTTGAGCACAGATGCTGAAGGTATCCTGAACTTTCTGTGTTTATGCCTTGTCGTCGTTCCTTTTCGTTTCTATTGTAAGTTAATGCACCATAGTGTCTGATTGCTTATTTTGCTGCTTTGTAGAAGATAGTGGCCATCATCAAGTTGCCGCAGGGCAATTTGATAATGTCACAGAAGGTGAAGTGTACATGCCATATAACTCAAAAGCGCAAAGCTGCGTATTCTGATTGATTTGTCAATAAAATTTTTAACCATGTAGTAAGTTTGTCCAATTAGGATTGTTGCTGGTCAAACTTAGGCCAGTCTCAGTGGGGTTTTATGGAGGGTTTTATGGTATTCAATTTCCTGACATAAATCTGTAACATAGTGTTGACGTCAATACATCCATCATGAAAATATCGATGCTACTTGTCATTGGACTTGAAAGGTTTGCTGTTCACATGCTCTGAATCATCAGCCTACTTTACACCATGATAGATTTAAGGCTAAACATTTGGCATGCCAATTTCGCCGCTGTTTGGGATGCTAGTTGCTACCATAATCTGTCAACATATCCCTCTTATTTTACCAAAGTATATTGGCATGTTTTGGTTGGTATCATCCTGTCTAGTTTATTATAGCATTGTTAGCACATTACTTTTTTTAAGGATTCAAGATGGAAACTTATATCAGTAATGTTTCAGATGATGAATTCTCATGTGCCATTGACAAGGCCCAAGTAAAGTTCATTGATTATCAAAATAATGGTCTTCATCAGCATCATGACCCTAATTATGGTCATGTGATGATTACAGATCCTTTCACTTTCATTAACGGCAAACCAAAATCCATCCTCTTTGGAGAAACACGTTCAGACACCATAAAAATCAAGAATACCTCTCCTAAATCAGTTTTTTTATGTAGGATAAAAATATTTGGTTCAATCCCAGAAAACAACTTTGTTTTATCAATGAGTTCACCACTAGATGGTGGTAAATCTAATCTGGAAGACATTACACTTATGCCTGGATGGACAAAGACAGTTTGGCTCACATGTATGCCTAAAGATATTGGTTTGCATACATTAGTTGTGCATTTTTGTTTCGAAGATACGACGATTGAACGTGTAGCTTGTCTAGTGGTCGATGATAATATCTCTAAAGCCTTATATGTTCGTACACCTCATTATTGGAGATGCCCTCAAAATATCAAACTTGGTTACTCTCCAATTGTGCCATGTATCCATGAGCGTGGTCCAATTAGACAAAGACTTGATGCCTTTTCCTTGGATTTTAGCATGGCAAACTACTGTGAAACTTTCATGTCTCTTTTAATCATTGAAGAATACCATCTCAAGGTATTTCGCCATCCATAGTGTATTAATAGTATTAATATGCAAATTTTATTTTGAAAAATTGTTATTTGCTAACTTCAGATGTCCACTTGCAGGAGTTAATAAGATCATATGACATGCGCGGTGTCTCATTAGAACCTTCGAATGGCTTTCAATTTATTGAAGTCCCTGGTTTGGCAGAAAGGAGGCCATCACCACTCCACGGGGACAATATATCTATTACCTATGTTGGTACACATGCGCAGACTTACAAAGTTAGTAACCTATCATTGATGTTTGAATATTTATTTGTCATTCTTAAAGGTCAGATATAGGTATATATGCTTCCAACAATTAATTATATGTTTGGCATTTTCGTTAGGGCACCATTACAAAGGTTGCAGCGAATGGGATATTTGTATAGTTCAGTGATGAGTTCTACAACGATCACCATCCCAAGTACCGGTACAATGTTCAGTTCGGATACAATGAAGTTGACTGGAGGCTCTACATGTCTTTAAATAGTGCACACTATTTCGGAGCTAAGATTTTATTTCCCTGCCATTCACCAATAAGAACTATGGAAAAGGTGCATTTTTCCCGTTTGATCCCACACTTAACACCAAGCAAAAAAATGCGGTTGCAAGGATACTTGGCTGTCGTGGTCTTCCACCATAGGTCATACATGGACCTCTAGGAACTTGCAAGACATTGACAGTTGTAGAGGCTGTTTCTCAAGCAGTCAAACAAAGGAAAAATGTTCTTGTATGTGCTGCTACCAATACATCAGTTGACCTTCTATTGAAAAAGCTCCTACCACATATGACTTGCCGCCCTTGTGATATGTTCAGGCTGAACGCCCCAAGCCGTCAATATGAAGATGTACATCCTACATTGATCCAGCACTGCTTTGTTAAACAAAAAATATTCAAATGCCCCTGTTTGGAAAAATTGAAGCACTATAAGATTGTTATAACAACATACATGATTTCTTATCTACTGCGAGATAAGAGCATTACCAAACAGGCATCATTTTTCATCATGAATTCGTATCTACAAAGGATGCTTGAATCTGAGCAGTACCAAACAGGGAATTCTAACTATGTGACAAAGCTTGTGATTAATTATCGTTGCCATCCATCAATCCTGAAGCTACCATCGAAGCTTTTCTACAGTGGTGAAATGATCTCTCATGATAAACCTAATGTGCCATTGACTTATGATTGTATTGGTGTATGTAATAATATGTTCCCTATTCTTTTTATCGGAATACATGGATGTGATGAGATGGACAGCACTGGTCCATCATGGTTCAATAGGATTGAAGTTAGTAAGGTTGTAAGCCTCGTAAGGAAACTCACAAGCAGTAGTCTTGTCTGTGAAGCTGATATAGGAGTCATTGCTCCATACCGCTAGCAAGTTGGAAAGATAAAGAAAGCCCTTAAAAACTTGACATGACTCAATTGAAAGTTGGTAATGTGGAACAATTCATAGGTGAAGAGAGGGACGTGATAATCATCTCTACACTTAGGTCAACTGTAAAGTATATTGAATTTGACAAGTTGTTTAATCTTGGATTTTTGAGCAATCATAGAAGGTTCAATGTTGCAATCACCCGTGCAAAATCACTGCTCATCATTGTCGGGAACCATGATATGATCACCAAGGTAATACTCTCTCTGTCATTATCTATATCAATCAAGATGCACTAATTTTTATACTTCCATCAAATTTACAATTTCAGGATTTGCATTGGGATAAGCTCATGCGGCACTGTGCTGATTATGGTTTTTATCAAGGATGCCCACTACCACCATCGCACTATGGGTCTTACTAGTTTTAGTTAGGAGCCTAAGTCTGGCAGTATTCGATTTTGTTTATTTCATTGCTTTTGAATTAATAATTGTTATGAAATGAATAATTTGTGGATTGCTTGTTACACGTGCTCGTCTAACAAGTAAGTTCAGGTATCCATGATGCTGCAGCAATTTGGTTGCCATGGGAACGGCACAATGTGAACTGGCTGGCATCTCTTGTGGTGCTGGCTGGCTCGATGTGGGACATCATTGGCAATGACTATGGTTTTAGTGGTTATTGTCGTCCGAGGTTGCAGCTGCCGATTCGTGTTTTATCGGTTTGGTTGAGTCCAGCCAGTGGAGTGGTGCATCGCATTGATATTGATTTTACTCATCTAAGGCTTGGGACAATGGCAAAATCACCGTCATTGGACCAAACTATCTAGGCCGCCGTTCAACATCGCCAAAACCAGGTGATTCTTTCTTCCTGGTTAAAAGTGATGTGATGCGATCTATTGCTGGACAAGTTGGAGGAGGTGAAGAAGCCATGCCACTATGTTTTAGTGATCTTTTTAGCCCGTTGGTGTGACTCCCCTAGTTGCTCAATGTAAGTGATGAACTGATGTCATTGTGAAATGATTTCCCTCAACACTGACTAGGTTACGCAAGGCGTCGGATGCGGAAAATCCACGCTGCATCCTGTCATGGCGATCCTATGCTTCACCTGCTCCAGCTCGGTTATGCACGTTATGGCGACACACCATCCGTCCTACATGGTCACTTTCAGGAGTCTGCAGTGTTGTGTTCCTGTTCAATGTTGAGTTATAAATAGAGTGTTGTGTTCATGGTAAGTGTTGAGTTACAAATAGAGTGTTGTGTTATTGGTAAGTGTTGAGTTAGATGGACGCATGTTGATTTCAGGAGGACCCATCAATGACCCTTGACGCACGGTTCGGTGATGAACCACCTGTCCTGCATGGCACGTGCATCACCGACTGGGTCACGTACGGTGTCGGTTACACACCTATAAGACTGCTGGCTGCATGGCTCAACACTGACTGGGTTACACACAGATCGGTTACACAAAATCCACGCTGCATCCGATCATATCGATTCTGCGTGTCACCTGCACCAGCTCGGTTACGCATGGTTCGGTGACACACCATCCCACGGCACGTGCATCTCCGACTGGGTTACGCACGGTGTCGGTTACGCAAAATCCACGCTGCATTCTGTCGTGTCCATCCTGCGCATCACGTGGTCCAGCTCGGTTACACACGAATTGGCGAGGCACCATCCGTTGTGCATGGCGCGTCTAACACTGACTGGGTTACGCACGGAGTCTGTCACACAAAATCCCCATGTATCCAGTCTTGTTGTTGCATCACGTAACCTGGATCTGATAAGGTTATGCAAAATTCACGCTGCATCTAGTCGTGTTGATTCAGCATGTAACCTGTACAGGTTACGCACCGTCCGTGCTACTTGATGCAACACCATTTGGGTTATGCACCTTTAAGACGGTTGGCTGCATGTTGCAACATGGACTGGGTTACGCACGGCGTCGGATGCGCAAAATCCACGCTGCATCCAGTCGTCTCGATCCTACATGTCACCTACTCTAGCTCGGTTATGCACGGTTTGGCAACGCACCATCCGTCCTTCATGGCGCGTGCATTACCGGCTGGGTTACGCAAAATCCATGCTACCTCCGGTCGTGTTGATTCAGTTCGGCCGTTTCCTTAGGCTTTCTATGAATGGACTGAGGCTTGCCTAGGCCCACTTGTCCTCACAGCTAGAGATCTCTCACAGCTATGGCCGAATCCCGTCCCATCCGCCACCGCCGCAGTTGCCGGCACCCGCTCCCACCACCATAACCGCGCTCAGTGATGACATCCTCTTTGAAATCTTCCTGCGCCTCCCCGTCATCATGAGCCTCGCCCGAGCGTCATTCACCTGCCGCGCATTTCTCGGTGCCGTCCGCTCCTCCCTGGCCTTCTGACACTGCTTCTGTGTGCTCCACGCACCGCTACTCCTCACCCTGTTCATGAGGCCCTACATGAGCGCCATCGTCCCTGTAGCTGTAGGCAAGCGCAGCGACATGGTCGCCGCCTTCGGTGGTCTACTCGAAAACTCCGACTCCGAGTCTGAGTGGTATATCAAACCTGATGTCCCCTACAGTGAGGGGTATGCGAGCTTCGTTAGCAGCTCCACCTACCAATGCGCCTCCTACAACCGCACTCAAAGGCTCTGAAAATCTACCCCAAGATGGCTAAGGATCTCCGCTTGGACTTCCTCATAGCTGACACATTTCGTGAGTTCTACACGCTCTCGGAGGACGGCGAGGAGAAGAAGCTATCCTGCATGGTCTGCGTCCACCGAGACAGTGCCTGGACATGGGCACGCCTGGCCGTCTTCTCGTCGCATACCATGGAGTGGCGGGTCATTTTGCCGTAGACGCAGACATGGGGCATGTTGAATGTTCATGAGAAATTCCCCACTGGCACAGTTGTCAATGGCTTCGTCTGTTGGATACACAAGTGGTAGTAATGCATCGTTTCCCTCAACACTAAGACAATTTAGTTCCCTTGGATGAAACTGCCACCGATCTCGAAATGGCCAATGTCAGTGTTTCAGCTTGGTCAGACCAATGATGGGAAGTTGTGTGTCGTCTGTGCACTACAATGCATGCTTTTTGTTGGCTCTAGGAAGCTGTTGATGAGGGTGTCAAGAAATTCGTGCCGCAGGAGGATGATCTTATTGCGCCCAACTTTCAATAAGATCACCGACCTTTCACAAGAGGCTGATGTTGGAATGCATCCTATGGCAGTTATCAATGGCTTTGTGTACCTATCACCTACCTAGGTTGGGACTGTCGGTATTTGTTCCTCTCCTTCTGCTTGGAAAAAGGCGAGATGAATTTCTTTTGTAAGGAAATCCAGTTTGTAATATCAGAAGTTGTTCCGTACATCATGGTCAGCTGGTCATCGTCTTTAAATGGCAAGGTGAGCCTATACATATACGTATGCCTTGTGACATGATAAAATATGTTCCGTCCCTCAGTTGTAGGCCGTTCTCATCACATGAGAGTAGGTCATTGTATTATTGTGGAATTCTATCATCGGCTTTCTGGTTCAGATGAAGTAACATGAATAAAATTACTCATAACCGTGCTGCTCAATTGATGATTGTGTACGATAGAATGAGGGATTGTCTACATTATATGATACCATAAGGATTTGTAAAGTTATTCACTATATTTCATGCTGGAATTCTTTGTCCACTTACTTTATAATGCTAACCAATTCAAGGGTATCATATTTCAGTTTCATTGGTACTGTAGTACACGCTAAGCAATTTGATTTGTATAATTAGAATCTATTACTCAGTCCTGCTGGCTGCTACATTTTTTCTATGCAAAATCTTATATTACATAGGAGTTATCTTTATGTCACAGGAGGATTCATACATCGCAGTTACAAGAAAAATGTCTGAAGATGATGGTCCTATGGGCATAGAAAAGGCTTCTCCTGTCCTTTTCAAAGCGTTGAAATCATTTAGAGAACAACTAATTGATGATGACAACTCTAAATTTGTAGAGATAGAGGCCTTCTTACTTGATGATGAGACGAACTCTCTTCTGAATAGAATCGCTACTTTAGAGTCAGGATTGGAAGCCGCAAGACATCGTGACTTGAGAATAGGTACTGAACCCAATAGCATGAATTAGCAGGGGACGGAGAGAACAAGCTGCTGGCAAATGTGCAAGGCAATGTTTGTTAGAGCCTATTCCCGATTCTTTATTGGGTGACCCTGGTTCTGGTGCCTCGTCTTAATTTGGGCTTTTATGGAGACGTGTTGTGAGGGAAGGATGGAGACGTTATGTGATAATGGTGTCACGTTCCATGTTTGCTTAGTGTCACTATGTGATCTGTCATTTTTCCAAATATGTCGTTGTTACCCCCAGATGTGTTTACATGAATAGAAATGTGACAGAAAAGGCATTTACCTTGCCAAAGCTAAATATTTCATGTTTTCCAAATTCTTGAATATATGCCAGTTGCCTCCCCTTCTGATAACTGATCTCACACTTCTTGGAAAATAGTCGATTCCTTCGAATTTGCTGATCCGATTCTAAATGGAATTAGCATTGCCGATTGCCGTGCTCGGCGATAGAGAACCCAGCAAGGTATTGGTGCTGAGGAAAGCTAGGCTTCATAGAACCAAGTAACCATCTGTGGTGTCGGGCTCAGCGCCAAGCTGTGGGTCGGCCTGTGGGCTGCTGGGCTTGGCCTACCATAGTGGGATGACCCATCTATAACCATCTGTGGCTGCTGGGTAAGGGCATTGTCTCTGGATGTTGACACTGCGTTATCCTTGGTTAAAAGTGATGTGATGGGATCTATTGTTGGACAAGTTGGAGGAGGTGAAGAAGCCATGCCACTATGTTTTAGTGATCTTTTTAGCCCGTTGGTGTGACTCCCCTAGTTGCTCAATCTAAGTGATGAAATGATGTCATTGTGAACTGATTTCCCTAGTTCCTGGAGAAGTGTGAAGCAGCAGAGGCCAATCGAGCACTACTGCTCATGTCTGACAGCCAAACCTCAACTCCCCCGTTCTGCTGATATCTATGTACCGTGTCACTTTGTTGACATTGCTAACATCATCGACTAGAAACGGATATAAGATCCATCTCTATCGACGGCACTAGAAATGCAAAGGTATATCTTAACATGATGCTAAGTGTATATCAGATGTTGCTTTCAGATTAAACTAAAAGGTGAACTCTGACACGATTCATAGCACAACTCGATATAGGTTGTCAGCCCTAACTGGTGTGCCAGAAATTGCATGGATATGGTACTCTTACATATGCCTTGGATCTCTAGAAAAGAAGATATATATAAACTGGGAATCCGCAAGCGCACAGATATGAATACAACATTGTAGCATTTTAACCAGGAGTAAAACCAGGTATCGTAATTATATTCTACCACAGGGAAAGAAGTCTTTCTAATCCATAATAGCTAATACATGCTCATCTCTCAGTTTTATAATGTAGAGTGGCCAAAATATATCAATTGCTATAAACAGGGGTAAGTCACATAAAGATAAAGATATTGATAGCATTGTTCAAGTCATAACATCATGAGCAGCTAGAAAGTGTCATTATAGCAAGAGAAACATAGCAAAGTCTAGTTAGAGAGGATACTCCTCGGTAACTCAAAACTATATGTCAGTGCAAACTATGACTAGTGCAAACATTTAACAATCATGGAAGAAGAACTATTATATCAATGCATGGGGAGACTATCTAGGAGGATCAAGGCCGAAACTTGAAACAACCCAAACAGTATAAGACTCCACTAGTCCTATACACGGGGGGTGGACTGCGAAGGACTCAATAGTGCTGTCACCACCACGATCTACCACACGACCCGGCATATAGGGTGCAATCGCAGATAAATACAATATAAACACCACACTTACACTGTCTTTACCATTCACCCATGTTAACAAATGATCTAGGTGAGGGCTATACGACTCCATACATGAATATAAAGGCAAATCAACTATGCTAAACATGTAATCATAATAAACACCAAAGCATATAATGTCAAATATAATCATTGCTAAGAACATATGTCTGTATAACAAATGTAAGGAACTAGATAAGAACTTACAAGAGCGAAGCTAGATCAGTATCTCGATCAGCCTCTAGACGATCAGGAGCCAAGTAGACGCCTTGCCTCCTCCTAGATCTAGACTAGCTAGCTACTCTGCTATATGGTGTTTCTAGGGCGTAGTATCTCTGACTTGATGACTTGATCTGGTGTATGCAAACTCAGGTTTCCAGATGCCTCTGCCAGGGGGCAGGGGGGCTGCTTATATAGCCCCGAGGGGTAGACCTGCGCTGTTTGATCAAACCGACCTAAAGACTGGTTTAGATTGATCCTCATAGGCGGTGGAAGAACCTTCTGGAAGTAGGGCTGAGGTGGCGCCCGGGGGAGGTCGACCGGCCCCACCACCAGGCCGATCGGGCTGGGGTGGGCCCCTCTCGGGGCCCACTTCGGCCAGGTGGTCCGTCGCTTCTTCTAGATGCTTCTTTCTTGGGTGCCAAGTCACGTTGAGTTCCAGAGCCTTCTGGAGTCTTCTAGATTTGATTCTTTTAGCACTTTTCCCGAATGGTTCCTGGATTTATATGATTTACCAAATCTCCAGAAAAACTGTTAGTGGCACCCTATTCTAAGTTGATATTAACATTTATGCCCTTTTCTCATGTTTAGTTGACTTAGAAATATATAGGATAAGATGTGTCAACAAACTCCCCCAAGCTTACCCTTTGCTAGTCCCTAGCAAAGATATGCTTTAGCAGGATCAGGAGTTGCTACAACGCTTTCACACCTCAAAAGTACTATGGTTTTCAAAAACCAATTCTCCTCAACAAGATTGCTCTCTCTT
This sequence comes from Cenchrus fungigraminus, assembly GCA_036936925.1. Classification (NCBI taxonomy): domain Eukaryota; kingdom Viridiplantae; phylum Streptophyta; class Magnoliopsida; order Poales; family Poaceae; genus Cenchrus; species Cenchrus fungigraminus. The sequence goes on along the minus strand of CM072769.1, from coordinate 72,806,063 downwards.
ACCTTCAACCTTTAAGCATAGCCTTTTCATAAATCTTGAGCAAATAAAAGACAAAACAATCAAGTCAAGAAGTATATCTCAAATTCTTTGATCAGCTATCATCCTAGGGTTTTGCACATTTTTCAGATAAAACTCAGAGATCCTGTGTATGACCTTCTCAAGCATGGAGTCACACTTGGAAGATATGTATGGATGATAGTGTTGGATGGATGAGGGTGAAAGGTGGTAAGCCTTTTAGCCTAGCTCTTGGACTATATCTCTCTTTCTAAGAGTTTTAAGATCTGGGCTTTCCATTCTTGGAGAGGTGGGCTCTACTCGCCCCGGACTTTTGTCCATTTTTCTCTCTCCTTAGAGATGTGGGCTCTACTCGCCCTCAGACACGTGTCCATTATTCATCTCTAAATTTATTTTAGGAAGGTAGGCCCTTCTCGCCTAGTATGACACTTGTCCTTTTCTCTCCCTCTCTCTTCTCACTTTTTCCCCTCTTTTTTTCGAATGTAGCCCCAGAATCCTTTTTAACATTGAGAGAGATATATCCTAGAGTTGCATGAGCTATATGGCTTGATGGAAAATGCGTACTTCCATGTCAGAAGTAGCATAAATGGTGGAATGGAATGATCTTGATGTGTATGACAAGCTCTTAAGGATCATAGACATAGGAACTCATCATATAAAATTTCATGATTTTTAAGATAAATCCAGGAATCAAACTTCTCTAGGAAAATGATCAATAGCAACTCAACTTTTCATGAATCATCTTTCAAGGCCTAGACTCAGATTAAGCATGTACTTGCACAGGTTTTGGGTTTAGAGCAAATTAAGCATTTAATCTTCAGGAGAATCTAGGTTTGAAAACTAAGCACTTTTAAAAGGAATTACGGCGGAGCAACTATTCATCATCTCCAAGCATATATCATCAAGATCATTATTAAAGAGAAAAGCCAACTAGCAGACTCTAGCATTTTATTCAAACTAAGACTTTTAACTAAGACTCAAATAACTAGCTAAAAACATAGGATAGTGATACTTATCATGATAACTGGGGGAGCTCTCCCCCAAGCTGGATCTTGAAGTGATTCTTGATTCATCCTTGGAACTTGTTTACCTTCAAGTCCTTATTAAATTCTCCTTGTAAATATTAGTCTCGCACATACCCGAAGGAACAAATTCTAGGATTATGCTGTGAGCCTTCATGTGCCCACTTCTTTTTGGATTTTTCTGAAATGTGTGGACCTTCATGTGCCCACGTATTTTTTTTGTGAATTTTTGTATGCAAAAGGGATGCTAAAACAAAAACATGTGAATGCAAATTCTTTTATTTATTTTTTTATGCCGCCACGGTACGGAGTACATGGGGCCTTAAAGAATGCAAAAGCAGAAAATATTTTTATGATTTTTTTTCAATGCAGGTATAGGGAAATAAACATGCTAATCTAAATATGCAGTGCAGAATATAAAGATAAATACCGAGTTACCTCTCGGCGAGAGTTTAGAGTACTTACTCCCATGGCGTAGATGTAGTGGCCATTGATTGATCAGTTGATGACGCGGGTAGTGATTGGTCTTCCGAAGGTGTACTTTGATCTTTCTTCCTCCAAACTTGTTTCTTCGGCGGAGACCTTTCTGGAGTAACAGGTTCAGAATACTGGGCAGGTAGAAGCTGAGCGGACTTCTCCTTAATCTCTTCTTCAATGTTCTTGACATCCGTCAACTTTGTGTTCAGCTTGCGTTGTAATTTCTGAAGGTGTCTCCGCATTTTGTTCTTCTTGGGCTGCTCAGGATCAGTATAAGTATTGAAGTAGCAGCATACCTTTTCAGTTCTGAACTGGAAGTGGACCTCGCCAGTCCTGATGTAGATGATTGCTCTTGTTGTGTTCAGGAATGGTCTTCCAAGCACGATGGGAGGATCTTGCTCATCTCCCATGTCTATGACTAAAAAGTCAGTCAGGACATAGTGGTCCTTTATCTTGACAGGTACATCTCGTGCAATTCCTTCCGGGAACTGTTGTGATTGATCCGCCATCTGCAACATTATATATGTGGAATACAAAGGCAGGTCACCATATATTAATTCGTAGGTTACCTTAGACATTAGGTTGGTGCCTGATCCCGTGTCGCAGACAACTCGCTAGAAGTTCCATTGATTGATGGAGCAGTGGATTGATGGAACTCCAGGGTCTTCAAGCTTTGGCAGTAATGGTGAAGGGAACAGGTTCTCATTCTCTGATTGAATCGTGTTGATCATCCAAACTTCCTCCACATGCGGTTGAGGTCGATTGTTCTTCTTATTCCTCCTTCTATCTCTTCTCTTCTTCTCGACAACTGGCTCATGTTCTTGGGGGTAAGGATATCGGGGGTGTGCAGGAGCTTTTAGGATCTTGTTCTTGAAATTGAATCTCTCCTTCCTCCCATTGATGGTGAAGACGATCTTAGCGGCGTCGGCGTAGATGATGGCTTTGGCTGTGGCAAGGAAAGGACGTCCCAAAATGATTGGAGCGTTCTCACTTCCCCCAGTCTCGACAACAACGAAGTCAGCAGCCATGTAGGAGCATCCTACCCCCAGACATATGTCGTCTAGGATGCCCTCGGGGTAGCATAGTGACAGGTCTGCAAGCTGCAAGCACATGGTTGTATACAATAAAGGTGAACCATTGATTTTCTTATATATTACCTTAGGCATTATGTTGACGCTAGACCCAAAGTCACAAAGTGCATTCTTGAAGGTGTAGGCTCCAATAGTGATGGTGATGACGGGCCTTCCTGGATCTCCTCTTTTGGCGGGCATGCCCCAATCAGTCCATCTTGGGCCTTCTTCTGTCTTACTCGAACACAGATCTGCAGAATAGATATCAACAAGATTTGCAGATTCTAATTCTTCCGATTGGCCCGGAATCTTACTTGGGTTAACCGTGGGAACAGATGATGCCAGCTGAGAAATCTGAGATTCTAGTATTTTATTAAAGCTATGTTGGTTCTTGATGGCAGAAGAAAAACTTTCCATTTTATTACTAATAGTTTCTAGCATTTTATCATTGGAAGCTAACTTCTTAGACAGATTATCCATAATTCTACCCTTGTTTTGGACTAAGTCTCTTAAAGGTGAGAAATTATTGGAAGAATTATTACCTTGATAATTACCTGAATAGTTACCTGGGTAGTTGGTCCTCTGCTGAGTCCATCCTTGATTCTGCTGGGGACGATATTGGTTGTTATTGTTGATGTAGTTCACGTCCTCCTCCAGCTGAGGGCATTGACTCCCTGAGTGTCCAGTGTTTCCACACTCTTCACAGGTCATGCGGGATTCGAAGAGTTGCATGACTTCCTTCTTCTCAGGGGCTTTGTCTTCAAGCCTCTTCATCAGTAAATCCATTTTGGCAGACAGCATGTCTACCTCCTTGAGATGGTGCATTCCTCTTTCTTTCTTACAGGGTTGACGTTCCTCATTCCAAGCTTGATTGGACGCCATCTTTTCCACAAGGTTAGTAGCTTGAGTAAGTGTAAGGGACAGGAAAGCACCTCCAGCTGCAGCATCCATCGTTTCACAGGTGTTGGTAGAGAGCCCGTGGTAGAAGGTCTGCAAGAGCAACCAGTTTTCCATTCCATGATGTGGGCATTCTGAAATGTAGTCTTGAAATCACTCCCATGCTTCAGGAACAGATTCCTCGTGTTGCTGCTGGAAACTCGAAATTTTCCCCCGTAAGGCATTGGTTTTGCCTATAGGAAAGAACTTTGCCAGAAAGGTAGTAGAACACAATGTCCAAGTTGTAAATTTGTCTTTTTGGAGTAAAACCATTGCTTCGCTCGCCCCAATAATGAGAATGGGAATAAACGAAGTAGGACTGCATCACTTGGCACATCTTTGATCGTGAAGGTGCTACATATCTCCAAGAAATGTTGAAGGTGTTTGTTGGCATCTTCATGAGCTTTTCCACAAAATTGGCTAGCTTGTACCATGTTGATCAGTGCAGGCTTGAGGTCAAAAGCAGCATTTCCTACAGCGACAATTGGACCAGTACGAATGTTGTCCAGGGTCGGTGCGGAGTATTCGCGTAGGGACTTGTTTGCCATTACTGCAAACGTGGGTGTTAAGCTTCGCGCTATTGAATCTCCCAAGGCAGAAGTCATGGGCCGAGAATCAGGAGACCTGAGCTTTGACCTTGCCTTCCTTAAGATTTTCTCTAGATCTGAAACGAAGTCTTCTGGAAGATTCTTATTCATACATTACCCTGAAATAAGATAGACAAAAGTGGAAAGAACAAGGGTAGGCCTGTTTAAGCAATGATAATTTGGGTTCTCGATACATTATGTGTGAGAGATGCATGCATGCTATTACTGAAACTTTTTCATCTAGGCTATAGACTTTCTTTCCCCGGCAACGGCGCCAAAAATGTTTGTTGACATTGCTAACATCATCGACTAGAAACGGATATAAGATCCATCTCTATCGACGGCACCAGAAATGCAAAGGTATATCTTAACATGATGCTAAGTGTATATCAGATGTTGCTTTCAGATTAAACTAAAAGGTGAACTCCGACACGATTCATAGCACAACTCGATATAGGTTGTCAGCCCTGACTGGTGTGCCAGAAAACGCATGGATATGGTACTCTTACATATGCCTTGGATCTCTAGAAAAGAAGATATATATAAACTGGGAATCCGCAAGCGCGCAGATATGAATATACCATTGTAGCATTTTAACCAGGAGTAAAACCAGGTATCGTATTTATATTCTACCACAGGGAAAGAAGTCTTTCTAATCCATAATAGCTAATACATGCTCATCTCTCAGTTTTATAATGTAGAGTGGCCAAAATATATCAATTGCTATAAACAGGGGTAAGTCACATAAAGATAAAGATATTGATAGCATTGTTCAAGTCATAACATCATGAGCAGCTAGAAAGTGTCATTATAGCAAGAGAAACATAGCAAAGTCTAGTTAGAGAGGATACTCCTCGGTAACTCTAAACTATATGTCAGTGCAAACTATGATTAGTGCAAACATTTAACAATCATGGAAGAAGAACTATTATATCAATGCATGGGGAGTCTATCCAGGAGGATCAAGGCCGAAACTTGAAACAACCCAAACAGTATAAGACTCCACTAGTCCTATACACGGGGGGTGGACTGCGAAGGACTCAATAGTGCTGTCACCACCACGATCTACCACACAACCCGGCATACAGGGTGCAATCGCAGATAAATACAATATAAGCACCACGCTTACACTGTCTTTACCGTTCACCCATGTTAACAAATGATCTAGGTGAGGGCTATACGACTCCATACATGAATATAAAGGCAAATCAACTATGCTAAACATGTAATCATAATAAACACCAAAGCATATAATGTCGAATATAATCATTGATAAGAACATATGTCTGTATAACAAATGTAAGGAACTATGTAAGAACTTACAATAGTGAAGCTAGATCAGTATCTCGATCAGCCTCTAGACGATCAGGAGGCAAGTAGACGCCTTGCCTCCTCCTAGATCTAGACTAGCTAGCTACTCTGCTATATGGTGTTTCTAGGGCGTAGTATCTCTGACTTGATGACTTGATCTGGTGTATGCAAACTCAGGTTTCCAGATGCCTCTGCCAGGGGGTAGGGGGGCTGCTTATATAGCCCTGAGGGGTAGACGTGCGCCGTTTGATGAAACCGACCTAACGAGTGGGTTAGATTGATCCTCATAGGCGGTGGAAGAACCTTCTGGAAGTAGGGCTGAGGTGGCGCCCGGGGGAGGCCGATCGGCCCCACCACCAGGCCGATCGGGCTGGGGTGGGCCCCCTCAGGGCCCACTTCGACCAGGTGGTATGTCGCTTCGTCTAGATGCTTCTTTCTTGGGTGCCAAGTCACGTTGAGTTCCGGAGCCTTCTGGAGTCTTCTAGATTTGATTCTTTAGCACTTTTCCCGAATGGTTCCTGGATTTATATGATTTACCAAATCTCCAGAAAAACTGTTAGTGGCACCCTATTCTAAGTTGATATTAACATTTATGCCCTTTTCTCATGTTTAGTTGACTTATAAATATATAGGATAAGGTGTGTCAACAAACTTTCAGTAGTTTGCAGTGTTGCGTTCCTGTTCAGTGTTGAGTTATAAATAGGGTATTGCATTCCTGATAAGTGTTGAGTTATATGGGTGCATGTTGATTTCGGGAGGACCCATCAATGACCCTTGACGCACGGTTCGGCGATGAACCATCCGTCCTGCATGGCGCATGCATCACCGACTGGGTTACACACGGTGTTGGTAATGCACCTTTAAGACTGTTGGCTGCATGTCTCAACACTGACTGGGTTACGCACAGATCGGTTGCGCAAAATCCATGCTGCATTCGGTCATGTCGATTCTGCGCGTCACCTGCTCCACTTGGTTATGCAACATGGAGCCGGTCATGTCGTTGCATCGCGTAACCTAGAGCCGATAATATGCAAAAGCCACGTTGCATCTTGTCCTGTCGAATTAGCGCATAACCAACACAGATTACGCACCGTCCGTGCTACTTGATGCAGCACTGACTTGGTTAAGCACGTAGTAGGTTAAACGCCTTTAAAATGGCTGGCTAGCTCAACACTGACTGGGTTACACACGGTGTCGGATACGCAAAATCCACAGTGCATGCTATTGTGTCGATCCTGCACTTCATGGCTTCACCTCCTCCAACTCGGTTACGCACGTTTTGGCGACGCACCATCCATCCTGCATGATCACTTTTAGGAGTCTGCAGTGTTGTGTTCCTGTTCAGTGTTGAGTTATAAATAGAGTGTTGCATTCCTAGTAAGTGTTGAGTTATAAATAGAGTGTTGTGTTCCTGGTAAGTGTTGAGTTAGATGGGCGCATGTTGATTACGGGAGGACCCATAAATCACCCTTGACGCACAGTTCGGCGACGAACCATACGTCGTGCATGGTGCGTGCATCACCGACTAGGTTACGTACGGTATCAATTACGCATCTCTAAGATGGCTGGCTGCATGGTGCAAACGGACTGGGTCACGCACGACATCGTATACGCAAAATCCACACTGCATCCAATCGTGTCGATTCTGCGCGTCACCTGCACCAGCTCGGTTACGAACGGTTCGGTGACGCACCATCCCATGGTGCGTGTGTTGGCGTTTCGTAGTGCCGTCATCTCAAGAACAGATCTGGGACCCATCCTTAGTGACAACACCAGGAAACGCCTTTTAGGCACCTCTCAATGTCACAACTAATGGCGTCGGGTTAGCGTGAACATCGAGACTTGCCATAGGTTAATCTAAACGATCATGAACGAATCGGCAAGCGCACAAATAAACTATTGTAGCATTTCCCCAAGGAAGGAGAGTATTCCAAGGGTATTGAATCTGTTGAAGGCAATGGCGGATATCTTAGACTTATGCTTTTGCTCTGAATGTAAACCAAGAGATAGATATAGCGAACAACACACTCAAAGACAGGGGTAAGATAAAATATATAAGGGTAGTGCGACTCACACACTCAGATCTACCTCTACTCTAGCACACTACGGCTTAGGGGGAACATACGAGTTAGCTCTAGGTTCTAATGTACTAAACATACAAAGCTAGAAGATACAAGAGATGGGCATGAGTATTGCATGAGAGAGATAAGGTTCAGCACCCAGGTACAAACGGGGTGCTAGCCCGCGACGACCAGCACTCTGTGAAACTAGACTTTAGACTCCTACAGCAGGTACCCCAGCGCGGAGGTTGCCCAAGGATCCAATAGGGTTGTCACCACCTAAGGACCGACCTCTATCGTTACGGGGGGTATGCTCATAACTATCGTAGCCAGACAACCCAGGCACCATGCCTATGTTACTGCTAGACTCCACCCGGCCCGCGCTATTGTGACCCAGGGTGAGAGCCACCAGAAGACTGGTCAACTAGACCGAGTACCATTGCTTGGACACAGACCTCATGCAACACTCTCATGCCATCTAACAAGATCAACTAAGGCTAGACATACAAACATATATTAACTCTCTCATGTCTAATCAATAAGATCAAAGGGTCGTGTTCGTGAAGAACACGAGCCTCTAACTTATTAACAAACACATAAGGAAGGAGTTTATCACCCTTCAAGTGGATCAAAAGGTAGTGTTCATGAAGAACACAAGCCTCTAAATGATGAACAGAGGATGAACTCAAGAACATATCAAACATATGATCTACCATGACTTCATATGAAATAGCTGAATAACTGAAGTAGATCAAAGTCATACAAAGAAATAAATATAAAAGAGAACTCATACCTAGACTTCCAAGAGGACTTGGAACCTGAATAAGAGCTACTCTAGCCTACCCCCTAGCCTTGAAAACTAAAAGTGAGAGGAGAATCAGAGAGTAGTGTGCGGGAAATGGGAGCCCCTCCCCTTCTATTTATAGGCAAGGACCAGGCTTGCTCGGAGGCTCAAAGTGCTCCAAAACACCCGGGAGTGAGGCAATGGACCAATAGGGAGCTACCACGTGGAGGGCCAGGATGGAGCCCCCTAGGTCGGTTCGGCCGATCCTAGGATCGGCCGCACCCCTAGGGTGGCCCCACCTGGTGTGCTTCCTCTGGTTGGTTGCCCTGTGGGCCCTCTGATCCATCCTCGGTGCATGGCTTGATTTGGTATTTGAGGTGGGCCCTTTGATCCGTGTGAAGTCCATGTGGCGTAATCTGATTTGTCGGTGAGTGCCTCCCCTGGTTCGATGACGTGGAATGCCATGTTTCCCTTGGTGGCAGGCACCTCGTCAGCTGAGTTGGCATGGTTTCTTCATAGAAGGTGAGTTTCCATCTCTTTTAAAGGGTAAATCACCTACATACAAATAATCTCCAAGGTCAAGTGGAACTACATTATTCAAACCAAAATACTAGTAAATAATGGATATGCCTCCATTTACGTGAGAATATTGAGGGTTGGAAATGGTGAATTTCAACCGTCAATAGAGTGCATCACCGACTGGGTTACGCACGGTGTCAGTTACGCAAAATCCGCCCTGCATCCTCTCGTGTCGATCCTGCACGTCACCTGCTCCAGCTCAGTTTGACACATTTCAGTGACGCACCATCTGTTCTGCATGGCGCGTGCAACACTAACGGGGTTACGTACGGAGTTTGTCACGCAAAATCCCCATGCATCCGGTCGTGTCGTTACATTGCGTAAGTCGGAGCCGATAAGGTTATGCAAAATCCACACTGCATCCGGTCGTGTCAATTCAGCGCGTAACCTGCACATGTTACGCACAGTCCGTGGCACTTGATGCAACACCGACTAGGTCATGTCGAATTAGCACGTAACCTGTACAGGTTACGCACCGTCCGTGCAGCTTGATACAACACCGAATGGGTCGTGTCGAATGCAAGTTACGCACCGTCTGTGATGCTTGATGAAACACTGTTTGGGTCGTGTTGTTGCATCGCGTAACCTAGAGTCGATAAGGTTATGCAAAATCCACACTGTATCCGGTCGTGTCGATTTAGCGCATAACCTACACCTGTTCTACATGGCGTGTCACTTGCTCCAACTCGGTTACGCACGTTTCGGCAATGCACCATCTGTCCTGCATGGAGTGTGCATTATCGGCTGGGTTACGCAAAATCCACGCTGCATCCGGTCGTGTCAATTCAGAGCGTAACCTGCACAGGTTACGCACCGCTCGTGCTTCGTGATGCAACTCCGACTCAGTTTTTTTTGAGTAGACACCGACTCGGTTAAGCACGTAGTAGGTTACGCACCTTTAAGACTGCTAGCTGCATGACTCAACACTGACTGGGTTACGCACAGATCGGTTGCGCAAAATCCATGCTGCATATGGTCATGTCGATTCTACACATCACCTGCTCTAGTTCGGTTATGCACGGTTCGGTGACGCACCATCGCATGGCACATCCATCACTGACTGGGTTACGCACGGTGATGCTTACGCAAAATCCACATTGCATCCTGTTATGTCGATCCTGCATGTCACTTACTCCAGCTTAGTTTCACGACCTGGAGCTAGTCGTGTCGTTGCATTGCATAACCTAGAGGCGATAAGGTTACGCAAAATCCATGCTGCATCTTGTCCTGACGAATTAGCGCATAAGCAATACAGGTTACGCACTATCCTTGCTGCTTGATGCAACACTCACTGGGTAGTGTCGAACCAGCATGTAACCAGCACAGGTTACGCACCGTTCGTGCAGCGTGATGCAACACCGACTGGGTCGTGTTGAATCCGCACTTAACCTGCACTGGTACGCACCGTCTGTGCTGCTTGATGCGACACCAACTGGGTTATGCACCTCTAAGACGGCTGGCTGCATGGTACAACATGGATTGGGTTACGCATGGCGTCGGATACGCAAAATCCACGCTACATCTGGTCGGGTCGATTCTGTGTGTAACCTGCACCACTCAGTTACGTACTATTCAGCGATGCACCATCCCATGGCACGTGCATCACCGACTGGGTTACGCAAAATCCACGCTGCATCCTGTCATGTCGATCCTGCGCGTCAGCTGCTCCAGCTCGATTTTGCACGTTTCGGTGACGCACCATCCATTCTGCATGACGCGTGCAACATTGACTGTGTTATGCACGGAGTCTGTCATGCAAAACCCCCATGCATTCAGTCGTGTCATTGTATCGCGTAACCTGGAGCCGTTAACGTTACACAAAATCCACATGCACCGACTGCGTCACGTCTAAACAGCGCGTAACCTGCATAGGTTACTCACCATCCATGCAGCTTGATGCAACACAGAATGGGTCATGTCAAATGTAGCTTACGCACCGTCCTTGATGCTAGATGCAACACTGACTGGGTCGTGTCGTTGCATCGCGTAACCTAAACCTGCCAAGGTTACGCAAAATCCACGCTGCATCTGGTCGTGCCGGATCAGCGCGTAACCTATAGAGGTTACGCACCGTCCATGCTGCTTGATTGATGCAACACCTACTAGGTCGTGTTGAATCAGCGCGTAACCACCAGAGGTTACACACCGTTCATTCTGCTTGATGCAACGCCAATTCGGTCGTGTCAAATCAGCACATACATGCAGAGGTTATGCACCATCCGTGCTGCTTGATGCAACACCAACTCGGTTAAGCACGTAGTATGTTACGCACCTTTAAGATGGATGGCTGCATGGCTCAACACTAACTGGGTTAAGCACGGCGTCAGATACACAAAATCCACGCTACATCCAGTTGTGTCGATTCTGCGCGTCACCTGCACCAGCTCGGTTACGCACGGTTCGGCGACGCACCATCCCATGGGGCGTGCATCGCTGACTGGGTTACGCACCATGACAGTTACGCAAAATCCACACTGCATTCTTATTGACGCACCATCCTGCTCGGTTACACATGTTTCGGCGACGCACCATCCGTTTCTGCATCGCACGTGCATCACCGAATGGCTTACGCACGGAGTCTGTCGCGCAAAATCCCCATGCATCTGGTCGTGTCATTGCATCGCGTAACCTGGAGCTGATAAGGGTACGCAAAATCCATTCTATTGTTGACGGCTGATATTTGCCATTTTTATGGCCATCAACTCCTGCAATTTTGAGCATGAATTGCACATTCACACTAGAATAGGAGCTTAAACTCATACTTTCCACCAGGGTCGATGTCTATTCGGATGCAGGTATTTAGCACAAGAAATGGGAGGAATCCATGCACTTTCACTCCACTCCAATCCAAGGCACTCAATTGCTGGCCAATCAGGGGCTGCCACAGGGATTCTCATAGATCCATGATGTCACCAATCCATGTGAAGGACTCTCGACAAATCGTGTGCTGTCGCGTCAGCATCACATGGATCCATGGGCCCACTTTGCCAACTAAACAGCTAGGAAACGTGCCATGCACGGAGGAGAGGCACTAGGGCCCACATGGAAGCGAGCCAGACGAAGCACACTCCGGATGGAGTGCCGGGAGCTTCGGCCGACCCTAGGATCGGCCAAACCGACCTAGGGTCAGTTGATCCCCCCTACACGTGTTGCTCACTCATTGGTCCTTGGCTGCATTCCCGGGTGTTTTGGAGCACATGGAGCCTCGGAGCATGCCTCCTCCTTGTCTATAAATAGGCGGGGAGAGGCTCCATTTCACACACACCACCAAGCTCTCAAGTTCCACTTCTCTCTTGTGTAGCTCTCTCTCTCCCTCTCTCTAATTCTGCCCATGAGAGGTGATTCTCACCTCTATGTGGTAGAATGGTGATGAGGAGAGATCTAGATTAGGATTAGTTGAGAGGTATAGTAGGGGTGAGGAGTGAGTTGATGTCCTCGTGGATGCTTGTTCTTCATTTAGATCAAAGTGAGTATTTCAGCATCTCTTATTTAGACTATAGTGGACATCATGCATGATTGATTTGTTCTTGTGTTCGTGACTCATTCATAAGTTAGAGGCTTGTGTTCTTCATGGCACAAGGCTTCGATCCTTTAGAGCCAGAACCATAGTTCATATACTTGTTTGCATGCTCTGATCCTGTTTAGTTAAGTAAGTCCGATGTATCTCGTTCAGCTGCATCCATAGCTTCCTTTCTGCTCCGTAGTTCAATGAATGATAAGATGATCTGATTCCGATCTTTCCCTTGTTCGTGAGACCGTATCTATACGGTTGCTATAGTGTAGTTAGCGGGTCGACAGACGTAACTGCACTATAGTATTTTATCTAGGGTATAGACGTGGTGTCTGGGCCCTGGTTTTCCTGCGAAGACGAAGTACGATCGTAGCGTAGAGGTAGGCCGCAGTGGTGACAGCCTGTTGGACCCTTTGTCAACCCTCTATGTCGCGTACCGAGTTGGGCTCGCTTGCCAGCACCTTGATGTGCTGTCGCCCCGCGGGGATGACTGAGACCTGGTAGATGCATCTTGAGAGCTAAGTCCCTTAAGGAAGTGCTTCTTGTATCCCGACCTATACCAGCGAAAGCTGGTGTCCTTGGATAGACCCTCTCTGGTTACTCACCATCCTAGGAACGAAACCCGACGGGAATACTCATTCTCCGAGGGAGAAGTGCTACAGCGGTGTATCCGTGCGCTTGCGGATTCATTCGCACTCGTTAGTGTACCCGGGAGTTTCTTACATGCTCACGCTACCATGGCACCTAGTGTTGAGATTAAGAAACACCATCAAGCATTTCTGGCGTTGTTGCCGGGGACGGCTGTTGTTAACCTTCGAGCCCGTCTATCCTCGTTTTTATCTTTTTCCTTTTTCTTCTACCTTCACCCCCGTTACCCTTTTTGAGATATCCCCTTTTGTTTTCTTTACTTCTACCTCTACCCCCACTACCCATGGAAGGTTATCCTTGTAAACACCTTCCGCCTTCGAGGAGTGAACCCTCAGAGCCATCTTTGTCAAGACCCACTCTTGCATCTGGCTTTTGGCTTCGCCCCTCTCTCATGAAGCTAATTCAGGACCTATCCTTCTCGGGGTTAAGTCATGAGAACCCCTTTGATCATGTGAGAGACTACGAGCGTCTGATTGAAACTCAGGGTAAAACCGGAGAATCACCGGATGCTCGGAAAAGAGAGTGTTTCCCGCTATCCCTCTCCGGGGAAGCACGGGATTAGCACCGTTGTTTTGGTAGGGATTACCTTACTTGGGAAAGGTTGAGAGCAGCTTTTTGCTCCCACTTCTTCCCAATACGATGTGTCATCTCGTTAAGGGCAAAGATTCTCTATTTCAAGCAATGTGAGGAGGAATCACTAGGAATGGCATGGAATCGTTTCGCCTACGCGGTGGAAGATTGCCCAGTCCTCTACATTCCTGATTGGATGTTGCTTCAGCACTTCTGGTTTGGATTGCGGAAGGATGATGCCATGAGGCTCAATGCTCTCTCCGAAGGATCCTTTGTGCACCTAGATGCTGTCGAGGGAAAAGAGATCGTGGATAATCTCCGAGATTTCAGCTCCCCTTGCATCCCGGTCAAGGAGGCACCCACCAGAGGAAATGTTAAGCCACCTAGATCCATCATCAGCCAAGTCCGAGGTTTCATATCCACTCTTTCTGAGCTCTGGCTAAAGATGTCATTCCTGAATAGCAGGAGTCTAAGGGAAAGATTTCGTAGCACGAGATCTACCCTTGGGTTCCCCTCTCATGCATCTTCTTAGACCTTCTCCCCGAGACTTTGTCTCGTGGGAGGACGGAGAGAGTAGTTCGGAAAGAACGACCATTCCTGGCCAGGATGACTTGTTCGATCCTCACTTCTATCTCCTAAGGAGGGTATGGGAGGCCTATCATGTTTCTACGTTGAGGTTTGAGCTGAAGTGCTTTGCATTGAAGTTTCGTATAAACCAAGATGTCAGTCTCTGCTTTATAATCCATTGGATTCATCCATCAGACCAAAGGAGCACGATCATCTACCGATCGAATGGAGTGCATTCACTTTTCATCTCAAGCACATCGATCGATGCCGATCAGTCAGGAGAAGCTTGCACTTCGTATCTTATGCCTGATTTGATCGATGCCCAAAGGGAGGTGCACTTTCCAGCTTATCCATAACCCCCCATTGGAAGCTTAGGCCAGGCTTCGGAATGTTCCCATCGCCCTAATGAGGACATCGAACCCTATGCCTAAGGTAAGAGTGAGTTAAATCTTGCTCTTCATCTGAACTTTGGTTCCTGATCGTACACCGGCCTCCGGAAGTCCATGCTCTATCCTTTTTTAAGGCCGAGTGTCTTTCCGAGCTTGAGTTCACTCAGAGATCGGTACCTATTGGTGAAGCACTAGCCTCAGTGCTCGATCTTTTCGTCTCCAAGTTCCGCGACCCTAGTGCTATAGTTGTTGAGTCCCGTGATCACCTCAGGGAATGCCTCGGCCTCTCTGGGATGATCATGCTTGCCCTCAACCTCGATATACCTTTTTGGGCTCGAGTTCGTATATGCACTACCCTTGCGGATCAGAGCTTATCATCATATCAACATTGTCTGCAAGGAGATGGTCATAAGTTGAGACAGGAGATCACAAGACACCCGCATCCTGAGTACTCCTGGGACTGATCTCATTTCCCCAGGAAGAATTATCCTCCGGGTATCTTGTGGACCGCGGTCAAGCAGGAGAAAGAAAGTGCCAAGATTAAGAGGAGTAGGCAAAAGGTCCACAGGAAGGCAGGACCATTGTGGTGACATGAACACTTCGTGATTACCGTCAGAGGTGCCTACACTTTTGACGAACCGAGTATGTCGCCAAGGTGACTTCCCCCAGATTCTCTATGGTCATATTATGGTTTGGCCAAGGTTAATATATAGTGGAGGATGAATTTTCAACCTCAACCTTATCCTAGCCTTAAGCCTAAGCCAATCTTTCCATCTCGGGGAATCCACCTGGGCTGTCGATCCTGAGACTTGCTGGAGCCCACACGAGAAAGGGGAGGACCAGAGGGGCCCACCTAGGGCCGGGCGAACCCTGGTTCGGCCGAAACCCTAGTGCCGCCTCTCCCCTTCTTCTTTCGCGTGTGCGTCTCATTCTCCTCCAGAAATCTTCTCTCTGCCGCCCGACGAGTTTTCGCATCGCGAAATCCATCTCCTCCACCTCACCATCCTCAGCTCATCGCCGCATCCATGGCCGGAAGGAGTGTTGTCCCCTTCGATGGCTCCACCTCGTCCACCGGTCCCGGGGCAGGAGGCAACCCCTCTGTCGTTGCCGCCCTCACTGCGGACCTCGCAATGGTGGCCGGTGTCCTAGATGTTCCTCCGCTCGCCACCATCCCGCCGGGCGGGAGGATTCTGGGCACGCCGCCATCAAGGCGCTCCGCCTCGCCTGGGAAGAGGCACATGAGACGGGCGGCCAGCCCCTACGGCAGGCCGACCACGGCTCAGCTTCACCCTAGGGGGTTGCCGCTCGCTCCACCTAGTACACCTGGTTCATCGCTAGCTGGAGGGCAGACGAGCTCAGTGCAGTCCGCTCCTTCACCGCAGCCGCCGGTGACCATAAAGCCGGCACTACCCAAGGAGAAAGCTCCTGAGGCACGCCCAGCTCCAGTTCTGCCAGAAGAGGAGGAAGACTTTGGCCTGGACGACGGGTTTCCACCACCGCCCTACACTAGGAGGTCCAGGGAGAGGACTCGGGAAACCGAGCAACTCCCTAAGCTCTCCTCAGTGGCCAAGCTGACCCCGCTGATGAAGGAATTGGAGGCTAGCAATGAGAAGCTCAGAATTGCTTACACAGAGTAGAAGTTGGACTTGGCCGAGCTGAAAGACGACATTCGTGACCTTCGCCACGGCTTTTGTGCGAAGATGGGGAGAATGTTCTCGGCTACGGGGCATGCAGCCCTCTTTGATGCCGAGTAGTGGGGATTAGCCCCATCTTTAGTTCATTAGGCGCTAGTCTAGGTCTAGGTTTATTTCCCTTTATTTCATTTATTTCCTTTGCATGTGTGTAAGCGCCTAATCATTTCGTTTGGAACATTTGGATTTGAATAAAGTGGCTCACCGGTTATGTAACCCAGTTAAGCCACCCATTGTGTCATTACTTTGGTCTCTTTTATTTAGAGGACATCTAGGTTCGAGACAGTGTGGGGGAAGAGCCACGACTCTCCTAATGCAGGCATGACGTTTTCCGTACGTACCCACTGTGAGCACTCTGCGCTAGCCGATCGATTACTTGTAGAGAACCTGAACGGGACCCGCACAAGTTCACTCCTGTGGAGAGCCTCTCACGGTTCATCTTTCATGCATAGCGTCGGTTTGCATCTCGACAACTCACTCTCTTTCATTCCTGAGTTTTATAAGCTATATCTGTCTATCTCTAAGCTGAAACTCGAATGATGATGCTAAAGATTACCCAGCTCGACTGTACCTGAGTAGACCTACATATGTTTTATTTCTTGTTATCTACCCGATGCTTGTGAACCATAACCTCCTTAAGGACAAGCATGTTCACCTAAGTAATTGACAAGTATGATATGGCTGGATGATATGATCTATTGCTCTGATGACTAACTCTCTTGGGGAATTTATTTTTTTTTGAAAACTCAAAACCTCTTGGAAAGGCTCCTCTTTGATATGCCTCCGTCCCATTAGAGCCATATGATCTTTGTAGGCAAAAACCTTCTACTCATATGCTGCTTATTATTGCATTGAGCTTTGTCAAATTTTGTGACCCTTTTGAGAATTCTTCTCATTACTTTCATGATCAAGATTTATGTGCACCCCACCTATTTCCCCTTGCTATGCTTCTACACTGGAAGTTAGCATTGTATCATTCATACCACAAAAGTAAAAGCTCCATATGTGGTATGACCGCTCTCTCTAAAAGTATCCTTCAAGGAAGAGATATGGGCTATGAAAAAAAAGAGAGAAAGAAATCTATACACATGCCCAAAGCATGTTTTAAAAAAAAGAGAGAAAGGATAGCCCATATCCAAAATAAAGAAGGAAAAAAGGAGAGGGATGGTCATGCAGAAAAGGAGTTCCATAATTTTTGATGGTAACAACTAGTGTCCATTCCGGGGCTAGTGTCCACCTTACCATCAACCCACATTCTCACCATCTATATGTATGGTAATATCTAGCACCCATTCCGGGCCTAGTATCCACCTTACCATACACACCACAACCATACTGGTGCACATCTTGATCTGATGGTATGATTTGATTTTCTCTGTGGATCCAGTCTTTGACTTTGCAAAATATGTGATGCAAGTATGCTTTCTCTTTATCCTACTCTGAGCTTCCCATATAGCCATCATTAGAAGTAGGATGAAGAAAAGCAAATGCCTTAGTGAGGACATATACACATTGAGCGATCTGAGAGAATCAAATGAGGAAGCAACCAAGAGTTTTGTTTATGAAAAACTTGCAAAACCCCAAGGTGTTTATCATCAGGTGCATAAGTGACTTGATTCACAGCTGTTCTACTTTTCAATCACCCAAGGGAACAAGATAGCCACTACACAGAGGTTCACAGGAGCAAGGTATGACTTGGAATATCTCTTATGTTTGTCTTACTCTGTGGTATTCAGGACCCACTTGGCTTTGTTTCCCCTTCACTCGGGACGAGCAAAAGTCAAGTGTGGGGGTGTTGTTGACGGCTGATATTTGCCATTTTTATGGCCATCAACTCCTGCAATTTTGAGCATGAATTGCACATTCACACTAGAATAGGAGCTTAAACTCATACTTTCCACCAGTGTCGATGTCTATTCGGGTGCAGGTATTTAGCATAAGAAATGGGAGGAATCCATGCATTTTCACTCCACTCCAATCCAAGGCACTCAATTGCTGGCTAATCAGGGGCTGCCACATGGATTCTCCTGGATCCATGATGTCACCAATCCATGTGAAGGACTCTCGACGAATGGTGCGCTGCCAGGAAACGTGCCATGCACGGAGGAGAGGCACTAGGGCCCACATGGAAGCGAGCCAGACGAAGCACACTCCAGATGGAGTGCCGGGAGCTTCGGCCAACCCTAGGGTCGGTTGATCCCCTCCTACATGTGTTGCTCACTCATTGGTCCTTGGCAGCATTCCCGGGTGTTTTGGAGCACTTGGAGCCTTGGAGCAACCCTCCTCCTAGTCTATAAATAGGAGGGGAGGGGCTCCATTTCACACACACCACCAAGCTCTCAAGTTCCACTTCTCTCTTGTGTAGCTCTCTCTCTCTCCCTGTCTCTAATTCTGCCCATGAGAGGTGATTCTCACCTCTATGTGGTAGAATGGTGATGAGGAGAGATCTAGATTAGGATTAGTTGAGAGGTAGAGTAGGGATGAGGAGTGAGTTGATGTCCTCGTGGATGCTTGTTCTTCATTTAGATCAAAATGAGTATTTCAGCATTTCTTATTTAGACTATAGTGGACATCATGCATGATAGATTTGTTCTTGTGTTCGTGGCTCGTTCATAAGTTAGAGGCTTGTGTTCTTCATGGCACAAGGCTTCGATCCTTCAGAGCCAGAGCCGTAGTTCATATACTTGTTTGCATGCTCTGATCCTGTTTAGTTAAGTAAGTCCACTGTATCTTGTTCAGCTACATCCATAGCTTCCTTTCTGCTCCGTAGTTCAATGAATGATAAGATGATCGGATTCCGATCTTTCCCTTGTTCGTGGGACCGTATCTATACGGTTGCTATAGTGTAGTTAGCGGGTCAACAGACGTAACCGCACTATAGTATTTTATCTGGGGTAGAGATGTGGTGTCTGGGCCATGGTTTTCCTGCGAAGACCATGTACGATCGTAGCGTAGAGGTAGGCCGCAGTAGTGACAGCCTATTGGACCCTTTGTCAACCCTCTGCGTCGCGTACCGAGTTGGGCTCGCTTGCCAGCACCTTGATGTGCTGTCGCCCCGCAGGGATGACTGAGACCTGGCAGATGCATCTTGAGAGCTAAGTCCCTTAAGGAAGTGCTTCTTGTATCCCGACCTATCCCAGCGAAAGCTGGTGTCCTTGGATAGACCCTCTCTGGTTACTCACCATCCTAGGAACAAAACCCGATGGGAATACTCATTCTCCGAGGTCCGGTCGTGTCGATTCAGCGCGTAACCTGCACAGGTTACGCACCGCCCATGTTGCTTGATGCAAAACCGACTGGGTCGTGTTGAATTAGAGTGTAACCTGCAGATGTTACGAACCGTCCTTGTAGCCTGATGCAACACCGAATGGGTCATGTCGAATGTAGGTTACGCACCGTCCGTGCAGCTTGATGCAATACCGAACGGGTCGTGTTCAATGCAGGTTACGCGCATGCTTGATGCAACACCGTCCGTGTTACGCAGCATTAAGATGGCTGGCTGCATGGCTCAACATCGACTGGGTTACACATGGCGTCGTATACGCAAAATCCACGCTGCATCCTATCGTGTCGATCCTGCATGTCTCCTGCTCTAGCTAGGTTATGGACGGTTCGGCGATGCACCATTCGTTCTGCATGGCGCGTCACCTGCACCAGCTCGGTTACGCATGTTTCGGCGAAGCACCATCCGTTCTGCATGGCGCGTGCATCACTGACTGGGTTACGCATGGAGTCTGTCACGCTAAATCCCCATGCATCCAGTCGTGTCGTTGCATCGCGTAACCTAGAGCAGATAAGGTTACGCAAAATCCACATGCACCGACTGGGTCGTGTCTCATCAGTGCGTAACTAGCACAGATTACACACCGTCCGTGCTGCTTGATGCAAAACCATCTGGGTTACGCACCTTTAAGACGGCTGGCTGCATGGTGCCACGCGGACTGGGTTACGCATAGCATCGGATGCGCAAAATCCACGCTGCATCCGGTCGTGTCGGTACTGCGCATCACCTGGACTAGCTCGGTTACGCACGGTTCGGCGACGCACCATCCCATGGCGCATGCATCACTGACTGGGTTACACATGGTGTCATTTACGCAAAATCCACACTGCATCCTATCATGTGGATCCTGCGCATCACCTGGTCCAGCTCGGTTTTGCACGGATCGGCGACGCATCATCCGTTAAGCATGACGCATGCAACACTGAATGGGTTACGCACGGAGTCTGTCACGCAAAATCCCCATGCATCCGGTCATGTCGTTCCATCGCATAACCTGGAGCCGATAAGGTTACACAAAATCCATGCTGCATCCGGTCGTGTCGATTCAGCGTGTAACCTGTACAGGTTACACACCCTTCGTGGTGCTTGATGCAACACCGACTGGGTCGTGTCGAATTAGCACATAACCTATACAGGTTACGCGCCGTCAGTGCAGCTTGATACAACACCAAATGGGTCATGTCGAATATAGGATACGCACCATCTGTGCTACTTGATGCAACACTATCTGGGTCGTGTCATTACATCACGTAACCTGGAGCCGACAAAGTTACGCAAAATCCACACTGCATCCGGTCGTGTCGATTCAGTACATAACCTGCACAGGTTACGCACCTCCCATGGTGTGTTGGCGTTTCTTAACGTCACCACCACTAGCGCACTAGTGTGAGCGTGTAAGAAACTCTCGGGTACACTGATGAGTGCGAACGAATCCGCAAGCGCACGGATACACCGTTGTAGCACTTCTCCCTAGGAGAATGAGTATTCCCGTCAGGTTTTGTTCCCTTAGGACGGAGAGTAACCAGAGAGGGTCTATCCAAGGACACCAGCTTTCGCTGGGATAGGTCGGGATACAAGAAGCACTTCCTTAAGGGACTTAGCTCTCAAGATGTATTTCTGTCAGGTCTTAGTCATCCCCGCGGGGCAACAACACTCCAAGGTGCTGGCAAGCGAGCCCAACTCGGTACGCGACGTAAGAGGGTTGACAAAGGGCCCAACAGGCTGTCACCACTGCGGCCTACCTCTACGCTATGATCGTACGTGGTCTTCGTAGGAAAACCAAGGCCCAGACACCACGTCTGTGCCCCAGATAAATACTATAGTGCGGCGTATGCTAGCCCACTAACTACACTATAGCAACTGTATAAATATGGTCCCAGAAACAATGGAAAGATCAGAATCAGATCATATCATTGAACTGGGAGCAGAAAGGAAGCTATGGATGCAGCTAAACGAGATACAGCGAACTTACTTAACTAAACAGGATCAGAGCATGCAAACATGTAAATGATCTACGGCTCTGGCTCTAAAGGATTGAAGCCTTGTGTCATGAAGAACGCAAGCCTCTAACTTATGAACGAACCACGAACACAAGAACAAATCAATCATGCATGATGTCCACTATAGTCTAAATAAGAAATGCTGAAATACTCACTTTGATCTAAATGAAGAACAAGCATCCACGACGACATCAACTCACTCCTTACCCCTCCTCTACCTCTCACTAATCCTAATCTAGATCTCTCCTCATCACCATTCTACCACAAAGAGATGAGAATCACCTCTCATGGGCAGAATTGGAGAGAGGGAGAGGGAGCTACACAAGAGAGAAGTGGAACTTGAGAGCTTGGTGGTGTGTGAGAAATGGAGCCCCTCCCCTCTTATTTATAGACAAGGAGGAGGCTTGCTTCGGGGCTTAATGTGCCCCTAAACGCCCGGGAATGCAGCAAGGAGCCAATGGGAGGACAACACGTGGAGGGCCAAGATGAACCGACCCTAGGTCGGTTCGAGCGAACCTAGGGTCGGCCGGCCCCCTCGGGTGGCCCCCTGGCCCGTGCTTCCTCTGGCTCGCTTCCATGTGGGCCCTGATGCCTCTCCTCTGTGCATGGCACGTTTCCTGGTGGTTCAGTTGGCAAAGTGGGCCCATGGATCCATGTGATGCTGACGTGGCAGCATATGATTCGTCGAAAGTCCTTCACATGGATTGGTGGCATCATGGATCCAGGAGAATCCATGTGGCAGCCCCTGATTGGCCAGCATTTGAGTGCCTTGGATTGGAGTGGAGTGAATGTGCTTGGATTCCTCCCATTTCTTACGCTAAATACCTGCATTCGAATAGACATCGACACTGGTGGAAAGTATGAGTTTGAGCACCTATTCTAGTGTGGATGCACAATTCATGTTCCAATTTGCAGGAGTTGACGGCCTTGAAAATGGCAAATATTGACCGTCAACAACACCCCCACACTTGACCTTTGCTCGTCCCGAGTGAAGGGGAAACAAAGCCAAGCGGGTCATGAATACCGAAAAGTAAGACAGACATAAGAGATATTCCAAGTCATACCTTGCTCTTGTGAACCTCTGTGTAGTGGCTATCATGTTCCCTTGGGTGATTGAAAAGTAGAACAGCTGTGAATCAAGTCACTTATGCACCTGATGATAAACACCTTGGGGTTTTGCAAGATTTTCATAAACAAAACTTTTGGTGGCTTTCTCATTTGATTCTCTCAAATCGCTCAATGTGTATATGTCCTCACTAAGGCATTTGCCTTTCTTCATCGTACTTCTAATGATGGCTATATGTGGAGCTCAAGGTAGGATAAATAGAAAGCATACTTGCATCACATATTTTGCAAAGTCAAAGACTGGATCCACAGAGAAAATCAAATCATACCATCAGATCAAGATGTGCACCGGTATGGCTATGGTGTGTATGGTAAGGTGGATACTAGGCCCGGAACGGGTGCTAGATATTACCATACATATATAAGGTGAGAACTGCGGGTTGATGGTAAGGTGGACACTAGCCCCGGAATGGACACTAGTTATTACCATCTATGATATGGAACTCCTTTTTGCATGATCTATCTCTCCCCTATTCCTCCTTTATTTTGGACATGGGCTATTTTTCTTTTCTCTCTCTTTTCTTTTTATTATCATGCCTCGAGCATGTATTTTTCTCTCTTTTTTTTCATAGCCCATGGCTCTTTTTGAAGGACACTTCTGGAGAGAGATGTCACACCACATATGGAGCTTTATTCTTATGGAATGGATAAATGATACAATGCTAACTTCCAGTGTAGAAGCATAGCAAGGGGAAATAGGTGGGGTGCACATAAATCTTGATCATGAAAGTAATGAAAAGAATTCTCACAAGGGTCACCGAATTTGACAAAGCTCAAAGTAATAACAAGCAGCATATGAATCGAAGGCTTGTACTTACAGAGATCATATGGCTCTAATGGGACGGAGGCATATCAAAGAGAAGCCTTTCCAAGAGGTTTTGAGTTTTCAAAAATAAATTCCCCAAGAGAGTTAGTCATCAGAACAATAGATCATATCATCCAGCCATATCATACTCATCAATTACTTAGGTGAACATGCTTGTCCTTAAGAAGATTATGGTTCACAAGCATCAGGTAGGTAACAAGGAATAAAACATATGTAAGTCTACTCAGGTACAAATGAGCTGGGTAATCTTTAGCATCATCATTCGAGTTTTAGTTTAGAGATAGACATATATAGCTTATAAAACTCAGGAATGAAAGGAAGTGAGTTGTCGAGATGCAAACCGGCACTATGCATGGGAGATGAACCGTAAGAGGCTCTCCACAGGAGTGAACTCGTGTGGGTCCTATTTGGGTTCTCGGTAGGTGATCGATCGGCTAGCGCGGAGTGCTCGCAGTGGGTACGTACGGAAACGTCATGCCTGCATTGGGAGAGTTGTGGCTCTTCCCCCATAGTGTCTCCAACCTAGATGTCTTCTAAATCACAGAGACCAAAGTAATGACACAAAGGGTGGCTAAACCGGGTTACATGACCAGTGAGCCACTTTATTCAAATTCAAATGTTTTAAATGAAAAGATTAGGCCCTTACACACATGCAAAGGAAATAAATGAAATGAAGGGAAATAAAGGGAAATCAAACCTAGACCTAGACTAGCGCCTAATGAACTAATGCTGCGGCTAATCCCCACTACTCGGAGAGGATCTGCTCCTCTCCCTCAGCAACTGCCAACCTCTGCAGCTTCTGGGTCATGTCCTCCTCCAGCTGGCAATACTCAAGCCCGAGCTCGTGGTACTCGTCCCTCTGCTTAGCCAGCTCTTCGACTAGCTTCTCATGTTCTAAGAACAGTTCAACCAGTCTGCCTGCTAGCTTTGCCAGGGCTGGGATCTTCTTGGTGCCATTTGCCCGGATGTCTGGAATGACCTTGGTGAGGACTCGCTCCCACTGAGGTGGCTTATGGTAGGGTGTACCATAGCCTCCAGTGGCCGTCTTCACTACGAAGATCTTGCACCAGGTCTGTGGAAGCGGGAACTCGTCCCACACATCCTGCTCATAAGTATGGCAGAAGGCTTCTCCGTAGCTGTTGAAGTCAGACCCAATGTAACGCTCTCTTGGCTTCAAGGGTGGCCCAGGGGGATTGTCAAACAAGACGCGCTTGGCAGCGGTCTTGTTCCCCATGGTGGCCATCCTGGCTGGGAAAGAAGGCGAGGAGGAGGAGCCTCGCCGGGACGACTGCACCGGGGATTCGGTGCGCATCCTGCGAGTGCTCTCTACACTCCTGCCTCTCTCGGGAGTCATGGCCTCCTGCGACCCCATCACCTCATCCAGGT
Source organism: Cenchrus fungigraminus (assembly GCA_036936925.1). Taxonomy (NCBI): domain Eukaryota; kingdom Viridiplantae; phylum Streptophyta; class Magnoliopsida; order Poales; family Poaceae; genus Cenchrus; species Cenchrus fungigraminus. The sequence goes on along the minus strand of CM072769.1, from coordinate 72,781,226 downwards.
TGCTGAGGTCGATGAGATGAGAGGGGCTCCCATCCCCTGAAGCGAGAGGCGAGGCCTCCCTACGGAGGTGAGCGAAATTGTAGCCGGCCATGGATGCGGTGATCCTGAGGATGGTGAGGTGGAGGAGATGGGTTTCGCGATGCGAAAACTCGTCGGGCGGCAGGGAGAATGTTTCTGGAGGAGAATGAGACGCACACGTGAAAGAAGAAGGGGAGAGGCGGCACCAGGGTTTCGGCCGAACCAGGGTTCGGCCGGCCTCCTGTGGGCCCCTCTGGTCCTCCTCTTTCTCCTGTGGGCTCTAGCAAGTCTCAGGATGGACGACCCAGGTGGATTCCCCGAGATGGAAAGATTGGCTTAGGCTTAAGGCTAAGATAAGGTTGAGGTTGAAAATTCATCCTCAACTATATACCGACCTTGGCCAAACCACGATATATCCATAGAGAATCTGGGGGATATCACCTTGGTGACACACTGGGTTCGTCAGAAGTGTAGGCACTTCCGGCGGTAGTAATGAAGTGTTCGGGTCGCCACAATGGTGATGCCTTCCTGTGGTCCTTTGCCTACATCTCTTAATCTTGGTAACTTTTCCTCCTGTGGCAACTTTTCCTCCACAAGATGCCCAAAGGATAATTCCTGGGGAAACGAGATGAGTCCCAGGAGTACTCAGGGTGTGGGTGTCTTGTGATCTCCTGTCTCAACTTATGACCGTCTCCTTGCAGATGATGTTGATATGATGATAAGCTCTGCTCTTCAAGGGTAGTGCGTATACGAACTCGAGCCCACAAAGGGTACATCGAGGCTAAGGGCAAGCATGATCATCCCAGGGAGGCCGATGCATTCCCTGAGGTGGTCATGGGACTCAAGGACTATAGCACTAGGGTTGCAGAACTCGGAGATGAAAAGATCGAGCACTGAGGCTAGTGCTTCATCAATATGCGCCGATCTCCGAGTGAACTCAAGCTCGGAAAGACACTCGGCCTTCAAGAGGATAGAGCATGGACTTCCAGAGGCCGGTGTACGATCAGGAACTAGAGTTCGAACGAAGAGCAAGATTTAACTCGCTCTTACCTTAGGCAGAGGGTTCGATGTTCTCATCGAGGTGATGAAAACATTCCGAAGTTTGGCCTAAGCTTCCAATGGGGGGTTATGGATAAGCTGGAAAGTGCACCTCCGATTGGGCATCGATCAAGACAGGCATAAGATATGAAGTGCAAGCTTCTCCTGATTGATCGGCATCGATCGATGTGCTTGAGATAAGAGTGAATGCACTCCATTCGATCGGTAAATGATCGTGCTCCTTCGGTCTGATGGATGAATCCAATGGATTATAAAGAAGAGACCGATGTCTCAGTTTATACGAAACTTCAGTGCAAAACACTTCAGCTCAAACCTCGACGTAGAAACACGATAGGCCTCTCATTCCCTCCTTAGGAGATAGTAGTGAGGATCGAACAAGTCATCCTGGCCGGGAATGGTCGTTCTCTCCGAACTACTCTCTCCGTCCTCCCACGAGACAAAGTCTCGGGGAGACGATCTAAGAAGATGCACGAGAGGGGAACCCAAGGGCAGATCTCGCGCCATGAAATCTTTCCCTTAGATTCCTGCTATTCAGGAATGACATCTTCAGCCAGAGCTCAGAAAGGATGGATATGAAACCTCGGACTCGGCTGATGATGGTTCTAGGTGGCTCAACAATTCCTCTGGTGGGTGCCTCATTGACCGGGATGCAAGGGGAGCTAAAATCTCGGAGATTATCCAGGATCTCTTTTCCCTCGACAGCACCTAGGTGCACAAAAGATCCTCCGGAGAGAGTATTAAGCCTCATGGTAGCATCCTTCCACAATCCAAACCAGAAGTGCTGAAGCAACATCCAATCAGGAATGTGGAGGACTGGGCAATCTTCCACAGCGGAGGTGAAACGATTCCATGCCATTCCTAGTGATTCCTCCTCACAGTGTTGGAAATAGAGAATCCTCACCATTAACAAGATGACACGTCGTATTGGGAAGTAGTGGGAGCAAAAAGCTACTCTCAACCTTTCCCAAGTAAGGTAGTCTCTACCAAAACAACGGTGCCAATCACGAGCTTCCCCGGAGAGGGATAGCGGGAAAAACACTCTTTTCCGAGCATCCGGTGATTCTTCGGTTTTACCCTGAGTTTCAATCAGATGCTCGTAGTCTCTCACATGGTCAAAGGGGTTCTCATGACTTAACCCTGAGAAGGATAGGTCCTGAATTAGCTTCATGAGAGAGGAGCGAATCCAAAGTCCAGATGTAAGAGTGGATCTTGACGAAGATGGCTCTGAGGGTTCACTCCTCGAGGGCGGAAGGTGTTTACAAGGATAACCTTCCATGGGTAGCGGGGGTAGAGGTAAAAGTAAAGAATACAAAAAGGGATATCTTGAAAAGGGTAACGGGGGTGATGGTAGAAGAAAAAAAGGAAAAAGATAAATACGAGGATAGACGGGCTCGAAGGTTAACAACAGCCGTCCCCGGCAACAGCGCCAGAAATGCTTGTTGGCGTTTCTTAACGTCACCACCACTGGCGCACTAGTGTGAGCGTGTAAGAAACTCTCGGGTACACTGACGAGCGCGAACAAATCCGCAAGTGCACGGATACACTGTTGTAGCACTTCTACCTAGGAGAATGAGTATTCCCGTCGGGTTTTGTTCCCTTAGGACGGAGAGTAACCAGAGAGGGTCTATCCAAGGACACCAGCTTTCACTGGGATAGGTCGGGATACAAGAAGCACTACCTTAAGGGACTTAGCTCTCAAGATGTATTTCTGTCAGGTCTTAGTCATCCCCGCGGGGCGACAACACTCCAAGGTGCTGGCAAGCGAGCCCAACTCGGTACGTGACGTAAGAGGGTTGACAAAGGGTCCAACAGGCTGTCACCACTGCGGCCTACCTCTACGCTACGATCATACGTGGTCTTTGTAGGAAAACCATGGCCCAGACACCATGTCTGTGCCCCAGATAAATACTATAGTGCGGCGTATGCTAGCCCGCTAACTATACTATAGCAACTGTATAAATACGGTCCCACAAACAAGGGAAAGATCGGAATCAGATCATATCATTGAACTAGGAGCAGAAAGGAAGCTATGGATGCAGCTGAATGAGATACAGCAAACTTACTTTACTAAACAGGATCAGAGCATGCAAACATGTAAATGAACTACGGCTCTGGCTCTAAAGGATCGAAGCCTTGTGTCATGAAGAACACAAGCCTCTAACTTATGAACGAGCCACGAACACAAGAACAAATCAATCATGCATGATGTCCACTATAGTCTAAATAAGAAATGCTGAAATACTCACTTTGATCTAAATGAAGAACAAGCATCCACGAGGACATCAACTCACTCCTTACCCCTTCTCTACCTCTCACTAATCCTAATCTAGATCTCTCCTCATCACCATTCTACCACAAAGAGATGAGAATCACCTCTCATGGGCAGAATTGGAGAGAGGGCGAGGGAGCTACACAAGATAGAAGTGGAACTTGAGAGCTTGGTGGTGTGTGAGAAATGGAGCCCCTCCCCTCCTATTTATAGACAAGGAGGAGGCTTGCTCTGGGGCTCAAAGTGCCCCTAAAGGCCCGGGAATGCAGCAAGGAGTCAATGGGAGGACAACACGTGGAGGGCCAGGATGAACCGACCCTAGGTCGGTTCGGCCGAACCTAGGGTCGGCCGGCCCCCTCGGGTGGCCCCCTGGCCCGTGCTTCCTCTGGCTCGCTTCCATGTGGGCCCTGATGCCTCTCCTCCATGCATGGCACGTTTCCTGGCAGTTCAGTTGGCAAAGTGGGCCCATGGATCCATGTGATGCTAACGTGGCAGCATATGATTCGTCGAAAGTCCTTCACATGGATTGGTGACATCATGGATCTAGGAGAATCCATGTGGCAGCCCCTGATTAGCCAGCATTTGAGTGCCTTGGATTGGAGTGGAGTGAATGTGCTTGGATTCCTCCCATTTCTTACGCTAAATACCTGCATTCGAATAGACATTGACTCTGGGGGAAAGTATGAGTTTAAGCACCTATTCTAGTGTGGATGCACAATTCATGTTCCAATTTGCAGGAGTTGACGGCCTTGAAAATGGCAAATATTGATCATCAACATGGTGCTACATGCAACACCAAATGGGTCATGTCGAATGCAGGTTTTGCACCATCCGTGCAGGTTGATGCAATACCGAATGGATTGTGTCGAATGTTGGTTACGCATCATCCATGCTGCTTGATGCAACATTGACTGGGTTGTGTCGTTGCATCGCGTAACCTGGAGACGATAAGGTTACGCAAAATCCACGCTACATCTGGTTGTGTCCAATCAACACGTAACCTGCTTAGGTTATGTACCATCCGTGCTGCTTGATGCAACACCGACTGGGTCGTGTCGAATCAGCGCGTAACCTACACAGGTTATGCACATGCTTGATGCAACCCTGTTTGGGTTACGCATCTTTAAGACGGCTGCCCGCATGGCTCAACACCAACTGGGTTATGCATAGCATCGGATACGCAAAATCCACACTGCGTCCTGTCGTGTCGATCCTACACGTCACCTGCTCCAGCTAGGTTATGGACGGTTCAGAGTCACACCATTCGTTCTGCATGGCGCGTCACCTGCAACAGCGCGATTACGCACATTTCGGCGACGCATCATCCGTTCTGCATGGCATGTGTATCATCGACTGGGTTACGCACGAAGTCTGTCACGCTAAATCCCCATGCATCAGGTCGTGTCGATGCATCGCGTAACCTGGAGCCGATAAGGTTACGCAAAATCCACATGCACCGACTAGGTCGTGTCTAATCAGCGCGTAACCTTCACAGATTACGCACCGTCTGTGCTGCTTGATGCAACATTGACTTGATTGTGTTGAATCAGCCTGTAAGCTGCACAGGTTACACACTGTCTGTGCTGCTAGATGCAAAACCATCTGGGTTACGCACCTTTAAGACGGCTGGTTGCATGGGGCAACACGGACTGGGTTACGCACTGCGTCGGATACCCAAAATCCATGCTGCATCCGGTCATGTTGATTATGCGCTTCACCTGCACTAGCTCGGTTACGCACGGTTCGGTGACGCACCATCCCATGGCGGGTGCATCACCGACTGGGTTACGCACAGTGTCAGTTACGCAAAATCCACGTTGTATCCTGTCGTGTCGATCCTGCACGTCACCTGCTCCAGCTCGGTTTCGCACGTTTCGGCGACACATCATCCGTTAAGCATGACGCATGCAACACTAAATGGGTTACGCACGGAGTCTGTCACGCAAAATCCTCATGCATCCGGTCGGGTCGTTCCATCGCGTAACCTGGAGCCGATAAGGTTACACAAAATCCACGCTGCATCCGATCGTGTCGATTCAGCGTGTAACTTGCACAAGTTATGGACCCTTCGTGGTGCTTGATGCAACAACGACTAGGTCGTGTCGAATTAGCACATAACCTATACAGGTTACGCACCATCTATGGAGCTTGATACAACACCAATTGGGTCGTGTCGAATGCAGGTTACGCACCATCTGTGCTGCTTGATGCAACACTATCTGGGTCATGTCATTACATCATGTAACCTGGATCCGATAAGGTTACGCAAAATCCACACTGCATCTGGTCGTGTCGATTCAGCATATAACCTGCACAGGTTACGCACTGCCCATGGTGCTTGATGCAACACCAAATGTGTCATGTCAAATGCAGGTTTTGCACCGTCTGTGCAGCTTGATGCAATACCGAATGGGTTGTGTCGAATGCAGGTTACACATCGTCCATGCTGCTTGATGCAACGTTGACTGGGTCATGTCGTTGCATCATGTAACCTGGAGCCGATAAGGTTACGTAATATCCACACTACATCTGGTTGTATCCAATCAGCATGTAACCTGCTCAGGTTATGTACCGTCCGTGCTGCTTAATGCGACACCGAATGGGTCGTGTCGAATCAGCGCATAACCTGCACAGGTTATGCACATGCTTGATGCAACCCTGTCTGGGTTACACATCTTTAAGATGGCTGCCCGCATGGCTCAACACCGACTGGGTTACGCACAGCGTCGGATACGCAAAATCCACACTGCGTCCTGTCGTGTCGATCCTACGCGTCACCTGCTCCAACTAGGTTATGGACGGTTCGGCGACACACCATTCATTCTGCATGGTGCGTCACCTGCAATAGCGCGGTTACGCACGTTTCGGTGATGTTTCATCCATTCTGCATGGCGCATGTATCATCGACTACATCACGTACGGAGTCTGTCACACTAAATCCCCATGCATCTGGTCGTGTCGTTGCATCGCGTAACCTGGAGCCGATAAGGTTACACAAAATCCACATGCACCGACTAGGTCGTCTCTAATCAGCGCGTAACCTTCACAGATTACGCACCATCCGTGCTGCTTGATGCAACACCGACTCGATCGTGTTGAATCAGCATGTAAGCTGCACGGGTTACACACCGTCTGTGCTGCTAGATGCAAAACCGTCTAGGTTACACACCTTTAAGACGGCTGGCTGCATGGGCCAACTGTTGACATTTCTTAACACAATCACCTAAGAACAGGTTTGGAACCCATCCTGGTAATAGCGCCAGAAATGCTGATTGATAAATCTTAACGTTTACAGAGATCCGCAAGCGCACGGAAGTACCATTGTAGCATTTCCCCAAAGGAGTATTCCAAAGGGTATCGAATCCAAGGAAGGCATTGGCGGAATGACAAGATCAACTCTATTGCAATGAGTATAGATCATAGACGGAAACAAACCAGACACTCAAGTGCAGGGGTAAAGATATGATAATGGGGGTAGTGTGATCACACACACACTCACTCTCTCTCTAGCGGGTCCTAGGCATAGGAGGACACACGAGTTAGTTCTAGGTTCTAATGTACTATACACATAAAGCTGTAAGGAACGAGTTAGATACACTAGTGTTAAAGAACATTGACTTGAGCACCCAGGTACCATAGGGAGATAACATCCCGTGTTGCTTCTGCACAACTCCGATTGTTATATTTTAGACTCCTACAGCTTATCCGAATGTGGGGGATTTCAGAGGACCAACGGCTGTCACTACCGCGGCCTACCCCAAGACAAACCGTGGGATAAACTCATAAGTAAGGTAGCTACACAACCCAAGCACCATGCTTATGTTGTTATCCAGACTTGACCGGCCCGGGCTATTGTGACCCAGGTCAAGCCACCAGATAAACCAGCCAATTACACTGAGTACCGTAGCTCAAGCTCAGACTTCATACAACGCAATCATGTCATCTAATTAGATCAAACCAGGTTAAGTACACAAACGGATTCATGCTTTCCTATGTCTGTTCAACAGAATCAAAGGGTCATGTTCGTGAAGTACACGAGCCTCTAACTTATGAACAAACACCAAAAACATGTGAAAGTCACCCGTCAAGTGGATCGAAAGGCCTTGTTCATCAAGAACAGGAGCCTCTAAACGATGAACAGATGAAGAACACATGAACAAATCACTCATGCATACTAACACAACTTTATATGAAATAGATAAATAACTGAAGTAGATCAAAGTCATACAAATGAAATAAGATACAAGACAACTCATACCTAGATCCCAAAGTAGACTTGGAACCTGAATTAGAACTACTCTAGCCTACCTCCTAGCCTTGAGACTAAAAGTGAGAGAGGTGTTGCAAGTGTGGATGTCTCACAAGTGAGCCCCCTCTCCTTCTATTTATAGGCCCGTGCACCAGTGATGAACGGAGCCAAACACCCCAGGGATGGCGCCTAGGACCAATGGAGAGCCACCACGTGGAAGCACAGGAGAGGCCGAGCCAAGGTCGGTTCGGCCGACCTGTGGGGTCGGCCGACCCCCTGGTGGGCCCCCCTGGCTCGTGCCTTCTCCTGGTGGCTGCCCTGTGGGTCCTTAGGTCGGTTCCCGGTGTCCACCCTGTTTTGGCATGGTTTGCTTGCCTTTGTGGGCCCATGGATCCATGTGAAGTCCACGTGTCACACTCTGATTCGTCAGGGGTTGCTTCACTTGGATTGCTTGCATGGCATGCATGCATGGCTCCCTAGTTGGCAGGTTTGCATGCATGGCATCCTTGTTGGCAGCCCACCTAGGATGAGGTGACGTGGCATGGACCCTAGAAGGTGAGTTTGGCACTCTTTTCTTGCTTATTTTCCTGCAATCAAATAATCTCCAAGGACAAGTGTTACTACATTATTCTTAACTAAATACGTGTAAGAAATGCCTTATGCTCCTTTATTCATGAGTATATTGACGGCTAAAGTAGGCACTTAACAGCCGTCAACAACTCCCCCAAGCTAGCCTCTTGCTCGTCCCGAGCAAGAGATCAAGAACTTAGGTTGGTTGATCTGGAGTTGCTACGATGTTGTATTCCTAATGTATGACAAGAAACAGCTAGGTACTCTATCAAGAGTTGAAGAAGTTGGCATTGATCTTACCTTTCACTCGATTGATATGGGGCATGTAGCTTCACCTGCCTTGGGCGGTTGAAAGATAGTATGGTTGTATAAAGATTACTAATCACATGTACCTTGATCAGTTGTCAATCCGAAGGTTTTGCAGGTTTTTTTTCGAAAAGAAATCAAAGTTCCTCAAATGATACTCTCGGATCGCTCAATGTGTATGATTCCTCACCAAGGCTTTGATTTGCCTTCTTTCACTACCTACTCCTAATAAGCTAATATGTGGAGCTGTAGGTAGGGAAAACATGTGGCATACCTGTTTCTCATGTATTGTCGAGTCGAAAACCGGATCCTTGGGAGAACAAGTCATACACCCTGATCAAGATGTGCAAAAGTGTGTGTATGGTGGATGGATAATGAACTCCTATTTGCATGATTTTACTCTCCTCCTTTTCGAAAGTTTTTGAGACTTGGGCTGCGTCTCTTTATTCTTTCTCTCTTTTTTTATGCATGCCCTTGAGCATGTGTTTTTTTAACATAGCCCACAGCCCTTGCTAAATATTTTTGGAGGGAGAGTAATCATAGAACATGCGCGGAGCTTTATTTTGTGGAATGGATGGGAAATAGATGAAATGATGATTGCTAACTTCCAGTGTAGAAGTTTCGCATATGGTGGTGTGTACGTGATCTTGATCATAGGAGTATGACAAGTTACTCACTGAGGGTCACAACAATTCGACAAAACTCAATGAAGAAATCAGGTAGCATATGTGGAGGTTTAACATAAGCTAAAATCTACATATGGCCTTGGATAGGAATTTCTTATCGTTGAGGAACTTATCATTTTAACATTTTTCAAAAGAAAACTCCGGATATCAAACATCACTCAGTACTAGCTCATAGCAACTCTATTATACCATATCATACCTCGCAACAACTTAGGCAAAGATCATGCTTTTTGCTACCCACAAATTTCAAGCTCAGGTTCGATCTTACTAGCCAACAAACTCAAAACTTAGATAGGATACTAAGTTGTAAACAAAGCATACAAGAGGAATAAACAGAGCAACTATTCATCATTTCAACCATGGAGAATAAGAACACTCTTACCGCGCATACGAAAACAAACTAATTTAAGAAAGCAAATAAATATTTTTGGTTTTTTTAAATTTTTTCAGATTTTTTATGTGTTTTTAGCATATGGGGTTCTGAAAATAATAAAAGATACAAGTTACCTCATAAAGGGGGTCATCCCCCAAGCTAGCTTCAGGCTCACTGCTGCGGAGGGCGGTATCCCAACCACACATAGTAAGCCCTTTGCTCCTCTATCTGTCGCAGCTATCGCTAGTACAGTTTGGACTCAAGGGAGTTGTCCGGATGGAGTCCACCTATGAGCTCGTACTTTGACCAAGCGCGAACAGAATGGAGCAAGGATATCTTGATTCTTTTTAGAGGTCAGAACTTTTATTTAATAGGATTACTTACCGATCTTACCTGTCGGTGAAGGGCTCTTTTTGTTTTCAGTCTTCCAGAACCAGACTAACTCCCACATTACTTACCTTAGTGTAGGGTCAGCCGCTCTTGGAGACGAGGGATTCGGCTCCCTGTCCACTCTTTTCCACACCTTCTTGGTCGTCTGTGATATACGAGGTGCGGGGAGTGGTCCCTTGGACTGGGACTTGGATTTCCAATATGATTTCTGTCCTGCACTCATTTGCTCTTGGTCTTCCTTCCAGAAATTCTTCATAAAGGCAATGAGGTTGTCCACTTGTGGTGGTGTAGTTTCACTTCTTTGGGCAGGAGTGCTCGTTCCTGGTGTGCCTTCAACCATTGAGCATTGTTCCTTACGTGGGCGGAATTCAAACCTTTCTTCCTTGCCATTGATGTGGAGACGGATTACTCCAGCACCAACATCAATTTGTGCATCGGCCGTGCTCAGGAATGGACGTCCCAGAATGAGGGGTACTTTATTACCAATGTCCATGTCAAGTACTACAAAGTCCACTGGAATGAAGCAGTCTCAGACCTTCACCGGGATGTCCTCGCCTATCCCCGCTGGATATCAGACTGAGGAATCGGCTAGCTGCAGCTGCAAAGTAGTTGGAGATAATTCTGTATAATTGAGTTGGTCAAAAACTACCTTTGGCATGACGCTAACACTGGCGCCAAGATCACAGAGTGCATGGTCGAATCTCTGTGTTCCAATTTGTCATGTGATCGTGGGGCACCCTGGGTCCTTCTTCTTTTCTGGAAGACGATTGAGTATAAATGCGCTACACTCTTCTGTGAGCTTTACCACCTCCGAGATGGGCAGAGCTCGCTTCTTGGTGAGGATATCCTTGAGGTAACGTGCGTACGTGGGTACACGCATTGCCCCGAGGAGTGGAACATTAATATATACCTTTTGAATCATGTCCACGAAATGAGTGAATTGCTCATCCACTGTTATCTTCCTGTTTCGCTGAGGGAATGCCAATAAATTTGTTTCAATAAACTCAGGTTTATCTGCCCTGTCTTCAGGTGCTCTTGCTTGTGAGGGCTCCCTCATGCCAAGTGGTTCTCCACTGAGTTCTTCATCCTCTCTTGTGCTTTTCTTTGTTCCTGCACGGTTAGGATAAGGCGGATCACGAGTGGTCTTACTCCCTCTCGTGACTACCACTTTTGCATTTTCAACTGGTGGAACTGAAGCGACTAGCTGAGCCAACTGGGTTTCTGTCATCTTATTAAAGCTCAACTGGTCTTTAAGAGTAGACGAAAGCTATCAATTTTAACATTAAGGCTCTCAAAGGCCTTATCATAGGCAGCTATTTTCTTATTAAAGCCTTCATTAATCTTAGCTTGCCCAAAGACTAGATCTTTCAAGGAAGGTTGGTTTGTGTTGAAAGAATTACCTTGATTACCCCCTTGATAGTAAGGGTGTGACTGATTCCATGTTTGACCTCCTTGCGGACGATAACCGTTGTTATTGCCGTTCATGTACATCACATCCTCCTGAGTAGTAGGGCAGTAATTCCCTGAATGCCCAGTATTACCACAGACTTCGCAAGTCATGCGAGCATCCATAGCTTGAGTAGTGGAGGCCATGGCAGCCTTCTCATTGGCTAGATCATCCATTCTCTTCATCATTAGGTCCATCTTGGCGTGCAACATATCCGCTTCCTTGACAGTATGTGTACCCCTTTGACGTGGCTGGAGTCAATCATCACTCCACCCTTGATTGGTAACCATCTTCTATATCAGTGTAGTAGCTTCAGTGATAGTAAGTGAGAAGAAAGCCCCTCCAGCTGCAGCATCAATATGGCCTCGGGCTGTCGGAGTCAGCCCATTATAGAAACTCTGAAGAATAAGCCAGTTATCCATCCCATGATGAGGACAAGCCAGGATGTACTCCTAGAGTCTCTCCCAAGCTTCGGGGATAGTCTCATTTGCTGTCTGCTGGAAACATGAAATTTGCCCCCGAAGGACATTGGTTTTGCCCAACGGAAAGAATTTCGTGAGGAATGTTGCGGAGCACTTTACCCAAGTGTTAATCTCTGCACGGTTAGCATAAAACCACTGGTTTGCCTTTCCCAAGAGGGAGAAGGGAAACAGTCACAGACGAATAGCATCTTCCTCCACTCCTCATATAGTGAAGGTACTGCATAGTTCCAGGAACTGCTGCAGGTGGGCGCTCGCGTCTTCATTAGGCTTGCCACAGAATGGGCTAGCCTGTACCATCGTAATTAAGCCAGTCTTGATCTCGAAGTTTCCATTCCTAGTGTTGATCACGGGGCCTGTCGGCACCTGGTCAGCAGAGGGAGCTGGAATACTCACGAAGAGTCTTCTCGACAGGGTTGGCCATGGAAGTTGATGTGGATGGCACAAAGGAAGCTGGATCGACTTCCGAATGTTCACGAGAAGGAGAGCCGAAATGATTTCGTGCCTTCCTTACGAGTGACTCAGGATCTTCAGTAAAATTCGATGGCAAGTCGAAACCAGTCATGCACTACCTGTCTTCATCATCAATAGACAAAGAAGACAATCCAAGTTAGCCTGCATTGAGAACTGTTTTATTCCTGTCATGATTATAAACATATGCAAAGTGTTGATTTGTCATCCTTAAGCCTTCCCCGGCAACGGCGCCAGAAATGCTTGTTGACATTTCTTAACGCAATCACCTAAGAACAGGTTTGGAACCCATCCTGGTAATAGTGCCAGAAATGCTGGTTGGTAAATCTTAACATTTACAGAGATCCGCAAGTGCACGGAAGTACCATTGTAGCATTTCCCCAAAGGAGTATTCCAAAGGGTATCGAATCCAAGGAAGGCATTGGCGAAATGACAAGATCAACTCTATTGCAATGAGTATAGATCATAGACGGAAACAAACCAGACACTCAAGTGCAGGGGTAAAGATATGATAATGGGGGTAGTGTGATCACACACACACTCACTCTCTCTCTAAAGGGTCCTAGGCATAGGAGGCGACACACAAGTTAGTTCTAGGTTCTAATGTACTATACACTTAAAGCTGGAAGGAACGAGTTAGATACACTAGCGTTGAAGAACATTAACTTGAGCACCCAGGTACCGCAAGGAGATAACCTCTCGCGTTGCTTCTGCACAACTCTGGTTGTTATATTTTAGACTCCTACAGCTTATCCGAATGTGGGGGATTTCAGATGACCAACGGCTGTCACTACCGTGGCCTACCCAAGACAAACCATGGGATAAACTCATAAGTAAGGTAGCTACGCAACCCAAGCACCATGCTTACGTTGTTAGCCGGACTTGACCGGCCTGGGCTATTGTGACCTAGGTCAAGCCACTAGATAAACCAACCAATTACACCGAGTACCGTAGCTCAAGCTCAGACTTCATACAACGCAATCATGTCATCTAATTAGATCAAACCAGGTTAAGTACACAAACGGATTCGAGCTTTCCTATGTCTGTTCAACTGAATCAAAGGGTCGTGTTCGCGAAGAACACGAGCCTCTAACTTATGAACAAACACCAAAAACAAGTGAAAGTCACCCGTCAAGTGGATCGAAAGGCCTTGTTCATCAAGAACAGGAGCCTCTAAATGATGAACAGATGAAGAACACATGAACAAATCACTCATGCATACTAACACAACTTTATATGAAATAGATAAATAACTGAAGTAGATCAAAGTCATACAAATGAAATAAGATACAAGACAACTCATACCTAGATCCCAAAGTAGACTTGGAACCTGAATTAGAACTACTCTAGCCTACCTCCTAGCCTTGAGACTAAAAGTGAGAGAGGTGTTGCAAGTGTGGATGTCTCATAAGTGAGCCCCCTCTCCTTCTATTTATGGGCCCGTGCACCGGCGAGGAACGGAGGCAAACAACCCGGGGATGGCGCCTACGACCAATGGAGAGCCACCACGTGGAAGCACAGGAGAGGCCGAGCCAAGGTCGGTTCGGTCGACCTGTGGGGTCGGCCGACCCCCTGGTGGGCCCCCTGGCTCGTGCCTTCTCCTGGTGGCTGCCCTGTGGGTCCTTAGGTCGGTTCCCGGTGTCCACCCTATTTTGGCGCGGTTTGCTTGCCTTTGTTGGCCCATGGATCCATGTGAAGTCCACGTGTCACACTCTGATTCGTCGGGGGTTGCTTCACTTGGATTGCTTGCATGGCGTGCATGCATGACTCCCTAGTTGGCAGGTTTGCATGCATGGCATCCTTGTTGGCAGCCCACCTAGGATGAGGTGACGTGGCATGGACCCTTGAAGGTGAGTTTGGCACTCTTTTCTTGCTTATTTTCTTGCAATCAAATAATCTCCAAGGACAAGTGGAACTACATTATTCTTAACTAAATACGTGTAAGAAATGCCTTATGCTCCTTTATTCATGAGTATATTGACGGCTAAAGTAGGCACTTAACAGCCGTCAACAGCAACACGGACTGCGTTACGCACGGCGTCAGATACCCAAAATCCATGCTACATCCGGTCATATCGATTATGCGCTTCACCTGCACAAGCTCGGTTATGCATGGTTCAGCGACACACCATCCCGTGGTGGGTGCATCACTGACTGGGTTACGCACAGTGTCTGTTACGCAAAATCCACGTTGGATCCTGTCGTGTCGATCCTGCACGTCACCTGCTCTGGCTCAGTTTCGCACGTTTCGGCGACACATCATCCGTTAAGCATGACGCATGCAACACTGAATGGGTTATGAACGGAGTCTGTCACGCAAAAACCTCATGCATCCGGTCGTGTCGTTCCATCGCGTAACCTGGAGCCGATAAGGTTACACAAAATTCACACTACATCTGGTCGTGTTGATTTGGCATGTAACTTGCACAGGTTACGGACCCTTCGTGGTGCTTGATGCAACACCGACTGGGTCGTGTCGAATTAGCACATAACCTATACAGGTTACGCACCATCTGTGGAGCTTCATACAACACCGAATGGGTCATGTCGAATGCAGGTTACGCACCATTTGTGCTGCTTGATGCAACACTATATGGGTCGTGTCATTACATCATGTAACCTGGAGTCGATAAGGTTACGCAAAATCCACACTGCATCTGGTCGTGTCGATTCAGCACATAACCTGCACAGGTTACGCACCGACCGTGGTGCTTGATGCAACACCAAATAGGTCATTTCGAATGCAGGTTTTGCACCGTCCGTGTAGCTTGATGCAATACCGAATGGGTTGTGTTGAATGCAGGTTACGCATCGTCCATGCTGCTTGATGCAACGTTGACTGAGTTGTGTCGTTGCATCGCGTAACCTGGAACCGATAAGGTTACGCAAAATCTACACTGCATCTGGTTGTGTCCAATCAACGCGTAACCTACTCAGGTTATGTACCGTCCGTGCTGCTTGTTGCAACACCGACTGGGTCGTGTAGAATCTGTGCGTAACCTGCACAGGTTATGCACATGCTTGATGCAACGTTGTCTAGGTTACGCATCTTTAAGATGGCTGCTCGCATGGCTCAACACCGACTGGATTACGCACGACATCGGATACGCAAAATCCACACTGTGTCCTGTCATGTCGATCCTACGCGTCACCTGCTCCAGCTAGGTTATGGATGGTTCGGCGACACACCATTCATTCGGCATGGCGCATCACCTGCAACAGTGTGGTTACGCACGTTTCGGTGACGCATCATCCATTCTGCATGGCGCGTGTATCATCGACTGGGTTACGCATGGAGTCTGTCACGCTAAATCCCCATGCATCTGGTCGTGTCATTGCATCACATAACCTGGAGCCGATAAGGTTACGCAAAATCCACATGCACCAACTAGGTCGTGTCTAATCAGTGCGTAACCTTCACAGATTACGCACCGTCCATGCTGCTTGATGCAACACTGCCTCGATCGTGTTGAATCAGCATGTAAGCTGCATACGTTACACACCATCTGTGCTGCTAGATGCAAAACCGTCTGGGTTACGCACCTTTAAGATGGCTGGCTACATGGGGCAACACGGACTGGGTTACGCACGGAGTTGGATACCCAAAATCCATGCTGCATCCGGTCATGTCAATTATGCACTTCACCTACACTAGCTCGGTTACGCATGGTTCGGCGACGCACCATCCCATGGCGGGTGCATCACCGACTGGGTTACGCACAGTGTCGGTTACACAAAATCCATGTTGCATCCTGTCGTGTCGATCCTGCATGTCACCTGCTCCAGCTCGGTTTCGCACGTTTTGGTGACACATCATCCGTTAAGCATGACGCATGCAACATTGAATGGGTTACGCACGGAGTCTGTCACGAAAATCCTCATGCATCCAGTCGTGTTGTTCCATTGCGTAACCTGGAGCCGATAAGGTTACACAAAATCCACGCTGCATCCGGTCGTGTCAATTCAGCATGTAACTTGCGCAGGTTACGGACCCTTCGTGGTGCTTGATGCAACACTGACTGGGTCGTGTCGAATTAGCACATAACCTGTACAGGTTACGCACCGTCTGTGGAGCTTGATACAACACCAAATGGGTCGTGTCGAATGCAGGTTACGCACCATCTGTGCTGCTTGATGCAACACTATCTAGGTCGTGTCATTACATCATGTAACCTGGAGTTGATAAGGTTACGCAAAATCCACACTGCATCTGGTCATGTCGATTCAGCACATAACCTGCATAGGTTACGCACCGACCGTGGTGCTTTATGCAACACCAAATGGGTCATGTTGAAGGCAGGTTTTGCACCGTCTGTGTAGCTTGATGCAATACCGAATGGGTTGTGTCGAATGCAGGTTACGCATCGTCCATGCTGCTTGATGCAACATTGACTGGGTCGTGTTGTTGCATCACGTAACCTGGAGCCGATAAGGTTACGCAAAATCCACGCTGCATCTGGTTGTGTCCAATCAGCGCCTAACCTGCTCAAGTTATGTACCGTCCGTGCTGCTTGATGCAACACCGACTGGGTCGTGTCGAATCAGCGCGTAACCTGCACAGGTTATGCACATGCTTGATGCAACCCTGTCTGGGTTACGCATCTTTAAGACGGCTGCCTGCATGGCTCAACACTGACTGGGTTACGCACGGCATCGGATACGCAAAATCCACACTGCGTCCTGTCGTGTCGATCCTACGCGTCACCTGCTCCAGCTAGGTTATGGACGGTTCGGCGACACAGCATTCGTTCTGCTTGGCGCGTCACCTGCAATAGCGCGGTTACGCATGTTTCGGCGACACATCATCCGTTCTTCATGTCGCGTGTATCATCGACTGGGTTACGCACGGAGTCTGTCACACTAAATCCCCATGCATCTGGTCGTGTCATTGCATCGCGTAACCTAGAGCTGATAAGGTTACGCAAAATCCACATGCACCAACTAGGTCATGTCTATTCAGCGTGTAACCTTCAAAGATTACGCACCGTTCGTGCTGCTTGATGCAACACCAACTCGATCCTGTTGAATCAGCGTGTAACCTGCACAGGTTACACACCGTCCGTGCTGCTTGATGCAAAACCATCTGGGTTCCGCACCTTTAAGATGGCTGGCTGCATGGGGCAACACGGACTGGGTTACGCACGGCGTCGGATACGCAAAATCCACGCTACATCTGGTCATGTCGATTATGCGCTTCACCTGCACAAGCTCGGTTACGCACGGTTCGGCAACGCACCATCCCATGGCACGTGCATCACCGAGTTGGTTACGCACAGTGTCGGTAACGCAAAATCCACGTTGCATGCTGTCGTGTCGATCCTGCACGTCACCTGCTCCAGCTCGGTTTTGCACATTTCGGCGACGCATCATCCGTTAAGCATGACGCATGCAACACTGAATGGGTTACGCACGGAGTCTATCACGTAAAATCCTCATGCATCCAGTCGTGTCGTTCCATCGCGTAACATGGAGCCGATAAGGTTACACAAAATCCACACTGCATCCGGTCGTGTCGATTCAGCGTGTAACTTGCACAGGTTACGCACCCTTCGTGGTGCTTGATGCAACACCGACTGGTCATGTCGAATTAACACATAACCTGTACAGGTTACGCACCGTCCGTGGAGGTTGATACAACACCAAATGGGTCGTGTCGAATGCAGGTTACGCACCATCTGTGCTGCTTGATGCAACACTATATGGGTCGTGTCATTACGTCATATAACCTGGAGCCGATAAGGTTACGCAAAATCCACATTGCATCCGGTCGTGTCGATTCAGCACATAACCTGCACAGGTTACACACCGCCCGTGGTGCTTGATGCAACACCAAATGGGTCATGTCGAATGCAGGTTTTGCACCGTCCATGCAGCTTGATGCAATACCGAATGGGTTGTGTCCAATGCAGGTTACGCATCGTCCATGCTGCTTGATGCAACATTGATTGGGTCGTGTCGTTGCATCACGTAAACTGGAGCCGATAAGGCTACACAAAATCCACGATGCATCTGGTTGTGTCCAATCAGCGCGTAACCTGCTCAGGTTATGTACCGTCCGTGCTGCTTGATGCAACACCGACTGTGTCGTGTCGAATCAACGCATAACCTACACATGTTATGCACATGCTTGATGCAACCCTATCTGGGTTACGCATCTTTAAGACGGCTGCCCGCATGGCTCAACACCGACTAGGTTACGCACGGCATCGGATACGAAAAATCCACACTGCGTCCTGTCGTGTCGATCCTACGCGTCACCTGCTCCAGCTAGGTTATGGATGGTTCGACCACACACCATTCATTCTGCATGGCGCGTCACCTGCAACAGCGCGGTTACACACATTTCGGTGACGCATCATCAGTTCTGCACGGCGCATGTATCATCGACTGGGTTACGCACGGAGTCTGTCACGCTAAATCCCCATGCACCTGGTCGTGTCGTTGCATCGCATAACCTGGAGCCGATAAGGTTACGCAAAATCCACATGCACCGACTAGGTCGTGTCTAATCAACGCATAACCTTCACAGATTACGCACCATCCGTGCTGCTTGTTGCAACACCGACTCGATCGTGTTGAATCAACATGTAACCTACACAGGTTACACACCGTCCATGCTACTAGATGCAAAACCGTCTGGGTTACGCACCTTTAAGATAGCTGGCTGCATAGGGCAACATGGACTGGGTTACGCACGACGTCGGATACGCAAAATCCACGCTGCATCCGGTCATGTCGATTATGCTCTTCTCCTGCACTAGCTCGGTTACGCACCGTGCGGTGACGCACCATCCCATGGCGCGTGCATCACCGACTTGGTTACGCACAGTGTCCATTATGCAAAATCCACGTTGCATCTTGTCGTGTCGATCTTGCACGTCACCTGCTCCAGCTCAGTTTTGCACATTTCGGCGACGCATCATCCGTTAAGCATGACGCATGCAACACTGAATGGGTTACGCACGGAGTCTATCACGTAAAATCCTCAAGCATCCAGTCGTGTCGTTCCATCGCGTAACCTGGAGCAGATAAGGTTACACAAAATCCACACTGCATCCGGTCGTGTCGATTCAGCGTGTAACTTGCACAGGTTACGCACCCTTCGTGGTGCTTGATGCAACACCGACTGGTCGTGTCGAATTAACACATAACCTGTACAGGTTACGCACCGTCCGTGGAGGTTGATACAACACCAAATGGGTCGTGTCGAATGCAGGTTACGCACCATCTGTGCTGCTTGATGCAACACTATATGGGTCGTGTCATTACGTCATATAACCTGGAGCCGATAAGGTTACGCAAAATCCACACTGCATCCGGTCGTGTCGATTCAGCACATAACCTGCACAGGTTACACACCGCCCGTGGTGCTTGATGCAACACCAAATGGGTCATGTCGAATGCAGGTTTTGCACCGTCTGTGCAGCTTGATGCAATACCGAATGGGTTGTGTCGAATGCAGGTTACGCATCGTCCATGCTGCTTGATGCAACATTGATTGGGTCGTGTCGTTGCATCGCGTAACCTGGAGCCGATAAGGTTACGCAAAATCCACGCTGCATCCAGTTGTGTCAAATCAGTGCGTAACTTGCTCAGGTTATGTACCATCCGTGCTGCTTGATGCATTATTGAATGGGTCATGTCGAATCAGCGTGTAACCTGCACAGGTTATGCACATGCTTGATGCAACCCTGTCTATGAAACGATTCCATGCCATTCCTAGCAATTCATCCTCACCTTGCTTGAGACTGAGAATCCTTATCCTCAACGAGATGACATGTCATATCGAGAAGAATTGGGAGCAGGAAGCTGCTCTCGAAATTTCCCAAGTGAGGTAGTCTCTACCAAAACAACAGTGTCAATCCTGTACTTTCCCAAAGATGGATAGCGGGAAAAATTCCCTTTTCCGAGCATCTGGTGATTCTCTGATTTAACTTGGAGTTTCAATCAGACGCACGTAGTCCCTCACACGATCGAAGGGGTTCTCATGAATTGACCCCGAGAAGGAAAGATTCTGAATTAGCTTCATGAGAGAGGGGTGAATCCGATAGCCAGATGAAAGAACGGGTTCTGACAAGGATGCCTCTGAGGGTTCACTCCTCGAAGGTGGAAGGTGTTTACAAGGATAACCTTCCATGGGTAGCGGGGGTAGAGGTAGAAGTATAGAAAACGAAAAAGGATATCTCAAAAGGTAATGGGATAAAGGTAGAAGAAAAATGGAAAAAGATAAATACGAGGACCACTAGGTTCGAAGATAGATACAGCAACCGTTCCCTAGCAACGGCGCTAGAAATGCTTGTTGGCGTTTCATAACGTAACCAATAGTTGTGCACCTAGAGGGAGTGTATAAGAGCGACCGGGTATACCGCAAGCGTACAGAAATACCGCTGTAGCACTTCCCCAAGGAAGGAGAGTATTCCAAGGGTATCGAATCCAAGGAACGATGTGCACTATCTTCTACTCTAGTATAGATGGTCCAAGGACACCAAACTCCGGCTAGGATAGATAAGAGTTGAGAAGCACTTCTTGAGGGTCTTGAGTCTAGGAAAGGATATGGTCGCCATGTAGTCCTCCCCGCGGAGGACCAACCCACCCTAGCCTCTTAGGCCTAGGCATATATTCTGGCAACGGGGCCCGATCCAGTACGCAGGCGCGGAGGGTTCCAAAGGGTCCAACAGGCTGTCACCACTGCGGCCTACCTCTATCGTTACGCGAATGCATGCGGTCTTCGTAGGATAACCAGAGCCCAGACACCACATCTGCACCCCAGATAACTACTATAGCACTACGATGTCTGCCCGGCCCGTCTACAACACTATAGCAATCCGTATAAATACGGAACCACGAACATGGGAAGGGACAACCAGTCCTTAGCACATCATCGACATGGAGCAACAAGAAGGGATGCGAACTAGATGCATCATTCTTACTTAGCTAAACAGGATCTAAACATGCAAACAGACCCTTGAACTAATGTATGAGCTCTAAAGGATCGAAGCCTTGTGTCACGAAGAACACAAGCCTCTAAACTATGAACGAGCCAAGAACACAAGAACATATCATTCATGCATGAAGTCCACTATAGTCTAAATAAGAAATGTTGAAATACTTACTTTCGTCTAAATGAAGAACCAGCATCCACGAGGACATCAACTCACTCCTCACCCTACTCCACCTAGAACTCTAACACACACACACACTACATCTTGAGAGAGGTGAGAACTCACCTCTCCAAGAGAGAATGAGAGGAGAGGGAGAGTGGAATGTGCTCCAAAAGGAAGCCCCTCCCCTCCTATTTATAGAGGAGGGGGTGGCTTGTCTAGAGGCCAAATGTCACACCTGTTTTTCCAAAGAAAACCAAGTGCAAATCTATATGCATGCCAGGATCAAGTTTCATGCATATAGTTGACATAAGTGAATAACAGTACAGTATCACGTAAAGAAAAAGAAAGATTATCAGAGTATAACGCTAGATCCTGGAAACGAAGGCTCCAACATCACAGGCAGTCGACTAGGGGTTGCGTACGCCAAGCACCAGCAACATCTTCATAGCAGCTTCCTCATTCTAAGCAACTTGTTTATAGCAAGGGTGAGCACATGTCGTATTCAGCAAGTGTGGGGAAATTATGAATGCAAAGGCTGAACAAGGAAAGGCTGACAGGTTGACTGCATTAAGCACTTTTAGTTGGTCAAATTTTATTAGCACTTGATTACTAATAAAGTATATAAGTATATACCAGCCCATAATTAACATAAAGAGATACGCCATAAGCATATGGCTAGCATAACCACAAACCACAATTTAAGTTCATCTTCAAGTTCAATTATCATGTGCGGGTCCAGGCCGCTCTTGACCGTGAGCACGGCTAATCGATTAGTTTTACACTCTGTAGAGGTTGTACACTTTCACCACAAGTCACGTAGAAGTTCTAGGAACTTTAAACCCAACCACGCGATGCTGATCAGGCATCATACCACACTACTGAGGTGTGATTGCATTGGGACGCTATGAGGCCTTTACAAAGTTTCCCCAGTGTGAAGCAACCCGCGAAGGTTCCGAGCCGTCGCAGAGTATAAAGTCCCCTAGTAGGTACCGTGTCTTAGCCAAGTCCAACTCCCTACTAGAGCGAGTCTACACCCCAACTAAACGCTCCCCCTTGCCCTTTCGGTAAGGTCACCCCAACACTAGAGTCCCTAATTAATTAGCCAAGCCAGAGCCATATAGCCTTGTGGTTGCACAATTGTCCTGGGTGGTCGCTCCATGTTCCGATTAAGCATTGTTATCTTGTATTAACCAGAGATATAGCATAAAGTAAAGCAAGTTCATCATTGTTGTTGTTCATTAGAACCACCATAACCCATGTAGAGCAAGTAAGCATAGCTACCCAACAGAAAGGTAAAAACCAGGTTGACAAGGAATAAAGGTAATAAAGACTAGGATGAACCTTAGTAGGACCCATCAATATTAATGCAAGCATATGCAGTGTGATTAAACACAGTTATTGGGACAAAAGATCAAGGACACACTTGCCTTTAACCAGAGTAATGTTCTTGCTCAGAATTTCATCTTCATACTCTTCCAAGCTCTCGAACCATGTTCATTCTACTCGCATCAATCATCGGGCACAAGCATACAAAGCAAACATACAATCAAGCTAAGAACAACGCACCAAACAAAAGAGAAGCTTTAAAAGAACGCACTAAAGGATAGGTTCGATTCTATGGATCTAGAGCTTGAAAGAAGATTAGCTCTACGATAGAGACACACTGAGACAAAGCTTTCAAAAAGAACGACTACCGATCGATTTGCATATATGAGAGAACAAGCTATGAGCTAGGTTTATTTTAATTAGCAAAAAGTTATGTAAAGGATATTTCATTAAAGAAAATACCCTAAACTAGAATTAATACAGTATTATATTTTATTTGCAAAAAGACCGGGTAAAGAACTAATCAAATTTTATTTATAAAGATTCATATATAAAATTATATCAATTAAACATTTAATTTAGAAAAGATAAACTATATGAATAATCTAAACGTAAATTTATGATTCGAGTAGATCACATTATTATTAAAAGGCGTGCTTACCGGAGTGGGAGACGGCGGGAAACAGAGAGGACGGCGGCGGCTCGGCAGCGGCCGGGTCGGGTTCAAGCAGCGGCGGCATTCTGGTGATGCTCCGGCGACGGGAAGTGGCGCGGAGGACGTAGCTCGGCATGCTGGACCTCGCGGTGGTGGTGGCTTCCTCCGGCTGGCAGCACTGCCGGCGAATCGGTCGACGGCCGGCGGAGCTTGGCCCCCATGGCGGCGGCAGTGCTGGCTACTACGGCGGGTTGTGCGGACGGCAAGGCGGCGCAGGGCAGGGGCAGGTGGGGTGCACGGAGGCCGGCTGGGGTTTCATGGGGGCGCGGGCCAGGGAGGCCGGGGCGCATACGCCAGGGAAACCGGCGGCGGCGGCGCGCCGGACTCCGGCGGAGTCCTGGCCTCGACCGAGGCGGACCGCTGGCCTGGCCCGGATGGGCTTCGCGGGCGGGCGGGCTGCGGCCGGGTTGGAGCGGGTTGGGGCGTGGGCTAGAGCTGGGCCGGCCTGATGCTGGACTGGGCCGCGAGCTGCTACTACTCGGACTGAGCATGGAGTACGAGGAGCAGAAGTAGACTTCGATAGATGGGCTTGAAAGGCTGTATGGGCCAAAAGAGGAGAAAGAAAAGGATTTATTTTCAGAAAATATTTTCGTGAATAAGAAAATCTAGAAATAGCTAGATAATTCATTAACACCACGAAAAATACTCTGAAAATCCCAAAAATTCAAGGAAAATTCCCAGAGATAGGTTGAGACACGAACAATCCAAATAAAATATTTGAGCTCATGAAAAAGATTTTAGAGCCTTCTAGTAAATAGAAATAGCTCAAGAAAAGTGAGAATAAATTCTAGAAAAAGTTGAAAATTTCTCAGAAGAATTTGGTCAACACCTAAGCGTGTTTTTAAAATGTTTTGCACTCATGAACACCAAAATGCATCGGCATGAATGCAACACACATAATCATTTTATTTAATTTGAAAAATCAAACAATAGAGGTTTCTTATACTATTGTTTCCTATAAAGAAAATAAATGTTGGGAAAATTTTTATATTTGAGAGAAAATCATTGTTTTAATTATTCTTTCTATTCACATCCTAAAATTGGAAATTTCAGGGTGTGACAAATCTACCCCCCTTAAAAGGAATCTCATCCCGAGATTCGAAGAAAGAAGAACAAAGGAATAGGTAGACAAACAAGAACATTGTTGCTGAGGTAGGCAGGCGGTCATCCTCTTTTGTCTTCAGGGTGTAGGATCTTCAGTATTCACCTTTCTTGGTCGTCGAGGTCTTTATTAGAATGAGCTGGATGAGATAGTAGCAAGCACAAGAGAGGAAGGAAAATAGAGTAAGGTCTTCTTTTTTTCAACTTGCTCTCTTCTTTGTAGTAATAGTGGCAGTAGCATTTGCTTGTTGATGCGGGCTTCGATTTCCTTCTTCTAGAGAGAAAGAGAGATTACAAGGAGGTGGGAGGATCAAAGGAAGAACCCGACTAAGCAACTGATGTTATTGCATATATAAGACCCACAATACACCAACACTCACTACAAAGAACCAACTCAAATATTGCCATAAACAATCATGATCATGCAAGCACTGAATTTCACCACTCAACACACAGTCAAAGGAACGATGCTAAACGTTGTTAATAGTCATAGGGTATCCTCCAAATAGATTTGATGTAACTCCCAGTAAGGATATCCACAAATAATGAATTCATCACAGATCATGGAGTACGAGATTATGAGTTCATCCCAACTGGAATCACCTCAATCAGAGGTTTAGAATTCGGGATACAAATTAATCAAGATGGCTATTTCAGCAGTGTCGACAGATTCTGAATGCTCCACTAATTCGTGTGTATCTCTCTTGATACAGAACGAATACTGCTGAATTTTTGGCAGAGATTGACCCATGAAATTCTGGAACTAACCCAACTGATTTCATATCAATCAGAGTTCTGTAGCTCAACAAAGAATTAAAATAGTAATGATGTGTCAGAGAGTTGCGCGAACAGATAGAATATCAAGGGTAACAATTCCACCAATAAATCAAGGGGGTGTCATTGCTTGAGAGAATGCATAGTTGAGATCATAGGTGTGTTCAAGGAGAGTGATGATAAATACAAGAATTCACGGTAGGGAGACAAGAAGATGATTAAGATGTGAGATCATTCATCAGAGAGGTCAAGGATAATGTAAGAATGGACTTTAGATCAAAAGAGACCTTAGGAAACATTCATTGCTAACTAGGCTTACGTCCTACAGTCGATACAGCTCTAATACCACTCTGTCACACATGTTTTTCCAAAGAAAACCAAGTGTCAATCTATATGCATGCCAGGATCAAGTTTCATGCATATAGTTGACAAAAGTGAATAACAGTACAGTATCACGTAAAGAAAAAGAAAGATTATCAGAGTATTACGCTAGATCCTGGAAACGAAGGCTCCAACATCACAGGCAGTCGACTGGGGGTTGCGTACGCCTAGCGCCAGCAACATCTTCATAGCAGCTTCCTCTTTCTGAGTAACATTATTTATAGCAAGGGTGAGCACATGTCGTACTCAGCAAGTGTGGGGAAATTATGAATGCAAAGGCTGAACAAGGAATGGCTGACAGGTTGACTGCATTAAGCACTTTTAGTTGGTCAAATTTTATTAGCACCTGATTACTAATAAAGTATAAGTATATACTAGCCCGCAATTAACATAAAGAGATACGCCATAAGCATATGGCTAGCATAACCATAAACCACAATTTAAGTTCATCTTCAAGTTCAATTATTATGTGAGGGTCTAGGCCGCTCTTGACCAAGAGCATGGCTAATCGATTAGTTTTACACTCTGCAGAGGTCGGACACTTTCACCACAAGTCACGTAAAAGTTCTAGGAACTTTAAACCCAACCACGCGATGCTGATCAGGCATCATACCACACTACCGAGGTGTGATTGCATAGGGACGCTACGAGGCCTTTACAAAGTTTCCCCAGTGTGAAGCAACCCGCGAAGGTTCCGAGCCGTCGCAGAGTATAAAGTCCCCTAGTAGGTACCATGTCTTAGCCAAGTCCAACTCCCTACTAGAGCGAGTCTATACCCCAACTAAACGCTCCCCCTTGCCCTTTTGGTAAGGTCACCCCAACACTAGAGTCCCTAATTAATTAGCCAAGCCAGAGCCATATAGCCTTGTGGTTGCACTGTTGTCCTGGGTGGTCGCTCCATGTTCCGATTAAGCATTGTGATCTTGTATTAACCAGAGATATAGCATAAAGTAAAGCAAGTTCATCATTGTT
The DNA here is from genome assembly GCA_036936925.1 of Cenchrus fungigraminus. Lineage (NCBI taxonomy): Eukaryota > Viridiplantae > Streptophyta > Magnoliopsida > Poales > Poaceae > Cenchrus > Cenchrus fungigraminus. The sequence continues at coordinate 72,754,536 of CM072769.1, read as the reverse complement.
GTTCATTAGAACCACCATAACCCATGTAGAGCAAGTAAGCATAGCTACCCAACAGAAAGGTAAAACCCAGGTTGACAAGGAGTAAAGGTAATAAAGACTAGGATGAACCTTAGTCAGACCCATCAATATTAATGCGAGCATATGCAATGTGATTAAACACAGTTATTAGGACAAAAGATCAAGGACACACTTGCCTTTAACCAGAGTAATGTTGTTGCTCAGAATCTTCATCTTCATACTCTTCCAAGCTCTCGAACCACGTTCATTCTACTCGCATCAATCATCGGGCACAAGCATACAAAGCAAACATACAAGCAAGCTAAGAACAACACACCAAACAAAAGAGAAGCTTTGAAAGAATGCACTAAAGGATAGGTTCGATTCTATGGATCTAGAGCTTGAAAGAAGATTAGCTCTACGATAGAGACACACTGAGACAAAGCTTTCAAAAAGAACGACTACCGATCGATTTGCATATATGAGAGAACAAGCTATGAGCTAGGTTTATTTTAATTAGCAAAAAGATATGTAAAGGATATTTCATTAAAGAAAATACCCTAAACTGGAATTAATACAGTATTATATTTTATTTGCAAAAAGACCGGGTAAAGAACTAATCAAATTTTATTTAAAAAGATTCATATATAAAATTATATCAATTAAACATTTAATTTAGAAAAGATAAACTATATGAATAATCTAAACGTAAATTTATGATTCGAGTAGATCACATTATTATTAAAAACATTATAGCATTGGCATTAATCAACTTAATATTTATTTATAAAATCGGTGTAAAAAGCCTAAGCACTTTTACTTAGAAAAGTTAATTAAATATTAAGCAAATTAATATTTGACTTATGAAAAACCGAGGTAAAGATCTAATTAGATTTTATTTACAAAAGTATGTGAAATAAACATTAATCAAATTAATATTAATTATGAAAAACGGTGTATGGCTCTATATTGCTTTTATTTATAAAAGGCATGTTTAATAAGCATTAAACAAAATTAATATTAAATAATTTTTCAGAAAACAAACATGATCAAAAGTCACCACTAACGTGTACTTCATGTCATTGTGAACCTAACGCAACTTGAACGGATAAAAACGGAGCTATAACGATCAAGATATGGACAAAACAAGATTAGGGACCTAACTGAAGAGATTCTAAACTTTCAGGGGCTTAAACCGAAAGAAAAGGACCTAACTGCAGACAACCTAGCACTGTGGAAGGATTTGATTGTAAAATAGAAAAAACTCAGGGTCAGATCTGAAAAGATGCCAGGTTGGATCTATTTGAAGGAATCTAAAGATTCTAGGGGGTTTTTCGAGAAACCTGCAAGACACAAGAATTGATCTCACGTTTTCAAGGAACAGCAGGGGCCTAACTGATAAAAGACCTTCTTCTTCCTTGGGACAAACCGGACAGGGGAGCTTCGACGGTTCTGGTCGACTGGGTCACCGGCGTTCTGGGTGGCTCGGGATTCGTCCACAGAGGGAAAAAGGAAGAGGAGATCGAGGGGGACTCAAAGGCATGCTTACCGGAGTGGGAGACGGCGGGAATCAGAGAGGACGGCGGCGGCTCGGCAGCGGCCGGGTCGGGTTCTAGTGGCGGCGGCGTTCTGGTGATGCTCCGGCGACGGGAAGTGGGGCGGAGGACGTAGCTCGGCATGCTGGACCTCGCGGTGGTGGTGGCTTCCTCCGGCTGGCAGCACTGCCGGCGAATCGTCGACAGCCGGCGGAGCTTGGCCCCCATGGCGGCGGCGGTGCTGGCTACTACGGCGGGTTGCGCGGACGGCGAGGCGGCGCAGGACAAGGGCAGGCGGGGTGCACGGAGGCCGGCTGGGGTTTTATGGGGGCGCGGGCCAGGGAGGCCGGGGCGCATACGCTAGGGAAACCGGCGGCGGCGGCGCGCCGGACTCCGGCGGAGTCCTGGCCTCGGCCGGGGCGGACCGCTGGCTGGGCCCGGATGGGCTTCACGGGCGGCCGCGGCCGGGTTGGAGCGGGTTGGGGTGTGGGCTAGAGCTAGGCCGGCCTGATGCTGGACTGGGCCGCGAGCTGCTACTACTCGGACTGAGCATGGATTACGAGGAGCAGAAGTAGACTTCGATAGATGGGCTTGAAAGGCTGTACGGGCCAAAAGAGGAGAAAGAAAAGGATTTATTTTCAGAAAATATTTTTGTGAATAAGAAAATCTAGAAATAGCTTGATAATTCATTAAAGCCAGGAAAAATACTCTGAAAATCCCTAAAATTCCAGAAAAATTCCCGGAGATAGGTTGAGACACAAACAATCCAAATAAAATATTTGAGCTCATAAAAAAGATTTTAGAGCCTTCTAGTAAATAGAAATAGCTCAAGAAAAGTGAGAATAAATTCCAGGAAAAGTTGAAAAATTCTCAGAAGAATTTGGTCAACACCTAAGCGTTTTTTTAAAACGTTTTGCGCTCATGAACACCAAAATGCATCGGCATGAATGCAACACACATAATTATTTTATTTAATTTGGAAAATCAAACAATAGAGTTTACTTATACTATTGTTTCCTGTAAAGAAAATAAATGTTGGGAAAATTTTTATATTTGAGAGAAAATCATTATTTTAATTATTCTTTCTATTCACATCCTGAAATTGGAAATTTCAGGGTGTGACACCAAATCCACTCCAAATTGTGCAGCCTCCCTTGGGTGCCACCAATAGGAGAGTGACACGTGGCGAGGAATCTTGCAATGCACTCTTCTCTAGCTTCCAGGGGAAGGAACCAAACCGACCTTCTACTAGCCAATCAACGAGCGCCATGTCACCAATCCACCCCGGAACGTTGCAAGGGATCGACCAGGAGGCACCACGTGGAAGCAGATGGCGAACGGAGACCAGAAGGGTTCGGCCGAACCTGGGTTTGGCCGACCCTAGCCCACCTCCTTCTGGCTTGTTCTTTCTCTAGGTGATTGATATGTGGGCCCTTATGACGGTTCTAGGTGCATGCCGAGTTTGGAGGTGGTTTTGGTCCCGGTGGGCCCTTGGATCCTTGTGCTGCACACGTGGCGGTGTCTGATTCGTAGGGAGTTGCTTCACATGGATTGATGCGGTGTCATGGACACATGGCATCCAATGTGGCACACGTCGCCACGTGGTCTAGTGTGGGCCCCACCGGGCTCACAAGATATCGGGAGTATGATCTTGTCTTGTGCATATCTTTCCCATCCGGACTCCGAAGTAGACAAATGATATATCCATTTCGATCGTCTCGACGCGTCCATCCCAATGGTGCAGTCCAAATTGGCATTTAAGGTTGTTTATGATGATGTCCTTTAATAGCCATTGGACTACTTGCCCTCAACTGTACCATTTGGCATGTATTTCGGTGCATCCTGCAACAAAAGCTAGAAACACCAACACTTGTGAAAATCATTAGTACCAAGCCCTATTCTAGTGTTGATGATCCTTTTATGTTTATTCTAAGTAGGTATTGACGGTGTAAAAGTAGTACTTAACCGCCCGTGCTTCTTGATGCAACACCGACTCAGTTAAGCACGTAGTAGGTTACGCACCATTAAGACTGCTGGCTGTATGGCTCAACACTGACTGGGTTACGCACAGATCGGTTGCGCAAAATCCACGCTGCATCTGGTCATGTCGATTCTACACGTCACCTGCTCCAGCTCGGTTACGCACGGTTCGGCGATGCACCATCCCATGGTGCGTGCATCACCGACTGGGTTACGCACTGTGACGGTTACGCACAATCCACGCTGCATTCTGATTCGACGCACCATCCTGCTTGGTTATGCACGTTTCGGCGATGCACCATCCGTTCTGCATGGCGCGTGCATCACCGACTGGGTTACGCACGGAGTCTGTCTCTCAAAACCTCCATGCATCCGGTCGTGTTGTTGCATCGCATAACTTGGAGCCGATATGGTTAGGCAAAAAAGACTCTAAGCGATCCTGTTGCTGGAAAAGTAACGCACGAAACTGTACGATCTGAGGCTGCTACTGTCCTCATGAAACTCCTTCTTGGAAGAAACCATCTAGCATAGGGTGTTGACTTCAAAGGAAGGAAAGAAAGCACTTCGGTTTTAGTAAATCAATAGAAATAGAAGGATTCAGATTCCTTCTACTTGCTTTTTGCCATGGCTTAGAATGAGTGATACACTACTACTTTGGGTTCTACACTACGGCGTGTTACGCGACCTCATTAGTTCATGAAATATTGTATTATGGTATGACAATACTTGCTTAAAATACCTACTTCAGTTCCCTGCTAACGGCTACGACTATAGCTATGGTTCTTAATCAAATCCAATAACGGAACCCATCGATATCCTTTCCCTCAATACAGGTATCATACCAAGGAAGTAGGCATTGGCAAAGAGTTCATCATTATCGTGCCCTCGGCATCCTATGCACGTACAAATTATCTAGTTGTATCCTAGCGACAAGTAGCACTAGCGTTAGTAGAACAAGCAACGGCGCCTCTGTTTCCTATTCTTAAGGAACTAAATCAATTAAATAGACCTGGGCTAGGAAAATCAATCAATTATCTAGTTGTAGATGTCAACAATTAGGATCACAACAGCTGCGTGATCAAGGCTTGTTGCTTCCTATCTTAGGTTTCCTATTGGAGGTAGGGCTCAACAGATGTAAACGAACTAGCCTTGCTTTTGAGAATTATCTAGCCAATGTTCTAGTGAGAAGCATTCCAGACTTTCACACTCAAAGAAGAAGTTTGCAACTAAGCTTAAAGATATGCTTGATGCAACACCGACTAGGGTACGCAGCTTTAAGACTGTTGGCCGCATGGTGCAACACGGACTGGGTTACGCACAGCGTCGGATACACAAAATCCATGCTACATCCTGTCGTGTCGATCCTGCGTGTCACCTGCTCCATCTAGGTTACGGACGGTTCGGTGATGCACCGTCCGTTCTACATGACGTGTTACCTGCTCCTACTCGGTTATGCACGTTTCGGCGACGCACCATCCGTTCTGCATGGCACGTGCATCACCAACTGGGTTATGCACGGAGTCTATCACGCAAAATTCTCATGCATCCAGTCGGTCTTTGCATCGCGTAACTTGGAGCTGATAAGGTTATGCAAAATCCATACTGCATCCGGTCGTGTCGATTCAGCACATAACCTGTATAGGGCACCGTCCGTGGAGCGTGATACAACATAGACTGGATCGTACCGAATCTACGCGTAACCTGCACAGGGTACGCAGTACGCACCGTCTGTGCTACTTGATGCAACACCGACTAGGTTACGCACCTCTAAGACGGTTGGCTGCATGGTGCAACACGAACTGGGTTATGCATGGCGTCGGATATGCAAAATCCATGCTGCATCCGATCGTGTCGATTCTGTGTGTCACCTGCACCAGCTCAGTTACGCATGGTTCGGCAACGCACCATCCCATGGCGCGTGCATCACCGACTGGGTTATGCACGGTGTCGGTTACACGAAATCCACGCTGGATCTTGTCGTGTCTATCCTGTGCGTCACCTGCTCCAGCTCGGTTTCGCACGTTTCGGCGATGCATCATCCGTTCTGCATGGCGCGTGCAACACTGACTGGGTTATGCACGGAGTCTGTCGCGCAAAATCCCCATGAATCCAGTCGTGTTGTTCCATCACATAACCTAGAGCCGATAAGGTTACGCAAAATCCATGCTGCATCCGGTCGTGTCGATTCAGCGTATAACCTACACAGGTTACGCACCCTTCGTGGTGCTTGATGCAACATCGACTGGGTCGTGTCAAATTAGCGCATAACCTGTACAGGTTACGCACTGTCCATGCAGCTTGATACAACATCGAATGAGTCATGTCGAATGCAGGTGACACACCGTTTGTGCTCGTTGATGCAACACTGTCTGGGTCATGTCATTGCATCGCGTAACCTGGAGCCGATAAGGTTACACAAAATCCACACTGCATCCGGTCGTGTTGATTCAGCGCATAACCTGCACAGGTTACGCACCGCTCGTGGTGGTTGATGCAACACCGACTGGGTCGTTTTGAATTAGCACGTAATCTGCAGATGTTACGAACCATCCGTAGAGCTTGATGCAACACCGAATGGGTCGTGTCGAATGCAGGTTACGCACCGTCCGTGCAGCTTGATGCAATACCGAATGGGTCGTGTTGAATGCAGGTTACGCACTGTCTGCGCTGCTTGATGCAACATTGACTGGGTCGTGCCGTTGCATCGCGTAACCTGGAGCCAATAAGGTTACGCAAAATGCATGCTGCATCTGGTTGTGTCCAATCAGCGCATAACCTCCTCAGGTTACATACCGTCTGTGCTGCTTGATGCAACACCGACTGGGTCGTGTCAAATCAGCGCGTAACCTACACAGGCTACGCGCATGCTTGATGCAACACCATCTAGGTTATGCAGCTTTAACACGGCTAGCTGCATGGATCAACACCGACTGGGTTATGCATGGCGTCGGACACGAATCCACGCTGCATCCTGTCGTGTCAATCCTGCGCATCACCTTCTCCAGCTAGGTTACGGACGGTTCAGCGACACACCATTCGTTCTGCATGGCACGTCACCTGCACCAACTCGGTTATGCACGTTTTAGCGATGCACCATCCGTTCTGCATGGTGCGCGCATCACCGACTGGGTTACGCACGGAGTCTGTCACGTGAAATCCATATGCATTCAGTCATGTCGTTGCATCACGTAACCTAGAGCTGATAAGGTTACGCAAAATCCACAAGCACCAACTGGGTCGTGTCTAATCAGCACGTAACCTGTGCAGCTTACGCACCGTCCATGCTGCTTGATGCAACACCGACTCGGTTAAGCACGTAGTAGGTTACACACCTTTAAGATGGCTGGCTGCATGGCTCAACACTGACTGGGTTATGCACGGCGTTAGATATGCAAAATCCACGCTGCATCCTGTCGTGTTGATCATGCATGTCACCTGCTCCAGCTCGGTTACGCATGTTTTGGCGACACACCATCCGTCCTGCATGGCACGTGCATTACCGGCTGGGTTACGCAGAATCCATGCTGCATTCGGTCGTGTCGATTCAGAGCGTAACCTGCAACCAGCTCAGGTACGCACGGTTCGGCGATGCACCATCCCATGTCGTGTGCATCACCGACTGGTGAAGGACCGAATAGGCGACCAGAGAGGGGGAGTGAATGAGAGCTAATAAAAATTCTTCGAAAAGAACTCGGTCAAGCCCCACGCAATTCCGGGTCACACACGGAAGATGGATCGAATCAAACACCAATCGCCAAGACAGCATGGTTATGGATAAACCACAAGTCTTAGGAACGATTCCTTGAAGCACACATGGAAGCATGAAAAAAGAATCAAAGGAACCAATCAAACATAGCATGTTCCTGCGTCCAGGTCGGACAGTCCGCCTCACTGCCGCGGACAGTCCGCCAGGGTGGGACGGACAGTCCGTCAGGTAGGCGCGGACAGTCCGAAATAGACTCAGGAACTAACAGAAACTTCGGGGAGAAACCACCCCACGCGGACGGTCTGACCAGGCCACGCGGACAGTGCGCCAAACTCGCGGAAAACCCCAGACAAACGCAGGCCAACCCCAGACAAAAAACTGAGCCACACGGATAGTCCGTGAACCACACGCGGACAGTCCGCAAAACCTCCTGCAGCAAAACCCTAGGGGCGAAACGGATTGAAACACAAACGCGCACGAACACGTGACAAACTGCGACGAACACAGGCCACGCGGACTGTCCGCCACAGCCCCGCGGACTGTCTGAAGCTCACAAACAGAGCAGGAACAGCAGCGCGCGGGAGGAACTCTTCACCAAGCCATCACCGGATCTCCCAAACGGGAATCGCGGATCACATGAACCACCACCAAGAACTCGGGCACCAACCAAAAACTCACGAATCGGAGGGGTTTCCCTGCGTTTGAGGGGTCAAGATCACACACAAAGATGCATAAGGCATCCACCCATGATCCCCTCAAAGAAATCCGAGAGAAAATGCTCTCAAATCCCCGAATCGAGCGAAGAACAAAACCCCCAAAAATAGCCCCAAAAATGACACGAAAATCACAAAGAGCTAGGAGATCACTGCAACGCCGAATGCTTCCATACATCTAGAGGTCAGAGTCTATACAAGAATCTAGCCTAAGGAAAGCAGAGGAAAAAGAAGTAGTCCAGAGCGATCTACCGGGGGAGGAAACCCTAGAGTCCAAGAGAGAGAGATGCCATCCACCACTCCGCTATTTATACGTAGTCCACCGGAGGAGGCAAATGACCACGCTACCCCTACAACTTAAATAGAAGATACACACCCCTCAGGGGCAATATGGTCAAGTCTTCATCGAGCGGACACGCTTCCACCGCGGACTTGCTTAGCCTCACCTCAAGCCCCACGATCACACCACGTGCCCCCTGCCTCGAAGCTTCCCGACGCTCTCGGATCACCGTCTCCGTCGCATCGAGCCTCAGAACTTGGTTTTGAGGCCCAAACCAAGAAACCGTCCACCAATGGTTTTGTGGGCAAACCACCAAACCCCACGTGCAAGCTTCGGGCTCGATCCGCTACCTTGCACTGGCCCATGTTCACGTCTTCAACTTGCTAGTCTTGCACCGCACGGCTCGCACTTGACCCCATCGGCCACCGGGTCCATCGAACCAAGCCTACTTGCCTCTCCATCACCCGAAGGCCACCACGACTAAGGCCTTTCGCGCTTGTTCTTCACTTGCACCAACATGAGTCAAGCCGCAACCTGTACCTGCACACTTAGCCAAGCATCAGTCCACACAATGTTGTCAATCACTCATCACTAAGGAGCTACCCTCCACTGGTCTTTGGACACACCTGGTCCTCAATTTCCCCCTTGATGAGTGCATTGACAACACCCATAGTAACCATCATAGAGAAAAGGAAAAGAAAACAATCACGAACACAAACCTCCAAGCAAGTGATCCAAAGCCAAAGAACAAGCGAAAAACATGATCACTCACCAGACCAAGTCTCGACCCCCTAAGGCAAGGGCAACAGCTCAATACAACCGAGACAAAACAAAGCTCTACAAAGAGCACACCACAAAGCATAAAACTCAGACAAACCAAAGGAGCTCCCCCTGCACAAATGCAAACTCCCCCTGAGCAAATGCAACCTCTTTTATCATATTTTTCTCCTCACATGCAAAATCTCACAACTGCATACCAATTCTCCCCAAATGTCACAAAATTTACCCCTTTCAAACATATTCTCCCCCTTGTTGACAATGCATGAATCAAGGTATATGAAACTCTTCCCCTTGTTTTCATGAAAAATGCATGTCAAAGCATATATACAATCTACAAAGCTTCTCAAATATACAAAGAGCACAACAAAATGCTACAAATGAGACATAGAGCAAGCAAAGTAGACATGGTGTAGTTAGCGCATTGGCATCAAGAAGGTAGAGACATATAAGCATGTGACATGGCCAAAAGTAATTTTAAGTAATTTTCACAAAGAAACATTCATCTCATGAGCAAAGCCCTATCCATGGCAATCTGAACAAAAATAAACTAGATCATACAAAGCTTATACAAGATCACAAGTTCTCATCACAAGATCATGGTAAACGCCCATAAGCTACTAAATGTCATGTCAAAGCCACCGAGCCATGTGTCTACTTCCTAAAATGAGACTTCTCATGGTAGACAACATGCAGCGGTTTAGCACCCAAGATATTTACATCAAAACATAAAGACATGATTAGGAGCTCAATTTTCAAGCATAAGGCAATTCATACACCAATTTCATTTTCAAGTTTAAAAAAGGTACATGAAATGCCTTTGCGGCAAAAAGAAGCTTATGCTCCTCCACAAGTGAACAAATAGGCTAAACATTTACAATGACAAATGTGTCTTTGACCCCAAGCAAAGAGAACATGATACTCAAGCACAAACTAAGCATGATATAGGCATTTGAGCACAAATTGAGCATAGATAAGTATCTACTCATGAGTGAACCAATTTTAGCATTTTCAACAAAAGAAAGCTATCTCATCATGAAAATATGACAATACCATCAAGAGCATAGCATTCACATCACCATTCAGAGCATACACATATCTCACATATAGCACATCATAGTGATCAAAGTATATAAGAGAAGCTCATTCCTAGCACAAATGATCCAAAGATGGCTATATTACCAGGTTTTGTACAGAAAGTAAAATGCATGAATGGAATGCAACAAAATGATACATATATCACATATATACATGAGAAGCTCCAAGACCCAGCTAGAAAGGAAAGCACACCCCAAGTTCACCTCGCAAGCGTGTGAAGGTAACTTGGTCAAGTGGTTTAGTGAATATGTCGGCTAGCTGATTTTGGGTAGGTACATAGGATAAGGATATGTTCCCTTTCTCAACATTGTCCCTCGAAAAGTGGTATCTCACTTCTATGTGTTTCGTTTTGGAGTGAAGGACTGGGTTTTTGGTTACACTTATGGCACTGGTGCTGTCACAAAAGAGTGGAACCTGGGAGCACTCCTCACCAAAATCGCTCATAGTGTAGGTGATCCATAAAAGCTGGGAACAAAAACTAGCTGCAGCTACATACTCGGCCTCTGTAGTGGACTGGGCTACACTAGATTGCTTGCGAGATGACCAAGAGACCAAAGAAGAACCAAGAAACTGGCAACACCCAGAGGTAGACTTGCGATCCAATCGACACCCAGCAAAATCAGCATCGGAGTACCCGTGAAGTCTGAGTGTTGAGGAGGTAGAATACCAAAGACCAAACTCAGGAGTATAGTTCAAGTACCTGAAAATCCGCTTGACGTCCTGCCGATGTAAAGTCCTCGGTGAAGCCTGAAAATGAGCGCACAGACACACACTGAACTGTATGTCCGGCCTCGTCGTCGTTAAGTAGAGGAGTGAACCGATCATGCTCCAGTACTCCTTCTGGTCCACGGGTTCGCCATCCTCATCCACATCCAAAGCTGTAGTGGTACCCATCGGTGTAGCCAGTAGCTTGGAGTCGTTCATGCCAAACTTCTTCACCATGTCCCTGGTGTACTTTACCTGATGTACAAACGTCCCGTCCTTGCACTGCTTGATTTGGAGTCCTAAGAAAAACTGCAACTCGCCCATCATGGACATCTCAAATTCCCTGCTCATGTCATCTGCAAATCTAGCAACAAGATCATGAGAAGAGCCACCAAAGATTATGTCATCCACGTAAATCTGAACAATCAAAAGGTCATTTCCATGCTTAAGGAGGAACAGGGTCTTATCAACAGTGCCCATCACAAACCTCTTGCTCAGCAAAAAGCCTCTCAACTTACCATACCAAGCCCTCGGTGCCTGTTTCAATCCATAAAGTGCTCTCTGGAGTTTGTATACACGGTGTGGGTATTTTTCACTCTCAAACCCCGGGGGTTGCCTCACATACACTTCTTCCTCTATCACCCCATTCAAGAAGGCACTCTTCACGTCCATTTGGTACATCTTGAACCCTTTAGCCATGGCAAAGGGTAGAAGGATCCTAATTGCCTCCAAACGGGCTACAGGAGCAAATATCTCCTCATAATCTATACCCTCTTTCTGGTTGAACCCATGAGCCACCAACCTCGACTTGTTTCTCACAACCATCCCATTCTCACCTTCCTTGTTCTTCCACACCCACTTGGTACCTATGGGACGACAATTTGGCGGTGGATCGACTAACACCCAAACTTGGTTTCTCTCAAAATTCTCAAACTCCTCATGCATGGAATTAACCTAATTCTCATCAGACAAAGCGTGTCAAATATCTTTGGGCTCAAACGAAACAACAAAAGCAGAGTGAGTGAAATGAGAAGTATTCCTTGACCTCGACCGTGTAGTGAGTTCATGAAGGTCACCTATGATCATCGTCGGTGGGTGATCCACCTGTACACGCCGGGGAGCCTCTCGCCTGGAGACAATCTCCCCCTCAGCAGCAGCCTCCACTCGAACAGCCTCAGTAGTAGTGGGTGTAGGGGATCGACCATCCTCGATCGTCGTCGTCGTAGTGGAAGTAGCGTGTACATGATCAGCCACTGGGGCATCACCACCATTATTGTCTTCATCTTCATCTCCATACTTTTCATCCTCAAAGATCCTTGCTCCAATCTCCTCGTCACCTGCACACTCAAAAGCAGAAGAGCTACATGGTTGTGTCTCGTTGAAGGTTACCTCGCAAGTCTCCATGATTCGGTTAGTGTCAAGGTTGAGCACACGATATGCTCTAGAGTGACTTGCATAACCGAGAAAGATACCATCTGAACATCTAGACTCAAACTTATCCAACTTGCCCTGCTTCAGGATGAAACACTTGAAACCAAAAGCTCTAAAGTGACTCACCTTGGGTTGTTGCCCATGCATCAGCTCATAAGAGGTCCTCTTCTTGAAAGCACGAAGGAAGATGCGATTTGAGACATAGCAAGCGGTATTGACCGCGTCAGCCCAGAAACGCCTAGGAGTCCTATGCTCATCGAGCATCATCCTGGCCATCTCACAAAGGGTCCGGTTCTTCCTCTCTACTACACCATTCTGGCAAGTGACGTATGGAGAAGAGTACTGATGATCGAGACCAAGATCACTGCAAAAAGCATCAAAATGAGAGTTCTTGAATTCCGTGGCATTGTCACTGCGTATAGCTCGAATGCCATCACCATGTCTCTCATTCTTCAACCTCAACATCAAGTCCCGAACAGAGCCAAATGTCTCCCTCTTATCCTCCAAAAAGAGAACCCAAGGGTACCTCAAAAAATCATCAACCACAACCAAAACATACCACTTCCCACCCGCAGAGCGAACACGAGTTGGCCCAACCAAATCCATGTGCAACAGCTCACAAGGTCGCTCGATCATGACCGCAGTCAGAGGGGCGTGAGAAGCAGCAACCATCTTTCCATGCCGACAAGAAGCACAAACCAAATCCTTCTTGAATTTCAACTTAGGCAATCCTCGGACAAGATCAAGACCACTCAAGCGAGAAAGTAACTCAAAGCTAAAGTGTCCTAACCTCCTATGCCATTTCCAAATCTCGGCCGAAACGCCAGCAACAAAGCATCGAGGAGGACCAATAGACTGGGAAAAATCAGCACGAAAGATTTGACCCTCGGGGATGATCGTACAGACAAGATCGCCTCGAGAATCAAGCACACAAGAAGCACCCAACTTAAAACGAACCTCAAAACCTTCGTCAAGCAACTGGGATACTGACAACAGGTTAAAACCAAGTGACTTGACCAAAGCCACACTCTTCAGGGTCACATTACTACTCACCTTCACCATACCTTCAGCAAGCACTCGTCCTCTCTCATTGTCCCCGAAAGTGATGTACTCCCTATTACTCACCGTGGTGAGGCTGAGAACCACCCACGATCTCCGGTCATGTGACGTGAACAACCAGAGTTGATCAACCAAAAGTCCTCCAAGCCTCCCACCTGCAATAAAAAACGAGGACGAGAATGAGCAAGCGACTTAACACTGGGGTTAGTACCGAAGGAGTCAAACCAGTGTCGAGCCATTTGCTCAAAAGAAGGGTTAGCACAATCCATCCTATCAAAACCTCTAGGCGGAGCCCTCTCACGCCTACCACCGAAGAACCTATCACATCTCACTGGAGGAGTACGCGCACCACGAGGGGGAAAATGTGGCCCGTAGTCCATCTGAGACACAAAGCTCTGATCATGCCTCCCAAACTCGTAACAGTCACGAGTAGGAGCACGTCCAGCCAACTCACCACGCCCAAACCCAACACACCTATCTCTATGAGGAAATACACCTCCACCACCACGAGTGGGAACTGTACGCACAAACACCTCACCCCTAGGTAGAGGCCCTCTACGAGACTAAGGCACACCATAGGAAGGGTGGTACCTGTCCTTGTTTGCCATTTCCCTAGCAAACCTCTCATCCCTCTTCCTCCTGAAACAGAACTCATCCTTATGCCCATCCCTCCCACAATACTCACAATGTAAGCGGATCGGCTGTGGCTTTTCTATGGGCTTCTCAACATCTTTCTCTCCTGACTTCCCACCAAAAACACTCCCCTGGGTGCTCACAAACTTGATGGGTTTCTGGTAGTTTTCTAACTTGTGGGGGGACACTGGAGGATCTGGGGTTGTATCAAGCTTGTTTCTGAGATGGTTTGTTTTGGGTTCGAATTTGTTCATGGGTATAGTGTGTGGTGGGATAGGAATCCCTCCCGCTTTCTGTTCTCCCTCACCACTCTTCTCACCACTCTTGCCAGCCCCTAACGCCTGACCATCAAACCTCTTAAACTGAGCCAATATCAAACTCAATTGTGGCTCATACCCAGACAACCACCCCATCAATTTTGTCAACTCATCATTTTCTTCCTACAAATGGTCAACATAGTGTGCCAGTTCCATATTTTTCAAAGCATGCATTTCACAGGTATAACATGATGTAGGAATGGGTGCTTTCAATGCAGCCTCAAGAGAAACTATCCTGGTGTGAGATTCATCTAGCCTAGCATGCAACACAGCACAAGAAGTGCAAGCACCTAACAAAGCAGGTCTAGATTTCAATTCATCACACTCAATCCTAAGCACATCTAGTTCCTCAAGAGTTGAGGCACGCTTCTCCTTGAGAGCAGTCAAGTCAGCCAGAAAAACATTGCAATCACCATAATCAACCTCATCAGAAACAACAGGAGCAGATTTCAAAGAGTCAATCTCAGTTCTAGCATCAACAAGCAAAGACTCAAGCTCAATTATCTTGTCCTTAGCATCACCTAGCAAGAACCTAAACTCTCTCTTCTCCTTGTTGGTCTTCCTAAGCACATCATCACGGTTATCAAGAAACTCATTCGGCCTAGCATTATCCTCTAGGAAGAAGTTGGGATCATGTCGTACCTCTTCCTCGGAGTCGGAATTCGAATCCGAGCTGTGTTTCCCACCCTTCTTGGAGTGCGCCATGCCGCAAAATTGTGACAGAACCGTCCAAATTAATTCCGATTTAACACACATAACCTATCCACTTGGTCATTATGCATTAAAGAGGAGTTAACTTGTCGATATCTGCCGGGTCAAGCCCGGTGAATCACTTATAACAAAGGATCGAAGATTGTACAATAAGACTCATGCGACAGCGAGTCCAGAGATAATTAATACAGCCTTAATACATCATATTCATCAAAGGTTCATTATTACAAAACAAGTTCCATATAGGAAAGTAAACAAATCAGAGTTTGAAAACACAGTGGAAATAAAATACTAAACGTCATAAGCAACATCACAGGAGGCCATCCATGATACCACTAAGCACTGTCATCTTCCCACTCACTTCCCAAAGGGTGGGAGAGAACCAGTCCATGAATACCATCAAACACATCAACACCTACAAAAGATATCCACAAAGCAAGGCTGAGTATACTAATACTTAGCAAGACTTAACCGACGGGTGATGGGGACATCACCAACTCTCTAGACATGCAAGCTTTTTGGCTAGTGGGTTTCTTTTGCTGAGAAGCAACAAAGAGTAGGTCCTTACTTTCAAGTTTTAGCTCAAATTCTAATTAATTATCCATTACAAGGTAAGCAACTATGCAAGCATAAGTTGTACAAACAATTAAGCATACAACAGTATTCTCCTCAATTCCATCATTAAGGGACATAGAGTGTATGGATAAGCAATCTCAAATAACGGTGAGAGGCTGACGATCAATCGATTAATAACCTTGCAAGGTGGACCTAAACACACGGGAGAATGCATACCCCATCATAACGACCACAGCCCCTACAGGGCGGGGTACGCACCAACCAGGCGGTTCCCAATCATCCTCGGTTCAAGATCAATGTCCACAGTCCCTGGTACAAGTTGGTTAGGTCACGGACTTACATCACATGCCGCCCGGATCCACACATGCACCACTCTCATGAACCTGGGGACTACTCCCGAGATTAGTGGTAGAGAGTTCCCTTACTGGATCAAAAAGGTACTAGGCTTACCGGTCCCATTCCCGGCAAATGCTTAGTATGTTCAAACGCTTAACCACAGACCTACTGGCCGGAGCCGGTCCCATGCTCTTACCACATGAGCGGGTAGGTTTAACAATCTTATGATTCCAACATAAGAACCTATAGCTCGCGAGTGACGAACATCACTCGACTTCTACCAGGTCCTTAGAGCATGGCACTAGTGACTTATCATTCTAGTATTAGAACATAGGAACCTAAGATCATGCATCTAGGTTTTCAAATCAACTCCTGAAACTTAAATGCACAAACATAGCAAAGATAATTGCATAAGTTGAAAACATAGGTTATGCTCTGGGGCTTGCCTTCACTTAGCAAAGTTAGTTGGAGATCCTACGAACTTGGTTCGGGTCTTGTTGCAAAACCAACACGTTCACCTTCTCCTTCAACAAGCTCTCCTTCAGCTTCTGACACCAACTCGTAGCTCTCGTCCGGATGTTCTACACGACATGCATATGCATAACTTTAAGCATTCGTTTTTGGAGAACTTAGTTCATATTTAAAGGATAAACATGGGGTGTATTGTTGGACACATTCACCTGGATAAGAATATATCCAGCATACTCTTCCTTATCAAGGATTTTTATATTTGCTATTTATCTTTCTTATTTGATGGTGATTGTGTGCACATATAAATTAATTAACTTATTTAACTTCACCAAAAGAAAAGGTGTTGTTCAGAATGTTCTTTGGTGAAGCTTTGTGATTTAAATTCAAGTCACATTAAAGGTGATTTTGGTTTCCTTTTTATTCCACTTATTAAGCTTGAATTACTTCAAAAATTAATTCTGGGCATTCCACACACAAACAAACAGAGAGAAAATTTACGCAAGCACATATCATGGCAACAAGGCTACTACCCAAAATTTAGATCAACTAAGCCATAAACTGCACATGAAAAATCTAACATTAACTAGCTGACTTAAACATGATTAAATTCTACAGAAAGATCTATACATGATATAGCATCAAGAAATTACACAGAGCATAAACATGGCATTACTGAGCAACTCACAAAATTTCAGATTAAACCAAGTTATAGATCTAGCATGAAAATTACAGCATTTAAACACTGCTGAAAAGATAAATAAATCATACGGCAATATAGAAGCATGCATTGGGGCCACAACTTTTACTATAGCCATAACAATGTAAAACAAGATTACTCAAAAATTATCATGGCCAGAACCTAATTACAACATGCTTTATTAAAAAGGCTTATATTAAAGGTGTAAATTAATTAGAGCTAGATGAACATCTCAAAAGCTACTGATATATTTACCATAGCTTCATCTAGGCATAAACAGGCTACTGCAAAAAGATCAACCCTATTTGTTTAATCAATTATTTAAAACTAAACAGAAACTTAAAAGCTGCCATATATCAAAATTAAATCATAACTAAAGATTCATAATAGATCTATGTGCAATTTTTCTACACAAGAACAAACATGACAAGACTAATAACATATTAAAATTTCACGTGCAGATCAGTTATAGATTTCAAATCTATTCAAACTGATCAATTCAAAATTATTTAAATTCTAGGAAGAAATTTACAAAATTCCTTTCTAGAAAAGTTGCATCTGTTCGTGAGGATCACAGAACAATTGAGTTTACATTTTTTTGATTTTTCTTTGATTTACTATGAATTTTAAAAGGTCTCAGTGAATTAAAACAAAAGTTGAAGAATCTACTTTCATCCGAGTCCTTGACCGAAAATCTTATTCACAAGTATGCCCTTTCATTTACATAGAGACCCCTGCATTTGTGATTTGAACCCTGGAAAGATCTCGTCCTTCACAAATGTGGGCTTGCCATGGCCGCCGGCGGGGATGGCCGGAATCCGGTGCAACGGCGGCGAGATAGATCGGGGGAAAGGGCGGACGAGCATCTGGTGATCACCTTGGGCCTGTTCCGGGCCTTGGTTGGGGCGGAGGAGCAGTCGGCGGTCATGCTCGGTGGCGCACGGATCTTCCGGCCGTAGGGACGGCTGCTCCGGCGAGCTAGGCGGTGGGGGTGGGCAATGTGTGGCACGGGGAGCTCCAGTGGGGCAAGGGGACGCTGCCAGCGGGCTTTGGTGGAGACGGGGCGGCTCGGGCACAGCAATACGTCGGCGCTGCACTGGCGGTGGACTGCAGCAGCCTGGTGGCGTGGAGCGGGCGGTGCGACGAGCTCGGGGACTTCTCCCTTTTATAGGCGGAGCGCACGGTTCCTTAGCCTCGACGTCTGGCCCCAGCCAGCTGGCCAAGGTTGCCGCCGGCTGGCCGTCGCGGTGGCGTGCATGGCAGTGTGGTGCGGCTCTGCTCGACGCGTGGCGGTTGACACGGCGACGGCGCGGCGCATGGCAAGGACGAGCGGTCGGGCGCGACAGCTAGACGAGCACGAGGCACAGGCAACATCGGGCAACGGACGGCGGGACCCACCCTCGGCGTCCGGGCCAGGTGGTGCAAGAGGGGATGGCGTGTGCGTGCGAGCGTCGGGACAACGTTCTCGGCACGACGTTGCGGCACAGGGCACGCGCTCTGGCTACAGGAGCAGCAAAACATTTCAGACTAAGGCACTTTGACCGCGCAGATCAATTCAAAACCAAATGTAACTCGATTTTCGCCAATAGCAAAGTTGTAGAGGAGATAACCCTCTACAAGTTTCCCAAAGGTTGACCAGTGAAAATCTGAAAAGATTTGGTAGAAAACTGGATTGAAAATCTGGATTTTCTCGGCACAGTCAAGAACGTGCTCAGAGCGTTGACCAAGAATTTGAGGCTCTTCCACTCAAAATTTGAAAAACCGCCAATTAGATGAAATGTGTCCCATAAAATTCTGCACAATTTTTGTATTGGCCGAATTTTCAGTGTTTTGGGAAATTTTGGAGATTTGAACAAAGTTCTAGAGAAGGGTATATGAAATAGGGGTTTGACCATTGTAAGAAAGGTTTGACTCCAAGATTTGAGGGCTTTTCTCTCAAGATCTTAACTTCCACCTAAAAGATGATTTGCTATTCTTGAGGAATCCCACAACTTTCATATTGGTCGATTTTGAAGTTTTTATACAAAATCTTGAGATTGTGGCAAAGCCATCAATTGAACTCAGAAGGCTTTTTTTAGGAGATTGATCAATTGAGATAGGGCTTCACTCCTTCCATTCCAATTTCAAAAAGTGACAAATATAAGGTCATGTTGCTGTGTCTTGGTGACAACTTGCATTTTGGCAAAAGTTCAAGCTCTGAGTGAAAATTGAAATCAAGTTCAAGCCAAACTTTGCTCCTAATGGTGTTTTCATAAAACTTGCTTTACTTTTCCTTTAACACCATGAGCTTTAGGTTAACATCCTTGATTAAAAAGAGATAAACACCTGGGGTGTTACAAAAATTCACCTTGTGCGACGAAGCTGAGGCCGGTGAAGTTCTTGCCTGTGTGCCACCTGTCCTTGCGCCAATCTTGCTCTTCATCGCTGCAAGAACCGGAAAAAGAGTCGCTGGAAGTAGAGTCGATGCCACTCGCTCCGGCAACCATCGCTCGAGTCGTCTTCTTGTACCCGCTACTCTTCTTGGACCTTCTCTCGCCCTTGTCCTTGCGCTTGTCCTTGTAGTCGTTCCGAGAGTGGTGCTTGTTGTAGTCGTGCTTGGGCTTGCCCTTGTAGTCGTTCTTGATCTCCATGGCTTCAGGGCATTCGGCGAAGAAGTGCTCGTGCTTCCCACACCAATAGCACATCCCCGAGCTTCTCCTCGCATTCTTGCGGTTCTCATACATCCGCCCAAACCTTTTGCTCAACAAGGCGAGATCATCCTCGCTCAGCACCTCAAAGTCCTCATCTGGCAAGGACACAAGACAGACAAAGAAAAACCAACAGAGTTAGCATTAGTCCTCGATCCTGAGACAAGAGCCAAACTATGAGGATCAGTGGGGCTCTCGCTCTTGGCTCTCAAGCCACGATCAACCTCCGAAGACTTGAGCTTAGAAAATAGCTCATCGAGCGATAAGGTGTCATACACACTCGACTCCTCAATGGCCTCGACCTTGGCACTCCACACAGACCTATCCAGGACATGAAAAAGCTTAATAGCATGATCATGATCCGTGTATGGGAGTACTGTCACATTGGCCCTCATGTTGTTGACTATGCTGGTGAAATGCTGGAACATAGCATCGGTCGACTCATCGGGGAGATGAGTGAAGTTCTCATACTCTCTCCGGTAAGTGGAAAACAAACGATCTTGCACCTGGGCATTGCCAACATGAGCATTCCCAAGCTTGAGCCATATCTTTCCGGCCACATTCTCTCCGTACACTCGCTCAAACTCCGAGGCACAGAGAGCATGGAACAAGTAATCAACGACCTTGCTGTTGGCCTCACACATGTCCCGCGATCCTGGAAGCAGAAAACTATCTAGAATGACATAATGAGGATTTTGAGTGACATCCCAGATCAGAATCCCCTTCCCACGCAAAAACGTGCCCATGCGCCTCTCCCACATCGGGTAATTCTTGCCATCGAAGTGCGGAGGACCCAACCCCTTTCCATAGTCACCCATCTTTGGATCTTAGACTGGTTAGAATCAAGAAGATCCGTAACCGGCTTTGATACCAATTGAAGGACCGAATAGGCGACCAGAGAGGGGGGAGTGAATGGGAGCTAATAAAAATTCTTCGAAAAAAACTCGGTCAAGCCCCACTTAATTCCGGGTCACACACGGAAGATGGATCAAATCAAACACCAATCGCCAAGACAACAAGGTTATAGATCAACCACAAGTCTTAGGAATGATTCCTTGAAGCACACGCGGAAGCATGAAAGAAGAATCAAAGGAACCGATCAAACTTGGCATGTTCCTGCGTCCAGGTCGGACAGTCCGCCAGGGTGGGGCGGACAGTCCGTCAGGTAGGCGTGGATGGTCCGAAATAGACTCAGGAACTAACAGAAACTTTGGGGAAAAACCACCCCACACGGACGGTCCGACCAGGCCACGCGGACAGTCCGCCAAACTCGCGGAAAACCCCAGACAAACGCAGACCAACCCCAGTCAAAAAACTGAGCCACGCGGACAGTCCGTGAACCACACGCGGACAGTCCACAGAACCTCCTGCAGCAAAACCCTAGGGGCGAAACATATTGAAACACGAACACGCACGAACACGTGACAAACTGCGACGAACACAGGCCACGCGGACTGTCTGCCGCAGCCTCGCGGACTGTCTGCGGCTCACGAACAGAGTAGGAACAACACGCGCGGGGGAGGAACTCTTCACTAAGACATCACCGGATCTCCCAAACAGTTAGAGCTCTTGAGACAAGATTTGGGGGAGATGAGAAGCGTCACTAAGTGAAGCTATACCTCACAAATCTCAGCCTCTAACTCCCTAAATCACCGTAATCGCAGATCACGTGAACCACCACCAAGAACTCGGGCACCAACCAAAAACTCATGAATCGGAGGGGTTTCCCGACGTTTGAGAGGTCAAGATCACACACAAAGATGCGCAAGGCATCCACCCATGATCCCCTCAAAGAAATCCGAGAGAAAACGCCCTCAAATCCCCGAATTGAGCGAAGAACGAAACCCCTCCAAAAATAGCCCCGAAAATGACACGAAAATCACAAAGAGCTAGGAGATCACCGCAACGCCCAATGCTTCCATACATCCAGAGGTCAGAGTCTATACAAGAATCTAGCCTAAGGAAAGCAGAGGAAAAAGAAGCAGTCCAGAGCGATCTACCGGGGGAGGAAACCCTAGAGTCCAAGAGAGAGAGATGTCATCCACCTCTCCGCTATTTATACGAAGTCCACCGGAGGAGGCAAATGACCACGCTACCCCTACAACTTAAATAGAAGATACACACCCCTTAGGGCAATATGGTCAAGTCTTCATCGAGCGGACATGCTTCCACCGCAAACTTGCTTAGCCTCGACGCAAGCCCCACAATCACACCACGTGCCCCCCGTCTCGAAGCTTCCTGACGCTCCCGAATCACCGTCTCCGTCGCATCGGGCCTCTGAACTTGGTTTTGAGGCCCAAACCAAGAAACCGTCCACCGATGGTTTTGTGACCAAACCACCAAACCCCACGTGCAAGCTTCGGGCTCGATCCGCTACCTTGCACCGGCCCATGTTCATGACTTCAACTTGCTAGTCTTGCACCGCACGGCTCGCACTTGACCCCATCGGCCACCGGGTCCATCGAACCAAGCCTACTTGCCTCTCCATCACCTGGAGGCCACCACGGCTAAGGCCTTTCGCGCTTGTTCTTCACCTGCACCAACACGAGTCAAGCCGCAACCTGTACCTCCACACTTAGCCAAGCATCAATCCACACAATGTTGTCAATCACTCATCACTAAGGAGCGACCCTCCACTGGTCTTTGGACACACCTGGTCCTCAACTAGGTTACGCATGGTGTCGGTTGCGTAAAATCCATGCTGCATCCTGTCATGTCGATCCTGCGCGTCACCTGCCTTAGCTCGGTTTCACACGTTTCGGTGATGCACCATCTATTCGGCATGACGCGTGCAACACTAATTGTGTTATGCACGGAGTCTGTCACGCAAAGTGCCCATGCATCCGGTCGTGTCGTTGCATCGCGTAACCTGGAGCCATTAAGTTATGCAAAATCCACATGCACTGACTGCGTCGCGCCTAAACAACGTGTAACCTGCATAGGTTACTCATCGTCCGTGCAGCTTGATGCAACAACGAAAGGATCGCGACGAGTACAGCTTACGCACCATCTTTGATGCTTGATACAACACTGATTGGGTCGTGTCGTTGCATCGTGTAACCTAAACCCGTCAAGGTTACGCAAAATCCACGCTGCATCTGGTCATGTCGAATCAGCGCATAACCTGCACAGGTTACGCATCGTCTATGATGCTTGATTGATGCAACACCGACTGGGTCGTGTTGAATCAGTGCGTAACCACCAGAGGTTACGCAGCGTCCGTGCTGCTTGATGCAACACCGACTGGGTCGTGTCAAATCAGCGCGTATCATGCAGGGGTTACGCACCGTCCGTGCTACTTGATGCAACACCGACTCGATTAAGCACGTAGTAGGTTACGCACCTTTAAGACAGCTGGCTGCATGGCTTAACACTGACTGGGTTACGCACGATGTCGGATACGCAAAATCCATGTTGCATCCTGTCGTGTCGATCCTGTGCTTCACCTGCTGCAGCTCGGTTACGCACATTTCGGCGATACACCATCCATCCTGCATGGCATGTGCATTACTGGCTGGGTTATGCGAAATCCACGCTGCATCCAGTCGTGTCGATTCAGAGCGTAACCTACATAGGTTACGCACCGTCCGTGCTGCTTGATTGAAGCAACACCAACTAGGTCGTGTCAAATCAGCGTGTAACATGCAGAGGTTACACACCGTCCGTGCTGCATGATGCAACACCGACTCGGTTAAGCACGTAGTAGGTTACACACCTTTAAGACAGCTAGCTGCATGGCTCAACACTGACTGGGTTACGCATGGCATCGGATATGAAAAATCCATGCTGCATCCTGTCGTGTCAATTCTGCGCGTCACCTGCTCCATCTAGGTTACAGACGGTTCGGCGACGAACCATCCGTTCTGCATGGCACGTCACTTGCACCAGCTCGATTATGCACGTTTCAGCGATGCACCATCTGTTCTGCACGGCGTGTGCATCATCGACTGGGTTACGTATAGAGTCTGTCACGCAAAATCCCCATGCATCCGGTCGTGTCGTTGCTCCGTGTAACCTAGAGCTGATAAGGTTACACAAAATCCACACTGCATCTTGTTGTGTCCAATCAGCGCATAACCTGCTCAGGTTACGTATCGTCTGTGTGTTGACATTTCTAAACGTCAATCACTTAAGAACAGATTTGGAATCCATCCTTAGCGTCGGCGCTAGAAATGCTTGTTGGCATTTCCCAATGTCACAACTAATGGTGCAGGTTAGCGTGAACATTGAGACTTGCCATAGGTTAATCTAAACGATCATGAACGAATCCGGAAGCGCACAAATAAACCATTGTAGCATTTCCCCAAGGAAGGAGAGTATTCCAAGGGTATCGAATCCAAGGAAGGCAATGGCGGATATCTTAGACTTATGCTTTTGCTCTGAATGTAAACCAAGAGATAGATATAGGGAACAACACACTCAAAGGCAGGGGTAAGATAAACGATAATAGGGGTAGTGTGACACACACACCTCAAATCTAATTCTACTCTAGCACACTATAGCTTAGAGGGAACATACGAGTTAGCTCTAGGTTCTAATGTACTAAACATACAAAGCTAGAAGATACAAGAGATGGGCATGAGTATTGCATGAGGGAGACATGGTTCAGCACCCAGGTACAAACGGGGAGCTAGCCTGTGATGACCAGCACTCTGCGAAACTAGACTTTAGACTCCTACAGCAGGTACCCCAGCGCGGAGGTTGCCCTAGGATCCAACAGGGCTGTCACCACCTGAGGACCGACCTCTCGTTACGGGGAGTATGCTCATAACTATCGTAGCCAGACAACCCAGGCACCATGCCTACGTTGCTGCTAGACTTCACCCGGCCCGGGCTATTATGACCCAGGGTGAGAGCCACCAGAAGACTGGTCAACTAGACCGAGTACCGTAGCTTGAACACAGACCCCATGCAACACTCTCATGCCGTCTAACAAGATTAACTAAGGCTAGACATACGAACAGATATGAACTCTCTTATGTCTAATCAACAAGATCAAAGGGTCGTGTTCGTTAAGAACACGAGCCTCTAACTTATGAACAAACACATAAGGAAGGAGTTTATCACCCTTCAAGTGGATCAAAAGGTAGTGTTCACGAAGAACACGAGCCTCTAAATGATGAACAGAGGATGAACTCAAGAACATAACAAGAATATGATCTACCATGACTTTATATGAAATAGCTGAATAACTGAAGTAGATCAAAGTCATACAAAGAAATAAAGATAAAAGACAACTCATACCTAAACTTCCAAGAGGACTTGGAACCTGAAGAAGAGCTACTCTAGCCTACCCCCTAGCCTTGGAAACTAAAAGTGAGAGGAGAATGAGAGAGTGGTGTGTGAGAAATGGGAGCCCCTCCCCTTCTATTTATAGGCAAGGACAAGGCTTGCTCGGACGCCCAAATGGCCCCTAAACGCCGGGAGTGAGGCAATGGACCAATGAGCAACCACCACGTGGAAGGCCAGGATGGGACGCCACTAAGGCGGTTCGGCCGATCCTAGGATCGGCTGACCCCCTAGGGCGGCCCCACCTGGTGTGCTTCCTCTGGTTGACTGCCTTGTGGGCCCTTTGATCCATCCCCGGTGCATGGCTTGATTTGGTATCTGAGGTGGGCCCTTTGACCCATGTGAAGTCCATGTGGCGTCCTCTGATTCGTCGGTGAGTGCCTTCCCTGGATCGATGACGTGGATTGCCATGTTTCCCTTGGTGGCAGCCACCTCCTCAGCTGAGTTGGCATGGTTTCTCCATAGAAGTGGAGTTTCCATCTCTTTTAAGGGTAAATTACCTACATACAAATAATCTCCATGGACAAGTGGAACTACATTATTCAAACCTAAATGCTAGTAAATAATGCATATGCCTCCATTTTTGTGAGAATATTAAGGGTTGGAAATGGTGAATTTCCACCGTCAACAAACTCCCCCAAGCTAACCACTTGCTCGTCTCGAAGCAAGACAATAGAGACTTAGGTTGGTTGATCAGGAGTTGCTACAATGTTGTATTCTCAACTTATGGCAAACATACAGCAAAGTACTCTACCAAGAGTTGAACAAGTTGGCAATGTTCTTACCTTTCGCCTGATACGTGGGGCATATAGCTTCACCAGCCCTGGGCGGTTGAGAGACAGAATGTTTATATAGCATGTGCATAATCACTCATACCTTGATCAGCTATCAATCCGGAGGTTTTGCAAATTTTTTTAAAAGAAAATCGGAGTTCCTCAAATGATACTCTCGGATCGCTCAAAAGTGTATGGTTCCTCACCAAGGTATCAATGTTGCCTTTCTTCACATCCTACTCCTAATAGGCTTTATGTGGAGCTGTAGGTAGGGAAGATGTGGCATACTTGTCTCTCATGTTTTGCTAAGTCAAAAACCGGATCCTTTGAAGAAACAAACATACATCCTGATCAAGATGTGCATATGTGTGATGGATATGAGCATGACAAGGTGGATACTAGGCCCGGAAATGGGTGCTAGATATTGCCATGTTTTATATGAGGGAATGAGGAATTGAGGGTAAGGTGGACACTAGCCCCGGAGTAGGTACTAGTTATTACCATCTATATAGTGGAACTCTTTCTCTTGCACATATCAATCCCTTTTTCTCCTTTGAAATTTTTTTTCCGAGACTTGGGCTAGCTCTCTTTATTTATTTTTGCCATGCTATTGTGCATGCTTTTTTTTTAGCTAGCCCTTTGTCTTAGTTGGAGATATTTGGAGAGGGATGAATGATGCAAAGATACATAGAGTTTTATTTATGGAAGAATGCATAAGCAGTATGGAGCAAATGATGAATGCTTAACTTCCAGTGTAGAAGTTTTAGCATGAACATGTACGTGATCTTGATCAGGGGAGTATGAGTTCTAACAAGGGTCACAACAATTTGACAAAGCTCAATGAGAGAACAAGCTGCATATGTGGAGGCTAACTAGAATCTACATATGGCCTTGGATGGGAAATTCTCATCATTGAGGAACTCATCATGTTTTGATTTTTCAAAAAGGAAAACTCCGAATGTCAAGCATCACTAAGCACAAGATCATAGCACTCTATTATACCATATCATGTCTCACACCAACTTAGGCAAGGATCATGCTTTCTACTACCCATAGTTTTCAAGCTAAGATTTGAACATACAAGCCAACAAACTCAAAACTTAGGTAGGATACAAAGTTGTAAGCAAGACATACGAGGAGAATAAACAGAGTAACTATTCATTATTTCAACCATAGAGGCAAAGCATTCTTACTAAGCATATCAAAGCAAACTAAGCAAATGATAATGATGAAAGCAAATAAATATTTTTGGTCTTTTTATTTTGCAGATTTTTTTGGATTTTCATTTATAAAATATTCTGAAAATAAAGGAAGATACAAGTTACCTCAGAATGGGGGTCCTCCCCCAAGCTAGCTTCAGGCTCACTGCGGAGGAGGGTAGAAGAAACCCTGACTCGCGTAGTAAGCCCTCTGCGCCTCCATGTACTGCTACTGATCTTGCTGCATGGCTGATATCCTCTCACCAGCCTGACGCTGCCACGATGAGGTAGACTCGACGTGGGTGTTCAGCGTCTCCTCCAATCCTGTGACCTGAACGGTGAGCTCTCCCATCTGCTGTGCGAGCTGAGCATCACGTGCAGAGGCTGAAGAGTGTCGCCGAAAGGACGAAGACGGAGGTGGACCACCTGAGCTGGAGCTAGCGGGTGTGGCCCACTGAGCTCTGCTCGCGCTCGCCCAAGCCGTGCCACTCGCACTCGACTGGTAGGTGGGCTGGTCCCAACCAGGTGCCTATCCAGGGGTAACCCCGGACATGTACCCCGCAGGGGCCCCTCCTGCCACCGGTGGTGTAACAGGCTGTGGCTGAGACAGTGGTGGTGGTGGTGTCGGCTGTGACAAGTTAGTACCATGGAACAAGCTCAAAGAATGTCCGGGTGGACATCACCCCTAAGCTCGCCCCAGCGAGAATGCAGAAAACACAAAGCAGAAGTAGATTGCTTTTCCTTAACCAGAATTTTATTGTATAGAAAATAAGGATAACTTACCGAACTTACCTGTCGATGCAGAGCTCATTATTTTGAGTCCTTAGAGCTAGACTTGGTTCCAAAGTTCTTACCTGGGCAGTGGGGCAGCCGTTTCCTTCGGAAGAGAAGTCGGCTTCCTATTCACCCTCTGCCACATCTTCTGAGTGTTGTGTGGGTCGTGACGTGTAGGAGGTGATTTCTTGGACCGGGACTAAGATTTCCAATACTGTTTCCTTCCCGTGCCCATGAGTTAGCGTTCTTCCTTCAAAAATTCTTCATGAATGCAATGAGGCTGTCCACTTGCCGTGGTGGCACCTCGACCTCTCGTGCTGGGGTGTCGGAAGTTGGTAAACCCTTGATCATCGAGCATTGTTCTTTTCTTGGACGAAACTCGAACCTCTCCTCTTTGCCATTGATGTAGAGACGGATCACACCGACCCCCACATCAATTTGTGCATCAGCTGTACTCAAAAATGGTCGCTCAAGTATGAGCGGCACCTCCTTGGCGATCTCCATGTCTAGTACCACAAAGTCAACGGGAATGAAGCAATCTCGGACTTTCAGTGGAATGTCCTCAGCTATCCCCGCTGGGTATCAGACTGAAGAATCAGCCAGCTACAGCTGCAAAGTGGTTGGAGATAAACTTGTGTAGTTAAGTTGAGCAAAGACTACCTTAGGCATGACGCTGACACTGGCCCCTAAGTCACAGAGAGCATGGTCGAAGCGTTGGGTCCCAATCATACAAGTGATTGTGGGACACCCTGGATCCTTCTTCTTCTCAGGAAAGCGGTTGAGTATAGCAGCACTGCACTCCTCCGTGAGTCGTACTACTTCCGTTGTGGGAAGAGCTCACTTCTTGGTTAGAATGTCCTTGAGATAACGCGCGTAAGTGGGAACGCGTATTGCCTCAAGCAATGGGACATTGATATAAACTTTCTGAATCATATCCACGAAGCGATTGAACTGTTCATCTATTGTTTCCTTCCTGCTCTTTTGAGGGAATGACATCACTTTGGCTTCTGCGAAACCTGGATGTGCCGTCACTTCTACAGGTGCTTTATCTGTTGGTGGCACCCTCCTTACCTGAGGGGATTCTTCCGAGTCGAATGAATCCTCATGGATATTCCCAACTTCTGTTATACCTTTCTTATCTGTCCCTGCATGGTTAGGATACGGTGGATCTCGAGTGGATTTACCTCCTCTCGTGGTCACCGCATTTGCATTTTCAACAGAGGGAACAGAAGCAGCCAGCTGAGCCAACTGGGTTTCCAACATTTTGTTGAAACTCAGCTGACTCTTCTGAGCAGAAGAAAGGCTATCAAGATTAACGTTGAGGCTTTCCACAGTTTTATCAAGGGCAGCTAGCTTCTTGTTAATACATTCATTAATCTTAGCTTGCCCAAAAACGAGATCTCTCAAGGAAGGTTGGTTAGGATTGTACGAGTTACCTTGGTTACCTCCTTGATAATAAGAGCGTTGTTGATTCCACGATTGGCCTCCTTGTTGAGATGGACGATAACCATTGTTATTGCCATTCATGTACATCACTTCCTCCTGAGTCTCTGGACAATAGTTGCCTGAGTGCCCAGTGTTACCACAGACTTCACAAGTAATGTGAGAGTCCATAGGCAGAGAAGTAGTGGCCATGGCAACCTTCTCGCTGGTGTAGTCATCCAATCTCTTCATAAGAAGATCCATCTTGGCAGTAATCATGTCTGCTTCCTTGACAGTATGAGTACCCCTCGGTCGTGGTTGGAGTCTTTCATCACTCCACCCTTGGTTCGAGACCATCTTCTCCATGAGTAATTTAGCATTATCAACAGTGAGTGAGAAGAATGCTCCTTGAGCAGCAGTATCAATATGGCCTCGGGCTGTCGGAGTCAACCCATTATAAAAACTTTGAAGAATGAGCCAATCTTCCATCCCATGATGAGGACAGGCCAGGACATACTCCTGAAGTCTCTCCCAAGCCTCTGGAATAGATTCACTTGCTGCTTGCTGAAAACCAGAAATCATTCCACGAAGAGCATTGATTTTACCCAATGGGAAGAACTTCTTGAGAAATGCCTCTGAACACTTACTCCAAGTGTCAATAGATTCCCGATTCGCATAGAACTATTGCTTAACTTTCCCCAGAAGGGAGAATGGAAATAGCCGTAAACGAACGGCATCCATATTTGCACCCCTGATGACGAAAGTGCTGCATAGCTCTAGGAATTGCTGTAGATGAGCACTGGCATCCTCATTTGGTTTGCCACAGAATGGGCTAGCCTATACCATCGTGATTAGACCCGTCTTGATCTCGAAATTTTCAGTCCCCATTGCCACCTCAGGGCCTTGCAGCACCTGGTCAGCAGAAGGAGCTGAGTACTCACGAAGTGTCTTCTGGGCCATAGCGTTGGACGTGGATGGTACAAAGGAAGCTGGTTCGCCCTCCGGACGAGTACGACGAGGTGAGCCGAAATGAATTCGAGCTTTCCTCACAAGTGACTCGGGATCTTCAGTAAAATTCCCCGGTAAGTCGAAACCAGTCATACACTACCTGTCTTCATCATCCAAAGATAAAAGAAGACAATCAAGATTAGCCTGCATTGAGAGTTGTCCTAACCTACTCAGAGTTTATAAACAGATGCAAAGCATAGTCAAGATAATCCTGTGCCTTCCCCGGCAACGGCGCCAGAAATGCTTGTTGACAATTCTAAACGTCGATCACTTAAGAACATATTTGGAATCCATCCTTAGCGTCGGCGCTAGAAATGCTTGTTGGCATTTCCCAATGTCACAACTAATGGCGCAGGTTAGCATGAACATTGAGACTTGCCATAGGTTAATCTAAATGATCATGAATGAATCCGCAAGCACACAGATAAACCATTGTAGCATTTCCCCAAGGAATGAGAGTATTCCAAGGGTATCGAATCCAAGGAAGGCAATGGCGGATATCTTAGACTTATGTTTTTGCTCTGAATGTAAACCAAGAGATAGATATAGGGAACAACACACTCAAAGGCAAGGGTAAGATAAAAAATAATAGGGGTAGTGTGACACACACACACCTCAAATCTACCTCTACTCTAGCACACTACGGCTTAGGGGGAAACATACGAGTTAGCTCTAGGTTCTAATGTACTAAACATACAAAGTTAGAAGATACAAGAGATGGGCATGAGTATTGCATGAGGGAGACATGGTTCAGCATCCAGGTACAAACAGGGAGCTAGCCCGCGACGACCAGCACTCTGCGAAACTAGACTTTAGACTCCTACAACAGGTACCCCAGCGCAGAGGTTTCCCTAGGATCCAACAGGGCTGTCACCACCTGAGGACCGACCTCTCGTTACGGGGGGTATGCTCATAACTATCGTAGCCAGACAACCCAGGCACCATGCCTACGTTGCTGCTAGACTTCACCCGTCCCGGGCTATTGTGACCCAGGGTGAGAGCCACCAGAAGACTGGTCAACTAGACTGAGTATCGTAGCTTGAACACAGGCCCCATGCAACACTCTCATGCCATCTAACAAGATCAACTAAGGCTAGACATACGAACAGATCTGAACTCTCTTATGTGTCACACCCGAATTTGAGAACAAACTCGAATGCATAAATTACATGTGCGCCAGGATCAAGTTACACACACGTAATGACTCAGTGAATACCAAATACAGTGTCAAAGCATAAAAGAGAGTATCACAACCAATACATGACCGAAAGTCTTATAAACGTATCATCAAAGCGAACAACTAGCAGCGAATCTTCAGAATGGAACTCCACAGGCAGCTGACTTGTGGCACGTACGCCTAGAACTCATCGAAAATCTTCAGGTCTGAGCAGCAATCCGGGTTGTGTAGTTGCAATAAATAAACAAGCGTGAGCACATGCCGTACTCAGCAAGGGGAGAATATCATATTAAACATGCAAGGCTGTATAAGTGGATGGCCAAAGGGTTTAACACTTTAGCATTTTAGTGGGTCAAATTTTATTAAGCAACTAACTTACTATCAAATGTAAGTGTATACCATCCCACAATTAAAGTATAGCATCACCATCATGAACATAAAGTAAAGATCAATTTAAATTCATCTTCCCATAGATTAATCATGTGAGGGTCCAGGCCGCTCTTGACCGTGAGCACGGCTAATCGATTAGTTTTAAACACTCTGCAGAGGTTGTACATCTTTACCCACAAGTCGCGTAAAAGTCCCGAAGAACTTTAGACCCAACCACGCGATGCTGATCAGGCATCATACCACACTGCCGAGGTGTGATTGCATAGGGACGCTACGAGGCCTTTACAAAGATTCCCTAATGTGCAGCAACCCACTAGGTTTCAGGACGAAGCAGGGCATAAAGCTCCCTAGCGAGTACCGTGTCTTAGCAAAGCCCAACTCCCCACTAGAGCAGGTCTATACTCCGTCAACGCCTCCCCATTGGCCCCTTTCAGGTAAGATCACTACAACATCAAGGTTTCTAATTATTCAGCCAAGCCAGAGCCATATAGCCTTGTGGTTGTACTGTTGTCCTGGGTGGTCGCTCCATGTTCCAATTAAGCATGTGGTCTTGTAATTAACTTACCATTAATGAACATAGAGCATAAGGAGGAACATGTTGTTTATTACCAACCCAGTTGAGCAACTAAGCAGCATCTACCATCAAGATTAATTAATCAACCCAGTTACAAGGCAACGGTCAAAAGAAACTAAGCATAGTCCTTAATAGGAACCCGTCAAAATTAATGCAAGCAATAAAGTAAATACAATGATTAAATGCATGTTTATATAGGATAAAGTGGGTATGATCAAGGACACTTGCCTTCCACAAGATCCGGAAAGTGCTCAGAGTCTTCAAAATCTTCACCTTCAGAAAATCCCTCGAACTGCTCGTTCTCTACGCATCACACATTCACATGCAAGAGACAACACAATAAAATAAGAAAACAATTCACCAATCATTTCAAACAGAAACAAAAGCTACACTAAACTAATCTACCCATCGAGACGAACACATGGATATAAAGAACGCTAAAAACGGAGCTAGAACGCAAAAGATATGAGTTGTACAAGATACAAGGGCTTAAACATAAAAAAGGACTAAACCGTAAGGATTTTTATGCGGTGGAAGGACCTAAACGTAAAACGAGTAAAACAGGGGGTCTCTTTAGCATAACGCGCGCGGCTGCCGGCAGTTGACCGGTATTGACTCCGGCTGCAACGATCCAGGCCGTTGGATCAGGATCTGGCGGTTGGGGCGGCTTCGGCGAAGCAGGCGGCGCAAGGACGGCGGTGAATGGCGGCGCTCAGCGGCGGTCTTCGCCGGCGAACCTCGATCCAGAGCTCCCGGGCAAGGTTTGTGACGCGGTTTGGACTGGGATGAAGCTGGAGACGCGTAGAACTCATCCAGGGCATCGGGGACGACAGAGGCACGACGGTGACGGCGTGCGATGCGGCAGGGCGGAGCACTGCGGTGGCGCAACTCCGGCGAAGCCGTAGCGGCTATGCAAGGCACGACAACGTCCACAAGCGGCACACGTGACTTCCTCACCTCCACACAGTCCTCCAGAGCAACTCCACGTTGAAGGAGAGGCGGCGGCCGAGCAGATCGAAGATGGCGGCTTGCGCTAGGGTTTTGGAGTTGGGGCGGCACTGAAGCTTGCGGATTGGAGCAAAAAGGGATTGAGGGAGGGACGGAGGCGGCTTTATAGGCCAAGGCGACTGCCTCGGTGTGCGGGCCCAAGGCCAGGGGCGCGGGGTGTGGCACTGTGCGGTCGGACTCGGGCACGTCCCGTGCGCGACTGGTGGAAGGTCAGGGATGACTGCCGGGGTCCACCTGGCAGTGGCTGGAGCTGAGGCAAGCGGACGTGGCTAACTGGGCCGCGCGGCTGCTTGCGCGCGAGCTGGGCCGAAGGCGAAGTGGCGGCCTGGTGGGCTGCGGTCTATGCTGGGCCAAAAGCAAAGAAAAAAGGGGGGGTGAGGGAAAAAGAAAATTTTTGCCATTTTTCAAAAGAGATCAAACAAATGAATTCAAACACTGATTTGAATTCAACCAAACAAAAATAGTGCTCCAGCATGAATGCAATAATAAACTCCTATAGTTCATTAATTTAATTAAGAAAATAATTAAATGCCTACGAAAATTAAATAAAGCCTTAAAAATCCTTAAACAAACATTGTAGCTAAGCAAAATTTTATTAAAAGCAATAATTGAAATTTAGGGTGTTACAAATCCTACCCCCTTAAGATGAATCTCGTCCTCGAGATTCGGATGGATCATCAAAAAGATCGGGATAGTCTTCCTTCAATTCATCCTCCCTTTCCCAGGTTGCCTCATCCTCTGCATGATTACTCCACTGCACCTTGCACATTTTAATGACCCAATTCCTTGTAACCCGTGCTAGAGTATCCAAGATCTTGATGGGACGTTCGGTGTAAGTGAGATCCTCCTTAACGTTCAATCCGTCCATAGGTAATGGCTCCTTATCATGAGGTTGGAGACCCTTTTTCAGTTGAGAGATATGGAACACATCATGCACATCTGAGAGATGATTTGGTAACTCCAATCTATAAGCTACTTCTCCCACTCTCTCTAAGATCTTGAAGGGTCCGATAAAGCGAGGTGACAACTTCCCCTTTACCTTGAATCTGCGCAAACCTCTGATCGGTGACACTTTTAGGTACACATAGTCGCCCTCTTGAAGAACCACGTCTCTCCTCTTTCCGTCTGCATAACTTTTCTGTCTAGATTGAGCAATCCTCAAGTTTTCTCTTATGATCTGAACTTGCCTTTCTGCTTCCTTAACGATATCAGTTCCAAACAACTGACTCTCTCCTGTTTGGCTCCAATACAAAGGTGTTCTACACTTTCGTCCATACAATGCCTCGAAGGGTGCCATCTTGAGACTAGCCTGATAGCTGTTGTTATAAGAGAACTCCACATAAGGCAAACTCTTATCCCAGCTACCTCCATGCTTAAGAGCACAAGCTCTCAACATGTCCTCTAGAATCTGGTTAGTCCTCTCAATCTGTCCATCTGTCTGTGGGTGATAAGCTGAGCTGAAATTCAGCTTTGTATCCATAGATTCATGAAGCTTCTCCCAGAAACGAGATGTGAACTGAGTACCTCTGTCGGATACTATCTTTTTAGGTACGCCATGCAAACACACTATCCGGGACATATACAGTTCTGCCAATCTTGCACCTGAATGAGTAGTCTTTACAGGGATGAAATGAGCTACCTTAGTTAATTGGTCCACTATTACCCATATAGAATCGTACCCAGCTGGTGTACATGGCAATCCCACTATGAAATCCATACTTATCTCTTCCCACTTCCACTCAGGCACCTTTAATGGTTGAAGTAATCCAGCTGGTTTCTGATGCTCAGCTTTAACTCTATGACAGGTGTCACACAAGGCCACATGAGCTGCCACATCCCTCTTCATTCCATACCACCAATACCTCTGCTTGAGATCCTTATACATCTTAGTACTGCCTGGGTGAATGGAATAAGCTGAATCATGAGCCTCTCTTAAGATAGTCTTTCGGAGATCTCCCACATCAGGCACACAAATCCTGTTCCTAAACCATATGGTTCCCTGATCATCCTCTGTGAAATCCAGGACTTTACCTTTTTCCATAGTCTTTCTGATTTCCTTGATCTCTATATCCTCCAACTGTCCTTTGCGTATCTCCTACTCCAAGGTAGATTCTACACTTAAAGTTACACCCTTGGTATGAGCAACTATCCCCAGATTGAGCTTCTCAAACTCCTTCATCAACTCTTCAGGCAACTGGAATGCCAAAGCCATGTTGGCATGTCCCTTCCGACTCAAAGCATCTGCAACCAAGTTTGCCTTCCCAGGATGATAGTGTATCTCCAGATCATAATCCTTGATCAGCTCTAACCAGCGACGTTGTCTCAGATTCAAATCCTTCTGGGTGAAGATGTACTTCAGGCTCTTATGATCAGTGTAAATCTGGCACTTGGTTCCCATGACATAGTGCCTCCAAATCTTCAATGCATGAACCACTGCTGCTAACTCCAGATCATGTGTAGGATAATTCAGCTCATGTTTCCTCAACTGTCGAGATGCATAGGGTATAACATGACCTTCCTGCATGAGAACACAGGCTAAGCCCTGTCGAGATGCATCATAATAGATATCAAAGCTCTTCTGCAGATCTGGCATCACTAGAACTGGAGCTGTGGTCAACCTCTTCTTCAATTCCTCAAAACTGGCTTGATAGGCAGTAGTCCACTTGAACTCCTTATCTTTTTCTAATAGCGATGTAAGAGGCTTCGCTATTTTAAAAAATCCTTCAATGAACCGACGATAATACCTTGCAAGACCAAGAAAACTCCTGATCTCCTTGACAGTCCGTGGTGGTTCCCATTTCAACACATCACTGACCTTTGCTGGATCAACTGAAATACCTCCATCAGTGATGACATGCCCAAGGAAAGAGACTTCCTTCAACCAAAAATCACACTTATTGAACTTGGCATACAACTGATGCTCTCTCAGCTTCTGCAACATAAGCCTCAGGTGCTCCTCGTGCTCCTCCTCATTCTTGGAGTAAATCAAGATATCATCAATGAACACCACAACAAACTTATCCAAGTACTCCATAAACACTTTGTTCATCAGATACATGAAGTAGGCAGGTGCATTGGTCAATCCAAAAGACATGACTGTGTACTCATAGAGTCCATACCTAGTAGTGAATGCAGTCTTCGGAATATCTGATAATCTGATCTTCATCTGATGATAACCAGAACGTAAATCAATCTTTGAGAATACCTTAGCACCTCTCATCTGATCAAACAAATCGTCAATACGAGGCAATGGGTACTTATTCTTGATAGTAACATCATTGAGCAATCTATAATCCACACACATCCTCTGAGTACCATCCTTCTTCTCCACAAAGATAACGGGTGCTCCCCAAGGTGAGGAACTAGGACGAATGATTCCCTTTTCCAATAACTCCTTAATCTGCTTCTTAAGCTCAAGTAATTGATCACTAGACATTCTGTATGGACGCTTGGAGATAGTAGCAGTACCAGGTAAAAGATCAATGACAAACTCAACATCTCGATCAGGTGGCATACCTGGCAGCTCATCTGGGAACACATCTGGATAATCACACACCACCTTGATTCCCTCTAAAGATTTACCATTCAACTGGTTCACTAAACACCCTTCTACTGACGGTAGAGCAGCTTCAAATTCAATCTGTTCCCCGTCTGGACTGGTGAGAAGAACTAACTTCTTGGCATACTGGATTTCTCCATTAAACTTACCTAACCATCCCATTCCAAGTACCACATCAATGCCAATAGAATCCAATACTATGGGATCTGCTTGAAAATCCTTCCCCAAGATCTGAAGGTTAACATTATTACACCTGTATAGTGCCTTCATGTTTCCTCTTGCTGAACTAACTAGCATGGGACGTGGCACGGTACTCATAGGGATGTTAAGTTTAGCTGCACACTGAGAAGTAATGAAAGAATGAGATGCTCCAGAATCAAATAAAACTGAAGTGGGGGCAGAGTTGACAAGACACATGCCGAACACTACTCGTGGGTTCTCCTGAGCAGTCTCTGCACTCACGTGGTTCACTCTGCCACGTGCATAGCTCTGTTTTCCCTTGTTGCCCTTCGGGGTCTGGCTCTCATTCCTCATCTGCTGGCTATGCTGACTCTGTACTGGAGTGTTGGGTGCATTCCTCTTGGGGCAGGCATTTGCATAATGCCCAACCTCTCCACACTTAAAGCAGGTGGTACCTCTAGGGGTGCTAGTCTTCACTGGGGTGACAACTAGCGTCCTCTGACGTTTTTGCTGAGAACTGGGCCGTGGAGTCTGCTGCACTGGGCACTGAAACTGCTGCTGCTGCCCAAAGTCCTCACTAGGGCCTTCAGAGTGAAGTGTTGTCCCTTGAGGTAGAGTAAAATGGGGGCGAGTGTTACTCCCAGATTGT
Source organism: Cenchrus fungigraminus (assembly GCA_036936925.1). Taxonomy (NCBI): domain Eukaryota; kingdom Viridiplantae; phylum Streptophyta; class Magnoliopsida; order Poales; family Poaceae; genus Cenchrus; species Cenchrus fungigraminus. The sequence goes on along the minus strand of CM072769.1, from coordinate 72,716,825 downwards.
CCGAAGGTGGTGGCTTTCCTCTTCAGCTCTCCCAACTCCTTGCGCTTATACTCTAAGCCAATGGCCTTGTCTAGCAACGTCTGGAATGATGGGAAGGTGTGAGGTATGAGCTGGTTCTGGAGTGGTTCAGCTAATCCCTCCATGAACAACTCTTGCTTCTTCTCATCATCAGCAACATCCTCAGGAGCATAGCGAGACAACTCAACGAACTTGTCCCTGTACTCTATCACAGACATCTCTCCCTGCTTGAGAGCCAGGAACTCTTTCTTCTTTAACTTCATAAGGCTGGCCGGTATATGATAGCTCCTGAAGCTGGTGGTGAACTCCTGCCAAGTGATAGCATCAGGGGTGGCATGAGCAGCAACGTAGGCGTCCCACCAAGCTGACGCTGTCCCCTGAAGTCGACCTGAAGCATACAGGACCTTCTCCCTATCAGTACACTATGTGATGGTGAGCATCTTCTCCACTGTCTTCAGCCAATCTTCTGCCTCCAATGGATCAGCTGCATGGGAAAACATTGGCGGGCAATGACTCATGAACTGCTGGTGCTTGTCCTTGTGTGGCTGATTCTGGTTCATATGAGCTTGCATGCTTGCCATGTTGGTGGACATGTTCTGGAGAAGCTGCATTTGTGCAGCCAGGAACTGCTGCATTGCCGGATCCATCTGACTCTGTTGCTGAGTGCTACTAGGACTGCCACTCCTCTGATGTGGATCCGGACCTGGTGTTCACCATCTGAGTGTTAGGATCATGAGATTTAGATACTAGAACAAAGAGATAACTCTGAAAGATGAAGCAACATAAACTTCCAGATTAAGACAGATTATGTTGGTCCCAGTAAATCAGGTGTAACTCTCATTATTGATATCCATAAATTATGAAATTTCACCAGAACAGGGAGTATGAAATTATGAAACTAATCCAACTGGAATCAACTCAATCGGAGATCTAGAACTCCAGATAGAAAATAAGTAAGGCGACTGAGTCAGCAGAGTTTCCAGATTCTGATAGCTCCAATGTTTCGTGCATAACTCCCAGAATATTTATCCTATGTTGCTGAATTTTTGACAAAAAATCACATAGAAAATTTGTGAACTATCCCAACTGGTTTCATGTCATTTGGAGTTATGTAGCTTGAGATATAACTAAAACACTACTGCTGTGTCAGAGAGCTGCGCAAACAGATTTTGTACCAACCAGATTTGGTTGAGGAGGTAAAGAATGATAGATAGAGGAAAGATTATACAAGGTTAAGTAGATTTGAGAAAGAATTAAACCCCAACTAAGCAAACTAGCTCCTAACACCGACGTCATTGTGGTCATTACTCCACAACACACCGCACTCAAAACAAAGATCCGAATCAAGTATTTATCACAAAATCAAGCATACAAGCACACTTCTAAACTAAGCACACGTTGAGGCGCTCGTATCTATTGATTATGCTAAGAAAGAACTTAAAGCTCCTATATCCTAATAAGGAAGATCTCTGAGATGAACATGATGGGGTCACTCGATTACTGAGAACTGTTATGAACGCGGGTAGGGTAAAGATAGAGAAAGATTGGAGGGGAGTAAAGCAGATGGTAAAGATTTCTTAAAAGCAAGAGTAAGGAAGCATAGAGAGAAAAGATTGATCAAGATAAGGTAGAAAACAAGTAGATTATCAAGGATGGGGGTAAAAACAAGGATAAATATATTAAAATAGAATTAAAGCATAGCATGAAGTGAGAATGACTTCTAAAAATATTATAATCCTTAAATCTGACCATTTTCTAACTAGGCTAACGTCCTACAGTCAACCTGGCTCTGATACCACTTTGTCACACCCGAATTTGAGAACAAACTCGAATGCATAAATTACATATGCGCCAGGATCAAGTTACACACACGTAATGACTCAGTGAATACCAAATACAGTGTCAAAGCGTAAAAGAGAGTATTACAACCAATACATGACCGAAAGTCTTATAAACGTATCATCAGAGCGAACAACTAGCAGCGACTCTTCAGAATGGAACTCCACAGGCAGCTGACTTGTGGCACGTACGCCTAGAACTCATCGAAAATCTTCAGGTCTGAGCAGCAATCCGGGTTCTGTAGTTGCAATAAATAAACAAGCGTGAGCACATGCCGTACTCAGCAAGGGGAGAATATCATAATAAACATGCAAGGCTGTATAAGTGGATGGCCAAAGGGTTTAAGCACTTTAGCATTTTAGTGGGTCAAATTTTATTAAGCAACTAACTTACTATCAAATGTAAGTGTATACCATCCCACAATTAAAGTGTAGCATCTCCATCATGAACATAAAGTAAAGATCAATTTAAATTCATCTTCCGATAGATTAATCATGTGAGGGTCCAGTCCGCTCTTGACCGTGAGCACGGCTAATCGATTAGTTTTAAACACTCTGCAGAGGTTGTACATCTTTACCCACAAGTCGCGTAAAAGTCCCGAAGAACTTTAGACCCAACCACGCGATGCTGATCAGGCATCATACCACACTGCCGAGGTGTGATTGCATAGGGACGCTACGAGGCCTTTACAAAGATTCCCTAATGTGCAGCAACCCACTAGGTTTCAGGACGAAGCAGGGCATAAAGCTCCCTAGCGAGTACCGTGTCTTAGCAAAGCCCAACTCCCCGCTAGAGCAGGTCTATACTCCGTCAACGCCTCCCCATTGGCCCCTTTCAGGTAAGATCACTACAACATCAAGGTTTCTAATTATTCAGCCAAGCCAGAGCAATATAGCCTTGTGGTTGTACTGTTGTCCTGGGTGGTCGCTCCATGTTCCAATTAAACATGTGGTCTTGTAATTAACTTACCATTAATGAACATAGAGCATAAGGAGGAACATGTTGTTTATTACCAACCCAGTTGAGCAACTAAGCAGCATCTACCATCAAGATTAATTAATCAACCCAGTTACAAGGCAACGGTCAAAAGAAACTAGGCATAGTCCTTAATAGGAACCCGTCAAAATTAATGCAAGCAATAAAGTAAATACAATGATTAAATGCATGTTTATATAGGATAAAGTGGGTATGATCAAGGACACTTGCCTTCCACAAGATCCGGAAACACACTTTGACAGCTGAAACATGAATTACATTCACAGCAGGAATAGGTGTTGCAAAAATTTCACCTCATGTCTTTTTGGTGCTTTGTCGTCTCCTTTCTGCAGCTTGTACCTGTAGCTGTTGAGATGAAATTTTTTTAACGGGGGGGGGGGACGACGGATTGTGCTTCAGGATTGTTAACAGCTTTAGTACTTCTGGTTCTGCGAATGATTTGTTTAGCAACGACTTCAGATTCCTTCTCCTATGAACAAAAAAGAGTTCACCAGGTATTACAATGATAATGATAAAAGAAAGGAACCAACGGTTAGAACACTGTAGCTTGAAAATGACATCTCATATGAAATAAACATTAAGCAGTTTCTGCCATCATCGAAATACACAGGGACAACAACAGAAATTGTAATGTAGGCAGCATAAGGATATGGTGGTAGCACTCAATGTATCCATGCATTGCAAAATGATGAAACACTGAATTCGACATCAACTATAGGGAAATATTTTCCGTGCCACGGGCATATGTTGACCAAAAGTATAGAATCATACTGAATGGACAGACTTAAATCAACAAAAAACTTAGGTGCTGAAGCACAAATGAACATTGTAGCATCCTAATGCCCCAGTGACCCAATCCAAAATGAATTAATTCCATAGCACCAATTACAAATGGTAAGCACATGACAGCGTTTCAGGTGATAACTTTTTGGGCCACAAAATCCAAACATTGTCAATGAAATTGTTGGGGAATCTTATGATACATACTGGCTAATCAATCCTTCGAAACACTAGACAGTAGGTACAGTAGGTCGCACCAATCAAACCACCAAATCACGAGGGAGAGGGAAAGAAGATCCTACTTTGTGTGGGAGCTGAAGGAGCACAAGCCTCGTAGAAGATGACGTTGCCCCATGGCTTTGCGTGTCGCAGCAGAGAAGCACCACCACTCCCAGGCTGCTGCAGTGGCCATGCAGTGGTGATGCTCGACAGCACCTCGACACCTCCACTAGCTAGTAAAAGAAACAAATTAACTCTATAATATGGCCGTCATGTTCAAGTTATCATAACAGGAAAAGAACTAGCTAGTACTGATAGAGCTACCAATTCATCAAGCTGCCTATCTCTAGTTCTGAACTGAAAAGAACTTTCAAGTTAAGGCAGAGCACACATTCATAGTTATCCGAACTTGTAGACAGCTCAATACTGAAAATACTGGAAAGGCTATAGCAGAAAGTTGTCAAAACTGAAAATAGAAATGATGGAAGTTGCAATAATGTACTCTACTGCCTATATGTAGTTCAATCAAACATGATCAAGTAAACTAGAGAATCATTTTGTCTTAAATTGCCCTTTGTACAATCAGAAACTGAGTAGAAATCATATGTGGGTTCAGTTGGGTTCAGAAAAAGTAAAGTGCTGCTAGAATTATTTGGTTCCTACATGAGAGACAAAGTATGCCCTAACCTTGTAGATTTTTGCATGGAAGTGGCACTTGACAGAATACAAGCTGGTACTAGTGCAAAACGAGATTGATACAAACATGCACATGGTGCCTGCTAAAGTGCAAAATTTCTATTCCTCACTTCATAATCATAGATCATGCAACATATACCTTTGTTTATCTTCAATTGCAAACCCAACTTTTTGTGAATATGAACCTGATGCAAGGTGCAAAACTCAGGCTTAAGAATAGCTATTGAGATGGACACGGTAACCAAGTCAGTTAGTACAGACGTACTATCAGTTTGACAAGCAGCAAAGATGTGAATGCACAATTCTTTCATTTCATCAATGTTCATGTGATATTAATGCAAACATTATTTATCTGAAATGAGACACGGAATACAATGATAATGTTAAATCCTAATTGCTTGAAGAAACACACATCTGCAGACTGCAGCTATGAATTATCCCATCTTTGTACAAGAGCATTTGACAAACAGATGGTGTGTGCGTGCATGTGAGCAAATCAGTTAATCAGATAAACCTGAAGTGTATTGAGTTGTTGCAGCATTGGGTGGCAGTGTTCACGGAGGATACGAGAGAGCAAATATGAGATGGGGAGAAATTAGAGAACAAACCTGAGAGAGATGGACATGAACCACCGTCACATGTAAGCCAGGCCAGGCAGTCACCACCTCCATGGGTGGACGCAAGAGGTAGACGACCGTAGAAGGACCTCCATGTCGTCGATCTATGAGGGGAGGAGTCGCTGGCCGCTGGCTCTGGAGGAGGCGTCATGGGTGCCGCTGCGCGCTGGGGATACAGGGGGCTGCTCCTGGCTCGCGGGGCCAGAGGCGCCGGGTCACGCTGCTGCCGCACGACCCGTGGTGGAGGAGGCAGTCGACGACGGCGAACAAGACGAAGGAGATGCCGCCCGTGACGCTGATGGCGTGCGCCATGGCCATGCCGGCACCGGGCCCTGGTGCGTGCTTGGTGCCCGCATGGCCTGCTGAGCGCCCTTCACCAGGCCGTGGCGCCACTGTGACCGCCGCCGCCACCCAGGAGCCGCGCGACGGGACAGGCGGCGGCCAGCACGGCCCCCGCTGTGGCAACCGAGCGCCGCCTCCGCCACCGCGTAGGAGCAGCGCGGCAAGCACAAGTACCGGGAGGAGGAGGCCGGAGGAGTGCGGGCTGGACGGGACCGGGTCGGAGCCGGCGGCGCGCGAGGCTGGAGTAGGATTGTAGGAGGCGTCGGCTGCTGCGAAAGGAGGGGATCTAAGATCTGAGGGAGGGAGGGAGGCGAATGGGAAGCGAGGCGGTGGATGAGGAGTTGTCAAATAACCGATCTGATCTGAATCGTTGGTTTGAAGATAAACAATACGGAAATTTGGATCCATACCATTAAAAGATCCCAAAGTTAGATATATACCATCACAAGTCAATGACATGTGGGGTTCACATGAGTCAATGACTTGTGGGGTCAATGGTATATATCTAACTTTTGGATCTTTCAATGGTATAGATCCAATTATTCCTAAACAATATAGATGAGTTGGACCTTAACCGAATCGGCCCAGTTTAGCTCTTTCAGCCTGTTTAGCCAAAATAATTAGTTATTTTTATTGCTTACTTATGAGTTATGACTAAAATTGAATTACATGCACTTCTTATAAGATTTAAAAAAGATGTGAAAAATTATATTTGGGTTCATATGTTTTACTGTAGTCCATGTGCCAAAGATAGATGAATAATTCATTTTTTTGTTAGGAATAATTCAGCCATTAATCTCCAAATAACCATAGAATAATTGTAATAATATCTAAATATGTTCAAAACTTTTCAAAAATTGACAGGAAAACATATTTTAAGATTATAATATTATCATAAAAAATCAGATTGTTTTAGCAAAGTTAGACTATAGATGTTCACAAATGGGTACATCTCTCACATACGTTCCTATAACTATAGTGTAACCTTTGAAGTTCGCACACCTAATAACATTGTTGAACACGTATGCATCTCAAATTTGGACACAACCTTATTTTTATCTTATGAGGAAATATGAAGCTATATTTGCAATTGTTATTCAAAAAAACATGCTATTTCTATTTGTTACTTGGGTGAAAGAAAACAAGATATATGTACAAGATCCAAGAATAGCAATTCACATACTAATAAACACGTTATACGGAAGAGCGTGATTTTAGAAAAAATTAGAAAAAAGAACTATCAGATTTGGAATCTGTTTGATAGAAAAATACATGTTACAAGTTTTAATTCCAAATCAAAAAGAAAAAGATCAACAAATCTGTTGTTCTTCATCTAAATCCACGTGGCATAATATAATTGGTCCGAACGACTTGGAAAATATAATGCTAAATTAGCAATTAGCCATTGACAACCTTTTTTATTTATTCATATTTTTCTAGACACCAATTTAAAATTTTCAAAATATTGTACAAATGACATGAAAATATATTTGAAGTCTACAATCTTGCTAAAAAATTAGATGATTTTAGCAACGGCAGAATATAAATTGTTCACAAATGGGTACATCTCTCATGTAGTTTGTTATAACTCAATTGCTATGTGAAATGATGATATTTACATTTCTACTTAGATTGAAGAAACTAATCAGTTTGTGAAAAAGGTACAAGATAATATCTAATATGCAAACTAACACTATTGGATGAAAAAGAGTGTGCTTTTAGAAAAATTCAGAAGAAAGAATAATCAAATTTGGAGTTATTACGAGGGAAACATACAAGATTTAATTCTTGATCTCAGTGCAGCTAGTGCTAATATACCATCCTTCACATAGCAAATCAAAAAACAAGTTTGTAGCTTAGTGGTTGATGTTCTTATTCCTGAACCTGGGGTCCTTGGTTCAATTCCCTAGCATCACTTTTTTTTAGAATTTTTTTACAATAAAATATAAAAAGAATAGAAAAACCCCACAAAAGGAGAGAACATAGGATTTGAACCTAAGTAATTGGGTTTGAGAGTTGAGTCCCTTACCACTACGCTATACATCATGTTGTGATAAAATACATTATATACATAATTGTAAAGAGTGAATTCCAAAAAAATGACAACTACAAGCAAGATATTTTTTACTCTCAATGAGGTCAAATGGAAAAGTGATGAATACCAAAGTTTCATATCTCATCAAGATCCACAATCTTTATTTTGGTCTTTTTGTCACTTTCGAAAGTGGTAACAACATGTAGTACAAATTTGACAAGTCTGACATAGTTTCTTATACTATGTGAGTGAATCTAGGATTAATGACCAAAGTATAGTACCACTTTCTCAAATGAAAAAATAACATAAATAAAGATTGTGGATCTAGATGAGTTATGGAACTTTGGTATTCATCACTTTTTCATTCGTTTAGTGTTCCAAAATCGTGCTTTTAGTTATCAATTTTTCAAATTCAAAATCTAAGGTCCTTGGTTCCATTCCCTAGCACCAGATTTTTTTAAGAATTTATCTTTTTTCCCTACCGATGGATGGTGATGTGGCGCATGCGGCTTGTGATGTGGTGTTGGTGCTAGCTGAATTTGTATCATACAAAATATTAACAAAGTACAATTTCATCACAATTAATTGAGTAGCCTTGTGGTAGGTGTGTTGCCTCGTGAGCTAAAGGGTGCATGTTTTCATCTTAGTATTGATAATTTTTTTATTGACTCAGATTTTCCTACATAGTGATTTGACAAGGTAAAAATTACAAAAAAATGTTCAAAAACATATTTTAAGTCTATAATCTTGATAAAAAAATTAGATGATTTTAACGAAGTGAGAATATAGATTGATCACAAATGTCATTACAAAGTTTCATAATTTGATAAAGCATGATTTTAGAAAAAAAAATAGAAAAAAGAATCTTCAAAATTGGAGTAGGGGAGAAATAACAGATAGAAGTTTAAATTTCAGATTAAAAGAATAAATACGAACAATTTGTGTGTTTTTTAGTCTGGCCACGTAGCACAACGAGATTGGCCTAATCGGGTGCACGCGGATTGCTCTAGGCTTGTTTTGTCCCTGGTTCGATTCCACTCATTACCATTATGAATAAAAAAATGTATTCCGTCACAACATGATGTGTATTGTAGCGGCAAAGTGCTCAACTCTTGATCCCAAAATCTTCTGTTCGAATCCCATGTTCTCTCCTTTTTTGGATTTTTCTTCTTTTTCTATCTAATTGCACCACTATGAATAACATATAAAAATAAATATCTTATATATAGACTAATATATTTTTTAAATATAATAGATATAATTTTTTATAATTTTTGTTAATTTTTGAAGTCATTTACTATTTTCAATGTGAAGTTTGAATATTTCAAAATTTGTATTTAAAAAAATACAAGTTCAAGCTAGATTTGATACTCGAAATGATTTCACCTAAAAAATCACAAACATAAATTTGTAGAAGTCATCAAGATCTATCACTTTTCTTTTGGCCATTTTTTATATGACTTTTTTTGGTCTGTTCTAATTTTGAATTTCAAATTTTAAAACTTCTAAGAGAATTTTGAGGTACTAAGTAATTTCAAATGAAAAAGGCATCAACAACAAAACTTTGTAACTCATCAAGATCTATAAACTTTATTCAAGTCATTAATCCATGTGACAAAGTTTGAATAATCCAAATTTTAAATTTCAAAAATTGACAACATGATGTGTAGTGTTGTGGAAAGGTGCTCAAATCTTGAAATCAAAATATCTGGGTTCAAATCCTAGATTCTCTCCTTTACTAAGTTTTTTGTTTTTGTCTATTTTTTTATTACACTACTGTGAATAACATATGAAATAATTATCTTATATACACTATATATTTTTCTAAATATTTTTTATTTTACCCCTTTAGTTTTTGTCCTTTTCAGAGTTGTGCAAAATTTATACAATTTTTTTTGTTGCAATGCTCTTTTTTTAGAATTTTTTTACAATAAAATAGAAAAAGAAAAGAAAAACCCAACAAAGAAAACAACTTATGATTTGTCCTTTTCAGAGTTGTGCAAATTCTATACAGTTTTTTATTGCCATGCCCAAAATTTGTTGCCATGCCCAAATTTTATACAGTTTTATTAAAAATTCACATATTTTTTAGAGTAATAAATGGTTTCAAATGAAAAACTTATGAATACCAAATTGTAGAACTCATCAAAATCTGCAAACTTTATTCAAGTCATTAATCCATGTGACAAATTTTGAATAATCAAAATTTTGAATTTCTAAAATTGACAACTACAAGCAACATTTTGGAACACTATATGATTTCAGCTCAAAAAGTAATGAATACCAAAGTTTCATAACTCATCAAGATCTACAATCTTTATTTAGGTCATTTTTGCATTTGATAAAGTGGTACTATACTTTGGTGAGTCATCCTAGATTCACTCACATGGTATAAGAAACTATACCATATAGACTTGTCAAATTTGTACTACATGTTATTACCACTTTCGAAAATGACAAAATGACATAAATAAATATTATAGATCTTGATGAGACATCAAACTTTGGTATTCATCACTTTTCCATTTGACATCATTTAGTATAAAAACATCTTACTTTTAGTTGACATTTTTTGAAATTCAAAAATTGCATCATTTACTAGTATGTATTAAAAAAAATAACATATTCCATAACAACATGATGTGTATTGTAGTGGTAAGGTGCTCAACTCTTGAAACCAAAGGATTTGGGTTCGAATCCCAAGTTCGATCCTTTTGTGGGTTTTTCTTTTCTTTTCCTATTTTTAATAGCACCACTATGAATAACATATAACACTAATTATCTTATATACACTAATATATTTTATAAATATAATATACTACATATAATTTTTTTACAAATTTTGTTAATTTCAAACTCATTTACTATTTTCAATGTGAAAAGTTTGAATATTTCAAATTTGTATTTCAAAAAAATACTTGTTCAAACCATATTTTGATAGTATAAATAATATAATATGAAACATCTTAACAACTGAAGTCGTAGTGCAGTGGTAAGACATGGGATTCTCAACTCCAAGACCTTGGTTTCAATCCCATCTTGGTGCATTTTTTAAATTTTCCTTGAGTCTACGTGGCCGCGGCCGGCTGGGGCCGCTGCGTGGTCGTGGTGCGGCCAGCTATCGCCGGGGGACCGGGCTGGGGCCGCTGCGTGGCTGGGGCGCGGCAGGGCATGGCTAGGGTGCGGCCGGAGGACCTGGCTGGGCGCGGCCGGCTGTGGCTGGGGCGTGGCCGGGCGTGCGGACAGCTATGGCTGTGGTTTTTTTGACGTTTTCAAGTGTTGTGCAAATTTTACACAGTTTTATTTGTTGCTACGCCCAAAATATGTTGTAATAGACCCTAAATGGAAGCAATAGGCGCAATTGCTCTATGTAGGAGTTCCAAATTTGAAAATAAGTTACTATTTTCCATAGTTTAAATGAATTTACCTATGTTTATAAAATTTAATTCCAATTTGAATAATTCATGTGTTCTCCATCCAAATCCAGATGGTTATAAATCTAGCTTATATAAAATACTTTGCTTTTCATTTCCACAAAGGTGTTGTAGCTCAATGGTATATGTTGCCTTTGTTGAATGTAAGGTTCTGGGTTCGATTCTAGCCATTGACATACTTTTCAAAATTTTAATTTTTTATAGATGTCACGTAATATGATTTTTGGATAAGTTATTTCAAGTGTTCTTCATCCTAATCAAGATGGATATAACTCTAGCTTATATGAATTTTTTGTGGTGTTTTGACATAGGAATTAGATCGTGTCCCGATCAAGGATGAGTCCCGATCTGATCGTTCCTCTTCTGTATAGTAGGAACAAAAAGCATGGCAATAGACAAGTTTAAGTGCAACCAAGGAAGACCTCGTTGCAATAAGTCTGATACAGTTGCAATGACAATGACAACTAGTGCAATGACTAAATTTCGTGGCAATATGTACACGATATTGCATCTTGAGGCTACAAATGAAGCAATAGCCCTCCATGTATTGCAACAACGCAAAGATATATTTGCAACCCAAATAAGATGTTGCGATATAGTCATTCAAATGCAACCAACCCTAGTATGGTGACCATAGCAACTTTCTATTGCAACACACGAAATGCTAATGCAACGCAGAAATGAGGTAGCAGTATTTCCAACCAAATGCAACACAAATCCTCATAATGGGTGCATTAGTGTCAACCTGTTGCAACACAAAAAATAAATATTACAACTCAAATTTTGTGTAGCAATAGACACGCATATTACAACCAAATCACTATTTCGGTGCCATAGTACCCCCCTATTGCAACCTAATTTGTGGTGTTGCCTAAGAGTTGTGTTGCAATAGGGGGAAAACCTTGTAGTGGCAAAATCCACACTGCATCCTGTCGTGTCGATCCTGGGCGTCACCTGCTCCAGATCATTTACGCAATCTAAAGCTGGTCGTGTCATTGCATCGCTTAACCTAGAGACGATAAGGTTATGCAAAATCCACGCTGCATCTTGTCCTGACAAATCAGCACGTAAGCAGCACAGGTTACACACTGTATGTGCTGCTTGATGCAACACCGACTGCGTCATGTCGAATCAGCATGTAACTAGCACAGGTTAACATCGTTCGTGGAGCGTGATGCAACACCGACTGGGTCGAATCGGCACGTAACCTGCACAGGATACGCACTACGCACCGTCTGTGTTGCTTGATGCAACACCGACTGGGTTACACACCTCTAAGATGGTTGGCTGCATGGTGCAACACGCACTGGGTTACGCACGGCATCGGATACGCAAAATCCACGCTGCCTCTGGTCGTGTCGATTCTGCGCGTCACCTGCACCAGCTCAGTTACGCACGGTTTGGCGACACACCATCCCATGACGTGTGCGTCACCGACTGGGTTACACACGGTGTCGGTTACACAAAATCCACGCTGCATCCTGTCGTGTTGATCCTGCGCGTCACCTGCTCCAGCTCGGTTTCGCACGTTTCGGTGACGCACCATCCGTTCTAGTGACCGATGGCGCAGCGGCGTCACCGCGATTGCCGCTCGCAGCGGGCAGTGGTATGGGCTGGCGGATGTGGGCCGTTGTTGTGCATTACTATTGGACGGAAGAAGGGATGTGAATGAGAAACAGTAGGTAGGGGCCACGGTAGTCTTGAATCCTTTGGGATTATATTCTACACTCAATTTTAGGCGATTCTATTATTTAGAGTTGACTGTTGTGCATATTTCCTGCTTAGCTTGGCATATTATTTAGAGTAGACTTCATTTGATAGTAATTTCGATTGATTGGATCATAATTATTTTATCATAACTTATCGTTAATTAATTGAGCCTAAGAATATACAAACTAATCCATTAGAACATAACAAATACTCCAGGTATAAGAACATGGGATTTTCTGACACTAGAACCATGAACCTGACTTTCATTTGTACTGTGATCATACGTATGGTTTATTTTTTTCCTGGTATGGAAAATCTTATGCACCCTGATACTATTCTAATTTCAATTATACATATGAAAGTGCCACACATTGTAATTTGAACTGTTTAACCTTGCCTAGAGGCTGAAAAGTGACGACCACCATAGTCATGTCCGATGCTGGTACAGGCGAATGATTCGTGCACTATGCCGCTGGTGCAATGCACAATAGCCAAACCTTGAGCGCAGGGAACCTGGAGGCACCTGCAGTAGAAGCTACCAGCATTTATGAGAGCAGTTTAGTACTGAGCATAAGTTGCAGGAACTAGAATCAAAATTAAAGGACAAGCTTGCTCATGAGATGCAAGAGTTAAGGGATGATCTCCATGATTTGCAGTCGCTATGCACGATTTTGGCCGTCAATGAATTTAACAAAAATCCCAAGTTGCAGGAGCTTCGGAAAGAGTTAATCAAGGTAAGAAATCATCCTTGTGCTGCAATTGACTGTGAATATTCTTTTACATTTCAGCTACTGGTGATATAGTATCATGTTGTTGTTTCTTAGGAAGTATCAGAAATTAATTGACGTGGTGTTTTGTCTTTCTATGAGTGACCACAGACATTACATTTCGTGCCGAAACATAACATATTCCAGAACTACATGGAGGATCAATCATTTAATAGTCAGTCTCTATCAACAAAATGAACATGTTTTCATGTAATATTGTTTGCAAAAGAATGCTGTCACGCAATCACCTTATACTTTCAAATTTTCTAGAATGTTGCCATGGAATCATCTTAGTTTTTCTAATTTCAATTTTTCACCTTAGAAATTTGTTATAAAAAAATTCCTGTAGCAACACACGGGGTATCAACTAGTTAATACACATGATCTGCAGGGATTGCCGGCAGAACTGGCTGAGCCAACATAGGTGTCAAGAGGATGGGTGTCGTTGGTCGCAAGGTGATCGCAGACACTAGTGGGTTATCGGATTACGAAGCAGCACTTATCAGTTCAAAATGGGAGGCTGAGATATCAGATCCAAATTGGCATCCTTTTAGGGTTAATATGGTTGACAGCAGAGAGATGGTGTGCACCTTTTTATTGATTATTTTCATGTATTACTGATGAATTATGTTCTGTGAGTTTCCATGTCCATCGAGTCTAATCGTGGGGCAAGTGATCTTTTGCAGGATGTTATTGACGAAGCCGATAGTAAGCTCTAGGAGCTAAGAGGAGAGCATGGTCAAGAGATCTTTGCCTTGGTAACAAAGGCTTTGCTTGAGGTTAACGAGCACAATGCGAGTGGCCGCTACCTTGTACAATTGTTGTGGAACTACAAGGAGGACCGGAAAGCAACACTGAAGGAAGTTGTCCAGTTCGTCATGAGACAATCACATAGGCTCAAGAGGAAGTGTAGTTAATTATAATAGCTGCACCCATTCGGTTATACGGTATGCTGCCATGTAAATATCCATTGTAGATTGGGTTACTACTTATTACGGAGTATATATCTCTTTTATCTGTACTGTACATCTCCAGAGTCCCGAGGCACGCGCGGCTGGACACCTTGACGTGTCGAATCTGAGTAACCTGAACTCACTTGATTAGTTACCCATGATCCATTTTGTGCAGTTCAACTGTCTGGTTATGCCTTACGCGCCCAAATGGTTACATATATGGTTTTCCCTAAAACAGTACTAGGCTTTGTATTGACACAGGTTACATGCACTTGCACAGGTTCACATTAAACTTTTAGGGACCAGAGATTAGCGGGTATGTGAGATCGTTATTGGGGAATCCGTGGGATCCCAACGATTTGGAGGTGGTTGCACAAGCCCTTTCAGCTTTTCCAGAGTGATCCCATGGCTTGGGGTTTAATGGACCACGTCTATCATTGAGTATAAATCGATACACACCCTGTGTGTCCATCTATGCGATCCCCAAACATTCCTCTTCTGTCGTCTCACCACCGGCACCTGATCCATGACCCCTAAACGGTAGTCGCACGCTCGGAGCAGTAGCGTCGTAGCGCCCATTTTGAGATCTCTCTCTCTCTCTCTACTTTTTGAAACATTGTCTTCTTCCTCTTGTGATGCAGGCAAATGTGTGTTTCTATTCTTTAGATCCTCGTAGGCCAGCGGCATGATGCCAAAAATCGAGAAACCAACAATCTGCACCGAGGAAGAAACTGGACGAAAACTGGGAACAAGGATGTTGCCGGAGTTCTAAGCATGCGCGTGTCGAAAACCAAATCGAGGCCAAATCCAACCGCTCCTCCACCAACTACTAGACCTTCGAAAGTGGACGATGCAGGTGACGGCAAGGTACTCCTATGTCATGTCCTTCCAGCGATTTTTGAGGAGATAGTACCTCCATAATCATGGTTATTAATCCTCTTCACCTGTAGCAGCTCAAATATGCAAAGGTTACATTCACCGACTTTTTAGAAGGAACGGTGGTTTACGATAATTCTATAGTAGGTGATGGCTCATCCGACAATAGTGGTGAGCGCGCGCCACACATTATCATTGTTTTGCAGATCATTCTTTGTAGATCTGACATGCAAATTGTTTTGTACATAGATGGCGACCATTCCCCCTGCTGGTATGACGATGACGTGGATGACATTCAATGCTATCATTCCTATCGCATGGTGTACCCGGACGTTCTACCCCAAGAGCAATGCAAGACGCAGCCAAGTCGGAAGCCGGCCGGCCCGCGTACGACGACCTGTTAAGCAGTCACACATCACCGGCGTAATATGAAAACGCACAACGCCATGGCATACGTAATATTATAGCCATTGGTCGTATCTAATGTTGCTCTCCCGCTAATGAAAATTAGGCTCTACTACAAGTCAATTATACCCTACGGAGAGTGGATCGACGGTGGTGAAGGAGGAGCTGCGCTCGTCGGCGACTGGTTGGGAGTTCAAATCCGGTGTGTGTATGTGTGTAGAGAGAGAGAGATGAAAACGATCATTCTGTGCACCACGAAATATAAGTAGGATCCCGAAATTACCAGCGGGGCCGGGCATGCATGGATTGCATACATAACTGAAACTCACTTGAAACATATACTAGCCCGCTGGAGGAATCTCCTCCTTCCCGCATCTTCATAAAAATTCTCCCCCTTCCCAAGGAGGAAAAAAAGAGACAAGTATGGAGATGCAGCTGCAAATAGAACACGATCTCACATGTAGAGTAATTCACCAACAACATACTCTTCAAACATCAAGTGTGCACACCAGAGGAAATAACAATAGTGTAGGCAGATGATTAAGTGCTGATTAGAAAATGGTTATGCATTCGTTTAAATTAGTGTTAAGTACTCCTATTTGAATTGTTATTAATTAAATTTTTTAATGAATTCCTTCAAGTATGAACCTCTGAATGGGCTGTTCCAACTTCCTAGTCTCATAACGGGCGTGTCGGGTGGTATGCACCCTAATAGGTTCCAGATGTATGTGTAACCTTCACTGGATCGGTTACGCAATATCCATGCTGCATGGTGTGGGGACTGTGTATTGCTTTGATCAAATGCATATGCTAATGCTATGGTAACCCAACTGCTAACCATGTTGCTGCACGCACCATGGCTCGTGCGTAACCCACTGGGTGCTGCCACCAAATGATCTCGCGCCATGTTCCGTGGCAACCGTGATGTTGCGTGCGGAATACAAAGCGGCCTCGTACGTGCGTAATACACGTCGACTGTGGCACAGGCAAAGCTGCCAACAAATGATCGCAGCATGTAGCATGGATCGTTTGAAACTGAGCTGGTGCGGGTTACGCATTCCTCTCAAGATCTGTGCGTGTGCCGCGTATCCCTTGGATGGCTCCTGCATAACCGACTGTGTGCAGGTTACCCGAAAAGAAGCTCGCCCGTACCACGACAGTGTGTTGCTGTCGTGTGTTGCTCTGGCGTAACCAAGGTGGTTGTGGTAACTGAAGGACCGATTAGGCGAACCAGAGAGGGGGGGAGTGAATGGGAGCCGATAAAAATTCTTCTCGAAGGAGATGAGAACTCCAACAAGACGAACACGGCTTCCAACTCACGTCTCCGATCCAACTACCCAAGTTGGTCAAGACCACGCAGCCACTGGAGTGCTACTGGTCCTAGGAACCAACACTCAACCTTCCTAGCCAAAACTCACCAAAACACACAGCGGAAACTTGCACGGCTTGCTGCCTGTGCTACACCGGTCAGACCGATGACACCGGTCAGACCGGTGGACAGAGCCGGTCAGGCCGGTGGCTACAGCAGCCGCACAGCAAACGTTCCAGGAAGCCTCAGTGAATCCTCTAGGCCCTGGAACAAAAACCACCACGAAACACAACCTGTGAGGAAGAAGAACCCCTCACAAATCCTAGCAAAACAACTCCAAACACTCCAAGAACTGATCAGCAGGACCACGGGACAAAACCACACGGACAAGGCTGTTCCCCGAGACAAAAACCCACAAAGGGCTAGCACCGGTCAGACCGGTCAAGAGCACCGGTCAGACCGGTCGTGCCTGGGCAGCTCGGGATGAACAGCGCCCGCGAGTCAACTCCTCCAAATCCAACTCCCGATCTCCCGATCCGCTCCACGGTTTTGCACAAGACTTTGGGGATAGTAGGAACACCTCATGGGTACTCCATAGCCAAGATTTGGTCCACCAAAACTTGTCAAATCAAGAGGAATCGAAGAAATCCCACCAAGAACGCCTCTAACCCTAGAGCCACGAAAACCCCAAAATCGAGCCCCTTTGCTCACGGATTTGGAAGGGGAATCAAAGGGTAAAGAACCACGAAGGGTTCATGCATACATCCCCCACCAAATCCCAAAGAGAAAGGCCTCGAAATCGCTCCAAGAAAATTGCCAAGAAAGGGCTCCGAAAATCACCAAAAAGGAGAAACGGGAAAGACACATCCAAGCCTTGAGGAACCACGCCGAATCATCTATACATACCAAAGAGGTTCATACAAGGTCTAGCTTGCCGCCCGATCATCCTTCCCTCTCACAAGATCTCACCATGAAGCTCTCAAGCTAGTCCTACGAAAATCCTAAGAAAATAGGAAGGAAAATAGGAAAACCAAATGAGCTAGAGTTCCAAGAGATGGCTGCCATCCTCTCACCACTTGGGTTATATGGAGGCAACCGAAAGACTAAAATACCCTTACTAGCTAACTAGGGATACATGCCCCTCGAGGGCGAAATTGGAAGTCTTTGTCTTCGCACCATCGGACGGATGCCCAGCAACCGCAAACTTGCTTAGCCTCGACGCAAGCCTTGCGATCCCGACGCGTGTCCTCCGCTTCGAAGATTCCGGACTGCGTCGTCGCACACCGGTCAGACCGGTGCTCCTCACCGGTCAGACCGGTACCCACCGGTCAGACCGGTCAGACCCACCGGTCAGACCGGTCTGGAGCTGCTGCACCTCCGTCTTCGGTTCTTCGGTCTTGGCTTTGTGGATCAACCAAGGAACCCAGTGGTTTTCTGGTGAACCACCGGAAACCCCGCGAACTCGGTGTAGCCTCCGCCAATCACCACTCATGACTCGGCTCCCACGTAGTCCCGGCTCGACCTTGGTTTTGAGGCTCAACCAAGAAACCGTCCATGACTTCATCTTGCCGTTCTTGCCACCATGCGGCCCGCACTTGACCTCGCTGGCCACCGGGTCCCACGAACCAAGCCTACTTGTCTTCTCCACACCTGGAGGCCTCACCGGCAACGACCTTTCACGCTTGTTCTTCACCTGCACCTGCACCAGTCAAGCCGCAACCTGCACCTGCAATACTTAGCCAAGAATCAGTCCACACCACGTTGTCAATCACTCATCATACCAGGAAGCGACCATCCACCGGTCCTCGAACCACACCTGGCTCTCAGTAACCCAATCTGCCTAACTGGAGGCTGCCACACAGGCGGTTGTACCATGCAGCATGGTGCATCAGCCCGGGATAGTGCGCACGCGCACGCAGAGACCTTGTGACGAATGTGTAACCTGCATCACAAGGTTACACATGATCCATGGTGCAACATCCAGGAACTACTAGCCAGTAGCCGCACGCACAGACCTTAAGAGGAGTGGGTAACCAGCAGCTGCTCGGTTACACTGGAGCCACACGACTTGGTGAAACCCACACGACACGCGTGCGGGGGCCATCGTGCGGTACGCACGCAGCATAAATTTGCAGATCGTGCGTGTTGCTTGATGTTTTGGAAGGAAACAATCCCGCGGGCTATAGGCTTCCATGCATGCAAATTTCAGTTAGGTTCGCAGTCAGCCTTGGCAATTTCATGATCGTGCCCCGCTTTTATTTTTCCAGCCTTGCGAGCTAGGGTGGCTTCGACGGTTTCTATGGATGATCGAGGTTGGTTTCATCCTCTGCACGATATATCGAACGCCGGCAGAGTGGAGGTATGTATGCGCAGCCTCACTATCTCATCTTTTTTATGTCTCGTTTTGTTTTCACACCTAATAACTGAAAAATCTTGATCTTGTTGATGTTGTGCGTGTGTGCTTTTGTCAGATGCTTGGGTTGATTACTTATTTTAGTTAATTGTGCACTGTGTGCATCACTTGTCATCCATTCATACATCCATGGTGACACTGGTTTCAATCAAGTGGAGATTGGGTGTTCCTTGCTAGATATTCAGTGGCAGGGCAGTAATTAATAAACTTACTAACTGATTGGGTAGAGAGTAAAACTTGAGATCAACTGATGAGTGTAAAGCATAATCGAGATTAGTAGTAGCTACAGATTGATTTTTTTTGCTAGTACAATTCATTAGGAGCTGATGGAGCGTTAAGCATAATCGAGATAAATAATAGTCAGATTTTTTATGCAATAATAGTTAGATTTTTTATATTGGATGGACCATGTGCTTGCATTGCAAGGCTCATCTCAGCTTCATCGTTCAATGGGTTTCATACGTAAGTATTGGTCCTGCTCAAGATAGTTGGATACATATATTGCATGCATAATTTGTTTGCATATTAGACAACCACAAGATTTGTAGCGTGCCTTCACATCCGATTTAGGATTGGCAGAAGGCACATGTCTCCTTAAATTATGACATGGGGTGCTATATTGCTATATTATTTTAACATTGGTTTCAGATAACAAGGAACCAACTTCAACTAATCAACCAATAAGCTAAACTTTCATGTTTAAATGTGTCTAGAATGCCTTATGTTTGAGCATATATTTTGAATGCTTAAATGCCTTAATCCAGGATGGATGTCTAATCAAAGGATTTTTTGTATGAATAGAATTGTTTTGTTTGAATGGGATGAGCACTTAGATATCTAGTGGATATATATCGCAAAATGCGATTGTTAGTCTGAATGTTGAGCATATTTGATGGTGCAGATAGGAGTCAAGCTAAATTCTATGAATCATTTTCTTTGGTTCACCTTTTTCTCTTTATTATTATTGTTCCCAAGGAGTCAAGCATGGACTAGGTTACGCACAGTTAAGACAGCTGGCTGCATGGTGCAACATCATGCAAAATCCATGATGCATCCTGTCGTGTCGATCTTGCGCATCACCTGTACTAGCTCGGTTACGCACGGTTCGGCGATGCACCATCCATTCTGCATGGCGCATGGATCATCGACTACGCTGTCCGTGCTGCTTGATGCAACACCGGCTCGGTTAAGCACGGAGTAAGTGTTGGTATTTGTTAAGCCTACAGAAATATTATGATGGATAATCTGCAAGCGCACGGATATCGGTGAGCATTCCACCCGGGAGAGGGTTTTAAATATCGAATCCACAAGGAGAATGGTAAAGAGAGTATCTGAGGTATATAACTAATCACTGAGTAGCTATCAAGGACTTGACAGAAAGAAAGATAAGGAAAACTTAAGGATGTCTGGTTCTTATTCTCAAAAGCTATGTCTATATTGTTCTTATGGGGTGATTGTCTGAAGGCACACTTAGGAAAGGGAACCTCCCGAGAATCTATGGGGGGAGTCCTACGGTTTCTATAGATGGGAGGTGGACTGCAAAGGACAGACGGGAACAAGGTCACTTCCCGCTTCTACCACACGATCCGGAATATAGAAGGCATTCATAAGCTAGCTAGTCTAAGCACCACGTTTACACTAAACATGCAACTTTAACTCAAGAGCGACAGGAATTAAAGTACTTAAAGAGTTATGAACCGTAAGAACAATAAAAACAATGTTACTCACTTGAATAAGAAGTTGATCTTTGCACAAGGTCTCAGGATCAGGCTCCAATGGAGTTGATCCCAGAGGTAGAAGATGAAGAGGAGACACCGACAGGTCCGGGCCTTCCTTCAGCTTCGCCTCTACCGCTCTCTAATCCTCTCGAACAAGATTAGCTAGATCTAAATAGATCGTGGCTCTAATCTCTCAACTTGATACTAACTCTCCAACTCTAATTCTAATCTAGAGCTCTAATCTCAGATAGGCATGGAGGATCTGATAGAATGAATTGTTGTCTGCCCTGGGGTCAGGGGGTCTGCTTATATAGCCCGGAGGAGATGATGTGCACCGTACGATCAAACCGACCTTAACTTGTGGTTTAGATTGATCCTCATAGGCGGTGGAAGAACATTCCGGAAGCTGGGCCCATTTGGCGCCAGGGGGGCCGACCGGCCCCACCACCCGGCCGATCGGGCTGGGGTGGGTCTCCCTCGGGGTCCACTTCGGCCAGGTGGGTCCTTGATCCTTCTAGATGCTTCTTTCTTAGGTGCTAAGTCACGTTGAGTTCCGGAGCCTTCTGGAGTCTTCTAGAGTGGTTTCTTTGCATATTTTCTGAATAGTCCCTGTAAATACATAGATTCACCAAAACTCATGGAAATTGTCAATATAAACCCTAATAAGGTGATCTAATTATATTTTAGTCCTTTTTCCAGTAAATGTGAGGGGAAATATTTATAGATAAAATGTGCCAACAAACTCCCCCACACTTAGGCTTTTACTCGTCCTCAATAAAAGGATGGTTTACAACCGTAGAGACAAGAATCAACATAATTATACTCCTTAGTCATATCTGTACTTAGGGGATATCTGAGCATAGTTAGAAATAGATCACCTTTAATTCTCAAATCAAGTCAATGGAGAGAGTTTGAATAAGTTTTTTTTGAAAAAGAAAATGCAGCCTTGCTTACTCCTTTGTGATACTCTCAAATATATGTGAACTTTTTAGAATGTAAAGATGTAGCAAACTTACCTTGCATATATTGCTGGGTCAAAATCTGTATCCATGAAGAGGCCTGTCATAGGTCGTAGATCAAGATATGTGCGTGTGTCAAATTTTAAAAACCACTGCTCTGACTTCAGAATCTTCTATCTTTTCCCATTTTTTAGAACAAGGTATTCAGCTATTTTGTGGAGAGTTGGGTTCTACTCACCCTCGGACACACGTCCATTATTACTCTCTCACTTATTATTTTAGAGAAGTGGGCCCTACTCACCCTCGGACACATGTCCATTATTCTTCTCTTTTTTATGCCTTTTTTTCTGAGAGGGGGGTTCTTCTGACCCGTAGAACACTTGTCCATTTTCTCCTCTCTCTCACTTTTCTCCCCACTCATAATTTTTTTCTTTTCTTTCTTTGGCTTTTTCTCTCTTCTTCTTTTTTTAGCTGTACCTTTTTTCATGATATGGGAGACAGAGATCAAAAATCTTAGAGCATAGATACTTTAGTGAAAGCAGTGTACGTGATCTTGATCATAGACTTAGACAAAACTTCAACATAGCTCTAGATTTGACAAAGCTCAATACAAGTAAGCAGCATTTAATCAAATTTATTTTCAATGAAAGCTCTGCTGAGATATATTATTGATCACAAAGGAGAAACTTAGCTAATGATTTTTAAAGCACTCTCCATAGACAAGATAAAAGAAAGATGGTTCTCTTTATTCTAACCTCATTCTGATCATCCCAAAAGCAATAAATATTTCTAAGAGCATAAACATGTGAAACTTTATCTTTTAGGTTATCAGGACATTTTAGCAGGGCATCTTTATTTAAATTTGAAACGGAAAGCAAATTACAAAAATTTAAAAAGTTCAGGAAGCAAACCGAGTGGTGGACGAGACGTGGCCGAACTGGGTTCTGCCGTGGTTCGTCGTGCGAGTCATTTGTTCTGTGCTTTTCCCTTTTTCTTGATTTTTGTCGTGGAAGATGCCGTTTGGTCGTCTGTTCTTCTCCCCCACACTTGTTTTCTTGAATAACGTACCTTCGTCGTCTTGAAGAGTGACGGCTCCGTGTGACGATGAATTCACCACCTTGTATGGTCCGTCCCACTTGCTTCATAGCTTCCCGTGCCCAAAGAGTCGTACCCTGGAGTTAAAAAGTAATACCTGATCGCCTGGGTTGAATTCTTTCTTTATGATTCTCTTGTCGTGCCATCTCTTGGTTCTTTCCTTGTAGATCTTGGCACTATGATACGCCTTCTCTCTCCATTCTTCTAGCTCGGACAGTTGCATTTTCTGTTTTGTTCCGGCTACCTCAAAGTCCATGTTCCATCTCTTTATTGCCCAATGAGCCTTAAATTCTAGCTCAACCGGCAAGTGACATGTCTTCCCGTAGACCAGTTGGTAGGGAGACATTCCAATGGGGGTTTTATAAGCTGTCCGATAAGCCCAAAGTGCTTCGGGTAGCTTGTCTTCCATTTTATCCCCATTTGGTCCACCGTCTTCTGTAGAATGTTCTTGATCTGCTTATTGGACGTCTCTGCTTGACCACTTGTTTGCGGGTGGTAAGGAGTAGCGACATTGTGCTGGATCCCATGGTTCATGAGGTATTTCTCGAAGCACCTGTCGATGAAATGGGATCCTCCATCACTTATCACTAACCTTGGCGTACCGAATCTCGGAAATATTGTCTCTTCAAACATTCTTATTGAGCTTTTGTGGTCAGCAGATCTGCATGGCAGGGCTTCAACCCATTTGGAGACATAGTCAACTGCCACTAAGATGTACTCAAATTTTCCGGATTTTGGGAATGGTCCCATGTAGTCAATTCCCCAGACATCAAAGAGCTCGATCTGAAGGTTGGTTGTCAGTGGCATGGCATTTCTGGAATTGATGTTTCCGTGCCTCTGATAGGAGTTGCACCTTCGTACGAAATCTTTTGTGTCTTGATACATGGTTGGCCAGAAAAATCCGCTTTGCCAGATCTTTGCATGTGTGCGGAAAGCTCCATAATGACCTCCATATGGTGATGAGTGGCACTTCTCAATGATCTTCATTCCTTCTTCTGCCGGTACACACCTCCTGAGTAACCCGTCAGAGCATACTCGAAAAAGGTATGGTTCATCCCACAGGTGATGGCGACTCTCGTAAATAAGCTTTTTCTTGTCGGCTCCTAGTCGTACATACCCTGCAACCATAAAATTAACAATATCTGCGTACCAGGGGTCTGACCGGGCGATCCGATAGAGCATGTCGTCCCTCATTGCGTCATTGATGGGTAGTTCCTGTGGTTTCTCAAAATACATTCTAGACAAATGATCGGCAACAGAATTTTCTACTCCCTTCTTATCTTTTATTTCTAAGTCAAATTCTTGGAGAAGCAGAATCCATCTTATTAATCTAGGTTTAGCATCTTTCTTAGTGAGTAAATATTTTAAAGCAGCATGATCAGTGTAAACAATAACTTTTGCTCCTACTAAGTAAGATCTAAACTTGTCAATGGCATAAACAACAGCTAGCCGTTCTTTTTCAGTTGTGGCATAATTGAGTTGAGGTCCTATCAAAGTTTTACTAGCATAAGCAATGGCATGATGTTTCTTGTCCTTTGTTTGCCCCAAAACAGCCCCCACAACATAATCACTTGCATCACACATAATTTCAAAAGGTAAAGACCAATCAGGGGGTTGTATAATGGGTGCAGAAATAAGAGCATTTTTTGGAGTTTCAAAAGATTTAAGACAAGCATCATCAAAGTCAAAAGGAACATCTTTGGCAAGCAAGTTTGTAAGAGGTCTAGCAATATGAAAAAAATCTTTTATAAACCTTCTATAGAAACCAGCATGGCCAAGAAAACTTCTGATTCCCTTGACATTAACAGGTGGAGGTAGTTGTTCAATTACTTCTATTTTAGCTCTATCTACTTCAATTCCTCTTTCAGAAATTAGATGGCCTAGCACTATTCCTTCTCTAACCATGAAATGACATTTTTCCCAATTAAGGACTAAGTGCTTTTCTTCACATCTTTGCAAAACCTTATCCAAGTTTTCTAGACAATCATCAAAAGTTTTTCCATAAACAGAAAAATCATCCATGAAAACTTCCATGATCTCTTCAATCATATCAGAGAATATAGACATCATACATCTTTGAAAAGAAGCTAGAGCATTACATAGCCCAAAAGACATTCTACGATAAGCATAAGTTCCATAAGGGCATGTAAAAGTGGTTTTGCTCTGGTCACTGGGATGGATTGGAATTTGGTGATATCCAGAATATCCATCAAGAAAGCAAAAGAAAGAGTGATTTGCCAACCGCTCTAACATTTCATCAATGAAGGGCAGTGGAAAGTGATCTTTCCTTGTGGCTTTGTTGAGTTTTCTATAATCTATGCACATACGCCAACCAGTGACGGTTCTCTGAGGAATTAATTCATTCCTCTCATTTTTCACAACTGTCATGCCTCCCTTTTTAGGCACAACTTGCACGGGGCTCACCCACTCACTATGTGGCACAGGATATATAATCCCGGCGTGTAAGAGTTTCAGAACTTCTTTCTTCACTACCTCTCTCATCGCATTGTTGAGTCTTCGTTGTGGCTCTCTAGATGGTAGAACATCAGGGTTTGTAGGAATGTGATGAGTGCAAAGGGCAGGACTGATGCCCTTAAGGTCTTGGAGCGAGTAGCCAAAGGCTGAGCGATATTGTTCTAAGATGGTTATCAGCCTATGAGTCTCTTCCTGAGTGAGTTGGTCATTAATGATCACAGGAGACTCAGAATCATTGTGCAAAAAGGCATATCTAAGACCAGGTGGTAAAGGTTTAAGCTCAATGGGAGGTCTCGAGGGTTCCTCGGTTTCATCAAGGGGCTCAGATTCTGTAGGATATTCTTCTTCCTCCTCGATGAAGAATTCAGTGACATCTTCTTGATTGGATTCTACGAAATGTTCTAGAAATGCTTCATTCACCTCTTCCATTGGGTCAGGTTCAGGACTGGGTTCGGTCTTAGTATGGATCGAATGTGAGAAGTGTAAGGGAACTTTAATGGTTTTGCCTAGGCAAACATCAAGTTTCCCTGTGTGTCCTTCCTTAAGGAGTTTTTCTAAAGGATAGCCTATTAAAAGATCAAACTCCTTAATATCACAAATGTGAAAGCTCAGGTGAATTGACATGTCGTAAACTGAAATAGGTAAGACATAGAGAATTCCCGAACTTTGAATAATTTGTCCTAAGGAGCACTTTAATAATTTCGTTGTGGGAGATAATGGCTTGTTTTTGATAAACTGATGGAAAAAGGATAAGGCCATTATATTGATTGCCACAACTGGATTATAAAGGGCATCAATGAGGGTTCCATTGATTGTACATTGAATTGGTATAGAAGGTGAATCCAAATGGACTACATTAGAGGAAAGCTCTGACTCTTCTAACCATTCCCCACTCATGATGGATGCATGCTCCACAGTGTGTTCTCTTGAGAAGGTTTGCTCAAAAGGGTCTATCTTCTCATGTGAAGAAGATGTGTGCTTCCGAGGCCTCTTCTCTTTATGATATTTCGAGGTGTTTCCATAATCGGAAAATAAATCATCCTCGATATCATTTATAAAATCAGGTAGAGGAATTTCTTCCTGTGGTGATTCTATATGTTGGATAGCTATAGGTTGAGATGTTTCTGGCATAGGTTCTGGTGTAGCTATCTCTAGAATCTCTTCTTCTAAAGTTTTCTCTTCTAAAGGACCATCATTAGTGCTGGCTAGAATGTTATCTAGGATAGTTCTAGCTTCACTAGATGTAAGGTGTATGAATGATCCATGAGAGGAGACATTCAAATAGGCTCTAGATTCCTTATTAAGACCAATATAGAAATGTTGAAGGAGAATATGGTCTTGAAGGCTTAGACCTGGTCCGGATTTGCAAAGGAGTTCAAAACATTCCTAGGATGAACTCATAGACTCATTATCCCCCTGTTTGAAGGATATGATCTTGATTCTGAGGTCGACTACTTTAGATAAGGGATAAAAATCCATGCAAAAATCTGCATGGAGAGTTCCCCAATCGCCTTTCATCTTCTCTTTGGTCCGGTCGTACCATTGGCGAGCTTTTCCTTTCAGAGTGAATGGAAAAAGCTTCCAACGGATAGTCTCGTCTGACATACCCTCAATGTGCAGGCAGTCACAAGTTTGCTCAAACTGCTGGAGATGATGATAAGGGTCTTCGTCTTCTATTCCTAAGAAAGTGTTGGTTTGGACCATCTCTATTAACCGTGGGCGCAGCTCATAGGCATCAGATAGGATTGGTTTCGATGATGGCATAGGCCTAAGGCTGAGCTCTGAGGGTGTCGAAAAGTCTTTAATGAGGGTAGTGTCCATAAGGACAGTAGGTAATCTAAAACTAAAAAGAAAAAAGAAAGATACAAGATTAGTTATACTCGAAGAGTTTTCTCTTAACCGTTCTCCCCGGCAACGGCGCTAGAGATGCTTGTTGGTATTTGTTAAGCCTACAGAAATATTATGATGGATAATCCGCAAGCGCACGGATACCGGTGAGCATTCCACCCAGGAGAGGGTTTCAAATATCGAATCCACAAGGAGAATGGTAAAGAGAGTATCTGAGGTATATAACTAATCACTGAGTAGCTATCAAGGACTTGACAGAAAGAGAGATAAGGAAAACTTAAGGATGTCTGGTTCTTATTCTCATAAGCTATGTCTATATTGTTCTTATGGGGTGATTGTCTGAAGGCACACTTAGGAAAGGGAACCTCTCGAGAATCTATGGGGGGAGTCCTACGGTTTCTATAGACGGGAGGTGGACTGCAAAGGACAGACGAGAACAAGGTCACTTCCCGCTTCTACCACACGATCCGGAATATAGAAGGCATTCATAAGCTAGCTAGTCTAAGCACCACGCTTACACTAAACATGCAACTTTAACTCAAGAGCAACAGGAATTAAAGTACTCAAAGAGTTATGAACCGTAAGAACAATAAAAACAATGTTACTCACTTGAATAAGAAGTCGATCTTTCCACAAGGTCTCAGGATCAGGCTCCAATGGAGTTGATCCCAGAGGTAGAAGATGAAGAGGAGACACCGACAGGTCCGGGCCTTCCTTTAGCTTCGCCTCTACCGCTCTCTAATCCTCTCGAACAAGATTAGCTTGATCTAAATAGATCGTGGCTCTAATCTCTCAACTTGATACTAACTCTCCAACTCTAATTCTAATCTAGAGCTCTAATCTCAGATAGGCCTGGAGGATCTGATAGAATGAATTGTTGTCTGCCCTAGGGTCAGGGGGTCTGCTTATATAGCCCGGAGGAGATGACGTGCATCGTACGATCAAACCGACCTTAACTTGTGGTTTAGATTGATCCTCATAGGCGGTGGAAGAATATTCCGGAAGCTGGGCCCATTTGGCGCCAGGGGGGCCGACCGGCCCCACCACCAGGCCGATCGGGCTGGGGTGGGTCCCCCTCGGGGTCCACTTCGGCCAGGTGGGTCCTTGATCCTTCTAGATGCTTCTTTCTTAGGTGCTAAGTCATGTTGAGTTCCGGAGCCTTCTGGAGTCTTCTAGAGTGGTTTCTTTGCATATTTTCTGAATAGTCCCTGTAAATACATAGATTCACCAAAACTCGTGGAAATTGTCAATATAAACCCTAATAAGGTGATCTAATTATATTTTAGTCCTTTTTCTAGTAAATGTGAGGGGAAATATTTATAGATAAAATGTGCCAACAGTAAGTTACGCGTCTATAAGATGGCTGGCTGCACTGCATAGTGCAACACTGACTGGGTTACGCACAGGAACAAGAGTGTGTTGTTTACCACTGCACCACTTCTTGGTTGTGTTAGTTTTATGGGAAACTCAGCTAATAGTTTTATGCGAATTCTTTACAGTAATCAGGTCTCACATGTAAGTTTTAGGTGAGTCTATAATTACGTATCGAATGGCTGGCCAGATGCTTCACTACCTTAGCAAAGACTTACGAGTTTCAGAATGCAGCTCTGCAACGGCTCATGGTAGGAATGGAGGATCCTTAGGGTGACAGGAAGATGGTTGCACTGCCACATCCCAGCTATGAGAGGATGAGACAGCATGACGGGGTCGGTCCTCTGGTTTGAGCTACTATATTTTCCCCTATCTTCCCAGGGTTGGGGATATCTGGATTTGGGGATCTGGAGGATTGATGAGCATATATAGTAGATTCAGATTTCATCGTACCTTTAGATTTGAACTTCGATTGGTGTTAGAAGTTGATAGGCTATAGACAATTCATGGTAGATTCAGTTAGTTTTCAATTTGCATGGTTTAACGGTAGGTTTTGTATTTTAGTAGCTTCTATCAAGCCACTTGTTTTATGGATTTTTCTAAAGGTGCACAAATAATAGGATTGATTGGTCCTTGTAATTTCAATTGAATCATTTTATGGATTGATCGATTGAAGATACTATCTCAGAGATGCAGACCGTACAGGATGCATCTGGATTATACCACAATTGTTAGCGTTTGCACAATTCATATGTGTTAGATTCAGTTAGTTTCCAATTTGCATCGTTTGATGCATCAATAGGTTCTTGTGATTGTTGATATTGCTAACGTCATCGACTAGAAACGGATATAAGATCCATCTCTATCGACGACACCAGGAATGCAGAGGTATATCTTAACATGATGCTAAGTGTATATCGGATGTTGCTTTCAGATAAACTAAAAGATGAATTCCGACACGATTCATAGCACAACTCGATATAGGTTGTCAGCCTGATAGGTGTGCCTGAAAATGCATGGATATGGTACTCTTACATATACCTTGGATCTCTAGAAAAGAAGATATATATATAAACAGGGTATCCGCAAGCGCACAGATATGAATATACCATTGTAGCATTTTAACCAGGAGTAAAACCAGGTATCATATTTATATTCTACCACAGGAAAAGAAGTCTTTCTAATCCATAATAGCTAATACATGCTCATCTCTCAGTTTTATAATGTAGAGTGGCCAAAATATATCAATTGCTATAAACAGGGGTAAGTCACATAAAATATAGAGAATGATAGCACTGTTCAAGTCATAACTTCATGAGTAGCTAGAAAGTGTCATTATAGCAAGAGAAACGTAGCAAAGCCTAGCTAGAGAGGATACTCCTAGGTAATTCTAAACTATATGTAAATGCAAACTATGATTACTGCAAACATTTAGCAATCACGGAAGAAGAACTATTATATCAATGCATGGGGAGACTATCCAGGAGGATCAAGGCCGAAACTTGAAACAACCCAAACAGTATAAGGCTCCACTAGTCCTATACACGGGGGGTGGACTACGAAGGACTCAATAGTGCTGTCACCACCACGATCTACCACACGACCCGGCATATACGGTGCAATCGCAGATAAATACAATATAAGCACCACGCTTACACTGTCTTTACCGTTCACCCATGTTAACAAATGATCTAGGTGAGGGCTATACGACTCCATACATGAATATAAAGGCAAATCAACTATGCTAAACATGTAATCATAATAAACACCAAAGCATATAATGTCGAATATAATCATTAATAATAACATATGTCTATATAACAAATGTAAAGAACTGGATAAGAACTTACAAGAGCGAAGCTAGATCAGCCTCTAGATGATCAGGAGCCAAGTAGACGCCTTGCCTCCTCCTAGATCTAAACTAGCTAGCTACTCTGCTATATGGTGTTTCTAGGGCGTAGAGTCTCTGACTTGATGACTTGATCTGATGTATGACAGATTCAGATGCCTCTGCCAGGGGGCAGGGGGGTTGCTTATATAGTCCAGAGGGGTGGACGTGAGCCGTAGGATCAAACCGACCTAATCATGTGATTTAGATTGATCTTTATAGGCGGTGGAGGAACATTCCAGAAGCTGGGCCCATTTGGCGCCAGGGGGTGGCCGACCGGCCCCACCACTGGGCCGGTCGGTCTGGTGTGGGCCCCACTCGGGGTCCACTTCGGCCAGGTGGGTCCTTGATCCTTCTAGATGCTTCTTTTTTAGGTGCTAAGCTACGTTGAGTTCCGGAGCCTTCTGGAGTCTTCTAGAGTGGTTTCTTTGCATAATTTCTGAATAGTCCCTGTAAATTCATAGATTCACCAAAACTCGTGGAAATTGTTAATATAAACCCTAATAAGGTGATCTAATTATATTTTAGTCCTTTTTCCAATGAATGTGAGGGATAAAATGCATAGATAAAATGTGTCAACAAACTCCCCAAGCTTACCCTTTGCTAGTTCCTAGCAAAGATATGCTTTAGCAGGATCAGGAGTTGCTACAACGCTTTCACACCTCAAAAGTACTATGGCCTTCAAAAACCTATTCTCCTCAACAAGATTACGCTCTTTTACCTTCAACCTTTAAGCACAGCCTTTTCATAAATCTTTAACAGATAAAAGACAAAACAATCAAGTCAAGCAGTATATCTCAAATTCTTTGATCAGCTATCATCCTGGGGTTTTGCACATTTTTCAGATAAAACTCAGAGATCCTGTGTATGACCTTCTCAAGCATGGAGTCACACTTAACAAGATATGGATGATATTGTTGAATGGATGAGGGTGAAAGGTGGTAAGCCTTTTAGCCTAGCTCTTGGACTATATCTCTCTTTCTAAGATTTTTTTAAGATCTGGGCTTTCCATTCTTGGAGAGGTGGGCCCTACTCGCCCCGGACTTTTGTCCATTTTTCTCTCTCCTTAGAGATGTGGGCTCTACTCGCCCCCGGACACGTGTCCATTATTCATCTCTAAAATTTATTTCTTTTAGGGAGGTAGGCCCTTCTCACCTATTATGACACTTGTCCTTTTCTCTCCCTCTCTCTTCTCACTTTTTCCTCTCTTTCTCTTCTTTTTTTTCGAATGTAGCCCCAGAATCTCTCTTTTTTTTAACATTGAGAGATATATCCTAGAGTTGCATGAGCTGTATAGCTTGATGGAAAATGCGTACTTCCATATCAGAAGGAGCATAAATGGTGGAATGGAATGATCTTGATGTGTATGACAAGCTCTTAAGGATCATTGGCACAGGAACTCATCATATAAGATTTTTCATTTAAGATAAATCCAGGAATCCAGCTTCTCTAAGAAAATGATCAATAGCAACTCAACTTTTCATGAATCATCTTTCAAAGCCTAGACTCAGATTAAGCATATACTTGCACAGGTTTTGGGTTTAGAGCAAATTAAGCATTTAAATTTCAGGAGAATCTAGGTTTGAAAACTAAGTACTTTAAAAGGAATTACGACAGAGCAACTATTCATCATCTCCAAGCATATATCATCAAGATCATTATTAAAGAGAAAAACCAACTAGCAGACTCTAGCATTTTATTCAAACTAAGACTTTTAACTAAAACTCAACTAGCTAAAAACATAGGATAGTGATACTTATCGTGATAACTGGGGGTGCTCTCCCCCAAGCTGGATCTTTAAGTAATTCTTGATTCATCCTTGGAACTTGTTTACCTTCAGGTTCTTATTAAATTCTCCCTGTAAATATTAGTCTCGCACATACCCGAAGGAACAAATTCTAGGATTATGCTGTGAGCCTTCTGTGCCCACTTCTTTTTGGGTTTTTCTGAAATGTGTGGACCTTCATGTGCCCACGTATTTTTGTGAATTTTTATATGCAAAAGGATGCTAAATGCAAAAACATGTGAATGCAAAAATATATTTATTATATTTTTTTATGCCGCCACGGTACAGAGTACATGGGGCCTTAAAGAATGCAAAAACAGAAAATATTTTTATGATTTTTTTAATGCAGGTATAGGGAAATAAACATGCTAATCTAAATATGCAGTGCAGAATATAAAGATAAATACCGAGTTACCTCTCGGCGAGAGCTTAGAGTACTTACTCCCATGGCATAGATGTAGTGGCCATTGATTGATCAGTTGATGACGCGGGTAGTGATTGGTCTTCCGAAGGTGTACTTTGATCTTTCTTCCTCCAAACTTGTTTCTTCGGTGGAGACCTTTCTGGAGTAACGGGTTCAGAATACTGGGCTGGCAGAAGCTGAGCGGACTTCTCCTTAATCTCTTCTTCAATGTTCTTGACATCCATCAACTTTGTGTTCAGCTTGCGTTGTAATCTCTGAAGGCGTCTCCGCGTCTTGTTCTTCTTGGGCTGCTCAGGATTAGTGTAAGTATTGAAGTAGCAGCGTACCCTTTCAGTTCTGAACTGGAAGTGGATCTCGCCAGTCCTGAGGTAGATGATTGCTCTTGTTGTGTTCAGGAACGGTCTTCCAAGCACGATGGGAGGATCTTGCTCATCTCCCATGTCTATGACTAAAAAGTCAGTCAGGACATAGTTGTCCTTTATCTTGACAGGTACATCTCGTGCAATTCCTTCCGGGAACCGTTGTGATTGATCCGCCATCTGCAACATTATATATGTGGAATACAAAGGCGGGTCACCATATATTAATTCATAGGTTACCTTAGGCATTAGGTTAACGCCCGATCCCGTGTCGCAGACAACTCGCTGGAAGTTCCATTGATTGATGGAGCAGTGGATTGATGGAACTCCAGGGTCTTCAAGCTTTCGCAGTAATGGTGAAGGGAACATGTTCTTATTCTCTGATTGAATCGTGTTGATCATCCAAACTTCCTTCACATGCGATTGAGGTTGATTATTCTTCTTGTTCCTCCTTCTATCTCTTCTCTTCTTCTCGACAACTGGCTCGTGTTCTTGAGGGTAAGGATATCGGGGGTGCGCAGGAGCTTCTAGGATTTTGTTCTTGCAATTGAATCTCTCCTTCCTCCCATTGATGGAGAAGATGATCTTAGCGGCGTCGGCGTAGATGATGGCTTTGGCCGTGGCAAGGAAAGGACGTCCCAAAATGATTGGAGCATTCTCACTTCCCCCAGTCTCGACAACAACGAAGTCGGCAGCCATGTAGGAGCGTCCTATCGCCAGACATACGTCGTCTAGGATACCCTCGGGGTGGCATAGTGACAGGTCTGCAAGTTGCAAGCACATAGTTGTATACAATAAAGGTGAACCATTAATTTTCTTATATATTACCTTAGGCATTATGTTGACGCTAGACCCAAAGTGACAAAGTGCATTCTTGAAGGTGTAGGCTCCAATAGTGATGGTGATGACGGGCCTTCCTGGATCTCCTCTTTTGGCGGGCATGTCCCAGTCAGTCCATCTTGAGCCTTCTTCTATCTTATTCGAACACAGATCTGCAGAATAGATATCGACAAGATTTGCAGATTCTAATTCTTCCGGCTGACCCGGAATCTTACCTGGGTTAGCCGTGGGAACAGATGATGCCAGCTGAGAAATCTGAGATTCTAGCATCTTATTAAAGCTATGTTGGTTCTTGATGGCAGAAGAAAAACTTTCCATTTTATTACTAATAGTTTCGAGCATTTTATCATTGGAAGCTAACTTCTTAGACAGATTATCCATAATTCTACCCTGGTTTTGGACTAAGTCTCTTAATGGTGAGAAATTATTGGAAGAATTATTACCTTGATAATTACCTGAATAGTTACCTGGGTAGTTGGTTCTCTGCTGAGTCCATCCTTGATTCTGCTGGGGACGATATTGGTTGTTGTTGTTGATGTAGTTCACGTCCTCCTCTAGCTGAGGGCATTGACTCCCTGAGTGTCCAGTGTTTCCACATTCTTCACAGGTCATGCGGGATTCGAAGAGTTGCATGACTTCCTTCTTCTCAGGGGCTCTGTCTTCAAGCCTCTTCATCAGTAAATCCATTTTGGCAGACAGCATGTCTACCTCCTTGAGCTGGTGCATTCCTCTTTCTTTCTTGCGGGGTTGACGTTCCTCGTTCCAAGCTTGATTGGACGCCATCTTTTCCACAAGGTTAGTAGCTTGAGTAAGTGTAAGGGACAGGAAAGCACCTCCAGCTGCAGCATCCATCGTTTCACGGGTGTTGGTAGAGAGCCCGTGGTAGAAGGTCTGCTAGAGCAACCAGTTTTCCATTCCATGATGTGGGCAATCTGCAATGTAGTCTTGAAAGCGCTCCCATGCTTCAGGAACAGATTCCTCGTGTTGCTGCTGGAAACTCGAAATTTTCCCCCGTAAGGCATTGGTTTTGCCTATAGGAAAGAACCTTGCCAGAAAGGCAGTAGAACACAATGTCCAAGTTGTAAATTTGTCTTTGTTGGAGTAGAACCATTGCTTCGCTCGCCCCAATAGTGAGAATGGGAATAAACGAAGTAGGACTGCATCACTTGGAACATCTTTGATCGTGAAGGTGCCACATATCTCCAAGAAATTTTGAAGGTGTTTGTTGGCATCTTCATGAGTTTTTCCACAAAATTGGCTAGCTTGTACCATGTTGATCAGCGCAGGCTTGAGCTCAAAAGCAGCATCTCCTACAGCGACTGTCGGACCAGTACGAATGTTGTCCGGGGTCGGTGCGGAGTATTCACGTAGGGACTTGTTTGCCATTACTTCAAACGTGGGTGTTAAGCTTCGCGCTGTTGAATCTCCTAAGGCAAAAGTCGTGGGCTGAGAATGAGGAGGCCTAAGCTTTGACCTTGCCTTCTTTAAGATTTTCTCTGGATCTGAAACAAAGTTCTTTGGAAGATTCTTATTCATACATTACCCTGAAATAAGATAGACAAAAGTGGAAAGAACAAGGGTAAGCCTGTTTAAGCAATGATTATTTGGATTCTCGATACATTATATGTGAGAGATGCATGCATGCTATTACTGAAAATTTTTTTCATCTAGGCTATAGACTTTCTTTCCCCGACAACGGCGCCAAAAATGCTTGTTGACATTGCTAACATCATCGACTAGAAACGGATATAAGATCCATCTCTATCGACGACACCAGGAATGCAGAGGTATATCTTAACATGATGCTAAGTGTATATCGGATGTTGCTTTCAGATAAACTAAAAGATGAATTCCGACATGATTCATAGCACAACTCGATATAGGTTGTCAGCCTGACAAGTGTGCCTGAAAACGCATGGATATGGTACTCTTACATATGCCTTGGATCTCTAGAAAAGAAGATATATATATAAACAGGGTATCCGCAAGCGCACAGATATGAATATACCATTGTAGCATTTTAACCAGGAGTAAAACCAGGTATCGTATTTATATTCTACCACAGGGAAAGAAGTCTTTCTAATCCATAATATCTAATACATGCTCATCTCTCAGTTTTATAATGTAGAGTGGCCAAAATATATCAATTGCTATAAACAGGGGTAAGTCACATAAAATATAGAGAATGATAGCACTGTTCAAGTCATAACTTCATGAGCAGCTAGAAAGTGTCATTATAGCAAGAGAAACGTAGCAAAGCCTAGCTAGAGAGGATACTCCTAGGTAATTCTAAACTATATGTCAATGCAAACTATGATTAGTGCAAACATTTAGCAATCACGGAAGAAGAACTATTATATCAATGCATGGGGAGACTATCCAGGAGGATCAAGGCTGAAACTTGAAACAACCCAAACAGTATAAGGCTCCACTAGTCCTATACACGCGGGGTGGACTACGAAGGACTCAATAGTGCTGTCACCACCACGATCTACCACACAACCCGGCATATAGGGTGTAATCGCAGATAAATACAATATAAGCACCACGCTTACACTGTCTTTACCGTTCACCCATGTTAACAAATGATCTAGGTGAGGGCTATACGACTCCATACATGAATATAAAGGCAAATCAACTATGCTAAACATGTAATCATAATAAACACCAAAGCATATAATGTCGAATATAATCATTAATAAGAACATATGTCTATATAACAAATGTAAAGAACTAGATAAGAACTTACAAGAGCGAAGCTAGATCAGCCTCTAGATGATCAGGAGCCAAGTAGACACCTTGCCTCCTCCTAGATCTAAACTAGCTAGCTACTCTGCTATATGGTGTTTCTAGGGCATAGAGTATCTGATTTGATGACTTGATCTGATGTATGACAGATTCAGATGCCTCTGCCAGGGGGCAGGGGGGCTGCTTATATAGTCCAGAGGGGTGGATGTGCGCCGTAGGATCAAACTGACCTAAACATGTGGTTTAGATTGATCTTCATAGGCGGTGGAGGAACATTCCAGAAGCCGGGCCCATTTGGCGCCAGGGGGTGGCCGACCGGCCCCACCACTGGGCCGGTCGGTCTGGTGTGGGCCCCACTCGGGGTCCACTTCGGCCAGGTGGGTCCTTGATCCTTCTAGATGCTTCTTTTTTAGGTGCTAAGCCACGTTGAGTTCCGGAGCCTTCTGGAGTCTTCTAGATTGGTTTCTTTGCATAATTTCTGAATAGTCCCTGTAAATTCATAGATTCACCAAAACTCATGGAAATTGTTAATATAAACCCTAATAAGGTGATCTAATTATATTTTAGTCCTTTTTCAAATGAATGTGAGGGATAAAATGCATAGATAAAATGTGTTAATAGTGATTTACTAGCTTCTGGAGACACTTCAAGGTACTGGTAGCGGCTGAGTTTATAGTATGTAGGTAGCAAACAACCAGGTTTTGTGGCGTTTGGTAGACTTGTTTTACTGTACTCATACAATTGGTTCAAAGTATTCAGGTTTTTTATAGACTGAGATGAGTTTAGTTTTCAGATCGAGATGAGTTTTCTCCTGAAGCATGTTGTTGATGTTGTGGATGGTATAAGAACATCCAAGATCTGGATGGTATAAGAACATCTTAATATTCTTTTGGAAGATCTGGATGCCTCGTCCTGGGAGAGGACTCTTTCAGGATCTCCAGGGAGATATAAAAACTTAAGGTCTCGATTAGCTATTAAAGAGAGAGAGTTTCAGCACTCACCTAAGAACAAGAAAACTAAGAGCAGAGCTGGTTCTGAAAGGCCAAAGACATTGGAATAAATGCGTCAATGAATGGGTAGGGCATTGAGTTTGTTTGGCTAATAAACACATCAATGTATGGGTAGGGCATTGAGTTTGTTTGGCCACTAGTCAAACAAACTCAATGCCCTACCCATACATTGACGCATTTATTCCAATGTCTTTGGCCTTCAGAACCAACTCTACTCTTAGTTTTCTTGTTCTTAGGTGAGTATTGAAGCTCTTTCTCTTTCATAGCTAACCGAGACCTTAAGTTTTTCGATCTCCCTGGAAATCCTAGAAGAGTCCTCGCCTTGGGAAGAGATCCAGCTATTCTGAAAGAACTTTAAGGAATGCAAGAGAGACCTGCAAGACCCAAAATTCACGGCAGGAGATGCAGAAGGTGAAGGAATAGCTGCAGGAGGAAAACATGAGATGGAGAACTTCTAGCAATCATTATGTTTATAAATGGGTAGTTATGATTATTGTGAAACTTGTATCATGCTTGCATTTTGGTGTTTTCTACCGGATCATATTATGATGTTTGGTACTTGTTGGTGGACTGGTGGTGTGAACTTTGTGGTGATGAGTTGCTATGAGATGCCATCTTATTATGTCGATTTTGTTTAATGTATTTCAAATTGATTCGAGCATACTCACCATTTTGAATTCGAGCATACACCAGGAACATTCACCAGTTTTACAGGACCTTTACTTTCATTTATTTTTTAAGGTAAATAATTTCTAAATGGACAAATATTGCATGTACACCTTTATTTATATAGGTTACTGATCTTAGCAAACTCTTTTATTATACTGCAGCCACAAGGATGTAATGTGAAAATGAAAGGAAGGATCAACCCAAAGGAGCTAACACCCATTATTTCATCTCATATCAACAGAGTTGAAGTCGTATGTGGAGTGATTGACGAAAGACTTATTGAATTTTTCAAGTTCTCAGAGGAACACTTAACATTAGTATGTTAGCTAACAACACTCTCATGGCTTTACCACTTATGCTTTTGGGCCAAAAAAAGGGAAATTCAAACTGGAAGTAAATGAACACTTAACATCAGTATGTTAGCTAACAATACTCTCATACCTTCATTTATATAGGTATTGATTTCAATGTACCTTCATTTATATAGCTAACAACACATCAGTATGTTAGCTAACATCAGTATTTCGATGTCCGGGGCAGATCCAGCGTGGGCGCTGGGGGTCCATTGGAGCATCTTGAAGCCGCAACCTTCATGCATCAAGCAACATGACTGGGTGGTGTCGATTCGGTGCTTAACCTAAATCCGATCGTGTTGATCCTGCGTGTCACCTTCACCAGCTTCGGTTACGCACGATTCGGCTATGTACCATTTGTTCTTCATGGCACGTGCAACACCGACTGCGTTGTGTCGATTTAGTATGTAACATGTACAAGTTATGCACCGTCCGTGGTTATTGATGCAACACCAACTAGGTCATGTCGATTTAGCATGTAACGTTACGCAACGTCCGTGCTACTTGATGCAACTCCGACTGGGTTCAGCATGGACACAGTTACCCACCTTTAATACTGCATGGTGCAACACTGATTGGGTTACGCACATTGATGGTTACGCAAAATCCACGCTGCATCCGGTCGTGTCGATCCTGCACGTCACCTGTAAACACAAATTGTTGTACCATGGAGCAAGCATATATCATGTGTAACCTCACAGTTATGCATCATCCATGATGCATGCAACACCGACTGAGTTACGCACCACCCTCTGCTGCATGGTGCGTAACATAATAAATATGATTTAGATGTACTCCGTATGCGTAACCTACACCCGATGGGTTTGGCACCATCAGTGCTGCTGCGTGCATAGGGCAACTACGACTGGGTAACGCACAGGCTCGGTTACGCACCATTCAGGCAACACTGACTCGCAGGTGCAGGCAACACTGATAGTGCGTAACCGAGCGAGTGTAGGATACTCGTAGGATCGACAGGACCAGATGCAGTAGGGATGGTGCGTAACCCTCAGCTGGGTGCAGGTTACGCCGGTCTGGGTTATTTGCTATTTTTATTTGTATTAGCAGTGAATATAAAACAACAAAAATAGAAAAGGGTGCAAAGGCACTAATATAGATGCATGCATGCATCTATCCAATCCAAAATAGGGTTAACATATATATTATGAATTCTTAATTCATCCGAAGACACTAGATTGGTCTTCTCCATTCCCGTTATTACTACTATTGCTAGTACTACACAGTAGACAAGAGGCCGGCCGTTTCATCTCCACCAGCAAACTAACTGCAGCATCATATCATCAGCCAGTAGCGCAGCGACGTGGGATCTGGTGGCCCATTTTGCACACACCTTCCTTGACCTGGTGTTTATTATTTGCTCTCTGGCCGGGAGATTACTACTCGTCGTCGCCGCCTGCATTATATTATTGTGATGACACAAGCAAAAGTAACCAGTTAGAGGCAGCAGAAGCCGAACGAAGCACACTTGTCGTATGTATACCTGCAAAAATAAGGTGTTATTTCAATTGTATTGCAATGTAATGATTTTATTGGTTTGCGACGCACAGGCACATTCCTAATACATAGGAAGGCTAAGGTTAGTCTCAGTGCAAGTTTCATTGCACAGTTATCTAACCAACCGGTTACATGAAATGGTCATGGTTTACGCATGTTTGGAATAACATGCAGCAACATCTCTAATGCTTCTGTGTTTCCACCCCTCCATTTTGTTATTTGAGTGAGTGTGATCATATCGTTGCCACCTTTTCCTGTCAGCTTAAGCTATTGGGAGTTTCATTCATGACTTGTTTGTTCCTGTATGCCAGTTACATCAGTACGACGGGGATGCACAAAAATTGCAAACTGTGGCGTGCCGCTCCGAGAATGAGAAATGTGACGAACTTGCTGACGTGACAAGGCCAAAACTCAATACATGCCAGAATTGAAAAGGTATTGCCGCATAGAAGGGGTGTGTCGAATGACCATTTGGGAACGACACTCCCACAAGTTCATCCACATCAGGACCATTGTGAACTGCAGTTAAGTAAGGACTGGTACGATTTTTAGGATTGGTAACTGGGTGCTCATGACCTGAACGTGTGCACACCCGCACTGAAGGGACGCGTCCGTTCAATGTAGTGGGTAATAAGTAGTGGTAACTCATGTCGACGAACGGTTGTCGTTCCGGAATGGCACATGCACTCCCACAATAAAAGGAGGCAGTTTACCCATGAGTCAATCATTGCCGCCATTTCTGATCATGACTCTAGACACAGACATGTCTCCTTCCAAGCAAGTCGACTTCTCGGTCTCAAGTGAGGAAGCAAAAGCAGAAGGAACCGCGGGGTAGTACAAGGAATCCGGTACATTCATGGTTGGAAGCCTTCAATGGAGGCTACGTTGCTATCCTACAGGTATGACTGATCATCAGTGGATATGTGTACCAGACAGCATTGCCGTCCTCCTCGGTCCTATGAACATAGCCCAAAAGCTAGGTTTGTCATTGTTATGTGCACATACATTCACACATGCATATATGATCTCACTATTGTAGAGTCTGTGACGACACTGCATGGTTCCACGTAGGTGCGAGTATTGTTGCGAGTGGTGGCTGGAGACCCAACCGATGACAATGATACGTTTCGAGTTCAAGCTACAAAAGATGTTGAATTCAGGAATGGGGATCTAGGACAACGAGGCCTCGAATGCCTGGTGGAGCATCGTGACATTGAGCGCATGAGCTCCAACGGAGGTCACATAAACATATCGTGTGTTGTTACAATACTTGAGGATGATCGCATTGATGTTCCTCCTCTGTCAGTACTAGAAGCATATGCGCAACACTTGCAGTCCAAGCCCCTGTGAACATTGTCTTCAACATAGGTAGCCGGGTGATACGAGCGATACGTGCTGATGTGGACGCAGTATCTTGTGTGATGAAGGCAATGCTTTATGGTGGCGGAGTGGAGTCAAACTCTGAAACTGTTCAAATTCAAGACACACAATCACTTCTCGCTTCTGATCAAATATGCCAGCGAAGGATCACTCCCTGAGGAGGCTGATTTATGGGACACCCCTGCCAACGCCTGGCCTGTGTTACTCTCAGTCGCCGACATGTACCGCGTCGAAAGGTTGAAGTTGCACTGTGCATCAAGGATGTGGGACATGGCAAGCGAGCAAACTGTGAGCGCATTTCTATGATGGGTAATTGAGACTAACTGCACCCAATTGCAGGAGAAGTGCATGTATCTCTTATAGCGAATCTGGCCACACGGAATACTCACAATGGAGTTTGTGTTCGTATGCTTTCACCATCCCCATGTTATGCACGATCTCCGTATTAGATTACACAAAGGCATGTACCAGGGTCCCTGCTTGCAGTTTGTAGTTTTAATGTTTTAGTTACCAGGATCGTGCCCGTGCGTTGCTACAGAGAACACATCATTTACATTGCAATACACAATGATATATATGTGCAATACACATTAATATATTGCAATACTCTATCCACAATGATATATTGCAATACACATTGTTTTTGATATGGATTCATATGTGCATTCAGGATGTATATAATAATGTGTCCCTTTGAGCAGCACATGACAAAGGCATTTAACTATTTGTACTTGTATGCAATCCATTTTCGTAGACCATGCTGGAACTTATTATTTCGATGGAGATGAAATGAA
Source organism: Cenchrus fungigraminus (assembly GCA_036936925.1). Lineage (NCBI taxonomy): Eukaryota > Viridiplantae > Streptophyta > Magnoliopsida > Poales > Poaceae > Cenchrus > Cenchrus fungigraminus. Next base: position 72,674,184 of record CM072769.1, on the reverse strand, counting down.
TGACTTCCGCGAGTTAATTTGACAGCAGACAAGTTTAATGCACATTTGACATAACAACATGGTATCCCATAATTAACTATATTAACAATTTATCCTGCACCCACTCTCTTAAGCATTAGCTATGGTTTTTTTAGATTTGCATTAGCTAAGTTAGTAGGAGGTACACCAAAGCTACACTGATGGCCTAGGCTGATCCTGTCGATTCTGCGCATTACCTGAGGAAGGTTGGGTTACGCACGCAGCATGGTGCACGGACTGTGCGGATTGCTTTGATCAAAGGCATATGCTAATGCTATGGTATTTGGTAACCCAACCGCTATCCATGTTGCTGCACGCACCATGGCTCGTGCGTAACCCACTGGGTGCTGCCACCAAATGATCTCGCATCGTGTTCTGCAGCAACCGCGATGCTGCGTGCGTAATACAAAGTAGCCTCGTACGTGCGTAATACACGTGGACCGTGGCACAGGCAAAGCGGCCATCAAATGATCGCAGCACGCAGCATGGATCATTCGTAACCGAGCCGATGCGGGTTACACATTTACCTACCGTCTGTAGTCAGGCAAAATGACTGCACTCAGCAGTCACCACATCTGCACCATCCACTCTCGATCTGACGGAGGCAACCCAACCAAACTCATCTCGCAGGCCACATAAGTTACATAACAGCTACAAGCATGGATGGTGAGTAACTGAGCGGGTCCAGCTTACGCGCATAATCGACACCACCTAGTCGGTGTTGCAGCACGCAGCACGGGTAGTGCGTATCCGCACGGGTACAGGTTACGTGCCGAATCGACACGACCAGATGCAGCATGGATGCTTGCGTAACCATGTCTGTCCATGTTACGCATGCATTTGAAGCCTATTTCTATGTAATTACCATCAGCGCCATGAAAAGCGCGATCGCGAAATTGCCGATGGGGCCGGCCATGGACCGCAAACTTAACTGAAACTCGCATGCATGGAAACCTATAGCCGGTAGCCTAGAAATGAACAGGAACCATTTGTGACCTACTCCATTATGAAATAGGGCTTCAAAAACCACATGCGCAGACAAACAACATGTTCATAGGACTGGGGCTGAACAGACAAACAACATTCTTCATTTGTTCCCATTTACAGTATAGTGTACTCTAGATAGAGTAGACACGGTTTTACTTAAAGCCAATTTGTTGCCCATCGTATCAATATGATCTAGCTAAGCCACGGCTTGTCGTTTAAATTGTGTACGTATTTTGCTCAAGCTATGATATCATAGCTCATCTTGACCAAATTTAAAACAAGCATCGTTTACCATTAAAGGACGGAAAATATTTCTCCGGTCTACTCATGTTTCCTAAACCCAAACATCCGTCCTGACTTAGTGCCCATGTTGTTTTGCCTATCTCATTGCAAATGTTTTAATACGGTCTGATAATGTTTCATAAACAAGAATAGCCGGTCTTGTGGCAACATTCGATCTCATCATGTTCAAGTGAATTAAGTTTGCTCCAAGTTCAATGAGATTGCAAATTACGCGCCTGGGCCATTTGCCTAACACGACCCCCGATGCGACCCTGCGCCTTTCCCAAGGCAAATGAGATCTATTAATATACAGTATACTGGAAAACACTTTTGCATCACCTCCTCAATGCAAGGAAACCCCATTGGCATCTCCTCCTCTCGGTGCAAGAATACCCCATCGGCATCTCCTCCTCATGGCGAAAGTACCATCGTCCTCTCTCCCAAATCAATCGCTTTCGTTGTTCTTTCGACTGTTCCGCCTCTTTGATAAACTAATTTCTATGTGCATTTCCGAGCATCTTCCCCAATGGACAACGAGAATCCTCACGTGCCTCATGTGGCACATGCTCTCCAACCATCCACTCTGGTTAAAGCTCCGACGGGGCCGAGATGCGGCGACTGCGGCACGACAAAATCGCCTCAATGGAGGGCCGGCCCGATGGGGTCCGGCATGCTCTGCGCCAACTGCAGCAGTCGTCGTTGGCATGCCTGATGAGGACATCACCATCTCGAATGTGACCACAATAGCATGTTTTTAATCTAAGGTGAACCGATTCCTTATCATCATTGTATCCAATACATTTGATGAATTGTTGCTGCACTATGATGTTTGTTGGTTGTCATTTTCAGAAATACTTACGTGGATCAAAAAGGGTGCTCAACACACATGGAAGGCATGGAGGACCAAAGAAGTTGATTAGGGGCCAAGTCCAAGTGTTCCTCATGTCCTCCACCAAGCCACCACGTCACTTTTGGTCCAAAGATGAAAAGAGATCAAGGCCAACACGTTTTGGGCGCTGGATTCGGACTGCATGACTCGGCCAACTTGTAATGGACGCCAAGACCTCATACAAACTCCGTTTCGGACGTTCTTCATATGGTTGGAAAGATAATTTGATAGAGCTTCCAATGGAATCAGTCTCATGGCAAAATAATATATGAGTCGATGGGAATCGTCGAAACAATTGGACATCCAGAATCTGTCAAGGTGCTGCGTCGTCCGGTTTATGCCCGTTGGCCCGTGTATCATGTTGGAGCCCATAGGGGTGCATCCTAGGGTTGGAGCACGACCCCCACTAGGTCCTGGTAGTGCCCCTACCCTCTCATATACTCCCATAGTCGTCACAAACCGATTGGGTTTTGTTTCGTTGTAAGTTTAGCCATTGCTACTTCCTTGTAGACGCGTGTGTCGACTAGACCACCCGTTCTACTTGATGCGGAACCCCAACTTTATGATATCAGATTGGTTTCCATCTCCACATTTGCAATTGAGTTGCTTGTTATACTTGTTCTTGCTTGTTCTTCGATTGCTTGCAGGAACGTGTGCCCTAGTGGCGGTTGACGCGATCCACAAGATCGCTGCAGCCATAGGAGGTGGTGTATCAGTTGCTAAGACACGTCCTTGGAAAGGTTGTAGTCGGGCTGTGAACGTCATTTCCTCCAATCGAAGTTATCCTGCACGCCTCTCATCGAAAGATCAGCCACAAAGCCAATGGGTTCACATCAGTTGGTAATCAGAGCGAGGCTTATCGGTGAGAGATTATCAATCCATCACTGTTTTTTATTTCCTATTGTCCAGAAAAGCAACAAAAATAGTAGATTAGTTTACCCGTTGTCCCATAAAACTTTTGAGCCTTTACTAGTATTGCTTAGTTAGGGCTGTTGTGTTTTCGGTTGCATCGGTTGCGTCGAGTTGCTGGTCTTAGTGTCTAATCCTTTAGAGTTTTGAGTTCTATCACGTTTTGATCACCACGAGATCCAGCATCACCATGTACATCAGTGTGACGTTTTGGCCACCACGAATCCATCTTAAGTCCGATTCAAGTGTTTAAGTACAATCTGGAAAGTTTATCTTTTTATCTTTCCAACGGATCTAGCCTTGTTGCAAAATTTGTTTTGAGCATTCCACAAGTGTCCTGAAGATTGGCGATCTGCAATCTGTGTAAACTCATCCTTTGGTGTGGATTTGTCATGTTATTCAGCAAAAGAGTTTAGTCTTGTGCAAAAAAAGTGAAAGAAAGAGAAAAAAAGAAGAAAAAACAGAAAAAAGAAGAGGAAAAAAAGAGAGGAGGAAAGGAAGTGAAAGAAAAAAGGGCCTGATTTGGTGTTTTCCTTATGTTGTGCTAGTTCCTCTTGTCGGTGATTACCTTTGTGCCTAGGCTCATGTCTCTAGCATGGTTTAGCCTAGGACCAGCATAGTACCTCCATTGAACGATTATTCAGCTTGCTTTTATAACTACTATGGTGCTAGTCCTTTCCTTGTTTAAGCCCACCTATAGCTCCACATATTCGACTATAGCTTGACAGGTCTTGTTGCTACGGCACCGATACACTTTATTCGAGGTTGACGTCATCTTGTTGGTAGCCATCCCATCTTGTTTTGCTTGATAAGAACTTGTTAGAGCTTGTTTTGAACAAGTTGAGTTTGAGAGAATTACACCCGACACATCCTAGTAGTTGACAGGAGAAAACAAAGTATTTTGTGTTTCTTGTTTTCTACTAATCATGGTAGGTCATATAGAGATTTTTGAGCAGTTGAAGCTAGACCCTCACATTCAAGGTATCATTCAGCACTTGCCATTATATGCTGGTATGTTTGATCCTCATGCTTACATTAAATGGGAGCTTAAGGTAGATGCAAAATTTGATAAGTATGACTTGTCTGAACATCAAATGATTTTTGCTGCTTCTTGTGCTTTAACAAATTATGCTTTGACTACATGGAAACATATTTGTAGGCACAACAAAGTTCCACAAACTTGGAAAGATTTTAAAATGATTTTTCGTGATGAATATGTTCCTGAATATTTTGCTAATTGCTTGCTTGCAAAATTAGACAACTTGAAGCAAGGTAGTAGGACTGTCAAGGAATACTATCATACCTTTAAGATTTGTGTCATGTTTGGTGGATTAGACGAATACAAGAAAGATGTTATGAGTAGGTTCGTGAAAGGGCTTAATTCTGAAATTTGAACCATGTTAATTAGCAACTCATACAACAATATTGCTTCATTTTTTTGGCTTGCTCTTAGCGCTGAAAAGGAGATTCTTTTATCTGTGAGTAGTTGCAAGAATGATGTGACCCATAATGTTGGAAATTTGTCCACTCTACTTGCTAATCAAGAGCAACAAATAGTGGAACCTATTGCTGATTTGATTTTGTCACAAGATGATTTGGTTGCTGTTCCTCGTGATATAGAGGACTTATGTGCTGATGCTTCTTCTACTCCTATGCCACAAGCAGTGCATAAGTGTGATTGAGGACCAGGAGCGTCCAAAGACCAGTGGTGGGTTGCTCCTCAGTGATGAGTGATTGACGAGATTGCAGGTGCAGGTTGCTGCTTGACTCGTGTTGGTGCACGTGAAGAACAAGCGCGAAAGGTCTATGCCTGTGTGGCCTCCGAGGAGTGGAGAGACAAGTAGGCTTGGTTTGATGGACCCGGTGGCCGATGGGGTCAAGTGCGAGCCGCATGGTGCAAGAAGAGTGAGCTGAAGTTATGGACACGGAGCCGGTGCATTGCTGGCAGCCAAGTCAAGGAATGAGGCAAGACCGAGTAGACCGTCCGGGCACCGGAGGTGAAAGGCTTGTCGAGCTCGACGCTTGGCGTGGTGAGGCCGGGCCGTGCACGTGGGGTTTGGTGGTTTGACCACAAAACCATAGGAGGACAACTTCATGGTTTGGGGCTTGTTGGGAAGCTTCAAGGTGGGGGGGTGGGGGCACGTGGCGTGGTCGCGGGGCTTGCGTCGAGGCTAAGCGAGTCCACGATGCAAGCGTGTCTACTCGATGAGAATATGTGTTGGCAGTCGATTTCCGTCAACCTAGCCACATGTTTACCTTCTATGTTGGTATTAATTTGTTATTTACACTAACGATCCTAACCCTCATTATATGTCAAGTTCGCACTCGCATGTGGTTTTTGGAGTTCATTGTTTACACAGGAATCAAGAGCTTAAATAAGGACTTCCGGGTAAAGTTCATCAAGGGTTTTACAAGGTGATCACGGACCCCGGGACAAGTCAAGATGAACATGACTCCAAATGAACCAAGGACTAAAGCGTGAAGCCGAGAAGTGCTGAGGACCTAGATGAAAGATGCAGGAGTTCATACGCCAAGCACCCTTGTCTAAACCGCGAGGAAAATGACATCAAGGACCCACAGGCAACTCGGCAAAAAGTCAGGAAGTCGCGAGAAGCAACGAGGAGGAAGCCGGGGCCGAACTGGGCCGAATTGTGCCAAGGCCGGCCGGCCCAGACCGGCCGCCCCAGCCCACTTCGAGCCCGGTTTGAAACACCCTTTGACCTAGGTGATATTCGAGTTATTTATATCCCCCATGCCTCAAGCCACGCATCAAGCAATTCGTCATCCACCGCCGAGGAGCAGAGAAGAGAGGGACACCCTTCCGGAGAGGAGAGGGTCGAGATGGTTGACTAGGGTTTCCCTAGCCGACGTGGGAACCTTGCATGGAAGACCATGTCGGAGTTCTAGAAGCTAAGGATCAAGATCAAGGTAGGATCCTGGTGGTGATCTTGTCCATGTATCATACTTCATGTTGAATTTGCAAGATTGAATCCGATTTCTAGCGATCAAGTGTTTCCCTCTCGATTTTGTCTTCGCTTGGGTTTTCTTATTCTCCAATCTATTCCGGATAGATTGCTTAGGATGTTCTTGTAGCCATGGTGGCTAGAGGTGCATACCTGACCTACCGAGCATTTTCAACACATTCCTCGTGATCGTGCTCTTAGGTACACCTACACAATAAGCGGGACATCGTGACAGGATGTTGACCACGTGTACGGTAGGTGCCTATGAGGGTTGGAACGGAAGCCAAGATTTAAAGAGGCTTTTAATGAGATTCGTTTGCTTTATTCTTCTTGGTTTTGGAACTTCAACAAAAGACTCGATCCAATCTCCAGATTGGTTTCACCTCCTCTTTCTCTTGCTACCTCTGGTGTTTAATAGATTAGATGTGTTTTCATAGTTCTTCCTTAGATTAGATGCAAAAACCCCTTTCAAGATCAAAGTGTTTTCCGCTTATTAGATTGGATCTTGCATTACACATTGTTCCACGGATTCGATACCTTGGGTTCACCACTCAAGGGAAGAAGGGTCCCTTGACTACGACGGAGGATTTGTCCGCTTGTAAGTCCAAACAAACTTTGCAATGATAATCAAACGTCAACAAGCCCCTTTTTCTGGTGCCGTTGCCGGGGAACAAGTAATCAAGATTCAATCTAGTATTGCGTTTGTGAATATTTTCAATTTTTCTCTTGATTTTTCTTTTTGCATCTCTTAAATTTGATCATCCTAAAAAAAATCAATCTAATCTAGGGTTTTGCTAAACCTTAGTTTTCTTTTAGTTTTTGTATATATTTGGCTAACCCTAATGGGAGGTGGACGGCTACATCTCCAACAAAAAAAATATATATTCTTTGGATGGTCTAGAAAAATTTTGCAGGCAAAGGTGACGTGCAACACGAAGATCTAAAAGCGGAGGCCGGACATCGTCGGAATCTCCAAGAGAAACTCCACCTCCAAGATCAAAAGGAGATCAACCTCATCCTCCACTCATCCTACGGAGATCGTTCCTTAAGACTGTCAGAGCAACAATCGATGTCGGCAAGGGGGAGATCAAGTGATGGCGAGAGGAGTGCATTCGAGTTAACCAAGATTCAAGGTATGTAACGTGGTCAATATAAAATACATTCTACCTCATCATTACATCGGAAGAGAGGAGCCAAAGGAGAATGAAGTGGAGACACAAAAGTTGTTGCATCTATCAAGACCAAGAATCAACGCCCGCCTGTGAAGACCAAAAAGATGACTAAGCCGAAGAATAAACCTACACCAAGGCCAAGGATGGTGTAGAAGTGGGGTCCCCAAGATTGCAACACCCACAAAGAGCGTTGATCCGAAGTGAAGAAGAGAAGAAGTCTAGCTATAGACTATAAACGAAGCGCTTTGCGGGAGGCAACCCGTTCGTCGAGTCAAGAATAAGCTACCGGGAGGACAACCCGTTGAAGAGTCAAGCTACTGGGAGGGCAACCCGGAAGATTTTCGAATTTCAAGTAAGTGAGTCTTACAATTTGCTACGCAAGACATTTTATTAACTCTTAAGTGGTTGAACGAGTTTCGGAGAACCTTTTGTTTGCTCGGTCGTTTTATTTGGATTTTTCGATCTTAAACCAATGACATGAGCCATCCCATGATTCATTTGCCTCTTTCCGAGAAACTCGTACCAAAAATTCAGATTCTATCCAAGCCTTTCATCCTCTCCATGATGTTAAGGTTGGCTAGTTTTACATGTTAAAAACACACGAGTAGAGCCTTGCTATGTTCCTTAATGGTTTTTAATCTTTGACGCATGGCCGGACTTGTGTGAACCTTGATTTTTGGTTTCTTTCAACTTGACATCCTTCGGTTTCTCTAGAATTAGAATTTTTCTAAGCCATTTGAATTTATTTTTATTCAAAATCTATCTCTCATGTTTGGCCAAAATTAGAACCTAAACCTATGCCCCCAAGGTCAAGTCGGAGGAGCTTGCTATCAATTAATGAAAGCAATCAATCCCGGTGCAACCAAAATAAATTTTACAATTGTTTTGGATGCTTAAAATCTCCTCTAATGATATATTTGGACTCATCGCTAGCGCTGAGTTAATTTTTAAAATTTCAAAATTAGAGGAGTAATTAGCATCTAAACATGATTAAGAGAAGGTTTTTGAGCTTGATTAACATATAGTGCTCCATGATGCATCTTGGGTAAGCATCAATCGTTTGGCATCTTGGGCATTTGCAAAGGACAAGCATGGGGCAAGCAAGGGCTTTGTTTTGCAGGAAATTAATGGAAGCACGAGGCAAGGGAGCAAAGAAGTGACACGAAGCAAAATAATGGAGGTGGAACCCTAAATCACGCAAGCAAAGGAGGGGTTGTGAACGTTTGGGCGATGGAATCTCATGGGTCACGTGGTAAGTATTTTATCCATTTGTTAATTCGTGTTCTTGAGTTCATAGCCCATAAGTTTCAGAAACAACCTAGAAAAAAAATTGAGTTCCATAGGGTTGTAGGATCTTGTCATGTAATCGCCGATCCTTTTGCTTTCAATCTATTATTCATGTTGATGATGCTTTGATGATTAAGGTTAGCTACCTTGCTTTTGGGGTTGTCCCCGTAGATCACGTCAACATATCTTGTCACATAGATTGGCTTCACTATGATAGGCGGTTGCATGTTCAAGTATTCATAAACCCTTTGGGTAAACATCACTCCTATCTTGTGCACCTCACACTTCACCCTAACAATAATAAACTCCACCCTCCATATTCTTTCTTTGTGTGTTTTTCCACCAGTAAGAAACCGCTGGGGGAGTTGTTTGTGACTTTGTGCAAAGAGGCCATGAACATCATCCTCGGAAGGAAGACACGATCATCATCATCATCGAAGGTCATCATCAAGCTCTTCGAGGAGACACTCGGTCTCCGAGTCTCCCCAAAGAATGGAGGAAGACATGGCACCACTGAGGAGTGGCACGGTGCCCCTTGGTGGCATAAGGAGTACACGAAGCTCGTCCATGCGGTACACCAAACCGCAAGGACACACGGAGGAGCCACTCATTCCACCATGACGCTCAACTCGTTCATCCACTCCACCGCCATACACTCTGAGGCATTCCAATGGATTCATCATGAAGACAGAGGAGGAGGAGGAGTGGCTTGTTCATCTTGAGAGGAGGCTTATGCCAAATGTTGACTTTGATGATGCCCTCCAAGTGTAGGATTCTACTCGGATATCAAATCTTGAGCAACCTTGGATGGGTGCAATTCTTTAATGGAGTTGGTGTGACTACTCACAAGGAGCTTGCCTTGGAAATTCTTATATATTGGCACCGGTCATTAATGAAAGGGTGTCATGCCTCTCATCCTGCCTTGAAGATAAAGAGCAACTAGTTCCTTATGGAGATATTGGAGAACTACTCGATTACAAGAAGGAAGCCCCGGAGCAAGTTGATGTCCAAGAAAATATGTTAGAAGGAATTTTGGGAATGATATCAGGAGAAGAAAACAAGGAACCCAAAATTTTTCCTTGTCGGGATTTCTTTGGGATTGAGTACAGGAAGCAAGGACAATTTATTAATGGAGATGAGAGGAGAAGGTACAAGTTGACAAAGATTAATGTTCCTCTTCCCAACATGAGGTTGATATTGAATGCAGACAAAATTAGTTAGAGGAAGGATTTCTTGTACCGACAAAGAAGATTAAGAACAAGGTAAGTCAACGTGTCAATTAAAATTTTAAGACTAATGTTTTGTGGAGATTTGTTTGTTCAAGCAATAGGTATTGGAAGCAATCACGATGCCCATGAAATCACAAGATCAAGCTCTTCAACATCTTCGAAGTCTGTTCGCATCATGTTTTGCATAGCCTCATGGGAAGAACAACAGGATATCTTTGGATATTTAGAAGCCCCACGAAGTTACGCTTCCAATGAGTCAAGAATCAAATAGATCGGAGGTTCCTACAAGAGGATATGGCCGAATCACCGATGATTGCACGTCATGAAAATTTCTGGACAGCAAGCAAAGCTGAAGTGAAACAGCCTTAACTCTCTCATTCGGACTCCGATTAAGATGGATGAGTACCCATTGGAAAGGTAATTTTATAAATTTTTTAATAGAATCATATTTTGGTATATGTTCTGTTATGTATATAGGGGGAAATCCAAAGAAGAGGCAGCTGCAATATGATGAGAACAAGATGGCGAAGGTGAGGACGACAACAATGAAGAGGAGCCTAGGGAATGCTTCCATTAGACCACTCATGAAGAAATTCAGAGGCTTGGAACAAAACAAAGACCCCTGGAGCTTTGGCAAATGAAGACACGAGTTGGCGGCATCCGACGCAAGGAGATGTTTGAAGAAGACAACAATGGACTACACACATAAGACAACATCCAAGGGCGCGGATATTTTTGGGCTCTCACATGAAGGATCATGGAACTACATGAAGACATTTAAGACATGTGTAAGCCCCGCAAATAAAGGAAAAATTGTGGGAGAAGGATCATCCTCCGCGGCCCATTACGAAGGAGAGGCTGCACATCAAGATAATGAACAACCACGTGGAGGGATTCCGATATGGAGGAAGTATGCCAATGCAAGCATGAGGAGTGGGGCAGCCACGCCACCACATCCTCCACCATACATGGTTCCTAACGAAGTTTTCATGGCATCCCATTCAAACCAATGCATGTCAAATGGAACAAGGGACCGCAAACATTGCCTATCAAATTGATCGCCTTCACATATCACTGCCGGGATAATTTCAAGGAGGACTGACGCAACCATGCTATAATCAAGATCATCAATATCAACCACCATAAGATGAAGAATGGAGAGGGAGGAAGAAGAAAAATAATAATGATGCCTTCAACTTCGGTTCGATTTTCCCTCTTTCCTTTTCTTTATTTTCAGCTTCTATGCAAATTTGTGTGTGCGTAGCATTTTCTGTTTTTATTTATTTTCAGCATGTGTATTAGTAGCAGTGCTTCCTTTAAATCAACATGAATAAAGTTTGCCACCAAGTTTATCACCTTTAGTGAAGGTAATAAGTTGATGCCATGTTGATATATGATGAAAGTTGCCGCTTTGCTCATCTTTGTACTTGTTTTATGCATGTTTACGCTAATGCTCTCTTTTAATATGAATCTGAAATTTAATTAAATGCTAGCCTCATCTTGTGTGGAGGTTATGATAACTCAAGTCCCATAGTTCTTTTTCATTGCTCTCAACTTTGAATGAATCAAAGAACCTTTTTATTCTCAAAAAGTTATGCTAACCTTGTCATGAGTACCGCTTGCATTTTGCTCTACCCATCCAAAGCCCAAACTTACTTGAGTGCAAAACATTAGTATATACAAGATATATTTTTGGGTGCATTGATTCAAGGCCTGATTTCTTTGGCCCGAGACTAAGAAGCTGGTCATTCCGTTTTTGCGTATCGATCTTTATGCTAGCTTTTGACGACTGATATTTGCCATTTTTATGGCTGTTAACTCCTGCAAATTAGAGCATGAATTGCACATTCACACTACAATAGGAGCTTAAACTCATACTTTCCACCACTGTCGATGTCTATTCAAATACAGATATTTAGCATAAGAAATGGGAGGAATCCATGCACTTCCACTCCACTCCAATCCAAGGCACTCAAATGCTGGCCAACCAGGGGCTGCCACATGGATTCTCCTGGATCCATGATGTCACCCATCTATGTGAGGGACTCTCGACGAATCATACACTGCCATGTCAGCATCACATGGATCCATGGGCCCACTTTGCCAACTAAACCACCAGGAAATGTGCCATGCACGGAGAAGAAGTACTAGGGCCCACATGGAAGCGAGCTAGACGAAGAACAAGCCAGGTGGCAGGCCGGGAGCTTCGGTCGACCCTAGGATCGGCCGAACCGACCTAGCGTCGGTTGATCTCCCCCTTCACGTGTTGCTCGCTCATTGGTCCTTGGCTGCATCTCGAGGTGTTTTGGAGTACTTGGAGCCTCGGAGCAAGCCACCTCTTTGTTTATAAATAGGAGGGGAGGGGCTCCATTTCACACACACACCAAGCTCTCAAGTTCCACTTCTCTCTTGTGTAGCTCTCTCTCCCTCTCTCTAATTCTGCCCATGTGAGGTGATTCTCACCTCTATGTGGTAGAATGGTGATGAGGAGAGATCTAGATTAGGATTAGTTGAGAGGTAGAGTAGGGGTGAGGAGTGAGTTGATGTCCTCGTGGATGCTTGTTCTTCATTTAGATCAAAGTGACTATTTCAGCATTTCTTATTTAGACTATAGTGGATATCATGCATGCTTGATTTGTTCTTGTGTTCGTGGCTCGTTCATAAGTTAGTGGCTTGTGTTCTTCGTGACACAAGGCTTTGCTCCTTTAGAGCCAGATCAGTAGTTCATATACCTGTTTGCATGCTCTGATCCTGTTTAGCTGAGTAAGTCTGTTGTATCTCTTTTATTTGCATCCATAGCTTCCTTTCTGCTCCGTAGCTCAATGAATGATAAGATGATCTGAATCCGATCTTTCTCTTGTTCGTGGGACTGTATCTATACGGTTGCTATAGTGTAGTTAGCGGGTCGACAGACGTAACCGCACTATAGTATTTATCTGGGGTATAGACATGGTGTCTGGACCCTGATTTTCCTGCGAAGACCATGTACGATCATAGCGTAGAGGTAGGCCGCAGTGGTGATAGCCTGTTGGACCCTTTGTCAACCCTCTACGTCGCATACCGAGTTGGGCTCATTTGCCAACAAATTGATGTGCTGTCACCCCGCGGGGATGACTGAGACCTAACAGATGCATCTTGAGAGCTAAGTCGCTTAAGGAAGTGCTTCTTGTATCCCGACCTATCCCAGTGAAAGCTGGTGTCCTTGGATAGACCCTCTCTAGTTACTCTCCGTCCTATGAACGAAACCCGATGGGAATACTCATTCTCATAGGGAGAAGTGCTACAATGGTGTATCTGTGCGCTTGCGGATTTGTTCACACTCGTCAGTGTACCCAGGAGTTTCTTACACGCTCACGCTACCACGGCGCCTAGTGTTGAGGTTAAGAAATGCCAACAAGCATTTCTGGCGCCGTTGTTAACCTTCGAGCCGGTCTATCCTCGTATTTATCTTTTTCCTTTTTCTTCTACCTTCACCCCCAATACCCTTTTTTTAGATATCCCTTTTTGTTTCATTTTCTTCTACCTCTACCCCCGCTACCCATGGAAGGTTATCCTTGTAAACACCTTCCGCCTTCGAGGAGTGAACCCTCAGAGCCATCTTTGTCAAGACCCACTCTTACATCTGGCTTTTGGCTTCACCCCTCTCTCATGAAGCTAATTCAGGACCTATCCTTCTCGGGGTTAAGTCATGAGAACCCCTTTGATCATGTGAGAGACTACGAGCGTCTGATTGAAACTCAGGATAAAACCGGAGAATCACCGGATGCTCGGAAAAGAGAGTTTTTCCCGCTATCCCTCTCCGGGGAAGCACGGGATTGTCACTGTTGTTTTGGTAAAGACTACCTTACTTGGGAAAGGTTGAGAGCAGCTTTCTGCTCCTAATTCTTCCTGATATGACGTGTCATCTTGTTACGGACCAAGATTCTCTATTTCAAGCAATGTGAGGAGGAATCACTAGGAATGGCATGGAATCGTTTCGCCTCCGCGGTGGAAGATTGCCCAGTCCTCTACATTCCCGATTGGATGTTGCTTCAGCACTTCTGGTTTGGATTGCGGAAGGATGATGCCATGAGGCTTAATGCTCTCTCCGGAGGATCCTTTGTGCACCTAGATGCTGTCGAGGGAAAAGAGATCATGGGTAATCTCCAGGATTTCAGCTCCCCTTGCATCCCGGTCAATGAGGCACCCACCAGAGGAATTATTTAGCCACCTAGATCCATCATCAGCCAAGTCCGAGATTTCATATCTATTCTTCCTGAGCTCTGGCTGAAGACGTCATTCCTGAATGGCAGGAGTCTAAGGGAAAGATTTCATGGCGCGAGATCTACCCTTGGGTTCCCCTCTCGTGCATCTTCTTAGACCTTCTCCCCGAGACTTTGTCTCGTGGGAGGACGGAGAAAGTAGTTCAGAAAGAACGACCATTCCCGGCCAGGATGACTTGTTCGATCCTCACTACTATCTCCTAAGGAGGGTATGAGAGGCTTATCGTGTTTCTACATCGAGGTTTGAGCTGAAGTGCTTCGCACTGAAGTTCGTATAAACCAAGACATCGGTCTCTGCTTTATAATCCATTGGATTCATCCATCAGACCGAAGGAACACGATCATCTACCGATCGAATGGAGTGCATTCACTTTTTATCTCAAGCACATCGATCGACGCCGATTAGTAAAGAGAAGCTTGCACTTCAAATCTTATGCCTGACTTGATCGATGCCCAATGGGAGGTGCACTTTCCAGCTTATCCATAACCCCCCATTGAAAGCATAGGCCAGACTTCGGAATGTTTCCATGACCCCGATGAGAACATCGAACCCTCTACCTACGGTAAGAGCGAGTTAAATCTTGCTCTTCATCCGAACTCTGGTTCCTGATCATACACCGGCCTCCGGAAGTCCATGCTCTATCCTCTTTGAAGGCCGAGTGTCTTTCTGAGCTTGAGTTCACTCGGAGATCGGTACCTATTGGTGAAGCACTAGCCTCAGTGCTCGATCTTCTCGTCTCCGAGTTCTGCGACCCCAGTGCTATAGTCCTCGAGTCCCGTGACCACCTCAGGGAATGCCTCGGCCTCTCTGGGATGATCATGCTTGACCCTAGCCTCGATACACCTTTGTGGGCTCGAGTTCGTATATGCACTACCCTTGCAGATCAGAGCTTAGCATTACATCAACATTGTCTGCAAGGAGATGGTCATAAGTTGAGACAGGAGATCACAAGACACTCGCATCCTGAGCACTCTTGGGACTCATCTAGTTTCCCCAGGAAGAATTATCCTTCGGGTACCTTGTGGACCGTGGTCATGCAGGAGAAGGAAGTTACCAAGATAAAGAGGAGTAGGCAAAGGACCACAGGAAGGCAGCACCATTGTGGCGACACGAACGCTTCATGATTACCGTCAGAGGTGCCTACACTTTTTGATGAACCGAGTATGTCGCCAAGGTGAGTTCCCCCAGGTTCTCTGTGGGTATATCATGGTTTGGCCAAGGTTGTTATATAGTAGAGGATGAATTTTCAACCTCAATCTTATCCTATCCTTAAGCCTAAGCCAACCTTTCCATCTCGGGGAATCCACCTAGGCCGTCGATCCTGAGACTTGCTGGAGCCCACACGAGAAAGGGGAGGGCTAGAGGGGCCCACCTGGGGCCGGCCGAAACCCTGGTGCCGCCTCTCCCCTTCTTCTTTCGCGTGTGCGTCTCATTCTCCTCCAGAAACCTTCTCTCTGCCGCCCGACGAGTTTTCGCGTTGCGAGAATCCATCTCCTCCACCTCACCATCCTCAGCTCATCACTGCATCCATGGTCGGCTACGGTTTCGCCCAGCTCCGTAGGGCGGCTTCGCCCCTCACATCAGGGGGGAGCCCCTCTCATCTCGTCGACCTCCGCGACCTGGATGAAGTGATGGGATCGCCGGAGGCCATGACTCCCGAGAGAGGCAGGAGTGTAGACAGCACTCGCAGGATGCGCACTGACTCCCCAGTGCAGTCGTCCCGGCGAGGCTCCTCCTCCCCGCCTTCTTTCCCGATCAGGATGGCCACCATGGGGAACAAGACCGCTGCCAAGCACATCTTGTTTGACGATCCCCCTGGGCCACCTCTGAAGCCAGGAGAGCGCTACATTGGGTCTGACTTCAACAGCTACGAATAAGCTTTCTGCCATACTTATGAGCAGGATGTGTGGGACGAGTTCCTGCTTCCACAGACCCGGTGCAAGATCTTCGGAGTGAAGACAGCCACTGGAGGCTATGGTACACCCTACCATAAGCCGCCTCAGTGGGAGCGAGTCATCACCAAGATCCTTGCAGACATCCGAGTGATGGTGCCAAGAAGACCCCAGCACTAGCAAAGCTAGCAAACAAAGTAGCTGAGCTGTTCTTAGAGCATGAGAAGCTAGTTGAAGAGCTGGCTAAGCAGAGGGATGAGTATCGTGAGCTCAGGTTTGAGTATCACCAGCTGGAGGAGGACATGACCCAGAAGCTGCAGAGGTTGGTAGTTGCTGAGGGAAAGGAGCAGATCCTTTCTGAGTAGTGGGGATTAGCCCCAGCTTTATTTCATTAGGTGCTAGTCTAGGTCTAGGTTTGATTTCCCTTTATTTCCCTTTTCATTTATTTCTTTTGCATGTGTGTAAGCACCTAATCATTTCATTTGAAACATTTGGATTTGAATAAAGTGGCTCACCGGTCATGTAACCCGGTTCAGCCACCCATTGTGTCATTACTTTGGTCTCTTTGATTTAGAGGACATCTAGGTTTGAGACAGTGTGGGGGAAGAGCCACAACTCTCCCAATGTAGGCACGATGTTTCCCATACGTACCCACTGTGAGCACTCCGCGCTAGCCGATCGATCACCTACAGAGAACCTGAACGGGACCCGCACGAGTTCACTCCTATGGAGAGCCTCTCATGGTTCATCTCTCATGCATAGCGCCGCTTTGCATCTCGACAACTCACTCTCTTTCATTCTTGAGTTTTATAAGCTATATCTGTCTACCTCTAAAAATTAAAACTCGAATGATGATGCTAAAGATCACCCAGCTTGCCTGTACCTAAGTAGACTTACATATGTTTTATTCCTTGTTATCTACCTGATGCTTGTGAACCATAACCTTGTTAAGGACAAGCATGTTCACCTAAGTAATTGACGAGTATGATATAGCTGGATGATATGATCTATTGCTCTGATGACTAACTCTCTTGGGGAATTTATTTTTGAAAACTCAAAACCCCTTGGAAAGGCTCCTCTTTGATATGCCTCCGTCCCATTAGAGCCATATAATCTTTGTAGGCAAAAAAAACCTTTGACTCATATGCTGCTTGTTATTACATTGAGCCTTGTCAAATTCTGTGACCCTTGTGAGAATTCTTTTCATTACTTTCATGATCAAGATTTATGTGCACCCCACCTATTTCCCCTTGCTATGCTTCTACACTAGAAGTTAGCATTATATCATTTATACCACAAAAGTAAAAGCTCCATATGTGGTATGACCTCTCTCTCTAAAACTATCCTTCAAGGAAGAGATATGGGTGTTGGCATTTCTTAATGTCACAACTAACGGCACCGGGTTGGCGTGAACATCAAGACTTGCCGAAGGTTAATCTAAACGATCATGAACGAATCCGCAAGTGCACAGATAAACCATTGTAGCATTTCCCCAAGGAAGGAGAGTATTCCAAGGGTATCGTATCCATGGAAGGCAATGGCGGATATCTTAGACTTATGCTTTTGCTCTGAATGTAAACCAAGAGATAGATATAGGGAACAACACACTCAAAGGCAGGGGTAAGATAGAAGATATACGGGGTAGTGTGACACACACACTCAAATCTACCTCTACTCTAGCACACTACGGAGTAGGGGGAACATACGAGTTAGCTCTAGGTTCTAATGTACTAAACATACAAAGCTAGAAGATACAAGAGATGGGCATGAGTATTGCATGAGAGAGATAAGGTTCAGCACCCAGGTACAAACGGGGAGCTAGCCCATGATGACCAGCACTGTGCAAAACTAGACTTTAGACTCCTACAGCAGGTACCCTAGCATGGAGGTTGCCCTAGGATCCAACAGGGCTGTCACCACCTGAGGACCGACCTCTCATTACGGGGGGTATGCTCATAACTATCATAGCCAAACAACCCAGGCACCATGCCTCCGTTGCTGCTAGACTCCACCTGGCCCGGGCTATTGTGACCCAGGGTAAGAGCCACCAGAAGACTGGTCAACTAGACCGAGTACCGTAGCTTGAACACAGACCTCATGCAACACTCTCATGCCATCTAACAAGATCAACTAAGGCTAGACATACGAACAAATATGAACTCTCTTATGTCTAATCAATAAGATCAAAGAACACGAGCCTCTAACTTATGAACAAACACATAAGGAAGGAGTTTATCACCCTTCAAGTGGATTAAAAGGTAGTGTTCACGAAGAACACGAGCCTCTAAATGATGAACAGAGGATGAACTCAAGAACATATCAAGAATATGATCTACCATGACTTTATATGAAATAGCTGAATAACTGAAGTAGATCAAAGTCATACAAAGAAATAAAGATAAAAGAGAACTCATACCTAGACTTCCAAAAGGACTTGGAACCTGAATAAGAGCTACTCTAGCCTACCCCCTAGCCTTGGAAACTAAAAGTGAGAGGAGAATGAGAGAGTGGTGTGTGAGAAATGGGAGCCCCTCCCCTTCTATTTATAGGCAAAGGCAAGGCTTGCTCGGACGCCCAAATGGCCCCTAAACACCCGGGAGTGAGGCAATGGACCAATAGGGAGCTGCCATGTGGAGGGCCAGGATGGGGCCCCTAGGTTGGTTCGGCCGATCCCAAGGTCGGCCGGCCCCCTAGTGTGGCCCCACCTGGTGGTTTTCCACTGGGTGGCTGCCCTGTGGGCCCTCTGATCCATCCCCGGTGCATGGCTTGATTTGGTATCTAAGGTGGGCCCTTTGATCCATGTCAAGTCCATGTGGCGTCCTCTGATTCGTCGGTGAATGCCTCCCCTGGATCGATGACGTGGATTGCCATGTTTCCCTTGGTGGCAGCCACCTCCTCAGCTGAGTTGGCATGGTTCCTTCATAGAAGTTGAGTTTCCATCTCTTTTAAGGGGTAAATCACCTACATACAAATAATCTCCAAGGACAAGTGGAACTACATTATTCAAACCTAAATGCTAGTAAACAGTGCATATGCCTCCATTTATGTGAGTGTATTGAGGATTGGAAATGGTGAATTTCCACCGTCAACAAACTCCCCCAAGCTAACCTCTTGCTCATCTCGAAGCAAGACATTAGAGACTTAGGTTGGTTGATCAGGAGTTGCTACAATGTTGTATTCTCAACTTATGGCAAACATACAGCAAAGTACTCTACCAAGAGTTGAACAAGTCGGCAATGTTCTTACCTTTCACCTGATACATGGGGCATATAGCTTTACCTGCCTTGGGTGGTTGAGAGACAGAATGGTTATGTAGCATGTGCATAATCACTCATACCTTGATCAGCTATCAATCCGGAGGTTTTGCATGTTTTTCAAAAGAAAATTAGAGTTCATCAAATGATACTCTCGGATCGCTCAAAGGTGTATGGTTCCTCACCAAGGCATCAATATTGCCTTTCTTCACATTCTACTCCTAATAGGCTGTATGTGGAGCTGTAGGAAGGGAAGATGTGGCATACTTGCCTCTCATGTTTTGGTAAGTCAAAGACCGGATCCTTGGAAGAAACAAACATACATCCTGATCAAGATGTGCATATGTGTGTGATGGATATGAGCATGGCAAGGTGGATACTAGGCCCGGAAGTGGGTGCTAGATATTGCCATGTTTTATATGAGGAAACGAGGGATTGATGGTATGGTGGGCACTAGCCCTGGAGTAGGTACTAGTTATTACCATCTATATGGTGGAACTCTTTCTCTTACACATATCAATCCCTTTTTCTCCTTTGAAATTTTTCAAGACTTGGGCTAGCTCTCTTTATTTATTTTTACCATGCTTTTGAGCATGCTTTTCTTTTCTCTCTTTTTTTAAACTAGCCCTTGGTCTCTATTGGAGATATTTGGAGAGGGATGAATAATGCAAAGATACATAGAGTTTTATTTGAGAAAGAATGCATAGGCATATGGAACAAATGATGAATGCTAACTTCCACTGTAGAAGTTTTAGCATGAACGTGTACGTGATCTTGATCAGGGGAGTATGAGTTCTAACAAGGGTCACAACAATTTAACAAAGCTCAATGAGAGAACAAGCTGCATATGTGGATGCTAAGAACTAGAATCTACATATGGCCTTGGATGGCAAATTCTCATCATTGAGGAACTCATCATGTTTTGATTTTTCAAAAAGGAAAACTCCGGATGTCAAGCATCACTAAGCACAAGATCATAGCACTCTATTATACCATATCATGTCTCACAACAACTTAGACAAGGATCATGCTTTTTGCTACCCACAGTTTTCAAGCTAAGGTTTGAACATACAAGCCAACAAACTCAAAACTTAGGTAGGATACAAAGTCGTAAACAAGACATACGAGGAGAATAAACAGAGCAACTATTCATCATTTCAACCATAGAGGCAAAGCATTCTTACTAAGCATATCAAAGCAAACTAAGCAAATGATGATGATGAAAGCAAATGAATATTTTTGGTCTCTTTATTTTGCAGATTTTTTTTGGATTTTCATTTATAAGATATTCTGAAAACAAAGGAAGATACAAGTTACCTCAGAATGGGGGTCCTCCCCCAAGCTAGCTTCAGGCTCACTGCGGAGGAGGGAAGAAGAAACCCTGACTCATGCAGTAAGCCCTCTGCGTCTCCATGTATTGCCACTGATCTTGCTGCATGGCTGCTATCCTCTCACCAGCCTGACGCTGCCACGCTGAGGTAGACTCGACGTGGGTGTTCAGCGTCTCCTCCAATCCCGTGACCTGGATGGTGAGCTCTCCCATCTGCTGCACGAGCTGAGCGTCACGTGCAGAGGCTGAAGAGTGTCGCCAGAAGGATGAAGACAAAGGTGGACCACTGGAGCTAGAACTAGAGGGTGTGGCCCACTGAGCTCTGCTCGCGCCTGCCCAAGTTGTGCCACTCGCACTCGGCTGGTAGGTGGGCTAATCCCAACCAGGTGCATATCCAGGGGTAACCCCGGACATGTACCCCGCAGGGGCCCCTCCTGCCACTGGTGGTGTAGCAGGCTGTGGCTGAGGTGGTGGTGTCGGCTGTGACAAGTTAGTAGCATGGTACAAGCTCAAGGAATGTCCGGATGGACATCACTCTTGAGCTCGCCCTAGCGAGAATGCAGAGAACACAAAAGAGAAGTAGATTGCTTTTCCTAGATTAGAATTTTATTGCAATGGAAAATGAGGATAACTTGCCAGACTTACCTGTCGGTGCAGAGCTCATTATTTTAAGTCTTTAGAGCTAGACTTGGTCCCAAAGTTCTCACCTGGGCAGTGGGGCAGCCGTTTCCTTCAGAGGAGAAGTCGGCTTCCTACTCACCCTCCGCCACATCTTTTGAGTGTTGTGTGGGTTGTGATGTGTAGGAGGTAGTCTCTTGGACTGGGACTGAGACTTCCAATACTGTTTCTGTCCTGTGCCCATGAGTTGGTGTTCTTCCTTCAAAAAATTCTTCATGAATGCAATGAGGCTGTCCACTTGCCGTGATGTCAGTTTGACCTCTCGTGCAGGGGTGTCGGAAGTTGGTAAATCCTTGACCATCGAGCATTGTTCTTTTCTTGGACGAAACTCGAACCTCTCCTCTTTGCCATTGATGTAGAGACGGATCACACCAGCCCCCACATCAATTTGTGCATCAGCTGTACTCAGAAATGGTCGCCCAAGTATGAGCGGCACCTCCTTGGCGATCTCCATGTCCAGCACCACAAAGTCAACGGGAATAAAGCAATCTCAGACTTTCACTGGAATGTCCTTAGCTATCCCCACTGGGTATTAGACGGAAGAATCGGCCAGCTGCAGCTGCAAAGTGGTTGGAGATAAACTTGTGTAGTTGAGTTGATCAAAGACTACCTTAGGCATGACGCTGACGCTGGCCCCTAAGTCATAGAGAGCATGGTCGAAACGTTGGGTCCCAATCATACAAGTGATTGTGGGACACCCTGGATCCTTCTTCTTCTCAGGAAGGCGGTTGAGTATAGCAGCACTGCACTCCTCCGTGAGCTGTACTACTTCGGTTGTGGGAAGAACCCACTTCTTGGTTAGGATGTCCTTGAGATAACACGCGTAAGTGGGTACGCGTATTGCCTCAAGCAATGGAACGTTGATATAAACTTTCTGAATCATATCCACGAAGCGATTGAACTGTTCATCTATTGTTGCCTTCCTGCCCTTTTGAGGGAACGACATGACATTGGCTTCTATGGAACCCGGATGTGCCGTCACTCCTACAGGTGCTTTATCTATTGGTGGCACCTTCCTTACCTGGGGAAATTCTTCCGAGTCGGATGAATCCTCATGGATATTCTCAACTTCTGTTATGCCTTTCTTATCTGTCCCTGCATGGTTAGGATACGGTGGATCCCGAGTGGATTTACCTCCTCTCGTGGTTACGGCATTTGCATTCTCAACAGAGGGAACAGAAGCGACCAGCTGGGCCAACTGAGTTTCTAACATTTTGTTGAAACTTAGTTGACTCTTCTGAGCAGAAGAAAAACTATCAAGCTTAACATTGAGGCTTTCCACAGTTTTATCAAGGGTAGCTAACTTTTTGTTAATACCTTCATTAATCTTAGCTTGCCCAAAAACGAGATCTCTCAAGGAGGGTTGGTTAGGATTGTACGAGTTACCTTGGTTACCTCCTTGACAGTAAGGGCGTTGTTGATTCCACGATTGGCCTCCTTGTTGAGGTGGACGATAACCGTTGTTGTTGCCGTTCATGTACATCACTTCCTCCTGAGTCTCAGGACAATAGTTGCCTGAGTGCCCAGTGTTGCCACAGACCTCACAGGTCATGTGAGAGTCCATAGGCAGAGTAGTGGTGGCCATGGCAGCCTTCTCGCTGGTGTAATCATCCAATCTCTTCATGAGAAGATCCATCTTGGCAGTAATCATGTCTGCTTCCTTGACAGTATGAGTACCCCTCGGTCGTGGCTGGAGTCTTTCATCACTCCACCCTTGGTTGGAGACCATCTTCTCCATGAGTAATTTAGCATTATCAACAGTGAGTGAGAAGAATGCTCCTTGAGCAGCAGCATCAATATGGCCTCAGGCTGTCGGAGTCAATCCATTATAGAAGCTTTGAAGAATAAGCCAATCCTCTATCCCATGGTGAGGACAGGCCAGGACATACTCCTGAAGCCTTTCCCAAGCCCCTGGAATAGACTCACTTGCTGCTTGCTGAAAACTAGAAATCCTTCCACGAAGAGCATTGGTTTTACCCAATGGGAAGAACTTCTTTTGGAATGCCTCTGAACACTTACTCCAAGTGTCAATAGCTTCACGATTCGCATAGAACCATTGCTTAGCTTTCCCCAGGAGGGAGAATGGAAATAGCCCTAAATGAACAGCGTCCATATTTGCACCCCTGATGACGAAAGTGCTGCATAGCTCTAGGAATTGCTGCAGATGAGCATTGGCATCCTCATTTGGCTTGCCACAGAATGGGCTAGCCTATACCATCGTAATTAGACCCGTCTTGATCTCAAAATTTTCAGTCCCCATTGCCACCTCAGGGCCTTGCAGCACCTGGTCAGCGGAAGAGGCTCAGTACTCACGAAGTGTCTTCTGGGCCATAGCATTGGACGTGGATCGTACAAAGGAAGCTGGTTCGCCGTCCGAACGAGTACGACGAGGTGAGCTGAAATGAATTCGAGCTTTCCTCACAAGTGACTCGGGATCTTCAGTAAAATTCCCCGGTAGGTCGAAACTAGTCATACACTACCAGTCTTCATCATCCAAAGATAAATGAAGACAATCAAGGTTAGCCTGCATTGAGAGTTGTCCTAACCTACTCAGAGTTTATAAACAGATGCAAAGCATAGTCATGATAATCCTGTGCATTCCCCGGCAACAGCGCCAGAAAAGCTTGTTGGCATTTCTTAATGTCACAACTAATGGCACCGGGTTAGCATGAACATCAAGACTTGCCGAAGGTTAATCAAAACGATCTTGAACGAATCCGCAAGCGCACAGATAAACCATTGTAGCATTTCCCCATGGAAGGAGAGTATTCCAAGGGTATCGTATCCGTGGAAGGCAATGGCGGATATCTTAGACTTATGCTTTTGCTCTGAATGTAAACCAAGAGATAGATATAGGGAACAACACACTCAAAGGTAGGGGTAAGATAAAAGATATACGGGGTAGTGTGACACACACACTCAAATCTACCTCTACTCTAGCACACTACAGAGTAGGGGGAACATACGAGTTAGCTCTAGGTTCTAATGTACTAAACATACAAAGCTAGAAGATACAAGAGATGGGCATGAGTATTGCATGAGAGCGATAAGGTTCAGCACCCAGGTACAAATGGGGAGCTAGCCCGCGACGACCAGCACTCTACGAAACTAGACTTTAGACTCCTACAGCAGGTACCCCAGTGCGGAGGTTGCCCTAGGATCCAACAGGGCTGTCACCACCTGAGGACCGTCCTCTCATTACGGGGGGTATGCTCATAACTATCGTAGCTAGACAACCCAGGCACCATGCCTACGTTGCTGTTAGACTCTACCCGGCCCGGGCTATTGTGACCCAGGGTGAGAGCCACCAGAAGACTGGTCAACTAGACCGAGTACTGTAGCTTGAACATAGACCTCATGCAACACTCTCATGCCATCTATCAAGATCAACTAAGGCTAGACATACGAACAGATATGAACTCTCTTATGTCTAATCAATAAGATCAAAGGGTCGTGTTCGTGAAGAACACGAGCCTCTAACTTATGAACAAACACATAAGGAAGCAGTTTATCACCCTTCAAGTGGATCAAAAGGTAGTGTTCACGAAGAACACGAGCCTCTAAATGATGAACAGAGGATGAACTCAAGAACATATCAAGAATATGATCTACCATGACTTTATATGAAATAGCTGAATAACTCAAGTAGATCAAAGTCATACAAAGAAATAAAGATAAAACAGAACTCATACCTAGACTTCCAAGAGGACTTGGAACCTGAATAAGAGCTACTCTAGCCTACCCCCTAGCCTTGGAAACTAAAAGTGAGAGGAGAATGAGAGAGTGGTGTGTTAGAAATGGGAGCCCCTCCCCTTCTATTTATAGGCAAAGGCAAGGCTTGCTCGGACGCCCAAATGGCCCCTAAACACCCGGGAGTGAGGCAATGGACCAATAGGGAGCTGCCACGTGAAGGGCCAGGATGGGGCCCCTAGGTCGGTTTCGGCCGATCCCAGGGTCGGCCGGCCCCCTAGGGTGGCCCCACCTGGTGGTTTTCCACTGGGTGGCTGCCCTGTGGGCCCTCTAATCTATCCCCGATGCATGGCTTGATTTGGTATCTGAGGTGGACCCTTTGATCCATGTGAAGTCCATGTGGCGTCCTCTGATTCGTCGGTTAGTGCCTCCCCTGGATCGATGACATGGATTGCCATGTTTCCCTTGGTGGCAGCCACCTCCTCAGCTGAGTTGGCATGGTTCCTTCATAGAAGTTGAGTTTCCATCTCTTTTAAGGGGTAAATTTCCTACATACAAATAATCTCCAAGGACAAGTGGAACTACATTATTCAAACCTAAATGCTAGTAAACAGTGCATATGCCTCCATTTATGTGAGAGTATTGAGGGTTGGAAATGGTGAATTTCCACCGTCAACAATGGGCTATGAAAAAAAGAGAAATATAAATACACATGGCCAAAGCATGTTTTGAAAAAAAGAGAGAGAAAGGATAGCCCATATCCAAAATAAAGAAGGAGAAAAGAGAGGGATGGTCATGCAGAAAGGAGTTCCATGATTTTGATGGTAATAACTAGTGTCCACCTTACCATCCACCCACAGTTCTCACCATATATATGTATGGTAATATCTAGCACTCATTCTGGGCTTAGTATCCACCTTACCATACACACCATAGCCATACCGGTGCACATCTTGATCTGATGGTATATTTGATTTCCTCTGTGGATCCAGTCTTTGACTTTGCAAAAGATGTGATGCAAGTATGTTTTCTCTTTATCCTACCCTGAGCTCCACATATAGCCGTCATTAGAAGTAGGATGAAGAAAGGCAAATGCCTTAGTGAGGACATATACACATTGAGCGATCTGAGAGAATCAAATGAGGAAGCCACCAAGAGTTTTGTTTATGAAAATCTTGCAAAACCCCAAGGTGTTTATCATCAGGTGCATAAGTTAATTGATTCATAGCTGTTCTACTTTTCAATCACCCAAGGGAACATGATAGCCACTACACAGAGGTTCACAGGAGCAAGGTATGACTTGGAATATCTCTTATGTTTGTCTTACTCTTTCGTATTCATGACCCACTTGGCTTTGTTTCCCCTTCACTCGGGATGAGCAAAGGTCAAGTGTGGGGGTGTTGTTGATGGCTGATATTTGCCATTTTTATGGCCGTCAACTCCTGCAAATTGGAGCATGAATTGCACATTCACACTAGAATAGGAGCTTAAACTCATACTTTCCACCAGTGTCGATGTCTATTCAAATGCAAATATTTAGCATAAGAAATGGGAGCAATCCATGCACTTTCACTCCACTCCAATCCAAGGCACTCAAATGCTGGCCAACCAGGGGTTGCCACATGGATTCTTCTGGATCCATGATGTCACCAATCCATGTGAGGGACTCTCGACGAATCATACGCTGCCACATCAGCATCACAAGGATCCATGGGCCCACTTTGCCAACTAAACCGCCAGGAAACGTGCCATGCATGGAGGAGAGGCACTAGGGCCCACATGGAAGCGAGCCAGACGAAGCACAAGCCATGAGGCAGGCCGAGAGCTTCGACCGACCCTAGGATCGGAAGAAACCGACCTAGGGTCGGTTGATCTCCCCCCTCCACGTGTTGCTCGCTCATTAGTCCTTGGCTGCATCCCGGGGTGTTTTGGAGCACTTGGAGCCTCGGAGCAAGCCACCTCCTTGTCTATAAATAGGAGGGGAGGGGCTCCATTTCATACACACCACCAAGCTCTCAAGTTCCACTTCTCTCTTGTGTAGCTCTCTCCCTCTCTCTAATTCTTCCCATGTGAGGTGATTCTCACCTCTATGTGGTAGAATGGTGATGAGGAGAGATCTAGATTAGAATTAGTTGAGAGGTAGAGTAGGGGTGAGGAGTGAGTTGATGTCGTCGTGGATGCTTGTTCTTCATTTAGATCAAAGTGAGTATTTCAGCATTTCTTATTTAGACTATAGTGGACATCATGCATGCTTGATTTGTTCTTGTGTTCGTGGCTCATTCATAAGTCAGAGGCTTGTGTTCTTTGTGACACAAGGCTTCGATCCTTTAGAGCCAAATCAGTAGTTCATATACCTATTTGCATGCTCTAATCCTGTTTAGCTGAGTAAGTCTGTTGTATCTTGTTTATTTGCATCCATAGCTTCCTTTCTGCTTCGTAGCTCAATGAATGATAAGATGATCTGAATTCGATCTTTCTCTTGTTCGTGGGACCGTATCTTTACGGGTGCTATAGTGTAGTTAGCGGGTCGACAGACGTAACCGCACTATAGTATTTATCTAGGGTATTAACGTGGTGTCTGGACCCTGGTTTTCTTGCGAAGACCACGTACGATCATAGCGTAAGGGTAGGCCACAGTGGTGATAGCCTGTTGGACCCTTTGTCAACCCTCTATGTCGCGTACCGAGTTAGGCTCGTTTGCCAGCACATTGATGTGCTGTCGCCCCGCGGGGATGACTGAGACCTGACAGATGCATCTTGAGAACTAAGTCCCTTAAGGAAGTGCTTCTTGTATCCCGACCTATCCCAGTGAAAGCTGGTGTCCTTGGATAGACCCTCTCTTGTTACTCTCCGTCCTAGGAACAAAACCCGATGGGAATACTCATTCTCCTAGGGAGAAGTGCTACAACGGTGTATCCGTGCGCTTGCGGATTCGTTCGCACTCGTCAGTGTACCCGGGAGTTTCTTACACGCTCACGCTACCACGACGCCTAGTGTTGAGGTTAAGAACTGCCAACACTAGCCTCTTCTATCCGTGCATTGTGAGTTTCCACATCGGGAATTTCTCAAACCTCGCCGGATATCCAACCACAAAACTCAAATATATCTTTTTTGTGTTCACCTCCTTGACCACAACCCAATATATGAGTATGGATGAATATTTTGAGGAAGATTATAAGGAAGGTGCTTCAAAGTAAGGGGGACTTCCAAAAGGATCCCAAGGAGATTTTTCATGTATCTCCCTCTAAGAAAATATGAGAGCTTCAATTCCCACCTTGGCACATTTATCACCTCTTTTGCCCGAGGACGAGCAAACGTCTAAGCATGGGGGGTTGCCAAGGAAGTGCTAGTATAGTCTAGAGTTCAAGGGGAGCAAATAAAAAAAAAGAAAGAAAAAAGAGAGAGAGAAAGTATGATGAAAAAATGATAAAGAAGAAAAAAGAAAGAAAGAAGAAAGAAAAAAAATATATATAATAATAAAGCTCCCCGGTTCTCTAGCTATGTTTAGTGCTTTTTGAGTTTTCAAGAGGATTCTAGATCAAGACCCATACTCATCTTTCCAACCATGTGCAATCTGATAACAAGGACTTTGTTTGTGCCTTGGGATCACTCTTTGCCATTTGCACATGTCCACCTATCTAAAAGTGTATGTGTTCATCTCTCCCCCCTCCTTGAACATTATTTTTCCAATGACCTTTTTGACGAGTCTCGGTAAGACCATGAGAAGCTAGTCTTGTTTTAATAATATCTCAACTATAATTTCTTGGTAGGACTAAACTTTCCTAAAGTTCCATATAAAGCCTTCCACCATATACTTTCAGAGAGGAAAGGAGTAGAACAAGTAGGCTTGAGAGACAAGATGAGATGAGAGTACATGAGCAAAGTGCAAGATGGTTATTTTT
Source organism: Cenchrus fungigraminus (assembly GCA_036936925.1). Taxonomy (NCBI): domain Eukaryota; kingdom Viridiplantae; phylum Streptophyta; class Magnoliopsida; order Poales; family Poaceae; genus Cenchrus; species Cenchrus fungigraminus. The sequence continues at coordinate 72,645,439 of CM072769.1, read as the reverse complement.
GATCTTGGTAAAGCAATTTTTCTCTTTATCTCATTCTTTATTTTTCAAAATTTCTGAGATTTGTTTAAAAGTTTGAGAGCTTGATCAAGTACTTGTGGAAAGAGCTTGAATGATATCTACCGTCCATAAAGATAAAAGTTTGTACATTATGGAACTTTAATGAATATAAATTTAAAGAGCATTATGTTTTCTCATGTATGATCAAGTGCAGGGTGTGAACATTGAAAGGCAACACTGATGTCCATTGAAGGCTTACTCGAGGACGAGCAAGGTTTAAGCATGGGGGGATGTTGGCAGTCGATTTTCGTCAACCTAGCCACATGTTTACCTTCTATGTTGGTATAAATTTGTTATTTACACTAACGATCCTAACCCTCATTATATGTCAAGTTCCCACTCGCATGTGGTTTTTGGAGATCATTGTTTACACAGGAATCAAGAGCTTAAATGAGGACTTCCGGGTAAAGTTCATCAAGGGTTTTACAAGGTGATCACAGACCCCAGGACAAGTCAAGATACAAGATGAACATGACTCCAAATGAACCAAGGACTAAAGCGTGAAGCCGAGAAGTGCTGAGGACCTAGACGGAAGATGCAGAAGTTCATACGCCAAGCACCATTGTCTAAACCGCCAGAAAAATGACGTCAAGGACCCACATGCAGCTCGACAAAAAGTCAGGAAGTCGCGAGAAGCAACGAGGAGGAAGCTGGGGCCGAACTGGGCCGTATTGGGCCTAGGCCGGCCGGCCCAGCCCACTTCGGGCCCGATTCGGCACCCCCTTTGACCTAGGTGATCTTCGGGTTATTTATAGCCCCCGTGCCTCGAGCCACACATCAAGCAATTCGTCATCCGCCGCCGAGGAGCAGAGAAGAGAGGGACACCCTTCCGAAGAGGAGAGGGTCGAGATGATTGACTAGGGTTTCACTAGCCGATGTGGGAACCTTGCATGGAAGACCACGTCGGAGTTCTAGAAGCTAAGGATCAAGATCAAGGTAGGATCCCGGTGGTGATCTTGTCCATGTATCATACTTCATGTTGAATTTGCAAGATTGAATCCGATTTCTAGCGATCAAGTGTTTCCCTCTCGATTTTGTCTTCACTTTGGTTTTCTTATTCTCTAATCTATTCCGGATAGATTGCTTAGGATGTTCTTGTAGCCATGGTGGCTAGAGGTGCACACCTGACCTACCGAGCATTTTCAACACGTTCCTCGTGAATGTGCTCTTAGGTACACCTACACAATAAGCAGGACATCGTGACAGGATGTTGACCACGTGTACGGTAGGTGCCTATGAGGGTTGGAATGGAAGCCAAGATTTAAAGAGGCTTTTAATGAGATTCGTTTGCTTTATTCTTCTTGGTTTTGGAACTTTAACAAATGACCCGATCCAATCTCTAGATTGGTTTTACCTCCTCTTTCCCTTGCTACCTCCGGTGTTTAATAGATTAGATGTGTTTTCATGGTTCTTCCTTAGATTAGATGCAAAAACCCCTTTCAAGGTCAAAGCGTTTTCCACTTATTAGATTGGATCTTGCGTTACACATTGTTGCACGTATTCGATACCTTGGGTTCGCCACTCAAGGGAAGAAGGGTCCCTTGACTACAACAGAGGATTTGTCCACTTGCAAGTCCAAACGAACTTTGCAACGATAATCAAATGTCAACAATATCCTTGATTTGGACCAAATTGCCCCTGAGAGATGTGTATCTTACATTTATGCACTAGGGGTAGTTGTGTCATTTGCCACCTCCAGGAGACTTAGTATAAATAGAAGGTAGAAAGGATGGCTAGGGTTACTTGCTTTGGACTGCTTCTTTTCCCTGTATTTCCTTAGGCTAGATTCTTGTATAGACTCTGACCTCTGGATGTATGGAAGCATTCGGCATTGTGATGATTTCCCTCTCTTTGCTCTTTGTGATTTTCGTGTCATTTTCGAAGCTATTTTTGGGTGTTTTCGTTCCTCGCTTGATTCGTCGATTTGAGGGCGTTTCCTCCCGGATTTCTTTGAGGGGATCACACATGAGTACTTGGTGACTCTTTTCTTGGTGATCTTGCACCCTCAAACACCGGGAATAGCTTTGGATTTGAAGCTTTTTGGGTGAACTCGAGTTGATGCTTTGAGCGCATGATATTTGCGATTCCGGTTGATTGGATAGGTTTGGGGCTCCAAGATTTTAGGCATAGCTTCTCCTAGAGACGCTTCTCATCTACCTAATATTTGGGCTCAATCCGTCCAGCGGTTTGGGAGATTCGTGGAACAGAAGTTGAGTTGAAGTCCGCGGGCGATTTTCTGGGCTACCCCGGGTGACCCACCACCTATGGCCGGGTGACTCTAGGTGGCGTTGACTTTCGAGTTCCTCTTCTTCCGATTTAGATCTATAGAGTTTCCTTGATCTTTTTGAGGAGATTTTTTAGGATAAACTTCTTAGTGTTGTTGCAAAGTCTTGGTTAAAATTTCGAGATTTTAGGAGGTCGTTTGATTGGGTTTTGAATTTTTATTCGATCGTCAACTTGCTAATTTTCTGGGTGCCCAGGGTGACCCGGCCCCTATGTTAGGGTGACCTGTTTTGCCTCTATTGGGAGGCGGGTGACCCGCCCCCTATGTCAGGGTGACCCGTCTTGGTTCAGTTTTGCCCGGTTTGCTTTAGCTCTTTGTTTCGTGCTTCCACTAGGTGAACCAAGGATCGTTCCTAAGGCTAGTAGTCCCTTTATGACTATGTAAGCTTGACGATTAGCTTTAGCGAGTGTAGGATTCGTGGGTTTGATTTTGGGACATAGGCCGAGTTCTTGGAGAAGAATTTTTATCAGCTCCCATTCGCTACCCCCTCTCTGGTCACCTAATCGGTCCTTCAATTAGTATCAGAGGTGGTTACAGATCTTTGTGATTCTAACCAGTCTAAGATCCAAAGATGGGAGACTATGGTAAGGGGTCGAGTCCTCCACACTTTGATGGCAAGAATTACCAAATGTGGGAGAGGCACATGGGCGCGTTTTTGCGAGGAAAAGGAACTTTGATCTGGGAAGTGACTCAAAATGCAAACTATGTCATTCCTGATAGTTTCCTTCTTCCAGGTTCACGGGACATGTTTGAGGCCAACAACAAGGCCGTGGATTACTTGTTCCGTGCTCTTTGTGCCTCAGAGTTTGATCGAGTGTACGGAGAGGATGTGGCCGAAAAGATTTGGATGATGCTCAAGAATGCTCATGTTGGGAATGCTGAGGTGCAGGCTCGCTTGTTTGCCACTCACCAGAGAGAGTATGAGAACTTCACTCATCTCCCCGGTGAGTCGATTGATGTGATGTTTCACCGCTTCACCTGCATCGTGAACAACATGAGAGCCAATATGGCTGTGCTTCCTTACACAGATCTTGACAGAGCTATCAAGCTCTTGCATTGTCTTGATCAGTCTGTGTGGAGTGCCATGGTCGAGGCTATTTTGGAGTCGGGCGTGTATGAGACTTTGACTTTGGATGAGCTATTCTCGAAGCTCAAGTCATTAGAGGTTGATAAGGGCCTGAGAGCCAAGGATGAGAGCCTGACTTACTCCCATAGTCGTGCTCTAGCCTCCGGACCTGGACCAAGGACTAATGCTAACCCATCCTCCAAGATGTATTCTTTGTCTTCTCTTATGTCCTTGCAAGATGAGGAGTTTGATGAGCTTGGAGAGGATGAGCTGGCGCTGCTGACTAGGAGGTTCGAGAAGCTGCACGAGGACCGCGTGAACATGAGGAGGATCACACGGACATGCTACAGGCGTGGCAAGAAGGGACACTACATCACCGAGTGCCCATAGGAGATCAAGCCCAAGAACGAGAACAAGTACCGCCTGAGGATCGAGAACACGCACCGCTCGAGGCGTGAACAGAAGCACAAGGACAAGGACAAGGATGAGCAGGGATCAAGGAAGGGTGGTGACAAGAAGAAGGCACGGGCTCGAGTGAAGATTGAGGAGCTAAGTGACTCGAACTCTGAGGACACATCTTCGAGCTCGTGTAGTGAAGAAGAAGACGACGAGCGCAAGAAGAAGAAGAAGTGCTCCTTCAGGAACCTCACCGGCCTTTGTATGATGGGCCACAACACCGGTAGCAAGTCAAGCAAGAAGAGTGGAAAGGATGAGTCCGATGTCGACTCTGACTCTGGGGAAGAGGTAAACCCTGATCTTGCTTTTCTGCTTAAGGAGAATGCGGAGTAGAATGATTTGCTGGATAACCGTGATGAGGTACTTTTTGAGAGGCTAAGAAGATGAGGAGAGAGCTTAGGGCCTCTCTAGAGGAAGCTAGGGAGAAAGTGGTTGAGTTAGAGGCTAGGCATCTTGATGACATGCTTGCTTTGGATGCTCTTAAGTCTTCTCCTATTGTTATTGATGAGGTTGATTGCACTGATTGCCATGCTTGCTTGGCTGATTTGACTGTGCTTAGGGAGAAACATGCCTCTAAGTTGGAGGAACTAGATGTTCTTAGGGCTGAGCTTGATGAGATGAAGTCTAGGAATGCTTTTCTTGGTGCTTGCACATCTTGCCCTGTATTGCATGGTAAACTAGATGAATCTCATGCTAGGATTGTTTCTCTTGAGGCTGCATTTAAAGCTCCTGTTGCTACTTCTTGTTCTACCTATGATTTGCATGCCGAGAAAAATCTAGAGCTTGCACAAATTGTTCATTGGCTACAAAATGAGAATGATGGGTTGTGCACGTTGTTGAGTAGGTTGAGATCACAGGAGCCACAACTGGGGAAGTTGGTGGCTATGTTTAAGAGAGCGGATGGCCATGGTCTGGGTTTTGGGGAGTTTGGTGAGAGCAGTGGTAAGAAAGAGAGAGAGATACCAAACAACCCCGTCCCACACAACCACCAGCCGAATGAGTGAGGTGAGAAAGAGAAGAACACACAGCCATGAGGAAACCCAAAGCCAAGACCGATCCTATTCCATTGTGGCTATTGTGGAAAGGATGGTCATAAGGAGGAGTTTTGTTTTAGGAGGAGAAGGGATGAGAGGTTTGCCAAGGAGATGGCAAACAAGGACTGGTACTGCCCTTCTCGTGGTGTGCCTGAGCCTCATGTTGTGCCTCTACCTAGGGGTGAGGGGTTTGTGTGTACAGTTCCTACTCAGGTGGTGGCTTTGCTCCTTAGAGAGATAAGCATGTTGGGTTTGGCCATGGTGTGTTTGCTGGATGTACTCCACCTCGTGGTTGATATGAGGACGGGACAAAACTGTCGCAGCTTTGAGTCTCAGAGGGGCTATGGGCCACACTTTCCCTTTCGTGGTGACCGTACTCCTCCAGCGAGACGTGAGGTAGTTCAGTGTGCTAGTCGTAGCTCTGGTGGACGTGATAGGCGTGATGTTGCTAACCCCACTTTTGAGCAAATGGCTCGACACTAGTTTGACTCTTTCTGTACTAACCCCAGTGTTGAGACTTTTGCTCACTCTCGGTCTCTTTTTTATTTTGCAGGTGGGAGGCTTGGAGAACATTTGGCGGATCGACTCCGGTTGTTTGTCCCATGACCGAAGTGAGGGGACGGTTCTCTAGCCTCATCCCTGTGGTGTCTTTGGAGCACATCACTTTTGGGGAAATGGACGAGTGTTGACCGAAGGAGCGTTTCAGGTAAGTGTTGGAGCTAGTCGCTCTTGTTGCTTCTTTGGGTCTTTGTGAGTTGCCCTTTTTAGTTTGAGGCTTTGCCCTATCGCATGTGTTTAGGGTGAGCTTTGTATGATCTTCGGCACTAATGCATGAGTTTAGGGGGAGCTTGTGAGCTTGCTTGTTCTTTGCTCTATGACATGTACTTTAGGTGAGCTTTGTATGCTCTTTGGCCCTTATGCATGTGTTTAGGGGGAGCTTGCTAGCTTTGCTTGCCTTTTGCTCTTTGGTCCTTGGGAGCTCACTTTGTAGCATATGTATCATTTGTTGCATTCCATGCATGCATTTTCATTTTGTACCAAAACATGGTAGGATAGTCATCTTTGTATCATATTTGCTAGGATGAGCTTCTCTTATACACTTTGGTCACTATGACATGCCATATGTGAGATATGTGTATGTTTTGGGAATGGTGATATGAATGCTATGCTCTTGATTGTATTGACATATGTTCATGATGAGATAGCTTCATTTTGTGAAAATACTAAAAATACTTCACTCATGAGTAGATACTTTTTCATGCTCAATTTGTGCTCAAATGTCTATATCATGTTTAGCTTGTGCTTGAGTATCATGCTCTTTTCACTTGGGGTCAAAGACCCCTTTGTCATGGTGAATGTTTAGCCCATATGTTCACTTGTGGAGTTGCATAAGCTTCTTTTTGCCGCAAAGGCATTTCATGTACCATGCTTAAATTTGAAAATGAAATTGGTCTATGAATTGCCTTATGCTTAAAAAATGTGCTCATAATCATATCTTTATGCTTTAATGTATATATCTTGGGAGCTAAACCGTTGCATGATGTCTACGATGAGAAGTCTCATTTTAAGAAGTAGACACATGGCTCGGTGGCTTTGACATGACATTTAGCAGCTTATGGGCGTTTGCTATGATCTTGTGATGAGACCTTGTGATCTTGTATGAGCTTTGCGTGATCTAGTTCATTTTTGCTCAAATTGACCATGGATAGGGCCTTGCTCATGAAGGACCAGAATGGCGAATAGAGAGGGGGGGGGGGGGGAGAGTGAATGGGAGCCGATAAAAATTCTTCTCCAAAGAGTAGAACTCGACCTATGGTCCCAAATGCAACTCCAAGATCCTCGACACCCCGCTAGCCGAATCCACGCGCCACTAGAGTGCTACTGGACCTAGGAACTAGCACACCATCGAAAACACTAGAGAACGCAGCGGAAAACAACTCGAGCAAAACTTCCAGACCCAAACCGGTCAGACCGGATACTCAAACCGGTCATACCGATTTGCTTTGACTTAGCCTCTCACAGGGCAGGGAAAACCGGTCAGACCTTTTTCCCAAACCGGTCAGACCGGTTTTGCCAGACTTAGCCAAAAACACGAAACACCAAACCGGTCAGACCTCTTTCCCAAACCGGTCAGGCCTGTTTCGGCCAGAGAGCTCCAACTCAAAAATGCAAAACTAGACAAAACGAACTCGAAACTCAACGAAACTTGGACCAGAGCTTCTTCTATTAAAGGAAGACTTGTTTCCAGAAGATCTCCTCCAAAACACACTGTTGACCAAACCGGTCACCAAACCAGTCAGACCAGTTTTGCCAGGGCACTCGGGAAAAACTCCACCCGCGGGAAGAACTCAAACTTCCGATGCCTTGATCTCCCGATTCGCTCCACAGATTGAAGTAATACTTTGGGGATAGGTGTATCAACTCATGAACGAGTCATGCCTAAGAGATCGGTCCCAAAGATGCACTCAATCAATAGGAATCGGAGGATGAACACCAAGAACACCTTTTCCCGGAACCGAAACAAAACCCCAAAATCGAGCACCCAAACCCACAAATTTAGAGGGGGATCACAAGGAAAAGAACCACAAGGGGCTCATGGATACATCCCACACCAAATCCGTCAAGGGAAGGCCTCAAATCCACCAAGAGAAAATTGCCAATAAAAGGCTCCAAAAATCACCAAAAAGGAAAACGGGAGAGACACCAAGAACACTTGAGGAACCACGCCGAATCTTCTATGCATACCATTAAAGGTTCATACAAGGTCTAGCATCTGCCCGTATAGCCAACCCTCTCACAAGATCTCACCATGAAGCTCTCATGCTAGCCTAAGGAGAAAATAGGAAGCTAAAAGAGAAATTGCCTAGAGGAAATGAAAACCCTAGAGCCCAAGAGATGGCTGCCACAACCCTTCCACCAAGTTTATATATGTGGTCCTCCGGTGGGGGTAAATGACTAGAATGCCCTCTAGGTGATACAACCACTCAAAAGGCATATTTGGAATCTTGACAGCCTTTCCATCGGACGGACGCCTAGCAATCACACCTCGTGCAGCCTCGATGCCAAGCATGTGATCCCGATGTGTGTCCTTCACTTCGATGACTTCCGACCGCGCCACGACCAAACCGGTCAGACCGGTTCTAGTGCCTTTGCCGCACCGGAACCTCGGGTCGGCTTTCTGGAGCAACCGATGAACCCAGCGATCTTTTGGTAAACCGCTGCAAACCCCGTGAGCTTGGTGCAGCCTCCACGCCGAGCTCCTCGACTTGGCCGCCACGTTCACCCTGGCTTGATGTTGGCTTTCAGATCAACCAACGAACCCGCTATCCGACTTCGACTTGCTCTTCTTGCACCATATGACTCGCACTTGATCTCGTTTGGCCACCGGATCTATTGAACCAAGCCTACTTGTCCCTCCAGTCCTTCGGTGGCCCCACAAGGCTAAGACCTTTTGCGCTTGTTCTTCACCTGCACCAACGCAAATCAAGCTGCAGCCTACATCCACAAGATAGAGCACAACATCAGTCCACACAACGTTGTCACTCACTCATCACTAAGGAGTGGCCAAGCACTAGCCATCGGACACTCCGGTCCTCAATCTCCCCCTTGATGAGTGCATTGACAACGGACCACATAATTGATACATAAAGAAAAGTAAAAGCGAAAAACAAACGAAAACATCCAAGCAAGTGATCCAAAAACAAAACAACACAAACCCTCGATCACTTGCAATCCAAAGTCTCGGTCCCCTAAGGCAAGGGCAACAGCTCAATACAACCGAGACAAACCACCAAAGCTCTCAAAGAGCAAACCAAAGCTCACACGAAGTAAACCAACCTAAGCAAGAACTCAAATGACACAAGGAGCTCCCCTTAAACACATGCAGCTCCCCCAGAGCAAATGCAACTCCCCCTGAACCAATGCATGCAAACTTACCGAGCAGTAGCAACCAAACTGGTCAGACCAGATTACCAAACCGGTCAAACCGGTTTCTGACACCATCTTCCAAACCGGTCCCCAAACCGGTCGGACCGGTTTGCAGACCGGTTTTCCTGTCAGAAAAAGAGCTCCAATGCAACCCGCAAATGCATGAAAACCTTCTAAATGCTTCCAGAAAACTTTTCCATGCACAAACTTCTCCCCCTTGTTGACAATGCATGAATCAAGGCATTTGAGGACCAGGTGTGTCAGAGGACCAGTGGAGGGTCGCTCCTTAGTGATGAGTGAGTGACAACATTGTGTGGACTGATGCTTGGCTAAGTGCGCAGGTACAGGTTGTGGTTTGACTCGTGTCGGTGCAGGTGAAGAACAAGCGCGAAAGGCTTTAGCCGTGGTGGCCTCCGAGTGATGGAGAGGCAAGTAGGCTTGGTTCGATTGACCCGGTGGCTGATGGGTTTAAGTGCGAGCCGTGCGGTGCAAGACTGGCAGGCTAAAGTCGTGAACATGGGCTGGTGCAAGGTAGCAGATCGAGCCCGAAGCTTGCATGCGGGGTTTGTTGGTTTGCCCACAAAACCATCAGTGGACGGTTTCTTCGTTTGGGCCTCAAAACCAAGTTCGGAGGCCCGAGGTGATGGAGACGGTGATCTGGGAGCTTCGGGAAGCTTTGAGGCGGGAGGGGGGGCACGTGGTGTGATCGCAGGGCTTGCGTCGATGCTAAGCAAGACCGCGGTGGAAGCGTGTCCGCTCGATGAAGACTTGACCAAAATGCCCCTGAGGGGTTGTATCTTCTATTTGAGTTGTAGGGGTAGCGTGGTCATTTACCTCCCTCCGATGGACTTCGTATAAATAGCGGAGAGGTAGATGGCATCTCTCTCTCTCTTGGACTCTAGGATTTCCTCCCCCGGTAGATTTCCCTAAACTGCTTCTTTTCCTCTGTACTCCTTAAGCTAGATTCTTGTACAGACTCTGACCTCTGGATGTATGGAAGCTTTCGGAGTTGCAGTGATCTCCTAGTCCTCTGTGATTTTCGTGTCATTTTCGGGGCTATTTTTGGGGAGTTTCGTTCTTCGCTCGATTCGGGGATTTGAGGGCGTTTCTTCTTGGATTTCTTTGAGTGGATCATGGGTGGATGCCTTGCGCATCTTTGTGTGTGTGATCTTGACCCCTCAAACGCCGGGAAAGGCCTTCGATTCGTGAGTTTTTGGCCGGAGCTCGAGTTCTTGGTGGTGGTTCGTGTGATCCGTGATTCCTGGCGATTTAGTGAGTTAGAGGTCGAGATTTTTGGGGCATAACTTCTTCTTGTGTTGCTTATCATCTCCCCCAAATCTTGTCTCAAGAGCTTTAGCCGTTTGGGAGATTTGGTGATGGATTTGGAGAGTTGACCTCGCGGGGTCGGGCTTTTTCTGCTCTGTCCGCGCCTGGCGGACTATCCGCGAGCGGCGTGCAGACTGTCTGCGTGACACCAGTTCGTCGCGTGTTCATCCGTGTTCGTGTGCGTTCGTGTTTCCATCCATTCAGTTGCTAGGGTTTTGTTGCAGGGGTTTGTCGGACCGTCCATGTGGGGTGTGCGGACCATCCGCGTGGTTCGAAGTTTGTCTGGGGTTGGCTCGTGTTTGTCTGGGGTGTCCAGCGAGTTTTGCCAGACTGTTTGCCAGGAGTGGCCGGACTATCCGCGAGGTGCCGGACTGTCTGCGGTGCTTGCCCGGACTGTCCGAATTTCCTCGGTGCACTACTGGAGGCTCGGTGCGTTATTTCGGACTATCCGCCGTGACTCCACAGACTGTCCGTGAGCAGCACGGACTGTCTGCCGTACACATGCGAACTGTCCGCCTAGGCCTTCACAGATTTGGCTAAGTCCTTTGTTTCTTGTCTTGTGCTTCCGCTCTTTGCTTCTAGGCCTATCTCTAGGGCTTGTGGGCTTGTGTGTGCCGAGCCTAGAGCTTCTCTGGTGTGTGCGAGTACTCGGAGTGGCAATCGGGGTATAGGTCTTCGGGAAGAATTTTTATCAGCTCCCATTCACTGACCCCTCTGGTCGCCTATTCGATCCTTCAATTGGTATCAAACCGGTTACGAATCTTCTTGATTCTAACCAGTCTAAGATCCAAAGATGGGCGATTATGGCAAGGGGTCGGGTCCTTTGCACTTTGATGGCAAGAATTACCTGATGTGGGAGAGGCGCATGGGCGCATTTTTGCGTGGGAAGGGAACTCTGATCTGGGAGGTCACTCAGAATCCTCATTATGTCATCCCAGACAGTTTTCTGCTTCTAGGTTCGCGGGACATGTGTGAGGCCAACAGCAAGGCCGTTGATTACTTGTTTCGTGCTCTCTTTGCCTCGGAGTTTGAGCGAGTGTACGGAGGGAATGTGGCCGGAAAGATTTGGCTCAAGTTGAGAAATGCTCATGTTGGCAATGCCCAAGTGCAAGCCCATTTGTTTTCTACTTACCGGAGAGAGTACGAGAATTTCACTCATCTCCCCGGTGAGTCGACCGATGCTATGTTTCAGCGCTTCACTAGCATAGTCAACAACAAGAGGGCCAATGTGACAGTGCTCTCATACACGGATCATGATCAAGCTATCAAGCTTTTGCATACCTTAGATAGGTCTGTATGGAGTGCCAAGGTCGAGGCCATTGAGGAGTCGAGCGTGAATGTCACATTTTCCAAGCTCAGGTCTTTAGAGGTTGATCGTGGCTTGAGAGCCAAGAGCGAGAGCCCCACTGATCCTCATAGTTTGGCTCTTGTCTCAGGATCAAGGTCTAACGCTAACTCTGGTGGTTTCTTTTTGTCTTGTCTTGTGTCTTTGCCAGATGAAGACTTTGAGGTGCTGAGCATGGATGATCTCGCCTTGTTGAGCAAGAGGTTTGGGCGGATGTACGAGAACCGCAAGAATGCAAGGTGGAGCTCGGGGATGTGCTATCGTTGCGGGAAGCACGGGCACTTCATCGTCGAATGCCCTGAAGCCATGGAGATCAAGAACGACTACAAGGGCAAGCCCAAGCATGACTACAACAAGCACCGCTCCCGGAACGACTACAAGGACAAGTGCAAGGAAAAGGGCGAGAGAAGGCCCAAGAAGAGTAGCGGGTACAAGAAGAAGATGGCTCGAGCGATGGTTGCCGGAGGGAGCGACATCGACCCCACATCAAGCGATGCTTCTTCCGACTCGAGCAGCGAGGAAGAGCAAGAACGGCGCAAGGACAAGCGGCACACAGGCAAGAACTTCATTGGCCTGAGCTTCGTCGCACAAGGTGGATTTTGCGGCATGGCACACTCCAAGAAGGGTGGGAAGCACAGCTCGGATTCGAACTCCGACTCCGAGGAAGAGGTACGACATGATCCAAACTTCTTGCTAGAGGAGAATGCTAGGCTCAATGAGTTGCTTGATAACCGTGATGATGTGCTTAGAAAGACCAACAAGGAGAAGAGGGAATTTAGGTCTTTGTTGGGTGATGCTAAGGACAAGATAGCTAAGCTTGAATCCTTGCTTGTGGATGCTAGAAATGAAATAGGCTCTTTGAAATCTGCTCCTGTTGTGTCTGATGAGATTGATTGTAGTGATTGTCCAGTTTTTCTTGCTGATTTGACTGCTCTCAAGGAGAAGCAAGCCTCTACTCTTGAGGAACTAGATGTGATTAGGATTGAGTGTGATGAATTGAAGTCTAGACCAGCTTTGTTAGGTGCTTGCACTTCATGTCCTGTGTTGCATGCTAGGCTAGATGAATCTCACACTAGAATAGTTTCTCTTGAGGCGGCATTGAAAGCTCCTCTTCCTACATCATGCTGTACCTGTGAAATGCATGCTTTGAAAAACATGGAACTTGCACACTATGTTGATCGTCTGCAGGATGAGAATGATGAATTATGGAAAATGATGGGGTGGTTGTCTGGGCATGAGCCACAATTGAGTTTGATGTTGGCTTAGTTCAAGAGGTTTGATGGTCAGGCGTTGGGGCCTGACAAGTGTGGTGAGAAGAGTGGTGAGGGAGAAGAGAAAGATGGAGAGATTCCTATTCCACAACATACCACACCGATGAACAAATTTGCACCCAAGCCAAACCACCTCAGAAACAAGCTTGACACAACACCAGATCCACCAGTGTTCCCCCACAAATCTGAAAACTACCAAAAACCCATCAAGTTTGTGAGCACCCAGGGGAGTGTCTTTGGTGGGAAGTCAGGAGAGAAAGCTGTTGAGAAGCCCACAAAAAAGCCACCGCCTAAGCCACAGCCGATCCGCTTCCATTGTGAGTATTGTGGGAGGGATGGGCATAAGGATGAGTTCTGTTTCAGGAGGAAGAGAGATGAGAGGTTTGCTCGGGAGATGGCAAACAAGGACAGGTACCACCTTTCTCGTGGTGTGCCTGAGCCTCGTAGAGGGCCTCTACCTAGGGGTGAGGTGTATGTGCGTACAGTTCCCACTCGTGGAGGTGGAGGTGGTTTTCCTTAGAAAGACAGGCGTGTTGGGTTTGGGCGTGGTGAGTTGGCTCGATGTGCTCCTTCTCGTGACCGTTACGAGTTTGGGAGGCATGATCGGAGCTTTGGGTCTCAGATGGACTACGGGCCACGTTTTCCCCCTCGTGGTGCGTGTACTCCTCTAGTGAGACGTGACAGTTCCTTTGGTGGTAGGCGTGAGAGGGCTCCGCCTAGGGGTTTTGGTAGGATGGACTTTGCTAACCCTTCTTTTGAGCAAATGGCTCGACACTGGTTTGACTCTTTTGGTACTAACCCCAGTGTTGAATCGCTTGCTCATTCTCGTCCTCATTTTTGATTGCAGGTGGGAGGCTTGGAGGACTTTTGGTTGATCAACTCCGGTTGCTCACGACACATGACCGGAGATCGTGGGTGGTTCTCCAGCCTCACCCCGGTGAGTACGAGGGAGTACATCACTTTCGGGGACAATGGAAGATGACGAGTGCTTGCTGAAGGTATGGTGAAGGTGAGTAGCAAGGTGACCTTAAGAAGTGTGGCTTTGGTCAAGTCACTTGGTTTTAACCTGTTGTCAGTATCTTAGTTACTTCACGAAGGTTTTGAGGTTTGTTTTAAGTCAGGCGCTTCTCGTGTGCTTGATTCTCGAGGCGATCTTGTCTGTACGATCGTCCTCGAGGGTCAAATCTTTCTTGCCGACTTTTCTCAGTCTGTTGGTCCTCCTCGATGCTTTGTTGCTGGCATTTCGGCCGAACTTTGGAAATGGCATAGGGGGTTGGGACACTTGAGCTTTGAGTTGCTTTCCCGCTTGAGTGGTCTTGATCTTGTCCGAGGATTGCCTAAGTTGAAATTCGAGAAGGATTTGGTTTGTGCTTCTTGTCGGCATGGAAAGATGGTTACTACTTCTCACGCCCCTCTGACTGTGGTCATGATCGAGCGACCTTGTGAGTTGTTGCACATGGATTTGGTTGGGCCAGCTCGTGTTCGCTCTGCTGGTGGGAAGTGGTATGTTCTTGTTGTGGTTGATGATTTTTCGAGGTACTCTTGGGTTTTCTCTTTGGAGGATAAGAGGGAGACATTTGGCTTTGTTCGGGACTTGATCTTGAGGTTGAAGAATGAGAGACATGGTGATGCCATTCGAGCTATACGCAGTGACAATGGCATGGAGTTTAAGAACTCTCATTTTGATGCCTTTTGCAGTGATCTTGGTCTCAATCATCAGTACTCTTCTCCATACGTCGCTTGCCAGAACAGCATAGTGGAGAGGAAGAACAGGACCCTTTGTGAGATGGCCAGGACGATGCTCGATGAGCATAGGACTCCTAGGCGTTTCTGGGCCGAGGCGGTCAATACCGCTTGCTATGTCTCAAATCGCATCTTCCTTCGTGCCTTTAAGAAGAAGACCTCTTATGAGCTGATGCATGGGCGACAACCCAAGGTGAGTCACTTTAGATCTTTTGGTTGCAAGTGTTTCATTCTGAAGAAGGGCAAGTTGGATATGTTCGAGTCTAGATGTTCGGATGGTATTTTCCTTGGTTATGCGATTCATTCTAGAGCATATCGTGTGCTCCACCTTGACACTAACCGAATCATGGAGACTTGCGAGGTAACCTTCGTTGAGACACAGCCATGTAGCTCTTCTACTTTTGAGTGTGTAGGTGATGAGGAGATTGGAGTGAGGATCTTTGAGGATGAGCTGGACGGAGATGGAGATGAAGACAATGATGGAGGTGATGCTCCCGCGGCTGATCGTGTACGTGCTACTTCCACTACTATGACGACGATCGAGGATGGTCCATCCCCTACACCCACTACGACTGAGGCTGTTTGAGTGGAGGTTGCTACTGAGGGGGAGATTGTGTCCAGGCGAGAGGCTCCTCGGCGTGTACCAGTGGATCACCCACCGACGACGATCATAGGTGACCTTCATGAATGCACTACATGGTCGAGGTCAAGGAATACTTCTCATTTCACTCACTCTGCTTTTGTTGCATCGTTTGAGCCCAAAGATATTCGACACGATCTGTCTGATGAGAATTGGGTGACTTCCATGCATGAGGAGTTGGAAAACTTTGAGAGAAACCATGTCTGGGTGTTAGTCGATCCACCACCAAATTGTCGTCCCATAGGTACCAAGTGGGTGTGGAAGAACAAAGAGGGTGAGAATGGTATGATTGTGAGAAACAAGTCGAGGTTGGTGGCTCAGGGGTTCAACCAGAAAGAGGGCATAGATTATGAGGAGACATTTGCTCCTGTGGCCCGTTTGGAGGCAATTAGGATCCTTCTAGCCTTTGCCGTGGCTAAAGGGTTCAAGTTGTACCAAATGGATGTGAAGAGTGCTTTCTTGAATGTGGTGATAGAGGAAGAAGTGTATGTGAGGCAACCCCCGGGGTTTGAGAGTGAGAGATACCCACACCGTGTATACAAACTCCAAAGAGCACTCTATGGGTTGAAACAGGCACCTAGAGCTTGGTATGGCAGGTTGAGAGGGTTTTTGCTGAGTAAGGGGTTTGTGATGGGCACAGTTGATAAGACCCTGTTTCTCCTTAAGCATGGGAATGACCTTTTGATTGTTCAGATTTACGTGGATGACATAATCTTTGGTGGCTCTTCTCATGATCTTGTTGCCAGATTTGCAGATGACATGAGCAGGGAATTTGAGATGTCCATGATGGGTGAGCTGCAGTTTTTCTTAGGACTCCAGATCAAGCAGTGCAAGGACGGGACGTTTGTACATCAGGCGAAGTACACCAGGGACGTGATGAAGAAGTTTGGCATGAACGACTCCAAGCCGCTGACTACACCGATGGGTACCACTACGGCTTTGGACGCGGATGAGGATGGCGAACCTGTGGACCAGAAGGAGTACCGGAGCATGATCGGCTCCCTCCTCTACTTGACGGCGACGAGACCGGACATACAGTTCAGTGTGTGTCTGTGCGCTCATTTTTAGGCTTCACCAAGGACTTCACATCGGCAGGCTGTCAACGGATTTTCAGGTACTTGAACTACACTCCTGAGTTTAGTCTTTGGTATTCTGCCTCCTCGACACTCAGACTTCACAGGTACTCCGATGCTGATTTTGCTGGGTGTCGATTGGACCGCAAGTCTACCTCTAGGTGTTGTCAGTTGCTTGGTTCTTCTTTGGTCTCTTGGTCATCTCGCAAGCAATCCAGTGTAGCCCAGTCCAATACAGAGGTCGAGTATGTAGCTGCTGCTAGTTGTTGTTCCCAGCTGCTTTGGATGACCTACACTATGAGCAATTTTGGTGAGGAGTGCTCCCAGGTTCCACTCTTTTGTGATAGCACTAGTGCCATAAGTGTAGCCAAAAATCCAGTTCTTCACTCCAAAACGAAACACATAGAAGTGAGGTACCACTTTCTGAGGGACAATGTTGAGAAGGGAAACATATCCTTGTCCTATGTACCTACCCAAGATCAGCTAGCCGACATATTCACCAAACCACTTGACCTAGTCACTTTCACTCGCTTGCGGGGTGAACTTAGAGTGTGTTTTCCTTTCTAGCTGGGTCTGGGAGCTTCTCATGTAGATATGTGATATATGTTTCATTTTGTTGCATTCCATACATGTATTTTAATTTCTGTACAAAACCTGGTAGGATAGCCATCTTTGGATCACTTGAGCTAGGAATGAGCTTCTCTTATATACATTGATCACTGATGTGCTATATGTGTGATATATGCATGTTTGGAAAATGATGATGTGATTGCTATGCTCTTGATGGTTTTGCCATATATTTATGTTGAGATAGCTTCATGATTGTGAAAATGATTAAATTGCCTGTCTCATGAGTAGATGCTTGTCTATGCTCAATTTGTGCTTAAATGCCTGTATCATGTTTAATTTGTGCTTGAGTATCATGTTCTCTTTGCTTGGGGTCAAAGACCTTTTGTCATTGTAAATATTTAGCCATTTGTTCACTTTGGGAGGAGCATAAGCTTCTTTTTGCCGCAAAGGCATTTCATGTATCATGTTTAATCTTGAAAATGAAATTGGTGTATGAATTACCTTGTGCTTGAAAAATGAGCTCCTAATCATGTTTTTATGCTTTTGATAATCATATCTTGGGTGCTAAACCGTAGCATGTTGTCTACCATGAGAAGTCTCATTTTAAGAAGTAGACACATGGCTCGGTGGCTTTAACATGACTTGAGTAGCTTGTGGGCATTTATAATGATCTTGTGATGAGAATTTGTGATCATGTATAAACTTTTGATGATCTAGAGTATTTGTGTTCAAATTGGCATGGATAGGGATTTGCTCATGAGATGACTGTTTCTTTGTGAAAATTTGCTTAAAATTGCTTTTGGCCATGTCACATGCTTATATGTCTCTACCTTCTTGATGGCAATGTGCTAACTACACCATATCTACTTTGCTTGCTCTATGTCTCATGTGTAGCATTTTGTTGTGTTCTTTGCATATTTGAGAAGCTTGTTAGACTGTATATGCTTTGACATGCATTTTTCATGAAAACAAGGGGACGAGTTTCATATACCTTGATTCATGCATTGTCAACAAGGGGGAGAGTTTTGGAAGATATGTATGATAGGGGGAGAGTTTGTGGAAAATTGGTATGCATTTGTGAGTTGTTGCATGTGAGGAGAAAAATTGAGAAGAAGAGGTTGCATTTGCTCAGGGGGAGTTTGCATATGTGCAGGGGGAGCTCCTTTGGTTTCCCTGAGTTTTGTGCTTTGTGGTTTTGTGAGTTTTGGTTTGTCTCGGCTGTGTTGAGCCGTTGCCCTGGCCTTAGGGGGCCGAGACTTGGTTTGGCAAGTGATCGTGTTTTTCACTTGTTCTTAGGCTTTGGATCACTTGCTTGGAGGTTTGTGTTCGTGGTTGTTTTCTTTTCTTTTTCTCTATGATGGTTATTATGGGTGTTGTCAATGCACTCATCAAGGGGAAGATTGAGGACCAGGTGTGTCCAAGGACCAGTGGAGGGTCGCTCCTTAGTGATGAGTGATTGACAACGTTGTGTGGTCTGATGCTTGGCTAAGTGTGCAGGTACAGGTTGCGGTTTGACTCGTGTCGGTGCAGGTGAAGAACAAGTGCGAAAGGCCTTAGCCCTGGTGGCCTCCGGGTGATGGAGAGGCAAGTAGGCTTGGTTCGATGGACCCGGTGGCCGATGGGGTTAAGTGCGAGCCGTGCGATGCAAGACTGGCGGGCTGAAGTCGTGAACATGGGCCGGTGCAAGGTAGCGGATCGAGCCCGAAGCTTGCATGCGGGGTTTGTTGGTTTGCCCACAAAGGCATCGGTGGACGGTTTCTTGGTTTGGGCCTCAAAACCAAGTCCGGAGGCCCGAGGCGACGGAGACGGTGATCCAGGAGCTTCGGGAAGTTTCGAGGCGGGGGGCACGTGGCGTGATCGCGGGGCTTGCGTCGATGCTAAGCAAGGCCGAGGTGGAAGCGTGTCCGCTCGATGAAGACTTGACCAAAATGCCCCTGAGGGGTTGTATCTTCTATTTGAGTTGTAGGGGTAGTGTGGTCATTTACCTCCCTCCGATGGACTTCGTATAAATAGCGGAGAGGTGGATGGCATCTCTCTCTCTTGGACTCTAGGGTTTCCTCCCCCGGTAGATTTCTCTGAACTGCTTCTTTTCCTCTGTATTCCTTAGGCTAGATTCTTGTACAGACTCTGACCTCTGGATGTATGGAAGTTTTCGGAGTTGCGGTGATCTCCTAGTCCTCTGTGATTTTCGTGTTATTTTCGGGGCTATTTTTGGGGAGTTTCGTTCTTCGCTCGATTCGGGGATTTGAGGGCGTTTCTTCTCGGATTTCTTTGAGGGGATCATGGGTGGATGCCTTGCGCATCTTTGTGTGTGATCTTGACTCCTCAAACGCCGGGAAAGGCCTTTGATTCGTGAGTTTTTGGCCGGAGCTCAAGTTCTTGGTGGTGGTTCATGTGATCCGCGATTCCCGGCGATTTAGTGAGTTAGAGGTCAAGATTTTTGGGGCATAGCTTCTTCTTGTGTTGCTTATCATCTCCCCCAAATCTTGTCTCAAGCGCTTTAGCCGTTTGGGAGATCCGGTGATGGATTTGGATAGTTGACCTTGCGGGGTCGGGCTTTTTCTGCTCTGTTCGCGCCTGGCGGACTGTCCGTGAGCGGCGTGCGGACTGTTCGCGTGGCACCAGTTCATCACGTGTTCATCCGTGTTCGTGCGTGTTGGTGTTTCGATCCATTCTGTTGCTAGGGTTTTGTTGCAGGGGGTTTGTCGGACCGTCCGCGTGGGGTGTGTGGACCGTCTGCGTGGCTTGAAGATTGTCTGGGGTTGGCTCGTGTTTGTCTGGGCTGTCCAGCGAGTTTTGCCGGACTGTCCACCAGGAGTGGCCGGACTGTCCGCGAGGTGCCGGACTGTTGTCACACCTGATTTTCCAAAGAAAACCAAATGCATCTCATATGTGCACCAGGATCAAGTTTACACACATATGATAGACGTCATGAGTGAAATATCAGAAAAACAGCAATAAAAACGTACAAGAGTTAAACCATTACATTATCTCTTTATTACACTCAGACATTAGACTCGAAGGTCTTTAAAATAAACAAACGATAACTAGACGAAGCAACTCCGTCTTCAGCTTCCACAGGCACATGACTGGGGGCATGCAAGCCTCAGAACTCATCGTAGTTGCTGAAGTACTCTTCTCCGGTGTTCTCCTCTGAACAGCGGGTAAGCAAGGGTGAGCACACTTATGGTTGGAGCTCAGCAAGTGGGGGAAGATGCAAGGCTGTCAAGGATAGGCTAAGGTTTTGCAGCGGTTAGCATTTTAATGTTGGTCAAATTTTATTAGCAAGCACCTATTTACTAGGTGTAAGTTTATACCATCCCACTTAAGCATTTAGGAAAGCATCTCATCTCAAAACCATATGAAAACCACGATTTAATTCCATCTTTATGTTTGATTATCATGTGAGGGTCCAGGCCGCTCTTGACCGTGAGCACGGCTGATCGATCAGTTTTAACTCTGCAGATGTTGTACACTTTCACCACAGCTCGCGTAAAAGTTCCGAAGAACTTTGAACCCAACCATGCGATGCTGGCCAAGCATCATACCACACTTCCGAGGTGTGATTGCATAGGGACGCTACGAAGCCTTTACAAAGACATGCAAAAGCACCAACAACCCACGACAGTTACAGCTCAGGGCGGACCATAACCCTCCCTAGCGGACAGCACCTTAGCAAAGGCTGCGGCCAAGAGGACTGGGCTATACCCCTGCAACCCCGAGCCCACTGTGTTCCTTTCGGATAAGGTCACCAGTACAATCACACACCTAATTAATTGGCTAAGCCAGAGCCATATGGACTGTGGTTGCACTGTTTTCCTGGGTGGTTCTCCATGTTCCAATTAATTCATATGATCTTGTTATTAACCACACACACATATATATCACCAAAGTTACCATGATCAACATTCATCATATTGCAAAAGATTCATTTGAACCAACCCAAGGTATAGCAACTAAGCATTTCTACCCAAAACATTTATTTAAACCAGGGTGTTCAAGGTATAGGGATAAAAATCTAATCATGTCCTTAAAAGGTGATTTCCCATCAAATTTATGCAATACAACATTTAAAAGTAAACTTAGTTATCATGCAATTATTTAGGACAAAGAGGAATATGCAGAGGGAGAAGTCCACTTGCCTTCCTTGCTTAAACACTGGAATTCTTCTTCTTCAAAAACTTGCTCTTGATCTACTTCAACTGGTTGCTCACTTGAAACTGACACGATGTCTACGAGCACACATAAAGACATTCAATAAACAAAACAATACACCAAGCATGAAAAGCTTAAAGAGAGAACAAGGTTTGGCTCTAGGAACACGAACGCAAAAACACTCGGAACTATCGGGAGATTTGGATGATCACAAACAAGAGCTAGCTATGTGCTAGGTATCTTTTAATTAAGTAAAATCATGTGCATAGGTTATTTCAGAGAAATACCCTATTTATAATTAAGCAAGTTATATTTGTATTTAAAAGACGATGTAAGCCTAGTCCAATTTTATTTATAAATATTCAAGTATGATTTATGCAAATTAAACATTTAATTTAAAAGAAGCATGTAAAAGTATCTAAACGTTTATCTTTATATTTCGAGTTATACTAATCAAATTATAATTCAAAAACACATTTATGTTCATACTAATCAAATTAACATTTAATTGAGAAAACTCGGGATATAGCCTATGTTTGCTTTTATTTAGAAAGCAAATTGCATAAACATTAATCAAATTAAGTTTCATTATGAAAACCAAGGTATGCATCTAATTAACTTTTAATTATAAGAAATATTTAACTAGTATTAATCATATCAACTTTCTTATGAAAACACGTGTTAAACTCTAATTAGATTTTAATTAGAAAAGCATATGTATATAAGGATTTAATCATATTTAATATTTAAATAAATTATAAAATAAAGAACATATTCATCATTGGCACTAACACGTAGTTTGAGTTGATATGAACCTAACGCAACTTGAAACGGTGGAAACGGAGCTAAAACGTAAAAGATACAGCCAAAACAAGGTTCAGGGGCTTTTCTGTGAAGAAACAGGGCTTCCAGGAGCTTAACTGCAAGAAACCAGGGACCTAAACATAAATACACATATGAACCGAAGGTCTATAGCGCAAAAGATCAAGTCTAGGATCTCGGGTGGGATTTCCAGAGAGATGAGGGGCTTAGATATAAAAGAAAGGACCTAAGTGCAAGGATTTTAACAGGTGGGAGGACCGGCATCGGATATTAGAAAACCACCGGGGCTTTTTAACAAAATGGCCACTGTTGACCGGTAAGGAGTCCTTTTGACTCGGGGCCGGGCGGATCTGGACCGTCGGTTTCGCGATGAACGGCTGGCGCGGCTGTGCACCGGGCGGTGGACCACGGTTCACGGGTCCATGGTGGACCGGCCAAAGGGCCTCGGCGGAGAGGAAACAGGGGCGAAGATCGATGACGGCGATCCAAGCTCGGGCGGCAGCGGATCTCTGGTGCAGCTCGGTCCGGTGGGGAGGAAGAAGCTCCGGGGCGCCAGGTTCTCGTGTGAGCGACACGTGCGACGGCGAAGACGAAGAGGGCCCGGGGAAGAACTTCACCGGCGACGAGGACCTTCGGAGGCGGCGGAGGACTCAGGGCGACGGCGCTGCGCGAGGATGGGGAGGTGCGGGGCTCAAGCGGATGCGGAAAGGAGGAAAAAGGGCGAGGCAGGGGCTCGACCGCGGTTTTTAAAGGGCAAAGGAGGAGGGGAGAGGAGAGGCCGGCGGCCGGGTGGGCAAGGGCCACCAATGGCCATGGCGCACGGCGGTTACAAGAGAAATCAAGGGAGGGGGTGCTTGATTGCGGAGAGGTAACTGAAGGGGATTGATGGCGGGGAGGGGTTTAACCGAGCCTTTATGGCCAGCTTGACGGCGGGGAGGGGCGGGAAAGGCGGGGAGGACAGCCGGCGAGCGTGGCTGTTTGCAAAACAGAGGAGAGAGGGGGGCTGGAGGTTGGGGAAAGCCCTGACGGGCGGGGCCCGCATGGCAGCGAGAGGGGGAGGCAGAGCAGGAAGCGGGCCGCGCGGTGAGAGTTGGGCCGGAAGGGGATGGGCCGGCGGGGAAAGGAGGTGGGAGGCTGGGCCTGTGGGCCAAAAGGGAGAGGGAAGGAGAGATGGGCCGGCGGCCTGGTTGGGCTGCTCGGGCCGATAGGAAGGGAGAGATGGGTTGGGGGAAGGTTTTGGGTTTTCTTTTTTTTTCAAAACTTTTTCTTTTAAAACCCTTTCAAAACTTAAACTCTTTTCAAAATTTTCAAAACATTTTAAAAACTTACAAAACTTCACACCAACACATATATAAACACCATGCAAACAAAATATGATGCACAAGCACTTATTGCCTCTAAAATTATTCAAAATTGATATTTAAACATTTTAGAGCCAAATTTATTTGATAATTTATTTAAAATCTTAAAAACAAAATCTATAGCACCATGTTGCTACATTATTTTAATGATGGAAAATTAGGGTGTTACAACTGTCCGCGGTGCTTGCCCGGACTGTCCGAATTTCCTCGGTGCACTACTGGAGGCTCGGTGCGTTATTTCGGACTGTTCGCCGTGACTTCACGGACTGTCCGCGAGCAGCACAGACTGTCCGCCGTACACATGCGGACTGTCCGCCTAGGTCTTCACAGATTTGGCTAAGTCCTTTGTTTCTTGTCTCGTGCTTCCGCTCTTTGCTTCTAGGCCTGTCTCTAGGGCTTGTGGGCTTGTGTGTGCCTAGCCTAGAGCTTCTCTGGTGTGTGCGAGTACTTAGAGTGGCAATTGGGGTATAGGCTGAGTTCGACCTTCGGGAATAATTTTTATCGGCTCACATTCAATCCCCCCCTCTCTGGTCGCCTATTCGGTACTTCAGCATTTCTACAAAAATTTCAAGTAAAGGCTTCTCAAATGAACATAGAGCCATAAAATGTGCTAGGAGCAAGCAAATGGACTACTTTGAGTTGACAAAGGTTCGAAATAGCACAACCATCAAGAATGTTCAGTTGTATACACACAAGTTGAAGCTATGGTAAAAAGTAGCATTTTTCGAAAAATTTCCCTCTCATGAGCAAAGACCTAAATATGAGCAAAACATGCCAAAGTGAATCTAAATCACACAAATTTCATGCTAGGTCACATATCCTTGACACAAGATCATTACAAACACCCATGAGCATCTCATGTCATGCTAAAGCCACCGAGCTTTGTGTCTACTTCTTAAAATGAGACTTCTCATGGTAGACAACATGCAGCGGTTTAGCACCCATATTAAATTCAGATTTAAAGCATTTATGACAAGTGAGAGCATAACTTCAAGCACAAGCATTTCATATCAATTTCATTTTTCATATTTAAGAAAAAATGGTACATGAAGTGCCTTTGCGGCAAAAAGAAACTTATGCTCCCCCACAAGGTAACACATGGGCTAAACATTCATAATGACAAATGGGTCTTTGACCCCAATTGAAAAGCACATGATATCCAAACATGAATTAAGTGTGATATAAACCACCAAGGCACACTAAGATCATGCAAAGCCTTAAACTCACAAGAGAGAGCCTATCTAACATTTTGACAGAAGTAAGCTATCTCATCATGAATATACAACCAAACTATCAAGAGCATAGCTTATCATCCCAAATATCAATCAAGTACATCCACAAGCTCAAACATAGCATATTATAGGTATCAATGTACATAGGAGAAGCCAATCCTAGCCAATGCATATGATACAAATGTAATGCAAACCATATCTTACAAAGATGCAAAACTATACATCAAGATACAAAGATGGCTACCCTATGAATTTAAACATGCATGCTATACATCAAAGTAAACATGTATGATACATATGCTACAAAGTGAGCTCCCAAAGACCAACTCAAAAAGAACAACACACACCAAGCTCTGCCTGTAAATGAGCAAAGCTAGCTTGGTCAAGTGGTTTTGTGAATATGTCGACTTTTTGGTCTTGGGTAGGTACATGGCTCAACACTATGGTTCCCTTCTCAACATTATCCCTCAGAAAGTGGTACCTCACTTCGATGTGTTTTCTCCTGGAATCGAGCACTGGGTTTTTGGCAACGCTTATGACACTGGTGCTATCACAAAGAAGTGGGATCTGAGTGCACTCCTCACCAAAGTCTCTCATGCTATAGGAAATCCAAAGCAGCTGGGAACAACAACTAGCGGCTGCAACATACTCGGCTTCAGTGGTAGATTGAGCTACACTCGACTGTTTACGAGAAGTCCAAGAGTCCAAAGAAGAACCAAGAAACTAACAAGAACACGAGGTAGACATGCGCTCCACATGACACCCAGCAAAGTAAGCATCAGAGAATCCGTGAAGTGTGAGCGTCGAGGAGGCAGAATACCAAAGACCAAACTCAGGAGCGTACTGCAAATACCTAAAAATCCTCTTGACAGACTGCCGATGTGAAGTCCTCGGGGAAGCTTGAAAATGAGCACACAGACACACACTGAACTGTATGTCTGGCCTCATCACCGTCAAGTAGAGGTGGGAGCCGATCATGCTCTGATACTCCTTCTGGTCCACTGGTCCACCATCCTCGACCACATCCAAAGTTGTAGTTGTAGTCATCAGTGTTCACATGGGCTTCGCATCATTCATGTTGAACTTCCTCAGCATGTCATTGGTGTACTTGCTCTGGTGCATGAAGGTCCTGTCCTTGACCTGCTTGATCTGGAGCCCTAGCAAAAACTGCAGCTCGCCCATCATAAACATCTCAAATTCCCTGCTCATGTCATCTGTAAACTTGGCAACAAGATCATGAGAGGAGCCACCAAAGATTATGTCATCCACGTAAGTCTGTACAATCAAAAGGTCATTTCAATGCTTAAGGAGAAACAGGGTCTTATCAATTGTGCTCATCACAAAGCCCTTACTCAGCAGAAACCCTCTCAACCTGCCATACCAAGCCCTCGGCGCCTGTTTCAACCCATAGAGCGCCCTCTAGAGTTTATACACACGGTGTGGGTATCTCTCGCTCTCAAACCCCGGTGGTTGCTTCACATACACTTCTTCCTCTATCATCCCATTCAAGAACACACTCTTCACATCCATCTGAAACAACTTGAACCCTTTAGCCACGGCAAAGGCTAGAAGGATCCGAATCGCCTCCAGACGGGCCACCAGAGCAAATGTCTCCTCATAATCTATACCCTCTTTCTAGTTAAACCCCTGAGCTACCAACCTCGATTTGTTTCTCACAACCATCCCATTCTCACCTTCTTTGTTTTTCCACACCCACTTGGTACCAATAGGACGGCATTTTGGCGGTGGGTCGACTAACACCCAGACTTAGTTTCTCTCAAAATTCTCCAACTCCTCATGCATGGAATTCACCTAGTTTGCATCAGAAAGTGCATGTCCAATATCATTGGGCTCGAAAGAAGCAACAAATGCAGAGTGAGCGAAGTGAGAAGTATTTCATGACCTCGTCCATGTAGTTCTTTTGTTAATGTCACTAATGATCTTCGAAGGAGGGTGATCCACTTGTACACGCCTAGGAGCCTCTCGCCTGGAGACTACCTCCCCCTCCACAGCTGCTTCCACCCTTGCTCGAGGTACATGTTGATGCGTCGTAGTCGAAGTAGAAGGTCCGCCATCAACTGTAGTCGTCGTCGTGGAAGTAGTGGGTACACGATCCGCAGTAGGTACATGAACCTCGCCATAACCATCTTCTTCTTCCTCCACAAAAAGCGTCTTGGCCATCTCCTCGTCACCTACACAATCAAAGCCAAGAGAGCTACATGGCACTGTCTCATCGAAGGTCACCTCGCAAGTCTCCATGATTTTGTTAGTCTCAAGATTAAGCACCCTATAAGCTCTAGAATGGTTTGCATATCCAAAGAAAATACCATCACTAGATCTAGCCTCAAACTTATCAAGCTTTCCCTTCTTGAGAATAAAACACTTGCAACCAAAGACTAAGAAGTGACTCACCTTAGGAGCCCTACCATGCATGAGCTCGTAGCACGTCTTTCCCTTGAATGCTCGAAGGAAGATCGTGTTTGACACATAGCACGCGGTGCTCACCGCCTCAGACCAATACCTCCTAGGAGTCCTGTGCTCATCGAGCATCGTCCTAGCCATCTCAAACAACGTCTGGTTCTTCCTTTCCACAACTCCATTCTGAGGGGGCACATAAGGAGTTGAGTACTGATGATCAAGACCAAGATCACAGCAAAAGGCATCAAAACGAGAGTTCCTGAACTCAGAGCCATTATCACTGCGAATTGCTTGAATACTGTTCCCATGCCTCTCATTTTTCAACCTCACGATCAAGTCTCGAACAAAACCAAAAGTCTCACTCTTATCCTCCAAGAAAAACACCCAGGCATAGCGAGAATAGTCGTCCACCACAACCAGGACATACCACTTCCCACCAATAGAGCGAACTTGAGCTGGCCCAACAAGGTCCATATGCAACAGCTCTGTCGGACGCTCTGTCATGACAGCAGTCAGCGGTGGATGAGAAGCAACAACCATCTTACCATGCCTACAAGGTGCACAAACCAACTCCTTCTCAAACCTCAACCTTGGCAATCCTCGGATCAAATCGAGACCACACAACCGGGAAAGCAAATCAAAGCTCAAGTGTCCCAACTGCCTATGCCACTTCCACAAATCAGGAGAACCAGCCACCAGACATCGTGCAGGACCATCGGACTGAGAGAAATCAACTCGAAAGATCTGACCCACGGGGACAACCATACAAACACGGTCACCTCCAGAATCAAGCACCTCAAATGCACCCATCTTAAACCGAACCTCAAACCCCTCATCAAGTAGCTGAGACACAGAAAGAAAATTGAACCCCAGCGACTTGACAAGAGCAACACGCCTCAGAGACAGCTTCCTGCTTACCTTCACCATTCCTTCACCAAGAACTCGTCCCTTACCAAAAGTGATGTACTCCCTGGTACTCACTTGGTGAGGCTTGTGAACCACCCCCTATCTTCGGCCATGTGTCGTGAACAACCGAAGTCCAACAGCCAAACGTTCCACAAGCCTCCCACCTGCAAATCAAAAACGAGGACGAAAGTGAGCAGAAAACTCAACATTGGGGTTAGTACAAAAAGAGTCAAACCAGTGTCGAGCCATTTGCTCAAAAGAGGGGTTAGCAACACCCATCCTACCATATCCATCAAAGCTACGACCCCTACCAAACTAAACCACCTCACGTCTCGCTGGAGGAGTACGATCACCACGAAAGGAAGAGCGTGGTCCGTACCTCCTCTGAGACTCAAAACTGCGACAACCTCTCCCATCCGCATATCGACCATGAGATGGAGAACATCCAGCAAACAACACACGACCAGACTTGAAGGACTGAATAGGCGACCAGAGAGGGGGGGAGTGAATGGGAGCCGATAAAAATTATTCCCGAAGGACGAACTCGGCCTATACCCCAATTGTCACTCCGATCACACGCACACACCAAAGAGGCTCTAGACTAGGCACACAAAAGCCTACAAGTCCTAGAGACAAGCCACGAATCAAAGATCGGAAGCACAAGACAAGAATCAAAAGACTTAGCCAAATCTGCGAAGCCCTGGGCGGACAGTCCACATGGGTACGGCGGACAGTCTGTGAGGCTTGCGGACAGTCCGTGTACACATGGCGGATAGTCCAAAAAAGCACACCGAGCCTCCAGTAGCGCACCAAGAAATTCGGACAGTCTGTGCAAGCACCACGGACAATCCAGGCCTCGCGGATAGTCCGGCGCCACTTGGCGGACAGTCCGGCAAACAACACCCAAACCAAAACCTCCAACACGACAGATCGAAACTCGAGCGCGCATGAACATGAACGAACTAGCGAAGAACACGCCATGCGCGGATGGTCCACCAAGCATGGACAGGAGTAGAAACAGCACGCGCGCAAGGTCAACCCCTCCTTTCCATCAACGAATCTCCCAAACCTCTTGAGCTCTTGAGACAAGATTTAGGGGAGATATGAAGCGTCACTAGATGAAGCTATGCCCCAAAAATCTCGATCTCTAACTCACTAAATCATCAGGAATCATAGATCACATGAACTACCACCAAGAACTCGGGCTCCAACCAAAACTCGTGAATCGAAGGGATTTCGCGGCGTTTGAGGGGTCAAGATCACACACAAAGATGCGCAAGGCATCCACCGATGATCCCCTCAAAGAAATCCGAGAGAAAACACCCTCAAATCAACAAATCGAGCGAAGAACAAAACACCCCAAAAATAGCCTCGAAAATGACATAAAAATCAGAAAGAGCTAGGAGATCATCACAACGCCAAATGCTTCCATACATCCAGAGGTCAGAGTCTGTACAAGAATCTAGCCTAAGGAAATACTGGGAAAAGAAGCAGTCCAGAGCGATCTACCGGGGAGGAAACCCTAGAGTCCAAGAGAGAGAGATGCCATCCACCTCTCCGCTATTTATACGATGTCCACCGGAGGAGGCAAATGGCCATGCTACCCCTACAACTTAAAAGAAGATACACACCCCCTCAGGGGCAATATGGTCAAGTCTTTGGATATTCCCATCGAGCAGACACGCTTCCACCGCGGACTTGCTTAGCCTCGATGCAAGCCCCGCGATCACGCCACGTGCCCCCTACCTCGAAGCTTCTCGACGCTCCCGGATCCCCGTCTCCATCGCATCGGGCCTCCGGACTTGGTTTTACGGCCCAAACCAAGAAACCGTCCACCAATGGTTTTGCAGGCAAACCACCAAACACCGCGTGCAAGTTTCGGCCTCGATCCGCTACTTTGCACTGGCCCATGTCCATGACTTCAACTTGTTAGTCTTGCACCGCATGGCTCGCACTTGAACCCATCGGCCACCGGGTCCATCGAACCAAGCCTACTTGCCTCTCCATCAACCGGAGGCCACCACGGCTAAGGCCTTTCGCGCTTGTTCTTCACCTACACCAACACGAGTCAAGCCGTAACCTGTACCTGCACACTGAGCCAAGCATCCGTCCACACAATGTTGTCAATAACTCATCACTAAGGAGCGACCCTCCACTGGTCCTCGGACACACCTGGTCCTCAAGACTCAAACTGTCTACCACCTGCACCACGACCAACCGAACCAACTCCATGACCTCGAAACTCAAAACCGACACCTATTTGGGCTGAACCGGTCTGACCGGTTTCCGCCTGCCAGCAACACGGTATCGATCAACCACTCTCTGACTTCCCCAAGCTGGTATAGACCTCACCATAGCCTCTCCCCTAGGTAGTGGCATACGAGGCTCTGGCACACCATGAGAAGGGTGGTACCTGTCCTTGTTTGCCCACTCCTTAGCCAACCTCTCATCCCTCTTCCTCTTGTAGCAAAACTCACCAACATGACCTTCTTTCCCACAATACTCACAACGGAATCGGACCTGTTTTGGCTTTGGCTGTGGGTTCTCAATGGGTTTCTCTTCATCTTTCTTCTCACCCTTTCCCTCAAACACGTTTCCCATGTTGCTCACAAACTTTATGTGTTTTTGGTAGTTTTCTGTTTTGTGGGGGAAAATGGGTGGATCGGGAGTGGTGTCAAGTGTTTTCCTCAGGTGGTTAGGCTTGGGAGCATATTTGTTCATGGGTGTAGTTTGTGGTGGAATAGGGATCTCTCCAATTTTCTCTCCCTTCTCACCACTGCTCTCACCAACCTTGTCAGAGCCCAATGCCTGATCATCAAACCTCTTAAACTCAGCCATCATTAAGCTCAATTGTGGCTCATGCCCAGACAACCAACTCATTAGCCTTCTCAGCTCATCATTCTCATCCTGCAAGCGATCAACATAGTGTGCAAGTTCCATATTTTTCAAGGCATGCATTTCACATGTAGAACAAGAGGTAGGAACAAGAGCTTTCAACTCAGCCTCTAAGGAAACAATCCTAGCATGTTGTTGACGGTTCGAAACAGCATTCAACTTCACCGCAAGTACACGGAGTGACTTGGTGCCTTTTTCACCAAAGGGAGGGGACGCCAAGGTTCTTGTCAATCCACGGAGCAAGGGGATTACTTGCGTTTAACCTAACACTAACTTAGTTGATTAAGGACTTTATGATGCAAAGATTAATCTATAAAGTAAAGATAAACTAACCCTAGATTATGTTAAAGAGAAATAGGAGGTTCACGAGTATGAAGAATGTATGCCCATAGAGTCTAGGTACTTGACATGCAATCACCCGAAACATGATAAAACCCTGATCCAATTTATCTAAGCGCGTCAACAAAGAATTAGGCATTTCCCTTCCCTCGTACATGTCACTACGCGAAGGTAATCGATACTAACCCTAATGAATACGGTATGTTGACGTGATCTATCGGAGCAACCCCGAAGGCATGGTAGCTAACCTTAAACATTAAGCATCATCAACAAAAGATATGATAGATATAAGATCCAAACGAGAGTGGGTGACTACACATCAAGATCCATTACAACTCCATGGAAAAATGATTACTTTACCCCATCAAGACGTTAGGCATGGCACCGTTGAACATGGTGGATGCCCCCGATGGAGTTCGTTTCTCGGTGTCCTTCAACTCCGGCGGCGCCGTGGCAGGGCCTCGACGTCCTCCTTCCTCGTGGTGGCCTCCCTTGACCTCGGCGATGATACTCTTGAATGCTCACTCCCTCGATCAACCCTCTTCCTTGTGGTTGATCTCCCGAGGCTTCTCTGGTCATCTTTCGCGAATGGCTCCCCCCTCAAACAATTAGGGTTCCTCGATCTTTTCACCGAAGAAAGGCGGTGGCGAACCGACCCCGAATGGGGGTGGGCCAGCCGGCCTGGGCCGATTGGCTTGGCCCAACCCTGGCCCGGTTCACCTCCGGCTTTTGCCACGTGTCATCTTTTGCACTTTGGGGTTTTCCTCCTTCGGATGTGGGCTTTGGACTTTGTTATCCCCGCAACCAAGTTAAGGGGTCTTTACGTATGATCTTCCGGTCTTTTCATCTTGGTCCTCGGAGATTCTTCATTGAAGCACATTGGTTGTTGCCACCTTTGGAGTCAAGTTCACACATGGTCGGAGCCTCTTGATCATCATGTAAATCATCCTCTGAACCGAGTGCATCTCTTCTCATTTAGTGCATGAATTCCTACGTAAACATAATACTCCAAAACACACATCCAACAACGAACTTGTTATATCATTAGTATGCTTAGTGGCGGGTTAGTTCCAAAATGATATCCAAACCATAACATAACAAGTGTTCTTGGTTGACGGAAATTGACCGCCAACATCCCCCCATGCTTAGATCTTGCGCGTCCTCGATCAAGATGCTCAAAAATTGTTTATCCACAGAGTTGAAACATGCTTCGTCAATTCTTTCCTTTCAAGTTAGTCGCTCATTCATCTTTAATATAAGAGATATGAAACAAAGATCATAATATAAACATGGCCGTTTAGAAATTACCAATTCAAGACTTACCTCACAACTCATACCTATCCACTAGAGATCTTCGACTTCATCCATACTCGCTTTCTTACTTTCATCGGAGGGTTTTTACAAACTTTTAGAAATAAAATTCCTGCACAAAGCATTAGACAAAGTCCTTCTCCAAGTTCTCACATGTCACTCATTTAAAGTGGCTATCCAAGATAATTTCATAAACTCTCACCTCCCACAAGTCTCTCATTTAGAATGTAAGGTGGAGTTATAGGTGTGGCTAGTGAAGCTAGCACAAGTATTATCAAGCTAGGAAAATCCTCTAGTGGTTGTTCACCTTCCAAGCCAATGATCATGAGAATTAAACCATAATGTAAGGGTATCAAGGATGATAAGATTTAGAATGGTGGACATGTGCAAAGGGAAAAGGAATAATGACTTCAAGGCACTAATGATGTCCTCGATGTCAGATTGCACATGGTATGGAATATCAAAGATTCGTTCTCAACATCGTCGGATCCTTCCTTGCACTTCTTTTGATCTTCATTTGACTTATCATCCCTCACTATACCTCTCTTGCTTTGCCTTGGATTTTTCTCCTTTTCCTTCTTTTCTTTTCTTTTTCTTTTTCTCTTTTTCTTTCTTCTCTCTCCCTTTTTTTCTTTCTTGTGTGCGCGCCCACACATACATACATACATACATACATACATACATACATACATACATACATACATACATACATACATACATACATACATACATACATACATACATACATACATACATACATACATACATACATACATACATACATACATACATACATACATACATACATATATATATATATTCTATTCTTTCCACATCTTTATCTTCTTCACCGAAGCTTTTCGCTCATCTTTTGAACATGAATACCGATCTGAATTTTAAATAAAACCTTGCCTAAAAATTGAACGAATCTTCAAACATGGGTTGTGTTCAAAGAATAAGATGATAAAAAGATGTTTATGGGTTTGGGTCTGGAATCCGGCGATGTACGGGGCATTCAATGTGAAATTCCCGTTACCGAATGTATGACGAGGCTAGCAATAAAAGATATACATCAAGGACATGATCATTGCTTGAAATTAGACCTCCCAAGAGAGTAAAATCCTAACCCAATTCATCATGCTAAACAACACTTATGGTGGAGTATATATATATATAGGCTTTGTATAGGATAGATGTTACCTCTCAACTTGGAGAAAGAGATCGCTAACCTTCATAGCAAGGTGTTTTTCTTAATTTTCAGAAATTAAAGCCTCCAACGTTAGCACTACTAAAAGCATAGATGAAGCAAAGTCCTAGATCAAAGTTTGAATATGGGTGCTTTACAAAAGTAAATTTCCACTAAGCACCACGGTAAACGATTAATCACCAAGTTCATGCTCGAATAACAAAGATAAAGTGAAGACATAACAAGAAAAGAAACAAGAGACATCCATAAGACACTTTTTATTTCTTTTTCTTCACTCAACACTAAATTAAGACAATTTCAAGCTAAAAAGATAAAGCAAAACTCACAATTGACTCTCACACTAGACTGGATTTAAAGACTCGACGTAACACCATTTTAAGCAAAAAATTTGAAAAGAGTAGCTAGCTAGCTCCCCCCCACGCTTAGATTTTACGATGTCCTCGTCGTAACTTTAAAAAAAGTACAAAGGGGGAAACATGCTAACTACAACACCTAGTGAAACTTCCCGCACGAGGTGCACCACTCCTTCTTCTTAAAGTTCTTGTTCATCCCGAAGAGCTTCCTTATATTCCGGTTAAGGAACTTAAAGTCGTCTTCCGCCATACGCTCCCAATCTTCAATCCTTTGTTGCATGGCGTTGATGGTGTGGAAGCACTCGTCAAGGGAAGAGAAGAGCTCCGTAATAGCATTACGGCAAGCCACGCAACATATATTGTGCTCTTCCTCCGGATCATTGTTGCTTCTGTCGTCTCTGTCGTCCGGATCGTCGCCGCCGTCTGGGTTGCCTCCTTCACCTTGCTTGTGGTGCTCCTCCGGCTCCTCCTTGGGCACCTCCTCCCAAACATAGAGGTCGTTATCATCTCTACCACTGGCTGCCCACGAGCTAGGGCTCCGGTCGTCGGAGTAGTCGCTATCTCCGTATATCTCCGCCAGCTCGGGGGGTCTTCTCTTTATAATTCTTCCTCTTCATCCCTAGGAGCCTCTTTGAGCAGCGAACGGGAGAAGTGGGCTCCTCCTTCTTCTCTTCAACCCACGGATTTCGGCTAGCCATGTGCCTTGTTGGGATACGCCCTCCGCAACGAATCCGCGTGGTCCTCTTCACCTCCTCCTTGAGCTTGGGCACCATAGCGCACCGACGAAGCTCCTAGGTCGCTTGCGTTGGAGAGGGGAGGCGTGCTTCTTCTTCCATGGTTTCCTTCACCACTTCCTTGCCTTTGGTGCTGCTCGGGGACGCCATGGGTGCTTGGGTGTTTTCGTGGAGGATGGAGATTGCAAATGAGATGCAATTCTCGAGCTCCCCATGCATCCTTAAATATCCCTGGAAGGATTTGGCCGAAACCCCTCCTTGTCTATTTTTGTAGCTCCTAAAAAGGTAGGCAAGAAAAGGAAATACAACGAACCGCGTCCCAGAGAAAAACGGGCGGAAACCAACGCGGGGGGCTGCTGGGCCGGTCAGCATGGGCCGGCCGGCCTGCCCCCTGTTTCGGGCCCCCGTGGCCCATCTTTTACGGCCCTCTGTGTTTCGTGTATACTAGCCTAGGTGGTGGAAAGGTCCAGCTAAAAATTATAAAAAAGACTCGAAATAAACATGAAAAGAAAAACAAAAACTTATTTACAGAAAACTTACCTTGTTTTACGTCTTAGGCTTGACGCTCGGGCTCGTCCTCCATGTGATATATATCAATGTAGTTGATGGGTATGATGTCTTGTTCAAGAAAAACCTTCAATCATTGACCATTAACCACATATTGATCTCCTTTCACGTCCATGATTGTTACCGCTCCATTTGGCGAGACCGAGTGGACGACATATGGTCCATCCCATTTGCTCTTCAACTTCCCTTTTCTGAATATTTTGAACCTTGAGTTATAGAGGAGAACCTTGTCACCTTCTTTGAATTCCTTTGCTCGAAGCCTTTTATCATACCATCTCTTCATTCTTTCCTTGTAGATGGTTGCACTCTCATAAGCTTTGAGCCTCATCTCTTGTAATTCACTTATTTGAATCTTCCGTTTGATTCCCGCGGCATCGAAATCAAGATTCATCTCCTTGATCGCCCAATATGCTTTATGTTCTAACTCCAAAGGCAAATGACATGATTTACCATAAACAAATTGATATGGTGTCATACCTATTGGTGTCTTGTGTGCCGTCCGATATGCCCACAATGCTCTGTCCAACTTTTTGGACCAATCTTTACCTCCCTTTTCAACGGTCTTGTTAAGAATACCCTTGAGCTACCTATTTGAAGTTTCTGCTTGACCATTGGTTTGTGGGTGGTAAGCCGTGGCCACTCTATGCTCGATCCCCAATTTGGACAAGCATTTTCTAAAACTATTTCCCGTAAAGTATGTTCCTACATCACTTATCAATACTCGCGGGACTCCATAGCATGGGAATATAATATTCTTGATCATTGATATGGATTCCTCTGTTGAAGCTCTTCGACAAGGGATAGCCTCTACCCATTTGGATACATAATCAACCATAACTAAAATATGCTCATATCCATTTGAATTAGTGAAGGGCCCCATGAAGTCAATTCCCCATACGTCGAATAGATCAATTTGCAAGTTGTAATTTAAAGGCATAACATTCCTTTGATTTATATTCCCATTCTTTGACATTTCGGACAAGAAGCAACATACCTTTTTGAGTCTTCATGCATCTCTGGCGAATAGAATCCACTAGCCCATACTTTTGCTTGAGTCCTGAAATGTCCATAGTGTCCACCATATTCGCCTGAGTGACACTTCCTCAATATTTCGCCTCCTTCATCCCTTGGTATACACCTTCGTAAGACTCCATCCGCTCCAAGTCTAAAGAGGTAAGGTGCATCCCAATAATATTTTCGGCTCTCGGCGATCACTCTCCTTTGAGCGTTCCTATCCAAATGATCAAGTGGCATCCTTCGTATGGCTCGAATAATGTTGATCATCCAAGTATCTTTGTCAAGGATATGATAAAGGTGATCATCTCTCATCTTATCTTCAATGGGCTCTTTATCATCCTCATGATTCATTCTTGATAAATGGTCGACCACAACATTTTCCGACCCCTTTTTGTCCCGAATCTCCACATCAGAATCTTGCAAGAGAGGGATCCATCGAATTAACCTTGGCTTGGCATCTTTTTTAGATAAGAGATACTTGATTGCCGCATGATCAGTGTAGATAATCACTTTAGAATTCACAATATATGATCTGAATTTTTCAAAGGCAAACACTACCGCAAGCAATTCCTTCTCTGTTGTTGCATAATTTAATTGAGCTCCATTAAGAGTTTTGCTAGCATAGTAAATAGTGTGTACCTTGCCTTCTTTTCGTTGTCCCAACACCGTTCCAACGACATAGTCACTAGCATCGCATATTATCTCAAAAGGTTGACTCCAATCGGGCAGTTGAATGACGGGTGCGGTTACGAGAGCCCTCTTTAGTGTCCGGAATGCCGCCAAGCACTTGTCATTGAAATTGAATGGCACATCTTTTTGGAGGAGATTAGTCAAAGGCTTGGTGATCTTTGAGAAATCCTTGATAAATCTTCTATAGAATCCCGCATGGCCCAAGAAACTCCTCAAATACTTGACATCCGTCGCTGGTGGAAGCTTTTCAACCGTTTCAACCTTAGACTTGTCCACCTCAATCCCTCTCTCGGATATCACATGCCCCAACACTATTCCTTGTTTCACCACGAAGTGACACTTCTCCCAATTTAGCACCAAATCAAGCTCCGAACACTTAGTGAGAACTTTATCCAAATTTTCCAAGCAACCCGCAAAAGTTTTACCATAGACGGAGAAGTCATCCATAAATGCCTCAACAATTTCCTCGATGAACTCCGAAAATACTGCCATCATACATCATTTGATAGAGGGGGAGTGCCAGGTCTTTTGGTGTGTGGAGATAAATTCGATTTGGTGGTTGTCGACCGTCACGATCTGACTACGACGAGCGAACTCAAAGCGCCAATGCAATCGCTAAACCAACTCCCGATGGCTACCAACCTTGCTGGTGCAAAGTCAGCCTGATCACGAAGATCGTTTCCTGCATGCAATCGAAGAACAAACAAGAAAAAAAGGTGAGCAATCTTACTATCACTCGAAGCTGGAGTTCTGAATCACAGAGGACAACACGTATTTGTGCGTGTTCTGGTGTAGCTAAAGCTAGATGTAAAACAAAACTTGAGTTCTAAATGTGGTGGCTACTGAGTATATGAGGAGGGGCATCCTAAGGTTAGGGGCGACCTAGGATGGGGCGCCCTCAACTTGGGCTTAAGGCCCAACAAACCAGCGATGTAGCACCTTGGCAGATTCTGGACTTCAAATTCTTTCGACGATTCCCGTTGACTCAGGATGAATTTAGGCCTGCAACTGGTGTCATTGGAAGCTCTATGAAATTGTGCTTCCAGCCATATAAAGAATGTCCAAAACCGACTTTGTATGCGACCCAGGCGTCGTTTTTCGTGCGCACTGGTCCTGTACTCCCAACTGGGCTCGAACTTGAATTGCTTTGGGCCTCCACCTTGGGGACTCGAACCGGATTAGCCTCGTGCCTCCTCTTCGACTTGGACACCCTTGCTGGACTTCTTCTACTCCATTTCATGCACGAATCATGTCTGTAAGCATGGGTGTCATGTCCTCATCATTCTCCCCTTCTTGAAGAAAAGTCGTCCTCGACGTCGAGTGTACTTGAAAACGATCCTGCACAACACAAGGGAGGATGGGGTTACGGAAATAAAGCAAACCAAAACAATTGTGAGGAGGGATGTCACTATGTTTCCATATGTGTATCATGTCAAGTCGCATCAAATTATCAGCATCTCTGGAAACATCGTTATAGAAAGAAGCATAAGGTTTGGCATTACTATCCTGCAAAAGATTAGTACCAACAAAAGACACAACACGAATGGTTGGTTGATTGGAAGAAAATTTAGCACCAAAAATCATAGGGAGCCACCAGCAATGTATCCCTTCTTGCGAAACAAAACTACTAGAGGAACATGTGAATATGTTTGTATGATGGTTACCCTCTAATCGATCACAATCTTGCACAACAAAAGGAGAATTCAGATTTGTACAAATATAAACCCGGTGTACCATATATTGTCCTTTGTTGTTATATTTGCCAATAACATGATATGAATGTCTAGACAACCATGGCAAATCAGTATATCCAAAAAGTCTCTCTTCTAAACAATCTAGATTACACAAATCATCAAATTCAATGTAACCCAAGGTATGTAAAGAAGACAACAAATGTAGCTCATCATTTTTACTAGCAACATGCATAATATTTTTATTTTCAGCACTAGCATGTAAAACTGAAAGAGTAGCACACAATTTATCTTTATCACAAGAAACATCAAGCAAATCACCATGGGACAAAGATAAATCAAGAGATGGTTCCACTATGAATTGCTCAACTAAAGCATGATTAGTGGAAAAATTCAGCACATTAACAAAATTCTCACCTTCCGTGAGTGCAGCACCATGGGCATCACCTATGTTCTAAATAGGAGTATTCGGTGCATTGTGGAGTGATGGTTCTGAATTTGTACATCCAACGTGGTTGATCTCCCGAGGCTTCTCTGGTCGTCTTTCGCAAATGGCTCCCCCCTCAAACAATTAGGGTTCCACGATCTTATCACCGAAGAAAGGCGGCGGCGAACCGACCCCGAATGGGGGTGAGCCGGCCAGCCTGGGCCGATCGGCCTGGCCCATCCCTAGCCCGGTTCGCTTCCGTCTTTTGCCATGTGTCATCTTTTGCACTTTGGGGTTTTTCCTCCTTCAGATGTGGGCTTTGGACGTCGTTATCCCCGCGACAAAGTTAAGGGGTCTTTACGCATGATCTTCTGGTCTTTTCATCTTGGTCCTCGGAGATTCTTCATTGAAGCACATTGGTCCTTGCCACCTTTGGAGTCAAGTTCACGCATGGTCGGAGCCTCTTGATCATCATGTAAATCGTCCTCCGAACTGAGTGCATCTCTTCTCATTTAGTGCATGAATTCCTGCGTAAACATAATACTCCAAAACACACATCCAATGATGAACTTGTTATATCATTAGTATGCCTAGTGGCGGGTTAGTTCGAAAATGATATCCAAACCATAACATAACAAGTGTTCTTGGTTGACGGAAATCGACCGCCAACACATGTGAATCATCCAATTTAGCATGCAACACAGGACAAGATTTGCACGCACCAAGCAAATTTGATCTAGCTTTCAATTCAACCAATTCAACCCTAGCCACATCTAGTTCCTCAATAGTGAGCGCATGCTTCTCTTTCAGAGTAGTCATGTCAGACAAGAACATAGAACAATCACTACAATCAACTTCATCGGTAACAACATGAGCAAATTTCAAAGCATCAATAGCAAGCATGTCATCCAAATGTCTAGCCTCTAACTCAGCTACTTTCTCCCTAGCTTCCTCAAGCGAGGCCCTAAGCTCTTTTCTCATTTTCTTAGCATCCCTAAGCACACTATCCCTATTGATGAGGACATCTTCCTCCACTATTACCCGTTGGCAAAGATGCAACAAATGGGCCACTGGTGGCCCAAGTTGTAGTCGGGCGGCGACCGTGTGAACCTCATTATCCCACCTTGCTTAGCATGGGAGGACTAAGCCACCTTAAAAGGGAGAGCCACCCTTCCCCTATTGGACTAGTCTTTTGGGGTGATTGGGCCTTTCCCCGAGCGGTGCGCCGGAGTGCGGTGCTAAGGTTACGGGGGGCAGATTGTACATATCTGAAGCTGGAATCTTGGGGGCCAGGTCGTGCATACCTAAAGTCGGATTTGCAAGAGTGAATCTTGGGGGCCAGATTGTGCCTACCTGAAGCCGAGATTTGCAGGGACCAGATCATGCATATCTGTAGCTAGAACGGTGTGTCGTAATTTTGGTTGTCCTGGGCCGGACATATACCTTTTGGTATCAGAGCTGGGCTCTTGTTAAGAAGGGGATAATGATGAGGACATCTTCCTCCACTATTACCTGTTGGCAAAGACGCAACAAATGGGCCACTGGTGGCCCAAGTTGTAGTCGGGCGGCGACCGTGTGAGCCTCATTATCCCACCTTGCTTAGCTTGTAAGGACTAAGCCACCTTAAAAGGGAGAGCCACCTTTTGATAGGCGCTGTCCCAATCTTCCGAGAGGTAGTTGGTAAACTCGATTGGGTGGAGAACTCGACGTTGATGATCCAGCTTCGAATCAACACGATTCGGACCCCGCAACCGTTACACCACTGCTCTGTTGGTTATCAACCAAGCACAACTAGATTGACCTCGCCACGAAGGCTTTCCCTGCAAGCGAATCGAGAACACAAGCAAGAAAGGATAAACATGCAATCTGATAATTGCAAATATGAATTGAAGCAAAAGAGTATGGGGTTCAAGTTTTGATCACAAAATGACTAATCAACACAGTGGTGACGAACAAGAATGGGGGCCCTGATTCACAGCAAAAGAACTCGGCGCTACAGTGGCTATGAAGATAGTATGTTCCTCGAATCGAAGGGAAACAAAAACTCAAACAAAACCCTAGTCTAAATGACAGCAGCTACTAAGTTTTAACCCCTAAGGGGCGACCTAGGGTTGAGGGGAGACCAGAGGGGGCATCCTCAACCTGGTCTTAAGGGCTGACACGATACACGGCCCAAATGGCCCAAAAAGGTGACGCAGCACATTGTCATGGTCACCCAGCATGATCCACGAACCTTCTAGAGCTGGGACCAGAGCCAAAATAATGGTGTCGTTATCCCCTTTCCAACGCATCCTTATATGCCTCGTTTCGAAGCCGGATGAGGGAGACCTCGCCGAAACCGTGCAGGGATGTCGGCTGAATCCGAACCAAACGTGGCAGCTGAGTTGGAGATGACCTGTAGTATGGGGAAAGACGTGGCGTGCGCGTATCCAACGTGGCAATGTCCTCATCACCCTTCCCCTATTGGACTAGTCTTTTGGGGTGATTGAGCCTTTCCCCGAGGGGTGCACCGGAGTGCGGTGCTAAGGTTATGGGGGCCAGATTGTACGTATCTCAAGCTGGAATCTTGGGCGCCAGGTCATGCGTACCTGAAGCCGGATTTGCAGGAGCGAATCTTGGGGGCCAGATCGTGCCTACCTGAAGCCAAGATGTGCGGGGGCCAGATCGTGCATATTTGTAGCTGGACCGGTGTGTCGTAATTTCGGTTGTCCTGGGCCGGACATATATCACCTATTATCAAGCAATTCATTCAGAGTGGCATTTTCCTCGAGCAAGGAGTCAATGGTAGGTGGTGATACCTCATCCTCGGAGTCGGAATCCGAGTCCTCTTTGCCTCTCTTCTTGCTTCCTGAACTGTGTGCCATGCTGCAGAATCCGCTCGTCGCCATGATGCTCAACCCGGTGAAGTTCTTCCTTGAATGCTTCTTATTCTTGTGTCTCCCACGGTCTTCATCTTCACTACTCGAGCTTGACATGGTGTAGTAGGAGGAAGAGGTGTCCATGTCGCTCGCACCGGCTACCATTGCTCTCGATTTCTTCTTATGGTAGCCGCCCTTCTTCTTGCCCTTGTACTCATCCCGACTCTTGTGCTTGGAGTAGTGGTTCCGGGATCGATGCTTGTGCTCGGCCTGCTTGTACTCATTCCTCGGGCGATGCTTGTACTCTTGCTTGTACTCGGGTTTCTTGTGCTCGATCTTGTTCTCATCTCCCTCGGGACACTCAGCGAAGAAGTGTCCATGCTTCCCGCCCTTGTAGCACATCCCCGAGTTCCTCCTGAAGTTCTTCCTGTTCTCGTTCAGGCGCCGGAACTGCTTGGTCAGCAAAGCAAGATCCTCATCATCCAAAGCCTCGAACTCCTCATTTGGAAAAGACACAAGAGCAGATAGAGAGAACATCCTAGAAGATTGATTAGAGTTTGTTCTCGATCCAGTCACAAGTGCAAGGCTATCATCAGCAGGACCCTTGCCCTTCTTGGCTCTCAGGTCTCGGTCCACCTCGGACGACTTGAGCTTAGAGAATAACTCGTCCACGGTCAGGGTCTCATACACACTAGACTCTTGAATAGCCTCAACCTTCGCTCCCCATACATCAAGATCCAGCGCGTGTAAGAGCTTGATAGCTCTATTAT
Organism: Cenchrus fungigraminus; assembly: GCA_036936925.1. Lineage (NCBI taxonomy): Eukaryota > Viridiplantae > Streptophyta > Magnoliopsida > Poales > Poaceae > Cenchrus > Cenchrus fungigraminus. The sequence goes on along the minus strand of CM072769.1, from coordinate 72,602,894 downwards.
GATCATCGTATGGAAGCTCAGTGATGTTGGCTCTCATGTTGTTCACAATCAGCATGAAGCGCTCGAACATGGCATCCACAGACTCTCTGGGGAGATGAGTGAAGTTCTCGTACTCTCTCCGGTAGGTCATAAAGCGACGCGCCTTCACCTGACTATTACCTCCATGGGCATTTCTCAGTTGGGTCTGTATCCGGTTTGCCAACTTCTCTCCATACACCCTACTGAACTCGGATGCACAGAGAGCACGATAGAGATAGTCCACGGCCTTGTTGTTGGCATCGAACATATCCCTACTCCCGGGCAACAAGAACGTCTCCAGTATGACATAGTTCTCGTCAACTGTGACATCCTAAATCAGCTGAGCCTTTCCACGCATGAACACGCCCATCCGGGCTTCTCACATCTGGTAGTTCTTCCCCTCGAAGTGGGGAGGACCCGAAGCCTTCCCATAGTCCACCATCTCTGGATCTCAACTGGTCAAGGTCTCAATGATCCGTATCCGGCTCTGATACCAATTGAAGGACCAGAATGGCGATCAGAGAGGGGGGGAGTGAATGGGGGCCGATAAAAATTCTTCTCCAAAGAGTAGAATTCGACCTATCGTCCCAAACGCAACTCCAAGATCCTCGACACCCCACTAGCCCAATCCACACAGCAACTAGAGTGCTACTAGACCTAGGAACTAGCACACCAACGAAAACACTCGAGAACGCAGCGGAAAACAACTTGAGCAAAACTTCCAGACCCAAACCGGTCAGACCGGATACTCAAACCGGCCAGACCGGTTTGCTTAGACTTAGCCTCTCATAGGGCAGGGAAAACTGGTCAGACCTCTTTCCCAAACCGGTCAGACTAGTTTTGCCAGACTTAGCCAAAAACACGAAACACCAAACCGGTCAGACCTCTTTCCCAAACCGGTCAGACCGGTTTCGCCTAGAGAGCTCCAACTCAAAAACGCAAAACTAGAGCAAACGAACTCGAAACTCAACGAAACTTGGACCAGAGCTTCTTCTACCAAAGGAAGACTTGTTCCCAGAAGATCTCCTCCAAAACACACTGTTGACTAAACTGGTCACCAAACCGGTTAGACCGGTTTTGCCAGGGCACTCGGGAAAAACTCCACCCGCGGGAAGAACTCGAACTTCCGATGCCTCGATCTCCCGATTCGCTCCACAGATTGAACTAAAACTTTGGGGATAGGTGTATCACCTCATGAACGAGTCATGCCTAAGAGATCGGCCCCAAAGATGCACTCAATCAATAGGAATCGGAGGATGAACACCAAGAACACCTTTTCCCAGAACCGAAACAAAACCCCAAAATCGAGCACCAATACCCACGGATTTAGAGGGGGATCACAAGGAAAAGAACCATAAGGGGCTCATGGATACATCCCACACCAAATCCGTCAAGGGAAGGCCTCAAATCCACTAGGAGAAAATTGCCAAGAAAAGGCTCCGAAAATCACTAAAAAGGAAAACGGGGGAGACACCAAGAACACTTGAGGAACCATGCCGAATCTTCTATACATACCATGAAAGGTTCATACAAGGTCTAGCATCCGCCCGTACATCCAACCCTCTCACAAGATCTCACCATGAAGCTCTCATGCTAGCCTAAGGAGAAAATAGGAAGCTAAAAGAGAAATTACCTAGAGCAAATGAAAACCCTAGAGCCCAAGAGATGGCTGCCACAACCCTTCCACCAAGATTATATATGAGATCCACCAGTGGGGGTAAATGACTAGAATGCCCTCTAGGTGATACAACCCCTTGAAGGGCATATTTGGAATCTTGACATCCTTTCCATCGAACGGACGCCCAGCAACCACACCTCGTGTAGCCTCGATGCCAAGCATGTGATCCCTATGTGTGTCCTCCGCTTCGATGACTTCCGGCCGTGCCACGACCAAACCGGTCAGACCAGTTCTGGTGCCTTGGCCGCACCGGAACATTGGGTCGGCTTTCTGGAGCAACCGACAAACCCAACGATCTTTTGGTGAACCCCTGCAAACCCCGTGAGCTTGGTGCAGCGTCCACACCGAGCTCCTCGACTTGGCCGCCATGTTCACCCCGACTTGATGTTGGCTTTCAGATCAACCAACGAACCCTCTATCCGACTTCGACTTGCTCTTCTCGCACCATGTGACTCGCACTTGATCTTGTCTGGCCACCGGGTCCATCAAACCAAGCCTACTTGTCCCTCCAGTCCTTCGAAGGCCCCGCAAGGCTAAGATCTTTCACGCTTGTTCTTCAAATGCACCAACGCAAATCAAGCCGCAGCCTACATCCACAAGATAGAGCACAACGTCAGTCCACACAACGTTGTCACTCACTCATCAGTAAGGAGTGGCCAACCACTAGCCATCAGACACTCCGGTCCTTAGCTCATGAGATGAATTTTGGTTTGTGAAAATTGCTTAAACTTGCTTTTAGCCATGTCACATGTATCTATTTCTCTACTTTCTTGATGGCAGTGCGCTAACTACACCATGTCTACCTTGCTGGCTCTATGTCTCTTTTGTAGCATTTTGTTGCCCTCTTTGTATATCTAAGAATCTTGGTAGTTTGTATTTGCTTTGACATGCATTTGTGCATTTTTCATGATAACAAGGGGGAGAGTTTCATGATAGCTTGATTCATGCATTGTCAACAAGGGGGAGAGTTTGTGTAGAAAAATGGTAACTTTTGCATGTGGAGAGAAAATTTGAGAAAAGTTTGCATTTGCTCAGGGGGGTTTGCATATGTGCAGGGGGACCTCCTTTGGTTTGCTTGAGTTTTGTGCTTTGTGGTGTGCACTTTGTGGAGCTTTGTTTGTCTCAGCTGTGTTGAGCCGTTGCCCTTGCCTTAGGGGGCCGAGACTTGGTCAGGTGAGTGATCTTGTTTTTCTCTTATTATTTGGCTTTGGATCACTTGTTGGAGGTTTGTGTTTGTGGTTGTTTTCTTTTCCTTTTTCTCTATTTTGGTTACTATGGGTGTTGTCAATACACTCATCAAGGGAGAGATTGAGGACCAGGAGCGTCCAAAGACCAATGGTGGGTCACTCCTCAGTGATGAGTGATTGACGATGTTGTGTGGACTGATGCTTTGCTGAGATTGCAAGTGTAGGTTGTGGCTTGACTCGTGTTGGTGCAGGTGAAGAACAAGCATGAAAGGTCTATGCATGTGTGGCCTCCGAGGAGTGGAGAGACAAGTAGGCTTGGTTCGATGGACCCGGTGGCCAATGGGGTCAAGTGCGAGCCGCATGGTGCAAGAAGAGCGATCTGAAGTCATGGACATGGAGCCAGTGCATTGGTGGCGGCCAAGTCAAGGAACGAGGCAAGACCGAGTAGACCGTCCGAGCGCTGGAGGTGAAAGGCTTGGCGAGCTCGACTCTTGGTGTGGTGAGCCCGGGCCATGACGCGGGGTTTGGTGGTTTGGCCACAAAACCATCGGAGGATGGTTTCTTGGTTTGGGCCTCAAAACCAAGTCCGAAAGCCCAACACGACGGAGACAGTGATCCGGGAGTGTCGGGAGGCTTTCAGGCGGGGGGCACATGGCATGGTCACGGGGCTTGCGTCGAGGCTAGCGAGTCTGCGATGGAAGCATGTCCGCTCGATGACAATATGCTTGACTTGGACCAAATTGCCCCTGAGGGGTGTGTATCTTACATTTATGCACTAGGGGTAGTTGTGTCATTTGCCACATCCAGGAGACTTAGTATAAATAGAAGGTAGCGAGGATGGCTAGGGTTACTCGCTTTGGACTGCTTCTTTTCCCAGTATTTCCTTAGGCTAGATTCTTGTATAGACTGATCTCTGTATGTATGGAAGCATTCGGCGTTGTGATGATTTCCCTCTCTTAGCTTTTTGTGATTTTTGTGTCATTTTCGGAGCTACTTTTGGGTGTTTTCGTTCATCGCTTGATTCGTCGATTTGAGGGTGTTTGCTCCCGGATTTCTTCGAGGGGATCACAGATGAGTACTTGGTGACTCTTTTCTTGGTGATCTTGCACCCTCAAACACCGGGAATAGCTTTGGATTTGAAGCTTTTTGGGTGAACTCGAGTTGGTGCTTTGAGCACACGAGATTTGCGATTCTGGTTGATTGGATAGGTTTGGGCCTCCAAGATTTTGGGCATAGCTTCTCCTAGAGATGCTTCTCATCTACCCAAAATTTGGGCTCAATCCGTCCAGTGGTTTGGGAGATCCGTGGATCGGAAGTTGAGTTCAAGTCTGCGGGCGATTTTCTGGGCTACCTCGGGTGACCCGCCCCCATGGCCGGGTGACCCTAGGTGGCGTTGACTTTCGAGTTCCTCTTCTTTCGATTTAGATCTGTAGAGTTTCCTTGATCTTTTTTAGGAGATCTTTTGGGAGAAACTTCTTAGTTTTGTTGCAAAGCCTTGGTTAAAATTTCGTGATTTTAGGAGGTCGTTTGATTGGGTTTTGAATTTTTATTCGATCGTCAGCTTGCTGATTTTCTAGACACCCAGGGTGACCCGCCCCCTACGTCAGGGTGACCCGGCCAGTGGGTGACCTGTCCCCTATGTTAGGGTGACCTGTTTTGCCTCTGTTGGGAGGCGGGTGACCCGCCCCCTATGCCATGGTGACCCGTCTTGGTTCAGTTTTGCCCGGTTTGCTTTAGCTCTTTGTTTCGCGCTTCCACTAGGTGAACCAAGGATCGTTCCTAAGGCTAGTAGTCTCTTTATGACTATGTAACCTTGACGATTAGCTTGAGCGAGTGTAGAATTCGTGTGTTTGATTTTGGGACATAGACCGAGTTCTTGAAGAAGAATTTTTATCAGCTCCCATTCACTCGCCCCTCTCTGGTTGCCCAATCGGTCCTTTAGTGATACAAATGGTTTGGAACTGTACATATATGCTAGAGAAAAGCTTTTTCATCCTATTACTTGTGCAAAAGATGAACTGAAATTGATGTCTTCGCTAAATACTTTAGGTTATATTGAATTTCATATTCTTTGTGATCTAAAATGTTTAGAGAAGGAACTTTTTGCATATCTTTATTGGCAAGCACAGTTGCAAAGGAGAATATTTTATGCATAAAGTTTATATTTGCTCTAATCTGAAATATCCTTTTGGGCTAGAATACCATGATCAAATAGGGGGCTGCCCTAACACTAATAATGTCTTGCAAAGTTTTTCTAGTTGTTTTCTTGAGCAACAGGGTCAGCCCAAAGAAGGGGAGCATCGTTGGTTGTCAACTTGCAGCATACTAGTCGCTCCATATTCGAACATCAACCCAAGCACCTTCGGATGCCACCGAAGCAAGTCGAGGACGACTTGAAGCCAAGAAGGGAAGAATGATGAGGACATAGCTGTCTCCGATATGACCACAATAGCATGTTTTTATTCTAAGGTGAACCGATTCCTTATTATCATTGTATCCAATACATTTGATGAATTGTTGTTGCACTATGATGTTTGTTGGTTGTCATTTTCAGAAATACTTACGTGGATCAAAAAGGGTGCTCAACACACATGGAAGGCATGGAGGACCAAAGAAGTTGATTGGGGGCCAAGTCCAAGTGTTCCCCACGTCCTCCACCAGGCCACCACGTCACTTTTGGCCCAAAGTTGAAAAGAGATCAAGGCCAACACGTTTTGGACGCTGGATTCGGACTACATGACTGGGCAAACTTGCAATGGACGCCACGACCTCATACGGCGGACTCCATTTAGGATGTTCTTCATATGGTTGGAAAGATAATTTGATAAAGCTTCCAATGGAAGTGGTCTCATGTCAAAATAATATTTGAGTCGACGGGAATCATCATAACAAGTGGACGTCCAGAATCTGTCAAGGTGATGCGTCGTCCGGTTTTGGCCCGTGTATCATGTCGGAGCCCATAGGGGCGCCTCCTAGGGTAGGAGCACAACCCCCACCAGGTCTTGGTCATGCCCCTACCCTCTCATATACCCCCATAGTCACCACAAACAGATTGGGTTTTGTTTCGTTGTAAGTTTAGCCATTGCTACTTCCTTGTAGACGTGTGTGTCGGCTAGACCGCCCATTCTACCAGATTTGGAACCCCAACTTTGTGATATCAGATTGGTTTCCATCTCCACATTTGCAATTAAGTTGCTTGTTATACTTGTTCTTTCTTGTTCTTCGATTGCTTGTAGGAACGGGTGCCCTAGTGGTGGTTGACGCGCTCCACAAGATCGCTGCAGCCATAGGAGGTGGTGTATCGGTTGCTAAGGTGCATCGTTGGAAAGGTTGTACTCAGGCTGTGAATGTCATTTCCTCCAATCGAAGTTATCCTCCACGCTTCTCATCGAAAGATCAGCCACAAACCCAACGGGTTCCCATCAATGCCGGGGAGCAGTGGGGCAAGTGTCGTTCTCGCCGTAGCAAGAAAACCACGATTCCCGTCTCAACGTCTCCACCAGAAGCTGGTGTGCAGTGGGTGGAGTGCCAAAGAGGCCAGGCCATCCATGCATAGCTGTCGTGGCCGTCCACTCCGCCACTGATGTCAAACACACCCACCGCGTCGACTGTCCTGTCCCTGCTCGATAGGCCGGCGGTGTTACCAGTCGCTCGGCAATTGATGTCAAGTGTGCTCGTCGTGTCGACTGTCCTGGAGAGCTCTGGCACACGATCGTACCCGTCACCACCACAAGCTGGCATGCAGTGGGTGGAGTGCTCGAGAGGCCGGGCTGATTGCACGTGGTTCTCGTGGCTGTCCACTCGACCACTGATGTCAAGTGCGCCCGCCACGTCGACTGTCTCGGATAGCTCAGGCACACGGCCGTTCCCGGCCCTGATCGACAGGCCGGTGGCATTGCCAAATGCTCAGCCATTGATGTCAGGTACGACCGCCGAGCTGACTATCCCGGAGAGCTCAGGGGCACTACCCTTCCTGTCCCTGCTCGACAGGCTAGCGGTGTTGCCATCCGCTCAGCCATTGATGTCAGGTGCGCCCGCCGTGCTGACTGTGCCGGAGAGCTCAGGGGCACGGCCGTTCCCAACCCTGCTCCACAAACCGGCTGCGCTGCCAACCGCTTGGCCACTGATGTTGCCCCTATTCTTGCTCGAAGGCGAGGCGGCGCCCATGATCATCGACGAACCAGACTGGATGAAACGCTAATTGACAACAATAACAAGTGTTGCATTGTTGTAATGCTAATTACTAGTTTCTGATTAAGTTTGGTCCCTCCTTATTTGATTGTGCTGCTATTTTATGGTTGTAAAATCACTGGACTTTGTTTCCTACTATGCAGGAGTACTATGGATGGATGTTGGTTCAAAAAACGTGAACCTGTTTTGCCAACAAATCTACAAATAATTCAGTCTGGCTTGGTCAGTTTTTCTTATCAGTAAGACAGTAGCATCCGCCCGTTGCCATTCTCGTGAGGCTGAGGCGCCCGTTGCCACAACTTCCCATGGACCGTGTGCACAAAGAGAAGAAATGAACTAACACGAACGTGTTTAGATTCCCCACAAAATTTTTTGGAAAAAGGAATCTTGTATGCATGAAGCACTAAATGAAGTTTATTTGCAAAAAAATTTCACAGATGAGTGCAACTTTGCGTGATGAATCTAATGAGCATAATTAATTAATGATTTGCTACAGTAATGCTACAGTTCCTCCGTCAGCGTCACGGGCCGCGCCGTCCGCATCTTTGACGGCACCACTTCCTCCGACCCAACTGCGCCCCTCGTCCAGGCTGTCGTCGGGCCAAACAATCTAGGCCGCCATTGACAATGGGATGGAACGGAGGACATGAAGATGCAATGAAGTAATTAACTTTGCAGCAATGAATGTACTACTAAACCATGCTGGATTTTTTTTAAGTAGACCATGCTGGAACTAATTGTTTCGATGGAGATGAAATGAATGCCTTCCGTGAGTCAATTTGATAGCAGAAGAGTTTAATGCACATTTGACATAACAACATGGCATGCCATAATTAACTATATTTACGATTTATCCTGCACCCACTCTCTTATGCATCAGCTATGTTTTTTGAGATCTGCATTATTAGCTAGTAAGTTAGAACTTAGAAGACTGATTGCCCAGACTGACTGTCAATTCTATGCATTACCTGAGGAAGGTTGGGTTACACACATAGCATCGCGGTTGCCGAGCAGCACGGCGGGCCGCGGGTGTTGTCGGACCTGTGTAACCTACGCCCATCCTGCTACGCACGAGCCATGGTGCCCGGTGCTACATCACTGGATACTACACAGTGCGCATGCATAGAGACATACAGAGGCATGCAAAACCTACCTAGTCTAGATTACGCTGGAGCCATGCTGGGTGATTGCAAGTTTAGGTTACAAACACTTTGTGCTTGGCTGCTTACAAGTTTCTGCTTCACAAGACGGAGGGAGTACTCCGCACAGTTGTTTAACTTAATAAAAAAAGTTCAGAGAAAATGGTGTCCAAAGTACATAAAACATCTAAATAAACTATGATATGCTTGCTGGTACTCTGTACTCACTAATGAAACGAACCATACCAGCCAAACTACTATCATGTGTCATCAAATTGCCGTTGCAGGTCTTTTTGTCAGTCGCATCTTATTCGGACTCTGACGACCACCACTATCCAGATTTCTCTTCTAACCTGAATGCAAATGACCTAATAAATAGGTGGACGTGTTATAAACCCTGAGAAAATGAGATGATACCTTTGCTAGGTGGCACTTCACCATCCTGTGGAGGTACAACATCATCACGAACATCCTCGGCTTGCTCTTGCTCCTCCTCCTCAAGCTTCTGCTCCTGCTTGTTCTTCAACTTTCTCTTCTTCGTGAGATGACACTTTGGCCTGAGGGTGCATATACATTAAATAAACGTTTATGTACTAAACACAAAATATCAACTACTGCTAAGGATGCCTGAGGAGTTCAATGCAGAAACCATGCGTACCTCTTAATTAAATTGGGGCAACTAGGTTTCGTATGCCTTTTACCAAGCACCCACTGCATCTGTACTTAGATATACCCTGATTAATTCTTTCGTGGAGGGCCTTTATCCTTTTCGAAGGAGCACCTCTGCGAACAATCCGTAACGGGTCCAAAACAGTTTCAAATTGACAAAGTGGGTCGCCTTCAGTAAATATCTTAGGCTAGTGATGATGTTCGTCCTCTTCAAATTGGTGTGCCTCGATGCATTCATATACCTCTTGCAAAGCATCCCTCAACTTCTTTGTCAGGACTGGACTCGGTGAGGCATAGTACGCAACTTTGGTACCCATGTCTCGCATATCACGGAACCTGTGAAAGGACATGGACTAATAAAAAATCTGGGTCCTCTCTGGAGGAAATCTAGACTTTGCAGAAATGGTGAGCCTAGTCTTCACGCAGGCTCGTTGTAATTTGGTTGTGCCAGTGTGAAACAACACTGCAAACATGTGACAGCATGGGATGGCATCGCACTCTAGCTTCCGACAATTACAGCGCAAGTCTGCCTCACAACACGTTGAGTTGGTAGTAGACGTCACGGCAAATTTCATATCTGGTTTGCCATTTCTATAGGCAATAGTGAATTTCACTGTTTCGATGCCATGCTGACCATTCTGAGTTGTCACCATTTCGAAGCTGTACTGTTCATTCTGAACCTCAAAGCGCAAGGACCTGTCGATCTGCTTCTTAACAACATCAAAATTTGCCTGAGCGTAAGTACTAGCACAGTACTTTTCAATCTCAGATGTTGGGTCATAGTGAACCAGAATGAATGCAGTGTATTAGCATCCAGCCTTAACTCAGTTGTCTACATATGGTACACACAGCTCTCATAGTAATCCAGTAAAGAAACTAGTGTTATTTGGGGATGCAGATATGTGTGCAGCCTTGAATTCAAGCTCTCACTTCGCTGATTGATGTGGAGTCCAAGGAAATAGTGATTGGCATGGTAAGTTCCAGCCCACAAATTCCTCATGTTATACATATTTGAAAGCCAAGTGTTTTTGTAGACCTTGTGTTCCTCTATAAATTTGGACCATTGGCTTTCAAAACCTTCAGGTGTATATGGGTGATACATAAACTGCTTGAAGTCACGTTTCAGCTTCTTGCCGCGAAGATGTTTGACCAGGTTGCGATCTATGTGCCAGGTGCAGATTCTGTGGTTGGAATTTTCTAGTACATCACGGATGGCATTCTGTATTGCGAAGTCTCCATGAGTGATCACTGATTTGGGGTGTTGCATGGACATTGCGCGCATAAATGTCCGGAGCAACCACTTATATGCCTCTGTGGTTTCCTGTGAGAGAATGCCACATCCGAATATGATGGTCCTTTGGTGGTGGTTCACTCCAACAAAAGGAATGAAGGGCAGGTTGTACCGATTTGTCCTGTACGTGCTATCAAACACAAGAACATCTCCAAAAACCTTATAGTCCAAACAAGATTGTGCATCACACCAGAACAAGCTCTTCAAATGTCCCTTGTCATCTTCTACATAGTCGAAGTAGAACCCGACATTATCTATCCCATGGGCCCACAAGTGCTTGAGAAGTGTTCCTACATCACCATCTGCTAAGGTCTGCTTCTTTCCCTGGTCGCAGAAGTTGTATAGGTCCTTTGTTGTGAAGACTACTCTATCGTATCCTCCGTGTTGTTGGTCCATGATGTCCATAATCTTGTTTTTCTTGAGCCCTGCTATTTCGTAGGAGGTGATTTCTGCCATTTGTGCCGCAGTGATATTCCGGTGCCCATGGAAGAAGCAGGTGAGATCAGATGTGGAAGGTCATGGCCATGTTCAGCGACGAATGTGCTTACTACCCACTTGCCCATTTCTCTGTTAAGCTTGACGATCAGTTTGGCCATGCAGCCAATCCTGGTTAGGCTCCTGAGCTTCCTGCAAAGATCTTCCAGATTTGAATCCATGTACCTGTCATCACGCCATCCTTCACGGTAGCAAACAAAAGTTCTTGATGTACAGACTCCATCATCGTTGTTCTTCGTAGATGATTTCCTTACCCTGAAACCTTTGTCCTTGGCCTAACTTTTGTAGAAATGAGACGCTTGGTCCTCTCTGTTGAAAGTCTGGCTAGTAATGTAATCATGTTCAAGTTGCTGATCGCCAGTGCGGATGTCAACGTCGGCCACGATCAGCGCTGGAAAGGCAACGATGTACAGGTGAAGCAGATCCATATCCAAAAGTCCAAGAATACAGTAGTGTTAGAAATTAAAAGGGATCGATGGTTGAGAATTGATCACGTTGACAGAGAGCCGGTACTTGAGGTGAGAACTCACCGAAAGCACCAGGACGTTGGTCGATCGTCGGGATTAGAGAACCAGATCACGGAGGGACAGTGGCGTTTAGGGTAGTATGCCCAAGGGCGAGAGAGGACAAAGTGTGAGAGGCAGGGGCACGAAGAGGCGGAGGCCGACCATAGCAATCGTCATGTTTATAATATTCTATATACTAGTATATAAAGTATATAGTAGTACATGATGACGGATCCCATCCGTCTCGCCGTATTATGCGCACTGACTGTATATATGCATCAACTGCCCCAGAACTTTGTATCCTTCCTATTTTATCGGATGTCTCCGAAGAGACGCCATATGGAGTATACTACTAGCTGACCTATGGTTTGGTTACACGCTACTAGTACTCCATCCGTAGACACCATGGCTCGTGCATAACCGCCTAGGCGAGGGTTACGCAGGTTCGACACGACCTAGTCGGTGTCAGTGGTGTTGCAGGAGCCATGCAGCATGGATGATGCGTAACCGAACGGGTGTAGGTTACTCGTAGAATCAACAGGACCGGATGCACATCATGGATGGTGCGTAACCAGGTCTACGTGCGTAACCCAGTCGGTGTTGCAGGAGCCATGCAGAATAGATGATGCGTAACCCAGCCGACCGGGTGCACAAGCCAAATGAACTGGGGGTTCGACACGACTCGTCGTGTTGTGCGGCAACCGTAATGCTACGTGCGTAACCTAGGAGGTTATCATAGAAACCTGCACCGCGTCGGTACACATGACACCCCCCATCATGAAGGTGCGTAACCTAGTGCGTGCCCAACCGCCGAGGCGGTGTTGCATCAAGCAGCATGGAAAAAATTTCGTTCAGGGAATCTTTCATGCATGGAGTACTAAATTTCGTCTCGTGATTTTGCATGGAGTTGTGAAAATAGTTTTGCAAACTGAATTTATTTAATATCTCTAATTATTGGTCAAAGGAGGAGTAAAATTTTTTACTCCTCCAACCAAACACGACCGATTTAGGATTTTTTGCCCTTTATCTCTCCATCGCGCAGCCCAACCGTATGCCCCCGCTACTGTCTCTCTCTCCTCCTCCCGTGACCCGCATGCCTCCTTCACTCGCAGGCCACCGTCGCCTCCTAGATCCCCACCACCTCCTCTGCCCCCGCCACCGGATCCGACCACCGGCGACCTCCCTCTCCCCTCGGCAGGCCCAGATCCGGCGCATGGCGGCCTCTCCCTCGGGGATTCCTGCGGCGACACGGGGAGGGCGCGTGGCGAGATCCGTCCCCGACGGGCGGAGCAGGGGCGCGAGGCAAGGTGGGAGGAACATCGACGCAACCTCCCTCCTCTGCCCTCTCCCTCCCAGCAAGATCCGACACGGAAGCTCATGGCACAATGCCAAATCATCTAACTTCTTTGCCTGGACAAAGCTGTTCAAAATCCAATCTGCTTTTGTAATAAGACCCTCATAATATTGTAGAGGCAACACACCCTTCTTGACAACTTTTTTGATTAAGTCGGATTTGAATTTAATTTTCTTCAGCACTACAGCCTTCACAGCTTCCTTTGAAGCCTAGGTTTATGATACCAGAGGCTTCAAAGGAAGCTGTGAAGGTTGCAGCGCTGAAGAAAAATTAAATTCAAATCCGACTTAATCAAAAAATTTGTCAAGAAGGGTGTGTTCCCTCGGCAATATTATGAGGGTATTATTACAGAAGCAGATTGGCACAGCTTTGTCCAGGCAAAGAAGTCAGAAGAATTTTAGAACTGTAGCAAAGAGCAGAGTAGCCGGGTACAAGTGAGGTGGGAAGATACCACACCTCCAGCCACAGGTGAAACCGTATCCAAAAACCCTAGGAACGAGGAGCTGCTCCAGCGCACTGTAAGATAACAAAATGACACACTAATGTTGTTCATCGACCAGTACTTATAAGCAAGTTACTAACAACATATTGTACCCTTGCAGCGTCAAGTTTCCTCTGAACATTCACCGAGCCGGTGTCCTTCGGCAAACCAGGAAGATGTGGTAACCAATGCCCTAGGAAACAAGGATCAAGATGGGTGTTAGGAATAAACTCGTGTTCGGGTTTTTACTCTGTTTTCAGTTGGGCTTTTTGTTAGATTATGGGGCTTTGCTTTCCTCGATATCTGGATCAGAGCCGCATCTTGTCCAACGTCTTTCCAATACAAAGTGATTAAGCTCCTGCTCAACATCCAATCCAGAACCCATAGAATTTGTTGTTTTTAGCCGGAGGAAACACCCTTCGCCTCCAGGTACTTGACCTTTCTAGTGCTTCACGGCATACTGTTCACCGTCTCGCATCACCATGGTTACGTACCACTCAGGCTTCATGGAGCAGGCAACACTGTCTCGTAGGTATCGGGCAACACCATTTAGAATGCAGCACGATACCAGACAGGTTACGCATGCCCTTCAAAGTCCGCTTATCCCAGGGAGGTTGCAATACGCCAATACGCACCATGGCCCACGTGTAACCACAGGTTACACATGTAAAACCTAGGTTGCACCAAACCTCTGTATTCTTACGCAAGCCTCTGTAGGTTGCACCACTAGCTAGCACGCAGCCAGGCTACATTGTTCCTGCAACACTGACTGCATTACGCACAATAAGCTTCAGATGTATGCGTAACCTGACCCATGCTGCATCCGGTGGTGTTGATTCTGCGCGTTACCTGCACCAGCTGCTCGGTTACGAACCATCCAAGCTACGACCACCTGGAATACGCATGCGCACCTATAGGCTCCAGATGTATGCATAACCTGAACCTGCTCGGACACGCACAGACTCTGTTACGCACCTTCATGCTGCAACACCGACTGGGTGGTGTCATTCCATCGCGTAACCTGCATCCGGTCGTGTCGATCCTGCGTGTCACCTGCACCAGCTTCAGTGACGCATGATTCGGCCACGCACCATCCATTGGCTTTAATCATCAAACATCTATATATCCAGGAATATCAGACTTGCCACTTCAGGAGCACGGCATTGCATTTACACTAGATAGCTTTATAACTAGTAGATTTATAATTGAGATCAAGATTCGTGACATGAAAATTGCAAAACATGTAAGCATCTAGTACCTCCATTTTGCAATTTGTTTTGTGTGAGCACTCAAACAAATTATCCATCACTGTTCAGTAGAAGCATCTTTAGCTTTATAATAAAACTAGTACACAAAACTAACAAATATTCACTCCAATAGGCCACATCATTTGGCTTCATAATAAAACCAAAAAGAACTATGTTCTTTTATGCTAGACCCCCACTGGGTTTATTTGGAAGCTGCACCACTGATTGATATTTGAGGCCCATAGTGTGAGTGTATTCTAATTTGAAGAAGATTTAGATGAGCACTTGAGATGAGGGTCAATTCATGATTTAGGAACTCATTATAGCTTGTTACATCCAACAAGACACTACGTTACACATCAGCCAGGCTACATTGTTCCTACAACACTGACTGTGCTATGCAGAAATAGGCTTCAGATGTATGCGTAACCTGGACCGACATGGTTACGCAACATCAATGCTGCACTGGTTGTGTCGATTCTACGCGTCGTTACCTGCACCCGCCCAATGGATTACTACTACCTACTATTTGTGAATCGATCTAATCTTAATTTAGATATACTTATTATCCTCTGATCACCTTAGGAAACTGAGGTTGGAGTCTCAAAAGTGGACATTCAAGCATGCACAAAGCAACAAGGCAAATCTCCATCTACCCAAGGAGGAAAAAAAGAGACAAGTATGGAGATATAGTTGCAAATAGAACACGATCTCAAATGAAGAGGTAATTTACCACCAACATGTTCTTCAAAGATCAAGCATGTACACGTGAGGAAATAACAATGCTGTAGGCAGATGGTTAAGTGCTAATTAGAAAATGGTAATGTGAAAATGAAAGGAAGGATCAACCCAAAGGAGCTACCACCCATTATTTCATCTCATATCAAGAGAGTTGAAGTCGCATGTGGAGTGATCGACGAAAGACTTATTGAATTTTTCAGGTTCCTCAGAGGAACACTTAACATCAGTATGTTAGCTAACAACACTCTCATGCCTCTAACACTTAACACATCAATAAATGAAGAAATGTCCTATTGTTTGTTAAGGTATTGATTTGGATGTACCAAATTAATTTTGAAATGACTCTTCAGAACCCTGAATCTTGAATCTATTTTTTACCTTCACCATCTTATGCAAGTAACTATGTGCTATGCAAGGATTCAAATAGATGATGCAATATCCAAAACATTTTTCTATTTTTCTACTTTCACTTATATATCACCTTTGATAGTCCCCTTATCAAGCTAAATCTACATCAAAGGTATCTTGATTTCCTTGCTAGCAGCTTTTGTAGTGTAAATATTGGGAGATAATACTTCAAAGCTAATGGAATACTATCTCCTTCATATTAACCTTTTCGATTTTTGCCAATAAATGACAAGCTACAAAAGGAATCATTTTTTTTGTCACAGCTGATTACTCCTTTTTTCATTTTAAAGTGTGTCATCCTATGTCCACTATCTCGATCGAGATAGTATATACACTAGTCCTTTACAGTATCTCAAGTTTACTTACATTTATTTTTGCACTTCTCAATTATTTATCAGATGATGACCTCGGCAGCTTGTTTATCTTTACAGGTTTTATTTACTGGTGTATACATGGGAAGGCAAATAAGGTCAGTCTCAGTGCAAGTTTCATTGCACAGTTATCTAACCAACCGGTTACATGAAATGGTCATGCATGGTTTACAGTTACACATGTTTTGAATAACATGCATCAACATCTCTAATGCTTCTGTGTTTCCACCCCTCCATTTTGTTACTCGAGTGTGAGTGATCCCATCGTTGCCCACCTTTTCCTATCACCTTAAGCTATTGGGTCGTACTGGTTGGTGCATGGAACTCAGTATTGTGACATGTAATTTGTCAGGCAATGTTGTGTGGAGCCGAAATGTTGGGAGTTTTCATAACTTGTTGTTGTCAGCTCATGTATGCCAGTTAAATCAGTACAGTGGAGATGCACAAACATTGCAAACTAATATAAACTACTATTATATTATTTCAATTGCTTGCACTTCATCTGCTCTATAATAATAATAATATTTTATGAATGGTGAAGCATGTCTGGACGATGTTGGAGGTTAGAGGTTTGGCATATTAGATACGACCTGCTGTCCGGGGCGGATCCAGCGTGAGCGCTGGGGGTCCATTGGAGCATCCTGAAGCTCTAAAATTTTAAGCCATGGATGAAGAGAAGGCAGAAAAATCAACCACCGTCCTTCCAAATTGTGTAGCATGCAGCATGGATCATGTCCCAGGATTTTGGGAAGATTTGGTAGTTATTGACACGCGCATGCACAAACCTTGAGAGGAAAGCGTAACATGCCCGGTCTCGGTTACTCTGGGCCACACTGCTTGGTGCAACCACCTAGGTTACCCACACGACCATGTGAAAGGTGCCTTGGGTTACGCAAGTAGCACCACAGTTGCCGCGGGATACGGCAGGTGGTGTCGAGCCTGCGTAACCGAGATCATTTGGTCATTTGGTGGCACTGCCCGGTGGGTTACGCATGAGCCATGGCACGTGGAGCAACATGGCTTGCGGTTGGGTTACCATAGCATATGCCTTTTTTTAAGCCATAGCATATGCCTTTGATCAAAGCGTGTGTCGTGTATCTCAGGTATCCACGTGCGTAACCGAGGTGGTGCATGTTGCACACGCACACCTGACACGCCTGTTGAAGACCTGAAACAGAGAGTTGACGGAAACCAATCATCATTCATGAAAAATAATAATAAATGATTGGGACTTATTTGAAAAATCAAATAGGAGTACTCAACACTAATTTACACTTAACCATTTTCAATCGGTTACAGCATCGACGGGACGGGCCTGCAGGTGCGGGTGAATGGGTGATGGGGTGAACCCGCACCTGCAAACAAATGAATTAAAAATAAATATGGGCCTGCTGGGACCCAAACACCACATTTGCAGGCACCACCAAGCCGCCGCGCCGGTCGTCTCATATCGCCACGCCAGGCCGGCCAAGGCGCACGCCGGCGGCCGTGACACATGCTGTCGCGCCGAGGCCCTGCGCCGGAGTCGCTAAGGCGGTTGTGACAGAGGCTGCCCCCGAACTGGAGGCTCTGTACGCAAGAATTCTTGAATTTCACTTACTGATGGGAGGATTAGTCAAATTCTTCGCATGATGAAGCTGGATCTTGATCAAGTTGATTTCCTCGTTCACTCGATCCAGTTCTTAAAGGAGGCGGGTTCTCTTAATTTCCAAAGCTTCAAGTTTTTCCTCAGAGATTACCGATGGTAGATGGAGAGTTGGAGACCTTGTTCTTGCCTTGACAATCGCGCTTGCTGATTCGCAACAACGGCGCTGATATACGTCACAATGCTCTCCACATCCTCGCGATTTGGAGATTAAAGAAGGAATGAGAGAATCTATCAAAGAAGTTTTTGAATTGAGGAAGAAGAAGAAGCCATCACACATGTACAGCCCGTCGGTTTGCCCCGTCTATGTGACAATCTTGTTGCAAAAAGGCCGATACAAGGACGTTCGGTCAAAAGAAATAAAGAAGGAGCGTTGGGAACCATCAAGGAAGAGCGCTTACAGTAAAGATAAAAGGCATTCAAGGTCTTAACAAGTTCAGATTTACAGTGCCCATCGACCGATTTCAAGCTATACTATTCCTACGAGAGATGGGACCGAGTGGAATCAGCAGCTGAGGCATCGTCAGGCGATGCGGATACTGACGGAGACGCTGTTGGAAGGCCCCCATTCAATGTCAAGCACGAAGAGGAACAACTTCACCTCATAGCCCTCCAGCAGGCGGATGCACGGGGCCGTCCCCGCCAGCGACAGCAAGCCGGGCTCACTGCCACGCACCTCCATCTTGTAGTTGATCTCGACGTTACCCTCAGGGCACGGGCCGAGGCAGACCAGCGACAGTGACCGCCCGGTCAGGACGCTGCCACTGTTGAGTAGCAGGAACACGCTGCCTATGCCAGCCTGCACCAGCACCCGGAACGGCTCGCCCTTGCGGAGCGTCACCATTGTAGCCTTGATGTAGGCGACGGAGCCGGCCGCATCATTGTGGTCGTCGAGGACGTGCCTGTACAACAGCATGCCGCGGTAGCTGCAGCCTCTGACAGGCAGACGAACAGCGCGGGTGGGCACGTCTCCTCGTGGCGGCACTTGTCGATGAACTTGATGACTTCGCGGCATCCGTACTTGCGGAACTTGTAGACGTTGTTCATCTTGGCGAGCACATGCTCCATCAGGCGGCACTGGACGTCACCGATGGGCTCTTCGCAGCACCAACACTTGCGGTTGATGCGGACGTAGCATCAGGTGCACGCGGCGTGGCCATTGTTGCACTGAAGTGAACAGAATACAGTAAAAATTAGGATACATGCACCACACCGTACAAACCATAGTTGAAACAACACAGTAGTAGCTGTGGTACTAGAGGGTGCCGATGTGCTTACCATGAACACCTGGGACTTGAAAGGCATGAAGCAGATGACGCAATAGGCGGAGCGAGCATCCGGATCTAACCAGATGGTCCTTTCCATCTCTTCGCCATCGCATCTCCTCCTCGATGGGGCCGCGGCCGGTGTCACCTTGGTCTTCTTGGTGGTCCTACTGTTCATCTCTGATCTGATCCAAAATGGCTCAATAGATGCATAAACTAGTTACTGGTCTATTGACGGTGGTGATGGGAAACGACTACTCTAAGGGTGCGTTTGGTATAGCTGTGGTTGTGGCTGTGCTGGTGGAGCGGATTGTCCTGTAGAGCTGAAGCTGTTTTAAAAAACGTTTAGCAAAACAGCTTCTCCTGGTTGTGTCACAGGGATAAGAGGGTGAAATACCCATAATACCCTTCCCTCTTTTCTTTTCTTTTCTATTTCTTTTTTATTTTCCTTTTTTCTGTCTTATTATTTTTCTCTTTCTTCCTCCCCTTCTTTTTTCTCCTTTTCTTTCTACTTTTCTTATCCGTATCCTCGTTCCTAACCTCACTGCCCCTACAGCGGCGGGCAGCCATCTCCTCCACGCAGGGCCACACCCCCGCTGCCGCCGGCGGCCACCACCTCCCCGCACCGCGCCCCTACCACCCGTGCCCCTCGGAGCTCCCCGCCGGCTGCCTCCACCCACGGCACGGAGCTCGACCGTCCGCCGCGGCGCTGCCCTGCGACCGCCGCCGGCCCTCCAGCCTCTAGATCCCCCGCGCATGAGCCGCCGCCCTCCAGTTCCGCCTCCAGCCCACCCTCCCCCGCGCCGTCCGTCGACCTTATCTCCCTCACGCCCCGTCGGCCTCCAGCTCCACCGTCATCCGTCTACCACCCACCAGGTACACCACCGCCGGCCACCTCTCCTCTGCCCCATCGTGGTCCTCTGCTCCGCCGCTGCTTCCTCTGCCCCCTCGGTGCATGGGCCCCTCCCCCCGGTGGAACCACACCAGAGAGCAGGATTTCCGACCGCTTCAGCACCGAAGTAGTTTTTACAGCCCGTTTGGTAGGGCTTCACCAAAAACAGTTACCAAAGCTGCACAAGAATCCCTACGAAACACACCCTAAGCTAGCGAATCACCCAATAAACTTGTGAGCGAGTAGTAGATCATGGATTGTTACCACTAGACGCGAAGCGCAGTGGAAGTAGTCGATCAAATCATCTCCTCCTCGTCATCTCCTCGGTCACCACTCACCACCTTGGATCACCGTAGCCAATCAGCATAGCATGAAAGCAGCGCCTCCATGGAGTCGACACAGTGCGGTGTGAGGCCAGGGGGGTAAGCTGCGGCTACGGTAGGCTGGACTCTTCGTATATATATGTTGAGCTAATGGGCTTTTAGGATAAAGGCATAGTTCGCCAAATCCCTCAACGATGAATTATCATTTGGGGGAATCAGATCCTCTGGGGTAGTTGGAAACTACCTCAGAGGCAGGTAGAAGCCCCTGGAGACGTCCGATGCAGAAGTGATGGTTAGGGTTCATTGCTACAGTAAAAATTAAATAGTGAAATAAAATCTATAAAAGCCGATGAACACTCCTACGTCGGAGTCCTGTAGCACCACTCTCATTTTTCTGTTTGCCTTTGAGGTACTCCCTCCATCCCTGATTAATGGTCGCCGGAGCAACGAACCGATTACCAATACAATTATACAATTGCAAAAAGATAGGATCACACATACCAAGGAGTGCTTAAGTAGGGTTTAGTTTTCCATGTACGCTCTTAATAAATAGGGTAATGGGTGGATTCTAGACATTGAAATGCACTGATCTTAGTTGGTTTGTGCTCCTAGTCCCAAGGCTGGGGGTGCCAGATTGAACCTTCATGGCCTCAAATTTTTGCCTAGCTGTAGAAAGTAGTTGTTTCGCACGTGGGTGCAACGCAGCGATTAATGGAGCGCCGAACGGGCTGCACGTTAATGCAGGGGTAATGCAGTCCAGTTTTTTGGTTCACAGGGGAAACAACATCTCACTATGTGAAAAACAGACATTGGTAACGGACGCGAATGGCTATTGGTAACGGGCAAAACGCCCGTTACCTATCAAGCGTTACAAATAAGCCAACAAAGGTAACGGGCTGATGCCCATTACTGATGACACGTAATTGTAATGGACGTCGAACAAAGACCGTTACCACAACTACTTACCGGTCACCTGAAATGACTGTTTCTCCGGATCCACCGGAGCCTTTGGTAATAGGCGCAGAAATTGAGGCTGTTACTCATAACACGTATTAGTAACGGGTGTCTAACCAAGACCATTACCGAAACTAGTTACCGGTCATCTGAAATGTCTGTTTCTCTGGGCCCACATGGACCTTTGGTAACGGGTACAGAAACCGAGCCTGTTACATGAACTCAATATCGGAGACGTTTGCTGTGGACACACGTCTGCACGTAAGGAGACGCATTTTTTGTATGTGCATATTCTTTGTCTGCACGAAAGGAGACGCGTGCTCTGGACGCGCGTCTCGCCTGTCTCCACGAAAGGAGATGTGTGCTATGGACGCGCGTCACCTCTGTCTCGACGATAGGAGACGCGTGCTCTGGAAGCGCGTCTCCTCTGTCTCGACAAAAGCATCAACTTCTAGGGCCCACCGGTCAGTATTAGTAACGAGCCTTTATGCGGCCCGTTACAGTTTTGTCATACTTGTAACGGGCGTTCCAAGTAAAGCCCGTTACTCAAGGATCATTTTTTGTAATGTGCCTTACTTAACGCCCGTGACCGATGCGTAGGGCACCTATAGTAACCTGCCCGTTTTCTGGCTGCATCCCGGAACCAGCCAGGATTTGGCAGCCACCAGATTAGGGGCTGCATCCTGGAAACAGCTAGGATTTGGCAGCCACCACAGCAATGCAAGGAGACATCACAAACACATTCTCAACACATATATACACAAGCAAGATCACATATATATACACAATGCGAAATCACATCAAGTTCCTCATCAGATCGACATGCATGCTAAAGTTTCAAGTACGTCATCAGTGCTTTTTGTTTGGATGGGGTCCTGAGAAAATTGCCTAAACCAGGCAACATCTGACCCCAGCCAAGCAGGTTTCTCAAGCAGTACTAAACTAGCCTGAATGCAGCAAGTTTCAAGTTTGTCAGGCAGTACAATGAATTCACGGTGCACCATTATAGAGGTTGTCATTTCGGTCGAGGATCTCCTTAACAATGTACTCGCACAGCATCTCCCGGACCGGCTTTAGATCTTCTGTAGAAACATTTAGGGCAAGTTTGAAATCCTGCAAAATAAAATAATTATGAGAATACAAGTACAAATCAGTTTCTAAAATCAAATGGAGAATATGAGCAGAGACAAGGGTGAGAGCATTATCTACTTACAGCAGCCTTCTTGTTGTGAGGTATGTCATCGAGTAGTTTGAACATATTGAATGCCACATGGAATCCATGCAAAAAGGACCCCGATGGCTGTTGAGCACATTGCGTATCGAGGTACCAAAATGACAAGTTAATGCAGTACCAAATTGGTATGAAGGGACCATAAAAAAACCTGGGTCTTACAGTGGTATTTGGCTTGTGCTTGAATGTCAGATTGGATTTTAGCTTTTTCTTCTTTCCTTTCATCACTTCGTCCTTTGGGCAGGTATTTTCAGAGGCCCTGCATGATCAGCAATACCGATTAGAAACACTAAGAGATTGAATTTTGTGAACAAAACCTACACGGTACGGACCATTGCACAAGCACTCGGAGGTCTTCGAACTTTCACGCGGGATGGTGTTTTGCATAATCTAGATACCAAACCTCTTTGAACTTCATACAGATGATCAGTGTTACATAGTGGCCACCGGTGCAGAAGGCACCCACCACGTAGTCATTCGTCATTACATTTCTCAATGCTTTTATTACAAGGGTAGACTGCTTATCAATCTTTATGGTCGTGAGAACCTGTGGATCCAAAAACCCAACACTGATCTTCATCTCTGCTGCCTTGTCCATCATTTTCCTACAAAAAATCCAAATGTTAGCATGCATGAACTTTGTGGTCAAAATTAAAAAAATATCTATTTTGGTTTTAAGGCACTTACAATGTCCACAACCTCAAGAAGGTCTCATCTAGAGCAACCAGGGTTATAAGGTCATACATGTGACTGAATGCAATGTTTAACATTAAATCACCAGCAACATGAAAGGAGTCTTCAGGCAACTTTGCTGGAAAACTAAGTTTATCCTTACTGTGTTCCATGGCGTAAGCATGCAATCTGGCACAATTCAGTCCAGTAGCCTATAAGTCCTCTTTTGACAACATAGGCATAGCAGGCTTGTATTTTGGATCCCATTTTGTCCAAAAACAGTTAAGAAGCTCATCTCTAGGCAGAGGTTTCCTGGCCCCCTTCTTCTGCGGTGGCTGCTGCTCAGGCGGAGATTGCCTGTCCTCCGCCTGTCGCTGCTGCTGCTTAGGCGGAGATTGTCTGTCCTCCTCCTGTTGTTGTCGATGCTCCTGCTTCGTAGTTTTGTTGATCTGCTGCTGCTTCTTAGGCGGAGGTTGCCTATCCTCCTCCTGCTGTTGTCGATGCTCCTCCTGCTGCGTAGTTTTGCTGATCAGCTGTTGCTTCTTAGGCGGAGATTACCTGTCCTCCTGCTGTTGTCGATGCTCCTGCTACGTAGTTTTACTGATCTGCTGCTACTGCTACTGTTGAGCTTTCTCTTGCTGACGCTGAGCTGCAGTACCTCCATCTGATGCTGTACCCCTGCTACCTGATGTGGGAGCAGGGTTGGTATTTCTCATAATGGGTGGTACATGGATCCTGTTCTTTGACCATTGGATCCTTAGACTCAGAGCCTCAGCTAGGGTTGTTACTTCATCCCCCCAATTGGTACAGGTAGAGGGTAGTGACCCGTATTGCCCCACACATAACGAGGTTGCACCACAGCATACCCATCCTGCACCAGTACTGTATGGAGAGACTTTTGCAATGGAAAGACAGTGGCTAGTGCGAGCTCCACTTTATTCCCGGAGCCATCCAAAAGGCTGCACTTGGTTGCCTCTGTCAGCTTATCTATTGTGTCCAGCATAGGTGATCGACTATCAATGTGCTGTTGACTACCTTCCTCCGCGCTGACATGCCAATGTTCTTCCTCTCTGCCATGTGCTTCTTCTTCCTCACTGCCATGCACATCTTCTTCCTCGAGGCCATGCACATCTTCTTCCTCGAGGCCATACACATCTTCTTCCTCGCTGCTACTGACAGGTGATGATTGGGGAGGATGAAGTACATTTTTCCTTATATCAAAGCCTGATTCTGCTAGAATGGAGACAATTCTGGTGACTGCTTCACCAACTAGGTCTTCCATCTGCGGTCTAGCCTTCTTGTTCCTCTTCTTCCTGTACATTCCAGCAAACTCTTCACGAAACCCTTTACCCCAGCCTAGTGAACTAGACACGCCTCGGACCCGACCTTGATGCTCTGGAGTCTCAAGTGCTGCGGTGAGGATATCATTCTCCCTAACCCCGAAAGAACCATCGCTAACCTAAGCTGCAAGTGTTTTCACCCTAGTTGCTACCCCCACCACCGCAGGGTTACTGAATGTTATGTCCCCGCTTCCTTCACTAGTGGGCTTCCTCTTCCCTACCCTTGCCCGCAGATAAGGCCTCGAACGTCTAGGAAATTGGTCCCAAGGGTTCGGTTTTCCTTCTCCTTTTACGAACATAACCTTTTCTGCCCGTCCTGTGTGGCTTATCATGCAATGCTCTCTTTTCTTTCATCCCCTGGCTCAATCGCTGAAATCTAGGAGAATTGGTTTCCTGCACAAACACGGTCCAGTCTTCTGGCTGCAAAAAGGCATACTTCACAAAGGGAGTCTCCTCTTGGCTCACATATTTTTTTCTTAAATGGGTCTTGAACCGCCGTTGCAAGGTTGCAATCTCTGACGTAGCTGCCTTAACTGCCTTCTTGCGAATAGATTTAGCCAGATTGGCTGGGTAATCTAGCTTTTCCTCTAAAACTGTGAATAGCTCTTCCTTCTCAATTGGTGAGAGATCTTCAACTGCCCTATTGATTGACACCCTCTCTCGAGCAATGAGGCCATAGACCAATACAAATCTATCCCTCGCAGCATCTGTGGTAGGCCAATAATTGTTATCAAGTCCAATTGTGGTAAACTTGTCTTCTGGCCATTTGGTTTGTGTCCTAGACCCGCGAGATCGAGTACTACTCGCAGCAGTATGTGCTGAGTGACCCTGTGAAGAAGGATCACCGTCGATAGGCTGTGAACAAGGTTCACCGTCGATGGGCTGTGATGGTGCACTGGAGGTAGAGGAGTTTGGTGTTGTGGGAGACTGCATAGATGATATGTCAGGTCGTCAGTAGAGCAACATAAGCTAGACTGAAAACCTAAACAAAATAAGATATATTCTTATTCTTTGACAGGCAAAATAGTTGATATTAGCATACAGGTTGGGGATAGGTGCTAACTATTTTGACAGGGTGAAGCAATATGCTTATATATCAAAGCAGAGACTAAATTCCTTCAACTGCTTCCTTGTCTAACTTCAGCAGCAATGAATTGTGTGTTCCATGTGTACATGCAACAAAAAGACAAAGCAATTAGAATTAAAGTATGCTAACAGGTCCAAAGCATAACTGTCGATCTGGTACATTCGAAGAATAACAGAATTTCAACAGTTCATATAAGTTCATCTGTTAGCAACAATTTATTCAAACAGACTTGGAGCAACAAAATTCATCCGTCAAATCCACAGCCAACCAATTAAAAATGAACTATTAAGGCATGTTGTACTAAAGTAGCATGTCTCCCTAATCCACCTTGACAGGAATAGCAGATTGGGTGGCCGAGCAGAGAGAGGGCGTTGGGGGTTCAAGCAACACTAACCTTTGTCGCGAATGAAGTAGTTGTTTTCGTGGTGGTCGGAGAGGCCCGATCGGCATCACCTCATTGCCTGAGGTGGCCAGCTTGTCGTCGTGGTCGGGGATGCCGGATCTGCATCACCATCTCTAGGTTGGCCGGGATGTCGTCCGCACGCCAGTAACCGCATCCTCGTCACCGTCGTCACGGCTGGAGCCGCTTCGCCGACGTCACACCGGGAACGGTGGGGCTGGAGAAGAGCAGGGTTGCGGCGGGGAGAGCGGCGGCAGCGGGCTAGGGCTGGAGAAGGAGCAGGCCGGCGGCGGGGAGAGTGCGGGCATGGTGGATCTGTCTGAATTAGACTCCCGAGTATATGTCCCCTGCGCGCGCGTTACTATGTTCACAGAAATTACTGGCGTGCCCTTGAACGGCTCTCTTGTGGAATTGGAATTCCATGGGCATTATAGTCAATATAGGTGGGAAATTTTGAACAGCGCACGCAAGGTTTGCCTGCTGACGCTGACAATGGATAGTCATCGCCGACGCTGGTTAGTAAAGTCGCGTCGCTTCGTCGGCAGGTATCTTCTTTATATAGGCTGCTGACACTGACGCATGGGCCCGCCACTATTTTTTAGAAATGAAACTCGCATCCATCAAATATTAGAGCCGGTAAAACAGCACCTAAAAATTCATTAAAAATAACATCAATTCATATTTGGACATTTAGTATTTTAATAAAATATCAACAATCACACTTGTGTACCCAACATTCTTATAATTCGAATATACATCTCATGCTTGTGATATAATAATTCTAATAACATCTTAGTTTGCTCAAAAAATTCTACAAATTCACATGGCAACATAAATTGGGTACCTAAACTTGTCATAAAAAATTCAAATGATTTCGATAAAGGAAGAATACACTTATGTACAAATGGCTACATCTCTCACATAGTTTCTTAGAATGTTGCTTGAACATTGATATTTTCCACACTTTGCAACATGTTCGATCTCGTACGCATTTGAATTGTTTACACAAGCTTGTGTTCAGCTTAAGATTATGAAATGCAATGTTTCATTACTAATGGTTGTGGAAAACAAATATTATTTCTATGTTGTACTTACAAAGAACAAAATAAAGGCATATAAACATTATTCATGAAACAGAATATACACTAAACAATGAAATTAATGAAAAGATGGGGATTTTAGAAAAAATAGGAAAAAATCATCAAATTTGGACTAAGTACGACGGAGAAATACATGTTACAAAATTTGACAACAGATTAAATGGAGAAATGAGAACTGTTCTTCATTCTAATAGAACAGAGGGGGTGGTTAACCCGCGTCTCATTTGCCCCTCCAATCCTCATCTCCTACGCCCACCCAATAGAACAGAGGAGGAAGCAGACTAGTAGAGGCCACCGCTGCCGCCGCCGCTGCCGCCGTGCCCGCTTTGACATCCAAGAGGGCACCCTAGGCCTCTAATGCGGCAAATGAGACCACCGCAACCTTCGATTTCACTCAGAAACATGACAAATCAAATCTTGTGGATGTGACATAGAATATGTAATAATTTATATTCAAGATACATAATTTTTATTGATGCTTCTGCCTACATCCTGATGTTCATCCTGCTGATGGCGTACTCCACCGCCACGCTAAATCCACGCGTCCAGAGGTCGAACTCATGACGGATGCGACACTCGGCGCTGTAGTAGTGGATGATCCCTGGGGTCTCCGGCCCGTAGCGCCTACATCCCGTTGCCCAAATGTACACGTGGGGATTCTGGATGGGCAGCAACGAAATGTCATCGTCGCCGTCACGAAGCCAGTACCACCACGTAATGTTCTGGAGATCCCGGCGGACGAGGTAGCGCAGCCGGTGCAGGTTGTGGTTCTTCTAGCGCCCGTCAGGGGGCGACGGCCCGCCGCTGATTTCGTGGAGCAGTGCCATCGCTTCGGAGTCTGCAGGGTTGCGACGGTACTTCAGCATCGCTAAGAAGTACTTCGCACCGGCGTCTTTGGCAGCGGCCTTTCCGATGAGCTCCAAACCCTCATCGGGATTCCGCCGCCTCATCAACCTCTCCATCCCCTCGAAGCATAATGCCTCTGGATGTTTGGCGAGGCGGAAGCGCTCCTCCAATAAGGACCTGACATAGCGATTCTTGCACTCTTGACGAAGCTCACGCAGCGACACCTGCAGGAGTACCTCATCCGAGTCGCAGATGCGCCGGAAGGTGTCGCAGACCCGATTACGAAGGATCAGGAAACGAATGACGGGCTCACCCTTGATGCAGCGGAGGATGATCTGGGTGACCAGTTCATTTGGCAGCAGCTCCATGAAGCACACCGTGGCCATGAAGGAGAAGGGAAGGAAATGGAAAGGCGACGGGATCTGGAAATTGAAATGCGACAGGGTTTGGAAATTGAAATGCGACGCGGCCATTTATAAAAACCCATAACTAATAATATGGAACCTGAAATGCGACGCGGTTTGGCTGCTGACGCCCCCCAAAAAACGGTTCCCGAGGTGTAGGGGGCGTGGGGTGTGGGAGGAAGGCACCCTAACGGTTCACGTCTTGTCATCATAAATCCCCGACTGCTGGTTGCTCCATAATCATATCGTTTCTTTCGCTTCATCTTCTCCCCCTTCGCCATCAAAAAACCACAACCTCCGGTCAACGAGAGATCACACCAACAAGGAGCAAGAGAAGAGCATGGCGTTGAGTGACCCATCGGCGAAGCGTGGACGAAGAGAGGATGACGACGACGAAAGCCGCCGTCGGAGGAAGTTGACCATCAAGGAGAAGGGGAAGGAGCCGATGATGCCCAAGAAGAAGGGGAAGGAGCCGGTGATGCCCAAGGAGAAGGAGAAGAATGAGGCCGCCGACATCAGCTTCGCCGTCGAACTGCTCCAGAGTGCGTTCATGAAGCTCCGAGATGTTGGCGAAGCGTTCAAGATCGAGGCACCTGACCATAACAAGGATGGCAGCATCAAGGGTCTCGCCTTCAGGATCCACGTGTTCGCTGAAAAGCTTGAGAAGCTCCCCGTGGTCCAGCGGTCTCTTCTCGGTGACGACAGCCCCGACGGCCGTGACGACAGCTCCGATAGCGGGACTCCGACAGCGGCGACTGACTAATTGATCCACTCCTGTACCATTAATAATGTGTTTGTGATTATTGTGTGCTCGTCAGTTTGTTTGTCAGGTTGTTGGACTGCTTAGTTTGTCAATCATGAACTACTTAGTTTGTTTGTCGATCATGAACTGGTTAGTTTGGTTGTTTGATTTTGTATATATGTCATGAACTCGATCTAAGAGACGGGGGTAGATCCATCCGTGTCGCCTACAGTATCTGTTCCTCCTGTGATGAACTCGATCTTGGAGACAATGGATAGTCATCACCGACGTTGGTTAGAAAAATCGCGTCACCTCGTTGGCAGGTAGGTCCAGGTGGTTATCTTCTTTATATAGGCTGCTGACACTGACGCGTGGGCCCAACACTATTTTTTAGAACTGAAACTCGCATCCATCAAATATTAGAGTCGATAAAACAGCGCCTAAAAATTCATCAAAAATAACATCAATTCATATTTGGACATTTAGTATTTTAATAAAATATCAATAGTCACACTTGTATACCTAACATTCTTATAATTCGAATATACATCTCATGCTTGTGATATAATAATTCTAATAACATCTTAGTTTGCTCCAAAAATTCTACAAATTTACGTGGAAACATAATTTGGGTAACTAAACTTGTCATAAAAATTCAAATGGTTTCGGTAACGGTCTTTGTTAGACACCCATTACTAATACGTGTTATGAGTAACGAGCTCAGTGTCTGCACCCATTACCAAAGGCTCCGGTGGGCCCGGAGAAACAACCATTTCAGATGACCGGTAAGTAGTTGTGGTAATAGTCTTTGTTCGGCGCCCGTTACAATTACGTGTCATCAGTAACGGGCATCGGCCCGTTACCTTTGTTGGCTTATTTGTAACGCTTGATTGGTAACAGGCGTTTTGCCCGTTACCTATAGCCATCCACGCCTGTTACCAATGTCTGTTTTTCACGTAGTGTCTTCTACTTTTGAGTGTGCAGGTGACGAGGAGATTGGAGTGAGGATCTTTGAGGATGAGCTGGACGGAGATGGAGATGAAGACGACGATGGAGGTGATGCTCCCGTGGCTGACCGTGTACGTGCTACTTCCACTACGACGACAACGATCGAGGATGGTCCATCCCCTACACCCACTACGACTGAGGCTGTTCGAGTGGAGGGTGTTGCTGAGGGGGAGATTGTGTCCAGGCGAGAGGCACCTCGACATGTACAGGTGGATCACCCACCGACGACGATCATAGGTGACCTTCATGAATGCACTACACGGTCGAGGTCAAGGAACACTTCTCATTTCGCTCACTCTGCTTTTGTTGCGTCGTTTGAGCCCAAAGATATTCGACACGCTTTGTCTGACGAGAATTGGGTGAATTCCATGCATGAGGAGTTGGAAAACTTAGAGAGAAACCAAGTCTGGGTGTTAGTCGATCCACCACCAAATTGCCGTCCCATTGGTACCAAGTGGGTATGGAAGAACAAAGAGGGTGAGAATGGGATGGTTGTGAGAAACAAGTCGAGGTTGGTGGCTCAGGGGTTCAACCAGAAAGAGGGCATAGACTATGAGGAGACATTTGCTCTAGTGGCCCGTTTGGAGGCAATTAGGATCCTTCTAGCCTTTGCCGTGGCTAAAGGGTTCAAGTTGTACCAAATGGACGTGAAGAGTGCTTTCTTGAATGAGGTGATAGAGGAAGAAGTGTATGTGAGGCAACTCCCGGTGTTTGAGAGTGAAAAATACCCACACCATGTATACAAACTCCAGAGAGCGCTCTATGGGTTGAAACAGGCACCTAGAGCTTGGTATGGCAGGTTGAGAGGGTTTTTGCTGAGTAAGGGGTTTGTGATGGGCACAGTTGATAAGACCATGTTTCTCCTTAAGCATGGGAATGACCTTTTGATTGTTCAGATTTACGTGGATGACATAATCTTTGGTGGCTCTTCTCATGATCTTGTTGCCAGATTTGCAGATGACATGAGCAGGGAATTTGAGATGTCCATGATTGGCGAGCTGCAGTTTTTCTTAGGACTCCAGATCAAGCAGTGCAAGGACGGGACGTTTGTACATCAGGCGAAGTACACCAGGGACATGGTGAAGAAGTTTGGCATGAACGACTCCAAGCCACTGACTACACCGTGAGTACCACTACGGCTTTGGATGCAGATGAGGATGGCGAACCCGTGGATCAGAAGGAGTACCGGAGCATGATCGGCTCCCTCCTCTACTTGACGGCGACGAGGCCGGACATACAGTTCAGTGTGTCTCTGTACGCTCATTTTCAGGCTTCACCGAGGACTTCACATCGGCAGGCCATCAAGCGGATTTTTAGGTACTTGAACTACACTCCTGAGTTTGGTCTTTGGTATTCTGCCTCCTCGACACTCAAACTTCATGGGTACTCTGATACTGATTTTGTTGGGTGTCGATTGGACCGCAAGTCTACCTCTGGGTGTTGTCAGTTCCTTGGTTCTTCTTTGGTCTCTTGGTCATCTCGCAAGCAGTTCAGTGTAGCCCAGTCCACTACAGAGGCCAAGTATGTAGCTGCTGCTAGTTGTTGTTCCCAGCTGCTTTGGATGACATACACTATGAGCGATTTTGGTGAGGAGTGCTCCCAGGTTCTACTCTTTTGTGATAGCACCAGTGCCATAAGTGTAGCCAAAACCCAGTCCTTCACTCCAAAACGAAACACATAGAGGTGAGGTACCACTTTCTGAGGGACAATGTTGAGATGGGAAACGTATCTTTGTCCTATGTACCTACCCAAGATCAGCTAGCTGACATATTCACCAAACCACTTGACCAAGTCACTTTCACTCGCTTGCGGGGTGAACTAGGGGTGTGCTTTCCTTTCTAGCTGGGTCTTGGAGCTTCTCATGTATATATAGGTCATATGTTTCATTTTTTTGCATTCCATGCATGCATTTTACTTTCTGTACAAAACCTAGTAGGATAGCCATCTTTGGATCACTGGTGCTAGGAAAAGCTTCTCTTATATACTTTGATCACTGATGTGCTATGTATGAGATTTGTGCATGTTTGGTAAATGGTGATGTGAATGCTATGCTCTTATTGGTTTTGCCATATACTTATGTTGAGATAGCTTCATGTTTGTGAAAATGATAAAATTACCTCTCTCATGAGTAGATGCTTATCTATGCTCAATTTGTGCTTAAATACCTATATCATGTTAAGTTTGTGCTTGAGCATCTTGTTCTCATTACTTGGGGTCAAAGACCTTTTGTCATTGTAAATGTTTAGCCCATTTGTTCACTTTGGGAGGAGCATATGCTTCTTTTTGCCGCAAAGGCATTGTTGACACATTTTATCTATAAATATTTCCCCTCACATTTACTAGAAAAAGGACTAAAATATGATTAGAACACCTTATTAGGGTTTACACTGACAATTTCCACGATTTTTGGTGAATTTATAAAATTACAGGGACTATCCAGAAAAACAAGAAAAGAAACAAGTCTAGAAGGCTCCAGAACACTCCCGAACTCAACGAGACTTGGTTTGCAAGAAAGAAGCATCTGGAAGGGGCAAAGACCTTCCTGGCCAAGGCAGACCCCAAGGGGGGCCCACACCAGGCCGACCGGCCTGGTGGTGGGGCCAACCGACCCCAGGCACCACCTCACCTCCCCTTCTGGAATGGTCTTCCACCGCCTATGAGAAGCAATCTAAACCGTATATTAGGTCGGTTTGATCCTACGGCGGAAAGGCACCTCCTCAGGACTATATAAACAGGCCCCCTGACCCCAGGGTGGAGGTCAATTCATTCTACCAGATCATCAATGCCTACCTGAGATAGAAGCTCTAGGTTAGAATTAGAGTTGGAGAGTCAGTATCAAGTTGAGAGATTAGAGCCATGATCTATCTAGATCTAGCTAATCTTGTTCGAGAGAATTAGAGCGTGGTAGAGGCAGAGTTGAAGGAAGGCCCGGACCTGTCGGTGTCTCCTCTTCATCTTCTTCCTCTGGGATCGACTTCATTGGAGCCTGATCTTGAGACCTTGTGGAGAGATCAACTTCTTATTCAAGTGAGTAACGTTGTTATTATTGTTCTTACGGTTCATAACTCTTTTATGAGTACTTTAATTCCTGTCGCTCTTGAGTTAAAGTTGCATGTTTAGTGTAAGCATGGTGCCTAGACTAGCTAGCTTATGAATACCTTCTATATTCCAGATCGTGTGGTAGAAGCGGGAAGTGACCTCGTTCCTGTCTGTCCTTTGCAGTCCACCTCCCGTCTGCAGAAACCGTAGGACTCCCCCCATAGATTGTCGGGAGATTCCCTTTTCTAAGTGTGTCTTCAGACAATCCCCCATAAGAACAATATAAACATAGCTTGTGCGAGTAAGAACTAGACATCCTTAAGTTTTCCTTATCTCTCTTTCTATCAAGTCCTTGATAACTGCTCAGGGATTAATTATATACCTCAGACCACTCTCTCTACCTTTCTCCCTATGGATTCGATATTTAAAACCCTCTTCCCGGGTGAAGTTCTCACCGGTATCCGTTCGCTTGCAGATTATCCATCATAATATTTCTGTAGGTTTAACAAATACCAACAAGCATTTCTGGCGCTGTTGCCGGGGATAACGGTTAAGAGAGAACTCGTGAGTATAACTATATCTTGTACGTATACTTTTATCTTTTCCTTTTTAGTTTTAGATTTTATCTTTTCTACTGTCCTTATGGATACTACCCTCTTTACAGACTTTTCGGGACCCTCAGAGCTCAGCCTTAGGCCCATACCATCATCGAAGCCAATCCTATCTGATGCCTATGAGCTGCGCCCACGGTTAATGGAGATGGTCCAAACCAACACTTTCTTAGGAATAGAAGACGAACACCCTTATTATCATCTCCAACAGTTCGAACAAACTTGTGACTACCTTCATATAGAGGGTATGTCTGACGAGACCATCCATTGGAAGCTTTTTCCATTCACATTGAAAGGAAAAGCTCACCAATGGTATGACAGAACCAAAGAAAAGAAGAAAGGTGATTGGGGAACTCTCCGTACGGATTTCTGCATGGATTTCTACCCTTTATCCAGAGTAGTCAACCTCAGAACCAAGATCATATCCTTCAAACAGGGGGATAGTGAGTCTATGAGTTCATCCTGGGAATGTTTTGAACTCCTTTACAAATCCGGACCAGATCTAGGCCTTCAAGACCATATTCTCCTTCAACATTTCTATATTGGTCTTAATAAGGAATCTAGAGCCTACTTAAATACCTCCTCGCATGGATCATTCATACACCTTACATCTAGTGAAGCTAGAACTATCCTAGATAACATTCTAGCCAGCACCAATGATGATCCATTAGAAGAGAAAACTTTAGAAGAAGAGATTCCAGAGATAGCTACACCAGAACCTATGCCAAAATCATCTCAACCTATAGCTGTCCAACCAATAGAATCACCACAGGAAGAAATTCCTCTACCTGATTTTATTAATGATATTGAGGATGATTTATTTTTCGATTATGGAAACACCTCGAATTATCATAAAGAGAAGAGGCCTCAAAAGTACAAATCATCTTCACATGAAGAGATAGACCCTTTTGAGCAAACCTTCTCAAGAGAACACACTGTGGAGCTTGCA
Source organism: Cenchrus fungigraminus (assembly GCA_036936925.1). Lineage (NCBI taxonomy): Eukaryota > Viridiplantae > Streptophyta > Magnoliopsida > Poales > Poaceae > Cenchrus > Cenchrus fungigraminus. The sequence continues at coordinate 72,568,610 of CM072769.1, read as the reverse complement.
TCCATCATGAGTGGGGAATGGTTAGAAGAGTCAGAGCTCTCCTCTGACATGGTCCGTTTGGATTCACCTTCTACACCAATTCAATGCATAATCAATGGAACCCCCTTTGATGACCTTTATAATCCAGTTGTGGGAATCAATATAATGACCTTATCCTTTTTCTATCAATTTATTAAAAACACGCCATTATCTCCCACAACGAAATTATTAAAGTGCTCCTCGGGACAAATTATTCAAAGTTCAGGAATCCTTTATGTCATACCCATTTCGGTAAACGACATGCCAATTCACCTGAGCTTCTACATTTTTGATATTAAGGAGTTTGACCTTTTAATAGGCCATACTTTGGAAAGACTCCTTAAAGAAGGACACACAGGGAAACTTGATATTTGCCTAGGCAAAACTATTAAAGTTCCCTTACACTTCGCACATTCGATCCATACTAAGACCGAACCCAGTCCAGAACCAGACCCTATGGAAGAGGTGAGTGAAGCATCTCTAGAACATTTCGTAGAGTCCAATCAAGAAGATGTCACTGGATTCTTCATCGAGGAGGAAGAAGGAAATCCTACAGAATCTGAGACCTCGAGACCTCCCATTGAACTTAAACCATTACCACCTGGTCTTAGATATGCCTTTTTGCACAATGATCTTGAGTCTCCTGTGATCATTAATGACAGACTCACTCAGAAAGAGACTCATAGGCTGATAACTATCTTAGAACAACATCGCTCAGCCTTTGGCTACTCACTCCAAGACCTTAAGGGCATCAGTCCTGCCCTTTGCACACATCGCATTCCTACAGACCCTGATGTTTTACCATCTAGAGAACCCCAACGAAGACTCAACAATGCGATGAGAGAGGTAGTGAATAAAGAAGTTCTAAAACTTTTACACACCGGGATTATATATCATGTGCCACATAGTGAGTGGGTGAGCCCTGTGCAAGTCGTGCCTAAAAAGGGAGGCATGACAGTTGTGAAAAATGAGAGGAATGAATTAATTCCTCAGAGAACTGTCACTGGTTGGCGTATGTGCATAGATTATAGGAAACTCAATAAAGCCACAAGGAAAGATCACTTTCCACTGTCCTTCATTGATGAAATGTTAGAGCGGTTGGCAAATCACTCTTTCTTTTGCTTTCTTGATGGATATTCTGGGTATCACCAAATCTCGATCCATCCCAGTGACCAGAGCAAAACCACTTTTACATGTCCTTATGGAACTTATGCTTATCATAGAATGTCTTTTGGACTATGTAATGCTCCAGCTTCATTTCAAAGATGCATGATGTCTATATTCTCTGATATGATTGAGGAGATCATGGAAGTTTTTGAGAGACATGTGTACCCATGGGTCCCCACCGACCAGGGTCTCAGCCGTCCCTGACAAGTGGACCCGACCTTCCAGAAGACCCGCCGACCTTACAAGTAGGCCCAGCGACCTTATCCACACCTCTGAAGGGCGCGGGCGACCTGATCAGGATCCCGGAAGACCCGCAATGCTTGGCGTGCAAGTCAAGGACTCTAGGACCTGGCGCACCGTCGCTTGTAGCTCCGAGTATCACGAGATACTCCTTGTAAACCGGGAGATAAGCTTTCCACAGTTGTAACCGGCCCCGACACGGGTCAACTGACCTGCGCATGCAAACCCTAGCCTGTCCTCCCCATATAAGGCGGCCTAGGGCTCCATGCACAGAACAACTCATCCTCGCATAATCCACCATCATACTAGACGTAGGGTTTTACTCTCCGGAGGCCTGAACCAGTCTAAAACCCCTTGTCTCCTTGTTCTTTGCCGCCATACTCGCCTAGTTCCGTGTGCATCCCGTGCATAACCACCTACGCTCTTAGGTCCCGATCCTCTATTAACCTGCAAACCTCTAGGGCAACCCCCTAGCGGATCTGTCCAGGTCTCACCCCCTGACAGTTGGCGCGCCAGGTAGGGGCGATCGGGAACTCGCTGTGCAGCATGGTGGCCCAATCTGGTGTTGTCTTCCCGGCGAGCATGGCAGCCTTCCTCACCGACCTCGTGGAGATCTGCTTCGGATCCTTCACATGGACTTCTCCTGCTCTGGCAGCCTCCACACCTCCGGCGACCTCCGAGCAGGTCATCACTGCGTCCACCAACGTCTCTGTCCTCGATCTGGCATCGGAGACCCACCCACCCAGACCCTGTGACCTTGTCCAGGGGATGGAAAACGTCATCGGCTCGATGAGGGACACCCTGGAGATCTGCGAGCGAGCTCAGCGCTCGGTGCAGACCGCGCTACGCCACGACACGTTCCACTTCGGCCTGCAGTCAGCACCTAGCCTTCGCCTCAACCAGCTGCTCAAGCCTGCCCAGATCCAATCTAGGCGGTGACCTTCTCGCGACTCAAGACCGGCACCTCGCACGAGGCGCAATCCCCTCGACGTGCCCTGCACCTATCACAAGGGTGCAAAGCATACCCTCCGCGGGTGCTGCCTGCGGAAGAAGATCGATAACGAGCTCCCTCGCCGAGCTAAGCGACCTACCCAGTCTCCGAATTGCGGGGAGTTTCAGAAGGTCCGGGTCCGCATCTCCCCCAACGACTCAGAGATCGTCTTCCATCAGGTGATGGTGGTCTCGGAAAACGAACCACCCCGCCTGGGTGCGACCGACTCCCAGGAGGCGGCCCGGATCCAAGCCAACGCTCGTCGCGCTGAGCGGCGTGCGGAGGAGCAGCGGCACGTCTTGCCTTGCGCTCGAGACCTACGTCTGGAGTTCGAGGAAGCGGGGATCCCGACCTTCAACAGCCCCCAGGCCAACCTGGGTGCGGCCATTACTCGACTCCAGCAAGTCCAGACCCCTGAAGCTGAGCAGGCCCTCGCGTACCTTCAGGTCGCCAACGCCCTGGTGGAAGACAAGAGCGCGGCCTCCAAGTCCGCTACGTCTTCGTCGACCCGTCACTCGCGCAGTTGATCTCATCGACCCGCGCGCAGCCATCTCTCCCCCGTCCGGGAGGAGGTCGCTCAGCACAACCCTAAGCAGCCCGCCCAGCAGCCCGCTGCTGCTCGGGACCTGCGCGTCAACCTCGATGCCAACAGGCACGCTCATGACGCTCGCGACTACGTCGACCAGCGCCACCGAGAACGCGAGGAGCGTGAGCTCCACCGTCGCCTGGACTACGACCGCGAGTACGGCGCCCCCGGAGGCGTTCACCGCATCATGGAGCGCGAGCTCCGTGACCAGCATGAGATCGAGAACCAGCGACGTGCCAAGTACGACACTGATCACGGCGACCCCGCTGTCGTCCAGATCAACCGCGATCGGTAGCCACGATCCCAAGCTGTCATCCCGGAACGCAGCATCCACTCTGCACCAAGAGAGGCCACCCCGGCCAGAGGCTCGGGCGACGACCTGGCTCTCAACGCCTTCCCGGCGCTGGATGCTCGCTTCAAGATGGTGGAGTACCCCGACAACTTGAAGCCCAACATCAAGCCATATGATGGGCGCTCCGACCCTAACATCTGGCTGTCGACCTACTACGTCGCCGTCAAGGTGGCTGGAGGTAGCTTCGACCACATGACGGCCTACTTCCCACTGGTGATGGGCAAGGCCCCTTCGCCGTGGCTCAACAACCTCGAGCCTGGCAGCATTAAAACCTGGGCCGATCTATCCCAGGCCTTCACATCGAACTTCCAGGCGACCTACGATCGCCCTGGAAACGCCTTCAGCCTGGGGCGGGTCGTGCAGAAGCCAAAGGAGCGGCTCCGCGACTACAACACCCGGTTCTTCGAGAACCGGAACGAGTGCGTTGGTGTCAGGGATGACCAGATCGTCGACAGCTACAAGAAGGGCATCAAAGATCGCAAGACCTTTGAGAAGACCCATGAGGCTGGCCCGACCAATGTCAAGGAGCTCATGGTTATCGTCAACAAGCTGATGGACACGGAGGATGCACTCCAGAATCAGTTCGACCCTGATTACGCTGGTACATCTGGTACTGCAGCAGACAAGCTCCGCAAGCGACCTTCCGAGGTCCTAGCAGCCGATGGGTGTCGAGGTTCGACCTTCAACCAGGAGGAGTTCGACCTAGCGCTCAACAGCATCTGCGGGTTCCATCAGGGAGCCACCCACACTCTTCGCGAGTGCTCCCAGTTCAAGAGAGCCTTCTGCGCCCCCGCGGACCCTAAGCAACCCCGCAACAATAGCGGGCGCCACGACAACTGCCCCTACAACAACAATTACCACCGTGACGATCGGTGGGATCGGCGTGACGACCGCCGCGAGGATCGATATGACAATCGCCGCGAGCCACCTCGCAGCGACCCTCCTCTAGCGGCGCCCCGCGACGAGACAAACCTCCCCTCTCCTCCGGTGTCAGGCAACCCCAATGGGCCTTTCCAGGCCGCAACCCACGCGATCAATATGATCGTTGGTGGCATCAAGTCCAGTACCAGCAGGAGGCGCTACAGGAAGGACAAGCGTGACGTCCACCTCGTCCACACTCAGCCAATCGTGCCCCTGTGTTGGTCTGAGCAGGCGATTACATTCTCCAGGGACGACCACTGGGTCCATATCCCAGATCCCAGGTCCTATCCGCTCATTGTGGAGCCCACGGTGGACGGAGCCCTGCTCTCCCAGACCCTGATCGACAGAGGCAGTGGCCTCAACATCATCTTTGTTGAGACCCTCAAGAAGATGGGTTTCGACTTCGACAAGATGACGGAGTGCGATGAGCTCTTCTATGGCATCGTCCCCGGGAAGGCGGCCTACCCCCTGGGTTGAGTCTCCCTCCCTGTTACTTTCGACACGGAGGCGAACTTCCGCACGGAGTACCTCAACTTCGAGGTCGCCAACTTCAAGTCCTCCTACCATCTGATCCTAGGTCGCCCGATGCTGGCCAGGTTCATGGCCATCCCGCACTACACCTATCTGGTGTTGAAGATGCCGGCCCTATGAGGGGTCCTCTCTGTTAAGGGGGACCTCATTGTTTCCTTCAGGTGCAACACGGAGGCCCTCGACCTTGCCGTGACCTTCGCTGCCGCCGACACCTCCGCAGTCTTGGTCGTGGAGGCCGAGAAAGTCGACCCTGTCGACCAATCTGTCCCAGAACAGAAGCGCACCGACACCGCCCTCGACGCGGCTCCCTCGACAAAGAAGGTCTGCCTCGGCTTTGCTGATCCAGAGAAGACGGTGGTGATTGGCGACGGGCTCGACCCCAAATAGGAACACGCGCTCACCAGCTTCCTCTGGGATAACGCCGACATATTCGCTTGGAGTCCATCGGATATGTCGGGTGTCCCCAGGGAGCTGGCAGAGCACACCTTGGATGTAAGCAAGACGGCCAAGCCTGTCAAGCAGAAGCTTCACCGCTTTGCGAAAGATCACAAGGACGTCATTAGGGTAGAGCTAATAAAGCTCCTAGCTGCCGGATTTATCCGAGAGTGTAAAAACCCAGTTTGGCTCACCAACCCAGTTCTTGTACCAAAGAAAATCGGTCAATGGAGAATGTGTATCGACTACACAGATCTCAACAGGCACTGCCCTAAAGATCCCTTCCCTCTTCCGCGCATCGATCAGGTCGTGGACTCCACGGCCGAGAGCGTCCTCCTCTGGTTCCTCGACTGCTACTCAGGGTATCACTAGATAGCCCTGAAGGTCTCTGACCAAGACAAGACGGCGTTCATAACACCCCACGGCATCTAGTACTACACGGCCATGACTTTCGGCCTTAAAAATGCGGGTGCGACCTATCAAAAGGCCATCCAGAAGTGCCTTGCTAGCCAGATTAGCAAGAACGTAGAAGCCTACGTCGACGACGTGGTCGTCAAGACCATCCACGAGGACAAGCTCATAGCTGACCTAGCGGAGACCTTCGCCAACCTCCACACTTACCGCTGGAAACTTAATCCAGAGAAGTGCATCTTCGGTGTACCGTCTGGCAAGCTCCTGGGCTTCATGGTCAGCAACCGAGGAATCGAGGCCAACCCCACCAAGGTGGATGCCATCCTCAGGATGAAGCAGCCTACTGGCAAGAAGGACGTCATGAAGCTCACCGGCATGATGGCAGCCTTAGGCCGATTCATTAGCAAGCTAGGAGAGAAAGGCCTGCCCTTCTTCAAGCTGCTAAAAAAGGCGGACAAGTTCGTCTGGACTGAGGAGGCGGACCAAGCTCTTGAGGAACTCAAGACTTTCCTCACAACACCCCCGGTGATGGTGCCCCTGGCGCCTAAGGAGCCTCTACTGCTCTACATCTCGGTGACCACCCTTGCGATCAGCGCCGTCCTGGTGGCTGAGCGACCTGAAGAAGGGCGACCTTACCCCGTCCAGCGACCCATATACTACGTCAGCGAGGTCCTGTCTGATAGCAAGACTAGGTACAGCCAGCCCCAGAAGATGCTCTACGCGTTACTCATGACCTCCCGCAAGCTCCGGCACTATTTTCAATCCCACAAGATTAAGGTCGTCTCAGCCTTTCCCCTTGGCGAGATCCTACGGAGCCGCGACACCTCCGGGCGCATCGTCAAGTGGTCCATTGAGCTAGGGGAGTTCGACCTAGAGTTCTGCCCTAGGTAGGCCATCAAGTCCCAGGTCATCGCAGACTTTGTCTCAGAGTGGACAGAGATCCAGCAGCCTCCACCGTTGGAGCGACTTGAGCACTGGAAAATGTACTTCGATGGTTCCCTGAACCTCAAAGGAGCCGGCGCAGGTGTCCTATTCATCTCCCCTCAGGGTGACTACCTCAACTACGTCCTGCAGATCCACTACAAGGCGTCCAACAACAGCGTTGAGTATGAAGCCCTCATCCATGGGCTACGCATCGATGTCTCCCTCGGGATCAAGCGCCTTATGGCATACGGTGACTCCAAGGTCGTCATCGACCAAGTCAGCAAAGACTCCGAAGCCAGGAAGGACACGATGGATGCCTATTGTGCTGAGGTGTGCAAGCTCGAGCGTCACTTCGAAGGCCTTGAGTTCCACCACGTCTGCCGCCACAACAATGTCGCGGCCGATGTCCTCTCCAAGCTCGGCTCCAAGCGCGCACTGGTTCCGGCCGGTGTGTTCGTCTAGGACATACGCAAGCCATCCATCAAGCTCATCCCTGACCTAGAGTCGGCTGACGACGAAGTGACCTCGTCTGCAGGTCGCCAGATCCTCATGATCGACGCGGAAGATGACTGGCGCCTCGACTTCATCGCCTTCCTCCTCGAGCATCGAGTGCCTGAGGATAAAGCAGAGTGAGAAAAGATCACGAGGCGTAGTGCTAACTACGTCGTCGTCGGCAAGGAACTCTACCAGAGGTCCGCCTCCACCGGAGTACTGATGAAGTGCATCCTGTGATCTGAGGGCCTTCAGCTCTTAGACGAGATCCACGGTGGCGAATGCAGCAACCACACCGCCTCTAACAACTTGGTGGGCAAGGCCTTCAGGTCTGGCTTCTACTGGCCCACAGCCATGGCTAATGCCCAGAAACTTGTACGTCGCTGCAAGGGGTGTCAGTTCTTCGCTAAACAGCAACATGTCCCGGCTCAGGCCCTGAGGACCATCCCTCCGTCGTGGCCCTTCGTAGTTTGGGGTCTCGACTCTGTGGGACCCTTCAAGACCGCCCCAGGCAGCTACAAGCACATCATCGTGGTGGTGGATAAGTTCACCAAGTGGATCAAGGTCCGTCCCGTGTCCAGCGTCACATCCAAAGAGGCAGCCAAGTTCATCGAGGAGATCACCCACCACTTTGGGGTGCCAAACAGGATCGTCACCGACCTTGGCACAGCCTTCACAGGAGCCGAATTCTGGGACTTCTGTCAGGATAGCATGATCGACGTATACTACTCCTCGGTGGCGCACCCACGGTGCAACGGCCAGGTCGAGCGTGCCAATGGCATGGTCTTACAGGCCATCAAAGATCGCATCTTCGACGGCTCAGCGCCTTACGCAACCAGGTGGCTCTCAGAGCTTCCTCACGTCCTTTAGGGTCTCAGGACCTAAGTCAGCTCGGCAACAGGGTACTCACCCTTCTTTCTGGTCTACGGGTCAGAGGCCATCCTCCCCACCGACGTGGCCTTCGGTGCTCCTCGCATCCAGAACTTCGACGAAGGAGAAATAGAGCAGACACGCAGGCTCGACCTTGACAGCGTCGAGGAACATCATGTGGCTGCACTCATGCGCCACACCCGCCACGAGCAGCAGCTACGTCGCTACCACGACCGCAACATTCGGGAACGTTCCTTCAATGTGGGCGACCTAGTTTTGCGGCGGATCCAGAGCACCAAGGACATGCACAAGCTCTCCGCGCCTTGGGAAGGCCCCTTCATAGTTAAGAAGGTCATTGGACCGGTGACCTATCGCCTCCAATGGGCCGATGGCCAGGGCATCCCGAACCCCTGGAACATCGAGCACTTGCGTCGCTTCTATCCTTAGGAGCCTTTTATCACAATAAAGCTATGTACTCTTTTCCTTTGTAATTCCATATATGAATATAAAGATTTCTCTTTCGACCTGCTTGCTCTCTTTTCACCCCTCCCCTTCGACACGCTCGGGGGCTTGGCTTTAAGCTCGGCCCTTCACGCTCGGGGGCTTGGCTTTAAGCTCGGCCCTTCACGCTCGGGGGCTTGGCTCTAAGCTCGGCCCTTCACGCTTGGGGGCTTGGCTTTGCCAACCTAAGGGTCGCTCGACCCAGGGTCTACCTTTTCTTTTCACCAGTGTTCCCTTACCACAACTTCTTATGCATTTTATAAGTATTCCTAGGTCGTGGGGTTGCTTGACCTTGGGTCCCTGACCCCCTCCGCGCGCCGACCGCACATAAGCCTCCAACGTCGAGCCGTGTGGTCGGTAAGCCATTCCTCCACTGAGTTGGGTTAGCGGAGGAAAAGGGGTCTCGCAACTTTGCTACCTTCGTGTTCTTATAAGGGGCGTACAAAGTCAAATAAGGGACCACATTAACTTAACAACATTTTCTTTTTCATTCATGCAAGGTTTATATTACACCAAAAGGGTCCACGACCCATTGTTACTAACAGTTTGCCACGTCCTAAGTTACATCTCCAGGTCTATCTTCTTCATAATTTCCTCTGCAGCAGCCTGGATATCTTCACTGCCCACCAGCTCTGCCAAGGCGAGCTCCTCCTTGACCTTATCAAGGTCGAATGATGGCTCGTGGTGCTTCACCGTGGCCAGTGCAGTAGCAGCAGTGAGCTTGCCGCTGTCCATCAGCAAGGTCTTTATGCGACCTTCCGCGTCCTCCAACCGCGCGACGAGCTCTTGTGGACCGCTCTCGACCTTAGGGGTGTACACGTCCACAAGATACTCAGCGGCCTCCTTGAGGTCGTCCAGCTCCTTCTCAAGATCTGCAGTCATCTCTTGATGATCAATAAGGGTTTGCATTGCCCGGCCAAGGTCGATCTCTAGATCCCTGCGCGTGCCAAATTCATATGCAGCTTTACGAGCAAAGTAAGACTCACTGGCGACGACCTCCTTGTACTTCTCCTTGAGGATCTTCACCTGCTCTTTGGACTCCTTGAGGTCCTTCTTCAAGGCAGCCTCCCTCTTCTTGGCATCTTCAACAGTCAAGATAAGGATGGACCAACCACGGCGTAAAAACCTAAAGACCAAGCATGTCCCACGACGTACCTGCGGCGGTGATCTTCCGATCGTCCTCCGTTTGCTTCGCCTTCAGCTTTGCAGCTTCAAGCTTCCGTTTCAAGGCCTCGATAGACTGGTCCTTCAAGATCGCCTCATCCTAGAGACTCCTTATTTCCTTCGCAGCCTCAGTCTTGGCCTGAAGCACGGCCTCCCGCATCGTGGCCAGCTCCGCTTGAAGCTTGGCACCCTCCGTCAGCAGGTTCGCCCTCACCTGCGAGCGTGCGGCGAGAGTCTGCTCCAAGACATCAAGATCGTCAAGTCAAGGCACCTGAGCAAACTTAAGATGTAGCCCCAAAGGTAACATCAGCTCACCATGAGCGTCCTGCCGATCGTCTTCGCCACCTCCGTGATGGTCGCCTGCGCCTTCTTGAAGTCATCAAGGTCTTTGGCGTCGGCCAAGACGTCATCCTCCCATGGAGTGCTGGTGTAGAGACACTGTTGTCGTTCGTCCTCCTCGCCTCCTCCTCCAGTACCCGCCAATTGCATCTCCGGCAGGCGCGACTCAGGTCGGTCCTGCTATTGCAGACCTTCCTCCTGTTGAGCGCTGTCCGCAGCGACCTTGGCCGCCTCCGACGTTGCTCCCTTCACGGTCTCCGGGGCCCCACTGGTGACGTCCCCGCCTGAGGTCGCCGGCGACTGCCCCACCGGCACCTTCTTAATCTTCCGCACAAAGGCCTCTTGGCCTGAGGCGTTCTTGCTGCTCCCCGATGCAGCAGGGGTCCCCCTGCCCAAGGTTCGCAAGTTCGTCAGCACCGACGTACTCAACCAGCAACAAAGATGAAGAATAGCATAAAATCCAGCTCAGTAACATACCCGCCGCTGGTCTTCAACTTCATCGACATCGGCCTGGGCGGCACCCGCCTTGGCTTCTTCTGCAACCCTTGGTCGCTCACGCCTCCCGCACTTGGCTTCGGCTGTTGCTCGTTCACAGCACCGAGCGCGGTGGCATCTCCTCCCACGGCCGCTATGTCGCCCGATCCCGTGGCGACGTCGTGCGACCGCGCATCGTCCTGCTCCTCGAAGACGACCTCGACGGTGCTTGTCGTTGCCGTCTCCGATGAGGCAGTGGTGTCCTTCCTCCTTCTCTTCTTCTTCTTCTCCGCCTTGATGGTGGCGGAGATGATCTTGACGCCCTTGTGCACCGGGATCTTGACGGTGGCCTGCCGCGTGCGACGAGTCGTTGGTACGGAGCTCGTCACGAGCGGATCCACATCATCACTACACTCAACCGACGAGTCGGAGAGGTAGTTCTCCAATAACTCCGGCGGCGGAGCCTGCACGACCTCCACCGCCCGGACCTTGAAGCTGCGCTCGCCCTCGTCGGCGAGGGGAGCCGGGCTCCAGAATAAACCTTCACGACCCTACAACAGGTGACCTTCATTTCAGAAATAGGGGAATGCTAAGCCAACAAATGAATCAAGGTCGATCAGCGACATACCATGTCGGCGAGCCGTGTGAGGGAGAATGCCTTGGGGCACGTTCGGTTCCGGATCACCCCATTGAAGAGCTCCCTCACTCGCGCCACCATCTCCTGCTTGGAGACCTTGCGCTGCTGTACGCGGGTTGGGTCGGTTTGACCCCAGTACTCGTAGGCCAGGTGCACCCGATCCTGGATCGGTTGCAGCAGCCTCCGGCTGAAACTGATGGCCACCGCGCCGCCCATCAGCCCTTCTTCCTTCCTCGTCTTGAGGTCCTCCAGCAGCGGCTTGATGGCGTCCATCTCCCGCGACGTGAGCAGGTTGTTCCACTACGGCACTAGGACCGGCGCAAGCCCCGACCTAGTGGCCAGCGCCGGCTTTGGGTTGTCGATGTAGAACCACCCTCACCTCCAGCCTTGGGTGTTGTCCGGCAGCTCCATGTCGATGTACACCGTCTTCATGTGACGGCGTAGCATGAAGCCGACGACCCCGACGACGCCATTCTTCCCCGTCTTCTTCACCTCGAAGAAATACCACCACAAGTCAAAATGTGGCGGTATCCCCAAGTACGCCTCGCACAGGTGGATGAACGAGGATACAGTGGTGATGGCGTTGGGGACGAGATGCACCAGGTCGATGCGGTAGTAGTGGAGCAGCCCGCGAAAGAAGTCACCCACCGGGACTCCAAATCCGCGCTCGACGTGCGTGATGAAGGCGACGGTCTCCCCGGTCCCCTCGGAGAGGAAGGCTTCACCGGCAGCTGGCCTCCATCCCACCTGCTCACTAGGCTTCAGCAACCCGCGCCCCACCAGACTCTTCTGTTGCACCTCCGTCACCGTCGAGGGCTCCCAAAACTTCTCCGGCGGTGGCGCAAGCTCTGGGGCCATTTCTTCTTCGAAGCCCGTGGATCTAGCTCTAAACACCACCAGAGATTTCTGGCGCATGCGGCGGCGCTGGGCGCGGTGGATCTAAGCACGGTGGCGCCAGCGAATCTATGCGCTAAAGCTTCTGGTAGCGGATCGGAAACCCTAGCTGCGGCGGGGAATGAAAGTGAGTGGGGTCCCCGACCCTCCACTCGGCCTTTTATAATCGGGCCGCATCAGTGCGGTGGGCCGCGGCGCTCCAAACGTCCCTTCGGATTCGGTGACATTCACGGCGACCCACGGCTACATCGCCCAACAGATACATCGCCTAACGGCTCTTTCGGCCTAATGGCTCCAGGCAGTAACGGCCTGCGCCGTACGGGAATCTATGTTCGCCGGCCTTCTGCCTAACGGCCCGGCATCCATGGACTCGTTATGCCCTCCTTCAAGCCCCTTTCTCATCATTCTCTTTACGGTCTCTTGGCCTCTAGCGACCCTCAGATGTCAATAATGAGTCCACACACTCATTCACGACCTCCGGGTCAAGTAGCACCTCCAAGAGGTCGCTAAAGGTCCTGCCACCTATTACATTGCCTTAATGGTTGTACCAACGGCCCCGTGCTTAATGGCTCCACTGCCCGTTGGCGACCTCTTGGTCAAGTAGCACCTCCCCGAGGTCACTAAGGCTCTGCTGCCTTCTAGGTCGTGTAGACCTAGAGTTTCCGGGCTGACTACCTGCATTGTGTCACTGCACAACGGTCGTGCCGACTCAGGTCGACACGGGTTCCTCGTCTCTACGAAAGGCCTCCCGAAGGTCGGCGTGCTATTACAGCCCTGCCGGGCCCTTGGTATCCGTACCATTGCGGCCTGGGCGCCCTTACAATCACCAAAATCGTGATACTTCTCATGAAAAACTATATTTACAGCTTCATAAGCTACAAGGAGTTTGGCCCTTGGCCAAATTACAAGATACAAAGATATTAAAGGTCCTGAATTACCTTCCAAAGTGCTTACGACTCAGTCTACACTAATAAGGCTTGTCGCAAGCTTTCTTCTAGCTTCAGGACCTACTCGACGACCTCTACAGCCACTGTGGAGGCAGCTGCCACACAGCCACCTCTACTCGCGCACCAACCGGTCCCTTGCAGTGCCCAGCATCAAGTCTGAGCTTCACCGCAAGATTGCAAAAGGTCCGAGCTTTAACACCAACCTCGCCGGGTGGAGCGCCGCACCCACCTGCATCACCTCCAGCCTGAAAGTGTCAGGGCCGACAATGCAGCTGCTGCTTCATACTCCTCCTGGGTTCCCCGGCGGGGCTGGGAGAAGAGGCCAATCGAGTTCTTCGAGCCTCGCAAGCATTCTTCTAGCTTCAAGCATGAACTACATCAACTCTACACTCTGGTGGGCGGACACAAGCCCCTGGCATGGCTATATTACTACGCTGGGTCATCTTGACTCACCTTCGAAGATTGGTACGGTTTGCTTCAAGCCTTGGGTACCTATTTATACTCCAGCACCTGCCATTGGGTGTTAATCCGCAAGCCAGCTTGCATGGCATCCTTATCTGCAAGATCACTGTACCCTCATGGAGCACGAGGTCACTATTCACCCGTGGGAGGCATTGGCGCACTTGTCCCCCTACCTGACCACATCCTGGAGCAGCTTTTGTCTTTTGCGGATGATTGCGACCTGTGCTTCGCTTGGGAGCCGGCCCGTGACCGTACAGTGCACGCGTGACTCTGGTTGCGCCAGACCTGTTGCCTACGGCCCTCTGCGAAGATTCTGAAAGCCCTTGTCCTCTAGTGTTGACACTACAAGAGCATCCGTTTCCTAAGCAGAAGGTAGTAGGTTCGGATTTTTCTTCTTTTTTCTCTTTGGAGCATCAAACCGGCCATCTTCGTCGCTTTACTACTCGGGGGCTACTACACTAGTGCGTCTTCGACACCCTATTTTCTCCAGGTCGCCTCGACCTAATGGAAGCCTGCTTCCATCATATCTCCGCTCGACCTACCCTTGGTAGGCATGGTGACCTTTCTGAAGGTCGCGGCAGCTACTACATCACACCTGACTCAGGTCAGGTCGGCGGTTCTTCAAGATATACGCCTCGTCTTCACTTCGACCTTATGGTCCTTCATCCCAGAAGCCCGACGTTCAACTTCGTGCGCGCATCAGAGGGGTTTTTCTTTTTTGGATCCCCGTGCACCCTTCACGACCTCGACGGTGCTGCGCCTTCACTACTCTTCGACACAACCTCACCTCGGCCGCTACGCCTACACATCGATCGGGGGCTTGAGAGACATGGGTACCCATGGGTCCCCACCGACCAGGGTCTCAGCCGTCCCTGACAAGTGGACCCGACCTTCTAGAAGACCCGCCGACCTTACAAGTGGGCCCAGCGACCTTATCCACACCTCCGAAGGCCGCGGGCGACATGATCAGGTTCCCGGAAGACCCGCAATGCTTGGCGTGCAAGTCAAGAACTCTAGGACCTGGCACACCGTTGCCTGTAGCTCCGAGTATCACGGGATACTCCTTGTAAACCAGGAGATAAGCTTCCCACAGTTGTAACTGGCCCCGACACGGGTCAACCGACCTGCGCATGCAAACCCTAGCCCGTCCTCCCCATATAAGGCGGCCTAGGGCTCCATGCACAGAACAACTCATCCTCGCATAATCCACCATCATACTAGACGTAGGGTTTTACTCTCCGGAGGCCTGAACCAGTCTAAAACCCTTGTCTCCTTGTTCTTTGCCGCCATACTCACCTCGTTTCGTGTGCATCCCGTGCATAACCACCTACGCTCTTTGGTCCCGATCCTCCATTAACCTGCAAACCTCTAAGGCAACCCCCTAGCGGATCTGTCCAGGTCTCACCCCCTGACAGTTTTCATGGATGATTTTTCTGTATATGGAAAAACTTTTGATGATTGTCTAGAAAACTTAGATAAGGTTTTGCAAAGATGTGAAGAAAAGCACTTAGTCCTTAATTGGGAAAAATGTCATTTCATGGTTAGAGAAGGCATAGTGCTAGGCCATCTAGTTTCTGAAAGAGGAATTGAGGTAGATAAAGCTAAGATAGAAGTAATTGAACAACTACCTCCACCTGTTAATATGAAAGGAATCAGAAGCTTTCTTGGCCATGTTGGTTTTTATAGAAGGTTTATAAAGAATTTTTCTCATATTGCTAGACCTCTTACAAACCTGCTTGCCAAAGATGTTCCCTTTGACTTTGATGATGCTTGTCTTAAATCTTTTGAAACACTGAAAAATGCTCTTATTTCTGCACCTATTATTCAACCGCCTGATTGGTCTTTACCTTTTGAAATTATGTGCGATGCAAGTGATTATGTTGTGGGGGCTGTTTTGGGGCAAACAAAAGACAAGAAACATCATGCCATTGCTTATGCTAGTAAAACTTTGACGGGACCTCAACTTAATTATGCCACAACTGAAAAAGAACTGCTAGTTGTTGTTTATGCTATTGACAAGTTTAGATCTTACTTAGTAGGAGCAAAAGTTATTGTTTATGCTGATCCTGCTGCTTTAAAATATTTGCTCACTAAGAAAGATGCTAAACCTAGATTAATAACATGGATTTTGCTGCTCCAAGAGTTTGACTTCGAAATAAAAGATAAGAAGGGAGTAGAAAATTCTGTTGCCGATCATTTGTCTAGAATGTATTTTGAGAAACTGCAGGAACTACCCATCAATGACGCAACGAGGGACGACATGCTCTATCGGAACACCCGGTCCGACCCCTGGTATGCAGATATTGTTAATTTTATGGTTGCAGGGTATGTACGACCAGGGGCCGACAAGAAAAAGCTCATTTACGAGAGTCGCCATCACCTGTGGGATGAACCATACCTCTTTCGAGTATGCTCTGACGGGTTACTCAGGAGGTGTGTACTAGCAGAAGAAGGAATGAAGATCATCGAGAAGTGCCACTCATCACCATATGGAGGTCATTATAGAGCTTTCCGCACACATGCAAAGATCTGGCAAAGCGGATTTTTCTGGCCAACCATGTATCAAGACACAAAAGATTTCGTACGAAGGTGCAACTCCTGTCAGAGGCACAACAACATCAATTCCAGAAATACCATGCCACTGACGACCAACCCTCAGATCGAGCTCTTTGACATCTGGGGAATTGACTACATGGGACCATTCCCAAAGTCCGGAAAATACGAGTACATCTTGGTGGCAGTTGACTATGTCTCCAAGTGGGTTGAAGCCCTGCCATGCAGATCTGCTGACCACAAGAGCTCAATAAGGATGTTTGAAGAGAATATTTCCAAGATTCGGTACGCCAAGGCTAGTGATAAGTGATGGAGGATCCCATTTCATCGATAAGCGCTTCGAGAAATACCTCTCGGACCGTGGGATCCAACACAATGTCGCTACTCCTTACCACCCGCAAACAAGTGGTCAAGCAGAGACGTCAAATAAGCAGATCAAGAACATTCTACAAAAGACGATGGACCAAATGGGAATAAAATGGAAGGACATGCTACCCGAAGCACTCTAGGCTTATCGGACAGCCTATAAGACTCCCATTGGAATGTCTCCCTACCAACTAGTTTACGGGAAAATATATCACTTGCCTGTTGAACTAGAATTCAAGGCTCATTGGGCAATCAAGAGATGGAACATGGACTTTGAAGTAGCCGAAACAAAACGAAAAATGCAACTGTCTGAGTTAGAAGAATGGAGAGAGAAGGCATACCACAGTGCCAAGATCTACAAGGAAAGAACCAAAAGATGGCACGACAGGAGAATCACGAAGAAGGAATTCAACCCAGGTGATCAGGTATTACTTTTTAATTCCAAGGTACGACTCTTTGGGCACGGGAAGCTACGAAGCAAGTGGGACGGGCCATACAAGGTGGTGAGTTCATCGTCACACGGGGCCGTCACTCTTCAAGACAATGAAGGTACGTTATTCAAGGTAAATGGTCAACACCTTAAAATATTTTTAGAGCCCAATAAAGAGTCTGAGGATTTAGATGTGATAGAATTATTTTATTTACCTAAGAATATTAATTTTAGGCACTAATGGGCCAACTTAGGGTTTTTCGGGATCAGCACACGGTTAGAGCACCCCACGTCGAAGAGCGTCGCGAGGCGACACGGTGGGAGGCCGATCAGCCTCCTCACTGGGCCGATCGGCTCATGCCCGCCTCCTCTCACCGCCAGCTTTCGCCCACGCTATCTCTTAGGTGTTTAGATATGGAAAAACCACCTTCAGGGATCGTTTTCGAGATATCCCGCAACCATTCCAATCTAGGTCAACCCCTCGTGCAAGTTCACGACCGATATATAACCAAGGGCAGACCTCTCCTTTTTCTCATCTAAACCTCCCAAACATCAGCCATGGCCGACAAACAGCTTATTCCCTAAAACAAAGAAGCCAAGGCGATCATCCCCTTCGTGAAGGAAGCAAAGCTGCTTGTCGTCATACCACCTGATCGCATCCCTCTCCCACCTGTTCCACCTAGTCATCCACGTTCGCCGCCACCACCTGAAGGACGCAAGCAGGTGATGTACGCTCAGCCATACGATCGCCGCCACGAAGCAGCCCTGAAGAAACCGATCCGTGTTCCTAGCTACATGGACCTGCAGGAGCCCAGGGATGGTGAGCGACTCACCAAGGTGCGCATGGATATGCACGGCAACACGAGGGTGCACAAGTACACTACTACTCCTCCAGGTTGTGTCGTCTTTGACGGAATCCGCGCTAAGGAATCGCAAATTAAAAGGATTCCTGTCATTGAGGCCAGCCAGCGGATGCCACAGAAGCAGAAGACCAGAAAGACCGTAGCTGAGCTTGCGCAGGAAGTAGCATCTCTTGCAGAGACATGCAAGGAGATCCATCGTGTAAATAGCTCCCTCACTAAAACTGCCCTCCATCTGCTAAAAACAAAGAAGCGTAGGGACGAAGAGGGAGACGCTAGCCGCGACCCGAAGAAGGGTAAGGGCCCTTTGTAAGCACCATAGTTAGAGAGCACATTAGTCTTAGTTAGTTAGATTTAGTTAGTTTGCTTAAATAGTAGGAGTCGTGTAATAAAGTGCTCTCTCTCTCTCTTATCAATGAAGTGATCCACAAGTTGAGTCATAATTTCTATCTATATTTTCTGGATATGTTTTGTCTCCACCATGCTGTGTATGCAAGATAACAGAAAACAAGTGTGGAGGAGAAAAATCGACGACCAAACGGCATCTTCCATGACCAAAATCAAGAAAAACGGAAAAAGAACGGAACCATCGACTCGCACAACGAAACGCACCCAGAACCACGGCAGGGGGAGGCCGATCGGCCTCCTCCCTGGGCCGGTCGGCCTGCTATGGGGCCCACTTCGGTCACGTTTCGTCCACCACTCGGTTTGCTTCCTGAACTTTTTAAATTTTTGCAAATTGCCTTCTGTTTCGAATTAAAACAAAGATGCCCTGTTATGATATGCTTTCCAAAAGATGTCTTGTTAACCCAAAGGATAAAGTTTTGCATATTCATTCTCCTAGAAATATTTGTTGCTTTTGGGATACGTAGAATAAGGTTAGAATAATGAGAACCATCTTTCTTTTATCTTGTCTCTGGAGAGTTCTTTATTTCAAAAAGATTAAAATCATTAGATATGCTTCTCCTTTGTGATCAATAATATGTCCCAGTAGAGCCTTAGCAATCATTGGAAATAAATTTAATTTAATTGCTGCTTACTTGTATTGAGCTTTGTCAAATCTACGACCCATGTTGAAGTTTTGTCTAAGTCTAAGATCAAGATTACATACACTGCTTTCACTAAAGTATCCATGCTCTAAATTTTTGATCTCTATCTCCCATAAATTTTATCGTGAAAAAGGTACATCTATAAAAAAGCCAAATATCAAAAAAAATTCATAGTGGAGAGAAAAGTGTGAGAGAGGAGAAAATGGATAAGTGTTCTACGGGCCAGAAGAACCCCCCTCCCTGAAAAAGAAAAAGGCATAAATAAGAGAAGAAAAATGGACATGTGTCCGAGGGTGAGTAGGGCCCACTTCTCTAATAAAAGTGGGAGAGTAATAATGGACACGTGTCCGAGGGTGAGTAGAACCCACCTCTCCACAAAATAGCTAAATACCTTGTTCTAAAAAAAGAAAAAGGAAAAAAATGGGAAAAAGGTAGAGGATTCTAAAAAGTCAGAGCAGTGGTTTTAGGGTTGACACACGCACATATCTTGATCTATGACTCATGACATACCTCTCCATGGATCCGGTTTTGACTCGGCAATATATGCAAGGTAAGTTTGCTACATCTTTACATTCTAAAAACTCCACATATACTTTGAAATAAATGCTCTGGTGAGGATATGATATATTTTGAGAGTATCACAAAGGAGTAAGTAAAGCTATACTTTCTTTTCAAAACTTATTCAAAAGCTCTCCATTGGCTTGATTTGAGAAATAAAGGTAATTTGTTTCTAACTGTTTCATGCTCAGATATACCATAAGTGCAGGTATGACTAAAGAGTATGATTATGTTGATTCTTTGTCTCTACGGTTGTTAGACCATCCTTTTATTGAGGACGAGTAAAAGCCTAAGTGTGGGGGAGTTTGTTGACACATTTTATCTATAAATATTTCCCCTCACATTTACTGGAAAAAGGACTAAAATATGATTAGATCACCTTATTAAGGTTTACACTGACAATTTCCACGAGTTTTGGTGAATTTATAAAATTACAGGGACTATCCAGAAAAACAAGAAAAGAAACAAGTCTAGAAGGCTCCAGAACACTCTTGAACTCAACGAGACTTGGCTTGCAAGAAAGAAGCATCTGGAAGGGGCAAAGACCTTCCTGGCTAAGGCAGACCCCGAGGGGGGCCCACACCAGGCCAACCGGCCTGGTGGAGGGGCCGACCGGCCCCCCTGGCGCCACCTCAGCTCCCCTTCTGGAATGTTCTTCCACCGCCTATGAGAAGCAATCTAAACCGTATATTAGATCGGTTTGATCCTACGGCGACAAGGCACCTCCTCAGGACTATATAAACAGGCCCCCTGACCCCAGGGTGGAGGGCAATTCATTCTACCAGGTCATCAATGCCTACCTGAGATAGAAGCTCTAGGTTAGAATTAGAGTTGGAGAGTTAGTATCAAGTTGAGAGATTAGAGCCATGATCTATCCAGATCTAGCTGATCTTGTTCGACAGAATTAGAGCGTGGTAGAGGCAGAGTTGAAGGAAGGCCCGGACCTGTCGGTGTCTCCTCTTCATCTTCTTCCTCTGGGATCGACTCCATTGGAACCTGATCTTGAGACCTTGTGGAGAGATCAACTTCTTATTCAAGTGAGTAACATTGTTATTATTGTTCTTACGGTTCATAACTCTTTTATGAGTACTTTAATTCCTGTCGCTCTTGAGTTAAAGTTACATGTTTAGTATAAGCGTGGTGCTTAGACTAGCTAGCTTATGAATACCTTCTATATTCCGGATCGTGTGGTAGAAGCGGGAAGTGACCTCGTTCCCATCTATCCTTTGCAGTCCACCTCCCGTCTATAGAAACCGTAGGACTCCCCCCATAGATTGTCGGGAGATTCCCTTTTCTAAGTGTGTCTTCAGACAATCCCCCATAAGAATAATATAAACATAGCTTGTGCGAGTAAGAACTAGACATCCTTAAGTTTTCCTTATCTTTATTTCTATCAAGTCCTTGATAACTGCTCAGGGATTAGTTATATACCTCAGACCACTCGCTCTACCTTTCTCCCTGTGGATTCGATATTTAAAACCCTCTTCCCGGGTGAAGTGCTCACCGGTATCCGTTCGCTTGCGGATTATCCATCATAATATTTCTGTAGATTTAACAAATACCAACAGGCATTTCATGTACCATGCTTAAACTTGAAAATGAATTTGGTGTATAAATTGCCTTGTGCTCGAAAAATGAGCTCCTAATCATGTTTTTGTGCTTTGATATTCACATCTTGGGTGCTAAACCGTAGCATGTTGTCTACCATGAGAAGTCTCATTTTAAGAAGTAGACACATGGCTCAGTGGCTTTAACATGACTTGAGTAGCTTGTGGGCGTTTATAATTGTAACGACCCGGGTTTTCGGTGAGGAAAACCCGACTCCCTGTACCCTTGTGATAGTCCCTAGATCAGTAGCTATCACGTACAGAACTCATTACATAATAATATCATTTCCATACAACGAAATCAGAGTACAAAACAAAGTATTTACATCCGAATACAACTCGGTATACGATTTTAGTACAAGCCCCTTAAGCTAAATGACAAGTGGAAACTCTACGCAGCAGTAGCTAAGGCTTCAAGTCTTCATCTTCAATCTTCACCACAGGCATCCTTGAGCGAAGCAACGCAACCCTTCCTCCATGGATTCTTCATAAATGGACTTTCGCTCCAAGTCCAATCCTGCACACTCACAAACTATCCCCAAGGAATGGGATAGGTTCATGTCACCAACCGTATGCAAGCTTTAAGTGGCCTAATGCTAAAGGTATAAAAAGGTAGTCAAGAAGTAGACTCAGGTTTTCCTATGCAATAGTAGCGAAGCTTAAATAATAAATCTCCATATCCCACCAATCCCAAACTCTCATCCACAATCGGATACACCTAGTCTCCCAGATCACCGTCTCCAAATCCTATCTCCATCTAGGGTCGGTGCGAGAACTCCCACTCCTCGCACCTCAATGATTGCACCCGGATCCGCGAGGCAGAGGGAGCAACTCTCCTCTCCCCGAATACAACCACGGCTCACCATACACTCACATCCTAAAGGGGGAGGTAGAAATCCCAAAACATAAGAGTCGGAGTAAACAACGAGCATGTCCATGACCCAGGACGCGGCTATAAGTATAGATCTAAACTCTGCAGAGCGTGTACACCTGTACCCAACTCGGGATGGAGCCCAGCCGGTAGCTAGTCGACTGAACCCACCCTACCGGACGAACACCTAGGAGTTACGATTCCACCCTGCATCCGGGTCTCGCTGCGGTCCCCCGCAGAAGACCACCCCAGAACTGTGAACATGCCCCCGTGTGGCCACACGGGGAGCACCCAAAAGGGAAGGGACTTTACCCTATACCCTCTCACTGATACCCTCTATCCTGCTAACAGGTATGGAATCGCACTTGCTAGGGTCGAAACGGCCCTATCCCCACTCTCAGCGAGGTGGTGTGTATGAAAGTCCCGTGTAACAAAGCGACCCACTCGGTTTCAGACCGGGGCGAGCTCCTATCCTCCAAGTCATCACAAAAACCCCAACACCTGTGCTCCTAAAACCGGGTACCCGCCATAGGTACAAAAATGGGAATCGCCCGAGGAGACGAACCCTGGCCCCCGATCCCAGATCGGGTTGTCTTGAGCTCACCCCCACCAAGTCACCCGAAAACGCCTTCTCCTGCTAGTTTTTTCCCACACACGCCAAGAATCTAACCACATATCCCAAACACATGCATAGCGAAGCTCAGCATTTATACACGCATATATATATAGTAGTGGTAGGGCAATCAAGGACAGGGTAAATAAAGAAGGCAGTGCAGGGTTCAATATATCCATCATCATGCAAAAAGTAAAGCGATAGCAACTAATTAGCAATGCCTAATAGGAGTTCAAAATCGGTCGGGCGTGAACACCTGTGTGCAAGTAGTCGTCGTAGTTTCCGTAGTTGTACTTGATCTTCTGGCTCGTCTCCTCGGCTCCAGGAAATCCTAGATTCGGAAACATATATAAATACTGAAGCTAATTGCAAATAAACTCCAAAGAGAAGCAATGAAGAACCAAAGAACTCCAAAAGCTAGTCTAACGGATGCTTCAACATTTTAGAAAAATAAAGAAACTGATTTCATATTTTTCTAAGCTAGAATTAATTTATTATTGAATTTCAAATAAAGAAATAGTTTAAGAATTTAAATAATTACGATAAAGCACAGAAAAATATAAGTCAGCAAGTTAGAGAACCATAGGCTAGGTTTTAGGTTGGTTTGCAAGCTCAGTTGACTTAGTCAACGATCACTGTTGACCAAGTCAAAGGGAAAGGTCAAAGGTCAACCGGACCTCACAAGTCATCCTGTGAGCCCCGTATGTCAGATGGGAACAAGATAGACAGTTTGGACCTCACATGTTAGTGGGACCCAACGGTAAGTTCGTGGGACCCCTTTGGGTCAGATCAGCGAGATTGTGCAGAAAGGATCAGCTAGAAGCGATGTGGTGATTGAGAAACTTGGCTCAAACTGAAACACGACAAAGATGTGGCGAGGATGGATTTTATCCCTGGTATGGCTGATGGTTTAGTTAGCACGTGCATCGTGCACGACGAAGGCGTGGCACGACGAAGGCGT
Organism: Cenchrus fungigraminus; assembly: GCA_036936925.1. Lineage (NCBI taxonomy): Eukaryota > Viridiplantae > Streptophyta > Magnoliopsida > Poales > Poaceae > Cenchrus > Cenchrus fungigraminus. Next base: position 72,545,386 of record CM072769.1, on the reverse strand, counting down.
GGCACGACCGCGGCTAGAAGTAAGAGCAACAGGAAAGGTGGTGGTCATGTACAAGAGACACAGCCTGAGGAATAACAAGGCATGCAAAGAAAGCTAGAGGCAAGCAATGCACAAACAAGCTGAGGTTCTGGCTGGACTTAGCCAGCCTTGGCACGTACATGGGTTTAGACAAGCACATGCAGCAACTAAACTAAGGATGTGTGCGTGGCTGGAGACACATGCTAGAACTAAGCTTGTGTCGGTTCAGCTATAGGCAGAAAGGAAGAACAAACAGTAGTTGCTGCTTGTATGTTTTGAGGTTCCAAACTGAGACTAGTACTATAGGTTCAGAAGCCTAGAGCATTGGCACATAGCTCGGCATCCAGCAAAGCACTAGCAAGAAAGATTAAGGCTCGTGATTAAACACTTAAGATTATATGCCTTTGGAAATAAGACAGGAGATGGCCGGCTTGCTAGCTTTTGCTCGGACTGAAACTTCATGGTGTGGATCAGATCGGCTACAGGCAGCTCGTCGGTAAACTAAGCTGCTCTGAAGTCGTGGGATGGACATGGCAAGCTAAAGGAAAAAGGGTTAGGCCGATGGTCTAAGCATAAGCTAGGACTGTTAGCTTGTGCAGGTCTGATTAGAGCTTCCTGTCCGTAGGCAGAAAACAAGGTGTTGGCAAAGGTTGGTTAGGTTCTGTACAAGGTAAACAGGTAGCAGCTAGGCTGAACAAGATGGTCTCCCTACTGCACAGAACTGTGGCACAAAGAATTACTTCAACATAATTCTTCTCAGCTAGCACGCACTTTAGCTAAGGTGCATCAAAACTATAAGACCAGCATAAATTAGCCTCATGAGTTGCTAGCTTTTGTACAGACTAGAGCTTCACAGTGTGGAACAGATTGTTGTTGCTGCTACTAGCTTGGTGTTTTGCGTGGGATGGCAAAACAGGGAGGTGGCAGCAAGGTCGGCTTGGTGGTGTTCAAAGGCTCCCAAACTTGGTCCTTGGGTACACGGCCAGTGCTCGATGGAATGCTGCAGAGGCAGTCCACAGTCATGGCACTCGACCGGTGATGGTTTCAGCGGCAGCTTGGAAAAGAAAGGCGGCATATGGGCATAGAGGTCTAGAGACAGGAGTGCTCACGAGGTGCTCGAGCAAAAGCCCAAGAGGCACCCTGTGATGGAAACGGCCGGCCGGCGACAAGTTTAGCGGCAGCCGTCAGGTTAAGGAAACGACGAGGCTCGAGGCGTCCCAGGGATGCACCTAGGGGAGCAAAAGAAAAGACTCGGCTTTTTGGTCGGCCAGAGCGGGCGGGCAAGCAGGACGGCGGCACTGGCCAGGACGCTGGCGCCGGCGTGCTTGTTCGCGTGCGTGTGTGTGTTCACAGGGAGAAACAAGGCCTAAAGGTGAAGCCTTTGCCTCCCATGGGTGAAAGCGTGCGCGTGCAAGCCGGCGACTAGGCCACGACGGCGTCTCGGTCCGGCGTGCACACGACAGCGGAAAGGTCAGGGTGGTGGTCAAGCGGTGGCGCGCACGCGGACGACGACAGTGGCAGAGCCGTGCTTTGGTCGCCGGTGCGGGCGCGAAGATGCGCAGGTGCGCCGGGGCGTGTACGAGTGCGACGTAGTATGGAAAAAATGACCCCAAAGAAGGGGCTTTGTCTCATGTTCGTGCGCGCTCCGGCCAGGGCTTGGGCCAAGGCGGCGCCTTGCCCGGCGTGCGTGGCGGCGAGGCATGGAAGATCGCGACTTCGCCGCCGGCGAGTGCGCGTGGGTGCGCGGGCGCTCGGCGGGTGGTTGGTGCCCGGCGAACCAAAGGCAAGGCCTTCTGCCTCCCTGTGCGTGCGTGCACGGGCGTGCAAACCGGCGGCTTGGCCGCGTCGGCGTAGCGGACAGGGCGGCGCGTTCGTCGGCGTCGGGCAACAGGTACAAGGTCAGGCAGGGTTTGCACGCGCGTTGATGAAGGCAGCGGCACCTGCAGGCGTAAGGCTCGACTCGATGGTCGGCACACAAGCGTCGCGGTCGCGCGGCGGCGCGGAGCAAGCGTCACAGCATGTCACACCATTTGGCACGAAGGCCGGCACACAGGGATAGAGAGATACGGGTTGGAAGCTCACCTATGGGCTCGACGGGGCGTTCCGGCATTCCGTCGAACACGTCGTGGGCGAGGTGGACGGATGCCGTGCCGGAGAGGAAGAGGGGCAGCGGCATGTGGTTCGGCTTGCGGGTCGTCGTCGTACTCGGTCGCAGCTCCAGTCCAGCGTGGGCGTCCTTGTGCCCACGGCGTCCCTCCCGCGGCGGTGTCGAGGTTCACGGCAGCGGCGGCTCTGGGTCCCTGGCAGCTTCCGACGCAGCACGGCAGGGCGCGGCGAGCTCGCTCCTTGTCGTCGAGGTCGTCGTTGCAGCACTGATCCGACTCCTTGCGGCGGCGCCGTTGGTGCGGCTCAGCAGCTTCTGCTCGTCGTCGTTGACGGGGACACCAGCTTGGAGCAGGCGGCCAGGCGAGCAGAGCGACAGAGCAGCGGTTGGTCGCAGCGGCCGGGCGACGTGGCTGGCTTGCGTAGCGATGGGGAAAGGGGGGTGTGCGGCTCTGGTGCTAGGATCTGAAGGGCGCACGAGCTCCTTGTTGCTGGTTGATTCGATGGAGTGCAGGGGTTATGCGGCTGCAGCAGAGAGAAAAAAAAGGGAGCTCCAGCTACTGTGTCTGCTACTTTGCTAGTTGATTTGGATTTTGGGGAAAGGAAGAGCAAGTTGCTGGTTTGCTTGAGATTGGAAGGCAGCAGGGAGATCGACGGAGCTCTTGTGCTCCGCTTTGCTTCCTCAGGAACAGCAGGGAGAAGAAATTGGTGCTGCTGTGCTAGCTCGACGGAGGAAGAAAAAAAAACAGAAGAATAGATAGGTCTGCCAACGGCGCGGAGCGGAGCGCTCCTGTTGATGATCCTCCACTCCATCATCCTCAAATGAGGGTCAGGGGTCGAACCGCCCCGCGAGAAAAGCTGGCCCGCCTGACCCGCGGCTCCCAATGAAGCTGCTGTGCGTATCCTAGGGGCAGGAGGCAAGACCGATGTTGACTTGTGAGGAAGAAGCCAAGAAGGTTTGACGACCCGCTCTCACCTGTGCCCTCCGCCGCCGGACGCCTGTTCTGCCCCGCACCTCGCGCCACCGCCCGCCCGCCTACCAGCTCGGCCCCCCTCCTCTTCCGTTTCGTCGATTAGTCTCCAAGCACCCTCTCTGCACAAACTCGGCAACTGTTGAGCTGCTCGTCCGATCTCGATGCGGCGCAAGCTCCTCAGCGACGCGCCGCCGTCGGCGGCCGGTGCGACGGGGTGGACACGGCTCGTCCGCCTCCGCGCAGTCCGAGGCGGACCTCGCGCAGCTCTCCGCCGCCATCGCAGCTGTGGAGGACCTGGGCCCCTTCGTGCGCCGGGCGTTCGCCTGCGGCCGCCTCGAGTCGCTGCTCGCCTCGCTCCGCGCCGCGTCGCGGGACCGGGAGGCCGAGATCGAGGAGCTCCGCCGCGCCGCGTCGCAGGACCGGGAGGCCGAGATCGAGGAGCTCCGCCGCGCCCACTTCCACGACTTTATCCGCGCCGTCGACGACCTCCGCTCTCTTCTCGCCGACACCGACGCGCTCAAGGGCTCCCTCTTGGCGGCCCCGCTGCTCTCCTTGCTCGAGTCCTTCTCGCTGCGTACGGCTTCTCGCGCTCGTGCACCTCCACGTCGGCAATCACGGTGCCCTTCGTTCACCCACCACCGCCCGCCCAGCAGCGCGGCCTGGCACTCGTCCGCGCACCACCTCCAGCCCAGCAGCGCATCCCTGTCCTCGTCCGCCCGGCGCCTCCTGCCCAGTAGTGCGATCCCGCCGCCGTTCGCCAAGCTCCTCCCTTTCAGCGCGTCGGCGTCGTGGGCGTCGGGCAGTCTAGAGGAACACCGGGTCGACCCTAGGGTCGATTGGGGTCAAGCGGATAACGACCCTGTCGCTCCTCTACTGTTTAGGATCGAACCGCTCCGGACCACAGCCTAAATTAAGGAGCGGATCGACTTCAGAAGTGGGTCGAACCGAACCCCTTGCAGACCTAAGAATAGAGAACAGGGGTGCAGCGGCTGCAGGGAAAGAAAGGAGAGAAGAAAAGTGGAGATGGGAGTGAGAGGGTATTTAACGGAAAGAGTTAGGGTCAGATAGATGGGTTTTTGGATGGGCTCTGATATTTAGCCCGAAACAAAATTAATCTCGCAAAATAAATTGATTCTAATTTATTTTGTAGAATTAGAACAAATGAATTTAGACTAATTTTTCGGAAACGAATCAAATAGCAAAGTATTAATTCTAGAAGCCGGAAAACATTTGTCGTAATTCAAATGAGCTCTCAGAAATTTAATTCAAGGATTTATAGTCTATTCCCCGAAATCGAATCAATTGCAAAAGATTAATTCGAAGAGTCGGAAAATAATTTCTATAATCCATTTAAAGAGCACTTTGAAAAAGATTATGCCGGGAAGGTTAGAGGGCCGAAAAAGTTGGTGGGTCCACTGAGTTAGCAGGTGAAGACCTGAGAGATGGTTTAGGTGGGTCCGAAGGTTAGAGAGGATAGTTAGTCCAATTAGCTTTTGATTTATATTTGAAATTAGATTTCAAATATAAATCACACTCAAAGATTCAAGAAAAATCCATTTAAGAACCAAATCACACTAACAAGGAATTTATCCTTAGCACACAAAGCAACTTAATTAGTTTTATTACTAAGAATTTGGAAAGGGCGCGAGAAGGTAGTCTTATGATTCTGAGCAATCACATCAAAGACGAAATTTTTTTTTGAAATCCACATTTTTGCAAACATTAACATTCCGGAAAATCCAGGATGTTACAATAATGATCTTGTGATGAGAATTTGTGATCTTGCATAAACTTTGGATGATCTAGTGTATTTGTGCTCAAATTGCTATGGATAGGGTCTTGCTCATGAGATGAATGTTTCTTTGTGAAAATTACTTAAAATTGCTTTTGGCCATGTCACATGCTTATATGTCTCTACCTTCTTGATGGCAATGTGCTAACTACACCATGTCTACTTTGCTTACTCTATGTCTCATTTGTAGCATTTTGTTGTGCTCTTTGTATATTTGAGAAGCTTGGTAGATTACATATATGCTTTGACATACATTTTTCATGAAAACAAGGGGAAGGATTTCATATACCTTGATTCATGCATTGTCAACAAGGGGGAGAATGTGTATGATAAGGGGAGAAGTTACGCACATTTGGGGAGAATTTTCATGCATTGGGAGTTTTTGTGGTTTTTTGGTATGCATTTGTGAGATGTTGCATGTGAGGAGAAAAAGTGAGAAGAAGAGGTTGCATTTGCTCAGGGGGAGTTTGCATATGTGCAGGGGAAGCTCCTTTGGTTTTCCTGAGTTTTGTGCTTTGTGGTGTGCTCTTTGTGAGTTTTGTTTTGTCTCGGCTGTGTCGAGCCGTTGCCCTTGTCTTAGGGGGTCGAGACTTGGTTTGGCGAGTGATCTTGTTTTCGCTTGTTCTTTGGCTTTGGATCACTTGTTTTGGTGGTTTGTGTTCGTGGTTGTTTTCTTTTCTTTTTTCTATGATGGTTACTATGGGTGTTGTCAATGCACTCATCAAGGGGGAGATTGAGGACCAGGTGTGTCCGAGGACCAGTGGAGGGTCGCTCCACAGTGATGAGTGATTGGCAACATTGTGTGGACTGATACTTGGCTAAGTGTGCAGGTACAGGTTGCGGCTTGACTCGTGTCGGTGCAGGTGAAGAACAAGCGCGAAAGGCCTTAGCCGTGGCGGCCTCCGGGTGATGGAGAGGCAAGTAGGCTTGGTTCGATGGACCCGGTGGCCAATGGGGTCAAGTGCGAGCCGTGCGGTGCAAGACTGGCAGGCTGAAGTCGTGAACATGGGCCGATGCAAGGTAGCAGATCGAGCCCGAAGCTTGCACGCGGGGTTTGTTGGTTTGCCCACAAAACCATCGGTGGACGGTTTCTTGGTTTGGGCCGCAAAACCAAGTCCGGAGGCCCGAGGCGACGGTGACGGTGATCCAAGAGCTTCGGGAAGCTTCGAGGCGAGGGGCACGTGGCATGATCGCGGGGCTTGCGTCGATGCTAAGCAAGGCCGTGGTAGAAGCGTGTCCGCTCGATGAAGACTTGACCAAAATCCCCTGAGGGGTTGTATCTTCTATTCGAGTTGTAGGGGTAGCGTGGTCATTTACCTCCCTCTGATGGACTTCGTATAAATAGCGGAGAGGTGGATGGCATCTCTCTCTCTTGGACTCTAGGGTTTCCTCCCCCGGTAGATTGCTCTGAACTGCTTCTTTTCCCTCTGTATTCCTTAGGCTAGATTCTTGTATAGACTCTGACCTCTGGATGTATGGAAGCATTTGGCGTTGCGGTGATCTCCTACTCCTCTGTGATTTTCGTGTCATTTTCGGGGCTATTTTTGGGGGTTTTCGTTCTTCGCTCGATTCGGGGATTTGAGGGCGTTTCTTCTCGGATTTCTTTGAGGGGATCATGGGTGGATGCCTTGCGCATATTTGTGTGTGATCTTGACCCCTCAAATGCCGGGAAAGGCCTTCCATTCGTGAGATTTTGGCCGGAGTTCAAGTTCTTGGTGGTGGTTCGTGTGATCCGCGATTCCCAACGATTTAGTGGGTTAGAGGTCGAGATTTTTGGGGCATAGCTTCCTCTTGTGTTGCTTATCATCTCCCCCGAATCTTGTCTCAAGAGCCTTAGCCATTTGGGAGATCCGGTGATGGATTTTGAGGGTTGACTTCGCGGGGTCGTGCTTTTTCTGCTCTGTCCGCGCCTGGCGGACTGTATGCGGGTCGCGTGCGGACTGTCTGCGCGACTGCAGTTCGTCGCGTGTTCATCCGTGTTCGTGCGCGTTCGCGTTTCGATCCGTTCTGTCGCTAGGGTTTTGTTGCAGGGTGTTTCCGGACTGTCCGCGTGGGGCTTGGGGACTGTCCGTGTGGTTTGATTTTTGTGTGGGGTGGTTCGAGGTTTGTCTGGGGTGACCAACGAGTTTTGCCGGACCGTCTGCCTGGGGTGGCAGGACTATCCGCGAGGTCCCAGACTGTCCGCGGTGCTTGCCCGGACTATCCGAATTTCCTCGGTGCAGCACTGTTGGCTCGGGGTCCTTTTTCGAACTGTCCGCTGAGGGTTCATGGACTATCCGCCGAGGGTTCACGGACTGTCCGCCGTACTCGCGGACTGTCCGCCATACTCGTCCGGACTGTCCGGCCTGGGCCTCGCAGATTTGGCTAAGTCTTTTGGTTCTTGTCTTGTTGTTCCGCTCTTTGATTCAAGGCTTGTCTCTAGGACTTGTGGGCTTGTGTGTGCCTAGTCTAGAGCTTCTCTGGTGTGTGCGAGTACTTGGAGTGGCAATCGGTGTATAGGCCGAGTTCGACCTTCGGGAAGAATTTTTATTGGCTCCCATTCACTCCCCCCTCTTTGGTCGCCTATTCGATCCTTCAATGTCGGATCCCATCCGTCTCGCCGCATTGTGCGCACTGACTGTATATATGCGTCAACTACCATAGAACTCTGTATCCTTCCTATTTTATCGAATGTCTCTGAAGAGACGCCATATGGAGTATACTACTAGCTGACTTGTGGTTTGGTTACACGCTACAAGTACTCCCTCCGTAGACACCATGGCTCGTGCGTAACCGCCTAGTCGGTGTCGGTGGTGTTGCAGGAGCCATGCAGCATGGATGGTGCATAACCGAACGGGTGTAGGTTACTCATAGAATCGACAAGACCGGATGCACATCATGGATGGTGCGTAACCAGGTCTACGTGCGTAACCCAGTCAGTGTTGTAGGAGCCACGCAGAATAGATGATGCGTAACCCTGCTGACTGGGTGCAAAAGCCAAATGAACTGGGGGTTCGACGCGACCCGCCGTGTTACGCGGCAACTGTAATGTTGCGTGCGTAACCTAGGAGGTCATCATAAAAACCTGCACCGCGTCGGTACACATGACACACCCCGTCATGAAGGTGCGTAGCCTAGTGCGTGCTCAACCGCCGAGTCGGTGTTGCATCAAGCAGCATGGAAAAAATTCGTTCAGGGAATCTTTCATGCATGGAGTACTTAATTTTGTCTCGTGATTTTGCACGGTGTTGTGAAAATAGTTTTGCAAACTGACTTTATTTAATACCTCTAATTAACTGTCAAAGGAGGAGTAAAAATTTTTACTCCTCCAACCAAACACGACCGGTTTAGGGTTTTTTTTTGCCCTTTATCTCTCCTTTGCGCAACCCAACCGTACGCCCCTGCTGCCGTCTCTCTCTCCTCCTCCCGCGACCCGCACGCCTCTTTCACTCGCAGGCCACCGTCGCCTCCTTGATCCCCACCACCTCCTCCGCCCCGCCACCGGATCCGACCACCGGCGACCTCCCTCTCCCCTCGGCAGGCCCGGATCCGGCGCGTGGCGGCCACTCCCTCGGGGATTCCTGCGGCGACGTGGAGAGGGCGCGAGGCGAGATCCGTCCCCGGCGGGCAGAACAGGGGCGCGAGGCAAGGCAGGAGGAACATCGGCGCGACCTCCCTCCTCTGCCCTTTCCCTCCCAGCCAGATCCGACACAGAGAAGCTCATAGCACAATGCCAAATCATCTGACTTCTTTGCCGGGACAAAGCTGTTCCAAATCCAATCTGCTTCTGTAATAAAACCCTCATAATATTGTAGAGACGACACACCCTTCTTGACAACTTTTTTGATTAAGTCAGATTTGAATTTAATTTTCTTCAGCACTACAGCCTTCACAACTTCCTTTGAAGCCTAGGTTTAATATACCAGAAGTTTCAAAGGAAGCTGTGAAGGCTGCAGCGCTGAAGAAAAATTAAATTCAAATCCGACTTAATCAAAAAATTTGTCAAGAAGGGTGTGTCGCCTCCACAATATTACAAGGGTATTATTACAGAAGCAGATTGGAACAGCTTTGTCCAGGCAAAGAAGTCAGAAGAATTTTAGAACTGTAGGAAAGAGCAGAGCAGCCGGGTACAAGTGAGGTGGGAAGATACCACACCTCCAGCTACAGGTGAAACCGTATCCAAAAACCCTAGGAATGAGGAGCTGCTCCAGCGCACTGTAAGATAACAAAATGACACACTAATGTTGTTCATCGACCAGTACTTATAAGCAAGTTACTAACAACATATTGTACCCTTGCAGCGTCAAGTTTCCTCTGAACATTCACAGAGCCGGTGTCCTTCAGTATGTTAGCTAACACCACTCTCATGCCTCTAACACTTAACACATCAGTAAATGAGGAAATGTACTATTGTTTGTTAAGGTATTGATGTGGATGTACCAAATTAATTTTGAAATGACACTTCAGAACCCTGAATCTTGAATATGTTTTTACCTTCACCATCTTATGAAAGTAACTATGTGCTATGCAAGGATTCAAATAGATGATGCAATATCCAAAACATTTTTCTATTTTGCTACTTTCACTTATTTATCACCTTTGATAGCCCCCTTATCAAGCTAAATCTACATCAAAGGAATATCTTGATTTCCTTGCTAGCAGCTTTTGTAGTGTAAATATTGGGAGATAATACTTCGGAATACTATCTCTTTCATATTAACCTTTTCGATTTTTGGCAATAAATGACGAGCTACAAAAGGATTCATTTTTTTCGTGTCACAGCTGATTACTCCTTTTTTCATTTTAAAGTGTGTCATCCTATGTCCACTGTCTCGATCGAGATAGTATATACATTTGTCCTTTACAGTATCTCAAGTTTACTTACATTTATTTTTGCACTTCTCAATTATTTATCAGATGATGACCTCGGCAGCTTGTTTATGTTTACAGGTTTTATTTACTGGTGTATACATGGGAAGGCTAATAAGGTCAGTCTCAGTGCAAGTTTCATTGCACAGTTATCTAACCAACCGGTTACATGAAATGGTCATGCATGGTTTACAGTTACACATGTTTGGAATAACATGCAGCAACATCTCTAATGCTTCCGTGTTTCCACCCCTCCATTTTGTTACTCGAGTGTGAGTGATCCCATCGTTGCCCACCTTTTCCTATCACCTTAAGCTATTGGGTTGTACTGGTTGGTGCATGCAACTCAGTATTGTGACATGTAATTTGTCAGGCACTGATGTGTGGAGCCGAAATGTCATAAATTGTCGTTGTCAGCTCATGTATGCCAGTTAAATCAGTACGATGGAGATGCACAAACATTGCAAACTGATATAAACTATGATTATATTATTTCAATTGCTTGCACTTCATCTGCTCTATAATTAGAATAATATTTTATGAATGGCGAAGCATGTCCGGACGATGTTGGAGGTTAGAGGTTTTGGCATATTAGATATGACCTGCTGTCCGGGGCGGATCCAGCGTGGGCGCTGGGGGTCCATTGGAGCATCCTGAAGCTCCTCTAAAATTTTAAGCCATGTATGAAGAGAAGGACAGGAAAATCAGCCACACTCCTTCCAAATTGTGTAGCACGCAGCATGGATCGTGTCCCAGGATTTTGGGAAGATTTTGTAGCTATTGACACGCGCATGCACAAACCTTGAGAGGAAAGCGTAACTTGCCCTGTCTCGGTTACTCTGGGCCATACTCTGCTTGGTGCAACCACCTGGGTTACCCACACGACCATGTGAAAAGGCGCCTTGGGTTATGCAAGTAGCACCGTGGTTGCCGCGGGATACGGCGGGTGGTGTCGAGCCTGCGTAACCGAGATCATTTGGTCATTTGGTGGCACCGCCCGGTGGGTTACGCATGAGCCATGGCACGTGGAGCAACATGGCTTGCGGTTGGGTTACCATAGCATATGCCTTTATTTTGAGCCATAGCATATGCCTTTGATCAAAGCGTGTGTCGTGTATGCCAGGTATCCACGTGTGTAACCGAGGTGGTGCATGTTGCGCACGCACACCTGACACGCCCGTTGAAGACCTGAAATAGTGAGTTGACGGAAACCAATCATCATTCATGAAAAATAATAATAAATGATTGGGACTTATTTGAAAAATCAAATAGGAGTACTCAACACTAATTTACACTTAACCATTTTCAATCGGTTACGCACGGTCCCTGTGTCGTGTCTACAGCGTCGACGGGACGGGCCTGCAGGTGCAGGTGAAAGGGTGATGGGGTGACCCCGTACCTGCAAACAAATGAATTTAAAAATAAATATTGGCCCGCTGGGACCCAAACACCGCATTTGCAGGCACCACCAAGCCACCGCTTCGGTCGTCTCATGCCGCCATGCCGGGCCGGCCGAGGCACGCGCCGGCGGCAGTGACACAGGCCCCCGCGCCGGAGCCCCTAAGGCGGCCGTGACGGAGGCTGCCCCCGAACCGGAGGCTCTGTATGCAAGAATTCTTGAATTTCACTTACTGACGGGAGGATTAGTCAAATTCTTCGCATGATGAAGCTGGATCTTGATCAAGTTGATTTCCTCGTTCACTCGATCCAGTTCTTAAAGGAGGCAGGTTCTCTTAATTTCCAAAGCTTCAAGTTTTTCCTCGGAAATTGCCGATAGTAGATGGAGAGTTGGAGACCTTGTTCTTGCCTTGACGATCGCGCTTGCTGATTCGCAGCAACGACGCTGATATAAGTCACAATGCTCTCCACATCCTCGCGATTTGGAGATTAAAGAAGGAATGAGAGAATCTATCAAAGAAGTTTTTGAACTGAGGAAGAAGAAGAAGCCATCACACATGTACAGCCCGTCGGTTTGCCCCGTCTTTGTGACGATCTTGTTGCAAAAAGGCCGATACAAGGATGTTCGGTCAAAAGTAATAAAGGAGCGTTGGGAACCATCAAGGAAGAGCACTTACATTAAAGATAAAAGGCATTCAAGGTCTTAACAAGTTCAGGTTTACAGTGCCCATCGACCGATTTCAAGCAATAGTATTCCTACGAGAGATGGGATCAAGTGGAATCAGCAGCTGAGGCGTCGTCAGGTGATGCGGATACTAACGGAGACGCTGCTGAAAGGCCCCATTCAATGTCAGGCACGAAGAGGAACAACTTGTCCTCGTAGCCCTCCAGCAGGCGGATTGTTGACGGCTATTAAGTACTACTTTCAGCTCTCAATATTCTCACATAAATAGAGGCATATGCATTATTTACTTGCATTTTGGTTTGAATAATGTAGTTCCACTTGTCCTTAGAGATTATTTGTATGTAGGTGAAATACCCCTTAAAAGAGATGGAAACCCACCTTCTATGGAGAAACCATGCCAATTCAGCTGAGGAGGTGGCTGCCACCAAGGAAACACATGGCATTCCACGTCATTGATCCAACGGAGGCACTCACCGACGAATCAGAGAGCACCACATGGACTTCACATGGATCAAGGGGCCCACCTCGGATACCAAATCAAGTCATGCACCGGGGAAGGATCAAAGGGCCCACTAGTCAGCCACCTGGAGGAAGCACGGCCGAGATGGTCGCCCTAGGGGTTCGGCCGACCCTAGGATCGGCCGAACCGACCTAGGGTCGGTTCATCTCGGCCTTGCATGTGTCACCTCCCTATTGGTCACTTACCTCACTCTCGGGTGTTTTGGTGGAGTTTGAGCCCCGAAGCAAGCCTCCTCCTTGCCTATAAATAGAAGGAGAGAGGCTCCAATTTCTCACACACCACTCTCTCATTCTCCTCTCACTTTTAGTTTCCAAGGCTAGGGCGTAGGCTAGAGGAGCTCTTCTTCAGGTTCCAAGTCTTCTTTGGAGTCTAGGTATGAGTTCTCTTTTATCTTTATTTCATTGTATGACTTTGATCTACTTCAGTTATTCAACTATTTTATATAAAGTCATGGTAGATCATATGCTTGATATGTTCTTGAGTTCATCCTTTGTTCATCATTTAGAGGCTTGTGTTCTTCATGAACATTACCTTTTGATCCACTTGAAGGGTGATAAACTCATTCCTTATGTGTTTGTTCATAAGTTAGAGGCTCGTGTTCTTCACGAACACGCCCCTTTGATCTTGTTGACTAGACATAAGAGAGTTTGTATTCGTTCGTATGTCTAGCCTTAGTTGATCTTGTTAGATGGCATGAGAGTGTTGCATGAGGTTTGTGTTCAAGCTACGGTACTCGGTCTAAGTTGACCAGTCTTCTGGTGGCTCTCACCCTAGGTCACAATAGCCCGAGCCGGGTGAAGTCTAGCAGCAACGCAGGCATGGTGCCTGGGTTGTGTGGCTACGTTAGTTATGAGCATACCCCCCGTAACGATAGAGGTAGGCCACAGTGGTGACAGCTGTTGGACCGTTTGGAACCCTCCGCGCTGGGGTACTTGCTGTAGGAGTCTAAAGTCTAGTTTCGCAGAGTGCTGGTTGTCGCGGGCTAGCTCCCCGTTTGTACCTGGGTGCTGAACCTTACCCTCTCATGCAATGCTCATGCCTATCTCCTATATCTTCTAGCTTTGTATGTTTAGTACATTAGAACCTAGAGCTAACTCGTATGTTCCCCCTAAGCCGTAGTGTGCTAGAGTAGAGGTAGATCTGAGTGTGTGTCACACTACCCTTTTATATCTTTATCTTACCCCTGCCTTTGAGTTTGTTGTTTCCTATATCTATCTCTTAGTTTACATTCAGTGCAAAAGCATAAGTCTATGATATCCGCCATTGCCTTCCACGGATACGATACCCTTGGAATATTCTCCTTCCTTGGGGAAATGCTACAATGGTTTATCTGTGCGCTTGCGGATTCGTTCATGATCGTTTAGATTTACCTTTAGCAAGTTATGATGTTCACGCTAACTCGGCGTCATTAGTTGTGACGTTAAGAAATGCCAACAAGTATTTCTGGTGTTGTCACTAAGGATGGATTCTAAATCTGTTCTTAAAGTGACGGCGCTAAGAAATGTCAACAAGCATTTCTGGCGCTGTTACCGGGGAAGGCACAGGATTATCATGACTATGCTCTGCATCTGTTTATAAGCTATGAGTAGGTTAGGACAACTCTCAATGCAGGCTAACCTTGATTGTCTTCTTTTATCTTTGGATGATGAAGACAGGTTGTGTATGACTGGTTTTGACTTACTGGAGAATTTCACTGAAGATCCCGAGTCACTTGTGAGGAAAGCTCGAATTCATTTTGACTCACCTCGTCGTACTCGTCCGGAAGGCGAACCAGCTTCCTTTGTACCATCCACGTCAAACGCTATGGCCCAGAAGACACTTCGTGAGTACTCAGCTCCTTCTGCTGACCAGGTGCTATAAGGCCCTGAGGTGGTAATGGGGACTGAAAATTTTGAGATCAAGACGGGTCTAATCACGATGGTACAGGCTAGCCTATTCTGTGGGAAGCCAAATGAGGATGCCAATGCCCGTTTGGAGCAATTCCTAGAGCTATGCAGCACTTTCATCATCATGGGTGCAAATGTGGATGTTGTTCATCTCCGACTGTTTCCATTATCTCTCCTGGGGAAGGCCAAGCAATGGTTCTATGCGAATCGTGATGCTATTAACACTTGGGATAAGTGTTCAGAGGCATTCCTCAAGAAGTTCTTTCCATTGGGTAAAACCAATGCTCTTCGTGGAAGAATTTCTGTTTTTTAGCAAGCAGCAAGTGAATCTATTCCAGAGGCTTGGGAGAGGCTTCAGGAGTATGTCCTGGCCTGTCCTCACCATGGGATGGAGGATTGGCTCATTCTTCAAAGTTTTTATAATGGGTTGACTCCGACAGCCCGAGGCCATATTGATGCTGCTGCTCAAGGAGCATTCTTCTTACTCACGGTTGATAATGCTAAATTACTCATTGAGAAGATGGTTTCCAACGAAGGGTGGAGTGATGAACGACTCCAACCACGACCGAGAAGGCTGCCATGGCCACCACTACTCTGCCTATGGATTCTCATATGACTTGTGAAGTCTGTGGCAACACTAGGCACTCAGGAAATTATTGTCCGGAGACTCAGGAGGAAGTGATGTACATGAATGGTGAATGGCAACAACAATGGGTATCGTCCACCTCAACAAGGAGGCCAATCATGGAATCAACAACGCCCTTATTATCAAGGAGGTAACCAAGGTAATTCTTACAATCCTAACCAACTCTCCTTGAGAGATCTCGTTTTTTGGGTAAGCTAAGATTAATAAAGGTGTTAACAAAAAACTAGCTGCCCTTGATAAAACTTTGGAAAGTCTCAACGTTAAGCTTGATAGTTTTTCTTTTGCTCAGAAGAGCCAGCTGAGTTTCAACAAAATATTAGAAACCCAGTTAGCTCAGTTAGCTGCTTTGGTTCCGTCTGCTGATAACGGGAGGATCCCGGGGCAACCCGTATCCTCTTGTGAAAATGATAGTGTAGTGTTAACTAGGTGGGGTAAGCCACCTAGGAAGACACATGCTCCTAACTATGCAGGGAAGCCCATACAACAAATTCTAGATTCATGGGAGGAATCAGCAGTTGTGCACAAGAAAGATCCAGGCTACCCAACTATCACTTGCACAATCAATTACAAGACGATCAGGCATGCCCTTTGTGACCTTGGCGCAAGTGTTAATCTCATATCCAAGGCCATGTTCGAGCAACTGGGATAACCAGCTCTCTCTCCAACAGCACGGACTATCCAACTCGTTGATTCAAGGATACGATATCCAGAAGGAGTTGTTGAGAGCATATTGGTTAAGGTCAAGAACTCTTATGTCTTTGTGGATTCTGTGATCCTTGATATGGATGACGAGGGAGGAATGCCGCTCATCCTTAGGCGACCATTTCTCAGTGATGTCTGGGCTAGAATCAATATGGGATCCGGAGTAATCCGTTTTCGCATTGGGAAGATGAACTTGAAGTTCAAGTTTCAGGACAAAGAAGAGCAATGCTATTTGGTGCAAGATAGTGTTGAGCAGCTTGGGGGAAGGACGGAGCCTTCACCCCCAAAGGAGAAATCTCCGTCAAAGAAGCAAAAGAAAATTCATAAAGAATGGCGGAAGATTGAGAAGGCACCACCCTCTACTTCTCAGGAGTGGGTGCTGAGTGGAATTGATCGCTGAGAAGAGTCCAACTCGTCAGACTAAAAATGATGGGTCCTTTCTACCAAAAAGGTTAAAGCTGGTACTTATCTTATATTTCCCTTTCCAAAATTTTATTTCCAAAATTGCATATTTGATTTTCCAAAACCTTGCATCTGCATGCTAGATTCATCTAGCCCTTTTCCCTTTTCAAAATAAAATTTCTGAAAATAATTTCTGAGTTTGAAAAAAAACTTTAGAAAATCATTTGGGCAATTTCTGGAGCAAACTTTGGCCGAGGCACCCAGGCATAACCTCATATAGCCGTTGGGAGGCTGCTGGCCAAAGGGGCCCACCAGGGTTCGGCCGACCCCTGGTTCGGCCGACCTGAGAGCAACGGCTCTCGGGTCCCACCGGCGCCAACGGCTAGTAGCCGTTGCCTCTAGTCGGAATCTGGCCGTTGTGCCCCTTTGCTCTATAAATTAGACCCGAGAGGGGGTGTTCTTCACCCATTTACTCACACCTCTCTCTACTCCTTGCTCTCTTGGTTTTCTTGGATTTCTTGCTCAAGATTGGATCATCAAGTATTCTCTCTATTGTGTTGTTGAAGGTGATAGGCTTGATCTCGATCCACTTGATGAACTTGTCGATGGCCACAAGAACTCGATTGAATCCTCCTGGCGCAGTTGGTAGAGGGCCAATGATGTCAAGCCTCCAGCAAGCGAAAGGCTAGGTTGGTGGTATCGTGATGAGCTTATAGGCCGGGACATGTTGTTGTCTGGCGAAGAACTGGCATCCTTGGCACTTTTGACTAGTTTTTCTGCGTAGGCCAAGGCTATTGGCCAAAAGAGCGCTCGTCGAAAAGTTTTGCCCACTAGAGTCCGGGAGGACGCGTGGATGTCGCAGATACCTTTGTGAGTCTCTTCCAGAATGTCCTTGCCTTCTTCCCGAGACACGCACTTCATGAGTATATGAGAAGTGGCACCTCGCCTGTAAAGCTGGTCTCCGACGAGTACGTAGTTTTTGACTCGGCGTACGATCTGCTATACCTCTGACATGTCGGAGGGGATCTTCCGCTCTTTGATGTAGTCGATGAATGGTTGCCTCTAGTCCACGTCGATCATGAGCACGTCGGGAACTGGCTCGGACGAACTGGGATCAGTAGTCGAGGGAGTTGTTGGTGGCTTCGCAATAGACTTCTTGTGGAGCTCGTGGACGAAGACACCTGCAAGGACTTGAGCGTGAGTAGAACCCAGCTTTGACAGGACATCCGCAGCTACGTTGTTGTCGCGGATGATGTGATGGAACTCAAGACCATAGAATTTGTTCTCGAGCTTGCGTACTTCCAGGAAGTATGCGTCCATGTTTTCTCGATTGCGATCCCAGGAGTCATTGACTTGGTTGATAACCACTGCGGAGTCGTCGTAGACGAGTAGTCACTTGATGCCGAGTGAGACTGCCAGGCGGAGCCCGTGAAGTAGAGCCTCGTACTCAGCCTCGTTGTTGGAGATCTTCCAGAAAATCTGCAGGACGTACTTGAGTTGCTCATCCTTGGGTGAGATTAGCAGTACTCCTGCTCTGTGCCTTCGAGCTTGAGAGAGCTGTCGAAGTACATAACCTAATGCTCTGGACGCTAGGTTGGTGTTGGCACTTGATTCTCCTACCACTCGGCCATGAAGTCGACCAAGGCTTGAGACTTGATAGCAGTGCGGGGCTTGAAGTCGAGCGTGAGGGCACCAAGCTCAACCGCCCATTTAGAAATCCTCCCTGTGGCGTCCCGATTGTGAAGAATATCAGCAAGCGGGTAGTCGGTGACCATAGAGATCTTGTACTCCTGGAAGTAGTGTCGTAACTTCCGCGAGGTGATGAGGACTACATAGAGAAGCTTTCTGGACCGGTGAGTACCGGGACTTTGAGTCAGAGAGGACCTCGCTGACGAAGTAGACGGGATGCTGGACCTTGTAGGCGTGGCGTCCTCCTGTCGTTCAACGACGATAGCGGTACTGACCACATAAGTAGTCGCAGCAATGTAGAGGAGGAGGTCCTCCTTGGCTCGAGGCGCTGTGAGTACTGGGGGCTTGGACAGAAGTCTTTGAGTTGACCAAATGACATGTGGCCATACATGTTGTGAGCACAATCAGATAACCAAATGAGTATGCTAGCATACATGTACATACTTATTCTAATCACAATGGATTATGCACACATATTATACTAGTACAGGTCACTAAAAGGTCAGAATATTTGGCTAGGGAATTCTGTGCAAATACATACATGACAGTATAGAACAAGTCCTCCTCTACTATATTCCCATAATCAGAGCTGCATTCCTTCTCTGGCAAAAATTATGCACAATATGACAACATCTCCATCCAATTCCTCCTCTCGCTTTTTCTTTCACAACATGGCACAATGAACAAACACAAAATTGTTGACCAAATGGATCCACGAACTTACCAGTGTATGCCTCCTCTCCATGAAATTCCTCAAGATTGAGCTGATCTTCGGGCGACCGGTGGCACTGTGCATCCAAATCTCCCACTGCCTCCTCCTCCCCTCCTGCACCAAACTGAGAAAAAGGACGAGCGGTGGTGGATCCATTCCACAAGCCGGGTACCCTGTCTGTGGTTGAATGAGATTGCGACGGCCTGTACATGGCGACGGTGACAGCAGCATGTGACGCGGTGCGGCAAAAGCGTGGGCGCCCTGTGCTCCCCACCAGCGGTGGCGACGACAGCGCGAGACGCGGTGCGGCAGAAGTGAGGGTGTCCGTGCTCCTCAACGGCGGCGACGGCGACTGCACAAGGCCGCAGAGGCGTGAGCTCCAGGCAGGAGGCGTGGGCTCGATTTATCGGCGCGGAATGCAATTTTGGCGCGAGGGGAGGAGGATTTGGCGCGAGGCGGGCCGGAGAGACCACTGCTGCGGCGGGATTCGGCGCTTTTGTGAGCGGACGCGCTCGCCACATCTTGCGAGCCGCAGAGGAGGGATAGCGAGGAGTTTCGCGAGGCTGTTGGAACTATAGTTTTCTCTTTTTTTCTATATTTTACCGATAGAAAACAATATAAAAAATTTGTTGGAGTTGCTCTTACGGGTCCGGTTTCCGTCTCGATCCGATATCTGGTGCTTACCGGGTTGGGAGGACCGGTGACCGGCCGGTTATTTCCGGTAACAGCAGGAAGCCAGTTCCGGTTTTGTCAACCCCTCCCAGGACTTCCTGAAAAAAAAACCCTCCCAGGACCCTGGTTGCGGTTTTGTTCGCCCTGTTCGTTTGGCTGGTTGCTGATGGCTGGTGCTGATTTGTTCTGAGAGAAAAGTACTGCTGGCTGGTTGTTGGTGGCTGGTTTGTTCTGAGAGAAAAGTACTGCTGGCTGGTGGCTGATAAGCCAAGCGAACAGGGCTGTTAACCCCTCCCAGATGGGTGGGACCCACACTAGCTTGGCCCTCGCTCCGCGCCCTCGACCGTTCGGGCCGGACCAATCGAGGACAGCAGCAAAAGGGCCTTGCCGCCTTGCCTCACCTGCCCCCCGTCTCCCTCCTCTTTGGCTGGCCTAGAGAGAGAGAGAGGAGAGAGAGGAACCAAGAGACGCAGAGAAAGACAGAGGGGAAGCGCTCGGCCGGCGTCGAGCAGCCTCCGCCTCCCTTTATCAGACCGTGCCCCCCCTGGTTAGTAGCCTTCTTCTCTGCTCCCCCTTCTCCGCTGGGGGGATTAAGGTTTCTTGGTGTTCTTGTGAGCCGTTTGTGTAATTGGATTGCTTCGATTTAGTCACGTTTCGATCGATTCAGCAGGCGTTTCGGTTGCCTGGTCATGGCGTTTTCGCGTCCTCAGCGAATGCGCCTGCCTTTGCCGGAATCTCCTTCCCGGTTTCCTTTTGCTGTCTACTAAATTGAACAGACGGCTTCTAAATTCCGGTACTCAGCTGGCCTCGTAAATTGGTCAGCTTGCGGCTTGCCGTTTCCGGGCGTCTAAGCTGCTGTAGCAAGTAGATTCGGTTCTAGTGCAGTCCACGTTGTGCTGGTGTTAGGCTCGCTGATTTCGGCATGACTATAACCCGGTTTATCCAATTAGGATTTTTTTTATTATTTTATATACCTGCAAAATACCGAGGCATGGATGGAAGAACTTTGGTGCTCTTCGAAAATTTGTTGAACAAGATTATTAAAACAATAGGCAGAGCATGATGTGGAAATGAAATGTCAACAGGACAAATGATACTAATTCTGGCTACTTGTCTTTATGGCTCTGTGACAACAAACAAGAGAACCCTTTTAACGCTGGGGAAGGACTATAGATTAAGGGCCTGTTTAGTTCTCAAATTTTTTCCCAACTACCCGTCACATCAATCTTCGGACACTGATTAGGAGTATTAAATGTGGATTAATGACAAAATCCATTCCATAATCCCTACCTAATTTT
Organism: Cenchrus fungigraminus; assembly: GCA_036936925.1. NCBI lineage: Eukaryota > Viridiplantae > Streptophyta > Magnoliopsida > Poales > Poaceae > Cenchrus > Cenchrus fungigraminus. Next base: position 72,525,041 of record CM072769.1, on the reverse strand, counting down.
TCGATACGAATCTAACGAGCCTAATTATGCCATGATTAGACAACACAGTGCTACAGTAAACAATCTCTAATGATGGATTAATTAGGCTTAATGGATTCGTCTCGCGATTTCCCGTCCATTCATGTAATTAGTTTTGTAATTAGTCTATATTTAATCCTCCTAATAGACCTCTAAAGGAACCCCAATTTTTTTTGTTTCGGAACTAAACAGGCTCTAAATTTAACACTGACAAAAGTCACCACTAAAGAGGATAAAAAGTAAGCACCACTTTATGACTGTGTAAACTGTTGCAAAATTTTCTTTCCTGTAAACTTCTATAGACTAGGTAAATTCCCCGCGCGTTGCCGCGGGATATTTTGTGTAAACTTTTATTATGGAAAATTAAACATCAACGATTTCTTAGAAAAGAAGATGAGATGAAGACACATGGAAAACAGCCATGGGATTAGATCATTGGGCTGGGACGGGGTCGGAGTACATGACCATGTCCGTGGCGCGGCCCTTGTGCCAGTAGTGTGCTGCAGGAGCACGCTCTCGCAGAGGAACCCGACCTTCTCTGCCACGCGCTGCGACGTTGATCGAGTTGTCGACGTCCACCAGCGCCTCCATGCATTGCAGGACTTCACCTCCGCGAACATGTCCCGCAGTGCGTGCCGCACGACCGCTGTCACCATGCCCTTGCCCTTGTGCACGCGGACCAGCATGTACCCGAGCTCCTGCACGGCACGGCTCTGCCGTCGGTCCACAGAGAAGGCACCCATGGGTCATGACAACCCCGTCGGGATGGTGGTGCAGTCGCACAGGAACACTAACACCAGGCCAACTGGAGGTCGCCCACACCACCGTATTTGTGGCAGCACTGCACTTATAAGACAACAACTGCATGGCGAGGGATGTGCTCATTAAAGAAGAGGGGAGCCTCTTCATCTGCCGGCATTAGTGCTAGGCTCTTGATGTGCCCAAGCTCTTCATCCACTGCCATTATAAGACAACAACTGCATGGCGAGGGATGTGCTCACTGCTCAATAAATTAAAGAAGAGGGGAACCTCTTCATCTACCGGCATTAGTGTTAGGCTCGTGATGTGCTCAAGCTCTTCATTTGCTGCCATTAGTGTTAAGCCTCTTGATGTGCCCAATTAGCTGAGTTAAAAGAGCATGTTGATGAGGAAGGGGGGACAATGACGTGGCGCGATGACGTGGCTTACCCAGGTTTGAGAGAAATCTTTAGTGGGTCTCACTTATATAGTTGTTATAGATGTGTTTGCAGGCAATAAATAACTAGATTTAAATGTTGTATCCATTACTCCCTCTGTCTGAGAATATAGCTACATTTAAGGTTTTCCGAAGTCAACTTTTTTTAACTTTGACCAACAATATCCCCTAAAACTAATTTATTTCAAATAGAAAAAGTTTACATCTTATAATAGCTGGTTTCACAATAAATCTACTAACATCATTTTTATGTTATTAGTCTTTATGATCATTTCTCTATTCATAATTAAAATTAAAAAGGTTGACAAGTATGCATTTTATTTAATCATTGTATGGCATACCTTCTCTTCTTGTTGTTTATAAAACAATATTAATATATCACATAATTATGGCATTTATTTGTAGACAATGAGCAAGCGCAATGTACCAGCCAAATCCTAGCATTGGTCCGACTCAAAGCAGTCCTGCTCCTCATGATCAAATGGGGCCGGGGGACGGCGCTATGGTCCCACATAATGGAGGAAACAGAAACCCTAACATGGCAGCAAGACAACAGTAACGGTGGACAAATGATCTGCATGACCGTTTCGTGGAGGCTGTTACACAACTTGGTGGGCCAGATAGTATGTTTCTTGTGCTTCAAATTCAATTTTTTTCCCACATATTCTATTTTTCCTTTCCTTTGTGAACCCATTAAATGCTATCTTTTAAGGCTTCTGAATAAGAATTTTATTTTGAAATCATGTTTCCTAAATTGGGAAAATGGTTTTCTGATGAATGAGATGCATGTATGTGCAACTATATCTCTATACATACTATAACTTAGTGAAAATTATTATAGATATGCAGCTAAAGCTGGAGAATAAACAACTCATTGACATAGATATTTCTTATAAGAAAAACTGAGTAACAAAGTATGGATCCAGGAAAATAAAACCAACTCTGTGAGGTCTATCATGGTAATAACAAGATGCATAATTTTCTTTTTTTTCAAGGAGGATAGACTGAACTGTTTTTGCCTATATGCACTACATCTAGGCCATATAAGTATTTTTTAAATGCACTAGAAAACCATCAAGAAATGAGTTTGTAACAGTAATTATTCACAGTTAACTCTAATGACACGAGTTCTTGAGACAGAAATGATATGGCTGCTGTAGCTGGAAATAGTGATTTGTTAGTATTGAGTTTAATGCACCAACCAGTTCAACCCAAAAGCTTAAACTGAAAGGTGGGCAATTCACTTATACTCCCACGCTCCCCCTCACGTGCAGGCTTCCCCAGGCCGCATACGTGGATATTGGAGTGGGGCTGTAATTAATTTAATTAACGCGCCCGCCAGGATTCGAACTCGTGACCTGTGGCTCTGATACCATATTGAGTTTCATGCACCAACCAGTTCAACCCAAAAGCTTAAGCTGATAGGGAAAGGTGGACAATTCACTTATACTCCAACAGTTAGGATATTGATACAGTTTAGTCATTCAAGATTTAATCTAGGTTGTTTGCATATGCTCGGGTACGATAGGTACTGATTTGGTGCTGTGATGTTTTTGCAAGAAATCTGAACATTGGAGACCAATTTTCTAAGTTTATAATGATCATTAGAGTTTGGTTCCTTTATAGCACAGAATCGTTATATATGCCATGTGTTGTCCTCGGTAAAAATGCTGAGCTATGTTATAGGATGCAAAAGCTGTTTTGTTTTCAAATTTTTAGAGTAGGGAGCAATATTTCTATCAAGCACTGGGTTGGCATCCACTTGACACAATGCTGAGCTGTTGATATAAATACTTCCAAAGTTGCTAGGTCTTGACATGTGTAAGTGTAGGAAGGCTGCAACTGGGGACACATGGCATGCTTTTTGTGATTTTTCTACACAATAGCATGTTAAACATAGTATTTGGAGCATTGAAACATCAAATTTGGAACATACATTTACTGATGATAAATACCAATGAAACAGCTTCTGGAGTGCTAATTAAATTAATAAAGAATAATAGTGTTGAGACATGGGAATTGCAGCATACCTTCTTTTCAAATTAGGAAATATCATGAGCATTACATATTCCTCCATTTCCATTTCTTCATATAAAGCACATGTCAATGTTCACTAACTAATTAAAGTATCCAATTGATAGCAACTTTGCAAGTATCAACTAGCTACACAAATATGGGAGTTGCTAGAGTTCATTTGCATATGCCAGTACCAGCTTACATACTAAGACTGACTCCAACAAGGAGTTGCATTTCTCAAAGGCAAATCCACGTTTGCCTTGCATACACAGTGTTTTGCATCTCCTTCTCATCATGATGCCTCCAACAGCCATCGCATTTACCCCTCCGCCGCGTCTGCTGCTCACCTCCGCAGCACCCCGCGCTGTCGAGAGCGTCACAGGCCACCACGCAGCAGCGGGAGGAACACCAATTTCTCAAGACATGGATGGCGCTAGGAGATGGATAAAGAAATTAAAAAAAGGAGATGGGAAAAGATGCTCGGCACCGGCGAGCACCTCTGAGCGGGATTTGTAGGCATGCGTCGCGCCGGTAGGATGCGACGGCGGAGCGGAGAGGAACGCAGGCATGGCAGAGGGGAGAGGAAACGGGAGCGCAGGCGCAGCGGATCGGGAGGTCAAGCAAATTGCGCTATGGAAGAAACGACGAGATCCCCAACACCGAATTAACTCGTTGCCGCGACGCCCGCGCCGACGAGCTGTCGCGATGCCCGCGCCGACGAGCTGCAGCAACGCGGCGCCACGCTGTCGGAGGAGCTCGACCGCGGGGAAGAGGAGCAGTGCCACGCGCTTCGCTCGGAAGGAGGGAGGCGGAGCGAGAGGGGTGCCAGCCAGCCCATGTGCACCTGCCCCATTGCTTCCCCTGCCTTGCCGGCTCCGCAGCGGCGAGGAAGACGACGAGGAGGGGGAGAGGCAGCAGCTTGCGGTTGCTGGAGAGGAGGAAGGGCCGGACTCCTCTGCTCTTGCGGCGTGGGAAAATACGGCCACCGACGGATCGAGGCACAACGCAGAGGATGCAGCCGCCGGCGGAGGGAGGAGCCACGCGGAAGGATTGGGCGCTGGAGGGAGTCGCGGCGTGGCGGAGGAGGATGGGGCCGCAGGCCCGCAGCCGGCGGAGGGAGACATGTCGCAGGAGGATGCATTCGAGGAGAGAGGGATGGCAAATTTGCATCGTCTCTCTCCTCCGATGCAGTTTGCCTACCGGGTTTGCTTTCTCTGTTGGAGAGGATGCCTTTCGCGTACAGTAGCAGTTGGACAGGCAAATATGCTTTTGCATAGTCTGTTGAAAGACATAGCACAATAATTCCCAAGCTGATATGACATTTGTGTGTTAACACATTATACATGTCTGTAGTTTTTCAATTTTGCATTGTACAACTATTTTATATGAGCCACTTCTTTAGCTTTTTCAACATGCTTAGATTTCAGGTAGCTTCATGTGCTTATTGTATAATTGTATAAATGTCACAGGAGCGACTCCAAAGGGAGTTCTTAGGATTATGGGTGTGCCAGGACTTACAATATACCATGTGAAGAGTCACTTGCAGGTAATCTTCTCTGTATGAATAGTCCTTCACCATTTAGACTCCTTACAGTTCTCCTCACTAACTACTTTCTTTCTTTCCTTAAAAAAAACAAATCTAGAAATACCGTCTTGCAAAATACATTCCAGACCCTTCGACCGATGGTAGGTGACTATTGTCATCTTGTTTTATATAGATTCAAGAAAAACCACCATTTTACTATTATTTTACTTCATTTAATTCATACCTATTGTGTAGACAACAAAGCTGAAAAGAAAGATCCAGGGGATTTGCTGGCAGCTCTTGAAGGTTCGTCGTAAGTATCAGCTCTCTCTCTCTCTCTCTCTCTCTCTCTCTCTCTCTCCCTCCCTCCCTCCCTCCCTCCCTCTCTCTCTCTCTCTCTCTCTCTCTCTCTCTCCCTCCCTCCCTCCCTCCCTCCCTCCCTCTCTCTCTCTCTCTCTCCCCCTCCCTCTCTCTCCCTCTCCCTCTCTCTCTCTCTCTCCCTCTCCCTCTCCCTCTCTCTCTCTGCGTGCGTGCGTAAACTTTCATGTAAAGATAGATCTTCTTGCTTGGTAGTTGAAAGAAAGAGGTAGGTGGATCAGGTGCAACCTGTTGTGGTGACTTCAGTTCAAATGGCCAGACAACATTTGCAGCATTACAAAATACCAAATGACAATGCTAAATTTTGTATTAGAATATTGGTTAAGGAAATGAATGGAGTCCGGACATTCAAACAAAAATTGTGTTGATGTTATTGTGTATTGACACCCAGGTTGTTTATGCATACTAGACTGGTTTAATCAGTAACACCTGGCTTCTTTTTATTGAATCTCCAGGTAATGATTTTATAGGTGAGGAAGGTAGGGGCCACCCCTACTGTGGTATATTTTCCTAATATGAATTGGAAGTAGTTCATTATGTCTATTAGCATGCCTCATCCACAGGTGCATATTTGAAGATTGTTAAACTTAAAAATGGACCTAGACTTAACTGTGCTATACAATGTACATGCCATTTCATTCTTGATCCGCCCATGTCTTCTGAGTTCTGACTCTTCACTTCACCATAAAAAGTACAGTCTTTCAATTAGTTTCCCTCTACCTTGTTGTTTTCTTTTGGTACAAGCAGATGACCTATTCCACTTTTATGAAACGATAGTATTTAATTATTTGTTGTTCCAAACTTCCAACTGTTTCACGATGGATATGTAAACTTTAATTTTGTATTGCAGTACAATGCAGATATCTGAAGCCCTGAAACTGCAGATGGAGGTCCAGAAGCGCTTACATGAACAATTAGAGATAAATTAATGACGCCACAGGTATCATGGGTGTCCAACTTATGATATTGTAGGCACAGCCATTGATGTTTCGAAAAGTTCTATCTCATGAAGGACACTGTATCATGATTGGAGTTTGAAACAAGATTGAAAATACAAGTATGATTGAGTTAATATATTTTGTGTGCCAAGATAAACTTATAAGGCATTTGGGTTGAAGACTGTAAAAATAATGGACCATCCAATGTTAACTATGAACGAAAGTCATTTCATTATTTGGAACGGAATGAGTGGATCCCTTACCAAATTGATTCTTATTAATCATCCAATGTTAATATGCATCAATTTTATGTTGCATCCTTTGAGATTTATTGGTAGTTTTTTTGTAAAATAATCTTGCTTTATGATATTGTAAAATTGCAATTTTTAAAATATATTTAGTTCTGCTTATAATTGTTTATAGTTATGTGGTGATAACCATTTTTTTCGTTATCTTACAAAGTATCAACCATGACTTAACATCTGACTTAGAATGATAATCAGCTGCCTTGATTGCTGGAAAGCTATATCATTTTAGTTGAAGCTCTAAATGGCATTTGTGTTGTTTTTGCGCCATGTTTCAAGGAATAGTGGTGTCTGGACTCTGGAATCTGAATGTTCAGATGCTGAATATCTGATAAAGGTCTTTGGATCTGAATCATACCAGCTAGCCTTTACTCTGTTGAAGCTTAGTTGAATTTGAAAGAGACATCAGACATGTATATGTAGAAACTTATTTGCATTTACTGTATGATAATAGGTGTAAACAAAAGCAGTGACTATCAGTTTTGGAGAAGCAGAACTCGAACAAATTATCAGAGCACTATGTACATAAATAGACAATAAACTTGGGTAGTTTTCACAATCTTCCTACTGCTGCAGCAGTATATAATAAGAAACTGTCACTACATATTATTGGAGCTGACAAACATCCCCTGCAGGTACAAAGGCAGCTCCAGCTTCAGATTGAAGCACAAGGCAAGTATCTTCAGAAGATCATTGAAGTGCAGCAACGGATCAGTGGTGCTAGAGCTTCTAGAGCCACATCAAGTGAACAGTTGCCCGACTCCGAGAGGACTAACCCATCAACCCCTATGCCAACATCGGAATCTCCACTTCAGGCTGTGCCATTCAGCAAGGACAAAGGAAACCAAGTTGAGGCCATAGAGAGTGCCTCACATGATGATCTTCCTCATGGTGAACCCCTAACCCCTAACTCCAACTGTCGACCTGGCTCTCCAACGCTCAGTCCAAAGCATGAGCGTGCTGCCAAGAGGCAGAGGGGCAGCAGCGACGGAACCACAATAGCTGATGGTGACTTTGCTCTTCCACACCACATCTTTACGGGCTCACAGTTCCCGCAATGTCCAATGCCGTACTCCAGCCATTAGCCACCGGTGGTGGATGTGTCCAAAGCTTCTCTTTTTTTCTGCTGTAGTACATGATGTGGTTTCCCGTTTCCATCTTTAGCCCGCTCTGGTAGATTTTGGTCTCTTTTGACAGAAATGCCATTATTAGACAAAAGAGTTAGATGTTCAGAGGAGATGGGTTGCACATGACATGGCATAGATGGTAGCTTTAACTCCATAGTATTATAATTAGATGTTGGCCAACACCCTTGTAGTGTAGTGGTAAGCTCCCCAGTTGAGGGAGACACCCACCAGGGTTCAAATCCTGGGGGCAGCAAAAAAATCCTCTCGCTGGCAACCCAAAAAAATAGTGGCAGGGTGCCGGTTTGTGGCACCTTTGGTTGGTTTGGGCCCTCGGCCTAGGTTACGGTGCGGCCCTATAAGGTGAAGGCGGGGTTCAGGGTTTTCTTGGCCGGATTGGCTGAGATTTCTTCTTAGTACAATGTCGTGGGGGCGGGCGGTCTTTCCCCCGCAGGTCAAGCTTTGTTTTATATATATAATTAGATGTTACCGTCATGTATTTGAAATTTAAGTTGAGATTCTTTTAGAATGGGTCTGTAATGTTCGATGGCCGTTTATGGTTTTTTGTTGCTCCATGTCGAGGCTGTGGGATTTCTGGTATTTACGGAACCTGACTGTTATAAACAGAATCTTGAACGATCGCCATTCTACAGTAATATATATCACATTACTTCAAAATACCATTAAATATTTTTTCGCCTCAGTAACTCCAAGTGTCAAACTATAATTCTCTGTTGTCTATCCTCTACCATACTCCCTTCGTCCTTAAATATATGACGTATAGGACAAGCAAATTAGTTTATTTTGAACTAATTTTAAACGTCATATATTTAAGAACAGAACTAATTTGTTTGTCCTAGATGTCATATATTTAAGAACGTAGATAGTAGATCTTGTATTGTGGAACACTTTAGCTACTGGTACAGGGAAAATTCAACTCATTATTAATTTTAAACGTCATATATTTAAGAACGGAACTAATTTGTTTGTCCTAGACGTCATATATTTAAGAACGTAGGTAGTAGATCTTGTATTGTGGAACACTTTAGCTACTGGTACAGGGAAAATTCAACTCATTATCCAGTCTCTTTGTTTACAAAATCAACGAGGTAATAAAGTATATGCATGCCCGTTACTGAATTTGTAACTTACAATGGACAGAGGCTGCGTCTTCGGAAAAACAGTAAGATTTCCCTGTCGATCCAGCTTTGCGTCCAGAGTTTTAAATACTTTAATATATATGATGTTTAGGATAAGCAAATTAGTTTGTTTTTGAACTAATTAACTTGTGCTAAACATCATATATTTAAGAACAGAGCCTTGCATTCTGCGGAGTGATATTGTGCTCAGGGATTCTATGGCGATCCTCCTAGGCTCCTAGCTTCCTCAAAGGGTGGTTCTTCGTCTTCATGTGGCCAAATTTCCGCAAATGACCGTTGTTTTGTGTCTACAGTTATGTTCTCCAGCTCAGGTGCATTTTCGACGTCATGTAAAAGAAGCTGGACTTGTCCCCTTGCTGCTTTAAATCCTGCGATCCACATGTTCTTCAAGTGATTGTACTTGCATAGCCCAAAGTCCTGCCGGCGAGGACCAACATCTGCCAACCATAAGGCGAAGCCAGCATACTGCAAGTGTAAACATGATAGTGTTATCCACGGCTCACTAATTTATTTATAAGATATGTAATGTTTGAGTAATTATATATATTAGTTCATAACTTAGTTCACTATGAACTAATTTAATTTTGCTAAACCTAATATATTTTTAGCAATGGCAAGAGTAATATGGATTTCCAGTTGTTACACAAATGCAATACACAAGTTAATGAAACGTTATCAAGCTATTAAACGCTTCAATGCAAAATCAAACAACTTTGTAAAAGAAAAATAACTACTCCATCCGTCCTTAAATATATGACGTTTTGGACAACAAAATTAGTTCATTTTGAACTAAATTTCTTGTCTAAAACGTCATATATTTAAGGATGGAGGGAGTATGTGTTATTGATGGAATGCTACAAAAGGTCCCTGGAAAAAGGGGACACTATGTGTAAGCACCCTGATGCAACTCCAGATATGTGAAATGTAAAAGGAGAAAAAAAGGATATTGTAGCAAACATCGAAGAGCTATGTTCCGGTACTTGGGTAGTATTGGGTAGTACCAGGTAGTACCTTATACTAATATTTTTTTCACCAACTAATTTAATTAGGTAGTACCAGATAGTACCTAGTACCGGGTCCACCAAAATGGTACTACCGGGTACTACCCCATTGGTACTACGGAAGTGCTAGCGCCCGGACGTCCGGCCAGGCGCTAGATTCCGGACGCATCATGAGCCGTCAAATCAAAAGTACTGTAGCCGTCAGATCTAAGTAAAGGAAAAGTCTCACAGCATGCCCTCCGAACAGACACGACTGCGCTTAGTTTTGTGCGCCCACGCGGGTCCCACGTGCATGTGCATGCTGAAGAAAACGCCTCTAGTCACCGAACCCCAGATCCACTTTGGCAGCACACATTAAACTAGCAGAAAAACTCAGATCCACTACAAAATTTTTTGGAACATGACATGAACGCTCTGCAACATTGAAACGCATGTTGCAACATTGATCGATAACGAGTGCAACATCTGTAGATAACGTTTGCAACATACTAAGTAATCTCAAAAATCAAAGATAACAATTGCAACATTCAAATGACCTATTGCAACATACATCAGATAGGAGTGGAACATGAAATAAAGGCTATTGTAACAAGTAAAATTCTTGCAACATCGTAGCAATGAGGGGTATCAAAGAGAGCTTCTGGTGCAACATTGGGATGATATTAATGCAACATGAAAAAGACGCTGTTGCAACATCAGAAAAAGTATATGTTTACAATGAAAGTATTAAGAGAAAATGTGGAACATCAAAAAAAGGTTAATGCAACATGGAAAAGCACTTGTTGCAACATCAACAAAAACACATGTTGCAACTGAGGGGTTAAGAGATCATCCTGTGCAACATCGAAAGAAAGTTAACGCAACATGAAAAATCAGTTGTTGCAACAACATGCAGGCGGCTCATACAAGGCCACCTGCACCGCCCCGCCGCCTTGTATGAGCCAGCCATGGTTGGGGGAGAAAGCCTCGAGGTAGCCTGGAGCAGAGCCGTCCCTCGACCGGCGTGCCTTCAGCAGCACACGCACACCGAGTCCGCACCCGCCGCCAGGGGGCCCTGCCCTGCCCGCCGGTGCCTGATCCGGCCAGAGGAGAAGAGCCTCCAAAACGCCGGGTCAACGCCCGCCGCCTCTCGATCCCTCCGCCTGGGTCTAAGCAACATCTACAGACTTGCAACATCCAAAAAAAAGTCTCGGATCAATGTTGCAACATTTGAACATTGCATATGCAACATGTAAAAAATATTGATGCAACATTTGTAGGCACGGTTGCAACATTCGTAGACAACGATTGAAACATCTGTATACAATGACTGCAACGTAAAAAAAACTCAAAAAATAACACCGCGAGGGGAGAGGAAGGACTCGTCCTTGGCAGCCATGAACACTGCGAGGGGGGAGGAAGGATCCGGAGGTTGCAACATGAAAAATCAATACATGGAACATCAAGAAATAATTATTGCAACATTCATAGAAATCTGCAACATCAAAAAAAATCTGTTCAACACCGTGTGGTGCTTAACGCAACATCACCTGGAGCTCGTAGCAGCCATCGCGAGCTCCTGGCGGAGGAGGCCGCCCGTACGCCCATGCGCCCAGCCGCAGGGGAGCTCCGCCTGGCCACCGGTGAGCTCCGCCCCCGCACGGCCGCGCGTCCGGGTGCAGGGAGCTCCGCCCCCGGCCGACCTCCACCGGGTCAAACCAATTGCACCGCCGCTTGATCTACAAAGGGATGGCCCCCCAAACTCCGGATCCGACCTGAGGGGGAGAGAGGGGAGGAGCAGGTCACCGGATTTGGCCGAGGATGAGGTGGTTCGTTGGCCGGTGTGCCGCGCGGATCCGTGTTGGAAATTCAAGAATCTCCAGACAAAAGGCGATAGCGAACTGACAAAAGCCTGTGAATTCACTCTGAAAAAGCTGATCCCTTTACACGGAGGCCGAGGGGCTCCTTTTATAGTGCCCGAGGGTCACTTTTACATTCTGAAACTACCCTTCATAAAGTTACGAACACATGAAAATGTTGGGGGTACATAAGTCCGCGGTAATCACGGAAATCCTTCTCAATTTACAAATGTGCCATTCACGTGTTCAAGCTTCCTTCTTCTTACGTAGCCAAGCTTCTCACGTCTTCTTGAATCTTTCTTGTTACGCCTTTGACTTGGTCAGCCTCGGTTCCCAAGAATCTTTGGCTAACCTTCGGAAATCTTCCTTGAGCTGCTTCGGAGCAACGCCCGATCCTCGGAAATAACCTTTAGGCAGCTTCGGGCAAGCGTTCCTCTGCTGCTTCGTTCCTTTATTCTTTCCCAGATTTTTCACCTCGAGGAAGAAGTCCTAGAATTTCCGGGTTCCTGAACACAAAATACAAGGGAAAAGGGTGATTCCGCATTATCTTCGAAATTCCGAGGGTCAGCAATGTGTTCATATACAAAATATTGTCTTATTCAATCATCTATCATTCCTGAAAATCTTCTTCTATTATAAGAAAACGACTTCCTTCAACCTATTCACTGGTCTGGGGAACATAGGAACTTTCAGTGGATTACTGAAACAGCCGACGCGTGTTTCCTTGGAAAGCTCTGGGGAAGATGTTTTTTAACCCGATCCCCAACAGTAGCCCCTCGGGGAAGCGGGTTGACTCCGACGACTCGTTTCCACAAAAAAGTTTCTAAGGATTGGGTAAAAACGTCGCCCTCGAGTGTCGGAGGAGACACGCGTCGGCTTTCTATAGGGTGGCGGTTCGTTTATCGAGGCGTCTTCTCGATGCGTCCGCTCGTTCCTATAAATAGGGGGCCTACGGTGACCTTCGCTTTCACCGTTCGTCTGCCTTTGAATCTTCTTGAATTTTTTCTTCAATTCTGTTGAGGATATTCTTTGGGCGATCTGCATTCTGAGTTCTGCTCTTCTTCTTCTCCGAAGGTAATCTTCTGAACTCTTTACTTCTTTTGCTTTGCCTTTTCATTTTTTAGGATAGATGTCTTTATACTTTTTCCGATATTTTTTGTTTTTTAGGTGGCTCGAGTGAGGCATACTGCTAAGCTGATGACGGAGGAAGAAATTGCCCAGGCTGCCGCCCTGGGTTCTGAAGTTTCGCAGTCTACTGAAACTCCTGCTTCGAGCAGCGCTCCTTTGGTTCCGGGCCCTGTGGATACGACTGTTGAGGAAGGAGAGGTGAACTCGGGTGAGGATTCCGGAACTGAAGAAGATATTTCTCAGGTTGAGGTTGAGATGGAAGAGTTGATGCCTTCGAAGGTGGCGTATCCTCCAACTTTTGTTTTTGGGAAATCTTCGGTGACCCCTGAGCTGATCAAGGATTTTGAGGATGCAAAATTTTTTCCTCCTGGCTGTGGTCGGGCGCCTACAAGTGAGGAAGTTCCTCAGCCTCAATCTGATGAGGTGGTTGTGTTCAGAGATTTTTTTACCGCTGGTCTTAGATTTCCGTGTGATGAGCGTCTTCCTGCGATCTTAAATCGATTTCAAGTGAAGATGCATCAGCTCACGCCTAACTCTTTTCTGGAGTTGTCAAAGTTTTTCTGGATTCAGAAAACTTTCGAAGGTCATATAAGCGCGGATGTTTTTGCTCGGTTTTTCGAGCTTCATATTCAGCGGAAGATTATAAAACTTGATGACGACAACTTGTATGAAGCTCACTATGGCTGCAGCACTTTTAACACACGTCGGAAAAATGCCAGTCAGAGGATTGAGAGAATTCAACTAGCTCCTTGCAACAATGAGAAGTGGGCTGATGACTGGCAGAAGTTTTGGTTTTATGTCAAGGTTGACATGTCTAAAGAGATGGGAGTTGCTGGCCCTCTGAACCCTTTCTTTGCGCCAATTGGACCAATGACCGCTGTTTCCACTACTTCCTTCAGCAGAAAATCCGAAGGTTTTAAGAAGGGTGAAGACAAGTTCTACTTTGCTTGTACCATCCTTGGAGGAAGAGATGTGATTGAGGAATACGTTGCCACTACTGTATGGCCATTGTCCTATGGTTGGCAACCGAAGAAGATTGTTTATCTTTCTGTGGATTGGGCCCCGTGCCCAGTTCCTTTTTCGAGATTCGATCTTCGTCTTTCTGAAGGTCAGACTTTGGATGATTTCATCTTTCTTGTCGAGGAATTGGTGGTCGATATGGTTGGGAAGTGTTATTTGAGTGAGTATAAACATTTCAAGAATATCGTGAAGCACAAACAACGTGTGAACCGCGTCTTTTCGGAACTTGGCGCGGATCCTGCCCTTCGGCCGAGGCCTCCTGGCCCAAAGAGGTTGATGCAAGCACCCGGTGTCACTAGGTCGGTTACTGTCGGAGCTCCTGCGAAGTCCCGGAAGAGAAAGAGTCCTAAAGTTTTGGGAACTTCTGAGAAATCTTCTGCGGTTAGCAAGGTTTTCGAGAAGACAAAAACTCTAGGAACTTCCAAGAAGAGAAAACTGGCCTCCGGGAGTGCGTCTTCACCACCTTGTAGTTCCGAGGCTGAGAGAAATGCAGCAGCTGCTTTGGCCAATTTGATGAAGAAGAAGGGGAATAAAAAGGTTATCTCCTCGAGGCCTCGCGCTCGGGTTGCATCTGCCTTGTCTGATGATGATGATGATGACGACAACCAAAAAACAGGTGATTCTCTGCTTTGCTGTTAGGTGATTCCGGGCTGCGTGGTGTGCTCTCCTTCCTCAGAGATTGCTTTTGTTGACATTGAATCTCTTTCAGATAAAGAACCCGTGGTTGCTGGAAAACCTAGTGCGTCCAAAATCTCCGAAGCTTCTTCCTTGGAAAAGGGAATTATTCTCTCGGAAGACAAGACAAATGACGGTGATGCTTCTCTTAAATTCATGGCTGATCTTGACAAAACCGTGTAGCGAGGTCCTCCTTCTCACTTTCCACTTCTTATTCAAGGTCGTCAAGATATTCCTGAGGATGGAGAAGTTTCGGCTGAAACTTATGGATATAACCAAGCCTTTGGAATGAACCTGAGGGTAAGTTAATGTTCGTTGGTGGTGCTGGGATTGAGAGGGACGATGATCCTTATAGCTTTGAAAAGCTGTGGAATGCTCCAGGATCGCTTGTTTCCTTCGCTAGTTCATCTGGAGGTGACGCTCTGAAGAAGCCACCTTTCTCCCTTCAGGACTTAGAGAAACTTCCAGAGTCTCGGATTGAGACAATTCAAGAAGATGCTCACGCAATTGTAACATCCGCGCATGAAGAAGTTGGTAATTATTTTGACCCCGCGGGTATGTTGATTTTGCCTTGTGTTCATCTTTTGTCTATTCTGTCTTAGCTTTGCTTACTTTGTCTTTTGTTTCTTGCAGTTTTTGAAGAAGCTCTTTGGAAACTTCCTGCCCGAGACTTGTCAATGATCAGCACCACTCTTGGCCTAAAATCTGTGATCGCTGGCAAGATTACTTCTGAAAAGACTCGTGCTGATGAAAACCATGCTCTTTCGCTTCAAGGAAAGATTCTTAATCTTGAAAGAGACTTGGCCTCTTCGAAGAAACTTTCTGAGGAACTAGAAATTCATAACAAGACTTTGAAAGAGATGGTGGAGCTTGCCAAGGTGGGAAAGAAACATGTTGACGATGCTTACAAGAGCTTGGAAATTGAGCATGCGAAGCTTCAGAAGTCTCGGGAAGATGATTTGAAAATTATTGAAGAATTGCGGAATACGATTGAACGTGATGCTAATCAAATTTCAGATCTTAAAGCTAAACATGCCGAGGCTTCAAAACAAAACGCAGAACTTGCCCAAGCCAACAGTGAGAAAGATTTAAGGATTATTTCTCTGGAAAAGGATTTTGTCGAGCATCTGAAAATTATGAAGGATGGGGAGAAGAAAATTAAGAATAACTTTGAATTCTTGTTTCAAAAATATAGCGAAGCTCTCGGAGAGTATGGTGCTAGACCAAATCTGTTTCCTAATGTTGAAGACCCGGTGGCAATCATCAACTGGCTTGTTGAAGAATTTGAAAGTCTTCTCGAGCTCATTGGTTCTGCCAGTGATTTTGCTGCTACATTTTGTACCGAAAGCCTTTTAAAGCTATTGGAGATAAAGGACTGTGGAGATCTTGGAAAGTTCTATTCTTCCGGTCTTGAGTTTCTTGCGGCATCCAGTGTTTCCAGGATTCGAGCAAATGAGGATGTGAAGAATATTAAGAAGAATTTTGTCAAGAAGTTCTGGATGGCTGGCGGCAAAGAATTTGCCAAGGAAATTGCACGTGTGAAGCTTGCCAAGGTATTTTTCTTCTTCTTGATATTCTTTGAGTGTGTCTTGGCTTCTTTGTCTGCTTGTGTCGTTGTTTATCTATAGTTTTCTTCTTGTCTTGCCTTTTAGATTTTGGAGGACGAGGCCCAAGAAGAGCTTCAAGCGGCGTTGGAGCAAAATCCCGGGGATGCTGCTGTTGGGACTGGCGAAAAAAGTGCCGAAGATGTAAACGTTGCTGATCCTGACGCGGCTCCAACAGAATCAGAGCAAGTCTAGGATTTAGGACGTTCCTGATTTGAAACAACTTGTAACATATCTGTGACACATTATTCCTGCGCAGGTCCTTGAAGGAGGGCCTGCGCAGGACGTCATTCCTGTTCGTATATATTATCAACGTTTGATGGCCAGTGGTGCTTCCTGGCACTTGTACAGAGAAGCTTTTCCTGAAAAATCCTTCAGAGATTTTTGGATGTTCTGTTGCGAGTACTTTTCAATTCATAGCTTTCCTCTTGGCTGGTTTTTTACTTCTCGGGATGATTTTCCTGTGGCGACGCTTGAAGGAAGCACGTCTGGCTTCGTGAAGACGGAGCCCCTCAGCCCCTTAGCCGTGGATGATGATTTTGCTTATGTTTGTGATATCGCTGAACAGCGAGGGTCGAAACCTGGCCATGTACTAGAACTCCCTTTATGCTCTGACCTTTTGCATTATGAGAGTTTGTTGTAAAGAGACGCTATCCCTTGTGATGCGAAAAAGCAACTTTAATGAAAAGTTTTTGTAAAAAACGTCACCCTCCCTACCTTGCACTTCGTAGCACGAGGGATTGTCGTCCTTTTCTAAAAAGGGTAAACATTTTGAAGCTTACTTGGACGTTTTTGGAAAAGATCTTTTATAAATAAGTCGATAAAACTTTGTATATAGTTTTATGGACTTAAGGTGGAACAATGTGTTGATATGACAACTCTTGGTTGTGTTCAACACACCTTGCGAATTCTTTGGAACATGGCCGCATTCTTCTGCTGCCTTGACTTTGCGAATTTTTCTTGGACTTTCACAGGGTTTCTTGGAATAAGGCCACAACTTCTCTGTTGCCTCGGCCCTCGTGATTTTCTTGGATAATCACAGGTTTTTGTAATAAGGCCGCAACTTCACTATTGCCTCGGCCCTCGTGATTCTCTTGGATAATCACGGGTTTTTTGGAATAAGGCCGCAACTTCTCTGTTGCCTCGGCCCCCGTGATTCTCTTGGATAATCACGGGTTTTTTGGAATAAGGCCGCAACTTCTCTATTGCCTCGGCCCTCGTGATTCTCTTGGATAATCACGGGTTTTTGGGAATAAGGCCGCAACTTCTCTGTTGCCTCGGCCCTCGTGATTCTCTTGGATAATCACGGGTTTTTTTGGAATAAGGTCGCAACTTCTCTGTTGCCTCGGCCCTCGTGATTCTCTTGGATAATCACGGGTTTTTTTAGATGTGGCTCTTGGCCTTTAAGTATTTGTATTTTGTAATAATAAAGAAATGATATCAACATGAATGCAGGAAATTTAGGGGAAAACTTCTTTCATTATGGATAGAAAGGAAATTTACACGAGACCCGCCTCATTAAAAACCTTGCCTCCATGGTGGAGTTCCCCTTGCAAGGAAAAGAGTACGGTCCCTTTAGGTAAAGTAAAATTGCGGAAAAGTAAACCTATTTTTTCTTCCTCGGCCTGTTTATAGATCCACAGACCGGGGTTTTTTTACACTTTTTCTTAATTTAAACGCGTACTAAATAGAATTCTACAATTTCTTAAGGATAGTACCTTTTCAAGCTTTCTACGTTCCATGAATGTGGTAATTCCATTCCCAGCTCATCAGTTAGACGGAAAGAACCGGGTCTGTTGCTTTCTTTCACTATGTATGGTCCTTCCCAAGTTTCTTGCAGCTTCCCTGGATTTTCCTAATTCTTTTTCTTTTTGATGACCAGGTCTCCGACTCTGATTTCCTTCCTTACAATTTTCTTGTCTTTCCACTTTCTGGTTTCTTGCTGGTATTTCTCTAAGTTTTGGGATGCTTCCAGGATGTCTAGCTCGATCATATCTTTCTCTAATTTCTCTTTTTCTTGAGAATCTTCAGCTTTTTTGCTTGCTCTAATGCTTTCATTCTTGATTTCTTCTAGGGTCATGGCCTCGGTACCGTATAGCAGACGAAAGGGTGTGAACCCCGTAGCCCTTGATGTGGTTGTGTTGTGAGACCAGATGACTCTAGGTAGCTCATCGACCCATTTACCTTTCTTCTGATCGAATAAGCACTTCTTGACACCCGTGAATATGATTCCATTTGCTCTTTCCACTGCTCCGTTTGATTGAGGATGATAGACTGAGGAAAACTTAACATCTGTACCTATGGTTCTGCAGAATTCCTTGAAGGTGTAGCAGTCAAATTGCTTTCCATTATCCACTGTGAGTTCCCTTGGAACTCCAAATCTGCAAACTATGTTCTGCCAGAAGAACTTCTGAATAGTTGTAGCAGTGATATTTGCTAGTGGTTTTGCCTCAATCCACTTTGTGAAATAGTCAACAGCTACTGCTGCGAATTTGCAATTGCCTTGAGCTGTGGGTAGTGGTCCCACTAAATCCATCCCCCATCTTTGTAGTGGCCATGATGGTGAAATGAGTTGAATTGGGAGCGAAGGTGCTTTTTGATGCCTTGCTATTTTTTGGCATGCCTCACATTCTTGAACCAATTTTCTCGCATCAACAATCATAGATGGCCAAGAGAATCCTTGTTTCACTGCTTTCCCTGCGAGTGCTCTTGCACCGATATGAGCTCCGCAGAATCCGCTGTGAATTTCTGCCAGAAGTTCCTTTCCTTTTTCTGAGGTTATGCATCTTAGCCAGGGTTCGGAAACTCTAGATTTATACAACTCTCCATCTACTATTGCATAGCCCCTTACCTTTTCCTTGAGTCTATTTAATTCATTTTCATCCGAGGGTTCATAATGGTCCCTTAGAAATGCCATGATTTGGGCTCTCCAATCTGCGCCCTCTATGACATTCAACATTCTTTCCTCTTGCTCTTTTACTAACGGGGAAGTGATGATTTCAAAGAAAACATCTGGAGGTAGGGGTTGATTCTGGGCAGCTGCTTTCGCTAGCCTGTCTGCTTCGCCATTTTCAGCCCTTGGGATGTGTTGTACAGTGTAACCTTTGAAATATTTTTCCATTTCTCGAACTTTCTTCAGATATTTGACAAGTTCCAGATTTCTTGCCTCGCTTTCTTTTTCCACATGTTCTTGAATCACTTTGGAGTCTGATTTAACAATGAAAGTTTGCTGACCCGGGGCCTTCATCTTTCTTAGTGCTAGTAGCAAAGCTTCATATTCCGTGGTGTTGTTGGTGGAGACTGCTTCGTCTAGGAAATCTAGTCTTGCTGCATACCTTATTTTGATACCCGAGGGTGATGTTACTATTGCTGAAATTCCCACACCTTTTCCACACCAGGCTCCGTCACAATATATTACCCATGGCACTTGTTCGCAGCTATTGTTTTCCATGACTGGTGAAGTCCAGTCTACGACGAAATCAGCCAATACTTGGGATTTTATGGCGCTTCTTCTTTCGAAGTCTACCACGTATCCAGACAGTTTCGCGGCCCATTTTGCGATTCTTCCAGTTGCATCTTTGTTTGTGAATAGGTCGTTAAGAGGTTGATTTGTGATGACACAAATTTGATGGCCTTTGAAATAATGCCTAAGTTTTCTTGCTGCCATGATAACTGCGTAGGCGATCTTCTCTAGCTCTGAATAGAATAGTTTTGATCCTGATAGAGCTTCAGAAGCGAAGTAAACTAGCACTTGTCTTAATTTCCCGTTTTCCTCTTTCTCTTGAACGAGGACTGCGCTTACGGCTGAGTTGGAAGCTGCAAGGTATAGAAGAAGAGATGACTTCGGCTCTGGTGGGCACAGCTTAGTCATGTTTGTCAAGTATTCTTTGAGTTCTCAGAATGCTTGGCTCTGGGTTTCATTCCACTAAAAGTTCTTGGAGCTTCGGAGGATCTGGAAGAATGGTAAACTTCTTTCCGCTGCTTTGGGAATGAATCTGTTTAGCGCTGCCACTCTCCCTGTTAATTTTTGCACATCTTTGACTGAGGCTGGTTCTTGCATTTCCACGATTGCTCTGATTTTATCAGGATTGGCTTCAATGCCTTTTGTTGATACCAGGCATCCTAAAACCTTTCCCTTTTGAATTCCAAATACGCATTTTTCTGGGTTCTGCTTGAGGTTGGCTGCTCTTAAGTTTGCGAATGTTTCTGCCAAATCTCTGATGTGATCACTTCTTCTGATGCTCTTGACAATGATGTCGTCAACATATGCTAGGATGTTTCTCTGAAGCTGATAATGCAGCACAATTGCTATCATTCTGGAGAATGTGGATCCTGTGTTCTTTAGGCCTTTTGGCATTCTTACGAAACAGTATGTTCCGAATGGTGTTATGAAACTAGTTTTTTCCTCGTCTTCTTTTCTTACCCTGACCTGGTGATAGCCAGAGAACATGTCCAGAAGTGACAACATTTCGCTGTTTGCAGCATCGTTTACCACTCTGTCCACTCTTTCTAGAGGATAGTCATCTTTTTTGCAAGCCTTGTTTAAGTCCGTGAAATCCACACACATTCTCCATCTTCCGTTCTTTTTCTTGACCGGTACTGTATTGGCTAGCCGTACTGGATAGATTACTTCTCGGATGACCTGAGCATCTTGTAATCTTTGGACTTCTGCCTCTACTGCCTTTGCTTTTTCTTCTGACATTTTCCTTAGCTTTTGCTTCTTCGGATGAATCTTTTCATCTGTGTCAAGCTTGTGTTCAATGATGTCTCTGTCAACACCCTGTAGGTCCTTTGCTGACCATGCGAAGACATCCTTGTTTTGATTCAAGAAACAAATCAGCTCTTCTTCTTCTTGAGGACTTAAATCTGCCCCAATTGTTACTGCTCTGTCTGGCATACCATCTAGGAATACTTTCTTTGTCTCTTCATCAGCACTTATTTCAATTTTTTCTTTGTCTCTTTTTGCTTCGGAGTATGGTTGTTGCCTTTCTTGATCATCTGCCAGATGATGGATGTTTTGTTGCCCGGGAGTGTTTCCTCGTTCTATTCTTCTGGCTTCGCTCTGATCTCCGAAGATAGTGATTACCCCTTGAGGGGCTGGGATTTTCATACACAAGAAAAGTTGTCTGAATACAGCATCGAATCTGTTGATGAATCCTCTTCCGAGGATTGCATTGTAAGGGTAGTACATATCAACAACATCGAACATGATGTGTTCTGTTCTTGCGTTATCCAAATCTCCGAATGATACCGGTAGGGAGATTTTTCCTCTGGATCTGATTGGTTTTCCTCCGAAACCAACCAATGGCTTCTCTGGTGGTGCTAGCGTGTGAGGTGCGAGGCCCATGTGTTGAAAGGTGTTGGTAAAGATGATATCTGCTGAACTTCCATTGTCTATCAAGACGTTTCCTGTGACCCAGCCAGCAATATTGACTTCGACGACCATCGCGTCATTGTGGGAAACTGATTTTAGTCTGAAATCTTCTTCAGTGAAAGTTATTGGGACTTTCGCCCATTCTGGCCTTGCTGCTGGACCGTCGTCAATGATTATATTGATCTGTCTGTAATAGTCGTTTCTCTGCTTCTTGGTGTCAAATTCCATGGAAGACCCTCCGGTTATTGGCAAGATCATGCCAAAGGACGGTAATACCCTTGAGGTGTTTTGGGAATTATTTTGCTCGGTCTTTGGGACTTGGGCTGGTGGTGGTGGCAATGCTTCTTTTGCTTGGATTGGCTGTGGTTGTTCAATGACTTGTATGGCTTGGGTTTGAGGGAAGGCTTGCTGCGAATTTTGGTTCTGGGGAATTGGGGTTTGTTGGAAAAACTGATGCGAGGGTTGTGGTTGTGGAAAATGGGTTTGTGGGTAGAATTGTGGCGAAGGTTGCCAAACCGTTTGATGTGGTTGGATAAAAGGCTGGGTGTGAGGAAAGGATTGTTGTTGCCAAAAAGTGTGTTGGACTTGTTTGGGTTGTGCGGCTGTTATCTGGGCTACGCGTTGTTGTTCTTGGATTCTTTGGAAGTTTTTCTGGGTTTCTGGGCATGCTTCCGTGCTGTGCCCCCTTCCGTGATATATGCATTGGAAGTGTGGATCTCTGCTATCATGATTTTAGAGCGTTGAAGGTGCTCTTCCTCGACCTCTTCCTCTTCCAGAATGACCGCCACACTGAGAGGTCTGGTTATTGTGACTCTGAGCCTGTGACGGATTGTTTGAGGAATTGTCTTGTATGTTCATGACAGGTTGATTCCCATAGTTTTTCTGGGATTGCCTTTGCTGGTACCTTTCTACCACTCTTCTTCTGTGGTCTTCATCTGATTTACAATACTTTTCCAATTCTTCAAATAATTCATCCATTGATTTGGGGTTCAGCCTATTGAAATGACCAGCTGTTTGTCCCGGAATCAAACCACTTATGAGAGCCGAGATGGTTGCTTTGTCATCTGCTTCTGGAGTTTGAGATTTTAGCTGCATGAATCTTCTCACAAATTCTGCTAGCGGCTCTTTATCTTTCTGTTTGCACTGATATAAGTCTGCTGTTCTTGTAGTTGTATGGTGGAAAGCTTGGAAGACTTGTAGGAACTTGGATTTCAGATCAAGCCAACTGTACACCGAGTGTGGGGGTAGAAGTGAGTACCAATTAAGCACTGGGCCTTCGCATGCGATAATGAAGGACTTTGCTAGAGCGACATCATCTCCTCCTGCCGAAGCTACTGCAGCTTCGTAACTCATCAGGAACTGTCTGGAATTGCCGAAGCCATTGAACTTTGGAAGCGAGACTGGTTTGTATTTGGATGGCCATGGAGCTGTTTGGAGGCCTACAGAAAGTGGAGAGTTGAGGTCGTTGAACTGGGCAATTCCGTTGTTCATGTGCTCTGTGTTTTCTGGAGAAATGAGGCTCTGCTTAATTCGCTGGTTCTTGGTTGCAGACTCTGGGTCAGGTGTGAATTGCTTGTAGGAATTGTCCTCTTCTTCTGCCAAGTCATCAATTTCTTTCTGAAGTTGCATTATTTCCTTCTTTGCTTGCTCTAGTCTTTGTAGCTTGTCTGTGGCCTGTTTCTTGGCCTTGAGTTGCATGGCTATTTTATCCTTCTATCTTTTCAGAGTTTGGATCTGTTTTATGGCCGTTTGTAACTCTTCATCGGTTGTTTCGTGCTCATTTTGTTCATTGCTTGCTTCGGGGATTTCTTCCAGCTCCTTGCCTTTCTCTTTTTCGTTTTGTTGCGGATCCTGGACTTGTTCTGGATCTTGTGCGATGTTGGTTTTGGGGTGAAGGACGAGGCCTTGTTCTGAGTTTTCTTGGTTATCCTCGCTCTCAAAGTCTTGCGTTGTGGACTTCTTGGTTTTCTTCGGCGGAGCCATCGTGGGTTTCTAACGGCTAAGAACACGGTGGGCGCCAATGTTGGAAATTCAAGAATCTCCAGACAAAAGGCGATAGCGAACTGACAAAAGCCTGTGAATTCACTCTGAAAAAGTTGATCCCTTTACACGGAGGCCGAGGGGCTCCTTTTATAGTGCCCGAGGGTCACTTTTACATTCCGAAACTACCCTTCATAAAGTTACGAACACATGAAAATGTTGGGGGTACATAAGTCTGCGGTAATCACAGAAATCCTTCTCAATTTACAAATGTGTCATTCACGTGTTCAAGCTTCCTTCTTCTTACATAGCCAAGCTTCTCACGTCTTCTTGAATCTTTCTTGTTACGCCATTGACTTGGTCAGCCTCGGTTCCCAAGAATCTTCGGCTAACCTTCGGAAATCTTCCTTGAGCTGCTTCGGAGCAACGCCTGATCCTCGGAAATAACCTTTAGGCAGCTTCGGGCAAGCGTTCCTCTGCTGCTTCGTTCCTTTATTCTTTCCCAGATTTTCCGCCTCGAGGAAGAAGTCCTAGAATTTCCGGGTTCCTGAACACAAAATACAAGGGAAAAAGGTGATTCCGCATTATCTTCAGAATTCTGAGGGTCAGTAATGTGTTCATATACAAAATATTGTCTTATTCAATCATCTATCATTCCTGAAAATCTTCTTCTATTATAAGAAAATGACTTCCTTCGACCTATTCACTGGTCTGGGGAACATAGGAACTTTCAGTAGATTGCTGAAACAGCCGACACGTGTTTCCTTGGAAAGCTCTGGGGAAGATATTTTTTAACCCGATCCCCAACGATCCGCCTCCGAGATCAGGCGCGGCCTCTCCAGCAACGGCCCTCCGCCGCAGGGACGCCCCCCCTCCCCCGGCGCGAGGCGGCGCGCTGCTGGCGCATCCCGGCGCGGCCGCAAGGACGGCGCATCCCGCGGCGGCGCGCGGCGCGGCTGGCGCGCGCGGCTGGCGTGTCCCTCGGCGGCGCGAGGACAGCGGCCGACGCAAGGAGGGCGGCCGGCGCGAGGACGGTGGCTGGAGGGTTGCGTCGGTGGCGTCGTCCGGTCTCGCTCGCATGGCGGCGGTTGGGGGAGAAAAATGAGAAGGTGAGCATCGCTAGGTGGGGGGAGTGGAGGAGATAAGGATGGAGGAGGATGTGGACGGGAAGCAGGCAGTACCTGTGGTGGAGAAGCATCCAGTACCTGTGGGTCCCACGTCTGATATTTGCTTCACCCATCGGACGCCTGAGCCAAAGCGTTTCCGTTGGTACTACCTAGTACTACCTGGTACTACCATCGTTAGATTTCACCGGATGGATGGCTCACATACTACTTACATGGATATCCAACTTTTCAATAAAAGGGGTAAAGTAAAGAAGCTTGTCAACATGTTCCGTATATGCACACATAAATAACTGCAAGTGCCTAAGATTTGAAAACTTCAATGGGTTATCCCACAATCAATGTTTCTGAAAAAGGATACACAACAAATGCCAATGATGTTAGTGTGTTCCATAATCCATAAGTCAAATGGTAACCACAATGATATTCCAGGAGATTACCTCAATATGGTGGCACATTATATGTAAAGCGGTAATGCTAGGACTCGTACGTCCGGAACCAGGGAAAAAAATCGGACGGCCACGTGGCCTGTTCTCCACCAAGCAAGAAAGATGCTGCCCACCACAAATATCTGATGCCGGAGCTCAGCTTCGTTCTTATCCACATCTCGCGTCCGTCGCTGCCCCCATCTCTATCCTTTCCAGCAGGCTTGCCAGTTGCTGCACGGCACCGCGCCGCCCACCCTTGACGACGGGAATCACCGCATCAAGCGCCCATCCTCCCCTCGGTGGCTCCGGCAGCCGTGCTGCTTCCTTTCCCGGCTGGCGTGGGGCCCAAGGCCAGCACGCGGAGGCCGGAAGGTGGCGGCGCGCGTCCCGTGCGCGAGCTCCGTCGACGGCTCCTCGGCGGCGAGCCCTCCGCCGGCGCGAGCTCCCCTTACGCCCCGGTGGCGTGCTGGCCTCGGGGAAAGCTCCACGGCATCGCGCCTCCCCCACCCTCCCCTTCGGGCTCCGCCGGCCAGGAGGCCGCACGCAGCCAGTGGCACATGCTGGTGCCCCCCACGGCCGGGGAGCAAGCTGCCGCTCCCGTGAGGACGAGAGCCAGCTTGACGGAGTTCCCGTGAGGACGAGAGCAGCCGTCGTCCGCCGTCGAGAGGCCTTCATCCCGCGCCGTCGCCGATGCGACGTCGTCCTCAGCCGTTGTACCCATGGTTGGATTCCAGGTCTGTGTTTTCGATGTTGCATGAAGCGAGTTGAGATGTTTCACCTGGCTCCATTTGATGTTGCACGAATTGATTGAGATGTTTCAACTGGTTGTTCGATGTTGCATGAAGTGACTTGAGATGTTTCACTATTGTTTTGATGATGTCGCAACATTTGTTCCCGTGTTTCAGCTGCTACTTTTCCATGTTGCCCCCCGATCCTCCGCCTCCCGCAGCCGCGGCGACCGCGGGTCGCCGAAGACAGGGTACACGGTGCCGACGCGGCCATCGTCGGGGAACGCGGTACCGGCAGGCAGCAGTTGGACGGTGGCAAAGGTGAAGCCCTCCTCCTCGCCCTCCTCGTCATGGCAGGAGGAAGAACTGGTGCGGTTGGGTTTTTGGTGCATGTTGCAATCGTGCGTTCCATGTGTTGCGGATGGTTTGTGCGGGTGTTGTAATTGTTTCACGCGGATGTTGCAAAAGTTGATCTGGATGTTTCAATGTTGCAAAAGTAGATCTCAATGTTGCGGATGTTGTTTCCAAATGTTGCAGATGTTGTTTTTTAATGTCGCAGAATTCTTTCTTCATGTTGCACGCAACATGATTATGTTGCGGCGGGATTTTTTCCTACTTTTCTTTTTTGAGTGCTACAGTGGATCTGACGTCTGCTACAGTTGATCTGATGTCCACTGTAGATCTGACGGCTCTGCGCCCGTCCGGAGGCCCGCGTCTTTCCGGACGTCCGGGCGCTAGCAACACCGTATGTAAAGTCAGATTTTGCCTCGGGAGCCCCTTGAGAAGTGATATGAGAGCGTGCTGGAAAACTGCTTCGTGCAACCAGAAGTGTGCATTTTGTAGCTTGGACGAGTGGATAAGGTCAATAGGTATCATACAGGTCCCTTCATATGTGAAGGTAGCTAGATTTACAGCATGGAAATTTATCTCGGTAAAATTTGCAGTCCTCAATAAACAAGTATAGGAGATGGGGTATCGGACCATCCACTATTAGTTTATCGTTGATATTGCATCTGTCTATCCATAGCCACTCAAGTTTACAACAAAAAGATCCTTTGTGCTGGCATGTACTACTTGGAGGTAAAGCTTTTTTAAATTTGGGAAACCTCTGAATTTTTTTTAGAAAACGCAAGAGAACTGCACTACATTGTATTAGAGAGAGAAAATGGGCCCCCTACAACTCCTATCTCTCATATGGGGGCCAACTATGAGAGCAAGACACCCAACTCCAAAACTAACCAGGAAAGACAAAATAAAGGACCTGACCAAAAAACCTCTGAATTGCAAAGGTAGTTTTAGATATACAAAGCTAAGCTGCATATGCTGGAGACGTGATATGCTTCCAACATCTAAACGTTTGAAAGGAAACACATAGCGGTCATTGCGCTTCAAAAATTTTGGGGGCTTTAGATCCAAAGTTAGGTTCTTTGTCTGTGACGAAACAGCAAAATTGATACAGCCATCGAGATGATGAATCAGGCTGTCAGCGAAATGAATCCTGATTTCCGATGTTTCAACCACCATGCCTTCGTGCACTACTAGGAAATGAGGCTTTCATCTCAGAGTAATTTTCACATTAGTACCGGTTTTTTTTGCACCTGATACTAATGTGAACAAGAACCGGTACTAATGTGTTGTGTGAAGAAAGAGCCCCGCGAAGCTCTCGCATGACCCACATTAGTACCGGGTCCTATTACGCACCGGTACTAATGTGTCACATTAGTACCGGTGCCCAATACAACCCGGTATTAATGTGAAACCGACGTATTAGTACCGGACCATATTATCACCCGGTACAAAGAAATGAACATCAATACTAGTGCCAGGGTAGCACCGGTACAAAAACGTCTGCCCGTCACGCCGTCTTGCGCCCTGCCCCTTGCACCTATCTTCTTATTATCCTCTTCTCCCCCTCTGGCTCTCTCCTCTTTCTTATCCTCTTTTCTTCTTCTCTCTTCTTCTCCATTCTCAAAATCTAATCCGGACCTTTCTTCTGCGTGCAGGGAGCAAGGGAGGTGGCCGGCCTCAGCGTGGCGGGCACGCGGCACCGGCCGGGTGGCCGGCCTTGGTGCGGCGGGCGGCGGGACGCGACCTGGCCTGGAGATCAGGGAGGCGGCCGGTCGGGAGGCGCTCGGCACCAGCCGGTTGGCCGCCCTCGGCGCGGCGGGCACGCGCCCCCGGCCGGGTGGCCGGCCTTGGCGCGGCGGGCAGCGGGACACGGGCCTGGAGATCCAGGGCGGTGGCGACGGCCTCGCGCGGAGGCCAGGTGTGCAACGGCCAGGGCGCGTGAGGGGCAGGGGCGCGCAGAGGCCTTGCGTGCGGTGGCCGGGGCGCGTGGCGGCCTGGGCCGGCGGCCGGAGGCACGACGCCGGCGGGCGCAGCCAGCAGGATCCAGGGGATTCGTGGCCCGTTCTTCTTCTTTTTCCTCACTTCTCTTATCCATTCTTGATGTATTGTGATTCTTGATGTTCATTTGATTCTTGACGTGAATCTGTGATAGCGAATTTTGTGATTCTTGTAAACATGTGAAATTTGTGATGTGTGTGATTGTGATGCATGCGAAATCTGTGATTGAGTAGAAGTGTATAAGGAAATCGTTGTATGCAAAGTTAGAGAAGAAAATGAGTAAAGAAAAAGAAAAAAAGAAAAAGGTGGGAGAAACCACGCTGATGGGAGGAGGCACATTAGTACCGGGCCTCATCCCCACCCGGTACTAATGTCCCTATTGGTACTGGTTTCCAAAATCGGTACTAATGTGACTTCACATTAGTATTGATCGGATAATACTGGTTTGAAAACCGGTACTAAAGGGGGTTGTGGCTCGGTACAAAAGGCCCTTTGCCTAGCAGTGGTGTTTTTGCAAAACTTCGTTGACCTTATGAATGAACCCATCAGTGTGTTGGTGCAGATCATCCGCGTTGCAAGTGCAGACTTTGACAGCATCAAGCACTACTAGGGAATCGACCTTTGGTCCTCGGGAGGATTCCATATTAGTACTGGTTTTTTTTGCACCCGACCGGGTGGGAGGGAGGACGCGCCTCCAGTGACACACATTAGTACCGGGCCAGGGCTAGAGCCGGTACTAATGTGCTACATTAGTACCGGGCGGTGTTGGGGCCCGGTACTAATGTGACAGGTGCACATTAGTACCGGGGCACAACACCACTGGGTACTAATGTGAGCACATTAGTACCGGCTCCAGCCCCGGCCCGGTACTAATATTCCCCACATAAAAAGTGAGCTTCTTCTTCTAGCCTGGGCCACTCTGCCTTCCACTCTCCAACTCGAGCTCCAACTCCTCCATGACGCCCTAGGGGAGTTTTTGTCCGATTTGCGACGATTTCACTCATTGAAATGGTCTAGAGGTTAGTTACTTCATCCTCTCTTGATTCATGCTTATTTTGTTGAGTTTTATCAGTTGAATAGGAGTATTTTGACACTTTATAATGATCTAGGAATGGAGATTTTTATATTTATATGCATTTTTGTATACGTTCTAATAGAGTTGATTGCAATGGTTGTGCCGTGTTAGTTGGATGAGATGTTGTATGTGACGGTTGAATTTTTTTAGTAATAATTATTTATTTGAGCATATGACATAATTTAGTATATAAATACTTTTAGAATTACTAGAAATGTTAGAAAGGCTAGGAATGCTAGAATTTGGTTTAGAATTACTAGACATAGTTTTAGAATTACTAGAAATGTTAGAATTTTTTGGATGGTAAAATAATTTATTGTCATTAGTATAGATGTCTACTACTGCTGGAGGGAATGAGGATGATGGTAGTGGTGATTGTCGTTCTTCACACAGCCGAGGAAAATCAAAGTAGGACCTCCTGATAAATCAAAGAAAATGAGCACGTTGGAGAGAGGAATGCTTCGTTATTTGCAAGGAAAATATATAAAAGCTGTTGCAGCGGGGTAGGAACCTCCTTCTGGTGGCATTTATGCTCCACTAGCGGACCCTGGTGTTGGAGATCCACTGAGTAGTACTAAACCACAGGGCGATTCCAAGAAAGCTAAACCTTCGTCGTCACATCACAAGGATGGCTAAAGTTTCTTGTATTGTATCATGTATTAGTGTTTCATATGTCGTACTTTAAATTTGTGTAAGACCTTCACTTAAGTTTGTTGTATTGCATCGTGTGGATTGGATATGAACACATTAAATTCGTGTGTAAGATCTCTATTTAAGTTTGTCATATTGTACAACGTGGATTGGAAATGAATACTTTAAATTTGTGTATGACCTTTTATTTCAAAATACTTAAAGATTGTTTGGTGGTACTTTATAGATGAATTGGCAATAGATGTACCCCGACAAGAGAATCTCCAGTGAATACATTAATGGGTTGCGTGGATTTCTAGATGTCGCGGAAGCAAACAAGCCCCCATCTGGTTTCATTATTTGTCCATGCAAAATGTGCAAAAATCAGAAGGATTACTCATCAATAAAGAGTCTTCACGATCACCTATACAAATAGGGATTCATGGCAAATTATTTTGTTTGGACAAAGCATGGGGAAAGGGGGTTATAATGGAAGACGATGAAGAGGAAGATGATCATATTCCAGATTGGACTCAAGAAGGTGCCTTTACAAATGATCTAATGGGAGAGGATTACATGAAATAGACTCAAGAAGCTCCAATAATTGCAGACGAACCTCTCGACAATCTAGGTCAGGTGTTGCGCGATGCAAAGTAAGATTGCGAAAAGGTAAAGGAGTCAAAGAAGTTTGAACGTATGTTGGAACATCACAAAAAACCGTTGTTGCCAGGTTTCAAAGAGGGGCAGAAGAAGTTAGGTACCACTTTGAAAATGCTGCAATGGAAGGCTAAATATGGACTTTCAGACAAGGGATTTGATGACTTGATGATGATCGTCAAGGACATGCTTCCCGAGGGGAACGAATTGTCGGAGTCCACGTACGACGCTAAAAATGTTATTTGTCCTCTGGGTTTGGAGGTACAAAAGATACATACATGTCCTAATGACTGTATCCTCTACCAAGGTGATGAATATGAGAATTTGGAGGCTTGTCCTGTGTGCGAAGCGCAACGTTATAATATCCCACGCAATGAGGCTGATGAAGTTGAGGGTGGGCAGAAGAAGAAGAAAATTCCAGCGAAGGTAATATGGTATTTTCCAGTGATACCACAGTTGAAGTGTTTATTCTGGTGCAAGACCAATGCAAAGTTGATGCGTTGGCCTAAAGAAGTACGCAAACAAGATGACCATATCAGGCACCCCGCTGATGGGTCCAAGTGGAGACTAATTGACAAAGAATTTTAGGAATTTGCAGAGGATCCAAGGAACATTCGGTTTGGTTTAAGTATGGATGGATTTAATCCATTCAGTGAGTTCAGTAGCGGTCATAGCACTTGGCCTGTGATCTTATGTATGTTCAACCTTCCTCCCTGGTTGTGCATGAAGCAGATGTTCATTATGATGCCAATAATCATCCAAAACCCAAAGCAGCGTGGCAATGACATCGATGTGTATCTAAGACTATTGATTGAGGATCTTAAAACATTATGGAAGAAAGAAGGCGTACCCATGTGGGATGAGGACCAACAAAAGACCTTCAATCTACGAGCATTGTTGTTCGTCACCATCAATGATTGGTCAGCACTTGGTAATCTATCAGGACAATCAAACAAGGGATACAGAGCATGCACGCACTATCTAGATGATACTTGATGCGTGTATCTAAAACATAGTAAAAAGGTTGTGTATTTGGGGCATCATCGTTTTCTTCCTTTTAAGCACCCGTTAAGAGATGAAGGAAAGCACTTTGAAGGTGTCATAGAAAAACGTAAGAAGCTCATTCACCATGGTGGAAAACTCGTATTTGCCATGGTAAAAGATTTGAAGGTAGTGTTTGGCAAGGGTTCTGGTAGTGTACAAGTTTCAAAGGACGCCACTGGACATGCACCTATTTGGAACAAGAAGTCGATATTTTGGGAGTTACCTTATTGGGAAATCCTTAAGGTTCGCAATGCAATTGATGTGATGCATGTGATGAAGAATTTCTGCGTGAACTTACTTGGTCATCTAGGTGTATATGGAAAGACAAAAGATGCAATTGAAGCACGTAGGGACCTGAATGCTATGAACAAACGAAAAGGCCTACATCTCGAAAAGAGATTCAAAGGAAATTACTTGGCTCCTACTAGTTACACCTAAGCAAGGAAGAGAAGTAGAGAATGTTCGATTGCTTGAATAGTATGAAAGTCCCAACGGGCTACTCCTCAAACATACAATGAATAATAAATATGAAAGAGAAGAAATACATAAATCTGAAGGCTCATGACTGCCACGTGTTGAAGACACAACTGCTGCCTATTGCACTAAGGGGTATTCTGCCAGAGAATGTGAGATTAGCAATCACTAAGGTGTGTGCATTCCTCAACCAGCTTTCTCAGAAGGCAATCCGTCCAGGAACTCTAGTGAATATGCAGAATGATGTCGTGCAATACCTCATCAGCTTTGAGATGATCTTTCCACCTTCATTCTTTAATATCATGACCCACCTTTTGGTCCAACTAGTTCAAGAGGTTATTATCCTCGGGCCTGTATATCTGCACAACATGTTCCCTTTTGAGAGGTTGATGTCTTATTATAAGAAGTATGTTCGCAATCGTGCCTATCCTGAAGGAAGCATCGCAAAGGGATATGCTACAGAGGAGGTCATTGAGTTTTGTGTCGACTTTATGGATGACATGTGTCCGATTGGACTCCCTGTATCACGCAATGAGGGGAGGCTCAGAGGAAAGGGAACAATAGGGAAAAAATCTCTAATGGACATGGATGCAGTGTTATATGATCAAGCACATTACACTGTCTTGCATCAATCATCACATGTGGCTCCATACTTGGAAGATCACAAGTCCATTCTTCGTGCTGCAAATGAAGGGTAGTCTGAACCCTGGATTACACGACACCACATTGATAACTTCGTGTCCTGGCTGTGGAAAAAAGTGAGGGGTGATAAATTTGTTGATGAGATACTGCTATGGTTGGCTAGGAGGCCATCTATCACAGCTGATACATTCCAAGGATACGAGATAAAAGGCTACACATTCTACACGAGAGCCCAAGACAAGAAGAGCATAAACCAAAACAGTGGTGTTCATATGGATGCAGTAGACGAGGAAGGGAACATAGAAACATACTATGGTTTCATTGAAGAGATATGGGAATTGGACTACAGAGCTTTAAAATTCCCTCTTCTCAAGTGCTAGTGGGTCAAAAATACCGGAGGAGGTTTCAAGACAGACAAATTTGGGATTAAAATTGTGGATCTCAACAAGATTGGATGCAAAGACGAACCATTCGTCCTAGCCAATGATGTGACTCAAGTTTTCTACGTGAAAGACATGTCAAGCAAACCACCGATAAAGAACGGTGCCGATAAGTAGATTGCTGAGGAGCCGAAGCGTCACGTAGTTCTACCAGGAAAAAGAAAAATCGTTAGAGTTGAGGACAAGACTAACATTTCAAAAGATTATGACCAATTCGATGGTCTTCCTCCTTTTTCAGTCAAGGTTGACCCAAGTATCCTGTTAGCACAAGAGGACGCTCCATATTTAAGCCACGATCACAAGCAGGGAACGTTCATGAAGAGGAAGGTTATTAACGTTCCGTTAGATAATAATGATGATGTATAATAAGTTTTATTAACTTATGGTCATGTAATAAAGTACTGTAATATTTAGTTACGATTCAGTAACAAGAACTTGTGTTTTATCGGTGAAAATAATAATTATTTTAGTTTTATGTACATCATTTAGTATTAAATAAATATTTAATGTGAAAATATAAACAAGCAATACTAGATCGAGGTAAACATGTTTATAACACGACATTTACTGGTTATATAAAATTTTGCATGGCAAAAAAGTATTTTGGTTCGATTTTTAAATTCAACATAAGATTTTTGACCAAAATAACCTATTACTAAGTTAAGTAAATAAATTTGATAATTTTCAGATCTAACTTCACATTCTATAATATAGAACTAAATTAAGTATAATAGAATTTGTTCTATAATTTCACCGTGTTCAATATGATTTATAATAAATTTAACAACAATTTGAAATAAATTTGGAAATTTAGAGAAAACTAAAAGAAAAGCACATTAGTACCGGGCCTATATAGGACCCAGTACTAATGTTCTTTGCGTTTTGGCGCCGAAGGGAACGCACATTAGTACCGGGTCCTCTTTGGCACCGGTACTAATGTGCACATTGGTGCCGGGTCATATCTAGGCCCAGTACCAATGTGACATTAGTACCGGGACTAGTTGAGCACCGGTACTAATGTGGGGGGTGGTATATAAGCCCGCCCCTCTTCTTCTCCTCCCCTGCGCCCACACTTAGCGAATTCCGCCTCCGCTACCGCCCTCCCTTGCCGCGCCCGGCCGCCGTCGCTGCCGCGCCTGGTCGTCGTCCTCTGATCCTCGCCGTCGTCCTCCGCCCAACCGTCGTCCCCGGCCCGCACCCGCGACTGTACGTCGTCCCCACGCCGACCGCCACGTCGTCCCCGCGCCAGCCGCCGTCCTCCAATCCTCCCCGTCGTCGTCCTCCGCCCGGCCATCATCCTCCGCCCGTCCGTCGTCCCCAGCCCGCGCCCACGACCGTGCGTCATCCCCGCGCCAGCCGCCGCGTCGTCCCCGCGCCGGCCGCCATCCTCCAATCCTCCCGATCGCCGTCGTCCTCCACCCGTGCGTCTCGTCCCCGCGCCTGGGTGCGTCCCCACGTGCCGTCGTCGTCCCAGGCCGGCCTTCCTCTGCCCACCTCCTCCGCGCCCGGCCGCTCCCGGCCGCCGTCCCCATGCCGCCGTCGTCCCTGTCCTCCTCTGCCACGCCCGGCCGCTGTCTCCGCGTCGGCCCCCCTCCTCCGACGCGCCCGCTCTCCTCCGACGCACCGCCCGCCCTCATCCGATCCCCTCCCCGCCGGTGAGGGCTCGTGCTGACGTCAGCCCGCAGCAGCTGACGTCAGCCATTTTATTATTTATACATATTTAGATTTTTGATTTAATTAGTGATTTTAGATTTATTTAGTGATTTTAGAATTAATTAGTTATTTTAGATTTAATTAGTGATTTTAGATTTAATTAGTGATTGTAGATTTAATTTGTGATTTTATTATTAAATGTTGAATATATGTTAGTTATTATGCTTAATTAGTGATTTTAGATTTAAATAGTGAATTAGTGATTTCAGATTTAAATAGTGAATTAGTGATTTTAGATTGAATTAGAAATGTGTATTTAGATGAAATATGTATTTCTTTAGATAGAAATGTGTATTTGAATTAAGATATTTATTTTGTCGCCCGACACTTAGTTAGGCTCGTTCGACACTCTCGCTCGCTCCCGCCCGACTCGCTCGACATGGCTCCCGCTCGATTCGCTCCCGCCTGACACGCTCGACACACTCCCGCCTGACACGCTCCCGCTCGACTCGCTCCCGCCCGACTCGGTCCCGCTCGACTCGCTCGACACGCTCCCGCCCGACTCCCTCGCTTGCAAAGCTCCCGCTCGATTTGCTCCAGCCCGACACGCTTGACACGCTCCCACCCGACTCGCTCACACTTGACATGCTCCCACTCGACTCGCTCCCGCTGGACTCGCTCCCGCCCGACTAGCTCGACCGAGACGCCCACTCCCGCCCAACTCGCACGACTCGCTCGACTCACGTGTGCATATACTCAGAAATTCATTTATGTACCCAGAAATTCATTTATGTACTCAGAAATTCATTTATGTACTCATAAATTCATGTACACTTATTTTAGTTACGATGGTTCGATCAGAGAGGGAACGAGAAGATGAGGAAATGATCTTAAATATAATTGGTCAAGCTGTGCCCGAGCAGCCACAAAACGAAGAAGTACTCAACAGGGAGGCTGATAACTTCCTCAACATGGAAGGTGATGGGCAAGAACATGTAGAAGAGAAACCAATTGCCTAGGAAAGCAACGATGTGCAACAACAAGAGGTATAATGATGGCCCTCAAGATTTGCATCCTGACTTTTCTTCAGGAGTTTTAATATATTAATAGTAGTTTTTCCATTCTCCAGGTTCCTTCATCTTCGAGCTCCAAGAAGCGTCAAGGGAAATGCAGGACGAAGAAGGCCCTAGAGGGTTGCTTCATCATAACAAAAGTCGATGATGCTGGGAAACCTGTGGCTCCGGAACATATCATGACCAAATTGGTGAACCATATTGGAGCTCTTGTCAGGGATCACATTCCAATAAGCATTCCGTATTGGAAAGCTGCTGATGCTCCTCCAGCTCTGGCACCTGAAGTATTGGAAGGTGATGACGGGAATGCTGAATAGGCACCGGTCGTGCGGGAAGATGTGGTCGCAGACATGGACAAGGATATGATTTGGAAACAAGTGTTAGCTCACTTTGCATTCCCGAACTTGAATGAAGACCAGCTGGCAACAATGCGTTATTGGGCGATGCAAGAGGGTGCAATTGCCTTCTAGTCGTACAAGAAGCGTCTGACCAGAGACTACATTAAGAAGTGGACTACACCAGATTTCCAACAGAAGGGATTGGGGAAGTTAAGAGGTCACTGGGATGCATTTGTGCGGCACAAGGAATTGGTAGATGCCATCAAGATGATTGAAACCAACACTGTCAATGCACGTAAGAAGAAAGAATTTCATACGCTCGGGCCCGGAGGTTACAAGGTCATTCCCAAATGGGATCGGGAGGAACAAGAACTAGTATCTAGAAGAATCATACCCGCAACTCTGGATTGGGCCGAGCGGGCAAAGTATTATTATTTTGCACATGGTGGCAAGCTCAATCCCGAAGATGGATCTTTGTTACCAGGCGATCAACTAAGAGAGATAGCTGCAAGGCTAGTTGAGTTAATACGGCAAGCGGCGGAAGGATCTTTCATGCTTGATAGAGAGAATGACGAGCTTACTATGGCACTAGGTATAAGAGAACACCCTGGACTTTGCAGAGGTAAAGGTGTTATTCCATGGAAATATACATTTCAGGAGCACATTTATTCCTACAAAAGTCGTCAAAGAACTAAGGAACAACATGCACAACAGATACGAGAGCTGCAATAGCACGTCTATACGAATGAGAAAAAAATGGAAGACATCATCGACCAGCGTGTGGTGCTTGCTCTTAGCAAGCAATCAAGTGAGCAAGCACCTGCAGCTTCAGGGCCGCATCATGATGAAGTCAGCCCATCCAACAAGCGTAAAAGTAGCGTTGCTTCCCCAGAAGCAGCTCCAACCGCCACAAAAGCAGCTGCCCCGTTAGAACAACGCCGCTACCCCGTGGACGACATCACTGCGAGGTCCGCATGTACGGTGTGGCTGAGGTACCACAGCCAGGGGATATATTTTTAAACATCGATTATTCCAGTCACGGGTGCGCCAAAGTTTTTGTGGATCGAGTGGTTGATACTTGGGATGACCTCGACTTGGAGTTCCCGGAAGCTGATGAGGCAAATACTCTAGGGGAAGTAGTGCACAGTTAGATTTGGTGACCCAAGGATCTCATAAATATAACGGAAGAGAACACAACAGCAGTCCAAGATCAGCTACCACCTTCACCAGCTAGAAGGGAACACAGCAGCAGTCTAGAACATGATGCAACTAACGGGGGCAGTCCAGAACATGCTACTTCTCCTCCAAAGAAGCAGGGTTCCAAACGAGGACATCCTTCTCGTCCTCCAAAGATTACGGGTTCTAGACGAGGACATCCTCCTCCTCCTCCTCCAAAGAAGCAGAGGATACCCAAGGAGAAGCCACCTCCACCAATATTATCTTACGAGAAGACACAAGAAGAATTGGATGCGTCAGTGCAGGAGGAGTTGTATAGACAAATATTCAAAAATAAGACACCTGCACTTGAGAAACCATTTGACATGTACAAATTTCATCACTCCACAAAAAAATGGAGGAAGAAAAAAGGAAAAAGCCGCAGCAACCTATGTTTCTGACTATGATCGCATGACGCTCAAATTCCAAAAAGCCAATAAGGCGCAGAAAGTTGGGAAAATTGTTCCATAACTAGGGAGCCAATCAAAGCGATATGTCCCGAACCTAAAGGTGCTGTCAGATGCGGAGCGTGGATTGCTTAAATTTGGTTTGGACACAAAACTGACACCTGCTCAAATTCTAGGCACTACTGAAATTGAAAAGCACCCAGGGTCAGGTAGACGTGATTATGTGCCTGAGATGCCGCTTGTCTGGGAGAGATTGTTGTAGGACCTTCCAACTGGGATGTATGCTCTGCATAAATGGCACATGCAAA
The DNA here is from genome assembly GCA_036936925.1 of Cenchrus fungigraminus. Lineage (NCBI taxonomy): Eukaryota > Viridiplantae > Streptophyta > Magnoliopsida > Poales > Poaceae > Cenchrus > Cenchrus fungigraminus. The sequence goes on along the minus strand of CM072769.1, from coordinate 72,487,180 downwards.
CGGCGGGACAGGGGGTTGAATACCTCGAAGTTAAAATTGAAGACCAACATTTTTTCTGAGGTCGCACCACTTTCAATATTCCCATGAAGGAGTTCTGGTTCCTATTCAATATGGATGCAGTGGACATCTCCTTCGTCACATGCTGGGTTCTGTAAGTATTTGTTGTACCATAATCTTAGAATCACCGCTCTAGCCATTTTCTATAGTACCTGAACTTGTTTTTTTTTTTGTATCATGCATCATGGAGATGGAAGCTTGCCGGAGGCTTGGAATGCACGACATCGGCTTCATGGATCCTACCATGCTAAACGAGACGCTTGTCCGTGATTTCCCTACGCCTACTGTGGAGAACTTATTCACATTTCTGGACAGGCAATGCTTCAAGGACTGCATACTTATTCCATACAACTGCCAATGAGCAATATTTTTCTCAACTCTTTATCTTTTAAAAAAATACATTCAATATTTCAATTAACTGATTCTTCCCTAAAATGTATTGGCAGCTTCCACTAGATTCTCATTATTATTATACCTGATTTAAGTCTTGCCCACGTCTTTGACTCTATTGGTGGATATAGTCAATGGTACGAATCTCTCGTAGAATTGTTTAACGCTGCATGGGATATGATCCGTGTAAAGTGGGGGGGGGGCCTTGAAAGAGAAACTTCAATTCTACCCTGATTTCCCGGTACGTGTTTTCTTCGCTGATCTCGTGTCATATTTCTCAATACAAGTTAACAAATATATCTTAACTTTTATTTTCACATATGTGCAGTGCACGAAACAGCCACGCGGTACCAATCTATGCGGATTCTATGTATGTGACTTCATTCATCACTTTGCAAGTGGTAGCTTCGGCTCCTTCAGTGATAAGACGCGTACACAAAAATGCAGACAAACATATCCCTAGTTCTTATTGTTCATACAGTTTTTTCTAACAATCAATAACTTCTTTTGTAGATTGCTAACATCAAGGAAGGATTACTCGAGACGCAAAGAATCCGGTTAATTCAAGAACAACTCTGCGGATTTATTCTAAACGAGGTGATTAATTCCGCAGGAGAGTTTCATACCGGTGACTCAATGGTAACAGTGAGCAAAGAAAACACTGCTAGCATTACTAATGAAGCTCAGCAAAGCACCGACAAGAACAAGGACAAAGACATCGATAAAGAAGGATCTTCTTCTAAGGACAAGAACAAGGAGGGCGAGAAAGAAGCAACTTCTGCTAAGGATAAGAAGAAGGAGGTCGAGAAAGAAGCAACTTCTTCTAAGGCTAAGAAAAAAGATGTTGAGAAAGTAGGAGCTTCTTCTAGGGTCACTACCAGAGCACATCAACGACGAGGAGGGGCTTAAAATGATCAAGATGTTACTCTTCTAACATTTGATTCTATGTGTGTGTATATATATATATATATATATATATATAATGTCATATTATATATGCACAAACGACTTTATAACGCTGCGTATTTGATTAGTATAAATGAACCAAACAAATACGCCTAAATACGTTCAAATACGAAACAAACTAAAAAGAAATGAAAAAAAGGAAAATTACGAAAAACACATTAGTACCGGTTGGGGATACCAGCCGGTACTAATGTGGAGGCCACCACGTCGCCCGGGGGAGGCCACATTAGTACCGGGTGGTGTCCCCAACCGGTACTAATGTGATATTAGTACCAGGTCAGGAGAACCGATACTAATGTGGCCTCCACATTAGTACCGGCTGGACTGTACCGGTTCCAAAACCGGTACTAATGGGGTTTTAGAACCAGTACAAAAAGTCCCTTCCCTAGTAGTGTTGGGAAGAAGCGGCACCGGCTACTGCTGCGCGCCTGATTTGTAGGAGGAGAGTAGTGGGGAAGGAGAGAGCCGGAGATGGCGTCGGGCAAAGAATGGAGGATACGACTTCATTGCGACAGCGGTGGACGGTGGCGGCGGCACGGCATGCTGTCGGTGGATTATATATTATCGCTGAACTCTGGTTGGTGGTGGAGGGATTGGAAGCGCACAGCCGCACGGGTGGGATGAGCCATTGTCTCTTCGTTGCCTTGATCCTTTAATCTATAGTGCTGACTCTTGATCTTCCATGCGCTGAGCCGCTGAGGGGTGGGGGTTTTGATCTCTTCATCTGCAGTGTTGATCTTTTAATGTGCCTGACTCTTGATCTCCCCTCGGGAGGCACTGGGGTTTTGTGGGGGCAGCGGTAGCGCGGGGTGGGAGCCGGCGGGGGGATGTGTTTTAATTGTTGATGATGTAAGCGTGGCGTGGCAGGCTGAGAGTTCATAGAATTCCTTAGTGAGGATCACAAATATAGTTTTGTATGATGATGCTCGACGTATGGCGACCTATTCAATATGTCAGTAAAAGAAGATGCGATCACTCACAAGGTAGTGCGACAACTAAGGACGATTGCAGCCTGAGAACGCGAGAAGGGGATCGGAAGCGAGCCAGCAGAGGCGAGGAGATACCAGCCGAAGATGGGATTGGATCGTTGGAAGCGAATCCAACGCTTCAGCAAAAACAAACCCCGCAGAACTGGAAGGGCAATGCGACCGGAGCAAGGCAGGCGGAGATTTTATTATAGTCAAAAGGAAAAACTTCAAATTATTACCATTAAGTATAGCGAAAGTGCAGATAACTTCTTTAAACTTAGTTATTTGATTCAACTTACTCCATAATGCAATTTACTATTTTTATTTCTCTATACAAAAGTTAAATTTTAATTCGAAACTTTGCAACATGGTAGTGGACATCAAAATCTATATTAAAAACTATTTTATAATTTTTTCATCGTTAGTTTTATATAATTTTGTATCTCAAAAGTAAATTTCATTATTGAATATACTACCCTATAAAAATAATAATGACCAATTCGTGATATATTATATTAAGGTGTCTTATGTTGTCTGCTACTATCTTGCAAATTTTTAACTTCAAAACTTCACTTGTGCATGAAGAAAAAAATATGTTAAGAAATAAATTGAACCAAATGGTACAGTTTAAGGGGTGAATTAAAAAAATGCTTTACGAGCTATCCAAACTTTGATTATATTTGAGGGGAGTAATTTATAATTTTTCATAGTCAAAACACAGAGGAAGGCAGGTCGAGTCGAAATCGTTGTGGGAAATGTAAGCCGAGTCCTACCCACCACGGTGGAAAGTTTTTCCAATCAGCTGTTTTAAGAGTCCGAGAGTTCGCCTCAAATCTAATGTCATAATTCCATCTCAATTATTTGTAAAATAGATTTTAAAATTGTGTGTAAATCAAGGTCATCAATATCTAATCTTTATCTTTACCTAATATTAAAGCAAGAATTGTTTCTACCCAAAATTTCGTCCGTCGTTACCACACTGAGTCGGAATCGGTATTTAACCCTCAAAACGACGAAGAACTGGGTCAAAATCGCTGTGAACCGGACGTCTGATAAAAAAACAGAAAGACCGAGATGTTAAAAAAACCGGACGTCTCGGTATGCTGTGTCGGTGGGCTGGGTCGGTGGGCTCGCGAACCGGGGCTCCAAATCTTCGCGTGAAGATTTCCCTCCCACAAACAGGCTAGCAATACAATTATGATTATAACCACAATAAAATTTAAATACTCCATACAATAAAATAGGGGATTGTTTCTTGACTGTTGCTCCTGGCTACACTCACGCTCGCTCAGGTGATGGTCTGTTTTCAATTGGTTCGCTAACTTGTTAAAAATTTATTCGCATTTTTTTCTGTGTATATTTGATTTGGAGTAAAAATGATTAATTCTCTTATAATGATAATTATTTTCTATAATCGATATGTGAACTAAAATATAAACAAATGGTTTTAATTTTTCTCTTGGATCCAACATATGTCATCGACAAGTGGGTCCTCAAACATCTGTACGTTAACTTTTTATGTGTCATATGTCATTGATAGGTAGAGTTATCACGACACGTTTATGCTAGGAAGGCGCGTGGGTGGTGGGGATGATGGTGTGGCGGGGGAAGATGGGGGTCGTGGTAGACGACAACGGGTGAGGTTGGGATAGGGCAGGCACAACGGTGAGGTTGGGAAGGCGCCGGGTGGTGGGGATGAAATCGTGACAGGAGTGGACGATGGCAAGGCTGAGGAGGTGCGGATGATGGCACACATGGTCGAGGTGGCGCGGGTGCAATGAGAACGACGTCATGGTCAGGCAGATGACAATGGGGTTGGAGAGGTCGTTGCGTGGGTGGTGGGGATGAATTTGTGGCCGAGGAAGGTGGGGGTCATGGTGGATGATAACAGATGAGGTTGGGATGGCGCAGAAGTAACTATGAGGTTGGAAAAGCTCGAGGTGGTGGGGATGAAATCGCGACAAGAGTGGGTGATGGCGAGGCTGAGGAGGTGTGGACGATGGCATGCATGGTAGAGGTGGCGCAGGTGTGATGAGAAAGACGGCATGGTCAGGCAGATGACAATGGGGTTGGAGAGGTTGTTGCGTGGGTGGTGGGGATGAATTTGTGGCCGGGGAAGGTTGGGGTCGTGGTGGACGATAACAGATGAGGTTGGGATGGCGCAGACGTAACTGTGAGGTTGGAAAAGCTTGAGGTGGTGGGGATGAAATCGCGACAGGAGTGGACGATGGCGAGGCTGAGGAGGTGCGGACGATGGCATGCATGGTCGAGGTGGCGCAGGTGTGATAAGAAAGACGGCATGGTCAAGCAGATGACAATGGGGTTGGAGAGGTGCGGACGATGATAGGCAAGATCAGAGTGGTGCGAGGATGAAAAGAACAACACTGCGATTGGAGGAAGACGAAGTCGAGTAGACGAAAGCGAGGTTGGGGGAGGTGCAGATGACGGTGGGCGAGGTCAGGGTGCCGTGGTCGCGACAGAGACGACAACAAGGTCAGGGAGGCATGAGGCAGCGAGGTTGATGGCACGGTGGAGGATGGTGTCACGAGGAGGGTGGATCGCAAGCGAGCAATGTTTGCTCCAACGACAACCGAGGTTAGGGTGGCATTGGAACGACAACGAGGCCAAGGTAAACCACGACGATGTTAGTTGGAGGACGTGTGAACGACAGTGAGTGAGGTCAGGGTGTGGCGTGGGCGTAAGAGTAACAACAACACGATCGGGAAGGGCGAGACATAGACGATGATGAGACCGAGGGTGCTGGGAGGTTGGGGAGGTGCAGATGATAGCAGGATGGCACGACGCAATGGGGATGACGACGAGACGACGATGGTGTGAGCAATATTTTTTCCCGTTACAACGCACAAGCATTATTGCTAGTAATATTAAAGTGCGGTTGTTTCTTTCAACCGCCAGGTAGTTTTCAAAAAATATCTCTTCACGTTTCCCTAATCAACCTGCAATTCTGATTTCAGCCCTTCCGCCAAAACTTTTTGTACGTGGTGGTCCAATCCGGCCCCTGTCCCTCAGTGTTCCTCTTAAGGTCTCGTTTGGTTAATTCGGATCGGGCCTGATCCAGGTGGAAAGCAGCGGGCTGATTCCAAACCAGGCCCATGACAAAATTGCCGTTCGGTTTGGGCCGGCTGTGGAATTGAAACGGAGTGGGAATCCCCTTTCTTAAAAGCTCAGCGCCTTTGAAGCTCTCTTCGCACTCCATGGCTGACGTGTCGCGCAGCCGTGAGTTCGGACGTTTTGCGAAAAAGCTCTCTGGTTTACTAGAAATCGCGAAACGGCCCATCAAGTCCATATCGCACAATACCACGTTCATATATTTTGTGGCCAAGCCCTCAAGCTAAACTTTATTTCTACGCAAAGAAGAGATGATGTCGTTTTTACATACACCCCGAGCCAGTTTTACGAAAACCCCCTCCCACCACCCTACCCCCAGCTAATACCCCCTCCCCCGCGCGCCCGTCCTGAACCCTAGCCCGCCCCTAGGCCTGGGCAAAATACCCGATACCCATTACCTGTACCTGAATTACCCGAACCCGAACCCGAATTACCCGAACCCGAGGTACCCGATCTCAAGTTCGGATAGTGATTGTGATTACCCGAAATTAGTTTGGGTAATTCGGGTAATACACTCCGGTACCCAAACTACCCGAACTACCCGAAATTTGACTTTGTCTTTGTATTTATTCACGTGTTGTTAGTTGAACACTTGAAATTGTCACTTTATTAGAATATAATTCTCTTAATTTGAACAAGTGACTATAATATATTATTATTCTCAACTTGTAGTTGAAATTCAACACAAACTACTAGTCTATACAAAATTCTGTGTGTTTGAGTGTATACTGTGATTATAGATTTCGGGTAAATTGGGTAACCCGAACCCGATTTTTGCGGGTACCCGAATTTGCGGGTAGTGCTTTTCTGAAGCTGATATCGGGTAATGAGAATCATTACCCGAATTTCTCAAAACCCGAATTACCCGACCCGAACTTATAGGGTAACCCGAACGCCCACCCCTACCCGCCCCTTTCTCCTCCTCCCCACCGCCGCCCTCTCGCTCTCCCTGCTCTCCTCCTCCTCCTCCGCCGCCCCGTCCGCTCCTCTCCTCTCCTCACCCGCCATCGCGATGCCCAGAGGCCGCTCCGACCACCCACGGCGTCACGTGTGTAGCGCTGGAGCTCCGGAGGCCGGATCCGCCATGCATCTCCCGTTTTGTGCCCCCTTCCTCTCCTCCCTCGCGTGCTTCCAAAATCAATCACAGTTCAACCCTAGCTCCATTTGTTCCTCTCTTGCCTTTCTCACTTCTCGCCGCCGCTGCCGCCGTTCCTTCTGCTCGTCTACACGCCTCTCCTTCTTGCCCCGCTTGGCAGACCGGAGCCCCTCAGGGATTGCTGTCGAATCCGCCGCCGCGTTGGTCTACCCGAGCAGATCCGCTCCACTCCCCTCCTCCACAGGTAACCCAAGCGCGACGGGAGATTGTTGTCGGCACAGGAGCAGGGGGACCGGCTGACCCAGCATCTCCAGTGAGAGGAGTATCTCCCTATCCTCGGACTCCAAGAAGAGGACCTTATTCTCGCGCTCAGGTATTGCAGTTCTTTCCCCCAAATTCCATCGCTGTTCCTTTCTCTTTCATCATGTGTAAAGAACTGGATCTTTATAGGTCGGCATTTGTGTTGTTGGTGGCAGTAACAGTTTTTGGTATTTATCCTCTTTTTTAGATCCTCTAGATCCGTCTTCTTGCAGTTTGGAAATTGTAATCTTGTGTTAATTTTCTTTTTTTTCACTTGCAAATTCACAAATTGTCTATATCTAACCCATTCCTTCCTTGATGTGCAATCAATGCTATGTTACAGGTATTTTGTTGGAGTTGGAGGGGTCTTTTGTTGGAGTTGGAGATGTCGGCTGAACTTCTCTCGTGCTCATGAAGAAGATGGACTTGGTAAGCTGGAGATAATGTCAGATGTTTGCAACTCCTATAATGATTGCTTCGGTTTCGTTAGTGTCTTTCTCTATGCAAGCTCAGTCTGAAACTGTGAGCTCATGTTTGTGAAGTACTACACCTTTAGTCCATTGTTGAGATGTGTTCAAGATTAAAAAAAAGAAGTCCATTTTTTAGCTAACCAACGCCACATAAACTATCAAACATACTGTTTTCCTTGTGCCTGCAGTGAGGGTCGCTGACTGAAGTAGCAGGGTTTAAGATTAGATGGGTTAGTGCCTTCTTCCATGATCATTTTTTAGTTTATATGATATTGGTGTGATTTAGCCAATCAAGTCATTTACTGAATCAAAACTTTTTCTCCTCAAGAGTTCAGTATGTGCTCCTAACTGACCACTCTCGGTGGTGGCTTTGATTACTTTGACGCGCAATAGTAGTTTATTTGTTCCATTCGATTTACACTTTTAGAAGAAAGTATCACACTGGAAAGGGGACGAGTGTGTATAATAAGCCATAAAAAATCAGCACCACATTTTAATTACTATTGTCCAGTTTAACCATAAGAAGCATTAGTGCATTACTGCTTCCTAATTTTGGTAGCCTGAAATGTGGCAAGAGGATGTGGATCCCTTGAGTGGCCTTGCTTCCGAATTTTGGCATGCATTACTGCTGTCTAATTTTGGACTGAAATGTAGCAAGAGGAAGATGCAGTTCCCTTCAGTAGCCTTGCTTCCGAAGTTTGGTATATCTTGACATATGACAAGACTTTGGTTGCTATTGCAGATGTACCTGATAATTCCTCCACAAGGACACATAAAAGAACTGCAAAGAAAAGGTTATCTCCAGCAGCAAGCTCTTTTTATACTTCTGCCATCTGATTGTCAAGCGTAGAAGTTATATCTTTACTTCTAGGTCTCATCCATCCCATAATAAGAAAATTGCTAAGAAGCTCTTTAATGGTGAAGAAACTGGAGGTGATAGCGGTGTAGCCAACTCTGATCAGAAACTTAGTTGTAGCTGTTGGGGGTGCGCCTTAGGATACCTAAGGCTAGGGACCCCCATGTGTATAAAAGAGGCCCAAATAAGGGGTATAAGGGCGTATTTGTAAGGGCCAAGGACCTGATTATAACATCCAGGGACTCAATGGTAATAGTTAAGGACCCAAATGTAATATTCAAGCCCACCGATGGAAATAATATAAACAGCCACCTCCTCTCTCCTAGGGTTTGAAGGGGAGGGTGCCTCCTCTTCCTATAAATAGGACCCAAGGGGTGGAGGAGGGAGAGGCTCCTCTTCCGATAAATAGGACCCAAGAGGTGGAAGAGGGGAGAGCTTGGCCTTTGTGTTCATTGGTTTCTTGTTCAATTGTCTCAAGTGCTTTCATCATTCCTCCCTTTATGGCTGTTTGGGATTTCCTAAATCCCAACAGTGGCGCCCACCGTGGTCTCGCACGAAATAAAATTCACGATTACCATGACAGAAAAAGAGATTTCAAGAATCGAAGGATTCCATTTAGTCGTAAAAGTCTAGAAGTTTTCATTGAGCACCCTCGGAATCTCAGAATAAAAAAATTTCAGAATCTCAAAATTTCGGAATCTCAAAAGAAGAAAAATTTTGGAATCTCAGAAGAAGAAAAATTTTGGAATCTCAAAAGAAGAAAAATCTGGGAATCTCAGAAGAAGAAAAGTCTCGGAATCTCAGAAGAAGAGAAATCTTGGAATCTCAGAAGAAGAAAAATCTGGGAATCTCAGAAGAAGAAAAGTCTCGGAATCTCAAAAGAAGAGAAATCTCGGAATCTCAGAAGAAGAAAAGTCTCGGAATCTCAGAAGAAGAAAAGTCTCGAAATCTCAGAAGAAGAAAAATCTCGGAATCTCAGAAGAAGAAAAATCTCAGAACTTAGAAGAAAAATCTTGGAATCTCAGAAGGAGAAAAATCTTGGAATCTCAGAAGAAGAAAAATCTCGGAATCTCAGAATACGAAAAAAGTTCACGATTACCATAGCCAAAAAATTTCTTCCAAAATTCGAAAGTGCTAGACATTATATTTGTCGCTGGTGTGATCTTTCCATCACCCCTGGAGGTGATTTCTCAAAATCTCAAAATCTTGAAATCTCAAAACCTCGGAATCTGAGAGAAATCTCAAAATCTTAGAATTTGAGAGAAATCTCAAAATCTCAGAATCTCGGAACGAGAAAAATTTCGGAATATCAGAACGAGAGAAATCTCGAAAATATCAGAATCTTGGAACACGAAAAAAGTTCACGATTACCATAACCAAAACATTTCTTCCAAAATTCGAAAGTGCTAGACATGATATTTGTCGCTGGTGTGATCTTTCCATCACCCTAGGAGGTGATTTCTAAATCTCGAAATCTTAGAATCTCGAAATCTCAGAATCTCAGAATCTGAGAGAAATCTCAAAATCTCAGAATCTCAGAATTCGAGAGAAATCTCAAAATCTCAGAATCTCGGAACGAGAAAAATCTCGGAATCTCAGAACGAGAGAAATCTCGAAAATATCAGAATCTTGGAACACGAAAAAAGTTCACGATTACCATAGCCAAAACATTTCTTCCAAAATTCGAAAGTGCTAGACATGATATTTGTCGCTGGTGTGATCTTTCCATCACCCTAGGAGGTGATTTCTCAGAATCTCAAAATCTCAAAATCTCAGAAATCTCAGAATCTCGGAATCCGAGAGAAATCTCAAAATCTCAGAATCTCGGAATCCGAGAGAAATCTCAAAATCTCAGAATCTCAGAACGAGAAAAATCTTGGAATCTCAGAACGAGAGAAATCTCGAAAACATCAGAATCTCGGAATATACACAAAAAAAGTTCACGATTACCATAGCCAAAACATTTCTTACAAAGATCGAAGGTACTAGACATGATGTTTGTTGCCCGTGTGATCTTTTCATCACCCTAGGAGGTGATTTCTCGAAATCTCAGAATGAGAGAAGTCTTAGAAACCTTGAAATCTGAGAAATCTCGGAAATATCAGCATCTCGGAAATCTTGGAACCTCAGAACAGATGATTTCTAGGAATCTCAAAAATCTCGGAAATCTATAAATCTCGGAAATCATAAAATCTCAGAAATCTTGAAATCTCGGAAATCTCGAAATCTCAGAAACCTTTGCCCACTCGTTTGGTTTTCTTGTTTCTATGAAAACTTCTGGTTATTTTTGTACTTGGGGTTTATGATCTTTCATGTTTATAAACTTCCTAATTTTTGTGAACCTCGACTAGAGAAAAGAGATGTTTTCTAAGCAAATATTTGCGTTTTTAGCCTATTCCAACAAGAGTCTGGTTTGTTGAATATTCCTTGAAAGGTTCTTAACCTCGAGTAGGAAAACAGTAAGAAAACAAAGATTCCCACGACAAAAATTTTTTTTTTCAAAGATCGAAGGTACTAGACATGATTTTTGTTGTAGGTATGATCTTTCCATCACCCTAGGAAGTGATTTCCTAGAATCTCAAGAATCTCGGAATCTCAGAATGAGAATCTCGGAATCTCGGAACAAGCAAAATATCAGAATCTCAAACTCTCAAAATCTCGGAATGAGAAAAAATCTCAAAATCCTAGAACAAGTGAAATCTTGTAATCTTGGAGTGAGCAGCCTGCAGGAAACAAAGTTCACGATTACCACAAACAAAAATATTTTTCGAAAGATCAAAAGTGTTGGGCATGATTTTTGGCATTACCATTTTCACCTCATCACCCTCGGTGGTGATTTTTATCACTTTTGAGCAACACATTCTTCTCCTTGATTCCCGAGCTTCAACTGTTTGCAAATTTTCAGTTGTGATTGTGTTTACTTTTTCAGGAATGTGGACGAGTTCGTGAATCAGCGCAAAAGAGGAATTCTGGAATCTCGGAACCTCGCAACCTCAAGCGGAAACTCATAAAATAATAGTATACTTATTATCTATGCTAACTCCTATGTTCGCAGGCTGTATCTTTCAAAAATACACAATTTATTCATACTTTCATATTCTCATCTCCTTTAGAAGTTTTTGCTATGTTTAAAATTTTCTCTAGAGCCCTAGAGGGGCCACACTGAGAAATTTTTTGCCTATTCCTTAGAAATTTTTTGCTAACCTGCAGGACTTCACCAATATGAGTATTCCTTTGCTAGTAAAACTAATTTACGCAATTATGTGATCATTTTTGCACCACGTGCACATCCAATTATTCAAGCTCTCCAGAATATTGTTAACACTTTAGAACATAAGTCGCTTTCACTAAAAAATTCCCCCATAGAGCTAAGTGCAAAGTTAATAGTCGAAGCAACCAAGAGTTGCTATATCGACTAAAGCTGAAGGTAAGTCCACAAAAGCTTTCGATCAAGCTTTTGTCGACTTATCTCTTTATTTGTGATCCTATTATGCTTCTGATCGAAACATCCTTCAAAAAATACCGATGCTTTCTCCTTTGCAGGTATATTGGTTTTCATCAAATTGGAACATGATACTTTGGTTCAGATACACATTTGGATTTCATCATCCATTGGAATTATCTCAACACTTAGTTTTCATCATCCATTGGAATTATCTCTATGGATTAATGGATTATTATGAAAAGAATGGCTCTCAAACCACCAAGTTATAATCTTTGGAAGCTAATCAAGGAAATTCTGGACACTATTCTGTTGAACATTCCCCTCTATTATGAGATAAATCTATGCACATCCAAGTATTTTCATTCATATGCATCAGCATGCATCAAAAGCATTGCATTGCATGAGTTATTCTCAGTTTTACTTTGAGCCAAAGGCAACGGGAAGTTGCGGCCATATCCCAAAAAAGTGTGGTTACCCAGAAAAACAACGAGGCCAGAAGGCAACGGGAAGTTGCGGCCATATCCCAAAAAAGTGTGGTTACCCAGAAAAACCACGAGGCCAGGATGCAACGGGAAGTTGCGGCCATATCCCCAAAAGAGCGTGGTTATCCCAAAAAACCACAAGGTCAGGAGCAACAATAAGTTGCGGCCATACCCCAAAATTTCGATCAAGGCCCAGAGAGGGCAACAATAAGTTGTATGGACTGAGTTCCAAAGTTTATCATTATGACCCAATAGAGGCAACAATAAGTTGTATGTGCTATTTTCTAAAAACTAGGGGGCCTCGAGGACAATAGTTTGTTGTGGTCATATTTTCGAACTAAAAAAAAAAGATGCTTGGGGCTGTGACTCCACGGCATTCCAACTATCCGCATTCGTCCACAAAACTCATCAACTTTTCTTTTCATTGCTTGTTTCTCTCCACCAACTCTGGAAATATTATAACTCAAGGTTTCTTAATATCTTGTGATATAGATTTACTGCCTTATGTGAGTTTCGAAAGATATGAAAAAAATATTTTTGAACTCGAGGATAAGGAAAGTTTCCAGAACATAATCTTGAGAGCACGTGTGACCCTAGAGGATGTTATGTTTGAAGTCCCCGTGTTTCTTGAACTTTTTCCTTTCAGGATTCAAGATTAGCAAATCGCGCAGATTCCATTCGGAGATTTTGTAAAGTTGTGGTTTTATTTTGAGTTTCAAATCCAGAGTCTATGATTTACGGAACGCATGCAGCAATAGCCTGGATCTCGTCCTCGTTATTAGTGATAGAGGAGTTTCTCAGAATCTTAACTCACAAGGCTGTGGGAATCACCTGTTTCCTTGCTTGAATATGACCCTCGGAGAAGTAAAGTCCCCGAGCAACCTCTGTTTTCTTTGTTTTTTGAGATCTTTCAGGAAAAAGATCAGTTTTATGAATCTGAGAAGTTTCAGGAATCTAAGAAGTTCCGGGAATCTGAGGGTTTTTGGAATTTAAGAAAAAGGAAGGATGCTGAATGCTGAATTTTCAGGATCCATTCTCATCTTTGAAGCCCACCAAAGGAGTCTTTAAGGATTTCTGTTTATGACTTTCAATTCCAAAAATCTAAAGTTCACAAATGTATAAGGCAACATTCGCAAAACTCTGGACTTTTTATGATGCCTAGATGGTTGTGTTTCCCCTAGATCCTTAACGTCGAGCAGCTCAGAAACTCAAGTCTTGTCAGACAGGAATTGTATACATCAAAAAAAATGTCGTTGCATGACATCTGAAGCCAGTCAAGAAGAAGCAGTTATTTTGTTTGGATATTTTTCTCTAAGTCAAGCCAACCTCAGAATCTCTGGAAATCAAGAATTACGACAAGCAACCCTCAAGGGAAAACTGAACCTCTCCGCGGTCAGCACCGAGATGTGCTGCAAGTGCCGAACCTAGCAGCTAAGAGAATATGGATTTTTTATATGCCCAGTTCAAGGAATTCTAGAAAATACTTGTGTGCTTTCCGCTCGAGTTTGACATCATACTGAAGAAACAAAAACAAGTTTTCCTACTAGAGGCTGGTTATACCTCGAATATGCAAAACTACGGAACTAAACTTCGAAGCAGCTTACAAGCTTTCTCAGATAAGTATCCACCTATCTTTAATATATAGTCAAAATTTGTTTCTTTTTAATGTTTCTGCTAATTTTATGTAACATGCAAGATATACTAACTAGTAAGAAATATCATACATTTTACTAAGACATCTGGTACAAACTCTCTCTATGGCATAAAATAACTCGTTTTCACAGTGTTTTACGCGCACTCACATATACATATAACCAATGGTCATCATCAATGCTCGGAATTGCACACTTGCTTTTTTTAGCTTGCTCCTTACTAGCCAATTGATTACAAACTAATATTAGCTTATTAACAAATTACTTGTTAACTGGCAGCTCTCTTTTTGCTCGAGGCACCTTTTCAGTTTTGGAGAAAAAGCTTTTAGGCCCAAGCGGCTCATTATCGTAATCTATGAAACCCTCGATTTAGCATTTCTGGAAACAACAGCGCAAGGGGCTCGCCCCCGGAATCTTTGTCAACCTCGACATCATTACCTACCTCTACAACGGCTCAAGGGGCTCACCTCCGGAATCTCTATCGACCTCGGCATCGCCTCAAGGGACTCGCCCCCGGAATCTCCCTCGGCACGACCATCAACCTCCGCATCATCCTCAACCTCAAGTTTTCCATTACGTCAACTTGAAGGGCTGAACCAGACTACTTCCACTACATACAGAGCTTCTCTCATGAACACCAGCCAAGAGGGGTGGGGGTGTACTGGTGAACCAGTCCATCCTAGTTGTCTGGTGCTCATGAGAGAAAGCATGAAGATGTTGAAGCTAACTTCGGCGGCGACAACGTCAACTCTTGAACAAAGGTCTCCAGAACAAGGCTTGAGAATGAAGTCACATATCAAAGTTCATCATTCAAGGCACTTAGAGACATGTGATTTGGAGTTAGAACATGTAAATCCGAGAATGTGCATACTCTTTTCTCCATGCTCTTTTTTCCCACTGGGTTTTTGGGATGGAGTTTTTAGCGAGGTGCACACGGAAAGGTTGTAGAGGACATTCCTTTTACAATCAAAGTCTAAGTTGTGTTGGACCTCTTTTAAACAGGAACAACTATTAGGTCTTGTTGTACCGGTCAAGACCAAATAGTTGAGGGGCTACTGTTGGGGTTGCGCCTTAGGATACCTAAGGCTAGGGACCCCCATATGTATAAAAGAGGCCCAAATAAGGGGTATAAGGGCGTATTTGTAAGGGCCAAGGACCTGATTATAACATCTAGGGACTCAATTGTAATAGTTAAGGACCCAAATGTAATATTCAAGCTCACCGATGGAAATAATATAAACAGCCACCTCCTCTCTCCTAGGGTTTGAAGGGGAGGGTGCCTCCTCTTCCTATAAATAGGACCCAAGGGGTGAAGGAGGGAGAGGCTCCTCTTCCGATAAATGGGACCCAAGAGGTGGAAGAGGGGAGAGTTTGGCCTTTGTGTTCATTGGTTTCTTGTTCAATTGTCTCAAGTGCTTTCATCATTCCTCCCTTTATGGCTGTTTGGGATTTCCAAAATCCCAACAATAGCATTTATTTGTCCTACCATTCTTTTGCATTGATCAGCTTAGTATGTTACTGCCTGGTTCACTTTATTTGTAATCCACGACCTATTGATTTTCTTTGAGATAAATGCTCCTGGTTTTGCATTATTGATTGTGCTGATGGGTGCTTCATCTTTGATCATTGTAGTCACATTTTGATATCTTGAAGATTCATTCAATGAGTAAACTTGATTGGCATTGATTTGGAAAAAAGATTGCTGAAAGGATGAATCAAGCTTTAGGAGAGAGTCAAACTTTATCTTTTTGTGTGGGACTCCCTGGTGATGATTGTGCTTGTGTTTTTTATTTTAGAAAATGAAATGAGAACATAGATATTCAAATTCAGAGATACATATATTCAGATTTAATTTGATTGAGTAGCAAATTCATATTTGTAAAGATTGTTGTTGGCACCATAGGACGCACAAAGCATGCCGAATGTTGTAGTCGTTCTTCAACCCTCACCCATGGTCAACTCTAATCCCCGTCTCCTACCCTCCGGATCGAACCCGAGGAGGCGATGCGCACGGGGCTGGCAGCGGCGCAGGAGGTGACAAGGCGGCGGCGCGAGGTGGCAGCTTGGCGCCGCGAGGTCACGGCGGCGTGGCGGCGCGGGAGCTGCTCGCCGTCCGTCTGATTCTCCCGGGTAAGTCTCCCTCTCTCCCGCCCTCTCCTTTTTTCCTCTCTCCGGTGGCCGGTGTGGGAGACGAGCTCGAGCGCGCGCGGGCCGCTAGCTTGGATCTTGAGGTTCTTGGTCTACTACTCTGCTTGGTTCTTGAGGTCGAGGCGGTGGCGCGATGTGGCGGCGACAGCGGGCGGCGCGGCACATCCTGACGTCGACTATATCTAGTTCGGCGTGCACCCTCTCCGCCGCCTTCTCACTAGCCGCTGCGAGCCGACGGCCACGACTCCGGCCGCTGTGGAAGAACAGGTCGGAGCGCCGCCCGCCGTTGCCTGTCCCTCTTGCTCTTCTTGCTTGTCCGGAGATCTGGGGCTTCACCCTGTGTGACCAACTGCTTCCTTCTGATAGTTTTGGGATCTGAGGGAGCTCGCCGCGTTGACCTCGGTTCGAGAGTTAGATCTGCGTCTCTTTGTTGCGTTACTGCAAATGCTGATGCTTTGCTATTTCTTGCAGGCCCCTGGCAAGGAGTTCACCCTGCATCTGCAAGGGTCTCGTCGGCGTGTCATTGGCTGATACGTCCTGCTGTAGCTCCTTCCCTCGTCGCTTAACTACCTTGGTATCATTCCCTGGAAGCCCGTAGTACTTGCTTGGGTTCACGACACCTCAAAGAAACAACTTTTCTTGCTGCAAATACACCAGAAAGGAGCTTATTTGGACGTCTTGCAGGACAATCCCGCATGTATGGTACATCTGATTGGAAATTTAAACATCGTGGCTGTGAAATGTTTGTCCCATCTTAAGTACCTTTTCCTATAATAATACTGCAAATTAAACATTACAGCTAAGTGTGTGGGCTTTGCAATTAATTTATTACATTGCATGAAGCATTACTGCACCAATGTATGCACTGTTAATTTGCGGCATAGTACAAGTACAACTAAATCATATACTTGTGTGTTATGCTGCTTCATTATAGAGGGACATTTTTTCCGGTAAATTAGATCTCCATTTTTCCGTGTCATGGTTAAACATGCTCTACTAAATACTAATTTGGTCAGCTGGGAGCCACTGGTAGTACCGAGTAGGCATTGTTTAAACAATATTCCTAAAATTGAGTTTTATTGGGTTGTAGACTGTAGAAATGATGATATTATAAACTGTCTAGAGTTGAAGGGCATGTGACATTCTTTTGCTACCTTTCTTCATGTTTTACTGATATGAAGATGTATGCTCTAAGTTCCGTTTTAATACCATGACTGTGTGTTTGCCATGTTCTGTATAGTCCTGGATTGTGCCATCTTTGAGAAGGAAGAGTAAACTTGAATGAATTACTTCTGTTACTGTCCTTTCATGAAACACAACATCAACATGTTTTTGATGTGCCTACATAGTTTGTGATATGAGTCAAATATAATCATTGTTCCTTTTCTGAATTATTAGCTATCATTTTATTAGTAACAGCAAAGAAAATTTCTGTTTTTCAAAGCATGAACAAATCCCTTCATAAATGATTCTTGGCATTTGAATGAAAACTTGCCTACCTTTCATATGGCCATCTTTTGACAATTTTTATTTGGAAAATCAAAATCGTGTATGCATTTTCTTGTTCCTTCCATGGCTGTAAGAATCATTCTATTTAAGAATTATTTGGCATAATTATTCTTGCTTCATCTTCTCTCACTGAATAAAAAACTGCTAGTCCACTACTCTGGCACGCTGCTGCCAAAAATAAAATAGAGAAGAGGTTTTCCTGAATATGAGGTGCTTGCATCAACAAGAACGCTTTCATAGATTCAGAAATGACAAACCTAACGTTGTCTGGCAGGAAGATGTGGACTTGATGAAGACATTTGCATGGATGCGTATTGGTTCTCAATCTCATGGCCACATATCTTTCCAAGTATGTAATAAGTTCTTTAAAAATATGTTATTTTTCTGTTTGCACCAATTACTAAATTAGTTTTTTTCTCACTAGATGGGACTGGTGAACCTAATGAAGAAGGATTGAATGATATGAACAGCCTCATAGATGTTGGATTAAACAAAGGTAATTCTTTTAAATTCCAGTGACTTGAATGTGAATTGGTGGCCACCATCAGCAATTTCTTCAGACTTTTTATGCTTCTAGTTTTCATCGTCTACTCATCAAATATTTGATTGACAACTGTGTTTATCAACTCCCAGATTGCAGACAGCATCAATATGTGTGCACATAGTTCTCTGGGGTATATTCAAGCTGGTGAAGCACATCAAAGAAAAGTATCGAAAGGAACCTGTGATCGTTGCTGAAAACGGTGGCAGTAACCAACTACAACCACCTGACGATGACACATAAATTTCTTTGCAGAACTAGTCAGCAACCAACAATTTTCTATTAGCTTTTGTGTAAAATGAGCTTGTGTTGTACTTGTACCTAAGCATGCAAGTGGGTACCCATTGGATCAACCAGTGGCTGACCTAAACAACCCATTAATATTTTTTTGGTGTTTTGGGTTACACTGACCCATAACAACACTTACCTATGGGTCAACCAAAATCAACACCAATCCATTTACACTATAATACACTTCAAAAATCAAACCAATCTAAATCATTTACTCATTTTTCTTTTTATCTTAAAACTAACAAAATCAGTTTAATTATCTAATTTTAAGGTCTAACTTTGGGTGTGGACCCCACATAAGGATCTGGCTTCATCAAGTTGCACGGAGTAGCGGATTGTCATATTAAGCATCTTCAGCAAATTTCGGTCAAATCTGCTAAAATTTTATAGTGTGAACGCGAGCTTTTAATTCTAGGGTCCGGCTCTGGAGGTGGGTCCCACATATAGATTTGAGTTCACCGATTTGCACAGAGTAGCGGACTATCATATTAAGCATCTCCAGCAAATTTCGGTCAAATCCGATTAAATTTTGTAGTGTGAACGCGAGCTTTTAATTCTAGGGTCCGGCTCTGGAGGTGGGTCCGATCTGACTTTTGTTAGTTTTGTGCACGATTAGTACTTCAAGTTGTACCAGTGATAGGATCTTTTGGTTATATTACGACATTTGAGATTTCCGATCTGACTTGAATCCATGCTCAACCGAACAGCAAAAAGATCATGAGGATTAAGAAAAATTAAAGTGGAATGAGAACAGGGGGTTTGAGTGAAACAGGTGGTTCCACTGGATCCCGGCCCAAAATTAATTCTGGGCAGGAACGGAACACGAGGAACCGAACGAGGCCTAATTCGGTTCCAACTCGTGCACACCTTCTCCTTAGATAATGTTGTCAGTCCATGTAAAAATTAGCATACTAGGGGCGTGTTTAGTTCGCGAACTGAAAATTTTGGGTCCTCTTTCAAGGTGTATTAGGAGTATTAAACGTAGATTATTTACAAAAATAATTACACGAATAGACTGGAAATTGCGAGATGAATCCATTAAGTCTAATTAATCCGTCATTAGAGATTGTTTACTGTAGCACGACATTGTCTAATCATGACATAATTAGGCTCGTTAGATTCGTCTCGAAAATTAAGGTAGGGGTCGTGGAATGGGTTTTGTCATTAATCTACATTTAATACTCCGAATTAGTGGAAAGAAGATTGATGTGACGGGTTGTTGGTGAAAAATTTGGAAAGTAAACTGGGCCTAGCACAACGTATTACTAACCAAAGGAGACGAGACATGATCTATCTGAATGAGGGAAGCCATTAAACAATCAAACCATCAGTTGGCAAAACATAAAGTTATGTGTCATATAGCGCTATTGATTGGTAGAGTTATCTTGATCCATATATGCTAGGGAGACCCATTAGGAGTGGGATGACGGCGCTGCTGGGGAAAGGGAGGCCGGAATGTCGACAAGCGAGGTTGGGATGGTGCAAGTGTGACGGTGTGGCTGAGAAGGTGGAGATGATAGCACAACCAAGACGGATGACAATGAGGCTGGGAGGAGTGGACGACAGTGTGAGAGGTCGTGGTGTGACACCACGTGCAAAATGGAAACGACGAGGTTGGAAAGACGACGGCAAGGTTCGAGAGACATGAATGACAGTGGGCGAGATTAGGATGATTCAATGATGTGGGTGCGACGTGACGGGGACAATGATGAGGTTGGGGAGGTGTGGGGACGGCGGGGTGCCGACTCAACCGAAGTTGACGATGTCGGGTGGCGCGGTCGAGACGGTGAGACGAGGATGATGGCGCGGGCGGGGTGGATGATGGTGAGGCTAGTGAGGCATGGACAACCGCGAGCGAGGTTAGAGGTGGTGTGTGTGTGATGGAATGATGGCGCGACCGGGGATGGTGAGATTACGCGGATGACGTTGACGTTCGGGAGGTGTGAACGATGGCGACATCGAGGAGCTGCGGTGGCAGCGGGGCGACAGCACGACTAGAGCGGACGACTATTGGGTATTTTAACGTATGCGAAATAAATCTGCAAGCGCACAGATACCGTTGTAGCTTCATCTCAGAGTATTCCAAGGGTATCGAATCCAAGGGAACGTGTGTGCACAAACTTCTATTCTAATGGTCCAAAGACACACCATGATATTAGGTACTGGAGGAGAGGATTCCTATGGATAGCTCTACAAATGAGATTAAAGGTCGATCTCTCAAGAACTTGCTTTGTGCACCGACTTACCGCTGATCTGTCAAGCGACTCCGGCCAACGGTTCTAAGATGAACCTTAGACTGCACTATATCCGAACGTGGAGGATTTCAAAGTACCAACAGGGTTGTCACCACGTGCGATCTATGTGACAACCCTACCCGAAATAATTCTGTACTATCACCTAAACCAATCCTTTTGGTCATTAAGTGATAATAAAGAATCATCACGTTGAGTATTACCGGGTCGAAGCCCGGTAAATCACTTGTAAACACACAGAGGATCGAACACGTATACATTAAAACTCCCACGAAGGAGAGTCCAGAGTACCTTACAAATTTAATCCAAATTTCCCCCGTAGGGTCAAATTATTACAACCATTGTTCTTGGCATAAAAAGTAAATGGTTCAGAGTTTCAAAGATAGTGGAAATAAACTAATCGATAACTTGGCATCATGGGAGGCCACCCATAACGCCATTACTCCTCGTCGTCCACCTATTCCAGTTCCCAACCGAGTGGGATTTCACCAGGCCAAACATTGTCACCTGAAAGAAACATTTATAACAAGGTTGAGTATACTAATACTAAGCAAGTCTTACCCGTCTAAAATAAAAGACTTAACCTCTAGTTATGCAAGGCTTTTGGCTAGTGGGTTTATTTTGCCAAAGAGCTACTAAGGAGTTAATCCTTACCTTCAATATTTTAGCTCGAGTTCTAGTAGATTAATTCATTACTTGATAAGCAACTATTGCAATCATGAATTGTGCAAACAATTAAGCAAACATCAAGTTTATCCATATTTCATCATAAAGGAATTATCATGGCCAGATAATTAAGCACTCTCAGATAACGGTGAGAGGCCGACGATCGATCGATTAATAATCTTGAAAGGTGGACCTAAACATACGGGAGAAATGCTCTGACAAAGAGTTGAATCAACCTGACGGTTCATGTCATTCCTCGGATTGGGATCGGATGCCACAGTCCTAGGTACATGGTTATCTGGCATGCCTCACACTAGCGTCCAGAGTCACACATGCACCACAGGTAGCTAGCCTGGGGCCACAACCCAAGATTAGTAGTCTAAAGTTCCCGCACCGCATCATTTAGGTACTAGGATTACCGTACCCATTTCCGACAAATGTTTAGTACGTTCAAACGAATAATCTCTTAACCATTGGACCGGAGCCCAGAATCCCATGCTCTTACCACGTGAGCAATTCAATTCATCAAATCTTATGATTCCAACATAAGGACCTATTCTTGCGAGCGAAGTACATCGCTCGACTTGTACCGGGTCCTTATTGCATAGCAACTAGCGACCTAGCCTACTAGTAAAAGACCATAGGTACTTAGGGATCATGCAACTAGGGTTTCATTTCAACTCCTAAATGTAAATGCACTAGATGATCAATGATAAATTCAGAAGTTGAAAAGAATGCATATAGGTAAATGACAAACCGGGGCTTGCCTTCACTAGCAAGTTAGTAGGAAAGTCTTCCGAACTTTGGTCCGGGTCTTGCTGCACTTCCACGTAGTTTACTTCTCCCTCGAACGGTACGTCACCTTGGTTCGGGACGATCTCGTAGCTACTGTCAGAAAGTTCTACACGTGAAATGCATATGCAGGATTTAGTGGGTGAAGTTAGGTTATTTAATTACAAAACATCACATGCTAACCATATATTCAGCATACTCTTCCATTCATACAAATAGTGCAACCATATATTAATATTTATTTAGATGGTGATTGTGTGCACATCTAAACAAACAAACTAGAACTACTTCACAACAAAAACAATTTGGTTTTTAGTGTTCCACAGAGGTATATTCCAAAGTGAAACACTTCTAAGTCCTTAAAAGAAGGATTTCTTTATTTCTCTTCTTATAACACTTGTTTTCTTCCAAAAATCATTCTGGTTAAACCATGTAAGATTTCAAAGTGAGAAATTTTGTACAAGCACACAGTACTACCACAGATCTACTGCCAAACATTCATAGCAACCAGAGTCATATTCTAAGCAAGAAAAATATGACAAGTTATTACTAACAAAAGCAAGAATTTTTACTACAGAGAAAACTACTCAGGCACTAGAGCTCAAATTGTACACCAAACCTCTAGGGACTAAAACTGGATTACACACCGAAAATTAGTTCCAGAAACTGATTCTATCAAGCTACACAAAAATAACCATTTTCAGTCTAGATATTCCTAAAGAAATTATACAGGAATATACGTAACTAAACTGTATCCCAACTTTCTCCTACAGCATATACATGGCACAAAAATCATCTAGTCCAAAGATAAGCATCACTGGATCATTAGAACATGAACTATGCTTTTAAACCTTTATACAAGCATAACTCAGAAACACACATATGGACAGTTCATAAATATATGATAAAATCACCAGGAGCACATCTAAGCATATAAAGATGATATCCACAAGATGAGCCACAGAAAGCATACACATGAAGCTGTATAAAATATATACCCAGATCTAGCATACAAGCAAAATAAATCATATCTAGAGATTCACTTAGTAACTTTGTGCAAAAACTTAGATTTGGCCTATACTAGTCATGACTAACAACATATTCAATGATTAAGTCTAGCACATAAGTATAACTCAAGTTATGAACAAACCCATACAAACTGAGATTGAATTTTCATTCAAAATCTACAAATCAAAAGTATATACAACCTTTCTAAAAGATGCAGATCTCATAAGGAAACCAAGAAAATTGATTTTGCATTTTTTTTGATTTTCTGTGATTTTCTACGAATTTTCCATGATCTGGCCAAAACATTAAAATGGGAGGAATCTTTTTACATCCAAACCCTCGGCTAAAGGTTTTTCTTCACAGATAAGCCCCTCGTTTACGTAAAACACCCCGCCAAAAGTTCAATCCTCACATTACTACCCTCGGCGGAGCAGGGGCGGCTCGCCGGCGACGAGGATCGCCGGACCTGGCCGGGAAAGAGCAGGGGAGTGTTCCTCGATCACCTGTGGGTCGAGTCCAGGGGTTGCATAGGTCGGAGGAAGGGCCGGCGAAGGGGCTCGGCGGCGCCAGGTGGTGGCAGCTGCTGCAAGCTCGATTCCGGCGAGCTGCAAGGCGGCCAGAGCACAGCGGTGCTCGGGTGAGTTACAGAGGATGCTGGTGGAGGCAGCGGCAGGCTCAGGTGGTGGTTTCTGAGACCGGGAGGTGGAGCTCACCGTGGGGCGCCAATGGCGGGCATGGCAGCGACGCGCTGGGCAGGTGGCGGTGTGTACGCGTGCATGGGAGCTCGGCGCGCTTCATATAGGCGGTCGAGGGAGGTCAAGTCACCAACGCGGTCACGACATGGGCACGAAGGCGATCGCGACATGCTGCGCATACGGCGGCGACGCGAGTGGCGGGTCGGCGCGGCAGGTCGGTGCGTTCGCCCTGTGTGCGTGCGGTGTGTGTCGCCTAGAGATAGGCCTGCGTGGCCGGGGGAAGAGTGGGTCCCACCACACGTGCGTGGCTGCGCCCCTCGTCGTCCGGGCCCAGTGGGACCGCGGCTGGGAAAAGTTTCCGATGCCGGTCGGCGCGGGCACCGGTGCGACGTCGTGCTCCGGAACGCGCAGGGTGCAGATTGTTTTGGTCTAGCAGGGTTTGACCGGGTTTTTTCATTGCAACTGAAGTGTACCTTGGTGTAATAAGCAAAGTTGGAGACCTCCTGATCCTCAACAACTTTTGCAAAGGCACACATGTGTTTTAGTCCACAAATTTTGCACAAAAGGCATGTCAACATTGAGTTTTTTTCTCGGCACCTGAAAATGCTGATGTGAATGTTGACCACAATTTTACACACCTTCCACTCAAAATCAGCAATGCCGCCAATTATGCAAGTTGTGTCCCATGAAAAGATGAACAACTTTTATTTTGGCCGATTTTGAAGTGTTTAGATGAAATTTGGAGAACACGACAAAAGTTCTAGGAAGGAATAGATGTCAAAGGGGTTTAAAAAGGTTTTGACTATGTGTTGACCAAAGTTTGACCATGGGTGGTTGTTGGCTAGGTTTTCGAGATGATGACCCATGTTGACCAAGGTTTGACCAAAGTCAACATGTTTGACTTGGTTGACTCAGTCATTAGAGGTAATTAACCCTAATTGAAAACCTGGGGCGTCACAACCTACCCCCTTAGAAGGAATCTCGTCCCGAGGTTCGACAACAAGATTAGGGTGATGCCTTCTAACAGGGCAAGGGTTACAAAGGGGAGAAAGACATCTCCGATTACACTTCTCGACATCGAGAATTCAGATGGGACAAAAGATACATGATGCTCTCCTCACTGCTTCAATGCCGCTCATGAGGGAGTGGACGATGAATGTGTACATGGAAAACTAAGAGCAGACAGATTTCGCCTGCAATGTAGAGATACATCCCCACCAGCGTCCAGCGAAGCGACTCGAACACCTCTAAGAACAGGGCTATGGTTGGCAGCGCATCTTGGATTCTTCTCCTGACCTTCTTCCGAGCTTCTTCTTTGATGTCATTGATGGATACGGAGGGAGAGCTGGCTCGGTGAGGGACGGAGCAGACTGCAGAGATGGGATGGTGGCGGGTTGGCCAAAGAATAGCCAGAGAGGAAGGAAAAACGACGGTTATGTCGAACTCAACTGGGAGGCGAAGCTTGGAAATGGTGAGATCGAGGGAGGACTTCCTTTTTATGCTGCCGCGGAATCGCAACGGTCATCCGAGATCATATGCGGCAAGGACTGGCGGAGTGATCCGGTGGTAACGTCACATGTCTTGATAGTGTTCGGCCCTGAGAGGTCTCGACGACATGATCGTGGCTACAGAAAAGAGATGGCAGAGCGACGCTACAACGTCGTGCGTTCGTGGCGCGGAAAAGGATGAGGTTCAATGGTCCGAAGAAACGACTGCGAGGGTGGAGATAACAGGAAAAATTTAGGATATCCACCATCCAGGTTTGAGATCATCGTGAGGAGAATTTCGCAAGTGACTCTACCTGTCCTTCGTTAGTTTGTTTCTTGATTCTGAAGATTTGGAGGGTATGACCAATGAATCATGGTTTGGTAAGGGATGTCAACTCTCAAATCTTGACTTTTAGAGAACCTTGACTGCTTAGGAAAACTCTGCTCCTTCTTCTTCAACTTAGCCAGTTGATTTGAATTGTTGCGCAGAGATTTTTGAGATTGGACGGATGGAGACCAAATCGAAGAGTTCCACCACAACTTCTTTACGAAGAAAAGGAAGGCTAGTAAACAATATTTGCCAAGTTGTTTTACTAAGATTTCTAATTTTTGAAAAGCAATAAAAGGGGGATGATGGATCAAGGGTTCCACCATCATAAGTCCATGGTAGTTGTGCATAAAAACACTAAAAGATGGCATGGTCATAGGGAGCAGTTGCCAGGAGTTGTTCACGTTTAGCAAAAGATGACGATTTGGAAAAGATAGGTTGATACAAAAATTTCAGAAGATGCTTGCTCACATGCTACTTAAATGGTGAGGTTTGACCACTCCACTCTTTGCATTACTGGTGCAATGATTTTAACTTCGATGGGAATGCACTACTGAGACATATGATTGCAACACCAATGCATACAACCCTTGGTGCAACAATGGAATGGTGCACATATTGATGCTCATGACGTGGTGCATAGGGTAGAATGCACGTGTGGATGAGCATATGATGCTCATGCATATGGCATATGGTGCATATGACATGATGCATAGTGCAAAATGCACATGATGTGTGCAGGATGCGGTGTACACATGATGCACATGTTTATGAAGGCACAATGCACGTGCTCATGAAACATGGAGCTCATAACACAAGGTTAGCATGATTGGTTTTATCTTTTAAAACAGTCAGACAGGGGATCAACGTAAAGTTGAGAAATAAACTCTGCAGTGCGTTGCATTCTCACAACCAAGATACCTAGCACGCACCTAATGGTAATCACATGGCTGCAGCGCACATGATACCCTAGGCTCCGACGCGGCACCTTTGGTCATGGAATAACAACGTTACCTAATCAAAACTGGGATAGGGTAGAGAGGTTGAGATCCTCAGTGCATATGCATGTTAGTCCTCCAAGGTTTACCATGCATATGTTGTGCAATGCATGATCATGCTCGTGAGTGGTTTCATTAAAGGTGCAACACATGCAAGAGATGATGGTACTCCTACCTATTCAATGACTTTGGGCACTCTTTATTCATGTTCTATTTAGTCAAAAATTTTGTGAGCAAGCTGAAGATAAAATCTCAAAGTTGGGGAGATCAAGTGGGAGCACGGCAAGGAGATCTTATCAAGGAATGGCCGAGTAACCCAAGATATTTAACCAAAACTCTCATTTTCGGTTAAAGATAGAATCCTTCACGAGATACCACTTTGATATTGCACTTGATTCCAAAATTGACTGCAACAGCGTCATTCATACATCCATTAGATTGCTGCGAGAAAAGGTGTTTATCCATAGTATTACATCAGTACCAAGTTTGGAATCAACATAACCTGACATATGGGTTTCAATGCAGCCTAGCTGCGTAAGAGCATACTCCTAGGTCTGCTTACCATGAAAACCATCCAAAAGCAGCTGCACACCCTAGGGTATGTCCTTCCTACTATGACACTCGTACTCCCTCTTATTTTATTACCAGCATACCGGCTTCCACTGGAACTAGCTAGCCTTTCATTTACCCTCTGCTTAACTGGTCTATCCAAATTGAAGGAAGCTCAAGGTGAGGCAGGTCTCGAATCTACTCCAGACTCTCCCTAAGTGTCCTCTGGATTTTCTTCCACTTCTGGTCCAGGAATGACGGGTGCTGCTGCTGCAGCTTCTAGCTGATTCTCTAGTTCAAACGTATACTGGTCGTTATGCTGTAACATGAAATTATGTTCGTGAATAGTTTGACCCAATTCATGTATTCTTGCCTTATCCTTGCGTCTTCTTTTCTTGAGAGTGGCTATCAGTGCTCGGGCTTCTTCCAACTCTTGTGTGGTATCCTTCACTTCCTTAACTTGCCGCCTGTAAATTTGGTGTCTATAGAATACACTTTCTCCAACCATCAATTGATAGGTGTCATACATGGCCTTGGAGAAATAGACTGAGGTAACAAGATCAGGATTATAGTGAGCATTGCCTTGAGCGGAGAGAAAAGCTTCTTGTTCAACCCGTTGTCCAGGGTGTTCTGCTCCTATGGGAATTACCTTGGCTGCAGTACCAGCCACCGAGGTAGGATGCTTCCCACAAAAGGTGGTGAGAGCTTCAAGAGCGCCCTTTTGCATGGTACTAGCCAGTGTCAAGCCTTGGGCTTTACATTCCCATGGTTCCTAGTCAGGATTCAACAGGCAAGTGGGAATTTTCACCTTCACTTCGCAAAGAAGGATCTGTCCCGAGGTCATGAACTCACACCCCATGTACTCTGGATACATGGTGTATCCAAACTCCTTCAGGGTGTCCCACAAAAGTGCAGGAAATCCACCCTCCTCGAGGAAGTTCAAGTGAGTCCACACCTGTGCATCAGCAGTCATGGATTCGGAGTTGGACATCTGGATAGAGTGACGAAAGTAAGTATTCTGATGAATGGCAGTGCACAAGAAAAGACTTTCATAGTGCTAGACAGAAAGTTGCACACAAAATCCTATTACAGATTCCAACTTTCACAAGACCTTGGGGTAGGTACCGAGGAACAAGTCTGATCCTCATGTGGGTAAAATTGGGGTAGCCATCTATACAAAGGTACAGAGTATGCTTGAACTCGAACGAGCGTGACATACAAACGACATAAAGTTCTGACGGTTATGAATGAAAATTCATAACTCACAAACTACAGCCCCAAAAATTCCCAAATTTTTGTAGCAACTCAGAAAGGTGATGAGACTCATTTTTGGTATTCAGAGGTTGACCTAAAAAGATTTGGACGGTGCTCTAAAAGTACAAGTTTAGAGTGAGGTACCCAGGAGAAACAACATGATAGGGTGTCACTCTTTTGGGCATAACTTGAGATCTATAAAAGCTATGATCATGAGATTTTGGCAGCAAAAACGAGATTACATATGAAGCAACTTTGGTATAGATTATCTAGTCAACTTATTTTTACAGCAGGGGTAAAAATTAAGCAACAGACGCATTAACTTGATGACCAAGCAACAAACAAGCTATACATGCAAAGCTATACTAACATCAAGATAACAAGGTAGCATCTAGAGAGCATACAAACATGTATGATCGCAAAATTTTAGGTTCAACAATTTTTAACATGATGCAAAAAGCGTCACATATGACCTCACAAGGTGATCAAGCCAAAAATCGAAGTTAGCGCCGGTGGCAAGGCTTGTATACTTCTCTCCCCATAATAACTAGTCGGAGCTACACTTTGGTCACGAACGATCATACGAAACGTGGTTAGTGTACCTGCAGAAAAAGAACCTTCCATGCCAGCACGTCACGGAAGCATCCACAAACATTACCATTCACTATAGAAATGGTACCCATGCATTTTTCACTGCATGGACAGCGCCCAACCTGAGACACGCCCCTTTTGAATGGAGGGTGTCCCCCTTCGCATATTCGTAATGTGGAATCATGCACATGTCAGGGTTTTTTTACCCACCGTTACTGCACCGGTTACCGCGGTAACCATTTTTATCGCTCCGGTGCGGTAACGGTACCGGCCGGTTAAAACCGCTAGGGTTCAAAAAATTCAAATTTGAATTCAAAAAAATGAAAAAATCTATAAAAATCCCCAAAAAATAGTTCATGATTTATAGAATCTGATGGTGTCAAAAGTTTTCAAATTTGAGTGCATTTAGTATTTATTTCGAGCTTTAGAAGTTATAGAAAAAAAGAAAAAGAAAAAATAGGTGCCAACCCGTTAAGGCCCATCAGGCCCAACCGGCTCAAAGCAACCCTATCCACACTCCTCTGGCTGGAGCGCGTCGCCCTGACGCCCAGAACACTCCCCCGCTCGCCCCCGTGTTGACCTCCGGTCGCCCTACTGCCCGTCCGCTTCGCCGCCGGCGGTAACCGCGCCTGGACGGCGGTAAGCCGCGTGGGAGCTGCGGTATACCGCGGGGCGGCCGGATCCGTCCGCTCCCGCGCGGTAGGAGCGGGAGTCCGCCCCGGGCGGGCGGTATACCGCGGCGGGAGGCGGCGGTAGCCGCCGGTCTGAGGTGAGGTTTTTTTTGAATGGAGTGTAGGAGACTAAGGATTTAGGTAGGTAGCTTTAGGATTTAGGTAGAAATTAGCTGTAGGATGTGGGTACCATTTGCATTTGGATTTAGGTATGATTTGTGTTAGGATTTAGGTTTATTTTGCTTTAGAATTTAGGATTTTAGGTAGGATTTGTGGTAGGATCCAATTTTAGGTAGGATTTGTTTCAGATTTAGGTATATTTTCTATAGGTAGGATTTAATTTAGTTGTGAGTTTGTGAATTAGACACTTAGTTACGTGCATTTTATTTATGTCATTATTTTGTTTGTGTTGGCATTTATGCAGATAGACAATGTCAGGCAGACCTAAAGATGCCGTATGGGAACATGGTGACAATCTAGCTCCCGGATGGCGATGCAAGTATTGTGGTATGCAGAAAAGTGGTGGTGGTTCTACTAGATTCAAACAACATTTGGCCGCGCGCGGATCATCAGTGCTCCATTGCAGCAGGGTGCCACCACCTGTGCGGGAGTACTTTCAGCGGGATATTGAGCGGACTAAGAAGGCAACTACTGACCGGGCTCGAGAGAGGTTGGCATGGGAGGCGGCTGCAGCAGCGGGAAACAATCCCGCTGGTGGATATGATGATGAGGAGGCTCAGATCCAGCATGCAATTAACCTGTCGAGAGCAGAAGCAGAGTTCCGACAGGGGGAGGAAGGGAGAGGAGGTACTTATGAGCGTGGAGGGGGTAGTGGTTCGGCGGGGTTGAATCCCTTGCAGAGGATGCTTAGAAGAGTTGGTTCGCGAAGGGACACTCCTGTGGTGGTGGAAGACTATAACTTGGCTGCAGGTGGGAGAAGAGGAATGACGCAACCAAGGATTGATACAGGGTCCTGGACGCAGAAGGGTAAGAATGCAAGGGAATCTATTGGGAAAGCTTGGTCAAAATTCTTCCATATTGCGGGCGTACTCTTCTTCCTCCCACAGTGATACCTCCCAGTCGCAGTCTATTTATTCCATTCCTGACATAAACGCGCAGGCACAGATGACATGGGTGTATGAATGGGAAGACCCCAATTTTTACAACATGTTAGTCAGTGAATGGCAGACAACATCGGCGTGGACGGGCCTAACTTAGCAATAGTACAAGGCTGAGTTGCTTAGGGTGAGAGGCTTGAATGTCATGTCCATCGCCGAGTACCAATCGGCGTCCCAAATGGGGGTCTTTCCTTTCTACCATTGAACTTTTATTGAGTTGTATCGAATTATTTGTATTTAAGCTATCAACTCACTTATGCACGCTTAATATTATTGTGTTTGGTGTGGTATTTCTATGCATAACTATAAATTATTGATTGGGGGTGGTATTTAACACTACTTTGTGCCAACCTCATGCCAAAATTTTCATTTCTTTCAAGCCGGAAACCCTTTTTCTTGTAAACAGTTTTAATGCAATCCGTAGCGGTTTTAATTCAAACCGGAGCGGTAAAAATAGTTTATACCGCGGTAAGCCGCTGCAAACCGTTTGTATTGGCCATTTTGGTTTGGAATTTGAATTCGAGCGGTAAATAGCGGTTACCATTTATACCGCTGCGGTATACCGTTACCGCTGGGTGGCGGTAAAAATATACCGGTTGGTAAAAAAAACCCTGGCACACGTATGGCAAAACATGGCAACATCACAACCCATGGCATATTCATCTTAAATAGAGCATGCCATCCTTCGTATGACTTGCATACGGAAAACACATGTATAAAACATGTGAGTATCCAACTGGGAAGATAGGATCCGTGGAATGGATTGCCCTATCAACCCTCGCATACTCGTGATGCGGACCAACACATGTATGAAACATGTGGCTTAAGTAGTGCTGAAGTTAGCATAAATAAACCATACTTACTTAGCCACCTTAAAAGAACCCAAAATTCCCTCTAGGGCCTCTCGGTCTAAATTCCTTAACGATCCAACGTATTTTCAACATCCAATCAATCTGGGCAATTTTTAATTATAAATCATGTGATTAGTATTAAACTAATTACTCCGGTGTACACGGATGCTCTGGTACCAACTGTGACAACCCTACCCGAAATAATTCCGTACTATCACCTAAACCAATCCTTTTGGTCATTAAGTGATAATAAAGAATCATCCTATTGAGTGTTGCCGGGTCGAAGCTCGGTAAATCACTTGTAAACACATAGAGGATCGAACACGTATACATTAAAACTTCCACGAAGGAGAGTCCAGAGTACCTTACAAATTTAATCCAAATTTCCCCCGTAGGATCAAATTATTACAACCATTGTTATTGGCATAAAAAGTAAATGGTTCAGAGTTTCAAAGACAACGGAAATAAACTAATCGACAACTTGGCATCATGGGAGGCCACCCATAACGCCATTACTCCTCGTCATCCACCCATTCTAGTTCCCAACCGGGTGGGATTTCACCAGGACAAACAATGTCACCTGAAAGCAACATTTATAGCAACGCTGAGTATACTAATACTTAGCAAGGCTTACCCGTATAAAATAAAAGACTTAACCTCTAGTTATGCAAGGCTTTTGGCTAGTGGGTTTATTTTGCCAAAGAGTTACTAAGGAGTTAATCCTTACCTTCAATATTTTAGCTTGAGTTCTAGTAGATTATTTCATTACTAGATAAGCAACTATTGCAATCATGAATTGTTCAAACAATTAAGCAAACATCAAGTTTATCCATATTTCATCATAAAAGGATTATCATGGCCAGATAATTAAGCACTCTCGGATAATGGGGAGTGGCCGACGATCGATCGATTAATAACCTTGCAAAGTGGACCTAAACATACAGGAGAAATACCCTCACAAAGAGTTCATTCAACCAGGCGGTTCCCGTCATTCCTCGGATTGGGATCGGATGCCACAGTCCTAGGTACAAGGTTATCTGGCACACCTCACACTAGCGTCTAGAGTCACACATGCACCACAGGTAGCTAGCCTGGGGCCGCAACCCAAGATTAGTAGCCTAAAGTTCCCGCATCGCATCATTTAGGTACTAGGCTTACCGTACCCATTTCCGACAAATGTTTAGTATGTTCAAACGCTTAATCTCTTAACCATTGGACCGGAGCCCAGAATCCCATGCTCTTACCACGTGAGCAATCCAATTCATCAAATCTTATGATTCCAACATAAGGACCTATTCTTGCGAGCGAAGTACATCACTCGACTTGTACCGGGTCCTTATTGCATAGCAACTAGCGACCTAGCCTACTAGTAAAAGACCATAGGTACTTAGGGATCATGCAACTAGGGTTTCATTTCAACTCCTGAATGTAAATGCACATAGATGATCAAAGATAAATTCAGAAGTTGAAAAGAAAGCATATAGGTAAATGATACACCTGGGCTTGCCTTCACTAGCAAGTTAGTAGGAAAGTCTTCCGAACTTTGGTCTGGGTCTTGCTGCACTTCCACATAGTTTACTTCTCCCTCGAACGGTACGTCACCTTGGTTCGGGACGATCTCGTAGCTACTGTCAGAAAGTTCTACACCTGAAATGCATATGCATGATTTAGTGGGTGAAGTTAGATTATTTAATTACAAAACATCACATGCTAACATAGGGTGCACAGATGACCACATTTACCTAGACAAGCTTATATTCAGCATACTCTTCCATTCATACAAATAGTGCAACCATATATTAATATTTATTTAGATGGTGATTGTGTGCACATCTAAATAAACAAACTAGAACTACTTCACAACACAAACAATTTGGTTTTTAGTGTTCCACAGAGGTATATTCCAAAGTGAAACACTTCTAAGTCCTTAAAAGAAGGATTTCTTTATTTCTCTTCTTATAACACTTGTTTTCTTCTAAAAATCATTCTGGTTAAACCATGCAAGATTTCATAGTGAGAAATTTTGTACAAGCACACAGTACTACCACAGATCTATTGCCAAACATTCATAGCAACCAGAGTCATATTCTAAGCAAGAAAAATATGACAATTTATTACTAATAAAAGCAAGAATATTTACTACAGAGAAAACTACTTAGGCACTGGAGCTCAAATTTTACACCGAACCTCTAGGGACTAAAACTGGATTACACACCAAAAATTCCGGGACCGGGAGGTGGAGCTCACCGTGGGGCGCCAATGGCGGGCACGACAGCGACGCGCTGGGCAGGTGGCGTTGTGTACGCGTGCATGGGAGCTCTGCGTGCACTCATAAGTAAGGTAGCTACACAACCCAACCACCATGCTTACGTTGTTAGACGGACTTGACCGGCCCGGGCTATTGTGACCCAGGTCGAGCCACCAGATAAACCGGCCAATTACACCGAGTACCGTAGCTTAAGCACAGACTTCATACAACGCAGTCATGTCATCTAATTAGATCAAACCAGGTTAGGTACACAAACGTATTCGTGTTTTCCTATGTTTGTTCAACTGGATTAAAGGGTCATGTTCACGAAGAACACGAGCCTCTAACTTATGAACAAACACCGGAAACATGTGAAAGTCACCCGTCAAGTGGATCGGAAGGCCTTGTTCATCAAGAACAGGAGCCTCTAAATGATGAACAGGTGAAGAACACATGAACAAATCACCCATGTATACTAACACGACTTTATATGAAATAGCTAAATAACTGAAGTAGATCAAAGTCATACAAATGAAATAAGATACAAGAGAACTCATACCTAGATCCCAAAGTAGACTTGGAACCTGAATTAGAACTACTCTAGCCTACCTCCTATCCTTGAGACTAAAAGTGAGAGAGGTGTTGCAAGTGTGGATGGTTAAGAATGAACCCCCTCCCCTTCTATTTATAGGCCCGAGCACCGGCTAGGAGTGGATGCAAACACCCCGGGAATGGATCCTAGGACCAATAGAGAAGCACCACGTGGAAGCCCCTGAGTGGCGGCCTCAAGGTCGGTTCGGCCGACCCCACAGGTCGGCCGACCCCCTGTGGGCCCCACTCGGGGTGTGCTTTCTCCTGGTGGCTGTTCTGTGGGTTCTTAGGTCGGTTCCCAGTGTCCACCCAGTTTTGGCGCAATTTGCATGCTTTTGTGGGCCCATGGATCCATGTGAAGTCCACGTGTCACACTCTGATTCGTCGGGGGGTGCTTCACTTGGATTGCTTGCATGGTATGCATGCATGGCGCCCTTGCTGGCAGCTTTGCATGCATGGCATCCTTGTTGGCAGCCCTCCTAGGATGAGGTGATGTGGCATGGATCATAGAAGGTGAGTTTGCCACTCTTTTGTTGCTTATTTTCCTGCAATCAAATAATCTCCAAGGACAAGTGGAACTATGTTATTCTTAACTAAATACGTGTAAGAAATGCCTTATGCTCCTTTATTCATGAGTATATTGACGGCTAAAGTAGGCACTTAACTGCCGTCAACAATGGTAGACAACATGCAATGGTTTAGCACCCAAGTTATGATTATCAAAACATAAAGACATGATCAAGAGCTCATTTTTCAAGCATAAGACAATTCATAGGCCAATTTCATTTTCAAATTTAAACATGGTACATGAAATGCCTTTGCGGCATAGCAAGCGGTATTGACCGCCTCGGCCCAGAAACGTCTAGGAGTCCTATGCTCATTGAGCATCATCCTGGCCATCTCACAAAGGGTCCTATTCTTCCTCTCCACTACGCCATTCTGGCAAGCGACGTATGGAAAAGAGTACCGATGATCGAGACCAAGATCACTGCAAAAGGCATCAAAATGAGAGTTCTTGAATTCCGTGCCATTGTCACTGTGTATAGCTTGAATGGCATCACCATGTCTCTCATTCTTCAATCTCAAGATCAAGTCTTGAACAAAGCCAAATGTCTCGCTCTTATCCTCCAAAAAGAAAACCCAAGAGTACCTCAAAAAATCATCAACCACTACTAAAACATACCACTTCACACCCGCAGGGCGAACACGAGCTGGCCCAACCAAATCCATGTGCAACAGCTCACAAGGTCGCTCGGTCATGACCGCAGTCAGAGGGGCGTGAGAAGTAGCAACCATCTTTCCCTGCCGACAAGAAGCACAAACCAAATCCTTCTCGAATTTCAACTTAGGCAATCCTCGGACAAGATCAAGACCACACAAGTGGGAAAGCAACTCAAAGCTCAAGTGTCCTAACCTATTATGCCATTTCCAAATCTCGGCCCAAACGCCAGCAACAAAGCATCGAGGAGGACCAACAGACTGGGAAAAATCAGCACGAAAGATTTGACCCTCGGGGACGATCGTACATACAAGATCACCTCGAGAATCAAGCACACGAGAAGCGTCCAACTTAAAACGAACCTCAAAACCTTCGTCAAGCAACTGGGATACTAACAACAGGTTAAAACCAAGTGACTTGACCAAAGCCACACTCTTCAGGGTCACCTTGCTACTCACCTTCACCATGCCTTCAGCAAGCACTCGTCCTCTCCCATTGTCCCTGAAAGTGATGTACTCCCTCGTACTCACCGGGGTGAGGCTGGAGAACCATCCACGATCTCCGGTCATGTGACGTGAGCAACCGGAGTCGATCAACCAAAAGTCCTCCAAGCCTCCCACCTGCAATCAAAAACGAGGACGAGAATGAGCAAGTGACTCAACACTGGGGTTAGTACCAAAAGAGTCAAACCAGTGTCAAGACATTTGCTCAAAAGAAGGGTTAGGAAAACTCATCCTATCAAAACCCCTAGGCGGAGCCCTCTCACGCCTACCACGGAAGAACCTGTCATGTCTCACTGGAGGAGTACGCGCACCACGAGGGGGAAAATGTGGCTCGTAGTCCATCTGAGACCCAAAGCTCCGATCGTGCCTCCCAAACTCGTAACGGTCACGAGAAGGAGCACGTCTAGCTAACTCACCACGCCCAAACCCAACACGCCTATCTCTCTAAGGAAAACCACCTCCACCTCCACGAGTGGGAACTGTACGCACAAACACCTCACCACTAGGTAGAGGCCCTCTACGAGGCTCAGGCACACCATGAGGAAGGTGGTACCTGTCCTTGTTTGCCATCTCCCTAGGAGACCTCTCATCTCTCTTCCTCCTGAAACAGAACTCATCTTTATGTCCATCCCTCCCACAATACTCAAAATGGAAGCGGATCGACTGTGGCTTAGGCTGTGGCTTTTCTATGGGCTTCTCAACAACTTTCTCTCTTTACTTCCCATCAAAGACATTCCCCTGGGTGCTCACAAACTTGATGGGTTTCTGGTAGTTTTCTGTTTTGTGGGAGAACACTGGTGGGTCTGGAGTTGTATCAAGCTTGTTTCTGAGGTTGTTTAGCTTGGGTGCATGTTTGTTCATGGGTATGGTGTGTGATGAAGTAGGAATCTCTCCAACTTTCTCTTCTCCCTCACCACTCTTCTCAACACTCTTGCCAGCCCCCAACGCCTGACCATCTAATCTCTTGAACTCAGCCAGCATCAAACTCAACTGTGGCTCATGCCTAGACAACCAACTCATGAATTTCCTAAGCTCATCATTTTCATCCTGCAAACGGTCAACATAGTGTGCAAGTTCCATGTTTTTCAACACATGCATTTCACATATAGAACATGATGTAGGAATGGGAGCTTTCAAAGGAGCCTCAAGAGAAACTATCTTGGTGTGAGACTCATCTAGCCTAGCATGCAACACAGGACAAGAAGTGCAAGCACCTAACAAAGCTGGTCTAGATTTCAATTCATCACACTCAACCCTAAGCACATCTAGTTCCTCAAGGGTAGAACCATGATTTTCCTTGAGAGTAGTCAAGTCAGCTAGAAAAAAATATTGCAATCACTATAATCAACCTCATCAGAAACAACAGGAGCAGCTTTCAAAGAACCTATCCCATTTCTAGCATCAACAAGCAAGGACTCAAGCTCAACTAGCTTGTCCTCAACATCACCCAACAAAGACCTAAATTCCCTCTTCTCCTTGTTGGTCTTCCTAAGCACATCATCACGGTTATCAAGCAACTGATTGAGCCTAGCATTCTCCTCTAGCAAGAAGTTGGGATGATGTCGTACCTCTTCCTCGGAGTCAGAGTTTGTATCCGAGCTGTGTTTCCCACCCTTCTTGGAGTGCGCCATGCCGCAAAATCCACCTTGTGCGACGAAGCTGAGGCCGGTGAAGTTCTTGCCTTTGTGCCGCTTGTCCTTGCACCGATCTTGCTCTTCATCGCTGCTCGAGTCGGAAGAAGCATCGCTTGATGTGGAGTCAATGTCGGTTGCTCCGGCAACCATCGCTCGAGCCGTCTTCTTCTTGTATCCACCACTCTTCTTGGGCCTTCTCTCGCCCTTGTCATTGCGCTTGTCCTCGTAGTCGTTTCAGGAGCGGTGCTTGTTGTAGTCGTGCTTGGGCTTGCCCTTGTAGTCATTCTTGATCTCCATGGCTTCAGGGCATTCGGTGATGAAGTGCCCGTGTTTCCCACACCGATAGCACATCCCCGAGCTCCGTCTTGCATTCTTGCAGTTCTCGTACATCCGCTCAAACCTCTTGCTCAACAAGGCGAGATCATCCTCGCTGAGCAACTCAAAATCCTCATCTGGCAAGGACACAAGACAAGACAAAGAGAAACCAACAGAGTAAGCATTAGTCCTTGATCTTGAGACAAGAGCCAAACTATGAGGATTAGTGGGGCTCTCACTCTTGGCTCTCAAGCCACGATCAACCTCCGAAGACCTGAGCTTGGAAAATAGCTCATCAAGCCAAAGCGTATCATACACGCTCGACTCCTCAATGGCCTCGACCTTAGCACTCCACACAGACCTATCCAGGGTATGCAAAAGCTTGATAGCTTGATCATGATCTGTGTATGGGAGCACTGTCACATTGGCCCTCATGTTGTTGACTATGCTAGTGAAGCTTTGAAACATAGCATCGGTCGACTCACCGGGGAGATGAGTGAAGTTATCGTACTCTCTCCGGTAAGTGGTAAACAAACGAACTTGCACTTGGGCATTGCCAACATGAGCATTTCTAAGCTTAACCCAAATCTTTCCAGCCACATTCTCTCTATACACTTGCTCAAACTCTGAGGCACAAAGTGCACGGAACAAGTAATCAACGGCCTTGCTGTTGGCCTCACACATGTCATGCAATACTGGAAGCAGAAAAACTATCTGGGATGACATAATGAGGATTCTGAGTGACATCCCAAATCAGAGTTCCCTTCCCACGCAAAAATGCGCCCAAGCACCTCTCCCACATCGGGTAATTCTTGCCATCGAAGTGCGGAGGACCCGACCCCTTTCCATAGTCACCCATCTTTGGATCATAGACTGGTTAGAATCAAGAAGATCTGTAACCGGCTCTGATACCAATTGAAGGACCGAATAGGCGACCAGAGAGGGGGGGAGTGAATGGGAGACGATAAAAATTCTTCCCGAAGGTTGAACTCGACCTATACCCCGATTGCCACTCCGAGTACTCGCACACACCAGAGAAGCTCTAGACTAGGCACACACATGCCTACAAGTCCTAGAGACAAGCCTTGAACCAAAGCGCGGAAGCACAAGACAAGAATCAAAAGACTTAGCCAAATCTGCGAAGGCCTGGGCAGACAGTCCGCATGGGTACGGCGGACAGTCCGTGCAGCTCGCAGACAGTCCCTGAAGTCCCGGCGACAGTCCAAAATAACGCACTGAGCCTCCAGTAGCGCACTGAGGAAATTCGGACAATCTGGGCAAGCACCGCGGATGGTCCGGTGCCTCACGGACGGTCCGGCCCCACCTGACGGACGGTACGGCAAAACTCGCCGAAAACCCCAGACAGACTGCAGCTACCCCAGACAAAACAAAGACCCTCGTGGACGATCTGACCGGGCCACACTGACAGTCT
This sequence comes from Cenchrus fungigraminus, assembly GCA_036936925.1. Classification (NCBI taxonomy): domain Eukaryota; kingdom Viridiplantae; phylum Streptophyta; class Magnoliopsida; order Poales; family Poaceae; genus Cenchrus; species Cenchrus fungigraminus. The sequence continues at coordinate 72,447,678 of CM072769.1, read as the reverse complement.
GCAAACCACCTACAACAAAACCCTAAGAGCAAAACAGATTGAAACGCGAGCGCGCACGAACACGGAAGAACACCGGACGAACTCGGGCCACACGGACAGTCCGCGACTGTCAAGCGGACAGTCCGCAAAGTGTGAATAGAGCAAAAACAGGTGCGCGCGAGAGTCAACCCTCCCAATCCATCACCAGATCTCCCAAACGGCTAGAGATCTTGAGACAAGATTTGGAGAGATGAGAAGCGTCACTAGGTGAAGCTATGCCCCAAAAATCTCAGCCTCTAACTCCCTAAATCACCGGGAATCGCGGATCACACGAACCACCACCAAGAACTCGGGGTCCGACCAAAAACTCACGAATTGAAGAAGTTTCCCGGTGTTCGAGAGGTCAAGGACACACACAAAGATTCGCAAGGCATCCACCCATGATCCCCTCAAAGAAATCCGATAGAAAACACCCTCAAATCCACGAATCGAGCGAAGAACGAAACTCCCCAAAAATAGCCCTGAAAATGACATGAAAATCACAAAGAGCTAGGAGATCACCGCAATGTCGAATGCTTCCATACATTCAGAGGTCAGAGTCTATACAAGAATCTAGCTTAAGGAAAGCAGAAGAAAAGAAGCAGTCCAGAGCGATCTACCGTGGGAGGAAACCCTAGAGTCCAAGAGAGAGAGAGAGATGCCATCCACCTCTCCGCTATTTATACGAAGTGCACCGGAGGAGGTAAATGACCACACTACCCCTACAACTTAAATAAAAGATACACACCCTTCAGGGGCAATATGGTCAAGTCTTCATCGAGCGGACACGCTTCCACCACGAACTTGCTTAGGCTCGACGCAAGCCCCGCGATCACGCCATGTGCCCCCTGCCTCGACGCTTCCCGACACTCCCGGATCACCATCTCCACCGCATCGGGCCTCCGACTTGGTTTTGCAGCTGAAACCAAGAAACCATCCACCGATGGTTTTGTGGGCAAACCACCAAACCCCGTGTGCAAGCTTCAGGCTCGATCTGCTACCTTCCACCGGCCCATGTTCACGACTTCAACTTGCTAGTCTTGCACTGCACGGCTTGCACTTGACCCCATCGACCACCGGGTCCATCGAACCAAGCCTACTTGCGTCTCCATCACACGGAGGCCACCACGGTTAAGGCCTTTCGCACTTGTTCTTCACCTGCACCAACACGAGTCAAGCCGCAACCTGTACTTGCAGACTTAGCCAAGCATCAGTCCACACAACGTTGTCAATCACTCATCACTAAGGAGCGACCCTCCAATGGTTCTCGAACACACCTGGTCCTCAGAAATTTTCTTATCATTGTGCATGAGAGAATACTAATTTGATCTACCATGATGCAAACAATCTATATCAAATTGCCAAGGTCTACCTAGTAGAATATGAGAAGCTTCCATAGGCACAATATCACACTCAATAAGATCATGGTATGAACCAATAGAAAAACTAATTCGTACCAGCCTCGTTACCTTTACCTTACCACTGTTGTTCAGCCATCGAATGTAATATGGATGTGGGTGTGGTGTGGTTGAAAGTGCAAGCTTCTCCACCATGTCGCTGCTAGCCAAGTTATTACAATTTCCCCCATTAATGATCAAGTGACAAGAACATTCTTTAATGACACACTTTGTTTGGAACAATGTATGCCGCTGATTTTGCTGTGCCTTCTCCATTTGTGCACTAAGCACACGCTGCACACTAAGACTCTCATAATGCTCGGCATCTTCTGGACCAATCTGTTCGTAAGGTGGCTCTGCTCTACCTGCATTGTCAGCCGCAAGGAAAACAAGTGTATCATCATCAAAATCACTAGCAGAAGAATACCCACCATATCCCTTTACCACCAAAACACGCTTGCTAGGACAATCATGATGTACGTGTCCATAGCCCTTGCATCGATGGCACTAAACATGTCTTGTTCTACCTGTGGAGGCAACTGACGATGCACTATTGGCTGGTTTCTGGGCGGATTTGGTTGCTGAATTAATAGTAACACCACGTGGTTTGTTGGAGGAGGATGGTGGTGGTGCTGATCAGTTCGGTGTGCTCATGGAAGTAGATGAACGCTGCTGCCATCATGTAGATCTCCCTGCAAAAATATTAGACTTGGCACCACGTTGTTCCTTCACTTCCCTTTCAGCTTTACAAGCAAGATGGAAACTTTTCGTTACAGTATTATAATCTTTATAAGCAAGGATGTCCTGAATTTCTCTATGTAATCCACCCACAAATCTAGCAATAGCAAATTCCTCACTCTCCTCTATATTACAACATAGCATACCCATTTGTAATTCCTGATAATATTCTTCTACACATTTAGTACCCTGTCTCAATTGTTGCAACTTATGTTACAGATCTCATGCATAGTAAGAAGGAACAAATCTAGCCCGCATGACCCGTTTCAAAGCATCCCAAGTTCTGGTATGTTATTCAGATTTTTCTTGCCATATTCTATCCACTAAATAGAAGCAACATCAGTGAACTCGCTCATAGCAGCCCTAACACATGTAGTTTCAGGAAATTCATGGCATGCAAACTTTTGCTCAACATCAATTTCCCAAGTAATGTAAGCATCAGGATCATATTTGCCATCAAAAGGAGGTATCTTAAATTTATTCTTACTGAAAGCATCATCATTACCATGCAAATCACGTCGACGATGACCGCCCATACCACGACGATTACGATGTAGCTGACGTCGGTCTTGATCGTCAATTTCAGTGTCTCCACCATATGCATCCCAATCACCATCAAATATGTCATCCTTGTCATCCTTCTTGTATTCCTTCTTGCCATCTCCAACCTTCTTAGGATGCATATCATGAACTCACTTCAAAAGTGCAACAAGACTCTTGTCCATACAAGCCACTGATGCCTCCACCCCTGCAAGCCTGTTGTTGTTGGTGATCTGTGTGGCCTCCAATTGCCCAATCTTATCATTCGTCACCAGCAAGTCATTATCAATGCCTTTGTTGTGCGTCTTCACCAGCCTCTCGAAGTGTTGTATGATCCCCTTAGTCCAAGGAGACTGTGGAATTTGGTGGACTTCTTCATATGATCCTGCCATGGTGAAAACAAAGAAAACAAGTGCTAGAGAAAAAAAATTCCTACAGCTAATAGGATGTAGCTACAGCAAGGCGCTCACTCTCAACTCGTTATACAAGCTCTTACCAATTCTTACCTTGCCCGACAGGAGGGGACGGCCACCATATCGGTGCCAGAAGCAACAAAACCTGTTAAGCTATAGTTGAATATGTGGAGCTATAGGTGGGTTGGAACAAGGAATGACTAGCACCACGTTAGGTAAAAAGCAAGCTGAATAATCGTTCAATGGTGGTACTGTGCTGGTCCTAGTCTAGACCATGCTAGAGACGTGAGCCTGGACACAAACGAAGTCACATCACACCACTAGAACTATGAACAACTCACTCAAAACACAACGATCAGGCCCTTTCTCTCTTTTTTCCTTTTTTTCTTTTTTTTGTTTTTTCAGGGGATCGTCAAAACTGAATATATGAACAACGGGACTCCCAAAGAGCCAATTACCATACAAAATTTTCTAGAAAACACGAAGGTATTTCGGTAAAAAGAAGATGAGAAGTGAAGATAACTTAATTGATAACGAGGAGACGCTCTCGGTCCGACTACAACCTTCCAAAGACTGTGCCCTTGGCAACCGATACACCTTTGAGAAACCAAGTTGATATGTGCCTTGATTCGTATATGATGAGAGATTGACCGGATGTTTTGAGGCTTTGTGTTGAGTGTGTTTCGTCGGGTTCTGTTGTCGGTTGTGTATCTTTCTATGTTTATTTGGTGTGTTGTCAATGAACTTGTGAGGAGTGGTTGACAACGTTGTGTGGACTGACTCTTGGCCTAGTATTGCAAGTGTTGGTTGCAGCTTGGTTTGCGTTGGTGCAGGTGAAGAACAAGCGTAAAAGGTCTATGCCAAGGTGGCCTTCAGGTGATGGCGAGACAAGTAGGCTTGGTTCGAGGGACCCGGTGGCCGACGGGATCAAGTGCGGGCCGCATGGTGCAAGAAGAGCAAGACGAAGTCGTGGACATGGAACCGGTGCATCGGTGGCGGCCAAGTCAAGGAACGAGGCAAGACCGAGTAGATCGTTCGGGCGCCGGAGGTGAAAGGCTTGACGGGCTCGACGTTTGGCGTGGTGAGGTCGGGCCGTGTACGCAGGGTTTGGTGGTTTGTCCACAAAACCATCGGAGGACGGTTTCTTAGTTTGAGCCTCAAAACCAAGTCTGAAGGCCCAACCTGATGGAGACGGGGATCCGAGAGCGTCGGGAAGCTTCAAGGCGGGCGACGCGCGACATGATCAAGGCGCTTGCATCTGGAGGACGCGAAGGCCCGACGGATGCACGGCCGTCTGATGGTGAACTTCATGTGTTGACCAAAATACCCCTGTGAAGGCTTGTATTGTATCTCCTAGTGTAGGGGCACTTCAGTCTTTTTCGGAGGGCTTATATATAGGAGGAGGGGGCTGAATTTTCAGCCAACTCTTTGGCTTGTAGGTGGGAGTGCTCTTTCATTTTGGGGTGCTCTTGGGAGAGAAGGTGAGAGGAGTGAGTGGCTCTTTGATTGGAGCTTTTTGCCATCCAAGATTTGCAATTCTTGGAGTGGCTTGTATCCGATTGGACAAGAGATTCATAGTGAATGCTTCCTCTTAATCTTGTGCCAATTCTTCTATTCCCGAGTTCCTTTTGTTGCATTTTCGGAGCTCTTTTTGTGCTAATTTCATGCTTGGCTCGATCCATCATTTGTAGGTCATTTTGTCTTAGATTTCTTTGAGGGGATCATGGGTGAGTGCTTTGTGCCTCTTTGTGGATGATCTAGACCCCTCAAACGTCGGGAATCGGGCTAGATTTTGTGAGGTTTGGATGAACTCGAGTTGGTGCTTTGAGCGCATGAGATTTGTGATTCTGGTTGATTGGATAGGTTTGGGGCTCCAAGATTTTTTGCATAGCTTCTCCCAGAGACGCTTCTCATCTACCCAAAATTTGGGCTCAATCCATCCAGCGGTTTGGGAGATCCATCGATTGGAATTTGGGGTTGACTTCGCGGGCTGCGTTACTGGTTCTGTTCGCGTTTTGGCACACGGTCCGCGAGGGGGTGGCGGACGGTCCGTGAGGTATCCAGTTCGTCGTGTTCGTCTGCTGTTCTTCACGTTCTTCTCTTTGATCCGCGTGAGTTTGACTTCTGGTTTGGACGTGGTTTGGCGGACAGTCCGCCCGGGGTTGCCGGACGGTCCGCGAGCCACAGACGGTCCGCCAAGTGTTCGCGGATGGTCTATTTTTCGCAGTGCATTATTGGAGGTTCGGGTGGCTTTTTCGGACAGTCCGCGAGAGCAATGTGAACAGTCCGCTAGGGTACCGCGGACGGTCCGCCTCTACTGTGCGGACAGTCTGCCCCTGCCTAAGTAGACAGTTTGTTGCTTTACCTCTTGTGATTTGCGTCCGCTTCTAATCCTTCTAGCTCTGTTCTAGGCTTGTCTTTGCTTGGTCCTAGGATTGGTAGGTTCACAATACCTACGTGATCTTGACAAGCTTGCGAGGAATCGTTGGGTTGTGATTTTGGGACATAGGCCAAGTTTCGAGAAGAAATTTTTTATCGGCTCCCATTCACTTGGTATCAGAGCCAGTTGCGGATTCGTGTGACTCTAACAAGTCTAGGTTCCATAGGGCGACAAAAGAAAAGGGGCACTTTGCTTGTGGTTTTGGTTTGTGCGTTTTGAGCCTGACGATTTGGTGTTGTGCCTTTGAAAACCATAACTTGAGATACCTTCCATAAAATAGGCATAACTTTTCGCTTGGTACTCCATTTGAGCTCAAATGTTTACAGCGGTTAAGTGACATGATTTTGGTCATACCCCAAACTGACAACATTAGTTTGGCAATTTTGAAAAATTCAGAAAAAATCAGGAACATAAAGAAAAAAATCATTCTTTGCTTTTATAGCTTTTCCGTGAATGTTCCTGAATTTCTCTAGACCACAATACACCTCCGTTTGAGCTGAAATGTTGTGTGCTGCTATCTTTGGTACTCCTTGTTCAGTGGTAAAATTTTGGTAAAAAGATAAGGTTCTTTGCTATTGAACTCGTGAGTTCTTTTCCGAGAATTGAGGCAATTTGAGTGCATTCTTTGCTTCTTTGCTTTTTGCTTTAGCTTGTTTTTGGCTAATCCTAACCGGTGCTTTGAGTGTGGCACCAAGCTCTTCTCCTTGTGATTCTTTGAGTAGGAGGAGTGTGGAGGTTGAGGCGGAAGCCGAAGTGGAGAAGATGATGTCCCTCATCGAGGACTATCAAGATGGTGATCTCAAGAAGGGAGAGCTGTACCACAAGCTAAGGGACATGAACCAAGGTACGCTTGCCAAAGACATCTTGATCCTATGCGACAGATTGGATGATTGTGAATGTGATTGTGGGGATTTGCATAGGAGAAACATAGATTTCTGTGATGCCTTGCGTAGGAAGGATAAGAAGATAAAATGCTCCCTTGCTAGGTTGAAATGTGGTATGGCTCATTGGAAGTCTTGTGCTTTAAATTCTTGCACTTCTTGTAAAATTATGCATGCTAAGAATGAGGATTTGAACTCTTCTCTTGCTAGCTTGAAATATGAAATTAAGTTGTTGAAATTCAGTGCTTCTTTACCATGCAAATCTTGTGATGCTTTGCTTGCTCAAATTGATGTGCTAGAAGGAGATATGTTTGAGTTTGCTAGTAAATGTGGTAACTTGAATGATGATCTTGCTAAGGCTAGAAATGAGATTGCCTTGTTGAAGTCGAATGCCTCTATGCCATGTGTTGCTTGTGAGTCTTTGCTTGCTGAAATTAAAGAATTAAAATTGACTCACACCACATGTGTAGATGAACTTGAGCATGCTAGGGCTCAAATTTGTGACATGAAATCCATGCCTTGTAGCAAGTGCTCTTTGTTGTTTGTAGATGATACTTGCCATACTTCTTGTCATGATGATGATGCTTTGGTTGATGTAAATGATGATACTTGCTCATGTGGTCTCATTTGCACTTCATGCATTGATTTGGAAAGTGAAGTTTGGGCTTTGAAAAGAATGCGCGATGATATGAGCACCAAGTTGGCTGTGCATGATGAGATGAGTGCCAACCTTGAGAAAGAAAATGAACTCTTGCGTACCACATATGCTAAGTGCATTGAAAAGGAAATCCATAATTTGAGAAATATGACATGTGGTACTTGTGAGCACCTCAGGTTTGAAAATCAGGTTTTGCGCACAAGGTGCAAGAGTCTTTGTGCCAAGGGTTTGAATTGTCGCATTTCTTGTCACTCCAATGTTGATGCTTTTAAAATTGCTTCTTCTCAACCGGAGTTGACTTCTTCTCTTGAGCGTGAGTCTTTGGATGGTGGCACTTGTACTAGTGCTTTGGATAGCTCTCCCATAGCTATTCCTAAGCTTGGTGGATCTTCTGGTGTTGCCCAAGGTGATTCGAATGACAAAGGTGCTTCTCACATATTTAGAACTCATGCTCCCAAACCAAAGTTCCAATGCACCTTTTGCAAGAAGGATGGGCATACCGTTGAGTTTTGCTTTCGCCGTGTTAAGCACGAGCGACGTGTGCGTGCCAAAGCTTTTAAGAAGCCACGTAGCCTTTCTCATGGCACGTGTGATTCTAATGTGGGCACCAAGGTGAGTGTTGGGGTTGATGCTTTTTGCTCTAAGTTTCAAGGGACTTCTCACTTACAAGAGAATGGTGATTCGTCCACTCGGACCGTGCCTCCCTATAGGCCTTTGTACCATTGCTCTCATTGTGGGAAGGATGGGCATCAAGAGAGCTTTTGCTACTGCCGGGCAAGGAGATTGCAGCGAGGAGGTGCTTCTAGGCCTTTGGTTGTTCATAGCCCTTCTCATGGTATGAACACTTGTGAGCCTAAGAAGGCACGATTTATGGACGGGTTTTACGACACTCTTTCTAGTGAGTTAGGCCATGCTCATGGACATGCTTCTAGTGTTTCTTGTGTTGGTCCGCGACATGCTTCCTGTGGTGCTTGTGTTGGTTCTTCTCCTATGACCTCGAGGGACCTTTGCCTTTTTGCTTGTGGTAACACTCGGTTTTCTTTGCGAGCTCCTTTGAGGCATGGTTCCAAGAGTGTTCGAAAACCTTTTCATTCGAACCAACATTTGCGTCATGCTAACCCACATGATAAGTTGTGTGCATCGCTTACCCGTGTGACCAAGTATTGGATTCCCAAGTATGTGTGTTGGGTATTTTAGCGACACACGAAATAAATCCGCAAGCACACGGATACCGTTGTAGCTTTCACCTCAGAGTATTCCAAGGGTATCGAATCCAAGGGAACGTGTGTGCACTAACTTCGTACTAGTCGGTCCAAGGACACACCCAGACAAGAGGCAAGGATAGAGAGGATTCCTAAAGATAGCACTATAGATGAGATTAAAGGTTGATCTCTAGATAGAACTTGGCTTAAGGTACCGATAGCCCTGACTTAACAGGCGACTCTGGCACACGGATCTATGTGAACGGAGCTCTAACTATATCCAGCTGCGAAAGATCAACGAGGGCCAGATGGGCTGTCACCACCACCTGGACTGCCTCTACCTAACCTTGGGATAAGCCGAACGAATGATAACCGGTAGCGTGATACAACGTCTACGCTATGGTTACTGCCATAGCCAATGGACTGCGGCACTCTGTACTTATAGAACTACGACCACGGAAGAGAACTGATCTCACTCACTATAGGTACTACTAGCTTATACTAGAGGCATGCAAGAGAGCACTTGACTCCGTTCTGTGCTTCCAACGTATACGAACGACTTAGCAAATGAATGCATAAACCCGGGATCTACGCACTAGAAGAGAAAAAAGTCTACTCATGCAACCTAGCATAAACTATTAGAAAGGAATCACGAACACACTTTATTCTAATCAGAGCATGTGCACCTAATAGACTAGTCATACAAACGGGATACAAACTTGTGCACCTAATCAACTAGATCGAGGGGACGTGTTCGTGAAGAACACGTGCCTCTAAATGATGAATAGGCGAAGAACACAAGAACATATCACTCACACTTTAGTCTAAATAGAAAATGCAGAAATACTCACCTTACTCTAATTGAAGAATGAAGCATCCATGGAGATACAAATCCCTCTCTCACTCTCCTACTCTCTAATCTACCATGGAGAGGCCTCTCCTTTGAAGGGAAGCTCTCATCCTTGGGTGAAGTGGTGTGTCTAAAAATGACCCCCTCCCCTTGTATTTATTGGCAAGGGGGAGGCTTGTCTTGGTGGTGTTTGTGCTCCATTTTGGCCCTATTTTCCAGCCTTCTGGTGTGCCCCTCGCGCAGGAACAGTGCCATGCATGGCGGTGGAAGAAAGAACCGGGCAAAAACCGGATCCTAGGGGCGAGAGCCGGATGTGAACCGCACGGCTGGGCGCTGAACCAACACAAAACAGGTGCGAACCAGAGAAAACCCAGGGAACCGGGGAACCGACATTCTCCCATCCATCCATCGCGTGCCACGTACCCCTGCGGCTCGGTCTGCCCACGTGCGCGCGCCTTCACGCTGCGATCTGCGGCACCAGCTCTGCGCCAATACGTGCATTTCGCGTGGTCGGGCGACACCCTCTCGCGCGTTGACGCACTCTGCGCGCCGATCTGCTGGGTGCTGCGTTGCCCAACAGGTGGGTGCTGCGTGGCCCGGCCTGCCCCTTCCGCACACGCACGCGGGAATGCACGGTAGCGACTGGGAGGCCAGTCGGTGCCCGACGCATGGCCCGCCTGCGTGCGCGTCTGACTGGGCGTTGACCCGCGCCGGTCTGTGGGTCCTGCTGGTGGGGTCCGTTGACATCAGCAATGTGTCTTATTTTATGATTTGCGTATCTCCTTCATCTGAGATCCAAATTAGGCAAATGATATATCCATCTTGATCGTCTCGACGAGCCCGTCACAATGGTGCAATCCAATTTGGCATTTGAGACTGTTTATAACTATGCCATATTTATGCCATTAGATCACTTCCTCTCAACTATGCTATTTAATGCGTATTTCGGTGCATCCTGCAACAAAAGTTAGAAACACCAACACTTGTGGAAATTGTTAGTATAAAGCCCTATTATAGTGTTGATGATCACTTTTCATTCATTTTATGCAAGAGTTGATGGCATAAAAGTGGTACTTAACAGCCGTCAACAATGTGCTTGCTAACCCTTTGGGATCCAAGGCTCGGTCTTTCTTGTCTCCTCATGTGTAGGTATGGAGACGCGGTTGGAGAACATGAGCTCGATGGTGCCTGATCTTTGCCCATGAGGTGATCAAGACAAGACGGTTCTCCACACTGCTTTGGATGGCTCTTGAAAGCCTTTGTACAAATGTATAGTGAGTTTCCTTTTCCCCTTTGTACTCACTTGTATATACTTGTGTCTTGCTTGTCTGTAAACCATGGTAGGCTAGCCACCTTGTTCATGATAGCTTTGTGATCTTGTATACCTATCTTGCTATCTTGTAACACCCGGTTTTTAAAGGACAAACCGAATGCACCCTTTATGCATGCCCAGGATCAAATTCATGCATAAAGTGACATCATTAGTGAATATCATAACATATATCATTACAAGCGTATAACTATTACAAAACGACCAGAGGGTCTAACACAAGAGATTACACATCGTACATCTATCGCAGTGGACTGGGCACCATCTTCCACAAGAACGTCGACTGGGGGCACGCCAACCTAGAACTCCAAGTCTTCATGTAGCAGCTCCTTCTAGCTTCTGTTTATCTGAGCAGCAGTGGGTGGAGAACAGTAGGGTTTTAAAGGGAAAACGATGAGTACACCTAGAGGTGTGTACTCCGCAACTGGAGGGAAAAGTATGCATAAAATGCAAGGTTAAAGCAAGGATGGCTTTATTTGGTGGACTGCAAAGCTCAACTTTTAGTTGGTCATGTTTTAATTAAGCACCTAGAGGAATTATAGTTATGAGCTTCCTAACCCATTCAAGGCACAGACACCCGCCTGTCCTGAAACTAAGGTTAAAACATCACATAACCAGATCCAAAACCACAGTTACCACCACTGTGATCCATCCAAACCAAACTAACCATGTGAGGATCCAGGCCGCTCTAGACCGTGAGCACGGTTGTCATGACAGTTTTAGTAACACTCTGCAGAGGTTGTACATCTTTACCCACGAGTCGCGTAAACGTTCAGAAGAACGTTAAACCCAACCATGCTGTGCTTGCAAGGCACTTTCACACTTCCTTAGGTGTGATAGCGTAGGGACGCTACGAGGCCTTTACAAAGGATCTCCCAGTCGCAAGATCGCCTAGCTAGGTTTCCATGGTCCGGCGTACATGGACAAGTCCGTAGATGAGCACATACCCATAGGGCCCCATTTGCATCCATGCGGTTCCACTCCGCCTCACCAATGGCTCTTACAAACGGGGAGAGGTCCTAATTAACTGGCCAAGACCAGAGCCATATAGTGCTCGTGGTTGTACGGGTAAACCTGGGCGGTCGCTCCATAGACCGGTCCTTTATAGATGACTCGAGCAAGTCTACCACAACCAGCGGGTCAACACCCAACAAGTAAAGCCCTACCATGAACAAATCAACTGGTATGCCAAATTTCATCTCCACCATCAAACCACTTGCTCCAGCCCCTAAGGTTGCATGTTTCTATAAAAGAGATTACCATCCCAAATGTTGCATAGTTCATTAGCTGAAATTAATTGACAACCACCAACCCATGTTGAGCAAAACTAAGCAATAATCTACCCATCATAAGTAACCTCTAAGGGTAAGCAAGGAATGTCATGGAGATATAGTAAACGGTCCTTAATAGGTTTCCCATCAAATTTAGACATCTAATGCAAGAAAGCATAAATAAATTGATTATGGTGTACAAAAGTACAGGTACAAAATAGCAAGATGTTCATGGACACTTGCCCGTTTCCCGATGTTCCACTGCTCAGAAGCGTTCCTCAACGTACAACAATCAACTGAAACAAAACAATGCTAGAACTAAGAACAAAGCACTAGACAATAAAATCATTTTAGAAAAGCGTACAACTAGCTAACGTGAGCTAGCTATGAACTCTAGAGAACAAGGAACAACTAAAGGAAGCTACGGTTGAAATGAGGTGCAACTATCAGAGGGTTTGCAGGATTATGAGAAAGGGACTATATGCTTCATTTATTTTAATTAAAGAAATATGTGTAATGGGTATTTCAAAGAAATACCACATGTTGGAAATTAATCAAATTACATTTAAATACAAAAACACGAGTTAAACTAGTCATATTTTATTTATAAAAGTTTATTAGGGTTTATACCAAATTAACATTTATTCTTAGAAAGCCAACTTATGTGAGAGAAACTAACAGATTTTCATGTGTCAGGTTGAGCTAAACAAGTTATAATTAAAACACATTGATGTTCAATTTAATCAAGTTAACCTTTGTTAAGGAAAAGGCGAAGGTTAAACCTATATTTGATTTTATTTGGAAAGATAGTGAATTAGGTATTAATCAAATTACTATTAACTTTTATTTTCAGAAACATGAAACATGGTGAACGTGGCTACTAACATGTGCTCTACGACGAGACAAGCCTAGCGCAACTTGAACGAGTTAAAACGGAGTTAGGATGTGAAAGATACAGAGTTTTGAAGGTTACAAGGGCCTATTTGTGATAAACGATAGTTTATAGGGGCTAGCCTAGAAGATTCCGTGAGACACAGAGAACTACGCTCGCGAAAAGGTCAAAACTCAGGGTTCTAGGTGGAAAGACGCTCGGTTGGGCTTTTCTGCAGGAGGTGGGATCTTTCTGAGGGTTTACGTGCAAAGCTGCCAAGACACAGAAAATGGTGGGTGGGATTACCTGGTCCTGCACGGGGCTAAGAGAAAAAAACACAGCCGACGGAGTAGCTTGGCTGATGTGGTGCCACGCGACGCGCTGTGGTTGGGCGAGCGGTTGACGCGGCGCTGGCGTGGTAGCTGACGGCGCCATTTACCTAGGTTGTGGACCTGGTCCACGGGTCCATGGTAGACCAGGTGAAGGGGTATAGCCTGATCTAATCTGGGCCGCCCGTGGGAGATCTGATGGCCGAGGAGCGCCCTTGTGCTTTGGTCGCCGGTGAGGCCAGGGAGACAGCGACGTTGGGCGGCGGCTCGCCGGAGCATCGCCGGAGTTCGGCCATTCTCGAGCTACGGTGCACCAAAACGTGCGCAGATTGGACTGGGAGGTAGAGAGGGTCGACGCGAGGCTCACCAGGGTGGTTTCGACGTCGATGGGGCGACAGGGATGACGTGTGGCAGTCCGAGGCGGACGGTGTGCTCGGGCGCTCGTGGGGGAAGGGACCCCAGCCTCGGGTTCCTACCTTGGGGCCTGGGCATCCTCATGAGGTCCCTGCGCGGCACTAGGAGAAGAGAACGGGGTGAGAGAGGGCGCACAGTGGTGGAAAGAGGTGGCGGCCATGGCTTACCAAGGAGGTGCCGGCGGCGATGAGCGGCGGATGGCGGTACGACAACAGCTTGGTTGTGCGGAGAGGTAAAGGGGCGAGCTGCGGTGCGAACCAAGGCTTTTATAGGCAGAGCAGGGATACAGGTTGCCAGGGATTGGGGCGCGGTCATTGCGGCTGTGATGGTCGTGGCCATGGCGGGCCGGGGCGCCTGCCATCCAAGGCACAGGCGCACCTGGACGGGATGCGAGGTAGGGGAGAGGGGCATGAGACACGAAGGTGGGCCCTAGAGGCATGGACTACGGCGAGGATGCAGGGGAGGCGTGAGATTCCAAATCTCGGCCGGCGGTGGGGTGCTCTGCCGTGCGGAGCAGAGGAGGAAGAAAGGAAAGGGGAGGGAGAGGTGCCGACAGGTGGGCCACGGTTGGCGGTGAGGGAGGGAAGGCGGGTTTGAGGAAAGGCACCTTCTGGGCTGTTTCGGTCAGTGGGCTAGCTGGGCCTGTTGCTTGGTGGGCTGGTGATGAGATGGACCGAGCGCGAAAGAGGAGGGGATGGCAGGCCGGTGTTGGGCTGCTGGCTGCACCTAGTGGGCTGGAGCGAGAGGATGGAAAAGGAGAGGGAGATGTGGGCCGGAATTGAATTGTAGACCCAAGGGAGATTATATTAAGAGAGAGAGAAAGAGAGAGATTGAGTCCAAGATAGTTTTAGAGAGAGATATGAACTTGGCATGATTTTAGAGAGAGAGGAAAAACCTTTAGTTGTAGAGAGAGGTGGCTCTTGGGTAGAGAGAAAACGAGAGACATGGGTTCAATTTAGAGAAAAGAGTAGAGAGGTTTAGAGATAGGGGAAGAAGGGTTTAAACTCGCACACAAACCTATTCGAGTTTTAAAACTTTCTATGGTACTCAATTGAGATCTTTGGTGGTCTTGCAATTGGTATCTTTTCTATGGTACTCAATTGGGATCTTTGGTGGTTCTTCTCTCACTTGTGCGGTTCTTAGTTGGTGTGTCCCCTTGTGATCCTTCTTGGTGTTAAGTCAAGTTCCGTGTCTCCCCGTGCATTTTGCATTGCATATGTATCATATATCATGATGTATAGACTTTGGTAGGTTTGACATTCGTGTCTTGCATTGTGTCATATATCAAGTTGCATTTGATGTACATATCTACCTTTGTTGCATTTGTATCATATGCATGGTAGGTTGAGCTTCTCCTATATGCCATGAATACTATGATTTGCTATTTGTGAGCTTTTGAGCATGTTTGATATGATTTGGTGATGGATAGCTATGCTCTTGATAGTTTTGCTATATATATGCATGTTGAGATGGCTATTTTTGGAAAATGTTAGGATAGGCTCTCTCTTGTGAGTTTAAAGCCTTGCATGATCTTAGTGTGCTTTGGTGGTCTATATCATGCTTAATTTGTGCTTGGATATCATGTGCTTTGCACTTTGGGTCAAAGACCCATTTGTCATTATGAATGTTTAGCCCATGTTTCACCTTGTGGGGGAGCATAAGCTTCTTTTTGCCGCAAAGGTACTTCATGTACCATTTTATGCTTAAATGTGAAAAATGAAATTGGTATGAAATGTTTTGCTTGAAGTTATGCTCTCACGTGTTCCATGTCATAATTTCTTTAAATGTGAATTAATATGGGTGCTAAACCGTTGCATGATGTCTACCATGAGAAGTCTCATTTTAAGAATTAGACACATGGCTCGGTGGCTTTAACATGTCATGAGATGCTTATGGGTGTTTGTAATGATCTTGTGATGAGGATATGTGACCTAGCATGAAGTTTGTGTGATCTAGATTCACTTTGGTATGTTTTGCTCATGTTTAGGTCTTTGCTCATGAGAGGGAAATTTATCGCAAAATTTCTTAATTTGATCATGCCTTTGTCATATGCCTATATAGCTTTACTGTCTTGATGGCTATGCTTTTATGGAACTATGAACTATCTTGCTTGCTCATTATCTCACTTATAGCATTTTATAGTGCTCTTTGTATATTTGAGAAGCTAGTAGTTGAATTTCTTGCAAAATTACCTTGATTCATGCATTGTCAACAAGGAGGAAAAGTTGCATTTGGGGGAGAAAATGTTTCAGTTTTCATGCATTTGTTGCATCCAGAGGGATACTAAGTTCAGGGGGAGAACTTGAGTTTGCATGCACATTTTTCAGGGTAAGTATGCATTTGTGTAGGGCGAGCTTTGGTGAGTTTCCTTTGTTTGCCTGAGTTGTGCTTTGGTGTTTTGCTCTTTGCTCTATCACATACATTTAGGGTGAGCTTTGTATGCTCTTTGGCCCTAGTGCATGTGCTTAGGGGGAGCTTGTGAGCTTGGTGTGCTCTTTGCTCTATCGCTTGTGTTTAGGGTGAGCTTTGTATGCTCTTTGGCCCTAGTGCATGTGTTTAGGGGGGAGTTTGTGAGTTTTGTGCTCTTTTGCTCTTTTGCCGGTGGTGTTGAGCCCCTTTGCCTCTTCTTGAGGAGCCGGCGGTGGATTTGAGTTTTCGATCGTCACATGATTGGTGTTCAGCCCTTTGTGCCTCTTCTTGAGGGATCATGTGCTTTTGTTAGTCCATGATCGATGTTGAGGCCTTTGTGCCTCTTCTTGAGGGATCATGCGTTCTTGTCTCGGTTGTGTCGAGCCGTTGCCCATGTCTTTGGGGACCGAGATTGTTAGTGGTGGTGGCCTTTGTGGTTTCTCTCATGCCAAGTGTCTTTGTTCTTTGCCTTGTGTGGCTTTCGTTCACTTGGATGAGTTGTTCGGCCTTTGCTTTCTCAAACCATTTCTTTGTGCTCGCATGTTGTCAACCCACTCCTCAATGGGGAGAAATGTGGAAAATCAAGTTGATATGAACCTTGATTTGATGGTGATGAGCGGTTGACAAGTGCTTTGTTAAGAGCTAAAATTGGTTTGATGGCTTTCGGGATTGCTTGTAGCTCTTGTGGGTTGCTTGACTCTTCAGTGGTGTTTAGCCTTTGTGCTTCCTTTGGTTCCGAGAGTCTTTGGTTGGAGCTCCTCTCATTTCAAGTTGCCTTGTGTATGCTTTTTGTTGGCTTTTGGGCACTTGAATGAGTTTTCCTTTTGCTTTCAAACAATCTTTTGTCAATGCACTCATCAAGGCGGACATTGAGAAACCAAGTTGATATGTGCCTTGGTTCGTATATGATGAGAGATTGACCGGATGTTTTGAGGCTTTGTGTTGAGTGTGTTTTGTCAGGTTGTGATGTCGGTTGTGTATCTTCTATGTTTATTTGGTGTGTTGTCAATGCACTCGTGAGGAGTGGTTGACAACGTTGTGTGGAATGACTCTTGGCCTAGTATTGCAGGTGTTGGTTGCGGCTTGGTTTGCGTTGGTGCAGGTGAACAACAAGCGTGAAAGATCTATGCCAAGGTGGCCTCCGGGTGATGGAGAGACAAGTAGGCTTGGTTCGAGGGACCCGGTGGCCGACGGGATCAAGTGCGGGCCGCATGGTGCAAGAAGAGCAAGACAAAGTCGTGGACATGGATCGGTGCATCGGTGGCGGCCAAGTCAAGGAATGAGGCAAGACCGAGTAGACCGTCTGGGCGCCGGAGGTGAAAGGCTTGACGGGCTCGACGCTTGGCGTGGTGAGGCTGGGCCGTGTACGCGGGGTTTGGTGGTTTGGCCACAAAACCATCGGAGGATGGTTTCTTGGTTTGGGCCTCAAAACCAAGTCCGAAGGCCCAACCTGACAGAGACGGGGATCCGGGAGCATCGGGAAGCTTCAAGGCGGGCGACACGCGGCATGATTGAGGTGCTTGCGTCGGGAGGACGCGAAGGCCCGACGGATGCACGACCGTCCGATGGAGAACTTCATGTGTTGACCAAAATGACCCTGTGATGGCTTGTATTGTATCTCCTAGTGTAGGGGCACTTCGGTCTTTTCCGGAGGGCCTATATATAGGAGGAGGGGGCTGAATTTTCAGCCAAACCTTTTGCTTGTAGGTGGGAGTGCTCTATCATTTTGGGGTGCTCTTGGGAGAGAAGATGAGAGGAGTGAGTGGCTCTTTGATTGGAACTTTTTGCCATCCAAGATATGCAATTCTTGGAGTGGCTTGTATCCGATTGGAAAAGTGATTCATAGTGAATTCTTCCTCTTAATCTTGTTCCAATTCTTCTATTCCTGAGTTCCTTTTGTTGCATTTTCGGAGCTCTTTTTGTGCTATTTTCATGCTTGGCTCGATCCATCATTTGTAGGTTGTTTTGCCTCGGATTTCTTTGAAGGGATCATGGGTGAGTGCCTTGTGCCTCTTTGTGGATGATCTAGACCCCTCAAATGTCGGGAATCGGGCTCGATTTGGTGAGGTTTGGATGAACTCGAGTTGGTGCTTTGAGCGCACGAGATTTGCGATTCTGGTTGATTGGATAGGTTTGGGGCTACAATATTTTGGGCATAGCTTCTCCTTGAGATGCTTCCCATCTACCCAAAATTTGGGTTCAATCCGTCCAGCGATTTGGGAGATCGATCGATTGGAATTTGGGGTTGACTTCGTGGGCTGCGTTTCTGGTTCTGTTCGCGTATTGGCGGACGGTCCGCGAGGTATCCAGTTTGTCGTGTTCGTCTGTTGTTCTTCGCGTTCTTCACTTTGATCCGCGCGAGTTTGAATTCTAGTTTGGACGTGGTTTGGCGGACAGTCCGCCCGGGGTTGCCGGACGGTCCGCGAGCCACGGACGGTCCGCCAAGTGTCCGCGGACGGTCCATTTTTCGCAGTGCGTTACTAGATGTTCAGGTGGCTATTTCGGACAGTCCACGAGAGCAGTGCGGACAGTCCGCCAGGGTACCACGGACGGTCCGCCCCTACTGTGCGTACAGTCTGCCCTTGCCTAGGCAGACAGTTTGTTGCTTCGCCTCTTGTGATTTGCTTCCGCTTCTAATCCTTCTAGCTTTGTTCTAGGATTGTCTTTGCTTGTTCCTAGGATTGGTAGGTTCACAATACCTACGTGATCTTGACAAGCTTGCGAGTAATCAATGGGTTGTGATTTTGGGACATAGGCCATTTTTCGAGAAGAAATTTTTTATCGGCTCCCTTTCACTCCCCCCTCTGGTCGCCTATTCGGTCTTTCAACCTCCTCCGCTGTCGCGATCGTGTGGGTCGCATCACCAGCAACTAGGGCACCCGTCCTGCAAGCAATTGAGAACTAGCAAGAACAAGTATGGAACAAGTACTGAAATTACTAGATGGGAAAGATAGGTTTCAATCTCAAACTCAAACTCGAACGATGTGGGGTTTCGAAGACTCGAAGACGGGCGGCTGGACTAGCACGTGCGCTTACAAGCAAGTAGCAAAGGCTAAACATTATCTAAACAAAACTCGAGTGTTCTCGACGGTGGCTAAAGAGTATATAACAGGGGGAGGACGAAAACAAGGGTGCTGGGTTCGTGCTCCAACCATAGGACGCGTCCCTAATAGACCCAACTTGATACACGACCCATTGGGCCAAAATACGGTGGCGCAGCACCCTGGACAGAAAGACCTCCGGTCAATGATTCGTCGATTGCGGACGCTTCAGGACAGATATGTACATGAGTCTAGATCCATATGAAAGTTAACTTCATCACGGTTCCAGGAAGTACTTGAACACCCCAATCCGACTCCGTATGCGTCCGTTACAAGTTGTTGTTGTGCTGCAGCCCGAATCCAGCCGGCCCGAATCCAGCCGGCCCGAATCCTTTTCCAAGCCACTCTTCTCCATGGTTCCTAAGCAAACTAATAGTGCATGTGTATCCACAATCTAAACATGGGTTACATGAACTCAGGAGAGAACTTACTTGATGATTTAGTTGACGAGCACGAGTAATAGGGCCAGCTAGAGGAATATGGGGTGTATCCTGTCGAGGTAGTGATGATGTCGATGCGAGGGATGTATCATTGGTAGGAATGTCCTCATCATACGGTGTTTCCCCTCGTGGAACAAGGAATGGTAGTGGAACTCGAGCTAACCTGAATTGCTTTGGATGTATGCTTTAATCCCTGAGGTCACCAATCCATTGTAGTCCCATGATTCCAAACTTCATTGAGGACCTCATAAAGGCACATCGATGCCGTAGGCTTCTCGTGCCTAGGGTGATCTGAGGTATCTCTGATGTTTCGAGATGGATCATCCTCAAATCGAGAAGAGAACTCCAAAGGTTGAATTTATTCTTCCTTCGGTGATCGTGGTTCAGGAGAGGGCTCAAGAGACAAGTCATGGGATGCAAAAGATGAAAGCTCGGATTATGCTGCTGAGGGATTCTCATGGACCAACTCAGACTCCAGATGGGGTTCATTGCGATCGGTATGGCAAGAAGAGGGTTCTAAGAAGAGTTCTAGGATCTCTCTTCTTTCCACTAGAGTTTGGGTTTCGAACGAAACTCTAGCTAAAAGGTCGAGCTCTTGTGCAGATTCCATGTCTATACGAGTATAAAAGGTATACGTCGATATATCAATGGGTATAGACATATCAGGGCTAGATGTCAAAAGACATAGGAACCTAGCCCATGCTGCACCTATGGACTAACCCTCTAATGCTCAAAGTCAAGGAAGTCAAACGGCAGGGACTCTATGTGTTCATCAAGGAAGAACGAGTCACAGAAGTTATCTCGTAGTTCTCCCCAATTATTGACATGCCCTACCATGTGGGTTTACCATTGCTCCGCTCTATCTATGAGAGAGAAAGGGAACAATTTCGACCTCAAAGTTTCCTGGGTCATGCCTGGGATTACCAAACACGAACACAAGTCCTCGAACTCCTTTAAATGAACATGAGTGTATACAATTTTATTAAAATTTGTTAGAATTAAATAGAGAGTGTATACAATTATTTCAAAATAAACAAAATTCTCTAAAATAAATAAATGGATCATAGGTTATAAATCTTTGTTTGTTGCATTCATGCTGCAACTGCATAGTGTTTATTTGTATGAAAAAAGAGTTTGAGTTTTCAAAACTCGAATAGGTTACCTATGATTCGACCCTTGTATCCCTACCTCTAAAGCCTCTCTAATCTTTAGAGCTTAATCTCGTCTTCGAATCTAGCTCATATCTCTCTCTACCCAAAGCTCATCACTCTCTCTAATGATCCAGCCAAGCCCTTATCTTTCTCTCTTCCTATCTTTAAGTCAACTTGGGCCTAAAACCTTTACCCAACTCGGCCCATATCTCTCTACCTCTCTCTACAGCCAAATCTCTTTCTTCTCTCTCTAAAATCATGCCAAGTTCCTATCTCTTTCTCTCTCTTTATAAATCTATCTCTCTCTTAATCTTTTTGGGTCAATAATTCTCTTTATCCAAGCAAATCCATATTCCCTCTCTCCTCTTTAATCTAGCCCACACCTTCTCTCCACTCTCTTTTAAACCAGCCCAACAGCCCAGCAAGCCGGCCCCTATTTCCCGTAGGCCCAACTGCACCGTGCTAGCCCATCTCCCCTCCTCTTCCTTTGGCCACGTCCAACACCAGCCGCATCAGCCCAACTCCCTCTTTTCCCCTACCGGCCCACCTACCTCAGTCCCACTAGCCCACCATTTGCAGCGGCCCACTCGGCCTGCGACCAGCCTCCACCCTCTCTCTGACAAACAGCCCCGGCCTGCCCGTCATCCCCTCCTCTCCCACCTCCCTTTCTCCTCTACTCCGAACAGAGCAACACCGTCGCCACCGGTCGGGCCGGGATTTCAAATCCCCAGCATCTCCGCCCCAAACTCCGCACTGCGTGGACCGACCATGTGTCCCTGTTCCCCTTCGTGACCCCTCTTAGCCGCAACCCCGCCCTGGTGCACCGTCACCCCTGATGGAAGGCGCCCGCGCTCCCCACCTATCACGGCCGGAGATGCCGCCTCCCGATCCTAGCCACCTCCCGTCCTCCTGCCCGCCTATAAATGGCCGGCACTGAACTCTCTTTTCTCCCTTTTCCACTTTGCACAACCTCGCTCTCGCCCATGCTGCGGCTCATCGTCAATCGCCGCCGCTCCCTCCCCGGTGAGCCATCGACCGCCGCCCTGTTTCGTGTGGTTCGGCCTCCCCTCACCTTCTATCTTCTCCTGGTGCCGCTGAGGACCAGAGTGTCTGATGGTTAGTGGTTGGCCACTCTCCAGTGATGAGTGATTGACAACGTTGTGTGGACTGACGTTGTGCTCTATCTTGTGGATGTAGGCTGCAGCTTGATGTGCGTTGGTGCAGGTGAAGAACAAGTGTGAAAGGTCTTAGCCTTGCGGGGCCTCCGAAGGACTGGAGGGACAAGTAAGCTTGGTTCGATGGACCCGGTGGCCAGACGAGATCAAGTGCGAGTCACATGGTGCAAGAAGAGCAAGTCGATGTCGGAAAGGAGGTTCGTTGGTTGATCTGAAAGCCAACATGGAGCCGGAGCGGACATGGCGGCCAAGTCGAGGAGCTCGGCATGGAGGCTGCACCAAGCTCGCCGGGTTTGCAACGGTTCGCCAAAAGATCGCTGGGTTCATCGGTTGCTCCAGAAAGCCGACCCGAGGTTCCGGTGTGGCCAAGGCACCAGAACCGGTCTGACTGGTTTGGGAAACTGGTCTGACCGGTTTGGTCGTGGCGCGGTCGGAAGTTGGTGAAGTGGAGGACACACGTCGGGATCACATGCTTGGCGTCGAGGCTACGCGAGGTGTGATTACTGGGCGTCCGTCCGATGGAAAGGCTGTCAAATTTCCAAATATGCCCTTCGAGGGGTTGTATCACTTAGAGGACATTCTAGTCATTTACCCCCACCGGAGGACCTCATATATAAACCGAGTGGAAGGGTTGTGGCAGCCATCTCTTGGGTTTTAGGGTTTTCATTTGCTCTAGATAATTTCTCTTTTTAGCTTCCTATTTTCTCCTTAGGCTAGCATGAGAGCTTCATGGTGTGATCTTGTGAGAGGGATGGATGTACGGGCGGATGCCAGACCTTGTATGAACCTTTCATGGCATGTATAGAAGATTCGGCGTGGTTCCTCAAGTGTTCTTGGTGTCTCCCCCATTTTCCTTTTTGGTGATTTTTAGAATATTTTTTTTGGATTTTTGTGGAGAGGATTTGAGGGTGTTTCCTTTGGGTTTTGTTTGTGGGGATCACGTATGAGTACCTTGGGTACCTTTGCTTGGTGATATTTGCCCCCACAAACTCCCCGGAATCCCTTGGATTTGATGGTTTTTGGATGAACTCGGTAAAAGGTGTTCTCGGCGGTTGACTTTCGATTCCTCCCTTTTGGATGCATTTTAGGATGGATCCTTTGAGATAGAGGTTGCCCAAGAGGTAATCCACCTTCCCCCGAAGTTTGGTTGCAATCCGTTGGGTGAATCAGGAGATCGGTTGGTTGGAAGAAGAGGTGGTTTCCGCGGGCTGCGTTTTTCCCGTCTGTCTGGGTGAAACCGGTCTGATCGGTTTGGGAAACCAGTCTGACCGGTTTTGGTCACAGTGGCCGTTTGGGAAGATTTTTTGGCAGCCGCGTTGTTCTTTGTCTAAGAAGTTCTCTAGTCCAAGTTTCGTCGCGTTTGGAGTTCGTTTGCTTGGTTTTTGGCCTCGTTGATCTTTGGGGGATTTCTGGGCAAAACCGGTCTGACCGGATTGCCAAACCGGTCTGACCGGTTTCACCCTGCGTGTGAGAGGCTAAGTGTTGGAAAACCAGTTTGACCGGTCTGAGTATCCTATCTGACCGGTTTGTTGCTGGAGTTTTGCTCGAGTTGTTTTTCCGCTGCGTTCTGGAGTGTTTTCGGTGGTGTGCTAGTTCCTAGGTCCAGCAGCACTTCAGTGGCTGTGTGGATTTGGCTAGCGAGGTGTTGAGGACTCCGGAGTTGCGTTTGGGACCATAGGCCGAGTTCTTCCTTGGAAGAATTTTTTATCGGGTCCCATTCACTCTCCCCCTCTCTGGTCGCCATTCTGGTCCTTCAATTGGTATCAGAGCCGGATTCGGATCATTGAGACCTTTACCGGTTGAGATCCAAAGATGGCGGACTGTGGGAAAGGTTCAGGTCCTCCTCACTTCGATGGGAAGACCTACCAGATGTGGGAAGCTCGGATGGGTGCGTTCATGCGTGGAAAGGCTCAGCTAATTATGGATGTCACGGTTGACGAGAACTATGTCATACCGGAGATGTTCTTGTTGCCCGGGAGTAGGGATATGTTCGATGCCAACAACACGGTCGTGGACTATCTCTATCATGCTCTTTGTGCATCCGAGTTCAGTAGGGTGTATGGAGAGAAGTTGGCAAATCAGATATGGACACAGCTGAGAAATGCACATGGTGGTAATAGTCAGGTGAAAGCGCGTCGCTTTATGACCTACCAGAGAGAGTACGAGAACTTCACTCACCTCCCCGGAGAGTCTGTGGGTGCCATGTTCGAGCGCTTCACGCTAATTGTGAATAATATGAGAGCCAACATCACCGAGCTTCCATACGATGATCATGATAGAGCTATCAAGCTCTTACACGTGTTGGATCTTGATGTATGGGGAGCGAAGGTTGAGGCTATTCAGGAGTCCAGTGTGTATGAGACCCTGACGGTGGACGAGCTGTTCTCTAAGCTCAAGTCATCCGAGGTGGACTGAGACCTGAGAGCCAAGAAGGGCAAGGGTCCTGCTGATGATAGCCTCGCGCTTGTGACTGGACCGAGAACTAACTCTAATCAATCCTCTAGGATGTTCTCTCTGTCTGCTCTTGTGTCTTTGCCAGATGAGGAGTTTGAGGCTTTGGATGATGAAGATCTTGCTTTGCTGACCAAGCGGTTCGGTCATCTGAACGAGAACAGGAAGAACTTCAGGCGGAACTCTGGGATCTGCTACAAGTGTGGGAAGCGTGAGCACTTCATCACTGAGTGCCCCCAGGAGATTGAGTCCAAGAAAGAGTACAAGCACCGCCTGAAGATCGAGAACAAACATCGCTCGAAGCATGAACACAGGGTCAAGGACGAGCGGAGATCGAGTAAGGGTGGTGACAAGAAGAAGGCAAGGGCTCGAGCGAAGATCGAAGAACCAAGTGACACGAACCTCGACTCCGATGACACTTCCTCAAGCTCGAGCAGTGAAGAAGAGGACCGCGGCAAGCGCAAGAAGAAGAAGAAGGCTTCATTCAAGAACCTCACCTGCTTGTGTGTGATGGGTCACAGCACCGGCAGCAAGTCAAGCAAGAAGAATGGCCAGGGCAAGTCAGACATCAACTCTGAATCTGAGGAAGAGGTAACTCCTAACCTTGCCTTCCTGCTTAAGGAGAATGCAAAGTTGAATGAATTGCTAGATAATCGTGATAGCGTGCTCAGAGAAGCCAAGAAACAGAGGAGAGAGCTTAGAGCCTCTTTAGAAGAAGCTAGGGAGAAAGTAGCTGAGTTAGAGGCTAGGCATTTGGATGACATGCTTGCTATTGATGCTTTGAAATCTGCTACTGTTGTTACCAATGAGGTTGATTGCAGTGATTGTTCAGTTTTCTTGTCTCACTTGACTACTCTGAAAGAGAAGCATACCCTCACTGTTGAGGAACTAGATGTGGCTAGGGTTGAATTGACATCTAGGTCTGCTTTGCTTGGTGCCTGCACTTCTTGTCCTATGTTGCATGAAAAACTAGATGAATCACATGCTAGAATTGTCTCTCTTGAAGCGGCTTTGAAAGCTCCTGTTGCTACTTCTTGTTCTACATGTGATTTGCATGCTGAGAAAAATCTAGAGCTTGCACAAATTGTTAACCGGCTGCAGTATGAGAATGATGGGTTGAGCAAGTTGGTGGGTTGGTTGAGGCCACAGGAGCCACAACTGGGCATGTTGGTGGCTAAGTTTAAAAGAGTGGATGGTCGTGGTCTGGGTTTTGAGAAGTTTGGTGAGAGCTGTGGTAAGAAAGAGAAGGAGATACCCACCAAACCTATACCACACATCACCCAGCCGAGAGAGCAAAACGAGAGGAAACCTTGTGAGAAGCCGGGTGAAACAAAGCCACAAGAGAACCCAAAACCATTGAGGTTTCAGTGTGGGTATTGTGGGAAGAGTGGTCACAAGGATGGGTTTTTCTACAAGAGGAAGAAAGATGAGAGGTTGGCTAAGGAATGGGCGAACAAGGATAGGTACCACCCTTTTCATAGTGTGCCTGAGCCTCGTATGCCACTACCTATAGAAGAGGTTATAGTGAGGTCTATACCAGCTTGGGGTGGTAGGAGAGTTGCTGATCAGGATCGTGTTACTGGCAGGGAAAAACCGGTCAGACCGGTTCACCACAAAGAGGTGCTGGTTTTGAGTTTCGTGATCGTGGTGTTGATCGGTTTGGTTCAGGTGCTAATGATATAGGTGGTAGGCGTGTTGAGTCAGGTCGTGGTTGGTTTGCTGGACGTTCTCCACCTCGGGGTGAATATGAGGATGGGAGAGGCCGTCGCAGCTTGGAGTCTCAGAGGGGCTACGAGCCACATTTCCCCTTTCGTGGTGATCGTACTCCTCTAGTGAGATGAGAGATGGTGCATAGTGGGGGTTGTAGCTTTGGAGGACGTGATAGGATGTATGGGGCTAAGCCCTCTTTTGAGCAAATGGGTCGACACTAGTTTGACTGTTTTTGTGCTAATCCCAGTGTTGAGATGTTTGCTCGCTCTCGTTCTCGTTTTTGATTATGTAGGTGGGAGGCTTGGAGAACATTTGGCGGATCGACTCCAATTCTTTGTCTCATGACCGGAGTTCGGGGGTGGTTCTCTAGCCTCATCCTAGTGGTGTCTTTGGAGCACATCACTTCTTTGGAGAATGGACAAGTGTGGACCGAAGAAGTGTATCAAATAAGTGAAAAGCTTTTTGTTTTTGTTGGTTCTTGGGGTCTTTGTGAGTTGCCCTTTCAGTTTGAGGGTTTGCTCTATCACATGTATTTAGGATGAGTTTCGTATGCTCTTTGATCCTAATGCATGTGTTTAGGGGGAGCTAGTGAGCTTGCTTGCCCTTTGCTCTATCACATGTATCTTGGGTGAGCTTTGTATGCTCTTT
Source organism: Cenchrus fungigraminus (assembly GCA_036936925.1). Lineage (NCBI taxonomy): Eukaryota > Viridiplantae > Streptophyta > Magnoliopsida > Poales > Poaceae > Cenchrus > Cenchrus fungigraminus. Next base: position 72,421,241 of record CM072769.1, on the reverse strand, counting down.
GACTCTTGTGCATGTGTGTAGGGGGAGCTTACTAGGTTTTCCTGCTTTTTGCCTCTTTTGGTGTTGAGTTGGTTCTTGGGAGCTCACTTTGTAGCATATGTATCATACATATTTACTTTGATGTATGGCATGCATGTTTAATTTCATAGGGTAGTCATCTTTGTATCTTGATGTATAGTTTTGCATCTTTGTAAGATATGCTTTGCATTGCATTTGTACCATATGCATTTGGCTAGGAATGGCTTCTCCTATGTACATTGATCCCTATGATATGCTATGTTTGAACTTGTGGATGTGCTTGATTGATATTTGGGATGATAAGCTATGCTCTTGATAGTTTGGTTGTATATCCATGATGAGATAGCTTACTTTTGTCAAAATGCTAGATAGGCTCTCTTGTGAGTTTAAGACTTTGCATGATCTTAGTGTGCTTTGGTGGTTTATATCATGCTTAATTCATGGTTGGATATCATGTGCTTTTCACTTGGGGTCAAAGACCCATGTGTCATTATGAATGTTTAGCCCATGTGTTACCTTGTTGGGGAGCATAAGCTTCTTTTTGCCGCAAAATCACTTCATGTACCATTTTGTGCTTAAATATAAAAAATGAAATTGGTATGAAATGCTTGTGCTTGAAGTTATGCTCTCACTTGTTCCATGTCATAAATGCTTTAAATCTGAATTTCATATGGGTGCTAAACCGTAGCATGTTGTCTACCATGAGAAGTCTCATTTTAAGAAGTAGACACATGGCTCGGTGGCTTTAACATGACATGAGATGCTTATGGGTGTTTGTAATGATCTTGTGTCAAGGATATGTGACCTAGCATGAAGTTTGTATGAGTTAGATTCACTTTGGCATGTTTTGTTCATGTTTAGGTCTTTGCTCACGAGAGGGAAATTTTTCGCAAAAATGCTAAATTTTACCATGACTTAAACTTGTGTGTATGCAAGTGGACATTCTTGATGGCTGTGCTATTTCGGACCTTTGTCAACTCTAAGTAGTCCATTTGCTTGCTCCTAGCACATTTTATGGCTCTATGTCCATTTGAGAAGCCTTTAGTTGAAATTTTCATAGAAATGCCTTGATTCATGCATTGTCAACAAGGGGGAGAAGTTTGGGCATGGAAAAGTTTTCTGGAAGCATTTAGAAGGTTTTCATGCATTTTTGGGCTGCATTGGAGCATTTTTTTCTGACAGGAAAACCGGTCGGGAAACCAATCGGACTGGTTTGGGGACCAGTTTGGAAGTTGGTGTCAGAAACCGGTTTGACCGGTTTGGGAATCCAGTCTGGCCGGTTTGGTTGTTGCTGCTCGGTAAGTTTGCACGCATTGGTTTAGGGGGAGTTGCATTTGCTCAGGCGGAGCTGCATGTGTTCAGGGGGAGCTCCTTGTGTCGTCTTAGTTCTTGCTTTGGTTGGTTGCCTCCGTGTGAGCTTTGCTTTGCTCTTTGTGAGCTTTGGTGGTTTGTCTCGGTTGTGTTGAGCCGTTGCCCTTGCCTTAGGGGACTGAGACTTGGATTGCAAGTGATCAGAGTTTGTGTTGTTTGGTTCTTAGATCACTTGTTTGGAGGTTTTCGTTTGTCTTTCGTTTTTATTTTTCTTTATGTTTATGATTATGTGGTGTGTTGTCAATGCACTCATCAAGGGGGAGATTGAGGACCAGAGTGTCCGATGGCTAGTTGTTGGCCACTCTCCAGTGATGAGTGATTGACAATGTTGTGTGGACTGACGCTGTGCTCTATCCTGTGGATGTAGGCTGCGGCTTGATGTGCGTTGGTGCAGGTGAAGAACAAGCACGAAAGGTCTTAGCCTTGCGAGGCCTCCGAAGGACTGGAGGGACAAGTAGGCTTGGTTCGATGGACCCGGTGGCCAGACGAGATCAAGTGCGAGTCACATGGTGCGAGAAAAGCAAGTCGAAGTCGGATAGCGGGTTCGTTGGTTGATCCGAAAGCCAACATGGAGCCAGAGCGGACGTGGTGGCCAAGTCGAGGAGCTCGGCGTGGAGGCTGCACCAAGCTCGCGGGGTTTGCAGCGGTTCACCAAAAGATCGCTGGGTTCGTCGGTTGCTCCAGAAAGCCGACACGAGGTTCCGGTGCGGCCAAGGCACTAGAACCGGTCTGACCGGTTTGGGAAACCGGTCTGAACGGTTTGGTCGTGGTGTGGCCTGAAGTCGTCGAAGCGGAGGACACACGTCGGGATCACATGCTTGGCGTCAAGGCTACGCGTGGTGTGATTGCTGGGCGTCCGTCCGATGGAAAGGCTCTCAAATTTCCAAATATGCCCTTCAAGGGGTTGTATCACCTAGAGGGCATTCTAGTCATTTACCCCCACCGGAGGACCTCATATATAAACCAAGTGGAAGGGTTGTGGCAGCCATCTCTTGGGTTTTAGGGTTTTCATTTGCGCTCGACAATTTCTCTTTTTAGCTTCCTATTGTCTCCTTAGGCTAGCATGAGAGCTTCATGGTGAGATCTTGTGAGAGGGATGGATGTACGGGCGGATGCTAGACCTTGTATGAACCTTTCATGGCATGTATAGAAGATTCGGCATGGTTCCTCAAGTGTTCTTGGTGTCTCCCCCATTTTCCTTTTTGGTGGTTTTCGGAGTATTTTCTTTGGATTTTCGTGGAGAGGATTTGAGGGTGTTTCGATTGGGTTTTGTTTGTGGGGATCACGTATGAGTACCTTGGGTACCTTTGCTTGGTGATCTTTGCCCCACAAACTCCCCGGAATCCCTTGGATTTGATGGTTTTTGGATGAAATCGGGAAAAGGTGTTCTTGGCTGTTGACTTTCGATTCCTCCCTTTTGGATGCATTTCGGGATGGATCCTTTGAGATAGAGGTTGCCGAAGAGGTAATCCACCTTCCCTCGAAGTTTGGTTGCAATCCGTTGGGTGAATCGGGAGATCAGTTGGTTTGAAGAAGAGGTGGTTTCCGCGGGCTGCGTTTTTCCTGTCTATCTGGGCGAAACCGGTCTGACCGGTTTGGGAAACCGGTCTGACCGGTTTCATCACAGTGGCCGTTTGGGAAGATTTTTGGCAGGCGCGTTGTTCTCTGTCTAAGAAGTTCTCTGGTCCAAGTTTTGTCGCGTTTGGAGTTCGTTTGCTTGGTTTTTGGCCTCGTTGATCTTTGGAGGATTTCTTGGCAAAACCGGTCTGACCGGATTGCCAAACCGGTCTGACCGGTTTCACCCTGTGTGTGAGTGGCTAAGTGTTGGAAAACCAGTTTGACCGTTCCGAGTATCCGGTTTGACCGGTTTGCAGCTGGAGTTTTTCTCGAGTTGTTTTTCCGCTGCGTTCTCGAGTGTTTTGTTGGTGTGCTAGTTCCTAGGTCCAGCAGCACTTCAGTGGTTGTGTGGATTTTGCTAGCGAGGTGTTGAGGACTCCAGAGTTGCGTTTGGGACCATAGGCCGAGTTCTTCCTTTGAAGAATTTTTTATCGGTTCCCATTCACTCCTCCTCTCTGGTCGCCATTCTGGTCCTTCAGCCGCGCAGGTACCCTAGGAGGAAACCCTGATGCCCAGACGCGAGAACCGGAGGCCCAGACGTCGTCCTCATCGAGCACCATGAACCCCGTCCACCTCCGGCCGCCACACGTTGCCCTCGCTACGCAACCACCGTCAAAATCACCTCGGTGAGATGCGGCGTACCTCCCTCTCTCTTCTGGTTCAAACGACGCTCAAATCCATGCACCGTAGCTCGAGAACGGACGAACTCCGGTGATGCTCTGGCGAACCGCCGCCGCCGCCGCTTTGTTTCTCCTCATCGCTGGTGACCAAAACCTCCCAGCGTCCCTGAGCCATTGATCCGTGAATGGACGTCCAAGATCGCGTACCCCTTCGGGTGTGTAATCGGTCCACCATGGACCCGTAGACCTGCAGTCCACAGCCAGTCCACATACCAGTCAGCACCACATCAGCGTAGCGGGCTAGTCAGAGCACGGCACGTGGTGCCATGTCAGCAGGACAGCCCCGTCAGCTGTTGTTTTGTAGAAAGCCCCCTGCCGAACCTCGAAATCTTTCCCTCTATCTCTGTCTCTTTGTAACCTTGCTGAAAAACCCCTAGAAAAATCCCACTTCTTCAGTTAAATCCAGCCTAGAACCTTTTGCACCTAGGACCCTCCGTTTTGACCATTTCGCGAGTACTGCTCACTGTGTCTTGCCAATCTTCCGTTGCAGCCCCTGTAGTGTTTGTATAATCACACATAAGCCCCTAGAGCCTTCAAAACTCCATATCTCCCTCATCATAGCTCCGTTTTAGCTTGTTCAAGTTGCATTAGGCTCGTCTCATCGTAGAGCACGTGTTAGCAGCGACGTTCACCATGTTTTGTGTTTTTGGAAATTAAAGTTAATATTAATTTGATTAATGTCCAATTCAATATCTTATTGAATAAAATCCAATATAGGTTTTACCCTCGTCTTTTCTTGAAGAAAAGTTAACTTAATTAATTCGAATATAAATGTTTTTAGTTAAAACTTGTTTAGCTCAACCCGACACATAAAAATTCGCTAGTTCCTCTCACATAGCTTCTCTTTTATAAAAGTAAATGTTTAATTTGGTATAAATTCTATATAAATTTTATAAATAAAATATGATTAGTTTTAACTCATGTTTTCATATTTATATATAATTTGATAAAGTTCTAACATGTGGTATTTTCGTGAAATACCCATTACACATATTTCTATAATTAAAATAATTGAAGCACATAGTCCTTTGCTCATAATCATGTAAACCCGACAGATAGTTGTGCCTTTTCACCCGTAGCTTCGCTTTAGCCTTTCTCGCGCTCTCTTGTTCGTAGCTAGCTCGTGTTAGCTAGTTGTATGCTTTTCTAAAATGATTTTATTGTTTGGTGCATTGTTCTTAGTTGTAGCTTTGTGTTTTTTTAGTTGATTGTTGTACGCTGAGGAACGCTTCTGAGCAGAGGAACATCAGGAATTGGGCAAGTGTCCTTGACATCTTGTTATTTTATACCTTTATGTCTTATTCACCATAATCACTGCTTTATTTATGCTTTCTTGCATTAGATGTCTAATTTTGCTGGGAATCCTATTAAGGACTATTTACTAGATTTTCATAATCATTCCTTGCTTACCCTTAGAGTTTACCTATATGGGTAGATTTATGCTTAGCTTGCTCAACATGGTTGGGTTTCAATCTTAACTTGATTAATTACTATGCAATATGTTAATGTGGGTTTTGGTTAGCAACATGAACTCCCTAGGTGACTCAGGCAAGTGGTTTGATGGTGGCTTGTAATGTGTGTTGCTTGCCTTGCCTGAGTCGATCTTTATAAAGACCCTAGGTAAGTACAAACACGAGAACTAATGGGCTATGGTCTTTGGCCAATTTAGTAGGGTAAATCGGGAAATCCAGCTGGCCTGCATTAAGTTGTTGGTTCTAGGGAGGTAGGCTAGGCCCCCAACATTCTGTGGCACGAGGACGGGTACCCGAACCCTGAGTTGGGTTAATGCACCGCTGGTGAACCTATGTAAAGGCCTCGTAGTGAACCCATGCCAGCACATCTTGAAAATTTGTTGTGAAGAGGCTCACAACCTCTTGCGTGACCGGTATCACGACTCATGGGTAAAGTTGTACAACCTTTGCAGAGTGTTAAAAAACTGTTATAACAGTCGTGCTCATGGTTAAGAGCCACCTGGACCCTCACATGCTTATTTAGTGGTTCAGGTGGATCACAGTGGTAGAACTGTGGTTTGGGAGCTGGTTTATAGGAGATATGATGTTTCAACCTTATGTCAGGACAGGTGGGTGCCTGTGCCTTGATTGGTTTGGGAAGCCTTAAATACACTTATTATCTAGGTGCTTAATTAAAACTTGACCAACTAAAACTTGAGCTTTGCAGTCCACCAAATAAAGCCTTCCTTGCTTAAAGCCTGCATGTTATGCACACCTTTCCCTCCACTTGCGAAGTACACACCTCGAGGTGTACTCACCGTTTTCCCTTTCAACCCCTGCTGTTCTCTCCCCACTGCTGCTCAGATAGTCAGAAGCTGGAAGAAGAAGTCAGATCATGAAGACCTTGAAGACCTGGAGTTCTAGGTTGATGGTGCCTACTCCACTGTAATAGAATAACGGTGTGTAATTTTCTGTATGGACCCTTTGGTCATTCTATAATCTAAACATTATAATGATATATGTTGTGATATTACACTGATGATGTCAGTTTATGCATGAATTTGACCCTGGGCATGCATAAAGGGTGCATTCAGTTTGTCCTTTAAAAACCGGGTGTTACAATGAGGATCATCACTAATTGCTCCAGAGAATGGTCGATTCTGAACCATGGCTATAAAGCCGAGACGAAGCTCGCAACTAGATGAGGAAGTTGATGGTTGTTCTAAGACGAGCTCACCCCTAGGGGTAGAGAGGCTTTGATAGGAAGGCATCTCAAAAGGTAGCAGGGTAAAGGTAGAAGGTAAAAAAAGATAAAAAGATACAAAGACCACTTGGCTCGAAGACAGAAACAACAATCGTCCACGGCAACAGCGCCAGAAATGCTTGTTGGCGTTCCTTAACATCACCACTAGTGGCGTGTTTGGCGTGAGCATGTATGGAACACCTAGATAAACTAACTGATGTGAACGAATCTGCAAGCGCACGGATACACCATTGTAGCACTTCCCCGAGGAAGGAGAGTATTCCAAGGGTATGTCGAATCCACAGGACGGATGAGCTCTGGCTCCTAGCCCAGCTAATGGTCTAAGGGCACAACCTCTAAAGATGGGATAGGTAGAAAGGATCTGCTTGATAGGATGCAGAGTCTAGCACGGTCTGTCTGGTATAAACACTCGCATCGGGTGCTGACCCACCCTGGCTTTCAAAGGTCCAAGGCATTCCAACCTCGAGGCCCTACTCGATACCCAAGCACGAAGGGTTTCAAAGGGTCCAACGGCTGTCACTACAATGGCCTACCTCTATCGTTACACGAGAACATGTGGTATTCATAGGATAACCCGCAGTATAGACACCATTTCTACACCACCAATTACTACTATAGCCTGACACCGTCTAATGTCCCGGAAGCCCTACTATAGCACTCTTTTTAAATATGGAACTACGAACCCATGAGGGAGATACTAGTACTAGATCAAGATAAAGCTATCACTTATGCAAGATCATCGATGCACTTTGGTCTAATTAGAGCAATGCAAGAGCATCAACTTTATTCTAATAGACAAATTATCACACAAGCAGAATACAAACTTACGATCTAGTTCTACTAGATCGAAAGGGTTGCGTTTGAAGAACACAAGCCTCTAAATCAAGAATGAACGAAGAACACAAGCACAATTCACCTATGCGTGCACACGACTTTAGTCTAAATATAAAATGTCAAAATACTCACTTTACTCTAAATGAAGAACAGAGGCACTCAGTGAGGATCATTCTTGAGGAAGATGTCATGAACATTACATGGCCCCAAGCATTCCCTCTCACTCTTCTACACTAATCCTATTACAAAGAGCTCTCCTCTCCTAGGGAGAGAGGCCACCTAGACAAAATGAAGGAGGATGAGAAGTGTGTGTGAGACATGGTGCCCCTCCCCTTCTATTTATAGGCAAGGGGGTGTGCGTTCTCGAGCACCAAATGTCACCAAAACACACTAGGATGCAGCAAATAACCAATCAGGAGATGACATGTGGAAGGCCAGGATAAGCCGACACTAGGTCGGTTCGGCTGATCCTAGGATCGGCTGATCCTGGGAGCCACGTGGTACCTTCTGCTTCCTCTAGCTGGCTGACAAGTGGGCCCCATGATCCACTCCCCGTGCATGGCAAGTTTCCTAGCGATTTCGCTAATAAGTGGGCCCTTCGATCCATGTGCTGTCCATGTGGTGATACGTGGTTCGTTCGGTTTGCCTCTCTTGGATTGATGACGTCATTGATACAGGGGAATCCTATGTGGCATCCCCTCATTGGCTGAGCTTGAAGTGCTTAGATCAAAGACTTGTGCTTTTGCTCTCATTTCTAGTGCTAATAGCCTGTATTTGCATAATCACCAACACTTGCGGAAATGATTAGTTTAAGCCCTATTCTAGTGTTGATGATCACTTTCCATTCATTTTATGCAGGAGTTGACATCATAAAAGTAGCTCTTAATAGCTATCAACAAACTCACGACGGATCAGCTGCATCTAATAATAGTCTCAACTGCATCAGCTCATGCCACATCAACAACGAGATAGCTCTCTACTGTTGATTTTTGAAAAGTTTTACGCGTCAATTGCATCTAGAGAAAGAGATTGGATGTTGTAAGGCTACACAAGGCAATTAGATCGACCGGATGGTCCCTACGTTGCAACACACACGGTGCAAGATGACTTGACAAGTCCTCCTCGATGAGGTATGCTGCGCGAGTCATGACTGAAAAGGTCTACGAATGGTCAGGATTCACACTTGATGACTCCCGCAGGCCTTGGAGCCTGAGAAACATGATGAACTAGTTGATGTGACAAGGCTAAAACGGAATAAGATAGAATTGGAAAAGCAATATATGTTTGTGTGTGTGTGTAACATTAACATGCATATAAGCACAAAAGGGCATCTCGAATGGGCGTTTGGGGACGACACTCTCTCACAAGTTGATCCACATGTCGATCATTTGGAATTGCAGTTAAGGACTGGCACCGGGCGTTAACCGACGAACTTGTGTGCACACCCGCTCTGAACGGACGTGTCGATCATTATGAATCACACTTATGGACTAGAACTGGGAAGTTCATGACCCGAACATGGCTACACCCGCACTGAAGAGACGTGTCCATTATGGGTGGTAACTTATGTCCACAAACAGATGTTTCAGAATGGAACATTCACTTCCACTATAATAAGAGACAATTTATGCACGAGACGATCATTGCAAGCCATTTTCATTCATGGCTTTAGACTAATATGTTTCCTTCCATGCAAGTCAACTTGTCAGTCTCAATCTAGGAAGCTAAAGCAAAAGGAACCACGAGCCAGTACGAGGAATCTGGTACGTTCATGGTGGGAGGCCGTCAATGCAAGCTACATTGCTATCCCACAGGTATGAATGATCATCAGTGGATGGATGTTCCAGACAGCATTGCCATCGTCCTTGTTCTCGTGCACAAATCCCAAATGGTATGTGTCTCCTTGCTACGTGCTATGAATACACACACTCACACATGGCGATGCGGTCGCATTATATTATTGTTGTCAAGCCTGTGACTGCTTCCTTCCACGTAGGTGCGAGTATTGTTGCGTGCGATGGCTGGAGACCCAAACGATGAAGATGATACGTTTCGAGTTCAAGCTACAAAAGAAGTTTGGTTCATGAATCGAGATCTACAAGAAAGAGGCTTTGACTGTCTGGTGGAGCATCATGACATTGAGCGTGTGACCTCCAATGAAGATCACATACACATGTCGTGTGGTGTTGCAGTACTGGAGGACAACTGCATTGAAGTTCCTCCTCCATTAGTACAAACAAGCATATGCAAAAGCGTTGCAGTCCAAGCCCTTATGGACTTTGTCTTCCACGTAGGTGTAGAATTCAAGGTGATACGAGCGAAACATGCCGATGTGGCGAAAGTATCTTGTGTGATGGAGGAAATGTTCTACGACCCAGGAGTGGAGTCTAGCTCTGGAACTATTACAATTATAGACACACACCCTGATGGCTTCTTGCTCCTGATCAAATATGCTAGGGAAGGATCACTCCCGAATGATGTTGATTTATAGGACACTCTTGCCAATACCTGGCCTTATTTACTCTCAGACGCCGACGTGTACCAAGTCGAAAGGTTGAAGTTGCACTATGCGTCAAAGATGTGGCACATGGCAAGCGAGGAAACTGTGACCTCATTTCTACAATGGGCAATTCAGGCTAACTGCACACAATTGCAGGACAAGTGCATGTCTCTCTTAGAGTGAATCTTTCCTCATGGAGTACTCACACATGATTGGGCGGTCATATGCATTGATCATCCTAAATTTATGCAAGATCTCCATAGAAGATTACACGGAGGGTGGTACCAGCAGGGTTCCTTGCTGACGGCTATTAAGTACCACTTTTAGCCGTCAATATATTCACATAATTGGATGCATTTGCATTTATTACACGCATTTTATTAAGATTAATGTGGTTCCACTTGTCCTTGGAGATTATTTGAATTTAGGTGATTTGAGCATGAAAAGAGATGAAAACTAACCTTCTATGGAGTGATCCATGCCACCTCAACAAAGTGATCTTAGGTGCCAAACACGTCACTGATCCAAGTGAAGCACTCGTCAACGAATCAAAGAGTGACACATGGACATCACATGGATCCAAGGGTCCACCAATGCCTCTAACCGCCAAGAATCTTGTCATGCACGGAGGATGGATCATGGGGCCCACAAACTAGTAACTTGGAGAAAACACAGGATGACACGTGGCACGGGAGGGCCGGCCGATCCTAGGATCAGATGAACTGACCTTGGCCCGTGTCATCATGGCCTTCCTTGTGCTGGTCTGTGATTGGTCACTTGCTGCAATCTCGGGCGTTTTGCTGACATTTGGAGCCCGAGGACACCATGGCCCTTGCCTATAAATAGAAGGGGAGGGCTCCATTTCTCCACACCCACACTTGACTCTCCTCTATCACTTTTAGTTTCCAAGGCTAGGGAGTAGGCTAGAGTAGCTCTTATTCAGGTTCCAAGTCTACTTTGGGATCTAGGTATGAGTTCTCTTGTATCTTTATTTCTTTGTAGAACTTTGACCTACTTCAGTTATTCATCTATTGCATATAAAGTTATGGTAGTTCATATGACTGATATGTTCTTGAGTTCTTCGTTCGTTCATCGTTTAGAGGCTCGTGTTCATCATGAACACTACCCTTCGATCCACTTGAAGGATGGTTTACTCATTCCTTATGTGTTTGTCCATAAGTTAGAGGCTCGTGTTCTTCGCAAACACTACTCTTTGATCTTGTTGATTAGACATAAGAGAGTTTGTATCCGTTTGTATGACTAGCCCTGTTTGATATAGTTAGATTGCATCATTGTGTTGGATGAGGTTTGTGTTTATGCTATGGTACTCGGTCTAAATCAGCTAGTGTTCTGGTGGTTTCACTCTGGGCACAATAGCCCGAGCCGGGTGGAGTTCAGTAGCAACATAGGCATGGTGCCTGGGTTGTGTAGCTGCTTTAGTTATGAGCTTGCCCCCGTAACGATAGAGGTAGGTCGCGGTAGTGACAGCTGTTGGACCCTACGTAACCCTCCTCACTGCGGTATAGCTGTAGGAGGCTAAAGGATAGATTTCCGTTGGTATGCTTAGCATCGCGGTGCTATCTCCCATTTGTACCTGGGTGCTAAACCTTCAATCATACAATGCATTGTGCTTCTCTCTTGTATCAACTAACTCTTGTATGTTTAGTTCATTAGAACCTAGAGCTAACTCCATACGGTCCTCCCTATGCCGTTGTGTTCTTTTGTAAGAGATGAATCAATGTGTGTGTCACACTACCCTTATCTATCATTTATCTTACCCCTATATTTGAGTTGTTGTCTCTTTCTCTATCTCATGGTTTTTATTCAATGCAATAGCATAAGTGTTGATATCCGCCATTGCCTTCCACGGATTCGATACCATTGGAATACTCTTTTCCCTAGGGAAATGCTATAATGGTATATCTGTGCGCTTGTGGATTCATTCATGATCGTTAGGAATACCATTGGCTGTTCTTGACGCTCGCTCTAAGCCGGCGTCATTAGTAGTGATGCTAAGAAACACCAATAAGCATTTCTGGCACTATCATCGGGGAAGACACATGATTATCATGACTATGCTTTGCATCTATTTATAAAACTTGAGTAGGGTAGATCAACTCTCAATGCAGGCTAACCTTCATTGTCTTCTTTATCTTTGGATGATGAAGACCGGTAGTGTATGACTGGTTTCGACTTACCGCCAAATTTCATAGAAGACCTAGAGTCACTAGTGAGTAAGCTCGATCTCATTTCGACTTTCCTCGTCGTGCTCATTCGGGAGTGGATCTAGCTTCCTTAGTACCATCCACGTCTAACACTATGGCCCAGAAGACACTTCATGAGTACTGAGCTCCTTCAGCTGACCAGGTGCTACAAGGCCCTGAGGTGGCAGTTGGGACTGAGCACTTTGTAATCAAGATGGGTTTAATCACGATGGTACAGGCTAGCCCATTCTGTAGCAAGCCTAATGAGGATGAGAATGCCCATCTTTAGTAGTTCCTAGAGCTATGCAGCACTTTCATCATCAGGGGTGCAAATGTGGATGCAGTTCATCTTCGATTATTTCCATTCTCCCTCCTGGGGAAAGCCAAGCAATGGTTCTATGCAAATCGTGATGCTATCAATACATGGGGCAAATGTTCATAATCATTCCTCAAGAAGTTCTTTCCCTTGGGTAAAACCAATGCCCTTTGTGGGAGGATTTCTAGTTTCTAGCAAGCAGCAAATGAATCTATTCCAGAGGCTCGGGAAAGGCTCCAGGAGTACATCATGGCTTTTCCTCACATTGGGATAGAGGATTAGCTTATTCTTCAAAGCTTCTATAATGGGCTAACTCCGACAGCCCGTGGTCATATTGATGTTGCTGCTTAAGAAGCGTTTTTCTCACTCACTGTTGATAATGCAAAATCACTTATTAAGAAGATGGTTTCCATCCAAGGGTGGAGTGATGAATGACTCCAACCATGTGAGAGGGGTACTCATACTATAAAGGAAGAAGATATGCTTACCACCAAGTTGGACCTTCTTATGAAAATATTGGATGACTATACCAGCGAGAAGGCTACCATGGCCACCACTACTCTGCCTATGGATTATCATATGACTTGTGAGGTCTGTGGTAACACTAGGCACTCAGGAAATCACTACCCTGAAACTTAGGAGGATGTGATGTACATGAATGGTAATAACAATGGTTAACGTCCCCATGGAGGCTAAACGTGGAACCAATAACGCCCTTACTATCAAGGAGGTATCCAAGGTAATTCTTACAATTCTAACCAGCCTTCCTTGAGAGATCTTGTTACTAAAAAGTTAGCTGTGCTTGATAAATGTTTGGAGAACCTCAACGATAAGCTTGATAGTTTTTCTTTTGCTCAAAAGAGTCAGCTAACATTTAACAAGATGTTAGAAACTCACTTAGCTCAATTAGCTGCTTAGGTTCTGTCTGCTGGTAACAGGAGGATCCTGGGGCAACCTGTGTCTTCTTGTGAAAACTTTAGTGTAGTGTCGACCAGGTGGGGTAAGCCACCTAGGAAGACACATGCTCCTAACTATGCAAGAAAGCCCATACATCAAATTCAAGATCAATGGGAGGAATCAACAGTATTGCATAGAAGAGATCATGGCTATCCGGCTATCACATGCACCATTTATTATAAGAAGATCAAGCATGCCCTTTGTGACCTTGGTGCAAGTGTCAATCTCATGTCCAAGGCCATGTTTGAGCAACTGGAATATCTAGCTCTTTCTCCAAATACACTAACTGTACAACTTGCTGATTCATCGATCTGTTATCCGGAAGAAGTTGTTGAGAGCTTATTGGTCCAGGTCAAGAACTCTTACGTCTTTGCGGACTTCGTGGTCCTTGATATGGAAGATGAGGGTGGTATGCCGCTCATTCTTGGGCAACCATTCCTCAGTGATGTCAAGGCTAGAATCAATGTGGGGTCTTGAGGACCAGGTGTGTCCGAGGACCAGTGGAGGGTCGCTCCTTAGTGATGAGTGATTGGCAACGTTGTGTGGACTAATGCTTGGCTAAGTGTGCAAGTACAGGTTGCGGTTTGACTCGTGTCAGTTCAGGTGAAGAACAAGCATGAAAGGCCTTAGCTGTGGCGGCCTTCGGGTGATGGAGAGGCAAGTAGGCTTGGTTCGATGGACCCGGTGGCCGATGGGGTCAAGTGCGAGCCGTGCGGTGCAAGACTGGTGGGCTGAAGTCGTGAACATGGGCCGGTGCAAGGTAGCGGATCGAGCCCGAAGCTTGGAAGCGGGGTTTGAAGGTTTGCCCACAAAACCATCGGTGGACGGTTTCTTGGTTTGGCCCGCAAAACCAAGTCGGAGGCCTGATGCGACGGAGATGGTGATCCGAGAGTGTCGGGAAGCTTCGAGGCAGGGGGCACGTGGCATGATCACAGGGCTTGCGTCGATGCTAAGCAAGACCACGGTGGAAGCGTGTCCGCTCGATGAAGACTTGACCAAAATGCCACTGAGGGGTTGTATCTTCTATTCAAGTTGTAGGGGTAGCGTGGTCATTTGCCTCCTTCGGTGGACTTCATATAAATAGTGGAGAGGTGGACGGCATCTCTCTCTCTTGGACTCTAGGGTTTCCTCCCCCGGTAGAACGCTCAGACTGCTTCTTTTCCTCTGCTTTCCTTAGGCTAGATTCTTGTAGACTCTGACCTCTGGATGTATGGAAGCATTCGGCGTTGCGGTGATCTCCTAGCTCTTTGTGATTTTCGTGTGTTTTTTCAGAGCTATTTTTGGGGTGTTTCGTTCTTCGCTCGATTCGTGGATTTCAGGGCGTTTCTTCCCGGATTTCTTTGAGGGGATCATGGGTGGATGCCTTGTGCATCTTTGTGTGTGATCTTGACCCCTCAAACGCCGAGAAACACCTTCAATTCGTGCGTTTTTGGTCGGAGCCTGAGTTCATGGTGGTGGTTCGTGTGATCCGCGATTCCCGGTGATTTAGTGAGTTAGAGGTCGAGATTTTTGGGACATAGCTTCATCTAGTGACGCTTCTCATCTCCCCAAAATCATGTCTCATGAGCTCTAGCCGTTTGGGAGATCCGGTGATGGAAAGGTGGAGTTGACCCCTGAGCTCGAGCATTTGTTGGTTCTGTTCATGCGTGGCGGACAGTCCGCCTGGTACACACGGACAGTCCGCGAGGGGCCAATTTGTCGCAGTTCGTCGCTTGTTCGTGCGCGTTCTTATTTCGATCTGTTTCTTCCCTAGGGTTTGGTTGCATGCGGTTTGTGGACAGTCCATGAGGGGTTCTCGGACAGTCCGTCGGGTCGAGTTTTTGTCTGGGGTTGAGCTGAGTTTGTCTGGGGTTTCCAGCGAGGTGGACGGACGGCCCGCGCCGCCTTCACGAACAGTCCGCAACACTAGCAGACAGTCCGCGTAGCTTAGCCGGATAGTTCGATTTTCTCGGTGCATCTCTGGTGGTTCTGCTGAAGTTTTCAGACAGTCCACGTCGACGGTCCGGACAGTCCATCACTGCATTGCAGACGGTCCGCCCGTACCAACCGGACAATTCGCGCCTGGTTTTTCCAGAATTGACTAGGTGCTTCGATTCTTGTCTTGTGCTTCCGCATTTTGCTTCAAGGCTTGTCTCTAGGGCTTGTGGGCTTGGATGTGCCTAGTCTAGAGCTTCTCTGGTGTGTGCGAGTACTCGGAGTGGCAATCGGGGTATAGGCTGAGTTCGTCCTTCGGGAAGATTTTTTATTGGCTCCCATTCACTCCCCCCTCTCTGGTCGCCTATTCGGTCCTTCAATTGGTATCAGAGTCGGTTACAGATCTTCTTGATTCTAACTTTTCTAAGATCCAAAGATAGGCTATTATGGCAAGGGGCTGGTTCCTCCGTAGTTTGATGGCAAGAATTACCCGATGTGGGAGAGACGCATGGGTGCGTTTTTGCGTGGGAAGGGAACTTTGATCTGGGAGGTCACTCAGAATCCTCATTATGTCATCCCAAATAGTTTTCTGCTTCCAGGTTCGCGGGACATGTGTGAGGCCAATAGCAAGGCCGTTGATTACTTGTTCTGCGCTCTCTGTGCCTCGGAGTTTGAGTGTGTGTACGGAGAGAATGTGGCCGGAAAGATTTGGCTTAAGTTGAGAAATGCTCATGTTGGCAATGCCCAAGTGCAAGCCCGTTTGTTTTCCACTTACCAGGGAGAGTACGAGAACTTCACTCATGTCCACAGTGAGTCGAACGATGCTATGTTTCAGCGCTTCACTAGCATAGTCAACAACATGAGGGTCAATGTGACAGTGCTCCCATACACAGATCATGATTGTTGACGGCTGAAAAGTGCCAATTTTATGGCCGTCAACTCCTGCAAATTGGAGCAAAAATTGCACATCCACACTAGAATAGGAGCTTAAACTCATACTTTCCACCAGTGTCGATGTCTATTCGAATGCAAGTTATTAGAATAAGAAATGGGAGGAATCCATGCACTTTCATTCCACTCCAATGCAAGGCACTCAAATGCTGGCCAATCAGGGGCTGCCACATGGATTCTCCTGGATCCATGATGTCACCAATCCAAGTGAAGAACTCTCGACGAATCATACGCTGCCACATCAGCATCACATGGATCCATGGGCCCACTTTGCCAACTAAACCGCCAGGAAACATGCCATGCACGGAGGAGAGGCACTAGGGCCCACATGGAAGCGAGCAAGAGGAAGCACAAGCCAGGAGGCTGGCCAGGAGCTTTGGCTGACCCTAGGATCGGCCGAACCGACCCAGGGTCGGTTGATCTCCCCCTCCATGTGTTGCTTTCTCATTGGTCCTTGGCTGCATCCCGGGGTGTTTTGGAGCACTTGGAGCCTCGGAGCAAGCCACCCCCTTGTCTATAAATAGGAGGGGAGGGGGCTCCATTTCACACACACCACCAAGCTCTCAAGTTCCACTTCTCTCTTGTGTAGCTCTCTCTCCCTCTCTCTAATTCTGCCCATGTGAGGTGATTCTCACCTCTATGTGGTAGAATGGTGATGAGGAGAGATCTAGATTAGGATTAGTTGAGAGGTAGAGTAGGGGCGAGGAGTGAGTTGATGTCCTCGTGGATGCTTGTTCTTCATTTAGATCAAAGTGAGTATTTCAGCATTTCTTATTTAGACTATAGTGGACATCATGCATGGTTGAATTGTTCTTGTGTTCTTAGCTCGTTCATAAGTTAGAGGCTTGTGTTCTTCGTGACACAAGGCTTTGATCCTTTAGAGCTAGTCCAGTAGTTCATATACCTGTTTGCATGCTCTGATCCTGTTTAGCTAACTGAGTCTACTGTATCTCGTTTGTTTGCATCCATAGCTTTCTTTCTACTCCGTAGCTCGATGAATAGTAAGATGGTTTGACTCCATTCTTTCTCTAGTTCGTGGTTCTGTATTTATACGGGTTGCTATAGTGTAGTTAGCGGGTCGACAGACGTAACCACGCTACAGTAGTTTATCTAGGGTACAAATGTGGTGTCTGGGCCCTGGTTTTCCTGCGAAGACCGCATACGCCCCGTAGCGTAGAGGTAGGCCGCAGTGGTGACAGCCTGTTGGACCCTTTGCAAACCCTCTGCGCCAGCGTACCGAGTTCGGCTCAATGTCAGTACATTGGCCTCTCCCTAAAAAGTTAGGATGTACTGTCGCCCCACGGGGATGACTGAGACTGGACAAATGCATCTTGAGAGCTAAGTCCCTTAAGGAAATGCTTCTCATGTCCCTACCTACCCCAGCGGAAGCTGGTGTCCTTGGATAGACCCTCTCTGGTTACTCTCCGTCATAGGAACGAAACCCGACGGGAATACTCATTCTCCGAGGGAGAAGTGCTACAACGGTGTATCCGTGCGCTTGTGGATTCGTTCACGCTCGTCACTGTACCCGGGAGTTTCTTAGACGCTCACACTACCACGGCGCCTAGTGTTGAGGTTAAGAAACGCCAACAAGCATTTCTGGCACCGTTGCCGGGGACGGCTATTGTTAACCTTCGAGCCCGTCTATCCTCGTGTTTATCTTTTTCCTTTTTCTTCTACCTTCACCCCTGTTACCCTTTTTGAGATATCCCTTTTTGTTTTCTTTACTTCTACCTCTACCCCCGCTACCCAAGGAAGGTTATCCTTGTAAACACCTTCCGCCTTCGAGGAGTGAACCCTCAGAGCCATCTTCATCAAGATCCACTCTTATATCTGGCTGTTGGCTTCGCCCCTCTCTCATGAAGCTAATTCAGTACCTATCCTTCTCGGGGTTAAGTCATGAGAACCCCTTTGATCATGTGAAAGACTACGAGCGTCTAATTCAAACTCGGGTAAAACCGGAGAATCACCGGATGCTCGAAAAAGAGAGTTCTTCCCGCTATCCCTCTCCGGGGAAGCACGGGATTGGCACCGTTGTTTTGGTAGGGACTACCTTACTTGGGAAAGATTGAGAGCAGCTTTTTGCTCCCAATTCTTCCCAATACGACGTGTCATCTCGCTAAGGGCCAAGATTCTCTGTTTCAAGCAATGTGAGGAGGAATCACTAGGGATGGCATGGAATCGTTTCGCCTCCGCGGTGGAAGATTGCCCAGTCCTCTACATTCCCGACTGGATATTGCTCCAGCACTTCTGGTTTGGACTGCGGAAGGATGATGCCATGAGGCTTAATGCTCTCTCTGGAGGATCCTTTGTGCACCTAGATGCTGTCGAGGGAAAAGAGATCGTGGAGAATCTCCTGGATTTCAGCTCCCCTTGCATCTCGGTCAATGAGGCACCCACCAGAGTAAATGTTGAGCCACCTAGATCCATCGTCAGCCGAGTCCGAGGTTTCATATCCCCTCTGTCTGAACTCTGGCTGAAGATGTCATTCTTGAATAGCAGGAGTCTAAGGGAAAGATTTCATGGCGCGAGATCTACCCTTGGGTTCCCCTCTTGTGCATCTTCTTAGACCTTCTCCCCGAGACCTTGTCTCGTGGGAGGACGGAGAGAGTAGTTCGGAAATAATGATCATTCCCGACCAGGATGACTTGTTCGATTCTCACTACTATCTCCTAAGGAGGGTATGAGAGGCTTATCGTGTTTCTATGTCGAGGTTTGAGCTGAAGTGCCTTGCACTGAATTTTTGTATATACCAAGACATCGGTCTCTGCTTTATAATCCATTGGATTCATCTATCAGACCGAAGGAGTACGATCATTTACCGATCGACTAGAGTGCATTCACTTCTTATCTCCAGCACATCGATCGATGCCGATCAGTCAGGAGAAACTTGAACTTCATATCTTATGCCTGACTTGATCGATGCCCAATGGGACTTGCACTTTCCAGATTATCCATAGCCTCCCATTGGAAGCTTAGGCCAGACTTCAGAATGTTTCCATCACTTCGATGAGAACATCGAACCCTCTGCCTAAGGTAAGAGTGAGTTAAATCTCGTTCTTCATTCAAACTCTGGTTCCTGATCGTACACCGGCCTTTGGAAGACCTTGCTCTATCCTTTTTGAAGGCCGGGTGACGTTCTGAGCTTGAGTTCACTCAGAGATCGGTACTTGTTTGGAGCACTAGCCTCAGTGCTCGATCTTTTCATCTCCGAGTTTCGAGACCCCAGTGCTATAGTTCTCGAGCCCCGTGACCACCTCAGGGATGCCTCGACATCTCTGGGATGATCATGTCTGCTTTCAGCTTCGATATACCTTTTTGGGCTCGAGTTCGTATATGCACTACCCTTGCAGAGCAGAGCTTATCATCACATCAACATTATCTGCTAGGAGATGGTCATGAGTTGAGACAGGAGAACGCAAGGCACTCGCATCCTGAGTACTCTTGGGACTCATCTTGTTTCCCCAGGAAGAATTATCCTTCGGGTATCTTGTGGACAGTGATCATGCAGGAGAAAGAATTGCCAAGATAAAGAGGTGTAAGCAAAGGACCAAAGGAAGGCAACACCATCGTGGCGACACGATGAATGCTTCATGATCCTCCTCAGAGGTTCCTACCCTTTTGACGGATCGGGTATGTTGCCAAGGTGAGCTCCCCCAGATTTTCTACAATCATATTATGGTTTGGCTAAGGTTGTTATATAGTAGAGGATGATTATTCAACCTCAACCTTATCCTAGCCTTAAGCCTAAGTCAACTTTTCCATCTCGGGGAATCCACCTGGGCCTTTGGTCCTAAGATCTGCTGGAGCCCACATGAGAAGGGGGAGGGCTAGAGGGGCCCACCTAGGGTCGGCCGAACCCAGGTTCGGCCGAAACCCTGGTGATGCCGCCTCCCTTCTTCTTTCGCGTGTGCGTCTCGTTCTCCTCCAGAAACCTTCTCCCTGCCGCCCGACGAGTTTTCCTGTTGCGAGAATCCATCTCCTCGACCTCACCATCCTCAGCTCATCACCGCATCCATGGCCAGCTACGGTTTCGCTCGACTTCGTAGGGCCGGCTTCGCCCCTCACTTCAGGGGGAGGAAGCTCCTCTCGCCTCGACAACCTCAGCGACCTGGATGAAGTGATGGGATCGCCGGAGGTCATGACTCCCAAGAGAGGCAGGAGTGTAGAGAGCACTCGCAGGATGCGCACCGACTCCCCGGTGCAGTCGTCCCGGCGAGGCTCCTCCTCCCCGCCTTCTTTCCCGGTCAGGATGGCCACCATGGGAAACAAGACCGCTGCATCCAAGCGTGTCTTATTCGACGATCCTCCTGGACCACCCCTGAAGCCAAGGGAGCGTTACATTGGCTCTGACTTCAACAATTACAGAGAGGCCTTCTGCCACACGTACGAGCAGGACGTGTGGGATGAGTTCCCACTTCCCCAGACCCGGTGAAAGATCTTTGGAGTGAAGACAGCCACTGGAGGCTATGGTACACCCTACCATAAGCCGCCTCAGTGGGAGCGAGTCATCACCAAGATCCTCGCAGATATCCGAGTGATTGGCGCCAAGAAGACCCCTGCCCTAGCAAGGCTAGCAAATAAACTAGCTGATCTATTCTTAGAGCATGAGAAGCTAGTTGAAGGGCTGGCTAAGCAGAGGGACGAGTACCGTGAGCTCAGGCTTGAGTATCACTAGCTGGAGGAGGACATGACCCAGAAGCTGCAGAGGTTGGCAGTTGCTGAGGGAAAGGAGCAGATCCTTTCCGAGTAGTGGGGATTAGCCCCAACTTTAGTTCATTAGGCGCTAGTCTAGGTCTAGGTTTATTTCCCTTTACTTTATTTATTTCTTTGCATGTGTGTAAGCGCCTAATCGTTTTGTTTCTAGAACATTTGGATTTGAATAAAGTGGCTCACCGGTCATGTAACCCGGTTTAGCCACCCTTGTGTCATTACTTTGGTCTTTTTTGATTTAGCGGACATCTAGGTTTGAAACAGTGTGGGGGAAGAGCCACGACTCTCCCAATGCAGGCACAATGTTTTTCATACGTACCCACTATGAGCACTCCGCGCTAGCCGATCGATCACCTACAGAGAACCTGAACGGGACCCGCACGAGTTCACTTCTATGGAGAGCCTCTCACGGTTCAAATCTCATGCATAGCGCCGGTTTGCATCTCAACAACTCACTCTCTTCCATTCTTGAGTTTTATAAGCTATATCTGTCTATCTCTAAACTAAAACTCGAATGATGATGCTAAAGATCACCCAGTTCGCTTGATACCTGAGTAGACTTACATATGTTTTATTCCTTGTTATCTACCTGATGCTTGTGAACCATAACCTTCTTAAGGACAAACATATTCACCTAAGTAATTGATGAGTATGATATGGCTGGATGATATGATCTGTTGCTCTGATGACTAACTCTCTTGGGTTATTTATTTTGAAAACTCAAAACCTCTTGGAAAGGCTCATCTTTGATATGCCTCTGTCCCATTAGAGCCATATGATCTTTGTAGGCAAAACCCTTAGATTCATATGCTGCTTGTTATTACATTGAGCCTTGTCAAATTATGTGAGAGAATTCTTTTCATTACTTTCATGATCAAGATTCATGTGCACCCCACCTATTTCCCCTTACTATGTTTCTACACTGGAAGTTAGCATTGTATCATTCATCCATTCCATGAAAATAAAGCTCTATATGTGGTGTGACATCTCCCTCCAAAAGTATCCTTCAAAATGAGATATGGGCTATGAAAAAAAACCATATATACACATGCCCAAAGCATGTTTGAAAAAAAAGAGAGAAAGGATAGCCTATGTCCAAAATAAAGAAGGAAAAAGGAGAGGGATGGTCATGCAAAAAGGAGTTCCATAATTTTGATGGTAATAACTAGTGTCCATTCCGGGGCTAGTGTCCACCTTACCATCAACCCATAGTTCTCATCATATATATATGGTAATATCTAGCACCCATTCCGGGGCTAGTATCCACCTTACCATGCTCACCATAGCCATACTGGTGCACATCTTGATCTGATGGTATGATTTGATTTTCTCTATGGATCCAGTGTGTTATCTCTTTATCCTACCCTGAGCTCCACATACAGGCATCATTAGAAGTAGGACGAAGAAAGGCAAATGCCTTGGTGAGGACATATACACAATGAGCGATCTGAGAGAATCAAATGAGAAAGCCACCAAGATTTTTGTTGATGAAAAACTTGCAAAACCCCAAGGTGTTTATCATCAGGTGCATCGGTGACTTAATTCACAGCTATTCCACTTCTCAATCACCCAAGGGGACATGGTAGCCACTCCACATAGGTTCACAGGAGCAAGGTATGACTTGGAATATCTCTTATGTTTGTCTTACTCTTTGGTATTCATGACACACTTTGCTTTGTTTCCCATTCACTCGGGACGAGCAAAGGTCAAGTGTGGGGGTGTTGTTGACGGCTGAAAAGTGCCAATTTTATGGTCGTCAACTCCTGCAAATTGGAGCATGAATTGCACATTCACACTAGAATAGGAGCTTAAACTCATACTTTCCACCAGTGTCGATGTCTATTCGAATGCAGGTATTTAGCATAAGAAATGGGAGGAATCCATGCACTTTCATTCCACTCCAATCCAAGGCACTCAAATGCTGGCCAATCAGGGGCTGCCACATGGATTCTCCTGGATCCATGATGTCACCAATCCATGTGAAGAACTCTCGATGAATCATACCCTGCCACGTCAGCATCACATGGATCCATGGGCCCACTTTGCCAACTAAACCGCCAGGAAACGTGCCATGCACGGAGGAGAGGCACTAGGCCCACATGGAAGCGAGCCAGAGGAAGCACAAACCAGGAGGCTGGCCAGGAGCTTTGGCCGACCCTAGGATCGGCCGAACTGACCTAGGGTCGGTTGATCTCCCCCTTCCACGTGTTGCTTGCTCATTGGTCCTTGGCTGCATCCCGGGGTGTTTTGGAGCACTTGGAGCCTCGGAGCAAGCCACCCCTTGTCTATAAATAGGAGGGGAGGGGGCTTCATTTCACACACACCACCAAGCTCTCAAGTTCCACTTCTCTATTATGTAGCTCTCTCAAGTTAGCGGGTCGACAGACGTAACCGCGCTATAGTAGTTTATCTCGGGTATAGACGTGGTGTCTGGGCCCTGGTTTTCCTACGAAGACCACGTACGTCGCGTAGCGTAGAGGTAGGCCGTAGTGGTGACAACCTGTTGGACCCTTTGCAAACCCTCTGAGCCAGCGTACCGAGTTGGGCTCGATGTCAGTACATTAGCCTCTGCCTAAAAAGTTAGGATGTACTGTCACCCCACGGGGATGACTGAGACCGGATAGATGCATCTTGAGAGCTAAGTCCCTTAAGGAAGTGCTTCTCATGTCCCTACCTACCCCAGCGGAAGCTGGTGTCCTTGGATAGACTCTCTCTGGTTACTCTCCATCCTAGGAATGAAACCCGACGGGAATACTCATTCTCCGAGGGAGAAGTGCTACAATGGTGTATCCGTGCACTTGCGGATTTGTTCGCACTCATCAGTGTACCCGAGAGTTTCTTACACGCTCATGCTACCACGGCGCCTAGTGTTGTGGTTAAGAAACGCCAACAATGATCAAGCTATGAAGCTTTTGCATGCCGTGGATAGGTCTGTGTGGAGTGCCAAGGTCGAGGCCATTGAGGAGTCGAGCGTGTATGATACGATATCGCTTGATGAGCTGTTCTCCAAGCTCAGGTCTTCAGAGGTTGATCGTGGCTTGATAGCCAAGAGCGAGAGCCCCACTGATCCTTATAGTTTGGCTCTTGTCTCAGGATCAAGGTCTAATGCTAACTCTGTTGGTTTCTTTTTGTCTTGTCTTGTGTCCTTGCCAGATGAGGACTTTGAGGTGCTCAGCGACGATGATCTCACCTTGTTGAGCAAGAGGTTTGGGCGGATGTACGAGAACCGCAAGAATGCAAGGCGGAGCTCGGAGATGTGCTATCGGTGCGGGAAGCACGGGCACTTCATTGCCGAATGCCCTGGAGCCATGCAGATCAAGAACGACTGCAAGGGCAAGCCCAAGCACGACTACAACAAGCACCGCTCTCGGAATGAGTACAAGGACAAGCATAAGGACAAGGGTGAGAGAAGGCACAAGAAGAGTAGCGGGTACAAGTGAAGGACCGAATAGGCGACCAGAGGGGGGGGAGTGAATGGGAGTTGATAAAAATTCTTCCTGAAGGTCGAACTCAGCCTATATCCTGATTGCCACTCCGAGTACTCGCACACACCAGAGAAGCTCTAGACTAGTCACACACAAGCCCACAAGTTCTAGAGACAAGCCTTGAATCAAACCGCGGAAGCACAAGACACGAATCAAAGCACTTGGCCAATTCTGGAAAAGCCAGGCGCGGACTGTCCGGCTGGTACGGGCGGACCGTCCGCAATGCAGTGGCGGACTGCCCGGACTGTCGATGCAGACTGTCCGAAAACTTCAGCAGAACCACCAGAGACGCACCGAGAAAATCGGACTGTCTGGCTGAGCCATGCGTACTGTCCGCCAGTATCGCGGACTGTCTGTGAAGACAGCGCGGACCGTCCGTCCACCTCGCTGGAAACCCCAGACAAACTCAGCTCAACCCCAGACAAAAACTCGACCCGGCGGACTCTTCGGGAGCTCCTCGCGGACTGTCCGCAAACCCCCTGCAACCAAACTCTAGGGAAGAAACAGATCGAAACAAGAACGCGCATGAACAAGCGACGAACTGTGACGAACTGGCCCCCTCGCGGACTGTCCGTGTGTACCTGGCGGACTGTCTACCACACACGAACAGAACCAAAACTGCTCGAGCTCGGGAGTCAACTCCACCTTTCCGTCACCGGATCTCCCAAACGGCTAGAGCTCTTGAGACAAGACTTTGGGGAGATGTGAAGCAACACTAGATGAAGCTATGCCCCAAAAATCTCGACCTCTAGCTCCCTAAATCACCGGGAATCGTGGATCACACGAACCACCACCAAGAACTCGGGTTCCAACCAAAAACTCACAAATCGAAGGTGTTTCCCGGCATTTGTGGGGTCAAGATCACACACAAATATGCGCATGGCATCCACCTATGATCCCCTCAAAGAAATCCGAGAAGAAACGCCCTCAAATCCACGAATCGAGCGAAGAACGAAACTCCCCAAAAATAGCCTTGAAAATGACACGAAAATCACAGAGGACTAGGAGATCACAACTCCGAAAGCTTCCATACATCCAGAGGTCAGAGTCTATACAAGAATCTAGCCTAAGGAAAACAGAGGAAAAAGAAGCAGTTTAGAGCAATCTACTGGCAGAGGAAACCCTAGAGTCCAAGAGAGAGATGCCATACATCTCTCCGCTATTTATACGAAGTCCATCGAAGGGAGGTGAATGACCACGCTACCCCTACAACTCAAATAGAAGATACAACCCCTCAGGGGCATTTTGGTCTAGTCTTCATCGAGCGGACACACTTCCACCGCGGCCTAGCTTAGCATCGACGTAAACCCCACGATCACGCCACGTGCCCCCCGCCTCGAGGCTTCCCGAAGCTCCTGGATCACCATCTCCGTCGCCTCGGGCCTCTGGACTTGGTTTTGAGGCCCAAACCAAGAAACCGTTCACCGATGGTTTTGTGGGCAAACCAACAAACCCCGCGTGCAAGCTTCGAGCTCGATCCGCTACCTTGCACCGGCCCATGTTCACGACTTCAGCCCGCCAGTCTTGCACTGCACAACTCACACTTGACCCCATCGGCCACCGGGTCCATCGAACCAAGCCTACTTGCCTCTCCATCACCCGGAGGCCACCACGGCTAAAGCCTTTCACGCTTGTTCTTCACCTGCACCGACACGAGTCAAGCCGCAACCTGTACCTGCACACTTAGCCAAGCATTAGTCCACGCAATGTTGTCAATCACTCATCACTAAGGAGCGACCCTCCACTGGTCCTCGGACCCACCTGGTCCTCAATCTCCCCCTTGATGAGTGCATTGACAACACCCATAGTAACCATGAAGGACCGATTAGGCGAACCAGAGAGGGGGGGAGTGAATGGGAGCCGATAAAAATTCTCCTCCAAGGAGATCAGAACTCCAACAAGACGAACACAGCTTCCAAATCACGTCTCCGACTCAACTACACAAGTTGGCCAAGACCACGCAGCCACTGGAGTGCTACTGGTCCTAGGAACCAACAACCACCTTCACAGACTCGAGAACGCAGCAGAACACCAACTCGAGCACCACTGACTTAAACCGGTCAGGCCGGTGAGCAGCACCGGTCAGACCGGTCCCTGCTGGTAAAACCTGGGAACTTCCACAGAAGGCCTCTACACCGGTCAGGCCGGTGTAGCTCGCCGGTCAAACCGGTCCAAGCCAGGAAACCCCAAATCCACCAAACAGGCCTACAGAGCTCCAAACTGACCCAAACTCGAAACAGCAGCAACACGGGACTATAACGAACTCACCAGAACGTTCACCCGAGGCAAAACCCACAGAGCCTCTGCACCGGTCAGACCGGTGAGCAGCACCGGTCAGACCGGTCAGGCTGGGCCGCTCGGGGATGAACAACACCCGCGGGTCAACTCCCCCAAATCCAACTCCTGATATCCCGAATCGCTCCACGGGTTTGTGCAAGACTTTGGGGATAGTAGGAACACCTCATGGGCACTCCATAGCCAAGATTTGGTCCACCAAAACTTGCTAAATCAAGAGGAATCGAAGAAATCCCACCAAGAACGCCTCTAACCCTAGAGCCACGAAAACCCCAGAATCGAGCCCCTTTACTCACTGATTTGGGAGGGGAATCAAAGGGAAAAGAACCACGAAGGGTTCATGCATACATCCCCCACCAAATCCCAAAGAGAAAGGCCTCGAAATCACTCCAAGAAAATCGCCAAGAAAGGGCTCCGAAAATCACCAAAAAGGAGAAACGGGAAAGACACATCCAAGTCTTGAGGAACCACGCCGAATCATCTATACATACCAAAAAGGTTCATACAAGGTCTAGATTGCTGCCCGATCATCCTTCCCACTCACAAGATCTCACCATGAAGCTCTCAAGCTAGTCCTAAGAAAATCCTAAGGAAAATAGGAAGAGAAAATAGGAAAGCAAAGGAGCTAGGGTTCCAAGAGATGGCTGCCATCCTCTAACCACTTGGGTTATATGGAGGCAACCGAAAGACGAAAATACCCTTACTAGCTAACTAGGGATACATGCCCCTCAAGGGCTAATTCGGAAATCTTTGTCTTCGCTCCATCGGACGGATGCCCAGCGACCGCAAACTTGCTTAGCCTCGACGCAAGCCTTGCGATCTCGACGCGTGTCCTCCGCTTTGAAGATTCCGGACTGCGTCGTCGCACACCGGTCAGACCGGTGCTCCTCACCGGTCAGACCGGTACCCACCGGTCAGACCGGTCTGGAGCTGCTGCACCTCCATCTTCGGTTCTTCGGTCTTGGCTTTGTGGATCAACCAAGGAAGCTAGTGGTTTTCTGGTGAACCACCGGAAACACCGCGAACTCGGTGTAGGCTCCGCCAATCACCACTCATGACTCGGCTCCCATGTAGTCCCGACTCGACCTTGGTTTTGAGGCTCAACCAAGAAACCGTCCATGACTTCATCTTGCCGTTCTTGCCACCATGCGGCCCGCACTTGACCCCGCTGGCCACCGGGTCCCTCGAACCAAGCCTACTTGTCTTCTCCACACCTGGAGGCCTCACTGGCAACGACCTTTCACGCTTGTTCTTCACCTGCACCAGCACCAGTCAAGCCGCAACCTGCACCTGCAATACTTAGCCAAGAATCAGTCCACACCACGTTGTCAATCACTCATCACACCAGGAAGCGACCATCCACCAGTCCTCGAACCACACCTGGCTCTCAATCTCCCCCTTGATGAGTGCATTGACAACACACATGTTTTGGTAACCAAGAGAAAAGAAAAGAAACGAATAAAAGAAACTCCAACAAGCGATCAAAAGCCAAAGAAAAGGCAAAGAGCAAGATCACTTGAAGAAGACAAGTCTCGAACCCCTTAGGCAAGGGCAACGGCTCGACATATCCGAGACAAAACATGCTTAAGCAAAGAGCACAAACCAACAATCCAAAACTCGAAAAACCACAAAGAGCTCCCCCTGCACACATGCAAGCTCCCCCTGAACCAATGCAACTCCCCCTGGACGAATGCATGCAAACCACCTCGCAAAACAGAGCAGCTGCTTCAGCTTTGCTCTGACCGGTCAGACCGGTCAACCACACCGGTCAGACCGGTGTGCTAGATCGCCCAGCACCTGAATCTTACACCGGTCAGACCGGTGTGCCTCACCGGTCAAGCCGATGACCACCTGGGAACTGCCCGAGCTCAAAACTAGCTCGAAACCACTTGGAAACTTTCTAAATGCATGCAGCAAGCCAAAACATGCTCAAACTTCTCCCCCTTGTTGACAATGCGTGAATCAAGCCAAAAATGCAAAAAATGCAACCTAGAGCTTCTCAAATAGACAAAATTCAACAAAGGATGCTACACATGTCCAAATGAGCAAGTTAGATACTCTATAGCTTCGTAATGACATCAACTTCATGATCACCAAGTTTCACAACCATTGGGCGAAGCTAAGATAGAATTGAGCAATTTTGCGAAAAATCACCCTCTCATGAGCAAAGTCCTAAACATGAGCAAAACATGTCAAAATGGCAAAGCCACACAAACTTCATGCTAGGACAACCATTCTAAGAATAAGACCATCATAAACACCCACAAGCACCTCATGTCATGTCAAAGCCACCGAGCCATGTGCCTACTTCTAGATATGAGACTTCTCATCGGTAGGCATCATGCAACGGTTTAGCACCCAAAGCAAATTAAAATTAGCACATATGACATGGGAGCACATTTTCCAAGCAATTTACATTTCATTTTCAGATTTATAGTTGGTACATGAAATGTCTTTGCGACAAAAAGGAACTTATGCCCCTCCACAAGATCAAGCATGGGGGCTAAACATTCATGATGGCAAATGAGCCTTTGGCCCCATATGATCAAAATAAGCTATCCAACCACAAATTAAGCATAGCCAAGCCACAAAAACATGTCAAGATCATGTAAAGGCATTTACTCACAAGAGAGCATACATATGAGGTTTTTCAAAAACATAGCTATCAACCATGGATACAAACCAAGATTATCAAGAGCTAAGCCAAACTAACCATAGCTTACCAAAACTAGTTCACAAAGACATATATATCATTCCATGGTGAACAATGTATATAGGAGAAGCCTTTCCTAAACAATGCATATGATACAAAATGCATGCAACCTAAGATACAAAGATGCCTATACATCATGTTACATAAGCCATGCCAAATGCAAGAAATGCACAAAGGAAAGCTATACATATGCTACAAAGGAGCTCCCACGCGCCAACTCAAGAAATCATACAAACACCAAGCTCCCCCCGCAAACGAGTGAAAGTTGCTTGATCTAGGGGTTTGGTGAAAATATCGGCTAGTTGGTCATGTGTGGGTACATGGATCAAAGCTATCTTCCCTTTCTCTATGTTGTCTCTCAAGAAATGATACCTCACTTCTATGTGCTTGGTTTTGGAATGGAGCACTGGGTTCTTTGCAACGCTTATGGCACTGGTGCTATCACATTGAAGTGGGACATGGGTATACTCCTCACCAAAGTCACTCATGGTGTATTGGATCCAAAGGAGCTGAGAGCAACAACTAGCTGCGGCCACATACTCTGCCTCGGTAGTGGATTGAGCAACACTCGACTGTTTGCGGGAAGACCAAGACACCAAAGAAGAACCCAAGAACTGGCAAGTCCCAGAAGTGGACTTCCTATCCAACCGACACCCGGCAAAATCCGCGTCTGAAAATCCATGAAGCGCCAAAGAAGAAGACGCAAAGTACCAAAGGCCGAAGTCGGGAGTGTGTTGCAAATACCTGAAAATGCGCTTGACCGCTTGCCGATGCGAAGTCCTCAGAGACGCTTGAAAACGAGCGCACAGACATACCAAGAATTGGATGTCCGGCCTCGTCGCCGTCAAGTAGAGGAGTGACCCGATCATGCTCCGGTACTCCTTCTGGTCCACGTGTTCACCTTCCTTGTCCGCATCAAGAGCTGTAGTCGTACTCATAGGCGTCGTCATGGCCTTGGAGTCCTCCATCTTGAACTTCCTCACAATGTCCTTGGTGTACTTAGCTTGGTGCACAAATGTTCCTTCCTTTGATTGCTTGATTTGTAGCCCGAGGAAGAACTGCAACTCGCCCATCATGCTCATCTCAAATTCCCTACTCATGTCTTCTGCAAACCTTGCAACAAGAGAGTTAGACGAGCCACCAAAGACAATATCATCCACGTATACCTGCACAATCAGGATATCTCTGCCCTGCCTGAGGAGAAACAAGGTCTGATCGACCTTCCCCATCTCAAACCCTCTCTCAAACAGGAACCACCTCAGTCTACCATACCAAGCTCTAGGCGCCTGCTTCAACCCATACAGCGCCTTCCTCAACTTGTACACCTGGTGGGGGTACTTCTCACTCTCAAACCCCGGTGGTTGCCTCACAAACACCTCTTCCTCCAACACACCGTTCAGGAAAGCACTCTTCACATCCATCTGATACAACTTGAACCCTTTAGCCATGGAAAAGGCTAGAAGGATCCTGATCGCCTCCAAATGAGCTACAGGAGTGAAAGTCTCCTCGTAGTCGATCCCCTCTTTCTGACTGTACCCCTGAGCAACAAGTCTCAACTTGTTCCTCACCACTTCTCCTTTCTCTCCCTCTTTATTTTTCCACACCCATTTTGTCCCAATAGGCTTACACCCTGGGGGAGGGTCAACCAACACCCAAACTTGGTTCCTCTCAAAATTCTCCAACTCCTCATGCATCGAGTTAACCCAATTATGATCAGATAACGCGTGTCCAATGTCTTTGGGCTCAAAGGTGGCAACAAAAGCAGCATGAGCGAAATGAGAATTGTTCCGAACCCTCGACCGTGTAGTACGTTCATTCATGTCGCTGATGATTCTCAAAGCTGGGTGATCCACTTGCACTCGCCGGGGAGGTTCTCGCCTTGATGCTACCTCCCCCTCAACAGCAGCTTCGCCTTGATCTGGGTTTGTCGTTGTAGGTGTGGGAGAGGGTCCGTTCTCGATCGTCGTCGAAGTAGTAGGTACATGTTCAGCCGCGGGCATCACACCGCCATCTTCATCATCTCCATGTTCATGCTCCTCCTCCTGAAAGATCTCCTCGCCAAGTTCGTTGTCACCTGCACACTCAAAAACAAGCTGACTACGTGGCTGTGTCTCATCGAAGGTTACCTCGCATGTCTCCACGATTTGGTTAGTTTCAAGATTGAGCACACGAAATGCTCTAGAATGAGATGCATAACCAAAGAAAATGCCATCGACAGACCTAGCCTCGAACTTGTCCAACTTCTTCCCTTTCTTCAGAATGAAGCATTTTGTAACATCCTTGAAATTGCTTGATTGTAAAATTATGGATTTCAAAATTTTTGCTTTGTATTTGAGTGCTCATGAAATAATTTAAGGATGTCTTCCTTTTTCCCTTCCCTTATTCCTAGATTTAATTTAAGTCAATCCATAATTTTAGGACTTATAAAATGTTAGTGTGAGAAGTTGGATTTTCATTTGGATTTATTTGGATTTGTTGGAGTAGATTCAAATTTGAATTGGAATTCAAATTTGAATCAAATAGAAAATAGGGTTTAGATAAATAGGAAGACCTCTATACCTTTCGTGGGCCGCCAACCTCACTTTCAGCCCGCACCAGCTTTCAGCCCACGCGCGGCCCACCAACCGACCGCCAACCCGCCGGCCACATCACCCGCAAGCTTGGGTCGCTGCCAAGCAGGACCCCCTCGTCAGGCCGCCACCTCACGCCTTTCTTCTTCCTCTCTTTTTCCCTTTTCCCTTCCTCTCTCTCGCGCTGCGCCGCCGCCGTGGAAAGCCGCGGCCGTGCAGCTACGCCGCCACCGCCGGATGCTTCCACGCGTCCCGAGACACTCACCGCCATCCGCTCTACCTACCCCGGCCTATAAGAAGCACCGCGGGCGCCCGAGGCTAACCCTAGCCAACTGGGGATTCCCCTCCCCAATCCGCCGCCGGTGACGTCAAGGAGGAGGGAGAGGAGGAGCAGGAGGCGGGGAGGAGTCCGCCCGTGGAGCCGTCGTCGTTGCGAAGCCGGAGCCGGTCGTGAAGGGGGAACCGGACCGGGTCGCCGCCACGCGTCTTCTTCCTCTGCTTCCTCTACACCGCGCCGTCGTCTCCTTTCACGCCGACGAGCACGCTTCGCCTCTCTTCACCGACGCCTGCACTTCGGCCCGAGGCCACCAAGGTGAGGACCCGCTTCCCCCCACTCATCTGCGGATACCCCGGCCGTCGCACCGAGGGGGAAACGATGCGTCCGGCATCGTGCCGCCGCGCTCGCCGCTGGTGATGCCGGCCTTCGTGCCAGGCTGGGTATCTTCTTCTTGCAGGAGCCGCTGCCGTCCTCGCCGCGCGCGCGTAGTTGCTTTGTCCCGTTTCTTGTTTCCTTGGGCCGCCATGCCATGCGCCGCCGCTCCAGTCCGCCGCTGTGGCCGAGCCGCTGGCATGCGCACGCCCGTGCGCTTGTGAAAACACGCGCGCCATCACGCAGCTGTGCAACCCCGCATGCACGCGCACCTACCTGGGAGGTCAAGGCCGAGCCTTTGGCTCTTTTTCCATGCACCGGGCACCTCGCCGTCCTGCTCGCCGCGCCGCCGTGGCCTTTGCCACGCGGGTTGCCGTAGTGCACGCGCGGGCAGGGGGAAAAGGTGAGGTCTTTAGGGCCCCCGTGCGCCCTCACCGCCGACACGGCCGTGTACGTTCGTACGTCGCCGCCGGCCGTGAGAACCTTGATTTCTTTCCGCCGCCATGAACGCCGACCTGAGCTTCGCCATGGCCGAGCCGTCGTGCGCGACCGGGCAAGGGGTAAAAGCCCCGACCTTTAGAACCTTTTGGCCTCGCTCGTTTCACACGCGTACGCGTCGAGCATCTGGACGCCCCTATGCGCCCTCGCCCGCGCGAACGCCGCCGCCGTGCAGTCAAACCTCTCCACGCCGAGCCGCCGTGTCTTGCCGTGCCTCGACGTCGAGGACCGACGCCTGGCCAAAGGCCGATCTTTTCCTTGCCCCGCCGAGTCCTGGAACCGCCCGGACCTCGATGTGGTGCGGTTCGAGTCACTGCCGTAGACCCTCGCCGCCGGCGAGCTGCGGCCGAGCCGCCGCCCTTTGGGGCTTAATGTCAAGCACCTCAGGGTCGCCCTGAAACCCAGGGGGGTTTCCCTGCACACGCTGGACCGCACGTGGATCTGGCCGCGGCCGATCCACCGGATCTCGTGTGGCCCGCCACTCCCGTGCCGCCGCACACGCACGTCCACGCAATCTCGCGCTGCACCGGATCCCTTGGGATCGCTTGCGGCTGACCTATCCCGACGCGTGGCGCACATTCGCCCTCACCGAGCCGAGCCGCAGAGAATCCCGCTGGGATCTCGTGTGGCAGACCACGCCAGCGGCCACGTGGGCTGCAGCTGGGCTTAAAGCCGCCATGTGGCCGCCCCGTCCGCTCTAGTAGCCGGCCTGCAGCCACCTAGTAGCTAGCTTTAAGACCCCTAGAGTCAGCCTGTAGCCAGCTTAAAGATATTGTTATTGTGTATGCGTAATTTTATTTCCAGAAAACTATTTTATCTTTGGAAAATCCTAGTAAATCCATTTTTGCTCCAAAAAATACAAAACCTTTTCCAGAAATTCTCTAAAATCTTAAACTCCGTGTTAGGCTAGTATTTGCTCTCTTTTGGTTCTTAATTGCTGTTCGTTTGGAGTTAATTGCAATAGGACCGTTCTTTATTTTCTTTTACGCGTTAATAGGAGCAGCTGGAGCCGGGGAGCTGATCCCGGAGTACGACTACGCCGACGACTTCACCGCGGAGGACTACCCGACCCCAGGTTCACACCCGACCGACTTTGAATACCTATTAGACATCACAAAATAGTATGCTAGCGCTTTACTTTATATGCATGTTGATGAACCTTGCACTGCCTACTTTAATTACCCTGTCCTTGATTGACCTACTACTATATATGATTATAAGCGTGTATATACGCTGAGCTTCGCGATGCATGTGTTGGGATGGGAATAGTGGTTCTTGGTGTGTGTGGGGAAAAACCGGCAGGAGAAGGCGTTTTTGGGTACTTTGGCGGGGGTGAGCTCGAAACAACCGATCTGGGATCTGGGACGGGGGTGCACTCCTCAGTGTATCCCTACTTTGACGGTTTTCGGAGCCTAGGTGTTGAGGTTTTACATGCGCTTGGAGGACATGAGCTCGCCCCGGTCTGAAACCGAGTGGGCCAACCGCTTCACGGGACTTTACGTACACACCACCTCGCTGAGTGTGGGGTTAGGGCCGAGTTGAGCTCGGCAAGTGCGGAACCATACCTGCCAGGAGGATAGCGGAATATCAGTGGGGGAGAGGTGGAGGTGAGACCACCCTCTCAGAGCGACTCCCGTGTGGCCACACGGGGGCATTTCACAGTTCCGGTGCCGTCCCTTCTGAGGGGGGACCGTTTTTGAGGGCCGGATGTAGGATGGGACCGTAACTACCGAGAGTTCGCACGGTAGGATGGGCTCGGTCGGCCATACACCGGCCGGGTGCCATTCCGGGTTGGGTACACCGCTCTGCAGAGTTGTTCGATCTATAGCTATAGCCATGTCCTCGGTCATGGACGAGCCCAGTGGATTGTTGGTTCTCATGTTTTGGGATTTCTACCTTCCCCCTATAGTTGAGAGTGTGGTGAGCCGTGGTTGCAGCCGGGGAGAGGAGAGTGGCTCCCTCTACCTCGCGGATCCGATTGCAATTATTGAGGTGCGAGGAGAGGAAGTTCTCGCATCGACCCTAGATGGGAGTAGGATGTGGAGACAGGACCCTGGGTGACCAGGTGGTTCCGAGCTGTGTTGAGAGGTTTGGGTTGGGATCTTGATGGAGATATCTTGATGTTACTGTGCTGCTGCTGCATAGGAAACCCGAGCTGCTTCCTTGTCTCTTTTCCTTCCCTTTAGAAGTTAGGCCACTTAAAGCTGCATACAGTTGGTGATGTGGACCTATCCCACTCCTTGGGGATAGACTTTGGGTGTGCAGGGTACGAGTCCGAGTACGACAACAACGCCGATGGATGGTACGACTGAGGGATGCGTCGCTTCGCTCAAGGATGCCTGTGGATAGAAGAATAAAAGATCGAGACCCTTCTGAGATGCTAGCTACCGCTGCGTAGAATTTCACTCTGATTCAGCCAAGAGGCTTGTACTGATGTACTCCATAATGGACATGTAATAAATTTATGTACTAATGTTTGTGTGATGCGATGTATGACTGTGTTTTACTATCTGTGAGACGTTTTGTACGCGATAGCCACTGATCTAGGGACTATCGCGAAGGTACAGGGATTCGGGTTTTCTTTTGAAAATACGGGGTTTTGCACATTTACAACCAAAGACATGGAAGTGACTCACCTTGGGTGTGCGACCGTGCATCAATTCGTAACAGGTTTTCTTCTTATGAACCCTGAGGTAGATCCTGTTCGACACATAGCACGCGGTATTGACCGCCTCAGCCCAGAACCTTCTCGGAGTCCTATGCTCGTCGAGCATCGTCCGAGCCATCTCGCACAAGGTCCTGTTTTTCCTTTTCACAACGCCATTCTGGAGAGGCGTATACGGACTCGAAAACTGGTGTTCAAGACCCAAGTCATGGCAAAAGGTTTCAAAGCGAGAGTTTTTGAATTCCGAGCCATTGTCACTGCGGATCGCTCGTATGGCATCTCCATGTCTCTCGTTTCTTAACCTCAAGACAAGATCTCGAACAAAACCAAACGTCTCCCCTTTCTCCTCAAGAAAGAACACCCACGCATACCGAGAGTAGTCGTCCACCACAACAAGGACATACCACTTCCCACCCGCAGATCGCACACAAGCTGGGCCAACAAAGTCCATATGGAGCAGCTCGCATGGACGCTCAGTCATCACATCAGTGAGAGGCGGGTGAGAAGAGGCTACCATCTTGGTATGCCTACACGGCGCACAAACCAACTCTTTCTCAAACCTCAACCGTGGTAATCCTCGGACCAAATTGAGTTTAGTCAAGCGAGACAAAAGGTCAAAGCCCAAGTGACCCAACTTCCTATGCCACTTCCACAACTCACTCGAAGAACCAGCCAAAAAGCAACGCTCCACACCAGAAGATTGAGAGAAATCAGCTCAGAACACTTGACCCTCGGGAACGACCATGCATACAAGGTCCCCTCGAGAATCTAAAATCCGAGAACCACCAGGCCGAAACAACACCTCAAAGCCCTCATCCAACAACTGGGACACAGAAAGCAAATTGAACCCCAGCGATTGAACAAGAGCAACCCGCCTGAGAGTGACCTTGTCACTTACCTTGATCTCACCTTCTGATAGCACACGCCCTCGCCCATTGTCCTCAAAGGTGATGTATGTCTTGGACACCACCAGGACGAGACTTGAGAACCACCCCTTGTCTCCGGTCATATGCCTCGAGCAACCGAAGTCAATCAACCAAACGTTCCTCAAGTCTCCCACCTGAAATTCAAAAGCGAGCACGTGAGTGAACAAACGACTCAGCACTGGGGTTAGTACCAAAAGAGTAAAACCAGTGCTGAGCCAATTGCTCCAAAGTGGGGTTAACACAAACCAAATCATCACGCCTATCAAAGCTACCACCACGAACACACCACGGTAACCACTACGAGGGAACCAACCCTCTCTAGCTGGAGGAAGACGAAAGCCACAAAAGGAAAACCGTGGATCATTCCTCCTCTCCATCTCAAAGCTACGACTCCTCCCTCCCCCGTATTGAGCACGAGGTGGAGAACGCCTAGCAAACTGACCACCTGCAA
Organism: Cenchrus fungigraminus; assembly: GCA_036936925.1. Classification (NCBI taxonomy): domain Eukaryota; kingdom Viridiplantae; phylum Streptophyta; class Magnoliopsida; order Poales; family Poaceae; genus Cenchrus; species Cenchrus fungigraminus. Next base: position 72,384,199 of record CM072769.1, on the reverse strand, counting down.
ATTTTCCAGACCAACCACCAGAACCACGACCACCAGAACCAAACCGAGCATCCTCACGAGCACGAAACCCAACTCGCTGTCTGCCCAGACCTGCACCGGTCTGACCGGTGTAGTGCACCGGTCTGACCGGTGTAGCTCGGCCAGCAGCACCACCTGCTGCCTTCCGGTCTCCCCAAGCCGGAACCGTCCTCACAATCGCCTTGGCCCTGGGCATCTGCATACAAGGCTCAGGTACACCATTAGAGGGGTGGTACCTGTCCTTGTTAGCCCACTCTCTAGCCATTCTCTCCTCACGCTTCCTCTTGAAGCAGAACTCATCCTTGTGACCATCTCTCCCACAATACCCACAATGGAACTTCATGGGCTGTGGCTTAGGTTTTAGCTTGGGTTGGGGCTGCCCACTCGGTTTCTCACCCTTCTTCTCTCCTTCCTCACCTCCCTTTGGGCTCACAAACTTCACCGGTTTTTTGGAAATCATTTGTTGGGTGAGGGAATATGGGTGGATCTGGAGTAGTATCAAGTTTGTTTCTGAGATGGTTAGGCTTGGGCTCAAACTTGTTCTTGTATCTGTTTGGTGGTGGGATAGGAATCTCTCCAACTCTCTCAACTCCCTCACCACTGTTCTCTCCAAGCTTGTCAGCCCCAAGTGCCTGACCATCATAGCGTTTGAAAGCCGCTATCATGATACCAAGCTGAGGCTCCTGACCCGACAACTAGCTCATACATTTCCTCAGCTCATCATTCTCATCCTGTAAGCGATCAACATAATGTGCAAGCTCCAAATTCTTAACCACATGCAATTCACAAGTAGAGCAAGAAGTGGGAATAGGCTCTTTCAACTTAGCCTCAAGCGAAACAGTGTAAGCATGCATCTCATCAATCTTTCCATGCAAAACAGGGCAAGAAGTGCAAGCACCTAGCAAAGCAGGTCTAGACTTAAGCTTAGCCACTTCAACCCTAAGCATATCTAGTTCATCACAAGTAGAAGCATGCTTATCCTTAAGAGCAGTAAGATCAGCTAGGTACACAGAGCAATCACAGCAATCAATCTCATCAGAAACCACAGGAGAAGCCTTAAGCGAATTAATCTCAAGCTTAGCATCTAGGTTCTGGGTTTCTAGCTCAGCCACATGGTTCCTAGCATCTTCTATTGAGGCCCTAAGCTCTTTCCTCATCTTCTTGGCCTCTCTAAGCATGTGATCGCGATTATAAAGCAAGTCAACCAACTCATCATTCTCCTTGCGCAAAGAGGAGAGCTCATCACATACCTCGTCCTCGGAGTCGGAGTCCGAGTCACTCTGGTGGCTCTTCTTGCTGCCGGAGCTACGAGCCATGCCGCAGAAGCCATCTCTCGCGAAGCAGCTCAACCCGCTCAAGTTCCTAGATGACTTCTTGTTCTTGCGCCGATCACCTTCATCTTCACTGCTACTCGAGCTCGAGGAAGAGTAGGCGGAGCTGTAGTCGACGTCGCTCGCTCCGACCATCGCTCGGGCCTTCCTGCCGTGGCCGTCCTTCTTCCTCGATCGTCGCTCGTCCTTGTGCTTGTTCTTGTGCTTGTGATCACGCCTCGATCGGTACTTGCCGTCCTTGTTCGACCGGTGCCTGTAGCCGTCCTTGTAGCCGTCCTTGTTCTCCGTCTTCTCCGGACAGTCAGCGACGAAGTGTCCTGGCTTGCCGCACTGAAAGCACGTCCGTGCTGTCCTCCTCGTGTTCACCCGGTTCTCGTGCAGCCTCTCGAACCGCCTGGTCAGCAACGCCAGCTCGTCCTCTGCAAGCACGTCGAACTCCTCGTCTGGCAAAGACATCAAAGAAGACAGAGAGTACATCCTGGAGGATGCGTTAGCGTTAGACTTAGCTCCTTTGCCACCAACGAGAGCGAGACTATGAGAATCAGTCGGGCTCTCAATCTTGGCTGTCATACCACGGTCCAACTCAGCCGACTTGAGCTTCGAGAATAGCTCGTTCACCGTCAAGGTGTCATACTTCTCAGACTCAACAATAGCCTCAAACTTCCCGTCCCATACGGTATGATCCAACGAGTGCAAGAGCTTCACGGCTCTATCATGATCATCGTATGGGAGCACGACCACATTGGCTCTCAGGTTGTTCACAACGACCGTAAACCGCTGGAAAAGGGCATCGATGAACTCACCGGGGAGATGAGTGAAGTTCTCGTACTCTCTCTGGTAAGTCGCGTACATCCGAGCCTAAACCTGAGCATTCCCAGCATGAGCATCCTTCAACTGCCCCCAAATCCTACAAGCTAAGTCCTCTGTCTGAACCTGATCGAATTCAGGCTGACACAGAGCACGAAACAAGTAGTCGACAGCCTTGTTGTTGGCTTCGAACATATCCCTCAATCCTGGAGCAAGGAAGTTCATCGGATGAACATAAGTTGTGTTCACCGTGACGTCCCAAAGAATCTGACCCTTTCCGTGGAGGAACGCTGCCATCCGCCTCTGCCACATCTGGTAGTTCTTCCCATCGAAGTGCGGAGGACCCGAACCCCGTTCCTGGTACGCCATCTTTGGATCTTAGACTGGTAAGAGTCAATAAAGACTCTAACCGGCTCTGATACCAATTGAAGGACCGATTAGGCGAACCAGAGAGGGGGGGAGTGAATGGGAGCCGATAAAAATTCTTCTCGAAGGAGATGAGAACTCCAACAAGACGAACACGGCTTCCAAATCACGTCTCCGACTCAACTACACAAGTTGGCCAAGACCACACAGCCACTGGAGTGCTACTGGTCCTAGGAACCAACAACCACCTTCACAGACTCGAGAACGCAGCGGAACACCAACTCGAGGACCACTAACTTACACCGGTCAGGCCGGTGAGCAGCACTAGTCAGACCGGTCCCTGCTGGTAAAACCTGGGAACTTCCACAGAAGGCCTCTACACCGGTCAGGCTGGTGTAGCTCGCCGGTCAGACCGGTCCGAGCCAGGAAACCCCAAATCCACCAAACAGGCCTACAGAGCTCCAAACTGACCCAAACTCGAAACAGCAGCAACACGGGACTATAAGGAACTCACCAGAACGTTCACCCGAGGCAAAACCCACAGAGCCTCTGCACCGGTCAGACCAGTGAGCAGCACCGGTCAGACCGGTCAGGCTGGGCCGCTCGGGGATGAACAGCACCCGCGGGTCAACTCCCCCAAATCCAACTCCCGATCTCCCGAATCGCTCCACGGATTTGTGCAAGACTTTGGGGATAGTAGGAACACCTCATGGGCACTCCATGGCCAAGATTTGGTCCACCAAAACTTTCTAAATCAAGAGGAATCAAAGAAATCCCACCAAGAACGCCTCTAACCCTAGAGCCACGAAAACCCCAGAATCGAGCCCCTTTACTCACTGATTTGGGAGGGGAATCAAAGGGAAAAGAACCACGAAGGGTTCATGCATACATCCCCCACCAAATCCCAAAGAGAAAGGCCTCGAAATCGCTCCAAGAAAATCGCCAAGAAAGGGCTCCGAAAATCACCAAAAAGGAGAAACGGGAAAGACACATCCAAGCCTTGAGGAACCACGCCGAAACATCTATACATACCAAAAAGGTTCATACAAGGTCTAGCTTGCCGCCCGATCATCCTTCCCTCTCATAAGATCTCACCATGAAGCTCTCAAGCTACTCCTAAGAAAATCCTAAGGAAAATAGGAAGAGAAAATAGGAAAGCAAATGAGCTCGGGTTCCAAGAGATGGCTGCCATCCTCTCACCACTTGGGTTATATGGAGGCAACCGAAAGATGAAAATACCCTTACTAGCTAACTAGGGATACATGCCCCTCAAGGGCTAATTCGGAAATCTTTGTCTTCGCTCCATCAGACGGATGCCCAGCGACCGCAAACTTGCTTAGCCTCGACGCAAGCCTTGCGATCCCGACGCGTGTCCTCCGCTTCGAAGATTCCGGACTACATCGTCGCACATCGGTCAGACCGGTGCTCCTCACCGGTCAGACCGGTACCCACCGGTCAGACCGGTCAGACCCACCAGTCAGACCGGTCTGGAGCTGCTGCACCTCCGTCTTCGGTTCTTCGGTCTTGGCTTTGTGGATCAACCAAGGAACCCAGTGGTTTTCTGGTGAACCACTGGAAACCCTGTGAACTCGGTGTAGCCTCCGCCAATCACCACTCTTGACTCGGCTCCCACGTAGTCCCGGCTCGACCTTGGTTTTGAGGCTCAACCAAGAAACCTTCCATGACTTCATCTTGCCGTTCTTGCCACCATGCGGCCCGCACTTGACCCCGCTGGCCACCGGGTCCCTCGAACCAAGCCTACTTGTCTTCTCCACACCTGGAGGCCTCACCGGCAACGACCTTTCGCGCTTGTTCTTCACCTGCACCTGCACCAGTCAAGCCGCAACCTGCACTTGCAATACTTAGCCAAGAATCAGTCCACACCACGTTGTCAATCACTCATCGCACCAGGAAGCAACCATCCACCGGTCCTTGAACCACACCTGGCTCTCAAACCATCATAGAGAAAAAGAAAAGAAAAGAAAACCACGAACACAAACCTCCAAGCAAGTGATCCAAAGCCAAAGAACAAGCGAAAAGCACGATCACTCGCCAGACCATGTCTCGGCCCCCTAAGGCAAGGGTAACGACTCAACACAGCCGAGACAAAACAAAGCTCACAAGGAGCATACCACAAAGCACAAAACTCAGGCAAACCAAAGGAGCTCCCCCTGCACATATGCAAACTCCCCCTGATCAGAATGCAACCTCTTCTTCTCAATTTTTCTCCTCACATGCAACATCTCACAAATGCATACCAATTTTCCACAAAAACTCCCAATGCATGAAAATTCTCCCCCTTGCATGTATATTTCCATGACTCTCCCAAAAATGCATATCACTTCTCCCCCTTGTTGACAATGCATGAATCAAGGTATATGAAACTCTTCCTCTTGTTTTCATGAAAAATGCATGTCAAAGCATATACAATCTACCAAGCTTCTCAAATATACAAAGAGCACAACAAAATGCTACAAGTGAGACATAGAGCAAGCAAGGTAGACATGGTGTATTTAGCACATTACCATCAAGAAGGTAGAGACATATAAGCATGTGACATGGCTAAAAGCAATTCTAAGCAATTTTCACAAAGAAACAGTCATCTCATGAGCAAGACCCTATCCATAGCAATTTGAGCACAAATATATTAGATCATCCAAAGTTTATGCAAGATCACAAATTCTCATCACAAGATCATTATAAACACCCACAAGCTACTCAAGTCATGTTAAAGCCACCGAGCCATGTGTCTACTTCTTAAAATGAGACTTCTCATGGTAGACAACATGCTACGGTTTAGCACCCAAGATATGAATATCAAAAGCATAAAAACATGATTAGGAGCTCATTTTTCAAGCATAAGACAATTCATACACCAATTTCATTTTCAAGTTTAAACATGGTACATGAAATGCCTTTGCAGCAAAAAGAAGCTTATGCTCCTCCACAAGTAAACAAAGGGGCTAAACATTTACAATGACAAAAAGGTCTTTGACCCCAAGCAAGGAGAACATGATACTCAAGCACAAACTAAACATGATATAGGCATTTAAGCACAAATTGAGCATAGACAAGCATCTACTCATGAGAGAGACAATTTTATCATTTTCACAAACATGAAGCTATCTCACCATAAGTATATGGCAAAACCATCAAGAGCATAGCATTCACATCACCATTTACCAAACATGCACATATCTCACATATAGCACATTAGTGATCAATGTATATAAGAGAAGCTCATTCCTAGCACAAGTGATCCAAAGATGGCTATCCTACCAGGTTTTGTACAGAAAATAAAATGCATGCATGGAATGCAACAAAATGAAACATATATCACATATATACATGAGAAGCTCCAAGACCCAGCTAGAAAGGAAAGCACACCCCAAGTTCACCCCGCAAGTGAGTGAAAGTGACTTGGTCAAGTGGTTTGGTGAATATGTCGGCTAGCTGATCTTGTGTAGGCACATAGGATAAGGATATGTTTCCCTTGTCAACATTGTCCCTCAGAAAGTGGTATCTCACTTCTATGTGTTTCATTTTGGAGTGAAAGACTGGGTTTTTGGCTACACTTATGGCACTAGTGCTGTCACAAAAGAGTGGAACCAGGGAGCACTCCTCACCAATATCGCTCATAGTGTAGGTCATCCAAAGCAGCTGGGAACAACAACTAGCAGCAGCTACATACTCGGCCTCTGTAGTGGACTGGGCTACACTGGATTGCTTGCGAGATGACCAAGAGACCAAAGAAAAACCAAGGAACTGACAACACCCAGAGGTAGACTTGCGGTCCAATCGACACCTAGCAAAATCAGCATCGGAGTACCCATGAAGTCTGGGTGTCGAGGAGGCAGAATACCAAAGACCAAACTCAGGAGTGTAGTTCAAGTACCTGAAAATCCACTTGACGGCCTCCCGATGTGAAGTCCTCGGTGAAGCCTGAAAACGAGCGCACAGACACACACTGAACTGTATGTCCGGCCTCATCACCGTCAAGTAGAGGAGGGAGCCGATCATGCTCCGGTACTCCTTCTGGTCCACGGGTTCGCCATCCTTGTCCGCGTCCAAAGCCATAGTGGTACTCATCGGTGTGGTCAGCGGCTTGGAGTCGTTCATGCCAAACTTCTTCACCATGTCCCTGGTGTACTTTGCCTATGATCGTTGTCGGTGGGTGATCCACTTGTACACACCGGGGAGCCTCTCGCCTGGACACAATCTCCCCCTCAGCAGCAGCCTCCACTCGAACAGCCTCAGTCGTAGTGGGTGTAGGGGATGGACCATCCTCGATCGTCGTCGTCATAGTGGAAGTAGCGTGTACACGATCAGCCACGGGAATCACCACTATCATCGTCTTCATCTCCATCTCTGTCCTTCTCATCCTCAAAAATCCTCGCTCCAATCTCCTCGTCACCTGCACACTCAAAAGCAGAAGAGCTACATGGCTGTGTCTCGTCAAAGGTTACCTCGCCAGTCTCCATGATTCGTTTAGTGTCGAGGTTGAGCACACGATATGCTCTAGAATGAATCGCATAACCAAGGAAAATACCATCCGAACATCTAGACTCAAACTAATCCAACTTGCCCTTCTTCAGAATGAAACACTTGCAACCAAATGCTCTAAAGTGACTCACCTTGGGTTGTCGCGCATGCATCAGCTCATAAGAGGTCTTCTTCTTAAAGGCATGAAGGAAGATGCGATTTGAGACATAGCAAGCGGTATTGACCGCCTCGGCCCAGAAACGCCTAGGAGTCCTATGCTCATCGAGCATCATCTTGGCCATCTCACAAAGGGTCCGGTTCTTCCTCTCCACTACGCCATTCTGGCAAGCGACGTATGGAGAAGAGTATTGATGATCGAGACCAAGATCACTGCAAAAGGTATCGAAATGAGAGTTTTTAAACTCCGTGCCATTGTCACTGCATATAGCTCGAATGGCATTACCATGTCTCTCATTCTTCAACCTCAAGATCAAGTCCCGAACAAAGCCAAATGCCTCGCTCCTATCGTCCAAAAAGAAAACCCAAGAGTACCTTGAAAAATCATCAACCACAACAAGAACATACCACTTCCCACTCGCAGAGCGAACACGAGCTGGCCCAACCAAATCCATGTGCAACAGCTCACAAGCTCGCTCGATCATGACCACAGTCAGAGAGGCGTGGGAAGCAGCAACCATCTTTCCATGCCGACAAGAAGCACAAACCAAATCATTCTCGAATTTCAACTTAAGCAATCCTCGGACAAGGTCAAGACCACTCAAGCGGGAAAGCAACTTAAAGCTCAAGTGTCCCAACCTCCTATGCTATTTCCAAAGCTCGGCCGAAATGCCATCAACAAAGCATCGAGGAGGACCAACAGACTGGAAAAAATCGGCACAGAAGATTTGACCCTCAGGGACGATCGTACAGACAAGATCGCCTCGAGAATCAAGCACACGAGAAGCGCCCAACTTAAAACGAACCTCAAAACCTTCGTCAAGTAACTGAGATGCTGACAACAGGTTAAAACCAAGTGACTTGACCAAGGCCACACTTCTTAAGGTCACTTTGCTACTCACCTTAACCATACCTTCAGCAAGCACTCGTCCTCTCCCATTGTCCCCAAAAGTGATGTACTCCCTCGTACTCACCGGGGTGAGGTTGGAGAACCACCCACGATCTCCGGTCATGTGTCGTGAGCAACCGGAGTCGATCAACCAAAAGTCCTCCAAGCCTCCCACCTGCAATAAAAAATGAGAACGAGAATGAGCAAGCGACTCAACACTAGGGTTAGTACCAAAAGAGTCAAACCAGTGTCGAGCCATTTGCTCAAAAGAAGGGTTAGCAGAGTCCATCCTACCAAAACACCTAGGCGGAGCCCTCTCACGCCTACCACCAAAGGACCTGTCACGTCTCACTGGAGGAGTACGCACACCACGAGGGGGAAAACGTGGCCCGTAGTCCATCTGAGACCCAAAGCTCCGATTGTGCCTCCCAAACTCGTAACGGTCACGAGAAGGAGCACGTCGAGCCAACTCACCACGCCCAAACCCAACACGCCTATCTCTCTGAGGGAAACCACCTCCATCTCCACGAGTGGGAACTGTACGCACATACACCTCACCCCTAGGTACAGGCCCTCTACAAGGCTCAGGCACACCACGAGAAAGGTGGTACCTGTACTTGTTTGCCATCTCCCTAGCAAACCTCTCATACCTCTTCCTCCTGAAACAGAACTCATCCTTATGCCCATCCCTCCCACAATACTCACAATGGAAGCGGATCGGCTGTGACTTAGGCGGTGGCTTTTCTGTGGGCTTCTCAACAGCTTTCTCTCTTGACTTCCCCTCAAAGACATTTCCCAGGTTGCTCACAAACTTGATGGGTTTCTGGTAGTTTTCTGTTTTGTGGGTGAACACTGGTGGGTCTGGAGTTGTATCAAGCTTGTTTCTGAGGTGGTTTGGCTTGGGTGCATATTTGTTCATGGGTATGGTGTGTGGTGGAGTAGGGATCTCTCCAACTTTCTCTTCTCCCTCACCACTCTTCTCACCACTCTTGCCAGCCCCCAACGCCTGACCATCAAACCCCTTGAACTCAGCCAACATCAAACTCAACTGTGGCTCATGTCCAGACAACCAACTCATCAATTTCCTAAGCTCATCATTTTCATCCTGCAAACGGTCAACATAGTTTGCAAGTTCCATGTTTTTCAAAGCATGCATTTCACAGGCAGAACATGATGTAGGTGAAGCTACATGCCCCATATCAATCGAGTGAAAGGTAAGATCAATACCAACTTCTTCAACTATTGATAGAGTACCTAGTTGTACCTTGTCATACATTAAGAATACAACATCGTAGCAACTCCTGAACAACCAACCTAAGTCCTTAATCTCTTACTCGGGACGAGCAAGAGGCTAGCTTGGGGGAGTTGTTGATAGCTGTTAAGTACCTACTTTAGCTGTCAATATACTCATGAATAAAGGAGCATAAGGCATTTCTTACACGTATTTAGTTAAGAATAATGTAGTTCCACTTATCCTTGGAGATTATTTGATTGCAAGAAAATAAGCAGGAAAAGAGTGACAAACTCACCTTCTATGGTCCATGCCACTTAACCTCATCCTAGGTGGGCTGCCAACAAGGATGCCATGCATGCACACCTGCCAACTAGGGAGCCATGCATGCATGCCATGCAAGCAATCCAAGTGAAGCAACCCCCGACGAATCAGAGCGTGACACGTGGACGTCACATGGATCCATGGGCCCACAAAGGCATGCAAACCGCGTCAAAATAGGGTGGACACCGGGAACCAACCTAGGGACCCACAGGACAGCCACTCGGAGGAAACACACCCCGAGTGGGGCCCACAGGGGGTCGGCCGACCCCACAGGTCGGCCGAACCGACCTTGTGGCCGCCACTCAGGGGCTTCCACGTGGTGGTTCCCTATTGGTCCTAGGCGCCATCCCTGGGGTGTTTGCCTCCATTCCTCGCCGGTGCCCGGGCCTATAAATAGAAGGAGAGGGGGCTCACTTATGAGACATCCACACTTGCAACACCTCTCTCACTTTTAGTCTCAAGGCTAGGAGGTAGGCTAGAGTAGTTCTAATTCAGGTTCCAAGTCTACTTTGGGATCTAGGTATGAGTTCTCTTGTATCTTATTTTATTTGTATGACTTTGATCTACTTCAGTTATTCAACTATTTCATATAAAGTTGTGTTAGTATACATGAGTGATTTGTTCATGTGTTCTTCACCTGTTCATCATTTAGAGGCTCCTGTTCTTGATGAGCAAGGCCTTTCGATCCACTTGACGGGTGACTTTCACATCTTTCTGGTGTTTGTTCATAAGTTAGAGGCTCGTGTTCTTCGCGAACACGACCCTTTGATCCAGTTGAACAGACATAGGAAAACACGAATACATTTGTGTACTTAACCTGGTTTGATCTAATTAGATGACATGATTACGTTGTATGAAGTCTGTGCTTAAGCTACGGTACTCGGTGTAATTGGCTGGTTTATATGGTGGCTTGACCTGGGTCACAATAGCCCGGGCCGGTCAAGTCTGGCTAACAACGTAAGCATGGTGCTTGGGTTGCATAGCTACCTTACTTATGAGTTTATCCCACGGTTTGTCTTGGGGTAGGCCGCGGTAGTGACAGCCATTGGTCCCTCTGAAATCCCCCACGTTCGGATAAGCTGTAGGAGTCTAAAATATAACAACCGGAGTTGTGCGGAAGCAACGCGGGAGGTTATCTCCCCGTGGTACCTGGGTGCTTAAGTCAATGTTCTTCAACGCTAGTGTATCTAACTCGTTCCTACCAGCTTTATGTGTATAGTACATAAGAACCTAGAACTAACTCGTAGGTCGCCTCCTATGCCTAAGACCCTTTAGAGAGAGAGTGAGTGTGTGTGTGATCACACTACCCCCATTATCATATTTTACCCCTGCACTTGACTGCCTGATTTATTTCCGTCTATGATCTATACTCATTGCAATAGAGTTGATGTTGTCATTCCGCCAATGCCTTCCTTGGATTCGATACCCTTTGGAATACTCCTTTGGGGAAATGCTACAATGGTACTTCCATGCGCTTGCGGAATCCCGTAACGTTAAGATCTACCAACCAGCATTTTTGGCGCTATTACCAGGATGGATTCCAAACCTGTTCTTAGGTGATTGCATTAAGAAATGTCAACAAGCATTTCTGGCGCCGTCGCCGGGGAAGGCTTAAGGATGACATATCAACACTTTGCATATGTTTATAATCATGACAGGAATAAAATAGTTCTCAATGCAGGCTAACTTGGATTGTCTTCTTTGTCTATTGATGATGAAGACAGGTAGTGCATGACTGGTTTTGACTTGCCATCGAATTTTAGTGAAGATCCTGAGTCACTCGTAAGGAAGGCACGAAATCATTTCGGCTCTCCTTCTCGTGAACGTTCAGAAGTCGATCCAGCTTCCTTTGTACCATCCGCATCAACTTTCATGGCCAACCCTGTCGAGAAGACTCTCCGTGAGTACTCTGCTCCCTCTGCTGACCAGGTGCCGACAGGCCCTATGATCAACACTAGGAATGGAAACTTCGAGATCAAGACTGGCTTAATTACAATGGTACGGGCTAGCCCATTCTGTGGCAAGCCTAATGAAGATGCGAGCACCCACCTGCAGTAGTTCCTGGAACTATGCAGTACCTTCACTATACAAGGAGTGGAGGAAAATGCTATTCGTCTGCAACTGTTTCCCTTCTCCCTCTTGGGAAAGGAAAAGCAGTGGTTTTATGCTAACCGTGCAGAGATTAACACTTGGGCAAAGTGCTCCGCAGCATTCCTCGTGAAATTCTTTCCGTTGGGCAAAACCAATGTCCTTCGGGGGCGAATTTCAAGTTTCCAGCAGGCAGCAAATGAGAATATCCTTGAAGCTTGGGAGAGACTCCAGGAGTACATCCTGGCTTGTCCTCATCATGGGATGGACAACTGGCTTATTCTTCAGAGTTTCTATAATGGGCTGATTCCGACAGCCCGAGGCCATATTGATGCTGCAACTGGAGGAGCTTTCTTCTCTCTTGCTATCACTGAAGCTACTACACTGATTGAGAAGATGGTTACCAATCAAGGGTGGAGTGATGATCGACTCCAGCCACGTCAAAGGGGTACACATACCGTCAAGGAAGCGGATATGTTGCACGCCAAGATGGACCTAATGATGAAGAGAATGAATGATCTAGCCAATGAGAAGGCTGCCATGGCCACCACTAGTCAAGCTATGGATGCTCGCATGACTTGCAAAGTCTGTGGTAATACTGGGCATTCAGGGAATTACTGCCCTACTACTCAGGAGGATGTGATGTACATGAACGGCAACAACAACGGTTATCGTCCACAAGGAGGTCAAACGTGGAATCAAACATGCCCTTATTATCAAGGAGGTAATCAAGGTAATTATTTCAACCCAAACCAACCTTCCTTGAAAGATCTAGTCTTTGGGTAAGCTAAGATTAATGAAGGCTTCAATAAGAAAACAGCTACCTATGATAAGGCTTTTGAGAGCCTTAATGTTAAAATTGATAGCCTTTCTTCTGCTCTTAAAAACCAGTTGAGCTTTAACAAAATGATAGAAACCCAGTTGGTTGAATTAGCTGCTTTGGTTCCCTCTGCTGAAGACGGGAAGATTCCGGGGCAACCCGTATCCACCTGTGAAAATGTTTGTGTAGTGTCCACCAGATGGGGTAAGCCATCTGGGCGGGCACAAGCCACTGACTATGCAGGGAAGCCTATATAGCAGGTACTAGACCCATGGGAATCTTCAACAATCACACACAAGAAAGATCCTGGTTATCTGGCTATCACCTGCAAGATATATTACCAAAAGATTAAGCATGCTCTCTGTGACCTTGGTGCAAGTGTTAACCTTATGTCCAAGGCCATGTTTGAACAATTGGGGTATCCAGCTCTAACTCTAACTGCGACGGCCGTCCAACTTGCTGATGCATCAATCCGACATCCAGAGGGGATAGTAGAGAATTTATTGGTATTCATCCAAGGTTCATGCATCTTTGCGGATTTCGTGGTCCTTGATATGCAAGATGATGAGGGAATGCCTCTCATTCTTGGGAGACCGTTCCTGAGTGACGCCAACACAAGGATCAATGTGGGAGCCAGAATGATTCGATTTCGCATTGGGAAGAGGAACTTGATGTTTCGATTTCAAACAACAAAAGGGAAATGCTATGCACTGCAGGGTAAAAATGAGCAATCAGGGGCACGGACGGAGCCACAGCCCCCGCGACTTCCCACCACTCCAACAAAGCCTACGAAAACAAGAAGGGTGTGGCGGGAAATACAGAAGTCATCCCCATCAATTTCTCGGGAATGCAGTGACGAGTGGAATTGATCGCCGAGAAAAGTCTCGCTCTCAGACTTAAAAAGATGAGTCCTTTTTGCCAAAAGGTAAAATTGGTATTTATCTCATATTTCCCTTCCAAAATTTTATTTGATTTTTCCAAATGCATATTTGAATTTTCCAACCTTGCATCTGCATGCTAGATTTTTCTTGCCAATTTCCCTTTTCAAATAAAATTCTGAAAATAAATTCTTGAATGGAAAATCAAAGAAAAATTATTCGAGCAACATTCTGGGCAAATTTGGACCTAGACATCTGGGCAGGACATCAGGTGGCCGTTAGAGAGCCGTTGCATAAAGCTGGAAGCAGGCGGGCCTGGCAGGGGGTCGACCAATCCCAGGGGTCAGCCGACCCTGGCCAACGATCATGTGGGCCCTGCCTCTTCCAACGGCTCCTAGCCGTTGCCTTTGTCCTCTACCCCGGTGCCTGGCTCGGTTGCCTATAAATAGAAGGGGGATTGAGGGGTTTCTTCACCCATTCATTGATTTCCATCACCCTCTCTCCCTCTTTGCTCTTGCTCTTTGGTTTTCTTGGATTTCTTGCTCAAGGTTGAAGTGTTAAGCACTCTCTCCAAATTGTTGCTGAATATTGAATATTGGTGTAGCAAGCTCGGTAAGAATTTCATTTTGATTTCACTAACCCATCACCGAGTTGCTCGTGTTGTCCCATTGTTGTGCAAGATGAGTTGGATTACCAGTGAGTACTGGAAGGTGACCCGCTCACGCCGTTCTAGAGACGGAGAGGGCTCGTCTCACCACTCCGGAGCTACACCAAGTCCAATGTCAACTGACTGTGAGGAAGAGGAAGAGGAGGAGCTACCCACGCCACGAGCCGAAGGGGTGATCAACACCGATGCCGCCTTCATCGACTTAAGGGACGACCGGGAGAGACAGGCCTATGCTCTCATTAAGGATCGAGTCTTCGCCAACACCAAGGAGTTCGACTCGGCCCTTCTCGAGAAAATAGGTATGGACTCCGAGTTTGATTCCATTTGGCATGCTCTTGGTTGGGAGAACTTTGTTCCGGTGTGGAAGATTGGTTCTAGGCCTCTCACCATTCAGTTCCTATGTACTCTTCGGGAGGATGAGACCGGTATTACGTTTCGTTTCCATGGAACGTCGTATCGAGTCTCATGGCATGATCTTAGTTGTGCTCTCGGTTTTCATCGTCGTTGTGCTATTTCTCTCGATCAAGCTTGCAGTGATTTTATTCGAGATAGTTTTTGGGAAGAGATTTCTGGTCGGCCTGTCCGTGGCAAGTTAGCACCTCGGTGCAATGATATCTTGCATCCTACTCTCCGACTGTGGCACAAGTGGCTCGCCATCACGCTCTTTCTGAGGGATGACGTTCGACCCGTGCGCACAGACGAGATGAGGATATTATAAGCTGCGGTCAGACGAATCAGAATCGCCCCAGTGCAAGCTATGATTCGGCAGTGGTTGACAAATTTTAGGATGACGGGTTCTATTGACTGTACGTCTCTGATCACACGTATCATTTCGAGCCTTGGGATTTCAATAGGGGCCAACGTTCCCTACATTGATTCTCCCTGGGCCATGATGGATGAGGCGTATCTGATTCAAGGACATACTCTTAAAAAGGGCCCGGATGATTCCTTGGTTTTCTTTTACCCTGGCCACGCAAACCAGATTCGGTTACCTAACCTGGATTTCTGTTTGTACGGCCAAGGGTGTGACAACCCGCCCAGGATAATACCGTACTATCGCCTAAACCAATCCACTTTGGTCATTAAGCAATAATAAAGTATCATCCTGTCGTTAGTTGCCGGGTTAACGCCCGGTGAAATCACTTACATAGCAACAAGGATCGACATATATGCATTAAAACTCACACGAAGGCGAGTCTAGAGTACAACCCAGGATTGACATCAAAATCTACCCCGAGGGGTTTAATTATTACAAAACCAAGGTACTTGACATGATAACAAGTTCAGAGTTTTGAAAGCAGCGAAAATAAACTAAACGGTGCGAGGAACATCACAGGAGGCCTGCCATGATGCCTTTAATCTTCGTCTTCCACCCACTCCAGCTCCCAGCCAGGCGGGATCTCTCCAAGCCACACATCAGCAAAAGCATTACCTGGAGGAACAGATTACAGCAAGGCTGAGTATATTAATACTCAGCAAGACTTACCCGTCGGTGATAACTACATTACCAACTCTAGACATGAAAGGCTTTTTGGCCACTGGGGTTTCTTTAGCTGAAAAGCAACAAAGAGTATGTCCTTACTTTCAAGATTTTAGCACAAGTTCTATTTGATTATTCTCTTCTAAATTAGCAAGCTATTGCAATCATAAGTGGTGCAAAACAATTAATCAAGCATAAATATTCATCAACTTCCATCATTAGGGATCTCATGGCCAGTAGGATAAGTAGTCTCAGATAACGGTGAGAGGCCGACAATCGATTGGTTTAAACCTTGCAAGGTAGACCTAAACACACGGTAGGGTGCCCCCCGCGAGGACAACCACCAGGCGGTTCCCGTCAATCCTCAGATTGGGATCAGATGTTACAGTCTTACTGGTATACCCCGCAAGACACCCAGAATCACACATGCACCACCGGTAGCTAGCCGGAGGACGCATCCCAAGACTAGTCACAGTAAAATCTCTTACCGCCTCATTAAGGTACTAGGCTTACCGTACCCATTTCTGACAAGTGTTTAGTACGTTCAAACACTTAACCCACGAAAGCCATTAGACCGGAGCCCACATCCCATGCTCTTACCACATGAGCAATCCATTTATAAAGATCTTATGATTCCAACATAAGAACCTATTCTCACGAGTGACAAGCATCACTCGACTTGTAACGGTCCTATAGCATAGCAGCTATCGACCTAGTATACTAGTAAAGACATAGGTACCTAGGGATCATGCATCTAGGGTTCCATTCAACTCCTGAACATAAATGCACAAACATCCATAGATAGTTGCATAAATTTCCAAAACACTTAGGTTAATGCACCGGGGCTTGCCTTCGTCAGCACAGTTAGTCTGAGGGTCCTCGGTGTCCTCGCTCACTTCCATGTACTGCAGTTCCGCGTCAGCTCCTCCTTCCTCGGCTTCCGGCACGAGAGCGTAGTTACCGTCAGGGAGTTCTACACGGCATGCAATGCAAGGTTCAGGTGGAGTGAGGGATTAATTACATCCAACTCTTGTTGGCCATATTCACCTTGACAAACATTTAATTACTAATTCTTTTCATTAAAGTTATCATATGTGAAGGCTTATTATTTTAATCATTTTAATAGTGACTGTGTACATATTTATGTAATTGATTTAATTTAATTTCACAAAACAGCAAGGGTGTATTTGTAGACCCTAATTAAGCTAGGCAACCATTTAATGGGGTCACAAAGAAACAAGGATTAATTTTTCCTAATCAATTTTTAATAGAAAGCTTATGTGCACCCTAACTTTTAAATACAAACAAACTATAAAAACGAGGACAAGGGTCCTTGCTGGCCCAAAAGGTTCTAAACATACCACTGGACCATACTTCAAGTTTAAAAGAGCCACAAATTAATTATACCCAAAAAGACTTTTCCTAGCTACCCAAAATTAGGAGAAAAGCATAAATAATTAAATAAAGTGCTCCTGCACCCTAACTCTTTCCTACAACTTCTCTGGCCTAAAACAAGTCTAGGAAACCAGCATGTTCATCAAAAACACATTTGAAATTTAAACTATGCATTTAAATGTAAATCTAAGCATAAATCAAGACTAAATACTTTTATTAGAGGTAAATTCATGATAAAATCTGGAAAGCTGCATCTAGGCATAACATGAACATAGCCACAAGTTGAGCACACAAATCAATTTACATTTTGCTACAAAAATCAATAAGGCAGGAATGGCATAAATACAAAGTAATTCATATAAAAAGATCTACGTAGTAAATTTGTGCAAATTTTTGTCCAGACCCTAAAAATGATATAACTAGCAACATATCCAAAGTTTAGCTCCATAGCCTTTCTATATTTTGAACTACAACAAAATGATGTCAAATTGAATTTGAATTTCTATTCAAAATCTATAAGTCAAAACTATGGTCATGCTTTTCAAAAGTTGTAGGTCTAGCCTCACTGAAACCAACAAAATTGGTTTTGCATTTTTCTGATTTTTCTATGAATTTCTATGATTTTTCTAAGGTGCTGGACTGAGTTGTGAAGAAACTAAGATAACTATCGCCACAAACAGGTCCCTGGTTTAAAAAAACAAGTCCCTGGAATTCACATCCGTGCCCCTCACGGCGGCGGCGAGCTCGCCGGCGGCGAACGGTGGCTGGAGGAGGGCAACATGTAGCACGGGTGCTCGATTGAGCTTACCAGGGAGTGATTGGCGGTGGTGGCTCGGCTTGAGACGGCTCCGGCGAGCGGCGGCGGCGAGGCCGCAGTGGCGCGCCCGCCTCGGCTCGGGTTCCGGTGAGGGCAGCGGCAACGCCGGCCAACAAGCGACGGTTTAGGCACGAGTGAGGTCCAGGGGTGAGCTTAGGGTGCTTGGTCAGCGGCGGGAGCGGGCGGAGGGGTGTGCTCCCCGTGGCGGCGGCAATGGCGGGGCGGCGGACATGCTTCCACGCGTGAGAGGCCACGGGCGCCCTTTCATAGCAAGAGGAGGGAGAGAGGGGGACCAGGCCTTGGCCGTGAAGGCAAGGGAGCCGGTTGAGGGAGCCCGGACACGACGGAACTGGGTCGGCGGTGGCCGGCCGACATGGGCGGCACGGGGCACGGCGGCGGCGCGCGCACGGACGCCACGCGGCACGCGGGAGCCGGGGCCGTGCGAACGGTTGGGAGGAGGGGAACGCAAGGATGTTGTCAGCATCCACATCGACGCAATGGGTCGGGGTGGGGCCCGGACGCCGGGGCGGGCAGCGGCCGTGTGGCCGCGATACGCGCGCCGCGAGAGCACGCGCCGGGCGGCGTCGGCGCCGGTCAACACCGAAACATTTTGGTTTAACCCCATTTGACCGCGTTTATCTTAAAATTTCAAATTGAAACTCTGACTTTGACAAAAAGGAAACTTGTAGAGGGGATAACCACCTACAACTTTCACGAAGGCCGACACATGTTTTGAGCAAAGGTTGGAGCATGCACTGCTGGTGAAGTTGCTGATTTAAATGGCGCTGAGGAACAGTGTTTGCTGCAGTTGACCAAGATTTAGACCTATTTCCACTCCAAAACTCAAATGCCGCCAATTATGAAAAGTGTGTCCCTTAAAAAGACGAACAACTTTTACATTGGTAGAATTTTGAGTGTTTAGACAAAATTTGGAGAACGTGGTCAAAGTTCTAAGGTAAGGTCATGACATCGAGGGGGTTTGACCATTTTGACTAGGGTTTTGACCAAGGGAGGAAGTGTTGACTTGCTTAAGGTGCTTAGTAGTGAGCGTTGGCTAGGTTTTCGAGGTGATGTCCCAGGTTGACCATGCTTTGACCAAAGTCAACAGGTTTGACCAGCAGTTAGGGTTAATTAAAAACCTGGGACGTCACAAAGGGCCACTGTCCGTTCCTCTTGAGGAACCTCGTCGTTCTAGTGTTTCTGGAGACAGGGTCACTAGGAGTGCAATAAGGAGGGTAGTGACAGCACAGCAACCGCCACAGCCATCACCGCAGCCGTCACCTCAGCCACAGCCTCAGTCTACACCATCGCTGTCTGGCGCATGGGCCTCGGCCGGGTACATGTCTCGAGTTACACCCGGATATACTCCCGGTTGGGACCAACCCATGAGTCAGCCGGGTGCGAGTAGCTCGACCTGGGCTAGTGCAGGAAGTGGCGAGTGGGTTCAGCCCACCGGTGCTACCTACGGGGACTCGTCCTCATCATCCAGGTTGCACTCGTCATCTCGTGGGGCCACCCTCACTCAGCAGATGAGCGAGCTCAACATCCGTGTCGGTACCATGGAGGAGACAATGCACCAGCAGGCTGAGTCCACTCGGGACTAGCAGCGTATGACGGGCGAGATACAGCTGCGACAGCTGGAGGAGCAGAGGGCTTACTACGCGTGGTTGGGATACCACCCTCCGCAGCAAAAGTTAAAAATCTAAAAAAGTTAAAAAGACCAAAAATATTTATTTGCTTTCTTAAATTAGTTTGTTTTCATATGCGCGGTAAGAATGTTCTTATTCTCCATGGTTGAAATGATGAATAGTTGCTCTGTTTATTCCTCTTGTGTGCCTCGTTTACAACTTAGTATCCTATCCAAGTTTTGAGTGTGTTGGCTAGTATGATCGAACCTGGGCTTGAAATTTGTGGGTAGCAAAAAGTATGATCTTTGCCTAAGTTGTTGCAAGATATGATATGGTATAATAGAGTTGCTATGAGCTAGTACTAAGTGATGTTTGATATCCGGAGTTTTCTTTTGAAAAATGATAAAATGATAAGTTCCTCAATGATAAGAAATTCCTACCCAAGGCCATATGTAGATCTTAGCTTCTGTTAACCTCCACATATGCTACCTGATTTCTTCATTGAGTCTTGTCGAATTGTTGTAACCCTCGGCGAGTAACTTGTCATACTCCTATGATCAAGATCACGTACACACCACCATATGCGAAACTTCTACACTGGAAGTTAGCAACCATCGTTTCTTCCATTTCCCATCCATTCCACAAAATAAAGCTCCGCACATGTTCCATGATTATTCTCCCTCCAAAAATATTCAGCAAGAACTTCGGGATATGTAAAAAAAAAGAGAGAAAAGAAACATGCTCAAGGGCATGCATAAAAAAAATGAGAATAAAGAGAAATAGCCCAAGTCCCAAAAATTTCAAAAAGGAGGAGAGTAAAATCATGCAAATAGGAGTTCATTATCCATCCGCCATACACACACTTTTGCACATCTTGATCAGGGTGTATGACTTGTTCTCCCAAGGATCCAGTTTTCGGCTCGACAATACATGAGAAACAGGTATGCCACATGTTTTCCCCACCTACAGCTCCACATATTGACTTATTAGGAGTAGGAAGTGAAAGAATGCAAATCAAAGCCTTGGTGAGGAATCATACACATTGAGCGATCCGAGAGTATCATTTGAGGAACTTTGATTTCTTTTTGAAAAACCTACAAAACATCCGGGTTGATGGCTGATCAAGGTACATGTGATTAGTAATCTTTATACAACCATTCTATCTTTCAACCGCCCAAGGCAGGTGAAGCTACATGCCCCATATCAATCGAGTGAAAGGTAAGATCAATGCCAACTTCTTCAACTCTTGATAGAGTACCTAGTTGTATCTTGTCATACATTAGGAATACAACATCGTAGCAACTCCTGATCAACCAACCTAAGTCCTTAATCTCTTACTCGGGACAAGCAAGAGGCTAACTTGGGGGAGTTGTTGACGGCTGTTAAGTACCTACTTTAGCCGTCAATATACTCATGAATAAAGGAGCATAAGGCATTTCTTACACGTATTTAGTTAAGAATAATGTAGTTCCACTTGTCCTTGGAGATTATTTGATTACAGGAAAATAAGCAGGAAAAGAGTGACAAACTCACCTTCTATGGTCCATGCCACATCACCTCATCCTAGGTGGACTGCCAACAAGGATGCCATGCATGCACACCTGCCAACTAGGGAGCCATGCATGCATGCCATGCAAGCAATCCAAGTGAAGCAACCCCCGACGAATCAGAGCGTGACACGTGGACGTCACATGGATCCATGGGCCCACAAAGGCATGCAAACCACGTCAAAATAGGGTGGACACAGGGAACCGACCTAGGGACCCACAGGACAGCCACCCGGAGGAAACACACCCCGATTGGGGCCCACAGGGGGTCGGCCGACCCCACAGGTCGGCCAAATCGACCTTGTGGCCGCCACTCAGGGGCTTCCACGTGGTTGTTCCCTATTGGTCCTAGGCACCATCCCCGGGGTGTTTGCCTCCATTCCTCGCCGGTGCCCGGGCCTATAAATAGAAGGAGAGGGGGCTCACTTATGAGACATCCACACTTGCAACACCTCTCTCACTTTTAGTCTCAAGGCTAGGAGGTAGGCTAGAGTAGTTCTAATTCAGGTTCCAAGTCTACTTTGGGATCTAGGTATGAGTTCTCTTGTATCTTATTTCATTTGTATGACTTTGATCTACTTCAGTTATTCAGCTATTTCATATAAAGTTGTGTTAGTATACATGAGTGATTTGTTCATGTGTTCTTCACCTGTTCATCATTTAGAGGCTCCTGTTCTTGATGAGCAAGGCCTTTCGGTCGACTTGACGGGTGACTTTCACATGTTTCTAGTGTTTGTTCATAAGTTAGAGGCTCGTGTTCTTCGCGAACACGACCCTTTGATCCAGTTGAACAGACATAGGAAAACACGAATACGTTTGTGTACTTAACCTGGCTTGATCTAATTACATGACATGATTGCGTTGTATGAAGTCTGTGCTTAAGTTATGATACTCGGTGTAATTGGCTGGTTTATCTGGTGGCTTGACCTGGGTCACAATAGCCCGGGCCGGTCAAGTCCGGCTAACAACGTAAGCATGGTGCTTGGGTTGCGTAGCTACCTTACTTATGAGTTTATCCCACGATTTGTCTTGGGGAGGCTGCGGTAGTGACAGCCGTTGGTCCCTCTGAAATCCCCCATGTTCAGATAAGCTGTAGGAGTCTAAAATATAACAACCGGAGTTGTGCGGAAGCAACACGGGAGGTTATCTCCCCGTGGTACCTAGGTGCTTAAGTCAATGTTCTTCAATGCTAGTGTATCTAACTCGTTTCTACCAGCTTTATGTGTATAGTACATAAGAACCTAGAACTAACTCGTATGTCGCCTCCTATGCCTAGGACCCTTTAGAGAGAGAGTGAGTGTGTGTGTGATCACACTACCCCCATTATCATATTTTACCCCTGCACTTGAGTGCCTGATTTATTTCCGTCTATGATCTATACTCATTGCAATAGAGTTGATGTTGTCATTCCGCCAATGCCTTCCTTGGATTCGATACCCTTTGGAATACTCCTTTGGGGAAATGCTACAATGGTACTTCCGTGCACTTGCAGACTCCTATAACGTTAAGATCTACCAACCAGCATTTCTAGCGCTATTACCAGGATGGGTTCCAAACCTGTTCTTAGGTGATTGCATTAAGAAATGTCAACAGAGGCATGCTTCTCCTTGAGAGTAGTCAGATCAGCAAGAAAAACATTGCAATCACTACAATCAATCTCATCAGACACAATAGGAGCAGATTTCAAAGAGCCTATCTCATTTCTAGCATCAACCAATAAGGACTCAAGCTCAACTATCTTGTCCTTAGCATCACCCAACAGAGATCTAAATTCTCTCTTCTCCTTGTTGGTCTTCCTAAGCACATCATCTCGGTTATCAAGCAACTCATTGAGCCTAGCATCCTCCTCTAGCAAGAAGTTGGGATCATGTCGTACCTCTTCCTCGAAGTCGGAGTTCGAATCCGAGCTATGCTTCCCACCCTTCTTGGAGTGCGCCATGACGCAAAATCCACCTTGTGTGACGAAGATCAGGCCGGTGAAATTCTTGCTCATGTGCCGCTTGCCCTTGCACCGTTCTTGTTCTTTCTCACTACTCAAGTTGGAAGAAGCATCACTTGATGTGGAGTCGATGCCGCTCGCTCCGGCAACCATCACTCGAGCCGTCTTCTTCTTGTACCCGCTACTCTTCTTGTGCCTTCTCTCACCCTTGTCCTTGTGCTTGTCTTTGTAGTCGTTCCGGGAGCGGTGCTTATTGTAGTCGTGCTTGGGCTTGCCCTTGTAGTCGTTCTTGATCTCCATGGCTTCAGGGCATTCGGCGATGAAGTGCCCGTGCTTCCCGCTTCGATAGCACATCCCCGAGCTCCGCCTTGCATTCTTGCAGTTCTCGTACATTCGCCCAAACCTCTTGCTCAACAAGGCGAGATCATCCTCGCACAGCACCTCAAAGTCCTCATCTGGTAAAGACACAAGACAAGACAAAGAGAAACCACTGGAGTTAGCGTTAGACCTTGATCCGGAGACAAGAGCCAAACTATGAGGATCAGTGGGGCTCTCGATCTTGGCTCTCAAGCCACGATCAACCTCTGAAGACCTGAGCTTGGAAAACATCTCATCAAGTGATAGTGTATCATACATGCTCGACTCCTCAATGGCCTCAACCTTGGCACTCCACACAGACCTATCCAGGGCATGCAAAAGCATGATAGCTTGATCATGATACATGTATGGGAGCACTGTCACATTGGACCTCATGTTGTTGACTATACTAGTGAAGCACTAGAACATAGCATCGGTCGACTCACTAGGGAGATGAGTGAAGTTCTCGTACTCTCTCCGGTAAGTGGAAAACAAACGGGCTTGCACTTGGGCATTGCCAACATGATCATTTCTCAACTTGAGCCAAATCTTTTCGGCCACATTCTCTCCATACACTCGCTCGAACTCCGAGGCACAGAGAGCATGGAACAAGTAATCCACGGCCTTGCTATTGGCCTCACACATGTCCCGTGATCTTGAAAGCAGAAAACTATCTGGGATGACATAATGAGGATTCTGAGTGACCTCCCAGATCAGAGTCCCCTTCCCTTGCAAAAACGCGCCCATGCGCCTCTCCCACATCGGGTAATTCTTGCCATCGAAGTGCAGAGGACCCGACCCCTTGCCATAATCGCCCATCTTTGGATCTTAGACTGGTTAGAATCAAGAAGATCCGTAACCTGCTCTGATACCAATTGAAGGACCGAATAGGCGACCAAAGAGGGGGGGAGTGAATGGGAGCCGATAAAAATTCTTCCCGAAGGTCGAACTCAGCCTATACCCCAATTGCCACTCTGAGTACTCGCACACACCACAGAAGCTCTAGACTAGTCACACACAAGCCCACAAGTCCTAGAGACAAGCCTTGAAGAAAAGCACGGAAGCACAAGACAAAAATTGAAGCACTTTATCAATTCTAGAAAAACCAGGCGCGGACTGTTCGGCTGGTATGGGCGGACCGTCTGCAATGCAGTGACAGACAGTCCGGACCGTCGATGCGGACTGTCCGAAAACTTTAGCAGAACCACCAGAGACGCACCGAGAAAATCAGACTGTCCGGCTGAGCCACACGGACTGTCCGCCAGTGTCGCTGACTGTCCGTGAAGACAGCGTGGACCGTCCGTCCACCTCACTAGAAACCCTAGACAAACTCAGCTCAAACCCAAACAAAAACTCGACCCGGTGGACTGTGCAGGAGCTCCTCATGGATTGTTCGCAAACCCCCTGCAACCAAACCCTAGGGAAGAAATAGATCGAAACAAGAACGCGCACGAACAAGTGACGAACTGTGACGAACTGGCCCCCTCGCGGACTGTCCGCCACACACAAACAGAACCAAAACTGCTCGAGCTCCGGAGTCAACTCCACCTTTCCATCACTGGATCTCCAAAATGGCTAGAGCTCTTGAGACAAGACTTTGGGGATATGTGAAGCAACCCTAGATGAAGCTATGCCCCAAAAATCTCGACCTTTAACTCCCTAAATCACCGGGAATTGTGGATCACACGAACCACCACCAAGAACTCGGACTCTGACCAAGAACTCACGAATCGAAGGTGTTTCCCGGTGTTTGAGGGGTCAAGATCACACACAAAGATGCGCAAGGTATCCACCTATGATCCCCTCAAAGAAATCTGAGAAGAAACGCCCTCAAATCCACGAATCGAGCGAAGAACGAAACTCCCCAAAAATAGCCCCAAAAATGACACGAAATCACATAGGACTAGGAGATCACCACAACTCTGAAAGCTTCAATACATCCAGAGGTCAGAGTCTATACAAGAATCTAGCCTAAGGAAAACAGAGGAAAAAGTAGTTCAGAGCAATCTACCGGGGGAGGAAACCCTGGAGTCCAAGAGAGAGATGCCATCCACCTCTCTACTATTTATACGAAGTCCATCGGAGGGAGGTAAATGACCACGCTACCCCTACAACTCAAATAAAATATACAACCCCTTAGGGGCATTTTGGTCTAGTCTTCATCGAGCAGACACGCTTCCACCGCGGCCTTGCTTAACATCGACGCAAACCCCGCAATCACGCCATGTGCCCCCCGCCTTGAAGCTTCCTGAAGCTCCCGGATCACCATCTCCGTCACCTCGGGCCTTCGGACTTGGTTTTGAGGCCCAAACCAAGTAAACGTCCACCGATGGTTTTGTGGGCAAACCAACAAACCCCGCGTGCAAGCTTCGGGCTCGATCTGCGACCTTGCAGCGGCCCATGTTCACGACTTTAGCCCGCCAGTCTTGCACCGCATGGCTCGCACTTGATCCCATCGGCCACCGGGTCCATCAAACCAAGCCTACTTGCCTCTCCATCACCCGGAGGCCAGCACGGCTAAGGCCTTTCGTGCTTGTTCTTCAACTGCATCGACACGAGTCAAGCCGCAACCTGTACCTGCACACTTAGCCAAGCATCAGTCCACACAACATCGTCAATCACTCATCACTAAGGAGCGACCCTCCACTGGTCCCTGGACCAACCTGGTCCTCAACAAGAAGAAGACGACTTGAGCGATGGTTGCCAGAGCAAGCGACATAGACTCCACATCAAGCGATGCTTCTTCTGACTCGAGCAGTGAGGAAGAGCAAGATCGGCGCAAGGACAAGCGGAACACGGGCAAGAACTTCACCGACCTGAGCTTCGTCGCACAAGGTGGATTTTGCGGCATGGCGCACAACAAGAAGGGTGGGAAGCACAGCTCGAATTCGAACTCCACCTCCGAGGAAGAGGTATGACATGATCCCAACTTCTTGCTAGAGGAGAATGCTTGGCTCAATGAGTTACTTGATAACCGTGATGATGTGCTTAGAAAGACCAACAAAGAGAAGAGGGAATTTAGGTCTTTGTTGGGTGATGCTAAGAACAAGATAGTTGAGCTTGAATCCTTGCTTGTGGATGCTAGAAATGAGATAGGCTCTTTGAAATCTGCTCCTGTTGTGTCTGATGAGATTGACTGTGGTGATTGCACTGTTTTCTTGGCTGACTTAACTGCTCTCAAGGAGAAGCATGCCTCTACTCTTGAGGAACTAGATATGCTTAGGGTTGAGTGTGATGAATTGAAAACTAGACCTTCCTTGTTAGGTGCTTGCACTTCATGTCCTGTGTTGCATGCTAGGCTAGATGAGTCTCAAACCAGGATAGTTTCTCTTGAGGCTGCTTTGAAAGCTCCCATTCCTACATCATGTTCTACCTGTGAAATGCATGCTTTGAAAAACATGGAACTTGCACACTATGTTGACTGTTTGTAGGATGAAAATGATGAGCTTAGGAAATTGATGAGTTGATTGTTCAGATTTACATGGATGACATAATCTTTGGTGGCTCTTCTCATGATCTTGTTGCCAGATTTGCAGATGACATGAGCAGGGAATTTGAGATGTCCATGATGGGTGAGCTGCCTTTTTTTAGGACTCTAGATTAAGCAGTGCAAGGATGGGACGTTTGTACATCAGGCAAAGTACAGCAGGGACATGGTGAAGAAGTTTGGCATGAACGACTCCAAGCCGCTGACTACACCGATGGGTACCACTACGGCTTTGGATGCGGATGAGGATGGCGAACCCGTGGACCAAAAGGAGTACTAGAGCATGGTCGGCTCCCTCCTCTACTTGACGGCGATGAGGCCAGACATACAGTTCAGTGTGTGTCTGTGCGCTCGTTTTCAGGCTTCACCGAGGACTTCACAGTGGCAAGCCGTCAAGCAGATTTTCAGGTACTTGAACTACACTCCTGAGTTTGGTCTTTTGTATTCTGCCTCCTCGACACTCAGACTTCATGGGTACTCCGATGCTGATTTTGCTGGGTATCGATTGGACCACAAGTCTACCTCTGGGTCTTGTCAGTTCCTTGGCTCTTCTTTGGTCTCTTGGTCATCTCGCAAGCAATCCATTGTAGCCCAGTCCACTACCGAGGCAAGGTATGTAGCTGCTACTAGTTGTTGTTCCCAGCTTTTATGGATGACCTACACTATGAGCGATTTTGGTGAGAAGTGCTCCCAGGTTCCACTCTTTTGTGAAAACACCAGTGCCATAAGTGTAGCCAAAAATCCAGTCCTTCACTCCAAAACGAATCACATAGAAGTGAGATACCACTTTCTGAGGGACAATGTTGAGAAGGGAAACATATCCTTGTCCTATGTACCTACCCAAGATCAGCTAGCCGACATATTCACCAAACCACTTGACCAAGTAACTTTGACTCGCTTGCGGGGTGAACTTGGAGTGTGCTTTCCTTTCTAGCTGGGTCTTGGAGCTTCTCATGTAGATATGTGATATATGTATCATTTTGTTGCATACCATGCATGCATTTTACTTTCTGTACAAAACCTGGTAGGATAGCCATCTTTGGATCACTTGTGCTAGGGAAAACTTCTCTTATATACTTTGATCACAAATGTGCTAGGTGTGAGATATGTGCATGTTTGGTAAATGGTGATGTGAATGCTATGCTCTTGATAGTTTTGCCATATATGTATGATGAGATAGATGTATGTTTGTGAAAATGATAAAATTGCTTCACTCATGAGTAGATACTTGTCTATGCTCAATTTTTGCTCAAATGCCTCTATCATGTTTAGCTTGTGCTTGAGTATCATGTTCTCTTTGCTTGGGGTCAAAGAACTTTTTGTCATTGTAAATGTTTAGCCCATTTGTTTACTTGTGGAGGAGCCAAAGCTTCTTTTTGCCGCAAAGGCATTGCATGTACCATGTTTAAACTTGAAAATGAAATTAGTGTATGAATTGCCTTATGCTTGAAAAATGAGCTCTTAATCATGCTCTTATGTTTTGATATTCATATCTTGGGTGCTAAACTGCTGCATGTTGTCTACCATGAGAAGTCTCATTTTAAGAAGTAGACACATGGCTCGGTGGCTTTAACATGTCTTGAGTAGCTTGTGGGCGTTTACCATGATCTTGTGATGAAAATTTGTGATCTTGTATAAACTTTGGATGATCTAGTGTATTTGTGTTCAAATTGCCATGGATAGGGCTTTGCTCATGAGATGAATGTTTCTTTGTGAAAAGTGCTTAAAACTGCTTTTGGCCATGTGACATGCTTGTATGTATTTACCTTCTTGATGGCAATATGCTAACTACACCATGTCTACTTTGCTTGCTCTATGTCTAATTTGTAGCATTTTGTTGTGCTCTTTGTATATTTGAGAAGCTTGGTAGATTGTATTTATGCTTTGACATGCATTTTTCATGAAAACAAGGGGAAGAGTTTTATATACCTTGATTCATGCATTGTCAACAAGGGGGAGAGTTTTGGGAAATATACATGAAAGGCGGAGAATTTTCATGCATTGGGAGATTTTGTGGAAAATTGGTATGCATTTGTGAGATGTTGCATGTGAGGAGAAATATTGAGAAGAAGAGGTTGCATTTGTTCAGCGGGAGTTTGCATATGTGCAGGGGTTGCCTGAGTTTTGTGCTTTCTGGTGTGATCTTTGTGAGTTTTGTTTTGTCTCAGCTGTGTTGAGCTGTTGCCCTTGCCTTAGGGGGCCGAGACTTGATTTGGCGAGTGATCTTGTTTTCGCTTGTTCTTTGGCTTTGGATCACTTGCTTGGAGATTTGTGTTCGTGGTTGTTTTCTTTTCTTTTTCTCCATGATGGTTACTATGGGTGTTGTCAATGCACTCATCAAGGGGGAGATTGAGGACCAGGTGTGTCCGAGGACCAGTGGAGGGTCGCTCCTTAGTGATGAGTGATTGACAATGTTGTCTGGACTGATGCTCGGCTAAGTGTGCAGGTACAGGTTGCGGTTTGACTCGTGTCGGTGCAGGTGAAGAACAAGCACGAAAGTCCTTAGCCGTGGCGGCCTCCGGGTGATGGAGAGGGAAGTAGGCTTGGTTCGATGGACCCGGTGGCTGATGGGGTCAAGTGCGAGCCGTGCGGTGCAAGACTGGCGGGCTGAAGTTGTGAACATGGGTCGGTGCAAGGTAGCGGATCGAGCCTGAAGCCTGCACGCAGGGTTTGTTGGTTCGCCCACAAAACCATCGGTGGATGGTTTCTTGGTTTGGGCCGCAAAACTAAGTTGGATGGCCGATGCGATGGAGACGGTGATCCGGGAGCGTCGGGAAGCTTCGAGGCGGGGCACGTGGCGTGATCACGGGGCTTGCGTCGATGCTAAGCAAGACCGCGGTGGAAGCGTGTCCGCTCGATGAAGACTTGACCAAAATGCCCTGAGGGGTTGTATCTTCAATTCAAGTTATAGGGGTAGTGTGGTCATTTGCTTCCTCCGGTGGACTTCGTATAAATAGCAGAGAGGTGGATGACATCTCTCTCTCTTGGACTCTAGGGTTTCCACCCTCGGTAGATCGCTCTGGACTATTTCTTTTCCTCTGCTTTCCTTAGGCTAGATTCTTGTATAGACTCTGACCTCTGGATGTAAGGAAGCATTCGGCGTTGCGGTGATCTCCTAGCTCTTTGTGATTTTCGTGTGTTTTTTCGGAGCTATTTTTGTGGTGTTTCGTTCGTCGCTCGATTCGTGGATTTGAGGGCGTTTCTTCCCGGATTTCTTTGAGGGGATCATGCGTGGATGCCTTCTGCATCTTTGTGTGTGATCTTGACCCCTCAAACACCGGGAAACACCTTCAATTCGTGCGTTTTTTGTCGGAGCTCGAGTTCATGGTGGTGGTTCATGTGATTCGCGATTCCCGGTGATTATATGAGTTAGAGGTTGAGATTTTTGGGACATAGCTTCATCTAGTGACGCTTCTCATCTCCCCGAAATCTTGTCTCAAGAGCTCTTGCCATTTGGGAGATCCGGTGATGGAAAGGTGGAGTTGATGTAACATCCCTGATGTTTGTGTGCTTAATCACATGTTCAAGTTGCTAATCATGATCACAAGTTGCTAACTATAATAACAAGTTGCTAATTGTGGTCAACTCTTAAGGCTAAACCCTAGGCATCATGGTCAAGCCTAGTCAAAGTGGTCAAAACCCTATGCTCTTATGACCTTGTTTTGGAGTCTCAAATAGATCTCAAAATTTTTCGTAAATACTCAAAAATTTGCCAAACTAAAAGTTGCTCAGATTTTGATGGGACACATTTCATCTAATTAGTGGCATTTCAAATTTTGAGAGGAAAAGCTTCAAAAACTGGTTGGAACTACAGATGACACTGTTGCCAGCGCCGAGAAAATCTCAAAGTTCAAGCAAGTTTTCTGCCAAATCCTTTGATCCAACCACCGTTCAACCTTTGCAAAAGTTCTAGAGCTATACCTCCTCTACAACTTCTACATTGGCCGATTTTAAACTTGTATTCAAAATTCAATTGTTTGAACCGATCAAACACCCCTAAGTCGAACTGGATTTGGACCCCGAGCGCCAGAGCACGCGCTCTCGCGTCGCCGTCGCGCCGAGCGCTGCGCCCCGGCGTCTGCGACCTCACGTGCGTGCCCGCCCGTACGCCGGCGCCTATGGGCCCCACCTACACCCTGTGATTGTTTAGTTCGACGTGGATCACCTGGACAGCTGGCGAGCCACTGGAGCGCTCGCGCCGTCGTCTCGCCGTGAAGGCCATTGTTGACGGCTATTATTCACTCACTTTTTACCCATCAAACATGTACCTTTTGGCATGGAAAATGATTATCAACACTAGAATAGGGCTTAAACTAACCATTTCTATAAGTGTTGGTGATTATGCAAATATAGGTGATTAGCACTAGAAAGAGGAGTAAAAGCACAAGTCTTTGATCCAAGTGCTTCAAGCTCAGCCAATGAGGGGATGCAACCTAGGATTCCCCTGGATCACTGACGTCATCAATCCAATAGAGGCAAGCCCGACGAATCACGAATCGCCACGTGGACATCACATGGATCCAAGGGCCCACTCAGTACCCAAACCGCCAGGAAACTTAGCATGCACGGAGGACAAGCATCAGGGCCCACATAGCAGCCACCCTGAGAAAGCACGACGTAGAAGGCCTCTCGAGGGGTTCGGCCGACCCTAGGATCGGCCGAACCGACCTAGGGTCGGTTGATCCCCACCTTCCATGTGCTGCTGCCTGATTGGTCACTTGCTGCGATCCCGGGCGTTTTTGGGCACTTTGAGCCTCCGAGCAAGCCACCTCGTCCTCTATAAATAGGAGGGGAGGGGCTCCCATTTGAGACACACACTTCTCCTCCTCCTCCTCTGCATTTTGGCTTGGAGCCTCTCTCTTTAGGAGAGGAGAGCTCTTTGTATAGGATTAGTGCTAGGAAGTGAGGTGGGAGGCTTGAGGCCATGTCATGATTCATGACATCTTCCTCAAGAACGATCCTCAGCGGTGGCTTTGTTCTTCAACTAGACTAAAGTGAGTATTTCGATATTTCCTATTTAGACTAAAGTCGTATGCATGCTTAGTTGCTTTGTTCTTGTGTTCTTCGTATGTTCTTGGTTTAGGGGCTTGTGTTCTTCGAACACAACCCTTTCGATCCAGTAGACTTAGATCATAAGTTTGCATCAAGTTTGCCAGCTTATCTATTTGAGTAAAGAGAAGCTCCTGCATGTTTCTAGTTAGATCAAAGTGCATTCGTGATCTTGCATGAATGATAGAGCATACCTTGAGCTAGTGCCAGTATCTCCCTCGCGGATTCGTAGTAATAGTAAGTGGTGTAGACGAGGTGTCTGGACCATAAGCTATCCGTCGAAGACCACGTACGATCGTAGCGTAGAGGTAGGCCACAGTGGTGACAGCCTATTGGACCCTTTGTCAAGCCTCTACGTCGCGTACCGAGTTGGGCTCGTTGCCAGTACATAGGCCTTGTGCTTGGTGCCCGAAGTGAGTGCTATACCTGAGAGACCGTAACTAAACTCTGCGCTCGGTCGAGGCAGATCCTTTCTACCTATCCTATCAATCTGTGTTGTGTCCTTGGATCATCTATACTAGAGTAGGAGATAGTACACTCCGTTCCTTGGATTCGATACCCTTGGAATACTCTCCTTCCTTGGGGAAGTGCTACAGTGGTATTTCCTTGTGCTTGCGGTATATCCGTTTGTTCTTATACGCTCCCTCTAGGTGTACAACTAGTGGTGACGTTAAGAAACGCCAACAAGCATTTCTGGCGCCGTTGCCGGGGAACGGTTGCTGTATCTATCTTCGAACCTAGTGGTCCTCGTATTTATCTTTTTCGTTTTCTTCTACCTTCACCCCTGTTACCCATTGAGTTATCCTTTTTGTTTCTTTTCTTCTACCTTACCCCCACTACCCTTTGAGATGCCTTCCTGTCAAAGCCTCTCCACCCCTAGGGGCGAGTTCTTCTTAGAGCAACCATCAACTTCCTCATCTTGCTGCGAGCTTCGTCCTGGCTTTATAGCCATGGTTCGGAATCGACCTTTCTCTGGAGCAATCAGTGATGATCCTAATGTTCATTTAGAGGAGTTCGAGGACTTGTGTTCGTGCTTGGTAATTCCAGGCATGACACAGGAAACTTTGAGGTGGAAGTTGTTCCCTTTCTCTCTCGTAGATAGAGCGGAGCAATGGTACACCCACACAACAGAGCATGTGAATAATTGGGGAAAACTACGAGAAAACTTTTGTGACTCGTTCTCCCTTTATGAACGCATGGAGCTCTTGTCGTGTGAGCTCCTTGACTTTGAGCAATTAGAGGGTGAGTTCGTAGGTGCAGCTTGGGCTAGGTTCCTACATCTTATGACATCTATCCCAGACATGTCTATACCCGATGATATAGCGACGTACACCTTTTATACTCGTATAGACATGAAATCTGCACAAGAGCTCGACTTTTTAGCTGGAGGTTCGTTCGAAGACCAATCTCTAGTGGAAAGAAGAGAGATCCTAGAATTCTTCTTAGAAACCTCTTCTTCTCATATCATTTACAACGAACCCCATCTGGAGTCTGAGTTGGTCCATGAGAGTCTCTCAATAGCCGAATCTGAGCATTCATTCTCTGAATTCCTTGATTCCTCTGTTGAGCCCACTCCTGAACCACGAACATCGAAGGAAGAAGAAATTCAACCTTCGGAGTTCTCTTCCCGATCAGAGGATGATCCTTCTCAAAAAATCAGAAATACCTCAGATCACTCTTGGCACGAGAAGCCTACAACATCGTTGGACCTTTATGAGGTCCTCGATGAAGTTTGGAATCATGGGACGATAGTCGATTGGTCACCTCAGAAGCATACATCCAAACCAATTCGGGTTAGCTCGACTTCTACGATCATCCACTGTTCCATGAGAGGAAACACCGTAGATGCTGTCCATGACCCTACTGTTGGGGCTTGCATCATACCATAGACCCTTTTGCATACTCTGGTGGGTGACATGCCCTTGATCCCGACTGATAGACTTTTCCATAGCCCCAGGTGGCGTTGTGTGTTTCCATGTCGAGGGATTGCTAGGGACGTGCCGATCACCATTGATGGCATAGAGGTGCGATTAGATTTCCACGTCTATGACATCGTGGCTTTTGATCTTCTCCTAGGTTTCCCCTTAGAAAAACTTCTTGCTAAATCTCAAAAAAACCCAGAAGAAGAGCTTAGGTAAACCGTTTCTGTCCATGCTGAAACATCTAGACATCCTCTGACAGAACCTTTCCCTAGACCTATGGTATCTCCTTCGCCTCCCGATCCTCCTGACGAAGCATTTCCTAAGGAGGCCATGAAGAAGGAATGGCCAGATGGAGAGATATGCTTTTCTGAAGCATTTTGGGATAGTACACCCTCTCTGGTTATTCCTTATTCTGTTAGAGGGATTGTCATAGAGGCCCACTGTGACCCCATCATGGAGTTTAACTTCATGCCATGGCACTTAGCGGAAACTCTTTTGGGCAAAGTTCCGCTAGAACCATCCGACATGCTCCTCGAGACTTGCCCCTTTGGGCACATTCTTGAATGTCGGGGGATCGCAAGTGCCGTGCCACTCATCATAGACGGGATTGAGATTGGCTTAGACTTTTACATCTTCGATGTCCTCAATCCTGATCTACTCCTAGGCTCCCCGCTAGAGAAATTCTTTGAGGTATCCATAGGGAGCCTAGATGGTAATCTTGGGGAAGCCACTTCTGCCACTGCTACCCCATGTTTGGGACACCCCATGGCGAAGCCTCTTCCCCAACAAAACCCGCTCGAGAAGACGACACATATACCTCCATTCACGTCATCCGAGCATGTTCTCATTAAGGGTGTAAAACTTTCTACTCCTCATGAGTATGACTCGGAAGACCCTCCTCACCTTTGTGAAGGAGAACGATCGTCATCACCCTCGACTGAGTTTCAGCCTCTTCCTGCTGGCCCATATCATGTTGCTTTCGATCATGATCGAGAGTCAACATCGAGCTTCCACGATGACTCTCTTGAGATGAATTCATGGGCCATGGAACCTTTCGAGGCACTGACTCTGGAGTCCGGAGGAAAGGATTCCACATATGAGCATGGTAGTTTCACTCTTGATATACCACATAAACCATGCTCACATCATGCCTCTCTAGAGTCAATCATGCTTAGTGCGTTGAGCACATACAAGGGCTACAACCACCTTATGGTCCTCTTTTGCAAAATGTTTGGAAGGTTGATTGTAGATGCATATGTTTACCATAAGCATTGCAAATTTCGTGTGTGTACTGTGGCACTAACCTTGCAGCTAAATCTTCACTGATACATCAAGGATTGGTGGTGAGACGGGAATGACACCACCAACGATAGCTGCAAGATGAAGTTCCCATGGTCGATCTTATGACCTTAAATAAACAAAGCACCACCAGGAGATAGCCTGGATTACCATAGGTTTTATTTCCCTTTTCGAATAAAAGCAAGAACATGTTTTTAGGATAAGTGGTCCTTCGGGTATTTTTGGTCACTAACCTTTCAGGTGGAGATTGAAAAGAAAGATGGACAGGTGATACCTATGAACATGTGAGCCACATCAGCTGCAACACCTAGATAAGCTTTGGTGAGGGAACATTTACAAAAGGAAGCTTGATCACCACACACTTGAGTTTTGTTGCCTAGCAATGCAAACTTCAAGTGTGGGGGAGGTATGTGAGCATCCTGAGTAAAGTTCCTCCTCTACCAAATCTTATCCTGGTGTGGCGATGATGTCCGCTCTTGCATCTTGCCCACTAGCTAGGTAAGTCCTGCTTTTGACATTAAACAAAGCCCTTCTGGGAGGTTTCCCGAGGTTCACCGTCTTATGCTCATGCTTATGTGCCTTTTGATAAATAGCTTGATCATGCTTTCATGCCTCCTTTATCCTTGTTCATATGCTCTAGTTTGAATGTTTAGGAATCCACACATTCATTAGTTGTTTTAAATTAAGCATGGTGCTTAGGTTAAAACTGCCTTCTTCAGTCAAAACCAGACACGGTGTCGAGTTTTGATTGATGAAACTTAGAGTTATATTTTCATAGATCTTGGTTGCATATATGCTGACTAACCCCTGCAGAAAATTGTCTGATTTGAGTGGGTAAGTCATTAAGCTAAATTCAAATGGGAAGGTAAGTTGAGGTGTCAGATTCATGTTGCACAACATGCAAGGGTGGTACATATGACCTCTCAAGGGTTCAAGGTAAGTATATTCCCCTTTGTGTATGAAGTGTAATCTTGGTCTAACCCTTTTGAGCAAATGACATGGTGATAATAAAAATAAAAAAATATAAAATATTTGAATTTGAATAAAGGCTCTATGGTTCTCGAACCAGTAGAGTCAATCTTTTGTTTTCATTTGCATTTGAAGAACAACACCAGGTTCAACAACTAGTGTGGGGGAGTCCTCTCAAGCTCATCATCGACATATCACTCGAGAACTCCCACACAGGAGTTGCACAACATTGACTACACCTTCATGACAAGAGCAAGGTAAACTAGAGTGAGGTGGCTGCCTTATGGTCATCCGAATCACCACTAGTCCTCCTTGACCTCTTATCCTTCAGAAGCGATGGTATGTGCACCCTCTATCTCACTCTCCGTTATCCATGAGTTTGATTGAATTTCAATTCATATCCTTTAAACCAAACTCAGTGGTTGGTGCTATGCTTGCTCTACATAATTCCTGTGGTTGGCTTGCATATGTTTTATTCCTTACTTATCATCTTGATGCTTGTGAACAAATATCATTAGGGAACTCATGCTTATCTAAGTAGTTGATGTTTGTGATATGGTTTGATGATATGATCTTCTCTCTGAATGTCTGAGTGCTTGGGAACTTTATTTGAAAATCTTAAAAACCCTTTGCAAAGCTCCTCTTTGATATGCCACCGTCCTACTAGAGTCATATGATATTCATAGTTGAAAACCTTCTACTCATATGCTGCTTGTTATTGCATTGGGCTTTGTCAAATTTTGTGACCCTTGTGAGAATTCTTTTCATTACTCTCATGATCAAGATTCGTGTGCACACCACCTATCCCCCTTGCTATGCTTCTACACTAGAAGTTAGCATTATATCATTTATCCATTTCATAAAAATAAAGCTCCATATGTGGTGTGACATCTCTCTCTAAAAAGTATCCTTCAAAAAGAGACATGGGCTATGAAAAAAAAGAAAGAATAGCCCATGTCCAAAATAAAGGAGAAATAGGAGAGACATGAGATCATGCAAAAAGGAGTTCCATATCATAGATGGTAATAACTAGTATCCATTCCAGAGCTAGTGTCCACCTTACCATCTACCAACATTCATCATATATGTATGGTAATATCTATCACCCATTCCGGGCCTAGTATCCACCTTACCATACTCACCATATCCATAAACGTGCACATCTTGATC
This sequence comes from Cenchrus fungigraminus, assembly GCA_036936925.1. NCBI lineage: Eukaryota > Viridiplantae > Streptophyta > Magnoliopsida > Poales > Poaceae > Cenchrus > Cenchrus fungigraminus. The sequence continues at coordinate 72,347,062 of CM072769.1, read as the reverse complement.
TGATTGTATGATTTGATTTTCTCTGTGGATCCAGTCTTTGACTTTGCAATATATGTGATACAAGTATGCCTTATCTTTTATCCTACCCTGAGCTCCACATATAGCCATTATTAGAAGTAGGATGAAGAAAGGCAATCTAATGCCTTGGTGAGGACATATACACATTGAGCGATATGAGAGAATCAAATGAGGAGCTAAGCAAGGTTTGTTTTGAAAATTTATCGCAAACCCCAAGTTACTTGACATGATGAGCAGGAGTAATTTGATTCATGGCCGTTCCATTCTTCAACTACCCAAGATAGCATGATAGACACTTCACAGAGTTCACAAGTGCAAGGTATGGTTTGGAATATCTCTTATGCTTACTTCATACCTATGGATATCATGTCCCACTTCATCTTGTTCTTCCCTTCACTCGGGACGAGCAAAGGTCGAGTGTGGGGGTATTTGTTGACGGCTATTATTCACTCACTTTTTACCCATCAAACATGTACCTTTTGGCATGGAAAATGATTATCAACACTAGAATAGGGCTTAACCTAACCATTTCCATAAGTGTTGGTGATTATGCAAATACATGTGATTAGCACTAGAAAGAGGAGTAAAAGCACAAGTCTTTGATCCAAGTGCTTCATGCTCAGCCAATGAGGGGATGCCACCTAGGATTCCCCTGGATCACTGACGTCATCAATCCAAGAGAGGCAAGCCTGACGAATCACGAATCACCACGTGGACATCACATGGATCCAAGGGTCCACTCAGTACCCAAACCGCCAGGAAACTTGGCATGCACGGAGGACAAGCATCAGGGCCCACATAGCAGCCACCATGAGAAAGCACGACGCAAAAGGCCTCCCGGGGGGTTCGGCCGACCCTAGGATCGGCCGAACCGACCTAGGGTCGGTTGATCCCCACCATCCACGTGCTATTGCCTGATTGGTCACTTGCTGTGATCCCGGGCTTTTTGGGGCACTTTGAGCCTCCGAGCAAGCCACCTCCTCCTCTATAAATAGGAGGGGAGGGGCTCCCAATTGAGACACACACTTCTCCTCCTCCTATTCATTTTGGCTTGGAGCCTCTCTCTTTAGGAGAGGAGAGCTCTTTGTATAGGATTAGTGCTAGGAAGTGAGGTGGGAGGCTTGAGGCCATGTCATGATTCATGACATCTTCCTCAAGAACGATCCTCAGCGGTGCCTTTGTTCTTCAACTAGACTAAAGTGAGTATTTTGACATTTCCTATTTAGACTAAAGTCGTATGCATGCTTAGTTGCTTTGTTCTTGTGTTCTTCGTTTGTTCTTGGTTTAGTGGCTTGCGTTCTTCAAACACAACCCTTTCGATCCAGTAGACTTAGATCATAAGTTTGCATCAAGTTTGCCAGCTTACCTATTAGAGTAAAGAGAAGCTCCTGCATGTTTCTAGTTAGATCAAAGTGCATTCGTGATCTTGCATGAGTGATAGTGCATACCTTGAGCTAGTGCCAGTATCTCCCTCGTGGATTCGTAATAATAGTAAGTGGTGTAGACGAGGTGTCTGGACCATAAGCTATCCTTCGAAGACCACGTACGATCGTAGCGTAGAGGTAGACCGCAGTGGTGAAAGCCTGTTGGACCCTTTGTCAACCCTCTACTTCGCGTACCGAGTTGGGCTCGTCGCCAGTACATAGGCCTTGTGCTTGGTGCCCGAAGTGAGTGCTATACCTGAGAGACCGTAACTAGACTCTGCGCTCGGTCAATGCAAATCCTTTCTACCTATCCTATCAATCAGTGTTGTGTCCTTGGATCATCTATACTAGAGTAGGAGATAGTACACTCCGTTCCTTGGATTCGATACCCTTGGAATACTCTCCTTCCTTGGGGAAGTGCTACAGTGGTATTTCCGTGTGCTTGCGGTATACCTGGTTGTTCCTATACGCTCCCTCTAGGTGTACAACTAGTGGTGACGTTAAGAAACGCCAACAGCCGACGACACGCGCCGCCGCCAGCACCGCCGCGCAGACAAGCCTCGCCAGTGTGACCAGCCAGCTTAAAACTCGTCGCCGTGCGCTTGTCCGCATCTCCCTGTCCCAGAATCCCGCCTACCCAGGCACTTGAGCGCTCTACGTCGGCTAGCCGCGCACGCGCCGCTCCGCCGTGCCGCCATGACGCCGCGCTTGTGAAGCTGCTGGCCAGCTGGCCCGCGATGTGGCACGCATGCATGCTTGGCAGCTCTTGCCCCTCCTTTGTCTCCGCCCGAGTTTAAAAGGGAAGCCCAGCCACACTCGCGCGAGGCCCCTGCTCCGCCGCCCGCCATCGTTGCCCCCACGGCGAGCTCCACCCTCCGCACCTCCCCTTCGACCACACGTGACACAGACACATCCCTAGTGACCCAGAGTAGCATACCGAGGATGCACATTGGCTGGAGAAGCTGCGGGTTCACCGACATTGCGGCCGCAGCGGCTACTCTACCCCGACCTCACCACCGGCCATCGCCGGAGCTTTCCCCGACCGAGCCGCCGCCGCCAATCGACAGAGGGTGAGCACACACGCACTCCCCGCCGCTCGCATGGCCAGGTCCGGCAGCCCCTCACCACCGGCAAGATGCCCTGTGCCGCTGAGGGCATCTGTGCAAAGATCGAAATCTTGTTAGGGTCCTCTGTGCAAATTTCTAGGGGGCTATCTGTAAAAAGATTCTTCAAGTTTGGTTTAAATATCCTGTGGCTTAGAAAATCTATAATAAATCGAATAAAAATCAGAAAAATACAAACTCAATTGTTCTGTGATCCTTGTGAACAGAAGCAACTTTTCTAGAAAGGATATTTGTAAATTTCTTTGTAGATTTTGAATAATTTTGAAATGATCAGTTTGGCTAGATTTGAAATAATTTGAAATCTATAGCTGATCTGTATGTGAATTTTGGATATGTTGCTAGTATGACCATTCTTGATCCAGTGTAGAAAAATGGTACATAGATCTGTTATAGTTTTGCAGATATGATTTTATTTTGATATATGGCAATATATATGTTCCTGTTTAGTATGTAAATTCTGTTTCAGAAACTAGGGTTGATCTTTTTGCAGTAGCATGAGTATGACTAGATGTACCCATGATAAATAAATGGATAGGTTTTGACATGTTTAAATAGTTCAAATTAATATATGGCTTAAAGATGAGTTATTTTGATCAAGCACGTTATGCTATGTTTCTGACCTTGGTAATTTTTTAGTAGCTCATATATGTCATGATATTGCTCTGTATGAAATCCTGACCCTAGATTGTATGTGTATCTCTCTGTATAAAAATATTAAATTTATGCTAGCAAGTGCTTTATAGATTTTTCATGTGCAATCTATAACTTAGTTTAAAGTAATTTTTGGACAGTAACCTGGTTAGTATGTTTTGTGATTGTGAAAATTTTGTCTCGGTTTATTGATGTATGAAACATCCAGATTTAATTTTTGAAGTAATTCAAGCTTAATAAGTGAAATAAAAGAAAACCAAAATCACCTTTAATGTGACATAAATTTAAATCACAAAGCTTCACCAAAGTACATTTTGAACAACACCTTTTATTTTGGTGAAGTAAAATAAATTAATTAATTTAGATATGCACACAATCACCATCAAATAAGAAAGATAATTAGCACACATACAATTCCTTGATAAGGAAGAGTATGCTGGATATATTCTTATCCAGGTGAATGTGCCCAACAATACACCCCATGTTTGTCTCTGAAATTTCAGAAGCACTTCACTCCCTAAACTTGAATAATTAAAGTCATGCCTGTGCATATCGTGTAGAACTTCCAGACGGAAACTACGAGCTGGTGCTGGACGCTGAAGGAGACCCAGCTGAGGGAGAAGTGAACATCATGGAAATACAGCAAGACCTGAACTCAGCTTCAGAGGACTTCCCTACTAACTGTGCTAGTAAAGGCAAGCCCCGAAGCATAACCTATGTTCTCAACTTATGCAATTATCTTTGCTATGTTTGTGCATCTAAGTTTCAGGAGTTGATTTGAAACCCTAGATGCATGATCTTAGGTTCCTATGTTCAAATACTAGTATCATAAGTCGCTAGTTGCCACGCTCTAAGGACCCGGTAGAAGTCGAGTGATGTTCATCACTCGCGAGTTATAGGTGTCTTATGTTGGAATCATAAGATTGTTGAACCTACCCGCTCATGTGGTAAGAGCATGGGACCGGCTACGGCCAGTAGGTCTGTGGTTAAGCGTTCGAACATACTAAGCATTTGCCGGGAGTGGGACCGGTAAGCCTAGTACCTTTTTGATCTGGTAAGGGAACTCTCTACCACTACCCCGGGAGTAGTCCCCAAGTTCTAGGCAGTGGTGCATGTGTGGATCCGTGCGGCAAAAGATGTAAGTCCGTGACCTGACCAACTGTACCAGGGACTGTGGGCTTTGATCCCAAACCGAGAATGATTGGGAACCGCCTGGTTGGTGTGTACCCCGCCCTGTAGGGGCTGTGGTCGTATGATGGGGTATGCATTCTACCGTGTGTTTAGGTTCACCTTGCAAGGTTATTAATCGATCGATCGTCGGCCTCTCACTGTTATCCGAGAGTGCTTAACCATACACTCTATGTCCCTTAACGATGGAATCGAGATGTAATACTGTTGTATGCTTAATTGTTTGCACAACTTATGCTTGCAGTAGTTTCTTACCTAGTAATGAATAATCAACTAGAATTTGAGCTAAAACTTGAAAGTAAGGACATTCTCTTTGTTGCTTTTCAGCAAAAGAAACCCACTAGCCATAAAGTTGCATGTCTAGAGAGTTGGTGATGTTCTCATCACCCGACGGTTAAGTCTTGCTGAGTATTAGTATACTCAGTCTTGCTTTGTTGATGTTTTCAGGTAATGATGTGTATGATGACGGGTTTCCGTGGCATGGTTCTCTCCCACCCGGTTGGGAAGTTGAGTGGGAGGACGACAGTGCTTAGTGGCATCACTAATGGCCTCTAGTGATGCTACCTACCTCGTTCGTAGTTTATTTCCGCTGTGTTTCGAACTCTGAACCATTTACTTTATGCAAAAGACTTGGTTTGTAATAATGAACCTATGTTGGTCCTGATGTAATAAATGAAGACTTGTTTATCTCTGGAGTCGCCTTCATGTGAGTTTTGATGTACAATCTTTCGATCCTTTGTCGTAAGTGATTTACCGGGCTTGACCCGGCAGATATCGACAAGTTAACTCCTCTTTAATGCATAATGACCGAATGGATGGGTTATGTGTGTTAAATGGGATTTAATTTGGACAGTTCTGTCACAGCTGGCATCAGAGCTCGATTGTAAACCAGATATCTTAATACACCCTTAATATCATGTTTTTGTAATAAAACTTGCAAGAGTAAGGTGTGTTCCAAAAATGCGTCAGGAACGCTAAGGATTAACTAGTCCGAGAGGCCCTAGAGGGATTTTCAGGTTCTTTCAGGTGGCTAGTATTATATGGTGTATCTAAACTAACTACCAGCTCATTCTTAACCCACGTGTCTCATATGTGGTTATGCCACATCACGAGTATGCGAGGGTCAATAGGGCAATCTATTCAACGGATCCTATCTTCTTGGTTGGATGCCCACGTGTCTTATACGTGCGCTTTCCGTATGCAAGGCATACGAAGGATGATATGTTCTATTCCACACGAATATATCATGGGTTGTGATGTCGCCACGTTTTGCCATACGTGCGCATGATTCCGCATTATGAACATGTGAAGGGGATACCCTCCATTCAAAAGGAGCGTATCTCAGGTTGGACGCGGTCCATTCAGCGTGAAACGCATGGGTGCCGTTTCTATAGTGAACGGTAATGTATGAGGACGCTTCCGCGATGTGCTGGCACGGAAGGTTCATTTTCTGCAGGTACACTAACCGCGATTCGTAAGAGCGAGAATCGAATAGATATTCGACAGCTATTATAGGGAGAGTCGTATATTGTGCCAAGCCACCAGCATTAACTCCGATTTTTAGGCATGGATTTGCCTTGTGAGAACGGTTAGGACGTTTTTGCATCATGCTAAGTCTATCAACAAAATATAAATTGTTCCTAAAATCTGTGATAAAAACCACCTCACCAAAAGTTAATCCAACCCTTCCCTATCTTGCTGTCTTCTCTGTTCTAAGTTAGGTCACTCTGCTGGTCCAAATTTTTGGACCCCCTAAACAGATCCTTCTGGAGAAAAGTTAGATAGGAAAGTTGTAGCAAACTTAGTCAAGGTCCTGCTGTAAAAATTTCAGAATTTTTGAGTAAGAGAATCTGGAGATATGCTCAGTTTGGTGCCGGTCTGTTTGCTGTTTTTCCTGGGAGACAGCAAACTGAACTTCGGTCTTTTTGAGCATCTTCCTGTGATTTTTAGCTCAACCCTTGAATACCAATTCTGGGCCAAATAATGTAACTAAGTAGCTGGTAAAATTTGACCTCTTTTGTCCTATCAGTTTGTAAGTTGCATGCATTTTTATGCACTGGATAGAATCTGTCATCTTCTCAACTCACGCTAATCAGTGGGAGTTTTGTGGATGCAGATGGCTGGACAGGTGTTCTGGGAGGTACGCCCGGATCGTACTATATGCACCGACAGGTTGCACATCGTGGGGTTTGCTCGCATTTTGTGGGACACTCTTCGCTCGTCGGGCTACACCACTCCTCCGACGTACGTGGCTTTGGAGACCACACAGCTTGGAGTACCTCGTTGTTGTGTTCGAGTTACCGTGCAGCTTCACCCCGCTCACCCCGAGTGGAAGGACCTGAGCACGAACGTGAGGAGTATTCAATTGATGGAGACCCTTGAGATTGCCGCCTTGAGTGTGTTGAACACCTTCGGTGATCAGCACCCTCACGAGGTGTCGTCGACCCCAGTGGGACTACTTCTGACTGTGGACCCTGAGGACCACGCGTGGAGGGGCCGTATGGGGAACATGGCCGCACTTCTGATATACAGGACCCCACTCGACGTACTGCAGGAGATGGCTCGGTGCGTGCAGGCACTGTACCGTCTTCAGGCTCTTCGCAGTACGGCTACCACCGCTACGTCTTCTGTTGCTCTCGACACCACTGGAGTGTTGGGAGTGCGCACTCACCACCTTCGCTCTATCTCCGTTAACCACATGGGGCTAGAATGAGACCTTGCGGAGGCACGTCTGAGGATCACCGCACTAGAGGAGAGAGTGGCTCACTGGGTGAACCGTGAGTCAGAGTGGGTGGATCAGCTAGCTGCCCGTGTTCAGACCATTGTGGGACTTCAGGAGTAGCGAGAGCAGATGCGAGTGGAGATGGACCAGATGAGAGATAAGCGCTTTCAGCACATACAGGCACTGGCCCAGATGCAGGAGCAGCTGGAGCTGATGGACGACAACTTAGAGGCCGCTAATGGCCTAATCCTCGTGTTGCAGCAGCCACCACAGCCGCCACAGCCACTGGTTCCGGGAGCCATGGAGGGCAACCCGGATGACGCTTAGTCTATGGTGGATAGTGAGAGGGAGTCGCCGCAGCCCGCACCTATGGAGTTTGGTTCGCCCGCTGTGAGCGTTTCTTCAGTGGGTAACCTAGATGACTTCTAGGTGCTAGTAGTCAGTGTAGTGTGCATACTCTTACGGGTGGCCTGATTTTGGTTCGTGGAGGATAGGCTGACGTAGACAGAGTATCTCTCATGTGTAGTGTGTGCTACATATTAACCCCTATGTATGTGAATCAAGAAATTTGGTATGTGTTGTAACCATGTGTTGTAAAAATGTGGTGTGACCTAAATGTTGCAAGACTTTCTGCAGCAGCTTGTGTAATGTGTAATTTGAACCTTCTTATGGTTAAATCTGGTTTATGCAATGAATATCAAAGTGGTTGGAAATTTCATGATGTACATGCTCGTAAAATTTCAGCCTCATTGCCCCTATGAACTGAGAGTTATGCATATTTTTGTGACCCTCGGTTTTCTGAAAATCAGACTGGACAGAGAGTCATGAAATGAATTTTTTGGGCATGCTAACTTAAAAATTGGAGTTTCGGTTGAATACCAATGTCGTAGAGCACGAAATTATGCTCCTTGTGACCAAAATTGAGCATTATACGTTAAGCGAGTTGGGAGTTATGAATTTTATACTTCGGTGTATTGTTGCTGACTCCTCTGAAAAATTCTGCTGTTGAGAGGAATTGTTTCACATGTTCTACTTGTTTATGCTTGTATTAGCAAGATTATGAGTATGTGACTAATCCCTGCTCCAACAATTTTTCAGATGGTTAGTCACACTCGCAACACTCCCCACGGGTTTGGTGATGCCAGTGGCAGCAACCCACCGCCACCGCCACCACCCATGACGCCTATGGAGACATATCTGCTGGCTCAAGCGGATATGATGCGCCAGATCCTGCACAACCAGCAGCAACACATCCCTCAGTGGGATGATCAGCCAAATGTGGCCAAGAATGAGCACTTCACGGCATTGAAGCCCCCGATCTTTACCAAAGCTGATGAACCCCTGGAGGCAGATGCCTGGGTTCGTGCTATTGATGCTAGGTTTGATGCTCTCACCTTTCCATGCTCGGAAGAGCGCAAGGCCAGCTTTGCAGCCCTGCAACTCCGTGGCCCTACCTTGATCTGGTGGGAACATTTCAAGATGACACAACCTGCTGGACATGCCATCACTTGGGATGAGTTCAAAACGGCATTCAAGACTCATCACATTCCTCAGGGGATGGTGGATAGGAAGATCAGTGAACTACTGGCGTTAAAGCAAGGTTCTGACTCTGTGTATCAGTATGCACAGAAATTCAATAATCTGTGTCAGTACGGGGGATACCATGTGGACAACGACAAGAAGAAGATGGATCATTTTCGACGTGGTCTGGATCTCAAGCTTTATGAAAGGCTTAACCCCATCAAGACCGATACCTATCATGAGATAGTGAACTTGGCCATTTCTCAAGAAGATGCTATGAAGAAGGTGAGGAATGACAAGAAGAGGAAGGCCCCTTCCAATTCTAACAACACACCCAATAGAAAGTATCGCATAGTGAAGAAGGTTTCCCATAATTCCAATGGGAACCAACATTCTGGACGTTGGGTGGCCAAGCCTCCCCAGAATCAGCAGAGGGGAGACTACCGTTCTTCTGCTTCCCAGCAGCAGAACCACAAGTCCAATGCTTTCCACCCAAACCGCAACCCTAGGGATGGCAAGTGATACAACTGTGGAGAGCTAGGACACTATGCTAGTGAATGCACCCATCCTAAGAAGCAGAACCAGTCCAACCAGCAGAATCAAGGACGTGGAGCGAACCAGAACAACAAGGACAAGGGAAAGAAGCAGACCATGCAAGTCAAGCAGGGTCGCCTCAACTTCACCACCATGATGGAAATTCCTGAGGGAGCAGCAGTTATGACGGGTACCTTTTCTATCCAAGGCAAACCTATTAAGATATTGTTTGATTCTGGTGCTACGCATAGTATTATGAACAAGCAAACACAAATTAAGTTGGGTTTAAAGGTATTCCAGATTAAGAGCAACTATCAGATTGCAACACCAGGGGGAAAATCTTTACCAACACCATAGTTCGTGGGGTACCACTGAAACTGGGTAGCGAGGTGTTTCTAACCAACCTTATAACCTTGGGTCTAGACGGTATTGATGTCATTCTAGGAATCAACTGGATGACCCAACATAAGGTGACCCTAGATATTGCTGAGATGCGAATAGAAATCAACTCACCAGCCGTAGGAGTTTCAACGCTCTACTTGCCTCATGGAGAGCCTGTGAATCCTGATGCTTATGTGGCCATAACCTTACCAGTAGAGGAGATTCCAGTGGTCTGCGAGTATCCGGATGTGTTTCTTGATGAACTGCCGGGTATGCCACCAGACCACGATATTGAGTTCGTTATCGAACTTCAGCCTAGTACAGCTCTTATCTCCAAAAGAGCCTACCGAATGCCACCCAAGGAACTGGCTGAGTTAAAGACACAGCTTCAGGAATTATTGGATAAGGGTTTTATTCGCCCGAGTTCTTCTCCTTGGGGATGCCCTGCTCTCTTCATTAAGAAGAAAGATGGCAGCTTGAGGCTATGTGTGGACTACAGACCCCTCAATGCGGTGACCATCAAAAATAAGTACCCCCTTCCCTGCATTGATGTGTTATTTGATCAGCTATCGGGAGCGAAAGTCTTTTCCAATATTGATCTTAGGTCTGGTTATCATCAGATAAAGATTCGACCTTGTGACATCCCTAAGACTGCCTTCTCCGCATGCTATGGGCTATATGAGTAGTTAGTCATATCCTTCGGGTTGACTAATGCACCTGCCTACTTCATGTATCTCATGAATTCCGTATTCATGAATGAGCTAGACAAGTTCGTGGTGGTATTCGTTGATGACATTTTAATTTATTCCAAGAATGAAGCGGAACATGCTCAACATCTTCGCATTGTTCGGCAACGCCTAAGAGACCACCAGCTTTATGCTAAATTCTCAAAATGTGAATTTTGGTTGGATAGTGTGAAATTCTTAGGTCACACTATTTCTAGCGATGGTATTTCAGTAGATCCAAGAAAAGTAGAAGAAGTGATGGATTGGAAACCACCTAAGTCCGTTCATCAAATTCGAAGCTTTCTTGGGTTAGCTGGTTACTATCGGCGATTCGTTCCGGATTTTGCCAGAATTACCAAACCCATGACTGAAGTTTTGAAGAAAGGGGTGAAGTTTGTGTGGGATGAGAAATGTGAGAAAGCCTTCCACACCCTTAAGCAACACTTGACTTCAGCACCTATTTTGGCTCAACCAGATAACTCTAAATCATATGAGGTTTATTGTGATGCCTCAGGTACGGGTCTTGGTTGTGTGCTCATGCAAGAAAATAGAGTCATTGCATATGCTTCCCGAGCATTTCGACCCCCATGAAAAGAATTACCCCACGCATGATCTTGAATTAGCAGCGGTTGTTCATGCTCTCAAAATTTGGAGGTATTACTTAATGGGAACACGATGCAACATATTCACCGATCATAGAAGCCTCAAGTATATCTTCACCCAAGCTAACTTAATCATGCGACAATGGAGATGGCTAGAGCTTATTAAAGACTATGATCTGGAGGTACATTATCACCCCGGTAAAGCAAATGTTGTTGCAGATGCTCTTAGCCACAAGGCTCACTGCAACTGCTTATCTGTGGAAGCATATAATGATACCTTATGCAGGAAGTTGAGTAAGCTTCATTTGGAAATTGTTCCACAAGGCATGATAAATGCTATATCCATTGAATCCACCTTGTGGGATAGAATCATTGCGGCTCAATCAGTGATGAGGGAATCAAAACCATGAAGTAGAAATTGTCAGAGAATAATCCCAAGTTCAGTTGCTTTCACCAAGATCTTAATGGGACAATCTGGTTTGAACAACGTCTTGTTGTTCTAGAGAATCCTGATCTTCGCAAGGAGATTATGGATGAGGCACATCTTTCTAAGTTTTCAATTCATCCTGGAAGTAGTAAGATGTACCAAGACTTGAAGGAAAATTTTGGGTGGTCCAACATGAAAGTGGACATAGCCAAATATGTCTCAGAATGTGACACTTGTGCAAGAATCAAAGCAAGTCATTTGAAAACAGCGGGTACTCTTCAACCTTTGCCCATACCTTCCTGGAAATGGGATGACATAAGTATGGATTTCATCGTAGGCTTACCCCTTACCTCTAAGCATCATGACTCGGTGTGGGTTATTGTGGACAGACTCACAAAGACCGCACATTTCATTCCAGTGCACACAACATATTCAGCCAAGCAATATGCAGACATTTATTTTGAACGCATTGTGAGATTACACGGAGTTCCTAGGACTATCATTTCTGATAGAGGCTCTCAATTCATGGCACATTTTTTGCAACACCTACATGACTCCTTGTGAACTAAATTAATTCACAGTTCTGGTTATCATCCTCAAACGGATGGTCAAACTAAGAGGGTTAATCAAGTCCTAGAAGACATGTTGAGGGCTTGCATTATCCACTTCGACAAGAATTGGGATTCTTGCCTAGCCCTAGCTGAATTCTCTTATAATAACAGCTACCAAGCTAGTTTGAAAATGGCACCGTTCGAAGCTCTTTATGGACGGAGGTGTCGCACCCCGTTGAATTGGTCCCAGACAGGAGAACGGAAATTCTTTGGCCCTGCCTTAGTTAGGGAGGCTGAAGAAAAAGTGGAAGTGATACGTGAGAACTTAAAAGCCGCGCAGATGAGGCAAAAGAGTTATCATGATGCAGGGAAAGCACTTAGAGAATACCAAGTTGGTGAAAAAGTATATTTGAAAGTCTCACCCCCAAAGGAGTGCTGAGATTTGGTGTAAAAGGGAAACTGGCTCCACAATACATAGGACCCTATGAGATCATTGAGACATGTGGACCGGTTGCTTATCACATCCGTCTTCCGCATCGACTTGCTACTGTCCACAATGTGTTTCATGTGTCTCAATTAAGAAAATGTGTCCATGAGCCTGAGAAAAGAGTTATAAATGAAGCGAATGTGTGGATTGAACCCGATCTTTCTGTGGTGGAACACCCTATGAGGATTATTGATAGGAAAGAAAGAAAAACTTGAATTAAGTCTGTAACCATGTACAAGATATAATGGAGTCACCATTCTGAGGAGGAAGCTACATGGGAAACGGAGCACTACGTAAATACCCACTACCCTGGTTTTCTTCAAGCTCGAAATCGTAAGACCTTTACCCTACCTTTGTCTTTAATTTCTGAATCTCGGGACGAGATTCTATTTAAGGGGGGTAGGTTGTAACATCCCTGATGTTTATGTACTTAATCACATGTTCAAGTTGCTAATCATGATCACAAGTTGCTAATTGTGGTCAACTCTTAAGGCTAAACCCTAGGCATCATGGTCAAGCCTAGTCAAAGTGGTCAAAACCCTATGCTCTTATGACCTTGTTTTGGTGTCTCAAATAGATCTCAAAATTTTTCTTAAATACTCAAAAATCTGCCAAACAAAAGTTGCTCAGATTTTGATGGGACACATTTCATCTAATTAGTGGCATTTCAAATTTTGAGAGGAAAAGCTTCAAAAACTGGTTGGAAGTGCAGATGGCACTGTTGCTGGTGCCGAGAAAATCTCAAAGTTCAAGCAAGCTTTCTGCCAAATCCTTTGATCCAACCACTGGTCACATTTGCAAAAGTTCTAGAGCTATACCTCCTCTACAACTTCTACATTGGCCGATTTTAAACTTGTATTCAAAATTCAATTGTTTGAACTGGTCAAACACCCCTAAGTCAAACTGGATTTGGACCCCGAGCGCCATAGCGCGTGCTCTCGCGTCGCCTTCGCGGTGAGCGCCGCGCCCCGGCGTCTGCGCCCTCATGTGCGCGCCCGCCCGTACGCCGGCGCCAGTGGGCCCAACCTGCACCCTGTGATTGTTTAGTCCGACGTGGATCACCGGGACAGCTGGCGAGCCCTAGGAGCGCCCACGCTGTCGTCTCGCCGTGAAGGCCGTCGACACGCGCCGCCGCCAGAGCCGCCACGCAGACAAGCCCCACCCGTGCGACCAGCCAGCTTAAAACTGTCTTCGTGCTCTTGTCCGCATCTCCCTGTCCCAGAACCCCGCCTGCCCAGGCACTTGAGCGCTCTACGCCGGCTAGCCGCGCATGCACCGCTCCGCCGTGCCGCCATGATGCCGCGCCTGTGAAGCTGCTGGCCAGCTGGCCCATGAGGTGGCATGCATGCATGCTTGGCAGCTCTTGCCCCTCCTCTGTCTCCGCCAAAGTATAAAACGGAAGCCCAGGTGCGCTCGCCATCGTTGCCCCCACGGCGAGCTGCACCCTCGGCACCTCCCCTTGGACCACACGTGACACAGACACATCCCCAGAGACCCAGAGTAGCTTCCCGAGGATGCACATCAGCCGGAGAAGCCGCGGGTTTGCCGACATTGTGGCCGCAGCGGCGGCTCTGCCCTGACCTTGCCGCCGGCCATCGCCGGAGCTTTCCCCGACCGAGCCGCCGCTGCCAATCGACAGAGGGTGAGCACACACGCACTCCCCGCCGCTCGCACGGCTAGGTCCGGCAGCACATCGCCACCGGCGAGATCCCCTGCGCTGCCGAGAGCATCTGTGTAAAGATCAAAATCTTGTTAGGGTCCTCTGTGCAAATTTCTAGGGGGCTATCTGTAAAAAGATTCTTCAAGTTTGGTTTAAATATCCTGTGGCTAAGAAAGTCCATAATAAATCGAATAAAAATCAGAAAAATACAAACTCAATTGTTCTGTGATAATTGTGAACAGAAGCAACTTTTCTAGAAAGGAAGTTTGTAAATTTCTTTGTAGATTTTGAATAATTTTGAAATGATCAGTTTGGCTAGATTTGAAATAATTTGAAATCTATAGCTGATCTGTATGTGAATTTTGGATATGTTGCTAGTATGACCATTTTGATAGATCTGTTATAGTTTTGCACATAGATCTATTATAGTTTTGCAGATATGATTTTATTTTGATATATGGCAGTATATATGTTCCTGTTTAGTATGTAAATTCTGTTTCAGAAACAAGGGTTGATCTTTTTGCAGTAGCATGAGTATGACTAGATGTATCCATGATAAATAAATGGATAGCTTTTGACATGTTTAAATAGTTCAAATTAATTTATGGCTTAAAGAAGAGTTATTTTGATCAAGCACGTTATGCTATGTTTCTGACCCTGGTAATTTTTGAGTAGCTCATATATGTCATGATATTGCTCTGTGTCAAATCCTGACCCTAGATTGTATGTGTATCTCTCTGTATAAAAATATTAAATTTATGCTAGCTAGTGCTTTATAGATTTTTCATGTGCAATCTATAACTTAGTTTAAAGTAATTTTTGGACAGTAACTTGGTCAGTATGTTTTGTGATTGTGAAAATTTTATCTCGGTTTATTGATGTATGAAACATCCAAAATTAATTTTTGAAGTAATTCAAGCTTAATAAGTGAAATAGAAGAAAAACCAAAATCACCTTTAATGTGACATAAATTTAAATCACAAAGCTTCACCAAAGTACATTTTGAACAACACCTTTTATTTTGGTGAAGTAAAATAAATTAATTAATTTAGATATGCACACAATCACCATCAAATAAGAAAGATAATTAGCACACATACAATTCCTTGATAAGGAAGAGTATGCTGGATATATTCTTATCCAGGTGAATGTACCCAACAATACACCCCATGTTTGTCTCTGAAATTTCATAAGCACTTCACTCCCTAAACTTGAATAATTAAAGTCATGCCTGTGCATATCGTGTAGAACCTCCGGACGGGAACTACGAGCTGGTGCTGGACGCTGAAGGAGAACCAGCTGAGGGAGAAGTGAACACTGTGGAAATACAGCAAGACCTGAACTCAGCTTCAGAGGACTTCCCTACTGACTGTGCTAGTAAAGGCAAGCCCCGGAGCATAACCTATGTTCTCAACTTATGCAATTATCTTTGCTATGTTTGTGCATTTAAGTTTCAGTTGTTGATTTGAAACCCTAGATGCATGATCTTAGGTTCCTATGTTCAAATACTAGTATCATAAGTCGCTAGTTGCCATGCTCTAAGGTCCCGGTAGAAGTCGAGTCATGTTCATCACTCGCGAGTTATAGGTGTCTTATGTTGGAATCATAAGATTGTTGAACCTACCCGCTCATGTGGTAAGAGCATGGGACCGGCTCCGGCCAGTAGGTCTGTGGTTAAGCGTTTGAATGTACTAAGCATTTGCCGGGAGTGGGACCTGTAAGCCTAGTACCTTTTTGATCCGGTAAGGGAACTCTCTACCACTACCCCGGGAGTAGTCCCCAGGTTCTAGGCAGTGGTGCATGTGTGGATCCGGGCGGCAAAAGATGTAAGTCTGTGACCTGACCAACTATATCAGGGACTGTGGGCTTTGATCCCGAACCGAGGATGATTGGGAACCACTTGGTTGGTGTGTACCCCGCCCTGTAGGGGCTGTGGTCGTATGATGGGGTATGCATTCTCCCGTGTGTTTAGGTCCACCTTGCAAGGTTATTAATCGATCGATCATTGGCCTCTCACCGTTATCCGAGAGTGTTTAACCATACACTCTATGTCACTTAACGATGGAATCGAGAAGTAATACTGTTGTATGCTTAATTGTTTGCACAACTTATGCTTGTAGTGGTTGCTTACCTAGTAATGAATAATCAACTAGAATTTGAGCTAAAACTTGAAAGTAAGGACATACTCTTTGTTGCTTTTCAGCAAAAGAAACCCACTAGCCATAACGCTGCATGTTTAGAGAGTTGGTGATGTTCTCATCACCCGACGGTTAAGTCTTGCTGAGTATTAGTATACTTAGTCTTGCTTTGTTGATGTTTTCAGGTAATGATGTGTATGATGATGGGTTTCCGTGGCCTGGTTCTCTCCCACCCGGTTGGGAAGTTGAGTGGGAGGATGACAGTGCTTAGTGGCATCACTAATGGCCTCTAGTAATGCTACCTACCTCGTTACTAGTTTATTTCCGCTGTGTTTCGAACTCTGAACCGTTTACTTTATGCAAAAGACTTGGTTTGTAATAATGAACCTATGTTGGTCCTAATGTAATAAATGAAGACTTGTTTATCTCTGGACTCGCCTTCATGTGAGTTTTGATGTACAATCTTTCGATCCTTTGTCGTAAGTGATTTACCGGGCTTGACCCGGCAGATATCGACAAGTTAACTCCTCTTTAACGCATAATGACCGAATGGATGGGTTATGTGTGTTAAATGGGATTTAATTTGGACGGTTCTGTCAAAGTTGACTCCCGAGCTCGAGTAGTTTTTTGTTCTGTTCGTGCGTGGCGGACAGTCCGCCTGGTACACACGGACAGTCCGTGAGGGGCCAGTTCGTCGTCGTTCGTCACTTGTTCGTGCGCGTTCTTGTTTCGATCTGTTTCTTTCCTAGGGTTTTGTTGCAGGCGGTTTGCGGACAGTCCGCGAGGGGTTCTCGGACAGTCCGTTGGGTCGAGTTTTTGTCTAGGGTTGAGCTAAGTTTGTCTAGGGTTTCCAGCGAGGTGGACGGACGGTCCACGCTGCCTTCACGGACAGTCCGCGACACTGGCAGATAGTCCGCGTAGCTCAGCCGGACAGTCCGATTTTCTCAGTGCGTTTCTGGTGGTTCTGCTGAAGTTTTCGGATAGTCCGCGTCGACGGTCCGGACAGTCCATCACTGCATTGCGGACGGTCCGCCCGTACCAGCCGGACAGTCCACGCCTGGTTTTTTCAGAATTGACAAGGTGCTTCGATTCTTGTCTTGTGCTTCTGTGCTTTTCTTCAAGGCTTGTCTCTAGGACTTGTGGGCTTGGGTGTGCCTAGTCTAGATCTTTTCTGGTGTGTGCGAGTACTCAGTGGCAATCGGGGTATAGTTGAGTTCGTCCTTCAGGAAGAATTTTTATTGGCTCCCATTCACTCCCCCCCCCCCTCTCTGGTCGCCTATTCGGTCCTTCAGGTCTGAAGTGATCTGCTTCCACATTGGGAGGAAGAACTTGATGTTCAGGTTTCACGAAAAAAAGAGTAATGCTACCCAGTGCGTGATAGTGTTGAGCAGCTCGGGGGAAGGACGGAGCCTTCACCCCCACCAAAGCAATCTTCGTCCACATCAAAGCAAAAGAGAATTCAGAAACAGTGGCGGAAGGTTGAGAAGGTATTATCCTCTACTTCTCGGGAGTGGGATGCTGAGTGGTATAGATCACCGAGAGGAGTCCTGCTCGTCGAACTAAAAATGATGAGTCTTTTCTATCAAAAAGGTAAAAGATGGTATTTATATCATACTTCCCTTTCCAAAACATTATTTGATTTTCCAAAATGCATGTTTAATTTTTCCGACCTTGCATTTGCATGCTAGATTTACATAGCCCTTTTTCCCTTTCAAATAAAATTTATGAGAATAATTTCTGAGTTTGAAAATCCTTGAATAATTTTTGAAAAAGCATTTGGTCATTTTATTTAGCAAACTTTGGCCGGTGCACCAAGGTATATCATCACATATCCGTTGGTGACACACCTGCCAAAGGGGGTCAGCACCGGGCCCACAACCTGGTCAGCCGAACTAGGGTTCAACCGAACCCTGGCAACGGTCAAGTGGGCCTAGCTTCTGCCAACGGCTCCTAGCCGTTGAGCAACGGCTACCCCATGGTGTGCTGCCACTTTGCTCTACAAATTGGACACGAGAGGGGTTGTTCTTCACCATTTCAACTCATTTCCATCACACTCCCCTCTCTACTCTTTGCTCTCTTGGTATTCTTGGATTTCTTGCTCAAGTTTGGAATCGTCAAGTACTCTCTCTATTATGTTGCTGCCAGTATTGGTTATTGGTGGAGCAAGCTTGGTAAGAATTTCATTTCAGGTTCACTAATCCATCACCAACTTGTTCTTGTTGTCCACTTGTTGTGAAAGCATGAGTTAGGCCTCCAACACCTTTCGGAGGGTGACACGCTCCCGTTCGCAGGCTAGCATGAGTTCATCCATCCCCTCTGAGCTGGTGTCGAGCCCTTCTACGATGGACTATGAAAAGGAATGAGATGAGCAACAAGAGCAAGCCGAGCCGCAAGCAATGGGGGAAGCCACCAGTGATGACCCCTACCTCGACTTGCGGGGTACCCGAGCGAATCAAGCCTACGCTATCCTAAAGGATCAAGTCTTCGCCCACACCTAGGACTTCGACCTGACTCTTCTTGAAAAGACAGGTATGGATTTTGAATTCACCTCTATTTGGTATGCTCTAGGTTGGGAGGATTTTGTTCTGGTCACAGAGCTAGGCTCTCGGCCCCTCACCATCCAGTTTCTTTGCTCTCTTGTTGAGGTGTTAGACGGTATCATGTTCTGGTTTTTCGGGACCGAGTACCAAGTTTCATGGAAAGATCTTAGTTGCCACCTCAATTTTAGTCCTCGTTGTGCTATTTCTCTTAAAAAGGATTGCCGTGGTTTTATTCGAGAAGCTTTCTGGGGTGATATCTCTGGTCGAGTTGGTGGCGGTAAAATGGTGCCTAGGTGCAATGATATCCAACATCTAACTCTTCATCTATAGCACAAGTGGCTCACCATTACTCTCTTCTCAAGAGAGGATGTTCCGCCCGTGCGCGTCGAAGAGTTGATGATTTTATATGCTGTCATCAACAAGATCAAGGTCTCCCTCGTTAAGGCTATGGTTCAACAGTGGTTGACGAATTTTAAGATGTTGGGTCCTATTGAGTATACGTCTTTGGTGACTCGTATTGCTCTAAGACTCGGGATTTTAGGTAGAAACCCTGTCCCCTTCATCGGGACACCCCGAGCTCTCATCGATGAGACATACTTGATCCAGGGGCATATACATAGGAGGGTTCCAAATGATTCTTTGACTTTCATTCTTTCTGGGCTATACAAATGAGATCTTGTTACCTAATCTGGGGTTTCAATTGTATAACTTGCCGGAGTTAACTATTCCCCTTCTTGCACAAGAGGAAGCTTGTCGTTCTAGTGTTTCCTACAGGGCCACTAGGAGCGCTTCGAGGAGAGCACCCATGCAGCAGCAGTAGTCACAGCCACCACCAGAGCCACAACCTACTACACCACTTGTGGCAGGAAGGCACCCTGCGGGGTACATGGTCGGGGTCACCCCTGGATATGCACCTGGTTGGGACCAGCTCGCCTACCAGCAGGGTGCGAGTGGCACGGCTTGGGCTAGTGCGAGCAGTGCTCAGTGGGCCGCACCCACTAGCTCTAGCTCCGGAGGTCCTCCTACTACGTCCTTTAGACAGAACTCTTTGGTCTTTGTCCGAGATGCTTATCTCGCACAACAGCTAGGAGAGCTCACCGTCCAGGTCACCAGAGTAGAGGAGTTGCTTAACACACACATCCAGTCCACTCAGGATTGGCAGCAACACACTAGCAAGAGGATCGACACCATTAAACAAATGCAACAGCGAGAGATAGAGGAGCAGAGGGCTTACTACACGAGTCATGGGTTTTTCCACCAGCCACCACAGTGATCCTAAAGATAGCTAGGGGGAGGACCCCGATCTTGAGGTAACTTGTATCTTTACGTGTTTTTAGAATTCCTTATGATAAAAAACCCATAAAAATATGCAAAATTAAAATGACCAAAAATATTTATTTGCTTTCATAATCAGGTTTGCTTTAGTTTGCTTTCATATGGTGGTAATAATGTTTTATCTCCATAGTTGAAATGATGAATAGTTGCTATGTTTATTCTTCTCATACGTTTTGCTTACAGCTTAGTATTGTACCTAAGTTTTGAGTTTGTTGGCTTGTATGTTCAAACCTTAGCTTGAAACTTGTGGGTAGCAAAAAGCATGATACATGCCTAGGTTGTTGTGAGATATGATATGATAGAATAGAGTGCTATGATCTTGTGCCAAGTGATGCTTGATTTCCGGAGTTTTTCTTTTCAAAAATTTAAACATGATGAGTTCCTCAATGATGAGCATTACCTAACCAAGGCCATGTGTAGATCCTAGCTTTTGTTAGCCTCCACATATGCTACTTGTTTTCTCCCTGAGCTTTGTCAAATTGTTGTGACCCATAGTTAGAAACTTGTCATGCTCCTATGATCAAGACCACATACTTGATCATGCTAAACTTCTACACTAGAAGTTAGCATTCATCATTCCATCCACCACTGCATTCTTTCATCAAATAAAGCTCTGCACATTGTTGTACCATTTCATCTCTCTCCAAATATCTCCAAAAGAGACAAGGGGGCTAGCTAAAAAAAGAGCATGCTCAAAAGCATGTCAAAAAGAAAAAAAAGAGAGAGAGAAAGCTAGCCCAAGTCTCGAAAATTCCAAAAGGAGAAAGAATTGAATTTCGCAAAAAGGAGTTCCACCATATAGATGGTAATAACTAGTACCCACTCTGGGGCTAGTGTCCACCTTACCATACTTCCCATCATCGTACACGCATATGCATATCTTGATTAGGTTGTATGACTTGTTTTTTCCAAGGATCTGGTATTTGACTTAGCAACATATGGGAGACAAGTATGCCACATTTCTTCCCTACCTATAGCTCCACATAAGCCTTTTAGCAGTAGGTTGTTAAGAAAGGCAATTCAATGCCTTGGTGAGGAACCATACACACTGAGCGATCCGAGAGTATCATTTGAGGAACTCTGATTTTCTTTTGAAAAATTTGCAAAACCTGCGGATTGACTGCTGATCAAGGTATGAGTGATTAAGTAATCTTTATATAACCATTCTGTCTCTCAATCGCCCAAGACAGGTGAAGCTACATGCCCCACATCATCAAGCAAATGGTAATATCATTGCCAACTTGTTCAACTCTGGGTAGAGTACTTTGGTGTATGCTTGCCATATGTTAAGAATACGACATTGTAGCAACTCCTGATCAACAAACCTAAGTCCCTAATGTCTTGCTTCGAGATGAGTAAGAGGTTAGCTTGGGGGAGTTTGTTGACGACTATTAAGTACCACTTTTAGCTGTTAATATTGTCACATAATTGGAGGCATATGCATTTATTGCACACATTTTATTAAGAATAATGCAGTTCCACTTGTCCTTGGAGATTATTTGAATTTAGATGATTTGAGCATGAAAAGAGATGGAAACTCACCTTCTATGGAGTGATCCATGCCACCTCAGCTGAGGAGATGGCTGCCACATGGATCTTAGGTGGCAAACACATCACTGATCCAAGTGAAGCACTTGTCGACGAATTAGAGAGCAACACATAGACATCACATGGATCCAAGGGCCCACCAAGGACTCTAACCACCAAGAATCTTGCTATGCACGGAGGATGGATCATGGGGCCCACAAACCAGTCACTGGTAGAAAACACTGGACGACATGTGGCACGAGAGGGCCGGTCGATCCTAGGATCGGCCGAACTGACCTTGGCCCGTGTCATCCTAGCCTTCCACGTGCTGGTCTGTGATTGGTCACTTGCTGCAATCCCAGTTGTTTTTGGTGACATTTGGTGCCCGAGGACACCATGGCCCTTGCCTATAAATAGAAGGGGAGGGGCTCCATTTTTTCACACCCACACTTCACTCTCCTCTGTCACTTTTAGTTTTCAAGGCTAGGGAGTAGGCTAGAGTAGCTCTTATCCAGGTTCCAAGTCTACTTTGGGATCTAGGTATGAGTTCTCTTGTATCTTTATTTCTTTGTAGCACTTTGATCTACTTCAGTTATTCAGCTATTTCATATAAAGTTATGGTAGTTCATATGATTGATATGTTCTTGTCATGCACTGCAAGTCTTGTAGCTGTTCCGGATAAGGTCTTCAGGAGGTCGTGTGGGCCACAGATTAGGTCTATTGGGCCCACTAATAGGTCGGTAGGTCTTCTGGTAGAGCCATAGTGGGTGCAAATAAGATGCAGAGCCGTAGCGGGTGCGAATATCGTCGGAGGAAGTCGTAACAGGTCGTAGAACTGTAGATATCATAGTACTAGCAGGTACAAGACCATATAGCAGTTGGGCCGTCTGATACGGAGTCAGGCTAGTTGAAGAAGCAAACTATGGATTCACAAGGGCAATAGTGCAAGGTAGCATAAGATCACCAGCCAACTTGCTCAGCACAATGTGACAAAAATCACTTCTGACAAAAGGTCTTGTCAAAGCGCAATAGACGAAGTTTGGCAAAAAGCACACACTGTGCAAGTCACGGGTGGTGGGCAAGGTGGGCAAGGAACCGCATGCAAACAATGCACTTTGCACCAGGTGTCAGACACCCAGCCTTGTCGTCGCATGTAGGAGAGAAATGCCAAAGGAGGCCTCACACGTGTACCGTGACCAGAGTCACATGCCCATAGTTGAGAGGTAGACTAAGTGCGGAACTCAGCTATAAATAGGGTAGGAGCCCAAAGGCCAAGCAATCACCCCGAAGGAGATCATTAAGTTCCATTACAGCCAGAATATCATGCCATGGGCATGCATCCCTCCACCAATCTCTGCGCCTGCGTGTAGAAGAAAGAAGTTGTAGAAGCTTGGAGCTAGAAGAATACTTGTGAAGTGTGGAGTAATCCACCGATCTCTACGCCTGCGTACACCGAGGAATCCAGAAGGAAACTGGTGTGATACTCCAGGTTCTTGGCGAGTAATAGATACTCATTGAGGCCTGGCGGTTCATAGATTTGGTGGCGAGTGTGCTAGGTCCTAGAGTCTAGTACACACCTAGGGTGAAGAACGTATCTGCATGCAAAAGTCGGGGGCCCTAAACAACTTGCTAGGAGCAGCGTCGGGCAGCCGATCCCTGGGAGGTCTCCACAGAGGTCTGGAAGCTAGAAGAAAACTTGTGATGTGCTCTGCTATAGCAGAAAGCATGGCAAGATTGGCTCTAGGTAGGTCAGATCTTCACTCATGCCCGTTATGGGGATGAATTAGTTTGTATCTTGTAACTGGTCTGTGACTAGATGGTGCTTACGATGACCATGTATACATGGAGGCATGTATGTAATATTCACACTCTTCTGTAAAATCATGTGCAGTAAATGTGCGTAGAGGAAATTGAATCCTCTACGACCTGTTGTAATGCCTTCAGGGTGTCCACCGACCTCAGGAAGTTGCGGACACTATCAGGATGACCTGATAGCAAGTAGTATCCTACCGACCTCAAAATAGATCGTGACGACCTAGTAGGCCACCAGTGTAGTATTCTGAAGAATTTGCAAAATACCATGACCAATTAGCTTTGAGCTGTTGGTGCAGTTATCTGTTGAAAAAGAGCGGTTGGAGAAAACAATTTGTTGGCATAGAGCCATTGGGCTCGGCGACATGTTGGCACAGAGCTATTGGGCTCGTTTCCCCAGGAACTATCAGATGGACTGCGAGGCCCATAAATAGGCGTTACGCGCGGGGGCAGACCCCACTCGCACTCTTTCGCATCCGCACCTCTATGGTTACTCATTCCGCTGCCGCTCGATTCCTCCGCACCACCACAAAGAGTCCTTGCGCCGCCGCAGCTAGAGCCGGAGTTCACCGCCATGCGCTGCACCACCGTCACCGCCACCGTGAGCAACTCTACCCGCGCGCCATCGCATGCGTGTGAAGACCCTCTGCGTCTTTAGGGACAGATCGCAAGGGTTCACCGAAGAAGAAGAAATGGCGCCATGCCAGAACACCGCACCGGAGGAGCAGTTGGTCCCGTCAGAAATGACGGAGGCCAAAATCGAGGCACTGGTGGAGCGCGGGCTGCTCAGGCCCAAGGCGGAGGTAGAGTGGAAGGTGCCCACCGGCGACGCGTTCCCCATGGAAGACATCACCGAGCAGGTTGTCTTCGCATCCTACTTCAAGCGCGACTTCAACATCCCCACAGGAGATTTCTTTCGCGGGCTGCTGCACTACTACCGCCTGGAGCTGGTACATCTTGTCCCTAACACTCCATTACGATGGTTTCTTCCTTCATCCATAGGTGCAGAGCATATTGAGGCATACCGCCACACTTCAAATTGTGGCGGTACTTCTTCCGAGTGAAGAAGCCAGGCAAGTCATAGGTAGTGCCAGGTTCTACCTTAGGACAGGTCGTAAGGTAGATTGTATAGATATGGAGCTGCCGGACAGCAATGCTAGATGGAGGTCGGAGTGGTTCTACATCTCGAACCAGAAGCCGGAGTGATCGGGATTTGGGCCAACTAAGGTCTCTGAATGGGATCTTGCATTGACCTCTCGTGAAGAGGAAGAGATCGAGCCACTCCTTGCCAAAGTGGCCGAGCTCAAGGAGGTCCGCCTGACAGGGTGGCTATGGCGATTAGTTTCAGTCGTCTCCTGATCCAGCCGATCAAGGACCGGGTGCATCCGGCATACAAGTACTGGGGTCACACGGACCCAACTCGTGAGGCCATCAGGAAGGTCTCCAAGAAGGAGATGGTTGCCCGGGTGAAGGAGCACTTTTGCAGACGGAACCACAACAAGACTTGCCTGAAGGCGTACTCATTGAAGCGCGCAGCTGATCCAGTAAGTCGTTGATCTTACTGTTATCATTTTTGTCATGATTATTAGGGGGTCGACCTCACTAATAAGTGTTCTGTTGCTTTCTTGTGTGCAGGCCCTCACTGCGGAGTACTGGTGCCCCGTACCATTGTCTAATGGCCAGGAGGTGCAAAGGAAAATAAGGTCGCTGGAGACGTACAGCAGCCACCAGCCCAACTGGCTGAAGAATACTTGTCTGACTCATCAGTTGAGGCAGACGGGGACGATGTGTTGGAAGTCTCACAGAGCGCCAGCCGGCAGATCCGCAGGACACGGCAAACCGCCGGGAAGGTTGCGCAGTCGATGGTGGAGGCTGCCAAGACGGCAAAGTTGGAGAGCGCGAAGAAGAAGCGCAAAAGGGGCAAGAGCTCTACTCCGCCACCGGAGTAGAAGAAGAAGGACAAAGAGGCCGCCGCGGATGACGACTCCGAAGAAGTCGACGAGGGGATTGAGGTGAAGGAACTCAGTCCTGAGACCAAGCGGCGCGAGGAGGAAGTGATGAAGGTCACGCAGGTCGACCTTCATCACATCAAGTAAAATTACAGCGCTGAATCTGGGATTTAGCAGCAGGTACCCTCAAGACCACCCCAAGCCTCTGGTGATATGCCGCAAGTCGCTTGCCAAGTAAGTTGATCTGACGACCTACTTTCATCTTTGTTCTTCACTTCAAATTTGTGGATACTTAACAGAATGACCCATGTAGGTCGGCGACATTGTCGCCGAGTGCGTCACTCTCGAAGGAGTGGACACCAGAGGTCAAGGGTGGAGCCCAAAACTCCGCTACGCCAGCAACAACCTCGGAGGTCGTGCTAGACCCCAAGCCTGTCAACTTGCTGCTGTCCCAAGCAGCTCATGACGTTATGGTGGACCAACTGCAGATCGACCTGCCACCACTGCACCAAGAAACAACCGCGAAGGGAGGGCAGAGTCCAGCCGTGTTTGGGGCTGAATTTGAGACGTATGTAGCCAAGGAGATAGACTGGAATGGTAGACCGTTCGAGGATGATATCCTTGACGATCTGGAAGACACCAAGGTGATCCGGAGCTCCCTCGTCATCCTGAGGCAGGCCTTCTAGGTGAGAGGTCGTTGTTGTAGTAGAAGACACAAGTTGTTTGTCAATTTCTTAGCGAATTGACACTCTTGTTTTTTGCAAAATATGGCCGACCGAGCCAAAGCTCGGGCTGACTTGTGCAGGGGTTCCTCAGCTGTAACGCTGGAGGCACATCAGCTGGACCAGGAGCTTCAACGGGTGAAGCAGGAAGCTGCCCTCGAGAAAACGAAACTCAAGGATGAGAAGAAGAAGCTAGCTAACGAGCTGACAGAGCAGAAATGCCTGACCGCCAACACTGACGACCTTTTGAAGAAGTTAGTAATGGTAAAGCCATGTTCTGCCCAGGTCGTAGGACGTGTTTTGCTTTGCAACAAACTTTTGCTGACAACTGTTGATGCAACAGATGCCTGTAACACCGAGAAGAGGTTGAAGGAGGACCTCAAGGATGCTGAGAAGGCCATCGCCACCCTCAAGGAGGAGAACAAGACGCTAAATGACAATGAGTACACTGTTTGCATAAAGCTAGCTCATGAAAAGCAAATCAGGAGGGATCTAGAGATCCACCTCGTGGTTGCAATGCAATCACTATATAATGATCAAGTGGTCATTACAGGTCATGAGGTGGAGATGGCCGACCTCCGGAATGTTGCAGGCTTCATCATGGACAAAGTCGTTCCGCAGCCCACCAAAGGGGAGCCAATGTCCTTGCTGGAACGGCTCATGGCATCCCCATACAAGGTCAATGTGCTACTGCAGGCTGCAAGTAGGGTAGCGGCTGTGGAGACACTTGTACGGGTGAAGTCACACTCCCCTCAGGTGGAAGTCAAAAAGATTGTCGAGGGTCCTAATGCTGATGTCGACCTTCGGCTGATCGAGGTTGAAGTAGAAGACGCTACCATCAAGGTCATAGAGAGCCTTACCTTCGAGGATGATGAGGAGTAGACCTGTCTTGTAAATAGGTTATCTTTTGTTTGCCCTTGTTGGCCGGAGCGCAACAATCTCTGTGTTGTGTACAAACAATATGAAATGATTCCATCTTAATCATGCAAAGTCTTTTACTTATTCAAACTTCATGGCTGGAAGCACTTGTGTTTTCAACTCACTGACCACTACTCAAGAAGAGGACGACTTATCGACCATATAGCTCGGCAGGGAGACTTACACATGATCGACGCGTGAGAGGATTCAAGGACTCAGGTTTAGCAACCTGACAATCAAGGTCGAACAAGCAAGAGACGAGCAATCAAAAGGTAGAAAATAGTCCTAACGTCGAGCAACGCTTCAGTTGGCAAGACCAAGCCCTCGAGTATGTCGAGGGGGAGGAAGACACATCACCCTCAAGTTTAACAACCCAGTAGTTGGCAAGGCCAAGCCCCCGAGCATATCGAGGGGGAGGGAGAGAACACAACACAGAGAAAGGTACAACAACTTTCAATGGTCGATAGAAATCTGTCTAAAATGTAATCTTTATTGAACTAAAATTAACAATAGTAGAGAGTACATATCTTAGTATTATACATATTCTACGGATAGAATCATCGCTGGTGCTCCACATTCCAGGGGTTTGGAACCCCTTGACCGTCGCCCCACTGAAGGCGATAGGTCGATGGGTTGATGACTTCTATGACGATGAAGGGGCCCTCCCATGGGGTAGATAGCTTGTGCATCCCGTCAGTTTTCTGAATCCTTCGCAGGACCAAGTCGCCAACATTACTCCTTGATGTTGCGATCATGATAGCGGCGTAGTTGCTGGTCGTGGCGCACCTGCCCTATTACGGCCACCACTCTATTTTCTTCAAGGCTGTCGAGGTCTACTCAACGTGTCCGCTCTGCTTCTCCTTCATCGTAGTGTTGGATGCGAGGTGCACCGAAGACCACGTCAGTGGGGAGGATGGCCTCCGAATTGTAGACCAAGAAGAAGAGTGAAAAGCATGTCACCAAGCTGACCCAAGTCCTGAGACCCCAGATCACATGTGGAAGTTCAGCTAGCCAGCGGGTAGCACAGTTGGAGCCGACATCAAAGATGCGATCTTTCAGAGCTTGAAGAACCATGTCGTTGGCATGCTCGACCTAGCTGTTGCACCTAGGGTGGGTGACCGATGAGTAGTATAGTTCAATCATGGTGTCTTGGCAAAAATCCCATAACGCGGAGCCGGTAAAGGCTGTACCAAGATCGGTGATGATCCTGTTGGGCATAACGAAGTGGTATGTAATTTCCATGATGAATTTCGCTACCTCCTCCGATGCAACCTTGGCAATAGGTCAGACTCCAATCTAGTTGGTGAATTTGTCCACAGCAACAATGATATGCTTGTAACCGCCAGGGGCAGTCTTGAACGGACCTATAGAGTCCAAAACCCACATGGCGAAGGGCCTTGACAGGGGAATCGTGCGTAGGACCTGAGCAGGTAGGTGCTGCTGCTTGGCAAAGAATTGGCATCCTTTGCACCTCTTGAGGAGGTCTTTGGCATCGCTCATGGCCATGGGCCAATAGAAGCCAGATCGGTACACCTTGCCGACCAGATTGACAGAGGCTACGTGATAGCCACACTCGCCGCCGTGGATCTCAGCCAAGAGCTGAACACCCTCTGATCGCAAGATGCACTTCATCAGCACGCTAGTAGAGACTACTTTGCGGTATAGCTCTTCTCGAATGACGATGTAGTTAGTACTACGCCGCATGATATTTTCTCGTTCTAACTTGTCATTTGGAACCAACTGGTGGACCAGGTAGTCTAAGAAAGGCTAGCGCCAATCATCTGCCACGTCTACCTTAAGCACATCACGGGGGGGGGGGGTGCAGGCAATAGGAC
Source organism: Cenchrus fungigraminus (assembly GCA_036936925.1). Lineage (NCBI taxonomy): Eukaryota > Viridiplantae > Streptophyta > Magnoliopsida > Poales > Poaceae > Cenchrus > Cenchrus fungigraminus. Next base: position 72,318,271 of record CM072769.1, on the reverse strand, counting down.
TGGCTGTTCTGGAGTCATGTTATCCGGGTCCAGGATCTTGATTGATGGCTTGCGTAGGTCTTGGACAAACACACCGACCGGAACCAGTGCTCACTTGGAGCCCAACTTAGAGAGGACATCAGCGGTGATATTGTTGTCGCGAGGAACGTGGTGGAACTCTACTCCCTTGAAGTGGCCTTCGAGTTTTTGAATTTCAGCTCAGTAGGTATCAATTGTGTCCTTGACACAATCCCAGTTTTTGTTGACTTGGTCGATGATGTCACACCCGGCCCAATTTGGATGGCCCATGAGTGGCCCATGAGCGCAGGTGCGCGTGTTTAGTGCCACATTGCTAGTTGAGCAAGGGTGGAGCCAACTTATAAGCCTTTATCCACCAGCCATAACACCCTCGGGTTAACCCTTTTACACGAAGCGAGGACGAAAGTGTGAGCAGGGTGCTATGTGTACGCGTGCCCGCCCCTACGGAAGGGCTGGGCGGTGCGGCTTTGGTGGGCGGGGTGTTACAAATGGTATCAGAGCCGACCCTCGCGGTTGCACGTACGGGTCAGTGTGCGGACATAGGGCGCATGGCGCATGTGGGCCTGAGATGGGACACACGGCATGGCATATGGGTCGGCACTGGACGTACGGTCGTGCGCTAAGAGGGAAGGTTCTTGGACATTTGCTCGGGTCAGTGTGCGGACATATGCATGCGTGTATGGGCCTGGGATGGGACACATGGCATGGCGTATGGGTTGGCACTGGATGAGTGAGTTGGACCGACGAGGACGTCAGGTTCTTTGAGGGGGGTGTATGTCACACCCGGCCCAATTTGGATGGCCCATGAGTGGCCCATGAGCGCAGGTGCGCGTGTTTAGTGCCACATTGCTAGTTGAGCAAGGGTGGAGCCAACTTATAAGCCTTTGTCCACCAGCCATAACACCCTCGGGTTAACCCTTTTACACGAAGCGAGGACGAAGGTGTGAGCAGGGTGCTATGTGTACGCGTGCCCGCCCCTACGGAAGGGCTGGGCGGTGCGGCTTTGGTGGGCGGGGTGTTACAATGACGACCTTGGAGTCGCCATAGGCAAGCAGTCACTTGATGCCCAGAGACACCGCAATATGGAGCCCATGGTTGAGAGCTTCGTACTCCGCTCCATTGTTGGAGGCCTTATAGTGGATTGAACCACGTACTTGAGCTAGTCTCCTTTAGGAGAGATGAGCAATACGCTTGCTCCAGCGCCCTCAAGGTTGAGTGCGCCATCAAAGTACATGATCCATTATTCAGGTCGTTCTATAGATGGAAGGATCTGAATTTCAGTCCACTCTGACACAAAGTCAGCGAGGATCTAAGACTTGATAGACTACCTAGAGCAAAATTCAAGGTCGAACTCGCCGAGCTCGATAGACCACTTGACGATGCGGCTGTTGGCATCACGGTTGCGAAGAATCTCCCCTAGTTGAAAGGATGAGGTCACCTTGATGGAGTGAGCCTAAAAGTAGTGCCGGAGCTTCCGAGACGTGATCAAAAGCGTGTGTATAGCAACGTTTGAGGCTATGAATATCATGTTTTAGCATCGGCCAGGATCTCGCTCAGGTAATACACAGGTCATTGGACAGGATAGGCCTGCCCTTCTTCTTCTCGTTCTGTGACGAGGACAGTGCTAACCACATTAGTGGTGGCTAAGATGTCTTTATTGCAAGATGGTCTGGCCATGTTGCTTATAGCGTTGATCTTTATAGGATTGGCTTCAATGCCTCGGTGCATGACCATAATGCTTGTTGGTGTTTCGTAGCGCCGTCATCTTAAGAACAGATCTGGGATCCATCCTTAGTGATAACACTAAGAATCGCATTGTAGGCACCTCTCAATGTCACAACTAACGACGCCGGGTTAGCGTGAACATCAAGACTTGCCAAAGGTTAATCTAAACGATCATGAATGAATCCTCAAGCGCACAGATAAACCATTGTAGCATTTCCCCAAGGAAGGAGAATATTTCAAGGGTATCGTATCCGTGGAAGGCAATGGCGGATATCTTAGACTTATGCTTTTGCTCTGAATGTAAACTAAGAGATAGATATAGGAAACAACAAACTCAAAGACAGGGGTAAGATAAAAGATATAAGGGTAGTGCGACACACACACTCAGATCTACCTCTACTCTAGCACACTACGGCTTAGGGGGAACATACGAGTTAGCTCTAGGATCTAATGTACTAAACATACAAAGCTAGAAGATACAGGAGATAGACATGAGTATTGCATGAGGGGGATAAGGTTCAGCACCCAGGTACAAATGGGGAGCTAGCCCGCGACGACCAGCACTCTGCGAAACTAGACTTTAGACTCCTACAGCAGGTACCCCAGCGCAGAGGATTGCTCAAGGATCCAACAGGGGTGTCATTACCTGCGGACCTACCTCTATCATTAAGGGGGGTATGCTCATAACTGTCGTAGCCAGACAACCCAGGCACCATGCCTACGTTACTGCTAGACTCCACCCGGCCCGGGCTATTGTGACCCAGGGTGAGAGCCACCAAAAGACTGGTCAACTAGACCTAGTACCGTAGCTTGAACACAAACCTCATGCAACACTCTCATGGCATCTAACAAGATCAACTAAGGCTAGACATACAAACAGATATGAACTCTCTTATGTCTAGTCAATAAGATCAAAGGGTCGTGTTCGTGAAGAACACGAGCCTCTAGCTTGTGAAAAAACACATAAGGAATGAGTTCATCACCCTTCAAGTGGATCAAAAGGTAGTGTTCACGAAGAACACAAGCCTCTAAATGTGAACAAAGGATGAACTCAAGAACATATCAAGCATATGATCTACCATGACTTTATATGAAATAGCTGAATAACTGAAGTAGATCAAAGTCATACAATGAAATAAAGATAAAAGAGAACTCATACCTAGACTACAAAGAAGACTTGGAACCTGAATAAGAGCTGCTCTAGCCTACCCCCTAGCCTTGGAAACTAAAAGTGAGAGGAGAATGAGAGAGTGGTGTGTGGGAAGTAGGAGCCCCTCCACTTCTATTTATAGACAAGGACCAGGCTTGCTCGGAAGCTCAAAGTGCTCCAAAACACCTCGGGATGCAGCAAGTGACCAATGAGCGAGTGCCACGTGTAGGGACGAGATGGGGCGGCACTAGGTCGGTTCGGCTGATCCTAGGATCGGCTGGCCCCCTAGGCCCCCCACTCGGGGTGGTTTTCCTCTAGGAGGCTGCCCTGTGGGCCCTCTAATCCATCCCCGGTGCATGACTTGATTTGGTATCCGAGGTGGGCCCTTTGATCCATGTGAAGTCCATGTGGCGTCCTCTGATTCGTCGGTGAGTGCCTCCCCTGGATCGATGACGTGGAATGCCATGTTTCCCTTGGTGGCAGCCACCTCCTCAGCTGAGTTGGCTTGGGTTCTTCATAGAAGGTGGGTTTCCATCTCTTTTTAGGGGTAAATCACCTACATACAAATAATCTCCAAGGACAAGTGGAACTACATTATTCAAACCAAAATGCTAGTAAATAATGCATATGCCTCCATTTATGTGAGAATATTGAGGGTTGAAAGTGGTGAATTTCAACCGTCCACAAACTCCCCCAAGCTAACCTCTTGCTCGTCTCGAAGCAAGACATTAGAGACTTAGGTTGGTTGATCATGAGTTGCTACATTATTGTATTCCCAAGTTATGGCAAACATACAGCAAACTACTCTACCAAGAGTTGAACAAGTTGGTAATGTTCTTACCTTTCACCTGATAACGTGGGGCATATAGCTTCACCTGCCTTGGGCGGTTGAGAGACAGAATGGTTATATAGAATGTGCATAATCACTCATATCTTGATCAGTTATCAATCCGGAGGTTTTGAAAATCTTTCAAAAGAAAATCAGGGTTCCTCAAATGATACTCTTGGATCGCTCAAAAGTGTATGAAGGACCGAATAGGCGACCAGAGAGGGGGGGGGAGTGAATGGGAGCCAATAAAAATTCTTCCCGAAGGTCGAACTCAGCCTACACCCCGATTGCCACTCCGAGTACTCGCGCACACCAAAGAAGCTCTAGACAAGTCAGAAACAAGCCCTCAATAACAAGAGACAAACCTAGAAGCAAAGAGCGGAAGCACAAAAGCAAGAACCAAAAGACTTAGCCAAAACTGCGAGGCTTAGGCCGGACAGTCCGGACGGGTACGGCGGACAGTCCGCGAGTACGGCGGACAGTCCGTGAACCCCCGGCAGACAGTCCAAAAAAAGGACCCCGAGCTAACAGTGCTGCACCAAGGAAATTCGGACTGTCCGGGCAAGCACCACGGACAGTCCGGGACTTCGCGGACAGTCCGGCCACCCTAGGCAGACAGTCCGGCAAAACTTGCTGAACACCCCAGAAAACGTCGAGCTACCCCAAACAAAATGCAAGCACCGCGGACAGTCCGCACAGCCCACGCGGACAGCCCGGCAAACACCCTACAACAAAATCCTTGCGACACAATGGATCAAAACACGAATACGCACGGAGACGGATGAACACATGACGAATAGAGGCCACGCGGACAGTCCGCACGTGGCTCACAGACAGTCCGCCTAGCGTGGACAGAGCTGAAAAAGCTTGACCCTGCGAGGTCAACTCTCCAAATCTATCACCGGATCTCCCAAATGGCTAAAGCTCTTGAGACAAGATTTGGGGGAGATGATAAGCAACACAAGAGGAAGCTATGCCCCAAAAATCTCGACCTCTAAGCCCCTAAATCACCAGGAATCGCGGATCACACGAACTGCCACCAAGAATTCGAACTCCGGCCAAAAACTCACGAATCGAAAGCTTTCCCCGGCGTTTGAGGGGTCAAGATCACACAAAAAGATGCGCAAGGCATCCACCCATGATCCCCTCAAAGAAATCCGAAAGAAAATGCCCTCAAATCCATGAATCGAGCGAAGAACGAAACTCCCCAAAAATAGTCCTGAAAATGACACGAAAAACACAAAGGACTAGGAGATCACCGGAACGCCGGATGCTTCCATACATCCAGAAGTTAGAGTCTATACAAGAATCTAGCCTAAGGAATACAGAGGGAAAAGAAGCAGTTTAGAGCAATCTACCGGGGGAGGAAAACCTAGAGTCCAAGAGAGAGAGATACCATCCACCTCTCCACTATTTATACGAAGTCCATCAGAGGGATGTAAATGACCACGCTACCCCTACTGCTTGACATGAAGATACAACCCCTCAGGCTCATTCTGGTAAAGTCTTCATCCGATGGACACGCTTCCACCGCGGCTTCGCTTCACATCGACGCAAACCCCGCGATCACACCACGTGCCCTCCGCCTCGAAGCTTCCCAAAGCTCCCGGATCACCGTCTCCGTCGCCTCGGGCCTCCGAGCTTGGTTTTGAGGCCCAAACCAAGAAACCGTCCACCGATGGTTTTGTGGGCAAACCAACAAACCCCGCGTGCAAGCTTCGGGCTCCATCCGCTACCTTGCACCGGCCCATGTTCACGACTTCAGCCCGCCAGTCTTGCACCGCACGGCTTGCACTTGACCCCATTGGCCACCGGGTCCATCGAACCAAGCCTAGTTGCCTCTCCGTCACCCGGAGGCCACCACGGCTAAGGCCTTTCGCGCTAGTTCTTCACCTGCACCGACACGAGTCAAGCCGCAACCTATACCTGCACATTTAGCCAAGCATCTGTCCACACAATATTGTCAATCACTCATCACTAAGGAGCGACCCTCCACTAGTCCTCGGACACCCCTGGTCCTCAATCTTCCTCTTGATGAGTGCATTGACAACACCCATAGAAATCACATAGAGAAAAAGAAAAGAAAACAACCACAAACACCAACCTCCAACAAGTGATCCAAAGCCAAAGAACAAGCAAAAACAAGATCACTCGCCAGACCAAGTCTCGGCCCCCTTAGACAAGGGCAACGGCTCAACACAACTGAGACAAACCAAAGCTCACAAAGAGCACATCACAAAGCACAAAACTCAGGCAAAACCAAAAGGAGCTCCCCCTGCACATATGCAAAACCCCCCTGAGCAAATGCAACCTCTTCTTCTCAAATTTTCTCCTCACATGCAACATCTCACAAAAGCATACCAATTTTCATACCAATTTTCCACAAAATTTTCCCAAAGCATACATATTCTCCCCCTTGTTGACAATGCATGAATCAAGATACCATTAAGATCTCCCCCTTGATTTCATGAAAAATGCAGGTCAAAGCATATATACAATCTACCAAGCTTCTCAAATATACAAAGAGCACAACAAAATGCTACAAATGAGACATAGAGCAAGCAAAGTAGACATGGTGTAGTTAGCACATTGTCATCAAGAAGGTAGAGACATATAAGTATGTGACAAGGCCAAAAGCATTTTTAAGCAATTTTCACAAAGAAACATTCATTTCATGAGCAAGACCCTATCCACGGCAATTTGAACATAGTTACACTAGATCATCCAAAGTTTATGCAGGATCACAAATTCTCATCACAAGATCATTATAAATGCCCACAAGCTACTCAAGTCATGTTAAAGCCACCGAGCCATGTGTCTACTTCTTAAAATGAGACTTCTCATGGTAGACAACATGCAACGGTTTAGCACCCAAGATATGAAAATCAAAACAAGAAGACATGACTTAGAGCTCATTTTCCAAGCATAAAGCAATTCATACACCAATTTCATTTTCAAGTTTAAACATGGTACATGAAATGCCTTTGCGGCAAAAAGAAGCTTATGCTCCTCCCAAAGTGAACAAATGGGCTAAACATTTACAATGACAATTGGGTCTTTGACCCCAAGCAAAGAGAACATGATACTCAAGCACAAACTAAACATGATATAGCCATTTGAGCACAAATTGAGCATAGACAGGTATCTACTCATGAGAGACACAATTTTAGCATTTTTATAAAATGAAAGCTATCTCAACATAAGTATATGGCAAAACCATCAAGAGCATAGCATTCACATCACCATTTACCAAACATGCACATATCTCACATATAGCACATCAGTGATCCATGTATATAAGAGAAGCTTTTCCTAGCACAAGTGATGCAAAGATGGCTATCCTACCAGGTTTTGTACAGAAAGTAAAATGCATGAATGAAATGCAACAAAATAAAACATATGACACATATATACATGAGAAGCTCCAAGACTCAGCTAGAAAGGAAAGCACACCCCAAGTTCACCCCACAAGCAAGTGAAAGTGACTTGGTCAAGCGGTTTGGTGAAAATGTCGGCTAGCTGGTCTTGGGTAGGGACATAGGACAAAGATATGTTTCCCTTCTCAACATTGTCCCTCAGAAAGTGGTACCTCACTTAGATGTGTTTCGTTTTGGTGTGGAGGACAGGATTTTTGGCTACACTTATGGCACTGGTGCTGTCACAGAAAAGTGGAACCTGGGAGCACTCCTCACCAAAATCACTCATGGTGTAGGTCATCCAAAGCAGCTGGGAACAACAACTAGCAGCAGCTACATACTCGGCCTCTGTAGTGGACCGGGCTACACTGGATTGCTTGCAAGATGACCAAGAGACCAAAGAAGAACCAAGGAACTGACAACACTCAAAGGTAGACTTGCGGTCCAATCGACACCCAGCAAAATCAGCATCGGAGTACCCGTGAAGTCTGAGTGTCGAGGAGGCAGAATACCAAAGACTAAACTCAGGAGTGTAGTTCAAGTACCTAAAAATCCGCTTGACGGCCTGCCGATGAGAAGTCCTCGGTGAAGCCTGAAAACGAGCGCATAGACACACACTGAACTGTATGTCCGGCCTCGTCGCTGTCAAGTAGAGGAGGAAGCTGATCATGCTCCGGTACTCCTTCTGGTCCACAAGTTCGCCGTCCTCATCCGCATCCAAAGCCGTAGTAGTACTCATAGGTGTAGTCAGCGACTTGGAGTCGTTCATGCCAAACTTCTTCACCATGTCCCTGGTGTACTTCGCCTGATGTACAAATGTCCCGTCCTTGCACTGCTTGATCTAGAGGCCTAAGAAAAACTACAGCTCGCCCATCATGGACATCTCAAATTCTCTGCTCATGTCATCTGCAAATCTGGCAACAAGATCATGAGAAGAGCCACCAAAGATTATGTCATCCACGTATATTTGAACAATCAAAAGGTCATTTCCATGCTTACGGAGAAATAGGGTCTTATCAATTGTGCCCATCACAAACCCCTTACTCAGCAAAAACCCTCTCAACCTGCCATACCAAGCTCTAGGTGCCTGTTTCAACCCATAGAGCGCTCTCTGAAGTTTGTATACATGATGTGGGTATTTTTCACTCTCAAACCCCGGAGGTTGCCTCACATACACTTCTTCCTCAATCACCCCATTCAAGAAAGCACTCTTGACATCCATTTGGTACAACTTGAACCCTTTAGCCACGGCAAAGGCTAGAAGGATCCTAATTGCCTCCAAACGGGCCAAAGGAGCAAATGTCTCCTCATAATCTATGCCCTCCTCTAGTTGAACCCCTGAGCCACCAATCTCGACTTATTTCTCACAACCATCCCATTTTCACCCTCTTTGTTCTTCCACACCCACTTGGTACCTATGGGACGGCAATTTGGTGGGGGATCGACTAACATCCAGACTTGCTTTCTCTCAAAATTCTCCAACTCCGCATGCATGGAATTCACCCAATTCTCGTCAGACCAAGCGTGTCGAATAGCTTTGGGCTCGAAAGAAGCAACAAAAGCAGAGTGAGTGAAATGAGAAGTATTCCTTGACCTCGACCGTGTAGTCCGTTCATGAAGGTCACCAATGGTCGTCGTTGGTGGATGATCAACTTATACACGGTGGGGAGCCTCTCGCCTGGACACAATCTCCCCCTCAGCAGCAGCCTCCACTCGAACAGCCTCAGTCGTAGTGGGTGTAGGGGATGGTCCATCCTCGATCATCGTCGTAGTAGTGGAAGTAGCATGTACACGATCAGCCACAGGAGCATCACCAGCATCATCGTCTTCATCTCCATCTCCATCCTTCTCATCTTTAAAGATCCTCGCTCCAATCTCCTCATCACCTGCACACTCAAAAGCAGAAGAGCTACATGGCTGTGTCTCGTCGAAGGTAACCTCACAAGTCTCCATGATTCGGTTAGTGTCAAGGTTGAGCACACGATATGCTCTAGAATGAATCGCATAAGCAAGGAAAATGACATCTGAACATCTAGACTCGAACTTATCCAACTTGCCCTTCTTTAGAATGAAACACTTGCAACCAAAAGCTCTAAAGTGACTCACCTTGGGTTGTCGGCCATGCATCAGCTCATAAGAGGTCTTCTTCTTAAAGGCACGAAGGAACATGCGATTTGAGACATAGCAAGCGGTATTGACCGCCTCGGCCCAGAAACGCCTAGGAGTCCTATGCTCATCGAGCATCGTCCTGGTCATCTCACAAAGGGTCCGATTCTTCCTCTCCACTACGCCATTCTGGCAAGCGACGTATGGAGAAGAATATTGATGATCGAGACCAAGATCACTGCAAAAGGCATCAAAATTAGAGTTCTTAAACTCTGTGCCATTGTCACTGCGTATAGTCGAATGACATCACCATGTCTCTCATTCTTCAACCTCAAGATCAAGTCCCGAACAAAGCCAAATGTCTTGCTCTTTTCCTCCAAAAAGAAAACCCAGGAGTACGTCGAAAAATCATCAACAACCACAAGAACATACCACTTCCCACCAGCAGAGCGAACACGAGCTAGCCCAACCAAATCCATGTGCAACAGCTCAAAAGGTCACTCGGTCATGACCACAGTCAGAGGACGTGAGAAGCAGCAACCATCTTTCCATGCCGACAAGAAGCACAAACCAAATCCTTCTCGCCTTTCAACTTAGGCAATCCTCTGACAAGATCAAGACCACTCAAGCGGGAAAGTAACTTAAAGCTCAAGTGTCCCAACCTCATATGCCATTTCCAAAGCTCAGCCGAATCGCCAGCAACAAAGCATCGAGGAGGACCAATAGACTGGGAAAAATCAGCAAGGAAGATTTGACCCTCGGGGATGATCGTACAGACAAGATCGCTTCGAGAATCAAGCACACAAGAAGCGCCCGACTTAAAACGAACCTCAAAACCTTCATCGAGTAATTGAGATACTGACAGCAGGTTAAAACCAAGTGACTTGACTAGGGCCACACTTCTTAAGGTCACCTTGCTACTCACTTTCACCATACCTTCAGCAAGCTCTCGTCCTCTCCTATTGTCCCCGAAAATGATGTACTCCCTCGTACTCACTGGGGTGAGGCTGGAGAACCACCCACGATCTCCGGTCATGTGTCATGAGCAACCGGAGTCGATCAACCAAAAGTCCTCCATGCCTCCCACCTGCAATCAAAAACGTGAACGAGAATGAGCAAGTGACTCAACACTGGGGTTAGTACCAAAAGAGTCAAACCAGTGTCGAGCCATTTTCTCAAAAGAAGGGTTAGCAAAATCCATCCTTCCAAAACCTCTAGGCGGAGCCCTCTCATGCCTACCACCAAAGGACCTGTCACATCTCACTGGAGGAGTACGCGCACCACGAGGGGGAAAACATGGCCCGTAGTCCATCTGAGACCTAAAACTCCTATCGTGCCTCCCAAACTCCTAACGGTCACGAGAAGGAGCACGTCGAGCCAACTCACCACGCCCAAACCCAACACGCCTATCTCTCTGAGGGAACACACGTCCACCTCCACGAGTGGGAACTGTACGCACATACACCTCACCCCTAGGTAGAGGCCCTCCACGAGGCTCAGGCACACCACGAGAAAGGTGGTACTTGTCCTTGTTTGCCATCTCCCTAGCAAACCTCTCATCTCTCTTCCTCTTGAAACAGAACTCATCCTTATGCCCATCCCTCTCACAATACTCACAATGGAAGCAGATCGGCTGTGGCTTAGGTGGTGGCTTTTCTGTGGGCTTCTCAACCGCTTTCTCTCCTGACTTCCCCTCAAAGACATTACCCAGGTTGCTCACAAACTTGATGGGTTTCTGGTAATTTTCTGTTTTCTGGGGGAACACTAGTGGGTCTGGAGTTGTATCAAGCTTGTTCCTGTTGACATTTCGTAACGCAATCACCTTAGAACAGGTTTGGAACCCATCCTGGTAACAGTGCCAGAAATGCTGGTTGGTAAATCTTAACATTACAGAGATCCGAAACCGCACGGAAGTACCATTGTAGCATTTCCCCAAAGAAGTATTCCAAAGGGTATCGAATCCAAGGAAGGCATTGGCGGAATGACAAGATCAACTCTATTGCAATGAGTATAAATCATAGATGGAAATAAATCAGACACTCAAGTGCAGGGGTAAAATATATGATAATGGGGGTAGTGTGATCACACACACACTCACTCTCTCTCTAAGGAGTCCTAGGCATAGGAGGCGACACACGAGTTAGTTCCAGGTTCTTATGTACTATACACATAAAGCTGGTAGGAACGAGTTAGATACACTAGCGTTGAAGAACATTGACTTAAGCACCCAGGTACCACGGGGAGATAACCTCCCGCGTTGCTTCTGCACAACTCCGGTTGTTATATTTTAGACTCCTACAGCTTATCCGAACGTGGGGGATTTCAGAGGACCAACGGCTGTCAATACCGCGGCCTACCCCAAGACAAACCTTGGGATAAAGTCATAAGTAAGGTAGGTACGCAACCCAAGCACCATGCTTACGTTGTTAGCCGGACTTGACCGGCCTGGGCTATTGTGACCCAGGTCAAGCCACCAGATAAACCAGCCAATTACACCGAGTACCGTAGCTTAAGCACAGACTTCATACAATGTAGTCATGTCATCTAATTAGATCAAACCAGGTTAGGAACACAAACGGATTCGTGTTTTCCTATGTTTGTTCAACTAGATCAAAGGGTCCTTAGGTCGGTTCCCGGTGTCCACCCTATTTTGGCGCGATTTGCTTGCCTTTGTGGGCCCATGGATCCATGTGAAGTCCACGTGTCACACTCTGATTCGTCGGGGATTGCTTCACTTGGATTGCTTGCATGGCATGCATGCATGGCTCCCTAGTTGGTAGGTTTACATGCATGGCATCCTTGTTGGTAGCCCACTAGGATGAGGTGATGTGGCATGGACCCTAGAAGGTGAGTTTGGCACTCTTTTCCTGCTTATTTTCCTGCAATCAAATAATCTCCAAGGACAAGTGGAACTACATTATTCTTAACTAAATACGTGTAAGAAATGCCTTATGCTCCTTTATTCATGAGTATATTGACAGCTAAAGTAGGTACTTAACAGCCGTCAACAACTCCCCCAAGCTAGCCTCTTGCTCGTCCCGAGCAAGAGATTAAGGACTTAGGTTGGTTGATCAGGAGTTGCTACGATGTTGTATTCCTAATGTATAACAAGATACAGCTAGGTACTCTATCAAGAGTTGAAGAAGTTGGCATTGATCTTACCTTTCACTTGATTGATATGGGGCGTGTAGCTTCACCTGCCTTGGGCGGTTGAAAAATAGAATGGTTGTATAAAGATTACTAATCACATGTACCTTGATCAGTTATCAATCCGAAGGTTTTGCAGGTTTTTCAAAAAGAAATCAAAGTTCCTCAAATGATACTCTCGGATCGCTCAATGTGTATGATTCCTCACCAAGGCTTTGGTTTGCCTTCTTTCACTACCTACTCCTAATAAGCTGATATGTGGAGCTGTAGGTAGGAAAAACATGTGGTATACCTGTTTCTCATGTATTGTGGAGTCGAAAACCAGATCCTTCGGAGAACAAGTCATACACCCTGATCAAGATGTGCAAAAGTGTGTGTATGGTGGATGGATAATGAACTCCTCTTTGCATGATTTTTACTCTCCTCCTTTTCAAAATTTTTGAGACTTGAGCTGTGTCTCTTTATTCTCTCTTTTTTTTATGCATGCCCTTGAGCATGTTTCTTTTCTCTCTTTTTTTTAACATAGCCCATAGTCCTTGCTGAATATTTTTGGAGGGAGAGTAATCATGGAACATGCGCGGAGCTTTATTTTGTGGAATAGATGGGAAATGGATGAAATGATGGTTGCTAAATTCTAGTGTAGAAGTTTAGCATATGGTGGTGTGTACGTGATCTTGATCATAGGAGTATGACAAGTTACTCGCCGAGGGTCACAACAATTCGACAAAACTAAATGAAGAAATCAAGTAGCATATGTGGAGGTTTAACAGGAGCTAAAATCTACATATGGCCTTGGATAGGAATTTCTTTAACATTTTTCAAAAGAAAACTTCGGATATCAAACATCACTTAGTACTAGCTCATAGCAACTCTATTATACCATATCATACCTCACAACAAATTAGGCAAAGATCATGCTTTTTGCTACCCACAAATTTCAAGCTCAGGTTCGATCATACTAGCCAACAAACTCAAAACTTGGATAGGATACTAAGTTGTAAACAAGGCATACAAGAGGAATAAATAGAGCAATTATTCATCATTTCAACCATGGAGAATAAGAACACTCTTACCTTGCATATGAAAACAAACTAATTTAAGAAACCAAATAGATATTTTTGGTCTTTTAAACTTTTTCAGATTTTTATGTGTTTTTAGCATATGGTGTTTTGAAAACAATAAAAGATACAAGTTACCTCAGAAAGGGGGTCCTCCCCCAAGCTAGCTTCAGGCTCCCTGCTGTGGAGGGTGGTATCCCAACCACGCGTAGTAAGCCCTCTGCTCCTCTATCTGTCGCAGCTGTCTCTGCTCCATGGTGTGAATCCTCTCACCCGTCATACGCTGCCAGTCCCAAGTGGACTCAGCCTGCTGGTGCATCGTCTCCTCCATGGTACTGACACGGATGTTGAGCTCGCTCATCTGCTGAGTGAGGGTGGCCCCACGAGATGACGAGTGCAACCCGGACGATGAGGACGACTCCCCGTAGGTAGCACCGGTGGTCCGAACCCACTCGCCACTCCCTGCACTAGCCCAGGTCGAGCTACTCGCACCCGGTTGACTCATGGGTTGGTCCCAACCGGGGGCATATCCGGTTGTAACTCCAGACATGTACCCAGCTGAGGCCCATGCGCCAGACAGCGGTGGTGTAGGCTGAGGCTGTGGCTGAGGTGACGGCTGCGGTGATGGCTGTGGCGGCGGATGTTGTGGCGGTTGCTGTGCTATCGCTGCCCTCCTCAATGCACTCCTAGTGACCCTGTCTCCAGAAACACTAAAACGACGAGGTTCCTCAAGAGGAACGGTCAGTGGCCCTTGGCCGTACAAACGGAAATCCGGGTTAGGTAACCGAATCTGGTTTGCATAGCCAGGGTAAAAGAAAACCAAGGAATCATCCGGGTCCTTTTTAAGAGTATGTCCTTGAATCAGATACGCCTCATCTATCATGGCCCGGGGAGAATCAATGTAGGGAACGTTAGCCCCTAATGAAATCCCAAGACCCGAAATGATACGTGTGATCAGGGACGTACACTCAATAGAACCCATCATCCTAAAATTTGTCAACCACTACCGAATCATAGCTTGCACTAGGGCGATTTTGATTCGTCTGACTGCGGTGTATAATATCCTCATCTCGTCTGTGCGCACGGGTCGAACGTCATCCCTCGGAAAGAGAGTGATGGCGAGCCACTTGTGCCACATTTGGAGAGTAGGATGCAAGATATCGTTGCACCTAGGTGCTAACTTGCCACGGACAGGCCGACCAGAAATCTGTTCCCAAAAACTATCTCGAACAAAATCGCTGCAAGCTTGATCGAGAAAAATAGCACAACGACGATGAAACCGAGAGCACAACTAAGATCATGCCATGAGACTCGATACGACATTCCATGGAAACGAAATGTAATACCGGCCTCATCCTCCCGAAGAGTACAGAGGAACTGAATGGTGAGAGGCCTAGAACCGATCTCCCACATCGGAACAAAGTTCTCCCAACCAAGAGCATGCCAAATGGAATCGAACTCGGAGTCCATACCTGTTTTCTCGAGAAGGGCCGAGTCGAACTCCTTGGTGTTGGCGAAGACTCGATCCTTGATGAGAGCATAGGCCTGTCTCTCCCGGTCGTCGCTTAAGTCGATGAAGGCAACATCGATGTTGATCACCCCTTCGGCTCGTGGCGTGGGTAGCTCCTCCTCTTCCTCTTCTTCACGGTTGGTTGACATTGGACTTGGTGTAGCTCCGGAATGGTGAGACGAGCCCTCTCTGTCTCTAGAACGGTGTGAGTGAGTCACCTTCCGGTACGCATCGGCAATCCAACTCATCTTGCACAACAATGGGACAACACGAGCAACTCGGTGATGGGTTAGTGAAATCGAAATGAAATCCTTACCGAGCTTGCACCACCAATATTCTATATTCAGCGACAAATTGGAGAGAGTGCTTGACACTTCCAATTGAGCAAGAAATCCAAGAAAACCAAAGAGCAAGAGCAAAGAGGGAGAGATGGTGATGGAAATGAATGAATGGGTGAAGAAACCCCTCAAACCCCCTTCTATTTATAGGCAACCGAGCCAGGCACCAGGGTAGAGGACAAGGGCAATGGCTAGGAGCCGTTGGAAGAGGCGGGGCCCACATGACCGTTGGCTAGGGTCGGCCGACACCTGGGGTCGGTCGACCCCCTGCCGGGCCCGCATGCTTCTAGCTTTTTGCAACGGCTCTCTAACGGCCACCTGATGTGTTGCCCAGATGTCTAGGTCCAGATTCGCCCAAAATGTTGCTCGAATAATTTTTCTTTGATTTTCCACTCAAGAAATTATTTTTGGAATTTTATTTGAAAAGGGAAATTGGCTAGAAAAATCTAGCATGCAGATGCAAGGTTGGAAAATTCAAATATGCATTTGGAAAAATCAAATAAAATTTTTGAAAGGGAAATATGAGATAAATACCAATTTTACCTTTTGGCAAAAAGGACTCATCTTTTTAAGTCTGAGAGCGAGACTTTTCTCGGTGATTAATTCCACTCGTCACCCCATTCCCGAGAAATTGATGGAGATGACTTCTATATTTCCTGCCACACCCTTCTTGTTTTCTTAGACTTTGTTGGAGTGGTGGGAAGACGCGGGGGCTGTGGCTCCGTCCATGCCCCTAATTGCTCATTTTTGCCCTGCATTGTATAGCATTTCTCTTTTGTTGCTTGAAATCGGAACATCAAGTTCCTCTTCCCAATGTGGAATAGGATCGTTCCAGCTCCCACATTGATCCTTGCGTTAGCGTCACTCAAGAATGGTCTCCCAAGAATGAGAGGCATTCCCTCGTCGTCTTGCATATCGAGGACCACGAAATCCGCAAAGATGCATGAACCTTGGACGAATACCAATAAATTCTCTACTATCCCCTCTGGATGTCGGATCGATGCATCAGCAAGTTGGACGGCTGTCGCAGTTGGAGTTAGAGCTGGATACCCCAATTGTTCAAACATGGCCTTGGACATATGGTTAACACTTGCACCAAGGTCACAGAGAGCATGCTTGATCTTTTGGTAATATATCTTGCAGGTGATAGCCGGATAACCAGGATCTTTCTTGTGTGTGATTGTTGAAGATTCCCATGGGTCAAGTACCTGCTGTATAGGCTTCATTGCATAGTCAGTGGTTTGTGCCCACCCAGAATGCTTACCCCATCTGGTGGACACTACACAAACATTTTCACAGGAGGACACAGGTTGCCCCGGAATTTCCTGTCTTCAACAGGGGGAACCGAAGCAGCTAATTGAGCTAACTGGGTTTCTATCATCTCATTAAAGCTCAATTGGTCTTTAAGAGCAGAAGAAAGGCTATCGATTTTGACATTAAGGCTCTCAAAAGCCTTATCATAGGCAGCTATTTTCTTATTAAAACCTTCATTAATCTTAGCTTGCCCAAAGACTAGATCTTTCAAAGAAGGTTGGTTTGGGTTGAAAGAATTACCTTGATTACCTCCTTGATAATAAGGGCGTGATTGATTCCATGTTTGACCTCCTTGTGGACGATAACTGTTGTTGTTGCCGTTCATGTACATCACATCCTCCTGAGTAGTAGGGCAGTAATTCCTTGAATGCTCAGTATTACCACAGACTTCGCAAGTCATGCGAGCATCCATAGCTTGAGTAGTGGTGGCCATGGCAGCCTTCTCATTGGCTAGATCATCCATTCTCTTTATCATTAGGTCCATCTTGGCGTGCAACATATCCACTTCCTTGACGGTATGTGTACCGCTTTGATGTGGCTGGAGTCGATCATCACTCCACCCTTGATTGGTAACCATATACTCAATCAATGTAGTGGCTTCAGTGATAGTGAGAGAGAAGAAAAGCCCTCCAGCTGCAGCATCAATATGGCCTCGGGCTGTCGGAGTCAGCCCATTATAGAAACTCTGAAGAATAAGCCAGTTGTCCATCCCATGATGAGGACAAGCTAGGATGTACTCCTGGAGTCTCTCCCAAGCTTCTGGGATAGTCTCATTTGCTGCCTGCTGGAAACTTGAAATTCGCCCCCGAAGGACATTGGTTTTGCCCAACGGAAAGAACTTCGTGAAGAATGCTGTGGAGCACTTTGCCCAAGTGTTAATCTTGTTGCCCACCGACCAGGCTCACGGCCGTCCCTGACAAGTAGGTCCGGCCTACCAGAAGACCCGCCGACCTGTCGGTGGGCCCAATCGACCTAGTTGGCAGCCCACACGACCTCCTGAAGACCTTCCAGAAGATTCCCCTGACGACCTAATTCAACACGACCTCAAGACTTGGCGTACAAGACAAGACATCAGTGGATTTCGACCAAAGCAGATCGACGGATAATGGCAAGTGTTGTAATCTGGACTTAGGTCTCCTAGTCGTAACCGACCAGGAGTCTGGGAACCGACCTCATCCACTGGCCAATATAAGGCGGACAAGGTGACCCTTGTATCCATACGTAATCCTCAAGCAATCTACACCAACAACTGGACGTAGGGTTTTACTCTCCGGAGGCCCGAACCAGTATAAACTCGCCGTGTTCTCTGTGTTCCGTGTGCTCTTGCACAACCTTTGAGTTCTTAGCCTTAGATTCCACCTCGCCGAACAACTAAACCACAGGGATTAACACCCCCGTGGGCTGTCTAGATCTCACCATGTGACAGTTGGTGCGCCAGGTAGGGGTAGAATCAATGTTCTTCGTGCAACTCGATGGCTTCGACCAACGGTGTCATCTTCCCGGAGAGCATGGATGACATCCTCGCCAGTCCCGTCAACCAACAGATCTGGACAGATCTGTTGACGGAATCCCACCCACCTACTCCTAGCGACCTGATCGCGGGGATCGATCGTGTTGAAGGCATGCTCTCCGATACGATCAGAATCTGTGAACGCGTCAAACACCATCGCAGGACCTCATCATCATCCAGCATGCCTCTTGGCTTGCGGAACGCAACTCACATAGCATCCCGCTACATGAAACGCAAGATCCAGATCGAATCTGGACCCAAGACACCAGATCGTGGAAACCGCAGGAGTCACCACGACGAACACTTCCCTATCCACGAGAATCCCAAACACACAGCTCGCCAGTGCCGTGTCCTCAAGAAGCTTCGATGACCTCTTACTGCGGCCCATTGCCGCCAGATGAACCGGGAGCCGTCTCCAGACTGCCTCGTGTTCCAGATCACCCGCACAACTATCTCCCCGAACTATCCGGGAGAAGAGCTCGAGACCCTAGATCGCGAGGTCTTGGTCATCTCTGCGGAGGTACGACCTCAAGATGGAGAAACAGATGAACAATGCGTGGAGCGCGAGAACGCCAACGCCGACAGAGCTGCTCGTAGGCAACAAGAACTCGCTACAGCTGCTCCAGCCGCAGGTCAACACGCAGCCAATGCTGGGCAAGGCAATGACAACATCAGGGCGCAAGCACCTGCAGCACCAGCAAACCATCGGCAGCATGAACCTCGTGCAAACTGCCTGCGTGCCAGAGACCTCCTGAGGGACTTTGAGCAGGATGGCCTCGATGTCTACAACTCTCCTCAAACCAACTTGGGAGCCGCTCTTGCTGCACTAAACCACCTTGAGGATACTCCCACGATATGGCGTCTCCAAGCTAATGTCCGCGTCACCGCCGCTCAGATTGAAGAAAGAGGCCCTGGATACAGTAGATCGGCAGCAAGTTCCTACTCCAGGAGTAGATCGGAACGTCCTCGCCAATGACGTCGTAGCAACAGTCCCCTTGAGCCAGTAGCTGAAGAGGGACGAGGTGAAAAAGAAGTGATGCAACCGGCCAATCCCGCCGCCAACGCTGGAGCTAACCCTGCTACCAACCCTGCTGCCAATGCTGCAGCCAACCTTCCAGTCAATGCCGCTACCAATGCTGCAGGCAACGTCACCAACAATGCAGCTAATGCTGCCAACGCCCAAGCAAACACCGCTGCAAACCCAAGGCAAAATGCCGGAGCACAACCTCCACCGGTGCAAGCTAACCACGTTGAAGGAAGTCAGCGTCGACGTATAAGAGACGAAGAGGAAATAGCACGACGTGCTAACTACGACCGTGATCATGGGGTCCCCGACGCCCTTGATGCCAACAACCTCGTCCAAGCAACAGAGCTGCGGAACATGCATGACCAAGAACTTCTACGATGCGCCCAGTACGACCAAGACAACGGCCCTCCCGATGACCTCTACATCATCCCGACGGCCTACACCCTGTCAGCAAGCCCGGGTGCGGTCAACAACTTCCCTGCATTCTCACGACATCTCCGGACGATCAGATACCCCAAAGACTTCAAGCCAGCTATCGAGAAATACGACGGTCGCTCCGACCCAAGTATATGGCTCAAAATGTACAGGATCACAGCACGCGCTTCTGGAGGCAACGAAGACCACATGGCGGGATACTTCCCCCTTGTGATGGGCAAGGCGCCACTCCTGTGGCTCGACAATCTCCCAGCAGAGTGCATCACCTCTTGGGCAACATTGTCTCGGCTCTTCACGACCAACTACTAGGCGACCTACAACCGACCTGGTAACACTCATCACCTCGCCAGAGTACGGATGAGACGCGATGAAACTCTTCGGGAGTACACCAACCGCTACTTCGAGAACCGCAACACCCTCGTGGGTGTCAAAGACGAGGACGTCATCACCTACTACAAGAAGGGAGTCACCAACATCAAGCTCTTCGAGAAGATCCATGAAGCTGACGCTCACACCATCGCCGACCTCATGGCTTACGTCGACAAGCTAGTCGACACTCAAGACGCGGTGATGCACGACTTCAATGGAGAGGATCACGATGATGGAGGAAACAGGTTGTGCAAGCGATCTGGCGAAGCTTACATGGCAGATCCACCAAGACCTTCCACCTTCCTCGAGGGTGACTTCAACATGGTCATGGACGACCAATGTCAGTTCCATCGCGACGCCAAACATACCATGAGGGAGTGCTAGCAGCTGAAGCGTGCCCTTGGGGTACCCTCCGAATCCAAGAAGGCCAAGAGCGACAACAATGACCACCAGAACGGTGACCGGTGTTTCGACAACCGTAACCGTCGACATGATCGATGTGATTACCATGACCGCAGACCCTACCGTCGCAACGACGACAGGGATCGACGTGATTATCGCCACGACTACCGCCGCGATGACAGACGCGACGACTACCGTCGCAACAATCGTCATGACGACAACCGCAACGACAGGCGTGACGACCGAAGGGGTGATCGCCGTGATGACCAGCGCAATGACCGCCGAGATGATCGGCATGATGATCGACGTCGCCAGGACGACCACAACCGCAACGACAACAACCACAAGGAGCGCTCTCCACCACCACCACCTAAAGGGGGCAACCCTAATGGTGCGTTTCAATCAGCCAACCGAGAGATCAACTTCATCGTCGGTGGTCGCCAAGCGACCAAAAGCAACAGGCAGCTCCGATCGAATGCAAGGGAGATCGGGCACGTCAACACTGAAACTCCACAACCTCTACGTTGGTCGGAGTTCCCAATCACTTTCTCCAGGAAAGATCATTGGGTCCACATACCTGACCCCGGGACCTACCCGCTGGTCGTTAACCCCATAGTCGACGGGGCGTTCCTGCCTAAGACCCTCATTGATGGGGGCAGCAGCCTGAACATCATCTTCACAGAGACGCTCAGAAAGATGGACTTCGACTTCAACAAGATGACCGCTTGCGACGAACCCTTTTATGGGGTTGTACCCGGCAAGGCTGCATACCCCATAGGTCGTGTATGCTTGCCGGTTACCTTCGGCACAAAGGAGAACTTCCGCACGGAGTACTTAACGTTTGAGGTCGCGGACTTCCGCTCCTCCTACCATGCCATCCTCGGCCGACCTATGCTGGCCAAATTCATGGCCATACCTCATCACACCTACCTCATCATGAAGATGCCGGCGCCAAACGGAATCCTTTCCGTCCTCGGGGACATCATGGTCTCCTACAACTGCGAGAGCGCCACCGTCGAGCTCTCCAAAGACTTCACGGTCAAAGCTGCAGCAACGGTCATGGTCGCCCAGGCAGCCAAGATCGACCAAACCACTCTGGAGGTGCCAGAGCAGAAGCGCACAAGCACAGCTTTGGACCCAAGTCCAGCTGTAAAGAAGGTTTGCCTCGGCCTGCCCGACGCATCCAAGGAAGTCATCATCGGGGCCAACCTCGACCCCAAATAGGAACTCGCGCTCACCAGTTTCCTCAGGGACAACGCTGACATCTTCACATGGAGCCCTTCCGACATGCCCGGTGTCCCCAGGAGGCTGGCTGAGCACGCACTTGAAGTAAACAAGACTGCACGACCTATCAAGCAAAAGCTCCGGCGATTTGCAAAAGATAGAAAGCAGGCCATAGAAGTAGAAGTCTGTAAGCTCTTAGCTGCAGGATTTATCAGAGAGTGTAAACACCCAGTTTGGCTCGCAAACCCGGTCTTTGTACCAAAGAAAACTGGTGGATTAAGGATGTGTATCGATTACACCGATCTCAACAAGCATTGCCCGAAAGATCCCTTTCCTCTTCCTCGCATTGACCAGGTTGTGGACTCCACGGCTGGTAGCGTTCTACTCTGCTTCCTCGACTGCTACTCGGGATATCACCAGATAGCACTGCACCCTGACGACGAAGACAAAACAGCGTTCATAACACCCCATGGCATCTATTGCTACAAGGTCATGACTTTTGGCCTAAAAAATGCTGGAGCAACATATCAGAAGGCAATTCAGAAGTGTCTGAAGTCGCAGATCGGGAAGAACATCGAAGCCTATGTAGACGATGTGGTCGTCAAGACTACCGAGGAAGATCAGCTCATCGCCGACCTCACCGAAACCTTCGCCAATCTATGGTAGTTCCAATGGAAGCTCAACCCGACCAAGTGTGTCTTCGGTGTACCCTCTGGATTTCTGCTGGGCTTCATGGTCGGGCACCGAGGCATTGAAGCCAACCCTGCGAAGGTCGACGCTATACGCAACATGGCCAAGCCATCTAGCAAGAAAGACGCCATGAAGCTTACAGGGATGATGGCCGCTCTAGGTCGTTTCATCAGCAAGCTCATCGAGAAAGGCTTACCCTTTTTCAAGCTATTGAAGAAGGCAGACAAGTTCGTGTGGGATGACGAGGCACAAAAGGCGTTTGAAGCTCTCAAGGAATCCTTGACGACACCACCAGTTATGGCACCACCAGTTCCGGGAGAAACACTCCTCCTTTACATCTCTACCACCACTAATGTGGTCAGCACGGTTCTCGTCGCTAAACGAGAAGAAGAAGGGCCTATCCTGTTCAACGACCTGTGTATTATGTGAGCGAGGTCCTGGCCGACGCTAAGACACGTTACTCACAGCCTCAGAAGTTCCTCTACGCACTCCTGATTACGTCGAGAAAGCTTCGTCATTACTTCCAAGCCCACAAGATCACGGTCCCATCGTCGTTTCCGTTAGGAGAAATCATCCGCAACCGTGACGCCAATGGCCGCATCGTCAAGTGGTCGGTCGAGCTTGGAGAGTTTGACATCGAGTTTTGCCCTCGGCAAGCAATCAAGTCACAGATCCTCGCAGACTTTGTGTCTGAGTGGACAGAGATCCAGATGCCCCCTCCCAAGGAGCGAACCGAACACTGGATAATGTACTTCGACGGTGCCCTAAACCTCGAAGGAGCAGGCGCAGGCGTATTACTCATCTCTCCTCAGGGGGAATAGCTCAAGTACGTCCTGCAGATACACGACAAGGCCTCCAACAATGGAGCAGAGTATGAAGCCCTGATTCACAGACTCCGTATAGCAGTGTCCCTTGGCATCAAGCGACTACTAGCTTTTGGCGATTCCAAGGTCGTCATCGAGCAAGTCAACAAGGAGTGGGACTGCGTCAAAGAAACAATGGATGCCTACTGTGCTGAGATTTGCAAACTCGAAGGCCACTTCGAAGGGATTGAGTTTCAGCACGTACCACGAAATAACAACGTAGCCGCCGACGTACTCTCCAAACTATGCTCTCGACGAGCTCTAGTTCCGGCAGGCGTTTTTGTCCAAGACTTACGCAAGCCTTCAATCAAGCTACTGGACCCAGACAGTCCAGATTCACCTCAACACGAACAACCCTCAGCACCTCCCCGCGACGTGCTGATGACAGAAAAAGAAGATGATTGGCGCAAGCCTTTCATAGACTTCATACTCGACCAACTCATTCTAGAAGACAAAGCAGAACGTGAGCGTATCACACGACGAAGTGCCAACTACGTCGTGATTGGTACCGACCTCTACAGAAAAGCCGCCTCCACAGACGTCTTGATGAAGTGCATCTTGCGGTCAGAAGGTCTATAGCTCCTGGCTGAGATCCACAGCGGCGAATGTGGCTGCCACGCAGCATCCGCCAACCTGGTCGGTAAGGCGTACCGATCTGGATTCTACTGGCCCACAGCCATGACCGACACAAAAGACCTCATAAAGAGGTGCAATGGATGCCAATTCTTTGCCAAACAGCAGCACCTGCTAGCTCAGGCCCTGCGCACAATTCCTCCATCATGGCCCTTTGCCATGTGGGGCCTCGACTCAGTGGGACCATTT
Source organism: Cenchrus fungigraminus (assembly GCA_036936925.1). Classification (NCBI taxonomy): domain Eukaryota; kingdom Viridiplantae; phylum Streptophyta; class Magnoliopsida; order Poales; family Poaceae; genus Cenchrus; species Cenchrus fungigraminus. The sequence continues at coordinate 72,294,318 of CM072769.1, read as the reverse complement.
TGAACGGCCCCAGGCAGATACAGGTTTATACTAGTAGCTGTCGACAAATTTACCAAGTGGATCGAAGTCTGACCTGTTGCGAAAGTAACATCGGAAGAAGCAGCAAAATTCATGCAAGACATAACACACCGCTTCGGTGTGCCTAACAGGATCATCACCGACCTGGGCACAGCCTTTACTGGCTCTGCCTTTTGGGATTTCTGTCAGGATAACACCATCGACGACTACTACTCCTCGGTCGCCCACGCTTGGTGTAACGGCCAGGTCGAGCGTGCCAATGGCATGGTCCTTCAAGCTATCAAAGATCGTATCTTTGACGATGCCTCAAACTACGCCACCCGGTGGTTAGCCGAGCTACCACACGTGATTTGGGGTCTAAGGACCCAAGTCAGCTCCGCCACGGGCTTTTCGCCCTTCTTTTTGGTCTACGGATCAGAAGCCATATTACCCACCGACGTCGCCTTTGGAGCTCCATGCATCCAATTCTACGAGGAAGGAGAAGCCGAGCAAACACGTCAAGTTGACCTAGATAGCCTTGAAGAACAGAGGCTAGCTGCCGTCATGAGACAAGCTCATCACGACCAACAACTTCGTCGGTATCACGATCGCAACGTTAGGGAAACTTCCTTCAACGTTGGCGACCTCGTCCTCAGGCGCATTTAGAAGACCGACGGCATGCACAAGCTCTCTGCCCCCTGGGAAGGACCCTTCATCATCACTGAAGTCATCAGCCCATCCACGTATCGCCTCCAATGGGGTGACGGGTAAGGAGTGCCAAACCCTTGGAACGTGGAACATCTACTACGATTCTACCCGTAGAATAGTTTTTAATTACAGCTATGTATTTCTTTTTACCTTTTTTAGATTAAATAAATATTAGTTCAAGTAGTCATCTGCTGTGTGCCGAGCCCTACCTTCTCCTCTCTCATGTCATCAACACTCCCCCTCGACACGCTCGGGGGCTTGGCTAAAGCCAATACATGGGTCGTAAAACCTGAGGGTTATAATTTTCTCCTACTCCTCCCCCTCGACATGCTCGGGGGCTTGCCTCAAAGCCAACCCAAGGGTCATTCGACTTGAGGACATCATCCCTAATGGGTATAAGCCCTCTGTCGCTGCGAGCATGCTTGGTCGATAAGGTCGCCAGACCTGAGTCTTAGACTCCTCCTCGCGCGCCGACCTCACGTAAGCCTCCACGCTGAGCTGTGGAGGTCGGTAAGCCAGCCTCTCCATGAGTAGTGGTCAGCGAGGCAAGAAACAACACATCATCATCTACAAGACTACCAAGCTCGCGCAGGCACAAGGCAAGTACTTCACTTAGGCATAACAAAATATTCATCAAGAAGCATTGTTTACACGACAGAGAAGAGGAGGTACAGCTCTTAGTCCAAGACTACTGCCCGCCGTCATCACCTTCATAGTCCAAGGAGTCTGCCACTTCCATGGCGGCATCTTGAACTTCCAGCTCCAGGGCTGCGAGGTCTTTTTCAACATCAGCACCCCCTTGACCTTGGCCATGTCAACATCAGGGCAGTGTGACTTCACCCTCACTAGCGCATCAGTAGCTGCCGCCAAGCTCGTCGCCTTCAGCAACGTGAGGAGTCTGTCAGGGGTCTCTATAAGACGATCAACAACAGACTTGGCCTCCCCCCTTCAACTGGCACCACTATGCAGTCCATAGCGTAATTGGCGGCGCCCTTCAGGTCGTTCAGCTCCACCTCATATCCTGCAATGGTTACTTGGTCATTTTGCAATGACTTCAAAGCCACCTCAAGATTGACCTCAAGGTCTTGCCGAGCTCGTTTCTCATAAGCCAGCTTTTGAGATACGGCATACTCACTGTTAGCAGCTTCTTTCATCGCCCGCTTATGCTCTTGGCCCCCAGCCTCGACCTCATAAAGCGTCACCTCCAAGGACCGAACCTTTTCCTTGGTGTTCTTTAGATCATTGTTGAGGTCCCCCTCACGCTTGCGGAAGTCTGCAAAATATCCAACAAAATTGATACTCCACATAAAGACCTCAGCTATACAAGAGGATTAACAACATAAAGTCTCGACCTTACCTATGCTCACAGCATTGAACTGCGCATTGGCCGCCTGGGTCTTGTGCTTTTCCTCGACGAGCTCGTCCTCGAGCTTTTTCTTCTCTACGGCCGTCACCACGCGGACCTGTTTGAGCTCTTGCTCAAGTTCAGTAACCCGCCGCTGCGTCGCCTCAGCGTTATTCAGCAGGTCGATCCGGCTCTTCGCACGATCTGCTAGCGCCTGGTATAACACAACAGCTCGTCAGTAACAAATCAACAACACATCATCAGAAAAAACATCAGAGGCAAACTCACCGTCAATGCAACGTTGATGGTTATAATGCCAGTCCGCACGGCCTGCATATCTTCATTGTCGTCAAAAATGTCCTCCTGCCAAGGGGTATTATTCCAGTCAATCTCTCGTCGTGGCAACCTCGGGCTCGACGGAGAAGAATCAGGTACCTGTGCGCCAGACGTCCCCGGACCTTTCGCCGCTTGGTCAATCTGGGCCTGATCCTTGACCAGGTCTTCCTCCATCCCACCAGGCCTCACGCTGATGGGATCCACGTCAATGACCCGCGGAGAAGCCGACGTTCCGACGTCCCCCACGGCACCTCCTGCTCCTGCATCATCTGCAGGCAGCGGAGTCGCCGTCCTTGAGTCTGTAGCCGGCGGCGGAGTCGCCCCCCTTTCATCAGCAGCCAGTGGTGGGGTCGCCATTCTCGCATCGTCAACCAATGACTGCGCCACGACCTTAGGGTCGGGCGACCTCGTGCGGGAATGCGAGGCCTGAGCGCTCAGGTCGCGCTGAGGCTCCGCAACCGACCTACATAGTCCACCACACACAAACAAGCGTAAAAAACACGGCAACAATGAGTTAGAAATATCGAGTGTTCAAGACCTTACATCGTGATGGTCGGGACACAAGGCTTCGGCCTAAAAATCCGTAGCCTATTCAAAACAAGCATCTTTGCCTGTGTAGCAGTGACAGCTCGCTGCGCCTCCAATCCTTGACGGAGGGCATCCTCCGTCGTCTTCTGCGCCAACTCCCGCTGCCTCTTGGCTGCGGGGCTCAACGACCTCCTCACCGATCGTTCTTCTTCGACCAGTGGCTCCTCGGTGGCTTCATCTTCTTCTTCATCAGATTCGACCTCCCTGGACAGAGGCATAGGAATCACTGGTGTCTCAACCGCCGGCGGAGGACTTGTCTTCCTCTTCCTCTTCTTCTTCTCCGCGGCCTTTATCGCGGTGACCTTAACAGCAGCCATCGAGACTGACTGCTTCGCTACCGCCGCCCAGGTCTTGCGCCTGGGCTTCGCGGCACTACCCGCCTCCGGGCTGGTCCCGGCGTCGCCACCGACCTCAGTGTCGGTGTCCTCATCGGCCTCCACCGACGAGTCGGACTCGTAATACTCCGGCAGCCGGGCTGCCGGAGGTTGGTACTTGTCCGACCTCAGCTTCCGCCGGTGCTGCTCACCTTCACGAAGAGGTGCAGGGCACCAAAACTGACGTTCACGATCCTGCAACAACCAACGACCAAAAGGGTTAAACGACGTAAATCTACAAACGGAGTAAAACGACCTAAAATAGTCCCAGGACTTACCGGGTCAGCCGGCCTCTTCAGCGAATGTGCCTTGGGGCAGTTCTTGATCTTCACCTTCCCAGAGTAGATCTGGGACACCCTGGCCGCCATCTCCTCCTTGGAGACCTTGCGGTTCACCTCATGAGTCGGGTCTGACTGCCCCCAGTATTCATACGCGGGGTGGACCCGATCCTTGATCGGCTGAATCAGCCGCTGACAAAACGACCTGGCGACCGAACCCCCTGTCACACCCCGGTTCTTCAGGTCCTGGACCAGCTCCAGGACCTCCTTGATGTCATCAGCTTCACAAGAAGACAGCCCCAAGTCCCATTCAGAAATGTTCATGGGCTTGTGGCCAGAACGACGCGGAAGGGCCGGCAGCTGGTCGGCGATGTAGAACCACTCCGATCTCCACCCAGCAGTGTTGTCGGGGAGATCGCTGTCTATCCACTCTGACTTGAGGCCCGACCTCAAGCAGAACATTACAGCCCCCACTGGCCCAGACCTCTTGCCAGTACTCTTCACACAGAACGGGTGCCTCTAAAGAAGAAAGTGAGGTGATATCCCCAGATATGCCTCACAGAAGTGGATGAAGGTCGATACTACGGTGATGGAGTTGGGAATGAGATGTACCAGCTCCAGCTTGTAGTAATAGAGAAGACCCCAGAAGAAGTCACCCGCGGGGAGGTTGAAGCCACGCTCAAAGTATGACGCGAAGACGACCTGCTCCTTCACGTCCTCGATCGGGAACTCCTCTCCCGCCGCCGCCTTCCACTCCACCTCCTCCTTCGGCCTCAGCAGCCCACGGTCCACCAAGGATTGGATCTTGGCCTCCGTCATCGTCGACCGCACCCACACAGTGCGTGGGTCCGGGATCGGGAGATCTTCCGCCGCCATTTCTGTGCTAGGTTTGGATCTGGATCTGAAAGTACACAAGGTCTTCATGCACATGCGCAGCAACGAACGGCGTGGGCGGCAGCGCTAGCACACGGATGGCCGGAGCCGGCGATGGGATGGAGGCGCGCGCAAGGAAAGCGAGCGCAAGGCTACAGCGGCTACGGCGCGGTGGCGGCAATAGCGACAGGAGGGGGAAGAAGATGAGTGTGGTCAACTCCGACCCTTGATATTCTATTTATAGGAGGGTCCACCGGGTCCGCCCGTTGCGGCTCCTTCCGCCATACGGTGCTCACCGCAACGGCTCTGTCCCGATAATTTTGCGAGAAGATCACGCCGGATTTTTCGCCAATAGAATGAGCAACGACCTAAGCTCCGAGTTTAGGTCGTCAGTCACAGTAACGTCACCAGGTCATCCTGATGACAACATTTCGATCCTCACAAGGTCGATAAGCCCCCAAATCATATCAATTCAGGTCTTTTGACAAATCATTTTGTCAAAATGACCAAGCACATGACAGAAGAGAGCGAACATTACACGGGTCCTCCGAAGGTACACAGGTCGCCTGCGACCTCATTGGATCTAGAACCCGGCACAAAAATATAAACGTACTCGAAGACCTGATCTACCTAGAGTAATCCTTGAGGCGTACTCCGATACAGTAGAGTGCGTTGCAAGAATTCTTCTAGCCTCAGGACCTCGATGGTGGCCTTGCGGTGAACAACTACACGACGCTGCACGTAGTTGGGCACACTTTGTGCCTGACTATGGAATGCAGATACGAGCTTGCTCTTCGGCGCTGACTGCAGACCCTCAACAAGCACCACACGGTCGTCGAGGACTTACAACTTCACCTCGGGCCTCTACAGCATCACCTCCAAACTCTACCTGGTACCACGCAAAGGCACGGTACAAAGAGTGGGGGTGCTGCCTACATTTCGCAAGAGTTCTTCTAGCTCCAAGCTTCTACAAACATGACATCCTACAATCTGGTGGACAAACACATGCCCATGGCATAGCTTCAAAACTATCCTGCGGCTTCATAGCTCAACAAAGCTCAGTCCTTGCCTCCTTCAGTCACACGGTGCTATTTATAGCCGAAGCCAGACCTCGGGTAGGTGGCTGAGTGATGACACTGTCGCCACGTGGTCCAAAGGGCCTGCAGACATGTGCACGATTAAAGGCGATGACTTTACCCTTGTCTCGCGACGTCTTTTGTCGCTAGTGCATCAATGATGCCTGAGCCTGCTGCAGAGTCACATGGCCACAGTACCCCCCCTTGATTCGTGGACAGTTTGTCGGTTTCTGGGTGGCAAGAGAATCTCCGACCACTGTTGACTCGTGACCCTGCAGTCTACGGTACACGACAAAACCTGACCATGTATCAGAGGGCCCAGCGCCTAACTAAGCCCCATAAGACGACGACTCCACGACCCTCGTCTGTGACCTGATATCTTTTATTTGCACCCACTAGGCTCTGCGTCCTGGTGCACCCGCTACGGCTCTGCATGTAAACGGACTTATTCCAATCAGCCTATATTTCTGTTTCCTGAGCAGAATGGTCGTAGGTTCGATTGAAGACCTTCCGGGGTAGGCATGCCTCGCTGCTCTGCCAGATCCTTCTGGGCGCCTGGAGATCAGAAGCATCATGGAGATCTACGATTTTTGTCGGGCCCCCGTGGTCAGTGTGCCTATTGCTGAGGTCGTCAACACCTCAGTACCATGGCTCCACTGGACGGCTGGCAGCTATGTTGGTCATCTGGACACCAAAACGACCTTCCTGAGGTCGGCGTGCCTTAATACTTAGGTCTTGCAATACCTCGGTATGTCTACGGCTCTGCCAACCTAGTTGGGCACCTTGGATGCGTGACCTTCCGAGGTCGGTGTGCTCTTGTAGCTCTGCCAGTCTGCTCTGGACACCCAGGAGTTTTATGTCGGGAACGAAGGCCTCCCTGTGGGGTGCGCGCCTGACGGCCCTGCCAAGTATCTCTGGGTGCCTGGGTGCTTCTGATTTTAGACCTTCCTGAGGTCGGCATGCCTCAAGTGGCTCTGCCAGACTCTTTGCAGCCATGCAAAATATCTGTGTGTCTCTACACTTCATACGTTCAAGATCAACATTATTTCCGCCAGCTTCATCTTCATTCGTTTCGACCACTATAGAAGACTTCTTCACGCAATTCGCCTTTCAAGATCCTACTGGATATCCTCAGATACTGGACAAAATTTACTTGAGGCCTCTTTGAGGTCGGCACGCTTGCAAGGCCTCCTCGAGGTCGGCCCTGCCAGACTCCTTGCAGCAATGCTAGGAGATCTGGGTGTCTCTACACTTCATTTGATCAAAATCATGACTCAATTTTCTTCACTTTTTTGAGCATCAAACCAGCCATGCTGTCTGCTTCAATGCTCGGGGACTACTCTACGAGAGCGTCTACGACGCCCTCTTGTTTTCTTCGTCGTACCGACCTGTTGGGAAACCTGTTTCTCATCACGTCGCTACTCCACCTACTTTCTCTTTTTTGGATCATCATACCGGTCATCTTGCCCGCCACGATGCTCGGATACTACTCTATGAGTGCATCCTTGATGCCCTCTGAATTTTTTCATCGTCGTTTCGATCTATTGGAAGCCTGCTTCCAATAGGTCGTCACTCGACCTCTCTTCGTTCAGCAAGACTACAAACAGGTCGGCTGCTAAGCTGAATTGTTCTTTTATCTTTTGGACCAACGTGCATGCTATTCGACCTGTCGATAGCTCTACGACTTCATCATGACCTTTCTAAGGTCGCTGCGCCTACACCTCGCTCGGGGGCTTGTGGGACATGGGTACCACAGGGTCCCCACCGACCAGGCTCATGGCCGTCCTTGACAAGTAGGTCCGGCCTACCAGAAGATCCGCCGACCTGTCAGTGGGCCCAACTGACCTAGTTGGCAGCCCACATGACCTCCCGAAGACCTTCCAGATGATTCCCCCGATGACCTAATTCAACACGACCTCAAGACTTGGCGTACAAGACAAGACATCAGTGGATTTCGACCAAAGCAGATCGACGGATAATGGCAAGTGTTGTAATCTAGACTTAGGTCTCCTTGTCGTAACCGACCAGGAGTCTGGGAACCGACCTCATCCGCTGGCCAATATAAGGCGGACGAGGTGACCCTTGTATCCATACGCAATCCTCAAGCAATCTACACCAACAACTGGACGTAGGGTTTTACTCTCCGGAGGCCCGAACTAGTATAAACTCACCATGTTCTCTGTGTTCCGTGTGCTCTTGCACAACCTTCGAGTTCTTAGCCTTAGATTCCACCTCGCCGAACAACTAAACCACAGGGATTAAGACCCCCGTGGGCTGTCCAGATCTCACCATCTGACAGTTGGTGCGCCAGGTAGGGGGGAGTCAAGGTTTTTCGTTCAACTCGATGGCTTCGACCAATGGTGTCATCTTCCCGGAGAGCATGGCGGACATCCTCGCCAATCCCGTCGACATCTGCTTCGGCTCCATGACGGCGAAACCCACCGCTTCAGCTGCCTACCTCGTCATCGAGAGCAACACAGTCACCTCCGACCAACAGATTGGGACAGATCTGTTGACAGAATCCCACCCACCCACTCCTAGCGACCTGATCGCGGGGATCGATCGTGTTGAAGGCATGCTCTCCGACACGATCTAAATCTGCGAACGCGTCAAACACCCTCACAGGACCTCATCATCATCCAGCATGCCTCTTGGCTTGCGGAACGCAGCTCACATAGAATCCCGCTACATGAAACGCAAGATCCAGATTGAATTTGGACCCAAGACACCAGATCGTGGAAACCGCAGGAGTCACCTCGACGAACCCTGCCCTATCCACGAGAATCCCAAACACACAGCTCGCCAGTGCTGTGTCCTCAAGAAGCTTCAACGACCTCTTACTGTGGCCCATCGCTGCCAGATGAACCGGGAGCCATCTCCGGACCGCCTCGCGTTCCAGATCGCTCGCACAACTATCTCCCCGAACTATCCGGGAGAAGAGGTCGAGACCCTAGATCGCGAGGTCTTGGTCGTCTCTGCGGACGTACCAACTCAAGATGGAGAAACAGATGAACAACGCGTGGAGCATGAGAACGCCAACACTGACAGAGCTGCTCGTAGGTAACAAGAACTCGCTGCAGCTGCTCCAGCCGCAGGTCAACACGCAGCCAATGCTGGGCAAGGCAACGACAACATCGGGGCGCAAGCACCTGCAGCACCAGCAAACCACCTGGCTATGTATTTCTTTTTACCTTTTTCATATTAAATAAATATTAGTACAAGCAGTCATCTGCTGTGTGCCGAGCCCTACCTTCTCCTCTCTCATGTCATCAACACTCCCCCTCGACACACTCGGGGGCTTGGCTAAAGCCAATACATGGGTCGTAAAACCTGAGGGTTATAATTTTCTCCTACTCCTCCCCCTCGACATGCTCGGGGGCTTGGCTCAAAGCCAACCTAAGGGTCGTTTGACCTGAGGACATCATCCCTAATGGGTATAAGCCCTCTGTCACTGCGAGCATGCTTGGTCGATAAGGTCGCCAGACCTGAGTCCTAGACTCCTCCTCGCTCGCTGACCTCACGTAAGCCTCCACGCTGAGCTGTGGAGGTCGGTAAGCCAGCCTCTCCATGAGTAGTGGTCAGCGAGGCAAGAAACAACACGTTGTCACCTACAAGACTACCAAGCTCGCGCAGGCACAAGGCAAGTACTTCACTTAGGCATAACAAAATATTCATCAAGAAGCATTGTTTACACGACAGAGAAGAGGAGGAGGTACAGCTCTTAGTCCAAGACTACTGCCCGCCGTCATCACCTTCATAGTCCAAGCAGTCCGCCACTTCCATGGCGGCATCTTGAACTTCCAGCTCCAGGGCTATGAGGTCTTTTTCAACATCAGCACCCCCCTTGACCTTGGCCTTGTCAACATCGGGGCAGTGCGACTTCACCCTCACCAGCGCATCAGTAGCTGCCACCAAGCTCGTCGCCTTCAGCAATGTGAGGAGTCTGTCAAGGGTCTCTATGAGACGATCAACAACAGACTTGGCCTCTCCCCTTCAACCGGCACCGCTATGCAGTCCATAGCGTAATTGGCGGCGCCCTTCAGGTCGTTCAGCTCCACCTCATATCCTGCAATGGTTACTTGGTCATTCTGCAATGACTTCAAAGCCACCTCAAGATTGACCTCAAGGTCATGCCGAGCTCGTTTCTCATAAGCCAGCTTTTGAGATACGGCATACTCACTGTCAGCAGCTTCTTTCATCGCCCGCTTGAGCTCTTGGCCCCCAGCCTCGACCTCACGAAGCGTCACCTCCAAGGACCGGACCTTTTCCTTGGTGTTCTTTAGATCGTTGTTGAGGTCCTCCTCACGCTTGCGGAAGTCTGCAAAATATCCAACAAAATTGATACTCAACACAAAGACCTCAGCTCTACAAGAGGATTAACAACATAAAGTCTCGACCTTACCTATGCTCACAACATTGAACTACGCATTGGCCTCCTGGGTCTTGCACTTTTCCTCGACGAGCTCGTCCTCGAGCTTCTTCTTCTCTACGACCGCCGCCTCGCGGACCTGTTTGAGCTCTTGCTCAAGATTAGTAACCCGCCACTGCGTCGCCTCAGCGTTATTCAGCAGGTCGATCCGGCTCTTCACACGATCTGCTAGCGCCTGGTATAACACAAATAGCTCATCAGTAACAAATCAACAACACGTCATCAGAAAAAACATCAGAGGCAAACTCACCTTCAATGCAACGTTGATGGTTATAATGCCGGTCTGCACGGCCTGCATATCTTCATTGTCATCAAAAATGTCCTCCTGCCAAGGGGTATTATTCCAGTCAATCTCTCGTCATGGCAACCTCGGGCTCGACGGAGAAGAATCAGGTACCTGTGCGCCAGATGTCCCCGAACCTTTCGGCGCTTGGTCAATCTGGGCCTGATCCTTGACCAGGTCTTCCTCCATCCCACCAGGCCTCGCGCTGATGGGATCCACGTTAATGACCCGCGGAGAAGCCGACGTTCCGACGTCTCCCACGGCACCTCCTGCTCCCGCATCATCTGCAGGCGGCGGCGTTGCCGTCCTTGAGTCTGTAGCCAGCGTCGGAGTCGTCCCCTTTCATCAGCAGCCGGTGGCGGGGTCGCCGTTCTCGCATCATCAACCAATGACTACGCCATGACCTTAGGGTCGGGCGACCTCATGCGGGAAGGCGAGGCCTGAGCACCCAGGTTGCGCTGAGGCTCCGCAACCGACCTACATAGTCCCCCACACACAAACAAGCATAAAAAACATGGCAACAATGAGTTAGAGATATCGAGTGTTCAAGACCTTACCTCGTGATGGTCGGGACACGAGGCTTCGGCCTAAAAATCTGCGGCCTATTCAAAACAGGCATCTTTGCCTGCGTAGCAGTGACAGCTTGCTGCGCCTCCAATCCTTGACGGAGGGCATCCTCCGTCGTCTTCTGTGCCAACTCCCGCTGCCTCTTGGCTGCGGGGCTCAACGACCTCCTCACCGATCATTCTTCTACAACCGGTGGCTCCTCGGTGGCTTCATCTTCTTCTTCATCAGATTCGACCTCCCTGGACGGAGGCGTAGGAATCACCGGCATCTCAACCGTCGGCGGAGGACTTGTCTTCCTCTTCCTCTTCTTCTTCTCCGCGGCCTTTACCGCGGTGACCTTAACAGCAGCCGTCGAGACTGACTGCTTCGCTACCGCCGCCCTGGTCTTGCGCCTGGGCTTCGCGGCACTACCCGCCTCCGGGCCGGTCCCGGTGTCACCATCGACCTCAGTGTCGGTGTCCTCATCGGCCTACACCGACGAGTCGGGTTCGTAATACTCCAGCAGCCGGGCTGCCGGAGGTTGGTACTTGTCCGACCTCAGCTTCCGCCGGTGCTGCTCGCCTTCGCGAAGAGGTGCAGGGCACCAAAACTGACGTTCACAATCCTGCAACAACCAACGACCAAAAGGGTTAAACGACATAAATCTACAAACGGAGTAAAATGACCTAAAATAGTCCCAGCACTTACCGGGTCAGCCGGCCTCTTCAGCGAATGTGCCTTGGGGCACTTCTTGATCTTCACCTTCCCAGAGAAGATCTGGGACACCCTGGCCGCCATCTCCTCCTTGGAGACCTTGCGGTTCACCTCAGGAGTGGGGTCTGACTGCCCCCAGTATTCATACGCGGGGTGGACCCGATCCTTGATCGGCTGAATCAGCCGCCGGCAAAACGACCTGGCGACCGAACCCCCTGTCACACCCCAGTTCTTCAGGTCCTGGACCAGCTCCAGGACCTCCTTGATGTCATCAGCTTCATGAGAAGATAGCCCCATGTCCCATTCAGAAATCTTCACGGGCTTGTGGACAGAACGACGTGGAAGGGCCGGCAGCTGGTCGGCGATGTAGAACCACTCCGATCTCCACCCAGCAGTGTTGTCGGGGAGATCGCTGTCTATCCACTCTGACTTGAGGCCCAACCTCAAGTAGAACATTACAGCCCCCACTGGCCCAGACCTCTTGCCAGTACTCTTCACACAGAACAGGTGCCTCCAAAGAAGAAAGTGAGGCGATATCCCCAGATATGCCTCACAGAAGTGGATGAAGGTCGATACTACGGTGATGGAGTTGGGAACGAGATGTACCAGCTCCAGCTTGTAGTAATAGGGAAGACCCCGAAAGAAATCACCCGCGGGGAGGTTGAAGCCACGCTCAAAGTACGACGCGAAGACGACCTGCTCCTTCACGTCCTCGGTTGGGAACTCCTCTCCCACCGCCGCCTTCCACTCCACCTCCTCCTTCGGCCTCAGCAGCCCACGGTCCACCAAGGATTGGATCTTGGCCTCCGTCATGGTCGACCGCACCCACACAGTGCGTGGGTCCGAGATCGGGAGAGCTTCCGCCGCCATTTCTGCGTTAGGTTTGGATCTGGATCTGAAAGTACACAAGGTCTTGATGCACATGCGCAGCAACGAGCGGCGCGGGCGGCGGCGCTAGCACGCGGATGGCCGGAGCTGGCGATGGGATGGAGGCGCGCGCAAGGAAAGCGAGCGCAAGGCTACAGCGGCTACAGTGCGGTGGCGGCGATAGCGACGGGAGGAGGAAGAAGATGAGTGTGGTCAAATCTGACCCTTGATATTATATTTATAGGGGGGTCCATCGGGTCCGCCCGTTGCGGCTCCTTCCGCCGTACGGTCCTCACCGCAACGGCTCTGTCCCGATAATTTCGCGAGAAGATCACGCCAGATTTTTCGCCAAGAGTATGAGCAACGACCTAAGCTCCGAGTTTAGGTCGTCAGTCACAATAACGTCACCAGGTCATCCTGATGACAATATTTCGATCCTCACAAGGTCGATAAGCCCCCAAATCATATCAATTTAGGTCTTTTGACAAATCATTTTGTCAAAACGACCAAGCACATGACAGAAGAGAGCGAACATTACATGGGTCCTCCGAAGGTACACGGGTCGCCTGTGACCTCATTGGATCTAGAACCCGGCACAAAAATATAAACATACTCGAAGACCTGATCTACCTAGAGTAATCCTTGAGGCGTACTCCGATATAGTAGAGTGCGTCACAAGAATTCTTCTAGCCTCAGGACCTTGATGGTGGCCTTGCGGTGAACAACTGCACGACGCTGCACGTAGTTGGGCACACTTTGTGCCTGACTATGGAATGCAGATACGAGCTTGCTCTTCGGCGCAGACTGCAGACCCTCAACGAGCACCACACGGTCGTTGAGGACTTACAGCTTCACCTCGGGCCTCTACAGCATCACCTCCAATCTCTACCTGGTACCACGCAAAGGCACAGTACAAAGAGTGGGGGTGATGCCTACATTTCGCAAGAGTTCTTCTAGCTCCAAGCTTCTACAAACATGACATCCTACAATCTGGTGGATGGACACTGCTTCATAGCTCAACAATGCTCGTTGCTTGCCTCCTTCAGTCTCACGGCGCTATTTATAGCCGAAGCCAGACTTTGGGTAGGTGGCTGAGTGATGACACTGTCGCCACGTGGTCCAGAGGGCCTGCAGACATGTGCACGATTAAAGGCGATGACTTTACCCCTGTCTCACGACGTCTTTTGTCGCTAGTGCATCAATGATGCTTGAGCCCGCCGCAGAGTCACATGGCCACAGTACCCCCCTTGATTCGTGGACAGTTTGTCAGTTTTTGGGTGGCAAGAGAATCTCCGACCACTGTTGACCTGTGACCCTGCAGTCTACGGTACACGACAAAACCTGACCATGTATCAGAGGGCCCAGCGCCTAACTAAGCCCCATACGACGACGACTCCACGACCCTCCTCTGCGACCTGATACCTTTTATTTGCACCTGCTAGGCTCTGCGTCCTGGTGCACCCGCTACGGCTCTGCACATAAACGAACCTATTCAAATCAGCCTATATTTCTGTTTCCTAAGCAGAATGGTCGTAGGTTCGATTGAAGACCTTCCGGGGTAGGCGTGCCTCGCTGCTCTACCAGATCCTTCTGGGCGCCTGGAGATCAGAAGCATCATGGAGATCTACGATTTTTGTCGGGCCCCCGTGGTCGGTGTGCCTATTGCTGAGGTCGTCAACACCTCAGTACCATGGCTCCACTGGACGGCTGGCAGCTATGTTTGCCGTCTGGACACCAAAACGACCTTCCTAAGGTCGGCATGCCTTAATACTTAGGTCTTGCAATACCTCGGTATGTCTACGGCACTGCCAACCTAGTTGGGCACCCTGGATGCGTGACCTTCCAAGGTCGGTTGGCTCTTGTAGCCCTGCCAGTCTGCTCTGGACACCCAGGAGTTTTACGTCGGGAATGAAGGCCTCCCTGTGGGGTGCACGCCTGACGGCCCTGCCAAGTATCTCTGGGTGCCTGGGCGCTTCTGATTTGAGACCTTCCTGAAGTCGGCATGCCTCGAGTGGCTCTGCCAGACTCTTTGCAGCAATGCAAAATATCTGGGTGTCTCTACACTTCATACGTTCAAGATCAACATTATTTCCGCCAGCTTCATCGTCATTCATTTCGACCACTATAGAAGACTTCTTCACGCAATTCACCTTTCAAGACCTTGCTGGGTATCCTCAGATACTGGCCATAGTTGATTTGAGGCCTCTTTGAGGTCGGCGCGCCTCCAAGGCCTCCTCGAGGTCGGCCCTGCCAGACTCCTTGCAGCTATGCTAGGAGATCTGGGTGTCTCTACACTTTGTTTGATCAAAACCATGACTCAATTTTCTTCAGTTTTTTGAGCATCAAACCAGCCATGCTGCCTGCTTCAATGCTCGGGGACTACTCTATGAGAGCGTCTTCGACGCCCTCTTGTTTTCTTCGTCGTACCGACCTATTGGGAAACCTGTTTCTCATCACATCGCTACTCGACCTACTCTCTTTTTTGGATCATCATACCGGCCATCTTGCCCGCCACGATGCTTGGATACTACTCTATGAGTGCATCCTTGATGCCCTCTGAATTTTTTCATCGTCGTTTCGATCTATTGGAAGCCTGCTTCCTATAGGTCATCACTCGACCTCTCTTCATTCAGCAAGACTACAAACAGGTCGGCTGCTAAGCTGACTTGTTCTTTTATCTTTTGGACCGACGTGCATGCTATTCGACCTGTCGATAGCTCTACGACTTCGTCATGACCTTTCTAAGGTCGCTGCGCCTACACCTCGCTCGGGGGCTTGTGGGACATGGGTACCCCAGGGTCCCCACCGACCAGGCTCACGGTCGTGCCTGACAAGTAGGTCCGGCCTACTAGAAGACCCGCCGACCTGTCAGGGGGCCCAACTGACCTAGTTGGCAGCCCACACGACCTCCTGATGACCTTCCAGAAGATTCCCCCGACGACCTAAGTCAACACGACCTCAAGACTTGGCGTACAAGACAAGACATCGGTGGATTTCGACCAAAGCAGATCGACGGATAATGGTAAGTGTTGTAATCTAGACTTAGGTCTCCTGGTCGTAACTGACCAGGAGTCTGGGAACCGACCTCATCCGCTGGCCAATATAAGGCAGACGAGGTGACCCTTGTATCCATACGCAATCCTCAAGCAATCTACACCAACAACTGGACGTAGGGTTTTACTCTCCGGAGGCCCGAACCAGTATAAACTCGCCGTGTTCTCTGTGTTTCGTGTGCTCTTGCACAACCTTCGAGTTCTTAGCATTAGATTCCACCTCGCCGAAAAACTAAACCACAGGGATTAACACCCCCGTGGGCTGTCCACATCTCACCATCTGACAGTCAGCCGACCCCTGGGGTCGGTCGACCCCCTGCCGGGCCCGCATGCTTCTAGCCTTTTGCAACGGCTCTCTAACGGCCACCTGATGTCCTGCCCAGATGTCTAGGTCTAGATTCGCCCAAAATGTTGCTCGAATAATTTTTCTTTGATTTTCCACTCAAGAAATTATTTTTGGAATTTTATTTGAAAAGGGAAATTGGCTAGAAAAATCTAGCATGCAGATGCAAGGTTGGAAAATTCAAATATGCATTTGGAAAAATCAAATAAATTTTTTGAAAGGGAAATATGAGATAAATACCAATTTTACCTTTTGGCAAAAAGGACTCATCTTTTTAAGTCTGAGAGCGAGACTTTTCTCGGCGATTAATTCCACTCGTCACCCCATTCCCGAGAAATTGATGGAGATGACTTCTATATTTCCCGCCACACCCTTCTTGTTTTCTTAGACTTTGTTGGAGTGGTGGGAAGTCGCGGGGGCTGTGGCTCCGTCCATGCCCCTGATTGCTCATTTTTGCCCTGCATTGTATAGCATTTCTCTTTTGTTGCCTGAAATCGGAACATCAAGTTCCTCTTCCCAATGCAGAATTGGATCGTTCCAGCTCCCACATTGATCCTTGCGTTAGCGTCACTCAGGAATGATCTCCCAAGAATGAGAGGCATTCCCTCATCGTCTTGCATATCAAGGACCACGAAATCCGCAAAGATGCATGAACCTTGGACGAATACCAATAAATTCTCTACTATCCCCTCTAGATGTCGGATCGATGCATCAGCAAGTTGGACGGCTGTCGCAGTTGGAGTTAGAGCTGGATACCCCAATTGTTCAAACATGGCCTTGGACATAAGGTTAACACTTGCACCAAGGTCATAGAGAGCATGCTTGATCTTTTGGTAATATATCTTGCAGGTGATAGCCGGATAACCAGGATCTTTCTTGTGTATGATTGTTGAAGATTCCCATGGGTCAAGTACCTACTGTATAGGCTTCCCTGCATAGTCAGTGGTTTGTGCCCGCCTAGAATGCTTACCCCATCTGGTGGACACTACACAAACATTTTCACAGGAGGACACAGGTTGCCCCGGAATTTCCCGTCTTCAGCAGAGGGAACCAAAGCAGCTAATTGAGCTAACTGGGTTTCTATCATCTCATTAAAGCTCAACTGGTCTTTAAGAGCAGAAGAAAGGCTATCGATTTTAACATTAAGGCTCTCAAAAGCCTTATCATAGGCAGCTATTTTCTTATTAAAAGCTTCATTAATCTTTGCTTGCCCAAAGACTAGATCTTTCAAGGAAGGTTGGTTTGGGTTGAAAGAATTACCTTGATTACCTCCTTGATAATAAGGGCGTGATTGATTCCACGTTTGACCTCCTTGTGGACGATAACCGTTGTTGTTGCCGTTCATGTACATCACATCCTCTTGAGTAGTAGGGTACTAATTCCCTGAATGCCCAGTATTACCATAGACTTCGCAAGTCATGCGAGCATCCATAGCTTGAGTAGTGGTGGCCATGGCAGCCTTCTCATTGGCTAGATCATCCATTCTCTTTATCATTAGGTCCATCTTGGCGTGCAACATATCCGCTTCCTTGACGGTATGTGTACCCCTTTGACATGGCTGGAGTCGATCATCACTCCACCCTTGATTGGTAACCATCTTCTCAATCAATGTAGTGGCTTCAGTGATAGTGAGAGAGAAGAAAACCCCTCCAGCTGCAGCATCAATATGGCCTCGGGCTGTCGGAGTCAGCCCATTATAGAAACTCTGAAGAATAAGCCAGTTGTCCATCCCATGATGAGGACAAGCTAGGATGTACTCCTGGAGTCTCTCCCAAGCTTCTGGGATAGTCTCATTTGCTGCCTGCTGGAAACTTGAAATTCGCCCCCGAAGGACATTGGTTTTGCCCAACGGAAAGAACTTCATGAGGAATGCTATGGAGCACTTTGCCCAAGTGTTAATCTCTGCACGGTTAGCATAGAACCACTGCTTCGCCTTTCCCAAGAGGGAGAAGGGAAACAGTTGCAGACGAATAGCATCTTCCTCCACTCCTTGTATAGTGAAGGTACTGCATAGTTCCAGGAACTGCTGCAGGTGGGCGCTCGCGTCTTCATTAGGCTTGCCACAGAATGGGCTAGCCTGTATCATCGTAATTAAGCCAGTCTTGATCTCGAAGTTTCCATTCCCAGTGTTGATCACGGGGCCTGTCGGCACCTGGTCAGCAGAGGGAGCAGAGTACTCGCGGAGAGTCTTCTAGACAGGGTTGGCCATGGAAGTTGATACGGATGGCACAAAGGAAGCTGGATTGACTTCCGAACAATCACGAGAAGGAGAGCGAAATGATTTCGTGCCTTCCTTACGAGTGACTCAGGATCTTCAGTAAAATTCGATGGCAAGTCAAAACCAGTCATGCACTACCTGTCTTCATCATCAATAGACAAAGAAGACAATCCAAGTTAGCCTGCATTGAGAAATGTTTTATTCCTATCATGATTATAAACATATGCAAAGTGTTGATATGTCATCCTTAAGCCTTCCCTGGCAATGGCGTCAGAAATGCTTGTTGACATTTCCTAACGCAATCACCTAAGAACAGGTTTGGAACCCATCCTGGTAACAGCGCCAAAAATGCTGGTTGGTAAATCTTAACGTTACAGAGATCCGCAGGCGCACGGAAGTACCATTGTAGCATTTCCCCAAAGGAGTATTCCAAAGGGTATCGAATCCAAGGAAGGCATTGGCGGAATGACAAGATCAACTCTATTGCAATGAGTATAAATCATAGATGGAAATAAATCAGACACTCAAGTGTAGGGGTAAAATATATGATAATGGGGGTAGTGTGATGACACACACACTCACTCTCTCTCTAAGGAGTCCTAGGCATAGGAGGCGACACATGAGTTAGTTCTAGGTTCTTATGTACTATACACATAAAGCTGGTAGGAACGAGTTAGATACACTAGCGTTGAAGAACATTGACTTAAGCACCTAGGCACCACGGGGTGATAACCTCCCGCGTTGCTTCTGCACAACTCCAGTTGTTATATTTTAGACTCCTACAGCTTATCCGAACGTGGGGGATTCAGAGGACCAACGGCTGTCACTACCGCGGCCTACCCCAAGACAAACCATGGGATAAACTCATAAGTAAGGTAGCTACGCAACCCAAGCACCATGCTTACGTTGTTAGCCAGACTTGACCGGCCCGGGCTATTGTGACCCAGGTCAAGCCACCAGATAAACCAACCAATTACACCGAGTACCGTAGCTTAAGCACAGACTTTATACAACGTAGTCATGTCATCTAATTAGATCAAACTAGGTTAGGTACATAAACAGATTCATGATTTCCCCTGTTCAACTGGATCAAAGGGTCATGTTCGCAAAGAACACGAGCCTCTAACTTATGAACAAACACCAGAAACACGTAAAAGTCACCCGTCAAGTGGATCGAAAGGCCTTGTTCATCAAGAACAGGAGCCTCTAAATGATGAATAGGTGAAGAACACATGAACAAATCACTCATGCATACTAACACAACTTTATATGAAATAGATAAATAACTGAAGTAGATCAAAGTCATACAAATGAAATAACACACAAGACAACTCATACCTAGATCCCAAAGTAGACTTGGAACCTGAATTAGAACTACTCTAGCCTACCTCCTAGCCTTGAGACTAAAAGTGAGAGAGGTGTTGCAAGTGTGGATGTCTCATAAGTGAGCCCCCTCTCCTTCTATTTATAGGCCCGTGCACCGGTGAAGAATGAAGGTAAACACCCCGGGGAAGGCGCCTAGGACCAATAGGGAACCACCACGTGGATGCCCCTGAGTGACGGCCACAAGGTCGGTTCGGCCGACCTGTGGGGTCGGCCGACCCCCTGTGGGCCCCACTCGGGGTGTGCTTCCTCCTGGAGGCTACCCTGTGGGTCCTTAGGTCGGTTCCCAGTGTCCACCCTGTTTTGGCATGATTTGCTTGCCTTTGTGGGCCCATGGATCCATGTGAAGTCCACGTGTCACACTCTGATTCGTCGGTGGTTGCTTCACTTGGATTGCTTGCATGGCATGCATGCATGGCTCCCTAGTTGGCAGGATTGCATGCATGGCATCCTTGTTGGCAGCCCACTAGGATGAGGTGATGTGGCATGGACAGTAGAAGGTGAGTTTGGCACTCTTTTCCTATAAGGACTAGGTGTGTCTGAGGACTAGTGGAGGGTCGCTCCTTAGTGATGAGTGATTGACAACGTTGTGTGGACTGATGCTTGGGTAAGTGTGCAGGTACAGGTTGCAGTTTGACTCGTGTCGGTTCAGGTGAAGAACAAGCACAAAAGGCCTTAGCCGTGGTGGCCTCCGGGTGATGGTGTGGCAAGTAGGCTTGGTTCGATGGACCCAGTGGCCGATGGGGTCAAGTGCGAGCCGTGCGGTGCAGGACTGGTGGGCTGAAGTCGTGAAGATGGGCAGGTGCAAGGTAGCGGATGGAGCCCGAAGCTTGCACGCGGGGTTTGGTGGTTTGCCCACAAAACCATCGGTGGATGATTTCTTAGTTTGGGCCTCAAAACCAAGCCCGGAGGCCCGAGGCGACGGAGACGGTGATCCAGGAGCTTCGGGAAGCTTCGAGGCAGAGGGCACGTGGCATGATCGTGGGGTTTGCATCGAGGTAAAGCGAAGCCGCGGTGGTAGCGTGTCCGTCCGATGAAGACTTGTCCAAAATGCCCCTAAGGGGTTGTATCTTCATTTAAGTAGTAGGGGTAGCATGGTCATTTACCTCCCTCCGATGGACTTCGTATAAATAGCGGAGAGGTGGATGGCATCTCTCTCTCTTGGACTCTAGGGCTTTCTCCTCCGGTAGATTTCTCTGAACTGCTTCTTTTCCCTCTGGATTCCTTAGGCTAGACTCTTGTACAGACTCTGTCCTCTGGATGTATGGAAGCATTCGGCGTTGCGGTGAAAATTCCAATTCCCTTGTGATTTTTGTGTCATTTTCGAGGTTATTTTTGGTGGGTTTCGTTCTTCGCTCGATTCGTGATTTTGGAGGCGTTTCTTGTCCGATTTCTTTGAGGGGATCATGGGTGTATGCCTTGTGCATCTTTGTGTGTGATCTTGACCCCTCAAACACCGTGGAGAGCCTTCGATTCATGCGTTTTTGGTTGGAGCCCGAGTTCATGGTGGTGGTTCGTGTGATCCACGATTCCTAGTGATTTAGTGGCTTAGGAGTCGAGATTTTTGGGGCATAGCTTCCTCTTGTGGTGCTTATCATCTCCCCCAAATCTTGTCTCAAGAGCCTTAGCCGTTTGGGAGATCCGGTGATGGAAAGGTGGAGTTGACTCCGGAGCTCGAGCATTTTTCTGCTCTGTCCGCACCTAGTGGACGGTCCGCGAGGCTCGTGCGGACGGTCCGCGAGGCCCTGGCAGTGTTGGTGTTCTTCGTGTTCTTCGCGTGTTCTTGAGCGCTTGAGTTTCGATCCATTGAGTTGCTTTGGTCCGATGGCAACAAGTTTGGCGGACAGTCTGCGAGATTGTCCCGGACAGTCTGTGCGGGTCAGACGGTCCGCAGTGAGCAGCCGGACAGTCCGAATTTCGGGGGTGCGCTACTGGTGGTTCGAGGCGCTTTTGCAGACACTCTGCCGTGACCTTCTGGACAGTCCGCACCCTCCACGCGGACGGTCCGCCCGGTCACCCCGGACAGTCCGCCAGGGACTTCGCAGCAGTGCCTAAGTCCTTTGGTTCTTGCTTTGGTGCTTCCGCTCTTTGCTCCTAGGCTTGTCTCTTGTTCTTCTAGGCTTGTGTGTGCCTTGTTTGGATCTTCCGGTGTGTGCGCGAGTACTTAGAGTGGCAATCGGGGCATAGGCCGAGTTCGACCTTTGGGAAGAATTTTTATCGGCTCCCATTCACTCCCCCTCTCTAGTCGCCCGATTCGGTCCTTCAATTGGTATCAAAGCCGGTTACGGATCTTCGTGATTCTAACCAGTCTGAGATCCAAAGATGGGCGATTACGGCAAGGGGTCGGGTCCTCCGCACTTTGATGGCAAGAATTTCCCAATGTGGGAGAGGCGGATGGGCGCATTTTTGCGAGGGAAGGGAACTCTTATTTGGGAGGTCACTCAAAATGTTCAATATGTCATCCCAGATAGTTTTCTGCTTCCAGGATCGCGGGACATGTTTGAGGCCAATAGCAAGGCCATTGATTACTTGTTCCGTGCTCTCTGTGCCTCGGAGTTCGAGCGAGTGTATGGAGAGAATGTGGCCGGAAAGATATGACTCAAGTTGAGAAATGCTCATGTTGGCAATGCCCAAGTGCAAGCCCGTTTGTTTTCCACTTACTGGAGAGAGTACGAGAACTTTACTCATCTCCCCGGTGAGTCGACCGATGCTATGTTTCAGCGTTTCACTAGCATTGTCAACAACATGAGGGCCAATGTGACAGTGCTCCCATACATGGATCATGATCAAGCTATCAAGCTTTTGCATGCCCTGGATAGGTCTGTGTGGAGTGCCAAGGTTGAGGCCATTGAGGAGTCGAGCGTGTATGATATGCTGACACTGGATGAGCTGTTTTCCAAGCTCAGGTCTTCAGAAGTTGATCGTGGCTTGAGAGCCAAGAGCTAGAGCCCTACTGATCCTCATAGTTTGGCTCTTGTCTCCGGGTCAAGGTCTAACGCTAACATCGGTGGTTTCTCTTTGTCTTGTCTTGTGTCTTTGCCAGATGAGGACTTTGAGGTGCTGAGAGAGAATGATCTCACATTGTTGAGCCAGAGGTTTGGGCAGATGTACGAGAACCGCAAGAATGCAAGGCAGAGCTCGGGGATGTGCTATCAGTGCGGGAAGAACAGGCACTTTATCGCCAAATGCCCTGAAGCCATGGAGATCAAGAATGACTACAAGGGCAAGCCCAAGCAGGACTACAACAAGCACCAGTCCCGGAACGACTACAAGGACAAGCACAAGGACAAGGGCGAGAGGAGGCACAAGAAGGGTGGTGGCTGCAAGAAGAAGACCGCTCAAGCAATGGTGGCTAGAGCGAGCGACATCGACTCGACATCAAGCGATGCTTCGTCCGACTCGAGCAGCGAGGATGAGCAAGAGAAGCACAAGGACAAGCGGCACACGGGCAAGAACTACACCGGCCTAAGCTTCATCGCACAAGGAGGCTTTTGCGGCATGGCACACTCCAAGAAGGGTGGGAAGCACAGCTCGGATTCGAACTCCGACTCTGATGATGAGGTACGACAAGATCCCAACTTCTTGCTAGAGGAGAATGCTAGGCTCAATGAGTTGCTTGATAACCGTGATGATGTGCTTAGAAAGACAAACAAGGAGAAGAGGGAATTTAGGTCTTTGTTGGGTGAGGCTAAGGACAAGGTAGCCAAGCTTGAATCCTTGCTTGTGAATGCTAATAATGAGATAGTCGCTTTGAAGTCTGCTCCTGTGGTGTCTGATGAGATAGATTGTGGTGATTGCTCAGTTTTTCTTGCTGATTTGACTGCCCTCAAGGAGAAACATGCCTCTGTTCTTGAGGAACTAGATGTGCTTAGGATTGAGTGTGATGAATTGAAATCTAGGCCAGCTTTACTAGGTGCTTGTACCTCATGTCCTGTTTCGCATGCTAGGCTAGATGAGTCTCACACTAGAATTGTTTCTCTTGAGGCGGCATTGAAAGCTCCTCTTCCTACATCATGTTCAACCTGTGAAATGCATGCTTTGAAGAACATGGAACTTGCACACTATGTTGATCATCTGCAGGATGAAAATGATGAATTGAGGAAAATGATGGGGTGGTTGTCTGGGCATGAGCCACAATTGAGTTTGATGTTGGCTCAGTTCAAGAGGTTTGATGGTCAGGCGTTGGGGGCTGACAAGTGTGGTGAGAAGAGTGGTGAGGGAGAAGAGAAAGCTGGAGAGATTCCCATTCCACCACATACCACACCCATGAACAAATTTGCACCCAAGCCAAACCATCTCAGAAACAAGCTAGACACAACCCCAGATCCTCCAGTGTTCCCCCACAAATCTAAAAACTACCAAAAACCCATCAAGTTTGTGAGCACCCAGGGGAGTGTCTTTGATGGGAAGACAGGAGAGAAAGCTGGAGAGAAGCTTGTAGAGAAGCCACAGCCTAAGCCAGTGCCGATCCGCTTCCATTGTGAGTATTGTGGGAGGGATGGGCATAAGGGTGAGTTCTGTTTCTGAAGGAAGAGGGATGAGAGGTTTGCTAGGGAGATGACAAACAAGGACAGGTACCACCTTGCTCATGGTGTGCCTAAGCCTCTGTTGACACATCTTATCCTATATATTTATAAGTCAACTAAACATGAGAAAAGGGCATAAATGTTAATATCAACTTAGAATAGGGTGCCACTAACAGTTTTTCTAGAGATTTGGTAAATTATATAAATCCAGGAACCATTCGGGAAAAGTGCTAAAAGAATCGAATCTAGAAGACTCTAGAAGGCTCCGGAACTCAACGAGACTTGGCACCCAAGAAAGAAGCATCTAGAAGAAGCGACGGACCACCTGGCCGAAGTGGGCCACGAGGGGGGCCCACCCCAGCCCGATCGGCCTGGTGGTGGGGCCGGTCGGCCTCCCCCGGGCGCCACCTCAGCCCTACTTCCAGAAGGTTCTTCCACCGCCTATGAGGATCAATCTAAACCACTCGTTAGGTCGGTTTGATCAAACGGCGCACGTCTACCCCTCATGGCTATATAAGCAGCCCCCCTGCCCCCTGGTAGAGGCATCTGGAAACCTGAGTTTGCATACACCAGATCAAGTCATCAAGTCAGAGATACTACGCCCTAGAAACACCATATAGCAGAGTAGCTAGCTAGTCTAGATCTAGGAGGAGGCAAGGCATCTACTTGGCTCCTGATCGTCTAGAGGCTGATCGAGATACTGATCTAGCTTCGCTCTTGTAAGTTCTTATCTAGTTCCTTACATTTGTTATACAGACATATGTTCTTATCAATGATTATATTCGACATTATATGCTTTGGTGTTTATTATGATTACATGTTTAGCATAGTTGATTTGCCTTTATATTCATGTATGGAGTCGTATAGCCCTCACCTAGATCATTTGTTAACATGGGTGAACGGTAAAGACAGTGTAAGCGTGGTGCTTATATTGTATTTATCTGCGATTGCACCCTATATGCTAGGTCGTGGTGGTGACAGCACTATTGAGTCCTTTGCAGTCCACCCCCCGTGTATAGGACTAGTGGAGCCTTATACTGTTTTGGTTGTTTCAAGTTTCGGCCTTGATCCTCCTGGGTAGTCTCCCCATGCATTAATATAATAGTTCTTCTTCCATGATTGTTAAATGTTTGCACTAATCATAGTTTGCATTGACATATAGTTTAGAGTTACCGAGGAGTATCCTTTCTAACTAGACTTTGATATGTTTCTCTTGCTATAATGACACTTTCTAGCTGCTCATGATGTTATGACTTGAATAATGCTATCAATATCTTTATCTTTATGTGACTTACCCCTGTTTATAGCAACTGATATATTTTGGCCACTCTACATTATAAAACTGAGAGATGAGCATGTATTAGCTATTATGGATTAGAAAGACTTCTTTCCCTGTGGTAGAATATAAATACAATACCTGGTTTTACTCCTAGTTAAAATGCTACAATGGTATATTCATATCTGTGCGCTTGCGGATTCCCTGTTTATATATATTCTTTTCTAGAGATCCAAGGCATATGTAAGAGTACCATATCCATGCGTTTTCTGGCACACCTGTCAGGGCTTACAACCTATATCGAGTTGTGCTATGAATCGTGTCGGAGTTCACCTTTTAGTTTAATCTGAAAGCAACATCTGATATACACTTAGCATCATGTTAAGATATACCTTTGCATTTCTGGTGCCGTCGATAGAGATGGATCTTATATCCGTTTCTAGTCGATGACGTTAGCAATGTCAATAGCCTTGTAGAGGGCCTCTACCTAGGGGTGATGTGTTTGTGAGGACAGTTCCCACTCGTGGAGGTGGAGGTGGAGGTGTGTTCCCTCAGAGAGATAGGTGTGTTGGGTTTGGGCGTGGTGAGTTGACTCAACGTGCTCCTTCTCGTGACCGTTATGAGTTTGGGAGGCATGATCAGAGCTTTGGGTCTCAGATGGACTATGGACCACGTTTTCCTCCTTGTGGTGCGCGTACTCCTCAGTGAGACGCGACAGGTCCTTTGGTGGTAGACGCAAGAGAGCTCCGCCTAGAGGTTTTGGGAGGATGGATTTTGCTAACCCTTCTTTTGAGCAAATGGCTCAGCACTAGTTTGACTCTTTTGGTACTAACCCCAATGTTGAGTCGCTTGCTCATTCTCGTCCTCGTTTTTTATTACAGCTGGGAGGCTTGGAGAACTTTTGGTTGATCGACTCCGGTTGCTCAAGACACATGACCGGAGATCGTGGGTGGTTCTCCAGCCTCACCCCGGTGAGTACGAGGGAGTACATCACTTTCGGGGACAATGGGAGAGGACGAGTGCTTGCTGAAGGTATGGTGAAGGTGAGTAGCAAGGTGACCTTAAGAAGTGTGGCCCTGGTCAAATCACTTGGTTTTAACCTGTTGTCAGTATCTCAATTACTTGACGAAGGTTTTGAGGTTCGTTTTAAGTCGGGTGCTCCTCGTGTGCTTGATTCTCGAGGCGATTTTGTCTATACGATCATCCCCGAGGGTCAAATCTTTCGTGCCGACTTTTCCCAGTCTGTTGGTCCTCCTCGATGCTTTGTTGCTAGCGTTTCGGCCGAGCTTTGGAAATGGCATAGGAGGTTGAGACACTTGAGCTTTGAGTTGCTTTCCCGCTTGAGTGGTCTTGATCTTGTCCGAGGATTGCCTAAGTTGAAATTCGAGAAGGATTTGGTTTGTGCTTCTTGTCGGCATGGGAAAATGGTTGCCGCTTCTCACACCCCTTTGACGTCTGTCATGACCGAGCGACCTTGTGAGCTGTTGCACATGGATTTGGTTGGGCCAGCTTGTGTTCGCTCTGCTGGTGGGAAGTGGTATGTTCTTGTGGTTGTTGTTGATTTTTTGAGGTACTCTTGGTTTTTCTTTTTGGAGGATAAGAGTGAGACATTTGGCTTTGTTCGGGACTTGATCTTGAGGTTGAAGAATGGGAGACATGGTGATGCCATTCGAGCTATACGCAGTGACAATGGCACGGAGTTTAAGAACTCTATTTTGATGCCTTTTGCAGTGATCTTGGTCTCGATCATCAGTACTC
Organism: Cenchrus fungigraminus; assembly: GCA_036936925.1. Taxonomy (NCBI): domain Eukaryota; kingdom Viridiplantae; phylum Streptophyta; class Magnoliopsida; order Poales; family Poaceae; genus Cenchrus; species Cenchrus fungigraminus. The sequence continues at coordinate 72,267,347 of CM072769.1, read as the reverse complement.
TTCTACATACGTCGCTTGCTAGAATGGTGTTGTGGAGAGAAAGAACCAGACCCTTTGTGAGATGGCCAGCATGATGCTCGATGAGCATAGGACTCCTAGGCGTTTCTGGGCCGAGGCGGTCAATACCACTTGCTATGTCTCAAATCGCATCTTCCTTCGTGCTTTCAAGAAGAAGACCTCTTATGAGCTGATGCATGGGCGACAACCCAAGGTGAGTCACTTTAGAGCTTTTGGCTGCAAGTATTTCATTCTGAAGAAGGGCAAGTTGGATAAGTTTGAGTCTAGTTGTTCGGATGGGATTTTCCTTGGTTACGCAATTCACTCTAGAGCATATCATGTGCTAAACCTTGAGACTAACCGAATCATGGAGACTTGCGAGGTAACCTTCGATGAGACACAGCCATGTAGCTCTTCTGCTTTTGAGTGTGCAGGTGATGAGGAGATTGGAGCGAGGATCTTTGAGGATGAGAATGATGGAGATGGAGACGACGACGATGATGGTGGTGATGCTCCCGTGGCTGATCGTGTACATGCTACTTCCACTACTACGACGACGATCGAGGATGGACCATCCCCTACACCCACTACGACTGAGGTTGTTCAAGTGGAGACTGCTGCTGAGGGGGGTTGTGTCTAGGCGTGAGGCTCCCCAGCGAGTACAAGTTGATCACCCACCGTCGACCATCATTGGTGACCTTCATGAACGCACTACACGGTCGAGGTCAAGGAACACTTCTCATTTTGCTCATTCTACCTTTGTTGCGTCGTTTGAGCCCAAAGATATTCGACACGCTTTGTCTGACGAGAATTGGGTGAATTCCATGCATGAGGAGTTGGAAAACTTTGAGAGAAACCAAGTCTAGGTATTAGTCGATGCACCGCCAAATTTCTGTCCCATAGGTACCAAGTGGGTGTGGAAGAACAAAGAGGGTGAGAATGGGATGGTTGTGAGAAACAAGTCAAGGTTGGTGGCACAGGGGTTCAACCAGAAGGAGGGGATAGACTATGAGGAGACATTTGCTCCCGTCACCCATTTGGAGGCAATTAGGATCCTTCTAGCCTTTGCCGCGGCTAAAGGGTTCAAGTTGTACCAAATGGATGTCAAGAGTGCTTTCTTGAATGGGGTGATAGAGGAAGAAGTGTATGTGAGGCAACCCCCAGGGTTTGAGAGTGAAAAATACCCACACCGTGTATACAAACTCCAGAGAGCGCTCTATGGGTTGAAACAGACACCTAGAGCTTGGTATGGCAGGTTGAGAGGCTTTTTGCTGAGTAAGGGGTTTGTGATGGGCACAGTTGATAAGACCCTGTTCCTCCTTAAGCATGGGAATGACCTTTTGATTGTTCAGATATATGTGGATGACAAAATCTTTGGTGGCTCTTCTCATGATCTTGTTGCCAGATTTGCAGATGACATGAGCAGGGAATTTGAGATGTCCATGATGGGCGAGCTGCAGTTTTTCTTGGGTCTCCAGATCAAGCAGTGCAAGGACGGGACCTTTGTACATCAGGCGAAGTACACCAGGGACATGGTGAAGAAGTTTGGCATGAACGACTCCAAGCCGCTGACTACACCGATGAGTACGACTACAGCTTTGGACGCGGACGAGGATGGCGAACCCGTGGACCAGAAGGAGTACCAGAGCATGATCGGCTCCCTCCTCTACTTGACGGCGACAAGGCCAGACATACAGTTCAGCGTGTGTCTGTGCGCTCATTTTCAGGCTTCACCGAGGACTTCACATCGGCAGGCCGTCAAGCGGATTTTCAGGTACTTGAACTACACTCCTGAGTTTGGTCTTTGGTACTCTACCTCCTCGACTCTCAGGCTTCATGGGTTTTCTGATGCAGATTTCGCTGGGTGTCGATTGGACCGCAAGTCGACTTCTGGGTGTTGCCAGTTCCTTGGTTCTTCTTTTGTCTCTTGGTCATCTCGCAAGCAATCGAGTGTAGCCCAATCCACCACCGAGGCTGAGTATGTAGCTGTTGCTAGTTGTTGTTCCGAGCTGCTTTGGATGACATATACCATGAGTGCTTTTGGAGAGGAGTGTTCCTAGGTTCCACTTTTCTGTGACAGCACAGTGCCATAAGCATAGCCAAAAATCCTGTCCTCCACTCCAAAACAAAACACATAGAAGTGAGGTACCACTTTCTGAGGGACAATGCCGAGAAGGGAAACATATCTTTGTCCTATGTCCCTACCCAAGACCAGCTAGCTGACATTTTCACCAAACCGCTTGACCAAGTCACTTTCACTCGCTTGTGGGGTGAGCTTGGGGTGTGCTTTCCTTTCTAGCTGGGTCTTGGAGTTTCTCATGTATATATGTGTCATATGTTCATTTTGTTGCATTTCATTCATGCATTTTACTTTCTGTACAAAACCTGGTAGGATAGCCATCTTTGGATCACTTGAGCTAGGATTGAGCTTCTCTTATATACACTGATCACTGATGTGCTATTTGTGAGACTTGTGCATGTTTGGTAAATTGTGGATGTGAATGCTATGCTCTTGATGGTTTTGCCATATCTTTGTGTTGAGATAGCTTTCTTTTGATGAAAATGCTAAAATTGAGTCTCTCGTGAGTAGATGCTTGTCTATACTCAATTTGTGCTTAAATGCTTATATCATGCTCAGTTTGTGCTTGAGGATCATATTCTTTTTGCTTGGGGTCAAAGATCCTTTGTCATTGTAAATGTTTAGCCCTTTTGCTTGCTTGGGGAGGAGCATAAGCTTCCTTTTGCCGCAAAGGAACTTCATGTACCATGTTTAAACTTGAAAATGAATTTGGTGTATGAATTGCCTTATGCTTGAAAAATGAGCTCCTAATCATGTTTTTATGGTTTGATATTCATATTTTGGGTGCTAAACCATAGCATGCTTGTCTACCATGAGAAGTCTCATTTTAAGAAGTAGACACATGGCTCAGTGGCTTTAACATGACTTGAGTAGCTTGTCGGCGTTTATAATGATCTTGTGATAAGAATTTGTGATCTTGCATAAACTTTGGATGATCTAGTGTATTTATGTTCAAATTGGTATAGAAAGAGTCTTGCTCATGAGATGAGTATTTATTTGTGAAAATTGCTTTTAGCCATGTCACATGCTTATATGTCTCTACCTTCTTGATGGTAATGTGCTAGATACACCATGTCTACTTTGCTTGCTCTATGTTTCATGTGTAGCATTTTGTTGTGCTCTTTGTATATCTGAGAAGCTCAGTAGATTGTATATGTGCTTTGACATGCATTTTTCATGAAAACAAGGGGAAGAGTTTCATATACCTTGATTCATGCATTGTCAACAAGCGGGAGAATTTTGGGAGATATACATGCAAGGGGGAAAATTTTCATGCATTGGAAGTTTTTGTGAAAAAATGGTATGCATTTGTGCGATGTGGCATGTGAGAAGAAAATTTGAGAAGAAGAGGTTGCATTTACTCAGGGGGAGTTTGCATATTTGCAGGGGGAGCTCCTTTCATTTTCCTGAGTTTTGTGCTTTGTGATGTGCTCTTTGAGAGCTTTGTTTTGTCTTGGCTGTGTCGAGCCGTTGCCCTTGTCTTAGGTGGCCGAGACTTGGATTGGCGAGTGATTGAGTTTTCACTTGTTCTTTGGCTTTGAATCACTTGCTTGGGAGGCTTGTGTTCGTGGTTGTTTTCTCTTCTTTTTCTCTATGTGATTACTATGGGTGTTGTCAATGCACTCATCAAGGGGGAGATTGAGGACCAGGTGTGTCCGAGGACCAGTGGAGGGTCGCTCCTTAGTGATGAGTGATTGACAACGTTGTGTGGACTGATGCTTGGCTAAGTGTGCAGGTACAGGTGTTGGCGTTTCTTAATCTCAACACTAGGCGTCGTGGTAGCGTGAGCGTGTAAGAAACTCCCGGGTACACTGACGAGTGCGAACGAATCCGCAAGCGCACGGATACTCCACTGTAGCACTTCTCCCTAGGAGAATGAGTATTCCCATCGGGTTTCGTTCCTAGGACGGAGAGTAACCAGAGAGGGTCTATCCAAGAACACCAGCTTTCGCTGGGATAGGTCGGGATACAAGAAGCACTTCCTTAAGGGACTTAGCTCTCAAGATGTTTTCCTGTTAGATCTCAGTCGTCCCCGCAGGGCGACAACACTCAGAGGTGTTGTCCTGCGAGCCCAACTCGGTACGCGACGTAGAGGGTTACAAAGGGTCCACTAGGCTGTCACCACTGCGGCCTACCCCTACGCTACGATCGTACGCGGTCTCCGTAGGAAACCCAAGGCCCAGACACCACGTCTGTACCCCAGATAAACACTATAGTGCGGCATATGCTAGCCCGCTAACTACACTATAGCAACCGTATAAATACGGTCCCACGAACAAGGGAAAGATCCGAATCAGATCAAATCATTGAACTGGGAGCAGAAAGGAAACTATGGATGCAGCTGAATGAGATACAACAAACTTACTTAACTAAACAGGATCAGAGCATGCTAAACAAGTAAATGAACTATGGTTCTAGCTCTAAAGGATCGAAGCCTTGTGTCACGAAGAACACAAGCCTCTAACTTATGAACGAGCCCAGAACACAAGAACAAAGCAACCATGCATGATGTCCACTATAGTCTAAATAAGAAATGCTGAAATACTCACTTTGATCTAAATGAAGCACAAGCATCCACGAGGACATCAACTCACTCCTTACCCCTCCTCTACCTCACACTCATCCTAATCTAGATCCCTCCTCATCACCATTCTACCACAAAGAGGTGAGAATCACCTCTCATGGGCAGAATTGGAGAGAGGGAGAGAGAGCTACACAAGAGAAAGTGAAACTTAAGAGCTAGGTGGTGTGTGAGAAATGGAGCCCCTCCCCTCCTATTTATAGACAAGGAGGAGGCTTGCTCCGGGGCTCAAAGTGCCCCTAAACACCCGGGAATGCAGCCAAGAGCCAATGGGAGGACAACACGTGGAGGGCCAGGATGAACCGACCCTAGGTCGGTTCGCCGAACCTAGGGTCGGCCGACCCCCTCGGGTGGTCTCCTAGCTAGTGCTTCCTCTGGCTCGCTTCCATGTGGGTCCTGATGCCTCTCCACCGTGCATGGCATGTTTCCTGGCGGTTTAGTTGGTAATGTGGGCCCATGGATCCAAGTGATGCTGACGTGGCAGCGTGTGATTCGTCGAAAGTTCTTCACATGGATTGGTGACATCATGGATCCAGGAGAATCCATGTGGCAGCCCTTGATTGGCCAGTATTTGAGTGCCTTGGATTGGAGTGGAGTGAAAGTGCATGAATTTCTCTCATTTCTTATGCTAAATACCTGCATTCAAATAGACATCGACACTGGTGGAAAGTATGAGTTGAAGCACCTATTCTAGTGTGGATGTTTAATTCATGCTTAGATTTGCAGGGATTGACGGTCTTGAAAATGGCAAATATTGACCGTCAACAACAGGTTGCGGTTTGACTCGTGTCAGTGCAGGTGACGAACAAGCGCGAAAGGCCTTAGCCGTGGCGGCCTCCGGGTGATGGAGTGGCAAGTAAGCTTGGTTCGATGGACCCGGTGGCCGATGGGGTCAGTGCGAGCCGTGTGGTGCAAGACTGGCGGGCTGAAGTCATGAACATGGGCCGGTGCAAGGTAGCGGATGGAGCTCGAAGATTGCACGCGGGGTTTGGTGGTTTACCCACAAAACCATCGGTGGACGGTTTCTTGGTTTGGGCCTCAAAACCAAGCCTGGAGGCCCGAGGTGACAGAGACGGTGATCCGGGAGCTTCGGGAAGCTTCGAGGCGGAGGGCATGTGGCGTGATCACGGGGTTTGCGTTGAGGTGAAGTGAAGCCGCGGTGGAAGCGTGTCCGTCCGATGAAGACTTGACCAAAATGCCCCTGAGGGATTGTATCTTCATTTAAGTAGTAGGGGTAGCGTGGTCATTTACCTCCCTCCGATGGACTTCGTATAAATAGCGAAGAGGTGGATGGCATCTCTCTCCCTTGGACTCTAGGGCTTTCTCCTCCGGTAGATTTCTCTGAACTGCTTCTTTTCCCTCTGGATTCCTTTGGCTAGACTCTTGTACAGACTCTGTCCTCTAGATGTATGGAAGCATTCGGTGTTGCAGTGAGAATTCCAATTCCCTTGTGATTTTCGTGTCATTTTCGAGGTTATTTTTGGGGGGGGGTTTCGTTCTTCGCTTGATTCGTGATTTTGGAGGTGTTTCTTCTCGGATTTCTTTGAGGGGATCATGGGTGGATGCCTTGCACATCTTTGTGTGTGATCTTGACCCCTCAAACGCCGTGGATAGCCTTCGATTCGTGCATTTTTGGTTGGAGCCCAAGTTCATGGTGGTGGTTCGTGTGATCCGCGTTTCCCAGTGATTTATTGGCTTAGGAGTCGAGATTTTTGGGGCATAGCTTCCTCTTGTGTTACTTATCATCTCCCCCAAATCTTGTCTCAAGAGTTTTAGCCGTTTGGGAGATCCGGTGATGAAAAGGTGGAGTTGACTCCCGAGCTCGAGCATTTTTTTGCTCTGTCCGCACCTGGCGGACGGTCCACGAGGCCCGTGCGGATGGTCCGTGAGGCCCTGGCAGCGTTGGTGTTCTTTGTGTTCTTCACGTGTTCTTGAGTGCTTGTGTTTCGATCCGTTGAGTTGCTTTGGTCCGGTGGCAACAAGTTTGACGGATAGTCCGCAAGGTTGTCCCGGACAGTCCGTGCTAGTCGGACGGTCCGCAGTGAGCCGCCGGACAGTCCGAATTTTGGGGGTGCGCTACTGGTGGTTCGAGGCGCTTTTGCAGACAGTCCGCCGTGACCTTCCGGACAGTCCGCGCCCTCCACGCGGACGGTTCGCTCGGTCATCCCGGACAGTCTGCCAGGGACTTCACAGCAGTGCCTAAGTCCTTTGGTTCTTGCTTTGGTGCTTCCACTCTTTGCTCCTTGGCTTGTCTCTTGTTCTTCTAGGCTTGTGTGTGCCTTGTTTGGAGCTTCCGGTGTGTGCGCGAGTACTTGGAGTGGCAATCGGGGCATAGGCCGAGTTCGACCTTTGGGAAGAATTTTTATCGGCTCCCATTCACTCCCCCCCTCTCTGGTCGCCCGATTCGGTCCTTCATCCTGCTTATTTTCCTGTAATCAAATAATCTCCAAGGACAAGTGGAACTACATTATTCTTAACTAAATACGTGTAAGAAATGCCTTATGCTCCTTTATTCATGAGTATATTGACGGCTAAAGTAGGTACTTAACAGCCGTCAACAGTTCCTGAGGTGGTTTGGTTTGGGTGCATATTTGTTCATGGGTATGGTGTGTGGTGGAGTAGGAGTCTCTCCAACTTTCTCTTCTCCCTCACCACTCTTCTCACCACTCTTCTCACCACTCTTGCCAGGCCCCAACGCCTGACCATCAAACCGCTTGAACTCAGCCAACATCAAACTCAACTGTGGCTCATGCCAAGACAACCAACTCATCAATTTCCTAAGCTCATCATTTTCATCCTGTAAACGATCAATATAGTGTGCAAGTTCCATGTTTTTCAAAGCATGCATTTCATAGGTAGAACATGATGTAGGAATGGGAGCTTTCAAAGCAGCCTCAAGAGAAACAATTCTAGTGTGAGATTCATCTAGCCTAGCATGCAACACAGGACATAAGGTACAAGCACCTAACAAAGCTGGCCTAGATTTCAATTCATCACACTCAATCCTAATCACATCTAGTTCCTCAAGGATAGAGGCATGCTTCTCCTTGAGAGCAGTCAAATCAGCAAGAAAAACTGAACAATCACCACAATCAATCTCATCAAACACAACAGGAGCAGATTTCAAATAGCCTATCTCATTTCTAGCATCCACAAGCAAGGATTCAAGCTCAGCTATCTTATCCTTAGCATCACCCAACAAAGACCTAAATTCCCTCTTCTCCTTGTTGGTCTTTCTAAGCACATCATCACGGTTATCAAGCAACTAATTGAGCCTAGTATTCTCCTCTAGCAAGAAGTTGGGATCTTGTCGTACCTCTTCATCGTAGTCGGATTTCGAATCCGAGCTGTGTTTCCCACCCTTCTTGGAATGCGCCATGCTTCAAAAGCCTTCTTGTGCGACGAAGCTTATGCCGGTGAAGTTCTTGCCCGTGTGCCTCTTGTCCTTGTGCTTCTCTTGCTCTTCCTCGCTGCTCAAGTCAGAAGAAGCATCGCTTGATGTTGAGTCGATGTTGCTCGCTCCGGCCACCATCGCTCGAGCGGTCTTCTTCTTGTACCCGCTACTGTTCTTGTGCCTTCTCTCGCCCTTGTCCTTGCGCTTGTCCTTGTAGTCGTTCTGGGAGCGGTGCTTGTTGTAGTCGTGCTTGGGCTTGCCCTTGTAGTCGTTCTTGACCTCCATGGCTTCAGGGCATTCGGTGATGAAGTGCCCATGCTTCCCGCACCGATAGCACATCTCCGAGCTCCGCCTTGCATTCTTGCGGTTCTCGTACATCCGCCCAAACCTCTTGCTCAACAAAGCGAGATCGTCCTCGCTTAGCACCTCAAAGTCCTCATCTAGCAAAGACACAAGACAAGACAAAGAGAAACCACCAGAGTTAGCATTAGACCTTGATCCTGAGACAAGAGCCAAAATATGAGGATCAGTGGGGCTCTCGCTCTTGGCTCTCAAGCAACGATCAACCTCTGAAGACCTGAGCTTGGAGAACAGCTCGTCCAGCATCAGTGTATCATACACGCTCGACTCCTCAATGGCCTCAACCTTGACACTCCACACAGACCTATCCAGGGCATGCAAAAGCTTGAAAGCTTGATCATGATACGTGTATGGGAGCACTGTCACATTGTCCCTCATGTTGTTGACTATGCTGGTAAAGCGCTGAAACATAGCATCGGTCGACTCACCGGGGAGATGAGTGAAGTTCTCACACTCTCTCCGGTAAGTGGAAAACTAATGGGCTTGCACTTGGGCATAGCCAACATGAGCGTTTCTCAACTTGAGCCAAATATTTCTGGCCACATTTTCTACGTACACTCTCTCGAACTCCGAGGCACAGAGAGCACGGAACAAGTAATCAACGGCCTTACTGTTGGCCTCACACATGTCCCGCGATCCTTGAAGCAGAAAACTATCTGGGATGACATAATGATGATTCTGAGTGACCTCCCAGATTAGAGTTCCCTTCCCTCGCAAAAACGCGCCCATGCGCCTCTCCCACATCGGGTAATTCTTGCCATCAAAGTGCGGAGGACCCGACCCCTTACCATAATTGCCAATCTTTGGATCTTAGACTGGTTAGAATCAAGAAGATCCGTAACCGACTCTGATACCAATTGAAGGACCGAATAGGCGACCAGAGAGGGGGGAGTGAATGGGAGCCGATAAAAATTCTTCCCGGAGGTCGAACTCAGCCTACACCCCGATTGCCACTCCGAGTACTCGCGCACACCAAAGAAGCTCTAGACAAGTCAGAAACAAGCCCTCAAGAACAAGAGACAAACCTAGAAGTAAAGAGTGGAAGCACAAAAGCAAGAACCAAAAGACTTAGCCAAAACTGCGAGGCTCAGGCCGGACAGTCCGGACGGGTACGGCGGACAGTCCGTGAGTACGGCGGACAGTCCGTGAACCCCCGGCGGACAGTCCGAAAAAAGGACCTCGAGCTAACAATGCTGCACCGAGGAAATTCGGACAGTCCGAGCAAGCACCACGGACAGTCCAGGACCTCGCGGACAGTCCCGCCACCCCAGGCGGACAGTCCGGCAAAACTCGCTGGACACCCCAGACAAACCTCGAGCCACCCCAGACAAAATCCAAGCACCGCGGACAGTTCGCACAGCCCACGCGGACAGTCTGGCAAACACCTAGCAACAAAACCCTAGCGACCGAACAGATCGAAACATGAACACGCACGAACACGGATGAACACGTGACGAACAGAGGCCACGCGGACTGTCTGCACGCGGCTCGTGGACAGTCCGCCAGGAGCGGACAGAGCTGAAAAAGGTCAACCACGCGAGGTCAACTCTCCAAATCCATCATCAGATCTCCCAAACGGCTAAATCTCTTGAGACAAGTGGGGGAGATGATAAGCAACACAAGAGGAAGCTATGCCCCAAAAATCTCGACCTCTAAGCCCCTAAATCACCGGGAATCACGGATCACACGAACTACCACCAAGAACTCGAACTACGGCCAAAAACACACGAATCGAAGGCTTTCCCTAGCGTTTGAGGGGTCAAGATCACACACAAAGATGCACAAGGCATCCACCCATGATCCCCTCAAAGAAATCCGAAGGAAAACGTCCTCAAATCCCCGAACCGAGAAAAGAACAAAACTCCCCAAAAATAGCCCCGAAAATGACACGAAAAACACAAAGGACTAGGAGATCACCGGAACGCCGAATGCTTCCATACATCCAGAGGTCAGAGTCTATATAAGAATCTAGCCTAAGGAATACAGAGGGAAAAGAAGCAGTTCAGAGCAATCTACCGGGGAGGAAAACCTAGAGTCCAAGAGAGAGAGATGCCATCCACCTCTCTGCTATTTATACGAAGCCCATCGGAGGGAGGTAAATGACCACGCTATCCCTACTGCTTGAGATGAAGATACAACCCCTTAGGGGTATTCTGGTAAAGTCTTCATCGGACGGACACGCTTCCACCGCGGCTTCGCTTCACATCGACGCAAACCGCGCGATCACGGCACGTGCCCTCCACCTCGAAGCTTCCCGAAGCTCCCGGATCACCGTCTCTGTCGCCTCGGGCCTCCGGGCTTGGTTTTGAGGCCCAAACCAATAAACCGTCCACTGATGGTTTTGTGGGCAAACCAACAAACCCCGCGTGCAAGCTTCGGGCTCCATCCGCTACCTTGCACCGGCCCATGTTCACGACTTCAGCCCGCCAGTCTTGCACCGCACGGCTCGCACTTGACCCCATCGGCCACCGGGTCCATCGAACCAAGCCTACTTGCCTCTCCATCACCCCGAGGCTGCCACGGCTAAGGCCTTTCGCGCTTGTTCTTCACCTGCACTGACACGAGTCAAGCCACAACCTGTACCTGCACACTTATCCAAGCATCAATCCTCACAACGTTGTCAATCACTCATCACTAAGGAGCGACCCTCCACTGGTCCTCGGACACCCCTGGTCCTCAGTGTATGGTTCCTTACCAAGACATCAATATTGCCTTTCTTCACATCCTACTCCTAATAGGCTTTATGTGGAGCTGTAGGTAGGGAAGATGTGGCATACTTGTCTCTCATATATTGCTAAGTCAAAGACCGGATCCTTGGAAGAAACAAACATACATCCTGATCAAGATATGCATATGTGTGTGATGGATATGGCAAGGTGGATACTAGGCCCGGAAATGGGTGCTAGATATTACCATGCTTTATATGAGGAAATGAGGGCTCGATGGTAAGATGGACACTAGCCCCGGAGTTGGTACTAGTTATTACCATCTATATAGTGGAACTCTTTCTCTTGCACATATCAATCCCTTTTTCTCCTTTTGAAATTTTTCCGAGACTTGGGCTAGCTCTCTTTATTTTATTTTTGCCATGGTTTTGAGCATGCTTTTCTTTTTTTCTTTTCTTTCTTTTTTTCAGCTAGCCCTTTGTCTCTATTGGGAATATTTGGAGAGGGATAAATGATACAAAGATACATAGAGTTTTATTTGTGGAAGAATGCATAGGCAGTATGCAGCAAATGATGAATGCTAACTTCCAGTGTAGAAATTTAGCATGAACGTGTACGTGATCTTGATCAGGGGAGCATGAGTTCTAACAAGGGTCACAACAATTTGACAAAGCTCAATGAGAGAACAAGCTGCATATGTGGAGGCTAAGAGCTAGAATCTACATATGGCCTTGGATGGGAAATTCTCATCATTGAGGAACTCATCATGTTTTGATTTTCAAAAAGAAAACTCCGGATGTCAAGCATCACTAAGCACAAGATCATAGCACTCTATTATACCATATCATGTCTCACAACAACTAAGGCAAGGATCATGCTTTTTGCTACCCATAGTTTTCAAGCTAAGGTTTGAACATATAAGCCAACAAACTCAAAACTTAGGTAGGATACAAAGTTGTAAGTAAGACATACGAGGAGAATAAACAGAGCAACTATTCATCATTTCAACCATAGAGCTAAAGCATTCTTACTAAGCATATCAAAGCAAACTAAGCAAACGATGATGATGAAAGCAAATAAATATTTTTGGTCTTTTTATTTTTGCAGATTTTTTGGATTTTCATTTATAAGATATTCTGAAAACAAAGGAAGATACAAGTTACCTTAGGATGGGGGTCCTCCCCCAAGCTAGCTTCAGGCTCACTACGGAGGAGGGAAGAAGAATCCCTGACTCGCGTAGTAAGCCCTCTGTGGCTCCATGTATCACTGCTGGTCCTACTGCATGGATGCCATCCTCTCACCAGCCTGACGCTGCCACGCTGAGGTAGACTCGACGTGGGTGTTCAGCGCCTCCTCCAATCCTATGACCTGGACGGTGAGCTCTCCCATCTGCTGCGTGAGCTGAGGATCACATGCAGAGGCTGAGGAGTGTCACCGGAAGGACGAAGACGGAGGTGGACCACCGGAGCTGGAACTAGCGGGTGTAGCCCACTAAGCACTGCTCGCACCTGCCCAAGCCGTGCCACTCGCACTCGAGTGGCAGGTGGGCTGGTCCCAACTAGGTGCATATCCAGCGGTAACCCCGGACATGTACCCCGCAGGGGCCCCTCCTGCCACCGGTGGTGTAGCAGGCTGTGGTTGTGATGGTGGTGGTGACTGTGACAAGTTAGTACCATGGTACAAGCTCAAGGAATGTCTGGATGGACATTACTCCTGAGCTCGCCCCAGCGAGAATGCAGAAGACACAGAGCAGAAGTAGATTGCTTTTCCTAAATCAGAATTTTATTGTGACGGAAAAAATAAGGATAACTTACCGAACTCACCTGTCGGTGCAGGGCTCATTATTTTGAGTCTTTAGAGTTAGACTTGGTTCCAAAGTTCTCACCTTGGCAACGAGGCAGTTGTTTCCTTCGGAGGAGAAGTTGGCTTCCTACTCACCTTCCTCCACATCATGCGAGTGTCATGTGGGTTGTGATGTGTAGGGGGTGGTTTCTTGGACTGGGACCTAGATTTCCAATACTGTTTCTGTCCTGTGTCCATGAACTGGCGTTCTTCCTTCCAAAAATTCTTCATGAATGCAATGAGGCTGTCCACTTACCGTGGTGGCACTTCGACCTCTCGTGCTGGGGTGTCAGGAGTTTGTAAATCCTTGATCATTGAGCATTGCTATTTCCTTGGACAAAATTCGAACATCTCCTCCTTGCCATTGATGTAGAGACGAATCACAACCGCCCCCACATCAATTTGTGCATCAGCTGTACTCAGAAATGGTCGCCCAAGTATGAGAGGCACTTCCTTGGTGATCTCCATGTCTAAGACCACAAAGTCAACAGGGACAAAGCAATCTCGAACTTTCATGGGAATGTCCTCGTCTATCCCCGCCGGGTATCGGACCGAAGAATCGGCTAACTGCAGCTGCAAAGTGGTTGGAGATAATCTCGTGTAGTTAAGTTGATCAAAGACTACCTTAGGCATGACGCTGACGCTGGCCCCTAAGTCACAGAGAGCATGGTCGAAGCGTTGGGTCCCAATCATACAAGTGATTGTGGGACACCCAGGATCCTTCTTTTCAGGAACGCAGTTGAGTATGGCAGCACTGCACTCCTCCATGAGTCATACCACTTCAGTTGTAGGAAGAGCTCGCTTCTTGGTTAGGATGTCCTTGAGATAACGTGTGTACGTGGTACGCGTATTGCTCGAGCAATGGGATGTTGATATAAACTTTCTGAATCATGTCCACGAAGCGATTGAACTGTTCATCTATTGTTGCCTTCCTGCTCTTTTGAGGGAACGACATCACATTAGCTTCTATGAATCCCGGATGTGCCGTTACCCCTTCAGGTGCTTTATCTGTCGGGGGCACCTTTCTTACCTTGGGGGATTCTTCCGAGTCGGATGAATCCTCATGGAAATTCTCAACTTTTGTTATGCCTTTCTTATCTATCCTTGCATGGTTAGGATACGGTGGATCCCGAGTGGAATTACCTCCTCTCGTGGTCACCACATTTGCATTTTCAACAAAGGGAACAGAAGCGGCCAGCTGAGCCAACTGAGTTTCTAACATTTTGTTAAAATTCACCTGACTCCTCTGGGTAGAAGAAAAACTTTCAAGCTTAACGTTGAGACTTTCCAAAGTGTTATCATGGGTAGCTAGCTTTTTGTTAACACCTTCATTAATCTTAGCTTGCCCAAAAACGAGATCTCTCAAGGAAGGTTGGTTGGGATTGTAAGAATTACCTTGGTTACCTCCTTGATAATAAGGGCATTGTTGATTTCACGATTGGCCTCCATGTTGAGGTGGATGATATCCATTGTTATTGCCATTCATGTACATCACTTCCTCCTGAGTCTCCGGACAGTAGTTGCCTGAGTGCCCAGTGTTGCCACAAACTTCACAAGTCATATGAGAGTCCATAGGCAGAGTTGTGGTGGCCATGTCAGCCTTCTCGTTGGTGTAGTCATCCAATATCTTCATAAGAAGATCCAACTTGGCAGTAATCATGTCTGCTTCCTTGACAGTATGAGTACCCCTCGGTCGTGGTTGGAGTCTTTCATCACTCCACCCTTAGTTGGAAACCATCTTCTCAATGAGTAATTTAGCATCATCAACAGTGAGTGAGAAGAATGCTCCCTGAGCAGCAGCATCAATATGGCCTCGGGCTGCCAGAGTCAACCCATTATAAAAGCTTTGAAGAATGAGTCAATCCTGCATCCCATGGTGAGGACAGGCAAGGACGTACTCCTAAAGCCTCTCCCAAGCCTCTGTAATAGATTTACTTGCAGCTTGCTGAAAACCAGAAATCCTTCCACGAAGAGCATTGGTTTTACCCAATGGGAAGAACTTCTTGAGGAATGCCTCTGAACACTTACTCCAAGTGCTAATAGCATCACGATTCGCGCAGAACCATTGCTTAGCTTTCCCCAGGAGAGAGAATGGAAATAGCCATAGACGAACAGCATCCATATTTGCAATCCTGATGATGAAAGTGCTGCATAACTCTAGGAATTGCTGCAAATGAGCATTGGCATCCTCATTTGGCTTGCCACAGAATATGCTAGCCTGTACCATCGTTATCAGACCCGTCTTGATCTCAAAATTTTTAGTCCCCTTTGCCACCTCAGGGCCTTGCAGCACCTGGTCAGCGAAAGGAGCTGAGTACTCATGAAGTGTCTTCTGGGCCATAGTGTTGGACGTGGATGGTACAAAGGAAACTGGATCGCGTTCCGGATGAGTACGACAAGGTGAGTTGAAATGAATTCGAGCTCTCCTCACAAGTGACTCGAGATCTTCAGTAAAATTCTCCGGTAAGTCGAAACCAGTCATACACTACATGTCTTCATCATCCACAGATAAAAGAAGACAATCAAGGTTAGCCTGCATTGAGAGTTGTCCTGACCTACTCAAAGTTTATAAACAGATGCAAAGCATAGTCATGATAATCCTGTGCCTTCCCCGGCAACGGTGCCGGAAATGCTTGTTGGCGTTTCGTAGCGCTGTCATCTTAAGAACAGATCTGGGATCCATCCTTAGTGACAACACCAGGAATCGCCTTGTAGACACCTCTCAATATCACAACTAACGATGCCGGGTTAGCGTGAACATCAGGACTTGCCAAAGGTTAATCTTAACGATCATAAATGAATCCGCAAGTGCACAGATAAACCATTGTAGCATTTCCCCAAGGAAGGAGAATATTTCAAGGGTATCGTATCCGTGGAAGGCAATGGCGGATATCTTAGACTTATGCTTCTGCTCTGAATGTAAACTAAGAGATAGATATAGGAAACACCAAACTCAAAGACAGGGGTAAGATAAAAGATATAAGGGTAGTGCAACACACACACTCAGATCTACCTCTACTCTAGCACACTACGGCTTAGGGGGAACATACGAGTTAGCTCTAAGTTCTAATGTACTAAACATACAAAGCTAGAAGATACAGGAGATAGACATGAGTATTGCATGAGGAGGATAAGGTTCAGCACCCATGTACAAACAGGGAGCTAGCCCGCGACGACCAGCACTCTGCGAAACTAGACTTTAGACTCCTACAGCAGGTACCCTAGCGCGGAGGATTGCTCAAGGATCCAATAGTGCTGTCACTACCTGCGGACCTACCTCTATCGTTACGGGGGGTATGCTCATAACTGTCATAGCCAGACAACCCGGGCACCATGCCTATGTTGCTACTAGACTCCACCCGGCCTGGGATATTGTGAACCAGGGTGAGAGCCACCAGAAGACTGGTCAACCAGACCGAGTACCGTAGCTTGAACACAAACCTCATGCAACACTCTCATGCCATCTAACAAGATCAACTAAGGCTAGACATACAAACAGATATGAACTCTCTTATGTCTAGTCAATAATATCAAAGGGTCGTGTTCGTGAAGAACACAAGCCTCTAACTTATGAACAAACACATAAGGAATGAGTTCATCACCCTTCAAGTGGATCAAAAGGTAGTGTTCACGAAGAACACATGCCTCTAAATGATGAACAAAGGATGAACTCAAGAACATATCAAGCATATGATCTACCATGACTTTATATGAAATAGCTGAATAACTGAAGTAGATCAAAGTCACACAATGAAATAAAGATAAAAGAGAACTCATACCTAGACTCCAAAGAAGAATTGGAACCTGAATAAGAGCTACTCTAGCCAACCCCCTAGCCTTGGAAACTAAAAGTGAGAGGAGAATGAGAGAGTGGTGTGTGGGAAATGGGAGCCCCTCCCCTTCTATTTATAGACAAGGACCAGGCTTGCTCAGAGGCTCAAAGTGCTCCAAAACACCCCGAGATGTAGCAAGTGACCAATGAGCGAGTGCCACGTGTAGGGATGAGATGGCGCGGCACTAGGTCGGTTCAGCCGATCCTAGGATCGGCCAGCCCCGTGGTTTTCCTCTGGGTGGCTGCCCTATGGGCCCTCTGATCCAACCCCAGTGCATGGCTTGATTTGGTATCCGAGGTGGGCCCTTTGATCCATGTGAAGTCCATGTGGCGTCCTCTGATTCGTCGGTGAGTGCCTCCCCTGGATCGATGACGTGGAATGCCATGTTTCCCTTGGTGGCAGCCACCTCCTCAGCTGAGTTGGCTTTGGTTCTTCATAGAAGGTGGGTTTCCATCTCTTTTTAGGGGTAAATCACCCACATACAAATAATGTCCAAGGACAAGTGGAACTACATTATTCAAACCAAAATTCTAGTAAATAATGCATATGCCTCCATTTATGTGAGAATATTGAGGGTTGAAAGTGGTGAATTTCAATCGTCAACAGAAGCCCAGGAGAAACCCAAATGGGACACTAAAGACACACTTGGTTGAGTTGAGCTTCCATTGGTAGGCGTGAAGGTTGGTGAAGGTCTCCTCGAGGTCGGCGATGAAGTTCTCTGCGTTCTCAGTCTTGACGACCACATCGTCGACGTAGGCTTCCATATTGTGTTGGAGTTAAGACTCCAAACAATTTTGTATTGCCTTCTGGTATGTGGCACCAGCGTTTTTCGAGCCAAAGGTCATGACCTTATAGCAGTAGATGCCATTGGGTGTTATGAACTCCGTCTTGTCTTGGTCGTCAGGATTCAAAGGTATCTGATGATACCCTGAATAGCAGTAGAGGAAGCACAATAGGGTGCTACCAGCCATGGAGTCCACATCTTGGTCGATGCGCGGAAGAGGGAAAGGATCCTTGGGCAGTCCTTGTTGAGGTTGGTGTAGTCGATACACATTCTTAATCCACAGTCTTCTTAGGTACAAGCATTGGGTTGGCTAACCAAACTAGGTGTTTACATTCACGGATGAATCCTGCAGCTAAGAGCTTGCACCCTTCTACCCTTATGGACTTCCTTCGATCCTTCGCAAAGTGACGAAGCTTCTGCTTGACAGGTCTTGCCGTCTTGCTTACATCCAGGGAGTGCTCAGCCAGATTCCTTGGGACACGAGGCATATCAGATGGACTCCATGCGAATATGTCCGTGTTATCCCGGAGGAAATTAGTGAGCATGTATTCCTATTTCGTGTC
The DNA here is from genome assembly GCA_036936925.1 of Cenchrus fungigraminus. NCBI lineage: Eukaryota > Viridiplantae > Streptophyta > Magnoliopsida > Poales > Poaceae > Cenchrus > Cenchrus fungigraminus. The sequence goes on along the minus strand of CM072769.1, from coordinate 72,249,247 downwards.
CTGGTCGGCCCCGATGGTGACTTCCTTCGATGCGTCGGGCAGGCCGGGGCAGACTTTCTTCACAGCGGGACTAGCGTCCAAGGCAGTTGGGGTGCGCTTTTGCTCGGGCACCGTGAGCTTGGAGACGTCGACCTTAGCGGCTTCAGCGACCATGATGGAAGCAGTAGCGGCGTAGGCAGACGTTGAGGCAAGGTCGAGAGACTCGTCCTCACATCTGTAAGAGACCATTGCGAAAGGATTCCATTGGGCGCCGACATCTTCATCATGAGGTACGTATGATGCGGGATGGCCATGAACCGAGCCAGCATCGGACGACCTAGGATGGCGTGGTAGGAGGAGGAGATGTCCGCGACCTCAAACGTGAGCCACTTTGCACGGTAGTTAGCTTCAGTGCCGAAGGTGACTGGGAGGCAAACACACCCCAGAGGGTATGCTGCCTTATCGGGAACGACCCCGCAGAAGGGCTCATCGCAGGCTGCCATCTTGCTGAATTGGAACTTCATCTTCTTCAGCATTTGTTGACGGCTGTTAAGTACTACTTTCAGCCCTCAATATTCTCAGATAAATGGAGGCATATGCATTATTTACTTGCATCTTGGTTTGAATAATGTAGTTCCACTTGTCCTTGGAGATTATTTGTATGTAGGTGAAATACGCCTTAAAAAAGATGGAAACCCACCTTCCATGGAGAAACTATGTCAACTCAGCTGAGAAGGTGGCTGCCACCAAGGAAACACATGGCATTCCACGTCATTGATCCAAGGGAGGCACTCACCGACAAATCAGAGAGCACCACATGGACTTCACATGGATCAAGGGGCCCATCTCGGATACCAAATCAAGCCATGCACCGGGGAAGGATAAAAGGGCCCACTTGTCAGCCACCTGGAGGAAGCACAGCCGAGATGGCCGCCCTAGCGGTTCGACCGACCCTAGGATCAGCTGAACCGACCTAGGGTCGGTTCATCTCGGCCTTGCACGTGTCACTTCCTCATTGGCCACTTACCTCACTCCCGGGTGTTTTGGTGGAGTTTGAGCCCCGAAGCAAGCCTCCTCCTTGCCTATAAATAGAAGGGGAGAGGCTCCCATTTCTCACACACCACTCTCTCATTCTCCTCTCACTTTTAATTTCCAAGGCTAGGGGGTAGGCTAGAGTAGCTCTTCTTAAGGTTCCAAGTCTTCTTTGGAGTCTAGGTATGAGTTCTCTTTTATCTTTATTTCATTGTATGACTTTGATCTACTTCAGTTATTCAGCTATTTCATATAAAGTCATGGTAGATCATATGCTTGATTTGTTCTTGAGTCCATCCTTTGTTCATCATTTAGAGGCTTGTGTTCTTCATGAACACTACCTTTTGATCCACTTGAAGGGTGATAAACTCATTCCTTATGTGTTTGTTCATAAGTTAGAGGCTCGTGTTCTTCACGAACACGAACCTTTGATCTTGTTGACTAGACATAAGAGAGTTTGTATCCGTTCCTATGTCTTGCCTTAGTTGATCTTGTTAGATGGCATGAGAGTGTTGCATGAGGTTTGTGTTCAAGCTACGGTACTCAGTCTAAGTTGACCAGTCTTCTGGTGGCTCTCACCCTGGGTCACAATAGCCCGGGCCAGGTGAAGTCTAGCAGCAACGCAGGCATGGTGCCTGGGTTGTGTGGCTACGTTAGTTATGAGGATACGCCCCGTAACGATAGAGGTAGGCCGCAGTGGTGACAGCTGTTGGACCCTTTGGAACCCTCCGCGCTGGGGTACTTGCTGTAGGAGTCTAAAGTCTAGTTTCGCAGAGTGCTGGTTGTCGCGGGCTAGCTCCCTGTTTGTACCTAGGTGCTGAACCTTACCCTCTCATGCAATACTCATGTCTATCTCTTGTATCTTCTAGCTTTGTATGTTTAGTACATTAGAACCTAGAGCTAACTCGTATGTTCCCCCTAAGCCATAGTGTGCTAGAGTAGAGGCAGATCTGAGTGTGTGTCACACTACCCTTCATATCTTTATCTTACCCCTGCCTTTGAGTTTGTTATTTCCTATATCTATCTCTTAGTTTACATTCAGTGCAAAAGCATAAGTCTATGATATCCACCATTGCCTTCCACGGATACGATACCCTTGGAATATTCTCCTTCCTTGGGGACATGCAACAATGGTTTATCTGTGCGCTTGCGGATTTGTTCATCATCGTTTAGATTTACCTTTGGCAAGTCTTGATGTTCACGCTAACTTGGTGTCATTAGTTGTGATGTTAAGAAATACCAACAGGCATTTCTGGTGTTGTCACTGAGGATGGATTCCAAATCTATTCTTAAAGTGATGGCACTACGAAATGCCAACAGCGTCTTGGTGAATATAATGTTGAGGCTACTGCCTCCATCGATAAGCATCTTGGGGAGCACGGCTCCATCCACTATGGGATTGACGACCAGCGGGTAGGTCCCGGTGTACGGTATGTGGACCAAATGAGCTTCCCTAGAGAAGGTTATGTGGAACTCCGACCACCTCAGAGGTTGCAGAGTCTTTGTGTTGAAGAGCCCGATCTCTCGTGCTCCAACGTGTTGTTGTCTGTGGCTTTGAGCAGCCCTGTGACCTCCAACGATGAAGTTGATTTCCATGTTTGCTACCTGAAAGGCACCATTAGGGTTGCCACTTGGAGGTGGTGTAGGAGGAGTCCTTTCCTTACGCCGGTCACCGTCATTGCGATGGTCATCACGGCGATCGTTGTTGCTGTCGTCTCTGCGGTCATCGCGGTGATAAGGTCGCCTGTCTCGGTCATCACGCCAATCAGGTCGGCGGTACCGATTGTCGTAGCATCAGTTGTTGTTGTAGTAGTTGTCGTAGCGGTCGTCACTGCTGTTGGCCTTCTTCGTCAGCTTAGGCTGTTTTGGGACGTCGAGAGTGCGCTTTAGCTCTACACAATTGCGCATAGAGTGCATTGCCCCATCCTAGAACTAGCAGACGTCGTCGAGGGTCGCTTGGAACTCATTGCGCATGAAGCTGGATCCTTGGGAGTTGTTGGCCATTAAGACCTCATTGGAGCGCTTGCGGATTTTCCAGCAGCATCGAAGGCCAAGGCCCCAGACGTGTCATCAGTTCTGATGCCCTTGAAGTCATGGTCAACTGCATTTTGGGTATCCATGAGCTTGTCAACATACACCATGAGGTCGGTGATGGTCTTGGCTCCAGCGTCGTGGATCTTCTGGAAGAGCTTGATGTTGGTGACGCCTTTCTTGTATGCGTTGATAACGTCGTCGTCTTGAACACCAACGAGTTTGTTGTGGTTCTTAAAGAATCAGTTGGTGTAGTCCTGAAGGGTTTCACCAGTCTTCATGGTGACCATTGCGAGGTGATGTGTGTTGTCAGGACGGTCATGTCGCTTGGTAGTTCGTAGTGAACAGCCGTGACAGGCTTGCCCATGAGGAGATGGACTCTTCAAGTAGATTATCAAGCCACAGAAGTGGCGCTCTGCCCATCGCCAGGGGAAGTATCCTGCCATATGGTCTTCGTTCCCTCCTACTGCCTGAGCAGCTATGGAGTACATCTTGAGCCAAATATTCAGGTCAGAGCGATCATCATATTTCTCGATGTTAGGCTTGAATTCCTTGGGGTAGCGCATGGTCCGAAGACGTGGTGAGAAGGTCGTGAAGTTGTTGATGTTGCTGGAGCATGGTTGGTCGTCGTTGTTGGTACGAGGCCTCTCGGGGATGACATACAGGTCATCAGGCGAGCTGTTAACCTGGTCGTAGTTGCTGTTTGTGGTCGATTTCCGTCAACCAAGAACACTTTATATGTTATAGTTTGGGTATCATTTTGGAACAAACCCACCACTAGGCATACTAATAATATAACAAGTTCACCGTTGGATGTGCATTTTGGAGTATAGTTTTTTTGCAGGAATTCATGTGCTAAATAAGGAGAGAAGCACTTAGTTCGGAGGATGATTTGCAAGACAAACAAGGAGCTCCGACCGTGTGCGAACTTGCCTCCAAAGGTGGCAAGGACCAATATGCTTCAATGAAGAATCTTCAAGGACCAAGATGAAAAGACCAGAAGATCATGCGTAAAGACCCCTTAACTTGGTCGTGGGGATAACAACTTCTAAAGTGCACCTCTGAAGGAGGAAAAATCCCAAAGTGCGAAAGATGACACATGGCAAAAGACGGGGGTCAACCGGGTCGGGGATGGCCCAGGCCGGTCAGCCCAGGCCGGCCGACCCAGCCCCATTCAGGGTCGGTTCACTGCCGCCTTTCTTCGGTGATAAGTACATGCAACCCTAATTTTTGGTGAAGGCCGTCATTCACGAAAGATGAACAGAGAAGCCTCAGGAGATCAACCACAAGGGAGAGGGTTGATCGAGGGAGTGAGCATTCAAGAGGAATCATCACTGAGGTCAAGGGAGGCCACCACGAGGAAGGAGGACGTCGAGGCCCTGCCACAGCGACGCCAGAGTTGAAGGACACCGAGAAACGAGCTCCATCGGAGGCATCCACCATGCTCAACGGTGCCATGCCTAGCGTCTTGATGGGGTAAAGTTATCGTTTGTCCACCCACTCTTGTTTGGATCATATGTCTATCATACCTTTGTTGATGATGCTTAATGTTTAAGGCTAGCTACCATGCTTTCGGGGTTGCTCTCGTAGATCACATCAACATAACATGTTCATTAGGGTTAGTACAGATTACCTTCGCGTAGTGACATGTACGAGGGAAGGGAAACGTCTAGTTCTTTGTTCCCATGCTTAGATAGATTGGATCGGGGTTTTATCATGTTTTGGCTTATTGCATCTTCAAGTACCTAGACTCCATGGGCATACGTCCTTCATACTTGTGAACCTCTCATCTGTCTTTAACGTAATCTAGGGTTAGATTGTCTTTACTTTATAGATTAATCTTTACATCATAAAGTCTTTAATCAACTAAGTTAGTGTTAGGTTAAACGCTAGTAATCCCCTTGCTCCTTGGGTTGACAAGAACCTTGGGACTCCCCTAGGTGAAAAAGTTTACAAGTGATCCGTGCGCTTGCGGTGAACCTTAACACGTTATTGAACCGTCAACAAGCCCCTTTTTCTGGCGCTATTGCCGGGGAGCAAGCCAGTTTACTTCGTTTAATATTTCATCAATTTTGTTGATTACTAACACGTAACATTTGTGTTCTAGAAAAACACTTTTTTTATTTTTATTTTTGATTGTCTAGATGGCGTTCGTTGGAAATCCTTTGGAGGAACCAGAAAGATCGCTAAGAGACTATGCTAGCCCTCGATGTGAGGACATCAAGGTACAAGAGTCGGATTCAGTTCTCAAATCGACAAGGTACAAAATCAAGGCTCGAATCATCGAGATGGCAGCAACTAATCCGTTCCGAGGGATGGAGACGGACAATCCATATAGACATATCCAGCGTTTCACGACACTATGCAATACAGTACGACAAGAGGGAGTCCCTGATGCTTGGTTTAAATGGAATCTTTTCCCTACTCACTTGCTGATGAAGCAACAAAGTGGTATTCATTTGCGTCCTTCGAAGTCGAGGGAAATTGGAATCAATTGATAAAGAAATTTTGTGCCAAGTTCTTCCCTATAAGCAAGATTCAATATATAAGGAGGCAAGTGATAACTTTCAAGCAAGGAGAAGAAGAATGGATTGATCAAGCATGGAATCGTTTCAACGAGCTAGTTGAATAAGGACCAAGACTCGGATTTCTTGGTGACATACTTTTGCATACATTTTTCTTTTCCTAACCCCTAGTTGCATGAAGCACATTAAAATGTGTGCTGGAGGGGATCTCATGGAGAAAACACTCATGGAAGCTGCCCCAACTTCTACAAAAAATAAGCAAAGCAGCGGCCATGCGAAGAGATTGGGAAACACGACTTTCGGGAAAGCCGGAATGTGACACAAGTGTGGGACCACTTGGTGCAATTTTCAGAAATACGGCCCCGAAAGAGAAGAAAGAGGAGTCAATCCCGAAAAAGGTTGAAGAAACCACTATGTCTAGGAGAGTGATCACGCTGAGACAAGCAAAGTGAAAGGACTATGTCAAGTGCGAAGCCACTAAGGGAGTTCGAGCCAATCAAAAGGGGATGACAAAATCTTTGGAGATAGACATCCCGCCTGAGAAACATGTGGAACATCCATACAACCTAGAGACAACCGGGGAGGTCCTTCAAAAACTCTTTAGCGAAGAAGAAGTTGATCCAGACCATGTGGCCGAAGCTAAAAGAATTATGGGAATCAAACCCGAGGCATCACCATTCGCTCGCCTCGCTGAAATTTTTGCCATAGGATCCGATGAAGAAGAAAAGACATCGCCACGTATAGATTGCAAGGTTAACAACATTAATTGCAAGGCATTATGCGACATTGGAGCACAAGTAATTGTCTTATCTTCTAAATTTTTTGATGAAATTCATGATCACACCACTAACCTAGTTCCAACCTCTACTAAATTAATTATGGGAGATGGTAGAATTGTTAAACCTCTAGGAATTGCCCGTGACCTAGAAGTTTTAATTTCTAGAAAATGCATTCCAACCGATTTCTTCATTGTTGATGTCTACTATGATAAAAATGATGATGTAATCCTTGGTAGACTATTTCTCAAGTTGGTTAATGCCGTTTTAGATACCGGAAAAAGAAAAGTAACCATTAATCTTGATGGGGACAATCACACATACAATTTTCTTCCCGCTTCTAGAATTGCCTCACCCCTACCTCATGATGACGAAGAGGTAGGGAGCCTTCATTTTGTTGAAAGTTTCAGGGATCCGCTACAAAGAGCAATGGAGAATGAATCTAATGATGAGCTACAGGAAGAGTTAGTGGAAGCAACTAAAGGACTAGAACCACAAGATGGAAGCTTAGCGGAAGATAAATTTGAAGACCTTAAAGAAATTGTACATGAGGAACGACAAGTACCGGAGGTGGATCTTAAGCCATTGCCCAATGGATTGAAGTATGAATTTTTGGAGCTGGATAAGACTTATCCCGTGATTGTGAGCGATGAATTGAGTCTCAAGGAGAATGATATTTTGCTAAATTTATTGCAGAAACACAAGAAGGTGATGGGATATTCGATAAATTACCTTAAAGGACATAGCCCAGCATTTTGTACTCACTGCATACCTATGGAGGATCAATGCAAGCCCTTAGTGGACCATCAAAGGAGGTTAACCCATGCCATGCGAGAGGTGGTGAAGAAGGAGGTTATCAAGTTGTTGGATGCCGGAATCATCTACCCGGTGCCGCATAGTGAATGGGTGAGCCCCGTACATTGTGTGCCTAAGAAAGGAGGTTTGACCGTGGTGAAGAATGAGAAGAATGAATTAATACGGCAATGAACTGTGACCGGATGGAGGATGTGTATTGACCATCGAAAATTGAACAAAGCAACAAAGAAGGATCACTTCCCCCTACCATTCATCGACGAGATGCTTGAGAGGTTAGCAAATCACACATATTTTTGCTTCCTTAATGGATACTCGTGGTTAATGCAAATACCTATTCACCCAGATGATCAACATAAGACAACATTCACTTGCCCTTATGGAACATTTACGTATAGAAGAATGCCTTTTGGTTTATGCAATGCTCCATCCTCTTTTCAACAATGCATGATGGCGGTATTTTCGGAGTTTATCGAGGAAATTGTTGAGGTATTTATGGATGACTTCTACGTCTATGGTAAAACTTTTGCGGATTATTTGGCAAATTTGGAAAAAGTTCTCACTAAGTGTGTGAAGGTTGATTTGGTGCTAAATTGGGAGAAGTGTCACTTCATGGTGAAACAAGGAATAGTATTGGGACACGTAATATTTGAGAGAGGGATTGAGGTGGACAAGGCTAAGGTTGAAACGGTTGAAAAGCTTCCACCACCGACGGATGTCAAGTCTTTGAGGAGCTTCTTGGGCCATGCAGGATTCTATAGAAGATTTTTCAAGGACTTCTCAAAGATTACCAAGCCGTTGAATAATCTTCTCCAAAAAGATGTGCCATTCAATTTCAATGAGAAGTGCTTGGCGGCATTCCGAACACTAAAAAGTGCTCTCATAACCGCACCTATTATTCAACCGCCCGATTGGAGTCAACCCTCCGAGATCATGTGCGATGCTAGCGACTATGTCATTGGAGCTGTGTTGGGACAACGAAAAGAAGGCAAGGTACATGTTATTTATTATGCTAGCAAAACCCTTAATGGAGCTCAGTTGAATTATGCAACAACAGAGAAGGAATTGCTTGCGGTAGTGTTTGCCTTTGAAAAATTCAGATCATATATTTTGAATTCTAAAGTAATTGTCTACATCGATCATGCGGCAATCAAGTATCTCTTGTCTAAAAAAGATGCCAAGCCAATGTTGATTCGATGGATCCTTCTCTTGCAAGAATTTGATGTGGAGATTCGGGACAAAAAGGGATCGGAAAATGTTGTGGCCGACCGTCTATCAAGGATGAATCGTGAGGATGATAAAGAGCCCATTGAAGATAAGATGAGAGACGATCACCTTTATCATATCCTAGACAAAGATACTTGGATGATCAACATTATTCGAGCCATACGAAGGATGCCACTTGATCATTTAGATAAGAACATTCAAAAGAGAGTGATCGCCTAGAGCTGAAAATATTATTGGAACGCACCTTACCTTTTTAGACTTGGAGCAGATGGAGTCTTACGAAGGTTTATACCAACAGACGAAAGAGGTGAAATATTGAGGAAGTGTCACTCGGGCGAATATGGAGGATACTATGGACATTTTAGGACTCAAGCAGAAGTATGGGCTAGTGGATTCTATTGGCCAGAGATGCATGAAGACTCAAAAAGGTATCTTGCTTCTTGTCCGGAATGTCAAAGAGCGGGGAATATAAATCAACGGAACGCTATACCTTTAAATTATAACTTGCAAATTGATCTATTCGACGTGTGGGGAATTGACTTCATGGGGCCCTTAACTAATTCAAATGGATATGAGCATATTTTAGTCATGGTTGATTATGTATCCAAATGGGTAGAGGCCATCCCTTGTCGAAGAGCTTCAACAAAGGAATCTATATCAATGATCAAAAATGTTATATTCCCACGCTATGGAGTCCTGCTAGTCTTGATAAGTGATGGAGGAACACACTTTACGGGAAATAGTTTAAGAAAATACTTGTCCAAGTTGGGGATCGAGCATAGAGTGTCCACGGCTTACCACCCACGAAACAATGGTCAAGCGGAAACTTCAAATAGGCAACTCATGAGTATTCTTAACAAGGCTGTCGAAACGGGAGGAAAAGATTGGTCAAAAAAGTTGGACGGAGCATTATGGGCATATCGGATGGCACACAAGACACCAATAGTATAACACCATATCAATTCGTTTATGGTAAATCATGCCATTTGCCTTTGGAGTTAGTGCATAAAGCATATTGGGCGACCAGGGAGATGAATCTCGATTTCGATGCCGCGGGAATCAAATGGAGAATTTGAAGGACCGGATTGGGCGACCAGAGAGGGGGGGAGTGAATGGGAGCTGATAAAAATTCTTTCTCGAGGGAGATAGCTCCTCCAACGAGATGAACATAGCCTCAATCCCGAAATCACTTTCACCACTCTATCCGCATGTTTGCCAAGACCACATAGCCACTGGAGTGCTACTGATCCTAGGAGCAAACCTCACCAGCGAGCAACGAAACTATGCACACACAACAGCAGAAACAACACACGGGAAATTTCCTACCAGGGGCGGTCAGACCGCATGGACAGGGCAGTCAGACCGCCTAGGCTGGGAAAAAATTCCCCAAAACCACAACTCGAAGCTCACGACTCCAATTCGACCCAAGATTTCGCATGGAAACTCCTCTGATCAAGGCAAACAAGCTCTCAGAGAAAATCCCCGGAAAACCAACACTTTCCTCGCGAAACCCCCAGGGCGGTCAGACCACGTGCCATGGGCGGTCAGACCGCCTCCTCTCCAGAATCTGGCCGCGGGTCAATCCTCAACTTCCCTTGACCCGATCACCTGATTCACTCCATGAATTGCAACAAAACTTCGGGGATAGCTGGGTCACCTCATGAATGACCTCTCCACCAAAGGATATCCACCGAAATCCATCCAATCAAGAGGAATCGCGAATCGAACGTCTCTAGGTCATGAACTACAAGAACTCTGAGATCCACCCAAATCGAAGGATTTCTGGGGCAAAATCACCGAGAAAAGAGGCACAAAGACCTCATGTGTGATACCCAACAAGAATCCCTCCAAGAAACCCCTCAAATAAGCCACCATGGAAATGCCCAAAAAGAGCTCCGAAAATAACCAAAAGGGAAAATGCCGAGAGACAAAGAGAGACTAGATGAACCACACCGAAGCTTCTATACAGGCCATGAAAGGTTCATACAAGGTCTAGCAAGCCGCCCGAACATCCAACCCTGTCACAAGATCTCTCATGAAGCTCTCAAGCAAGGCCTAAGGAAAACAAAGGAGGAAAGCAAATGAACTAGGTTTCCAAGAGGTGGCTTCCATCTCGTCTCAACTGAGTTTATATGGAGGGCAACCAATGACCAAACTACCCCTACTTACTTAACTTAAGATACAAGCCCACCGAGGGCACTTTGGGAACTTTGGTCGTTTTCTCCATCGGACGGACGCCCGCTGGCCGTAATTCGCTTCATCTCCACGCAAGCCTCACGATTGCGCCACGTGTTCTCCGCTTCGAAGCTTCTCGACATGCTGCGAGCCAGGCAGTCAGACCGCCCCTCTTCGGCGGTCAGACCAGCCTCCTCGATTTCTTCTGGCCAGGCAGTCAGACCACCCCTCCTGGGCGATCAGACCGGCCTGTGCAGGCTGGTCGCCCCGTCGAACCTTCGGCCTTGGCTTTGTGGCTCAGCCAAGTAACCCAGTGGTTTCGTGGCCAAACCACTGCAAACCCCGTGTACAAGCTTCAGTTGTTAGCTGCTACCTTGCACCAGCTCCATCCCTCTTGACATTGTCTTGCTCTTCTTGCCAGCGTACGGTCCGCACTCGATCCCGTCAGCCACCGGGTACCTCGATCGAAGCCTACTTGTCTCTCCGCTCCTAGGAGATCACACAGACATAGACCTTTCGCACTTGATCTTCACCTGCACCACGCAAATCAAGCCGCAACCTGTACCTGCAATACTAGGCCAAGAGTCAGTCCACACAACGTTGTCAATCACTGATCACTAAGGAGCGACCATCCACCAGTCCTCGAACTACACAGGTCCTCAATCTCCCCCTTGATGAGTACATTGACAACACCCACATGCATAGTAATCATCATAGGAAAGAAAAAGAAAGAAACAACAAACAACCCATCAAGTGATCTAAAAACCGAACAACACAAACCCTGATCACTTGAAGCCAAAGTCTCGGTCCCCTAAGGCAAGGGCAACAACTCAACACAACCGAGGCAGAAACCAAAGCGCATGAAGAGCAAACCACCAAAGCAAAAACTCAGGCGACACAAAGAGCTTCCCCTGAACACATGCATGCAAAGAACTATTGCAAATGCTTAAAAACGAGCAAAACTTGCTCTCACTGACCCAGCTCGGTCAGACCGCCTAGGCCGATCACATTACAGATAGGGTGGTCAGACCGCCCTATGTGACCGCCCCCAACAAACCATGCTCCAAAACAGTTCGAAACCAGCCGAAAACCTTCTAAACATGCTCATATCCATTTTCCATGCACAAACTTCCCCCCCTTGTTGACAATGCATGAATCAAGGCATTTCTACAAAAAATACAACCTAGAGCTTCTCAAATAGACAATGAGCACCACAAAATGCCACGAGTGGGCAAATGAGCAACCAAGACATTCCAAAGATTCGTATGAGCATTGCCATCATGATAGTAAAGCTATATGAGCAAATGAGCAAGCCATGATCAAGATACACAATTTTGCGAAAAATTTCCCTCTCATGAGCTAAAGACCAAAACATGAGGAAAGTTTACCAAAGTGAATTTAAATCACACAAACTTCATGCTAGGTCACATATCCTTAACACAAGATCATTACAAACACCCATAAGCATATCATGTCATGTTAAAGCCACCGAGCCATGTCTCTACTTCTTAAAATGAGACTTCTCATGGTAGATACATGCAATGATTTAGCACCCATATAAATTCAGATTTAAAACATTTATGACATGAATCAATTGAGAACACAATTTTGGGCAAGGCATTTCATACCAATTTAATTTTTCACATTTAAGCATAAAATGGTACATGAAGTGCCTTTGCGGTAAAAAGAAGCTTATGCTCCCCCACAAGGTAGCACGTGGGCTAAATATTCATAATGACAAACGGGTATTTGACCCCAAGTGAGAAGAACATGATATCCAACCATGAATTAAGGGTGACATAAACCACCAAAGCATACTAAGATCATGCCAAGCCTTAAACTCATAAGAGAGAGCCTATCTAAGTATTTTCCAAAAATTAGCCACCTCATCATGCAAATATAGCAAAACTATCAAAAGCATAGCTATCCTTCACATGTCACATCAAACATGCTCACAAGCTCACAACTACCATATCATAGCAATCAATGTATATAGGAGAAGCTCATCCTACCATATGACACAAAAGTAAAAGCAACCTAAGATATAAAGATGACTATACATCATGTTACAAATGCAATGCCATGCATAAAATAAATATGATACATATGCTACAAAGGAGCTCCCACTACCAACTTAGGAAAGTAAACACACACCGAGCTCACCCCACAAGCGAGTGAAAGTAGCTTGTTCAAGTGCTTTGGTAAAGATATCGGCTAGTTGGTTCTCTGTGGGTACATGGATCAAAGCAATCTTTCCCTTATCCACATTGTCTCTCAGGAAGTGGTACCTCACCTCTATATGATTAGTTTTGGAGTGGAGAACTGGGTTCTTGGCTACATTTATGGCACTGGTGCTGTCACAAAAGAGTAGGACATGGGAACACTCCTCACCAAAGTCGCTCATAGTGTAGGTAATCCATAGGAGCTGGGAACAACAACTGGCTGCAGCAACATACTCGGCCTCTGTAGTGGTCTGGGCTACACTTGACTGCTTGCGGGATGACCAAGAAACCAAAGAAGACCCAAGAATCTAACACCCACCAGAAGTAGACTTACGATCCAAACGACACCCAGTGAAGTCAGCGTCCGCAAACCTGTGAAGGTTGAGTGTCGAGGCCGCAGAATACCAAAAACCAAACTCAGGGGTGTAGTTCAAGTACTTGAAAATCCTCATGACGGCCTGCAGATGTGAAGTCCTCAGTGAAGCCTGAAAACGAACACACAGACACACACTGAACTGTATGTCCGGCCTCGTTGCCGTCAAGTAGAGGAGGGAGCCGATCATGCTCTGGTACTCCTTTTAGTCCACGGGCTCACCATCAACATCCGCATTCAAAGCTGTAGTCGTACTCATCAGCGTAGCCATCGACTTCGAGTCATCCATCTTGAATTTCTTCACTATGTCCTTCGTGTACTTGGCTTGATGCACAAACGTCCTGTCCTTGCACTGCTTGATCTGAAGCCCGAAAAAGAACTGCAACTGACCCATCATGGACATCTCGAATTCCCTGCTCATGTCATCTGCAAACCTGGCAACTAAAGTGTGAGAAGAGCCACCAAAGATTATATCAGCCACATATATTTGCACGATCAGAATGTCAACACCCTGCCTGAGGAGAAAGAGAGTCTGATACACCTTCCCCATCACAAACCCCTTACTAAACAAGAACCCTCTCAATCTACCATACCACGCCCTGGGAGCTTGGTTAAGGCCATATAGTGCTTTTCTGAGTTTGTACACCCGATGAGGAAATCTCTCACTCTCAAAGCCCGGGGTTGCCTCACATACACTTCTTCCTCTAAATACCCATTTAGGAATGCACTCTTTACATCCATTTGGTACAACTTGAACCCTTTAGCAACTGAAAATGCTAGAAGGATCCTAATTGCGTCCAAACGGGCCACAGGAGCAAATGTCTCCTCATAGTCTATCCCCCCTTTCTGGCTATACCCCTGAGCAACCAACCTCGACTTGTTCCTCAAAATCTCCCCATTTTCTCCCTCTTTGTTTTTCCACACCCATTTTGTCCCGATAGGTTTGCAATTTGGTGGAGGCTCAACCAACTCCCACACCTAATTCCTCTCAAAATTCTCAAGCACCTCATGCATAGCATTCACCCAATCTGGATCAGAAAGTGCGTGTGCAATATCTTTGGGCTCAAAAGAAGTGACAAATGCAGAATGAGCAAAGTGAGAATGCCTTTGTGACCTGGACCGTGTAGTACATTCATGAATTTCATCTATGATCGACGAAGGTGGGTGATCCACCTAAACACGTCGGGCAGCCTCATGTCTGGAGACCACCTCCCCCTCAGCAGTAGCAACCTCTCAAAAAGCCTCAGTCATCATCGGTGTAGGTGAAGGACCGTCCTCGATCGTTGTCATAGTCGTGGAAGTAGTAGGTACACGGTCAGCAGCGGGAGCACCACCACCATCATCTTCTTCACCATCTTCCTGCACCTCCTCCTCGAAGATCTCTTGGCCAAACTCTTCATCACCTGCACAATCAAAGACCAAAGAGCTACGCGGTTGTGTCTCGTCGAAGGTAACCTCGCAAGTTCTTGACGGCTGTTAAGTACTACTTTCAGCCCTCAATATTCTCACATAAATGGAGGCATATGCATTATTTATTTGCATTTTGGTTTGAATAATGTGGTTCCACTTGTTCTTGGAGATTATTTGTATGTAGGTGAAATACCCTTAAAAGAGATGGAAACCCACCTTCTATGGAGAAACCATGCCAACTCAGCTAAGGAGGTGGCTACCACCAAGGAAACACATGGCATTCCACGTCATTGATCCAAGGGAGGCACTCACCGACGAATCAGAGAGTGCCACATGGACTTCACATGCATCAAGGGGCCCACCTCGGATACCAAATCAAGCCATGCACCGGGGAATGATCAAAGGGCCCACTTGTCAGCCACCTGGAGGAAGCACAATCGAGATGGCCGCCCTTGGGGTTCGACCGACCCTAGGATCGGCCAAACCGACCTAGGGTCGGTTCATCTCGGCCTTGCACATCTCACATCCTCATTGGTCACTTACCTCAGTCTCGGGGGTTTTGGTGGAGTTTGAGCCCCGAAGCAAGCCTCCTCCTTGCCTATAATTAGAAGGGGAGGGGCTCCCATTTCTCACACACCACTCTATCATTCTCCTCTCACTTTTAGTTTCCAAGGCTAGGGGTAGGCTAGAGTAGCTCTTCTTCAGGTTCCAAGTCTTCTTTGGAGTCTAGGTATGAGTTCTCTTTTATCTTTATTTCATTGTATGACTTTGATCTACTTCAGTTATTCAGCTATTTCTTATAAAGTCATGGTAGATCATATGCTTGATATGTTCTTGAGTTCATCCTTTGTTCATCATTTAGAGGCTTGTGTTCTTCATGAACACTACCTTTTGATCCACTTGAAGGGTGATAAACTCATTCCTTATGTGTTTGTTCAAAAGTTAGAGGCTCGTGTTCTTCACGAACACGACCCTTTGATCTTGTTGACTAGACATAAGAGAGTTCGTATCCGTTCGTATGTCTAGCCTTAGTTGATCTTGTTAGATGGCATGAGAGTGTTGCATGGGGTCTGTGTTCAAGCTACGGTACTCGGTCTAAGTTGACCAGTCTTCTGGTGGCTCTCACCCTGGGTCACAATAGCCCGGGCCGGGTGAAGTCTAGTAGCAAAGCAGGCATGGTGCGTGGGTTGTGTGGCTACGTTAGTTACGAGCATACCCCCCGTAACGATAGAGGTAGGCCGCAATGGTGACAGCTGTTCGACCCTGAGGACCAAATGTGTCCGAAGACCAGTGGAGGGTCGCTCCTTAGTGATGAGTGATTGACAACGTTGTGTCGACTGACGCTTGGCTAAATGTGTAGGTACAGGTTGCAGCTTGACTCGTGTTGGTGCAGATGAAGAACAAGCGTGAAAGGCCTTAGCCGTGGTGGCCTCCGGGTGATGGAGAGGCAAGTAGGCTTGGTTCGATGGACCTGGTGACCGATGGGGTCAAGTGCGAGCCGTGTAGTGCAAGACTAGCGGGCTGAAGTCGTGAACATGGGCTGGTGCAAGGTAGCAGATCGAGCCCGAAGCTTGCACGTGGGGTTTGTTGGTTTGCCCACAAAACCATCGGTGGACGGTTTCTTGGTTTGGGCCGCAAAACCAAGTCGGAGGCCTGATGTGACGGACTTACATCTTTTGCCGCCCGGATCCACACATGCACCACTACCTAGAACCTGGGGACTACTCCCGGGGTAGTGGAAGAGATTTCTCTTACCGGATCAAAAAGGTACTAGGCCTACCGGTCCCACTCCCGGCAAATGCTTAGTACGTTCAAACACTTAACCACAGACCTACTGGCCGGAGCCGGTCCCATGCTCTTACCACATGAGCGGGTAGGTTCAACAATCTTATGATTCCAACATAAGACACCTATAACTCACGAGTGACGAACATCACTCGACTTCTACCGGGTCCTTAGAGCATGGCAACTAGCGACTTATGATACTAGTATTTGAACATAGGAACCTAAGATCATGCATCTAGGGTTTCAAATCAACTTCTGAAACTTAAATGCACAAACATAGCAAAGATAATTGCATAAGTTGAGAACATAGGTTATGCTCCGGGGCTTGCCTTTACTAGCACAGTCAGTAGGGAAGTCCTCTGAAGCTGAGTTCAGGTCTTGCTGTATTTCCACGGTGTTCACTTCTCCCTCAGCTGGTTCTCCTTCAGCGTCCAGCACCAGCTCGTAGTTCCCGTTCGGAAGTTCTACACGATATGCACATGCATGACTTTAATTATTTAAGTTTAGGGAGTGAAGTGCTTCTGAAATTTCAGAGACAAACATGGGGTGTATTGTTGGGGACATTCACCTAGATAAGAATATATCCAGCATACTCTTCCTTATCAAGGAATTGTATGTGTGCTAATTATCTTTCTTATTTGATGGTGATTGTGTGCATATCTAAATTAATTAATTTATTTTACTTCACCAAAATAAAAGGTGTTGTTCAAAATGTACTTTGGTGAAGCTTTGTGATTTAAATTTAAGTCACATTAAAGGTGATTTTGGTTTTTCTTTTATTTGACTTATTAAGCTTGAATTACTTCAAAAATTAATTCTGGATGTTTCATACATCAATAAACCGAGACAAAATTTTCACAATCACAAAACATACTGACCAGGTTACTGTCCAAAAATCACTTTAAACTAAGTTATAGATTGCACATAAAAATCTATAAAGCACTAGCTAGCATAAATTTAATATTTTTATACAGAGAGATACACATACAATCTAGGGTCAGGATTTCACACAGAGCAATATCATGACATATATAAGCTACTCAAAAATTACCAGGGTCAGAAACATAGCATAACGTGCTTGATCAAAATAACTCATCTTTAAGCGATAAATTAATTTGAACTATTTAAACATGTCAAAAGCTATCCATTTATTTATCATGGGTACATCTAGTCATACTCATGCTACTGCAAAAAGATCAACCCTAGTTTCTGAAACAGAATTTACATACTAAATAGGAACATATATACTACCATATATCAAAATAAAATCATATCTGCAAAACTATAATAGATCTATGTGCCATTTTTCTACACAAGATCAAGAATGGTCATACTAGCAACATATCCAAAATTCACATATAGATCAGCTACAGATTTCAAATTATTTCAAATCTAGCCAAACTAATCATTTCAAAATTATTCAAAATCTACAAAGAAATTTACAAACTTCCTTTTTAGAAAAGTTGCTTCTATTCACAAGGATCACAGAATAGTTAAGTTTGTATTTTTCTGATTTTTATTCGATTTATTATGGATTTTCTAAGCCACAGGATATTTAAACCAAACTTGAAGAATCTTTTTACAGATAGCCCCCTAGACATTTGCACAGAGGACCCTAACAAGATTTCGATCTTTACACAGATGCCCTTGGCGGCATAGGGGATCTCGCCGGCGGCGAGGGGCTGCCGGACCTGGCCGTGCGAGCGGCGGGGAGTGCGTGTGTGCTCACCCTCTGTCGATTGGCGGCGGCGGCTCGGTCGGGGAAAGCTCCGGCAATGGCCGACGGCGAGGTCGGGGCAGAGCAGCCACTGCGGCCGCAATGCCGGCGAACCAGCGGCTTCTCCGGCCGATGTGCATCCTCAGGAAGCTACTCTGGGTCTCTGGGGATGTGTCCGTGTCACGTGTGGTCGAAGGGGAGGTGCGGAGGGTGGAGCTCGCCGTGGGGGCAATGATGGCGGGCGGCGGAGCAGGGGCCTCGCGCGAGCGCGCCTAGGCTTCCCTTTTATACTCGACCGGAGACAGAGGACAGGCAAGAGCTACAGAGCATGCATGCGTGCCACCTCGCCGGCCAGCTGGCCAGCAGCTTCACAGGCGCGGCGTCATGGCGGCACGGCGGAGCGGCGCGTGCGCGGCTAGCCGACGTAGAACGCTCAAGTGCCTGGGCAGGCGGGGTTCTGGTACAAGGAGATGCGGACAAGCGCACGGCGACAAGTTTTAAGCGGGCCGGTCGCACGGGCGGGGCTTGTCTGCGCGGCGGCGCTGGCGGCGGTGCGTGTCGACGGCCTTCACGGCGAGATGACGGCGCGGGCGCTCCAGGGGCTCGCCAGCTGTCCAGGTGATCCACGTCAGACTAAACAATCACGAGGTGCAGGTGGGGCCCACTGGCGCCGGCGTATGGGTGGGCGCGCACGTGAGGGCGCAGACGCCGGGGCGTGGCGCTCGGCGCGACGGCGACGCAAGAGCCCGCGCTCTGGCGCTCGGGGTCCAAATCCAGTTCGACTTAGGGGTGTTTGACCGGTTCAAACAATTGAATTTTGAATACAAGTTTAAAATCGGCCAATGTAGAAGTTGTAGAGGAGGTATAGCTCTAGAACTTTTGCAAAGGTTGACCGGTGGTTGGATCAAAGGATTTGGCAGAAAAGTTGATTGAACTTTGAGATTTTCTCGGCGCCGGCAATAGTGCCATCTGCACTTCGAACCAGTTTTTGAAGCTTTTTCTCCCAGAATTTGAAATGACACTAATTAGATGAAATGTGTCCCATCAAAATCTGAGCAACTTTTAGTTTGGCAGATTTTTGAGTATTTAAGAAAAATTTTGAGATCTATTTGAGACACCAAAACAAGGTCATAAGAGCATAGGGTTTTGACCACTTTGACTAGGCTTGACCATGATGCCTAGGGTTTAGCCTTAAGAGTTGACCACAATTAGCAACTTGTAATTATAGTTAGCAACTTGTGATCATGATTAGCAACTTGGACATGTGATTAAGCACATAAACATCAGGGATGTTACAACCTACCCCCCTTCAACAGAATCTCATCCCGAGATTCGAAAATTAAAGACAAAGGTAGGGTAAAGGTCTTACGATTTCGAGCTTGAAGAAAACCAGGGTAGTGGGTATTTAGGTAGTGCTCTGTTTCCCATGTAGCTTCCTCCTCAGAATGGTGACTCCATTGTATCTTGTACATGGTTACGGACTTTCTTTGAGTTTTTCTTTCTTTCCTATCAAGAATCCTCATAGGGTGTTCCACCACAGAAAGATCGGGTTCGATCCACACATTCACTTCATTTATAACCCTTTTCTCAGGCTCATGGACACATTTTCTTAATTGAGACACATGAAACACATTGTGGACAGTAGCAAGTCAATCCGGAAGATGGATGCAATAAGCAACCAGTCCACATGTCCCAATGATCTCATAGGGTCCTATGTATCGTGGAGCCAATTTCCCTTTTACACCAAATCTCTGCACTCCTTTGGTGGGTGAGACTTTCAAATATACTTTTTCGCCAACTTGGTATTCTCTAAGTGCTCTCCCTTCATCATGATAACTCTTTTGCCTCATCTGCGCGGATTTTATGTTCTCACGTATCACTTCCACTTTTTCTTCGGCCTCCCTAACTAAGGCAGGGCCAAAGAATTTCCGTTCTCCTGTCTGGGACCAGTTCAACGGGGTGTGACACCTCCGTCCATAAAGAGCTTCGAACGGTGCCATTTTCAAACTAGCTTGGTAGCTGTTATTATAAGAGAATTCAGCTAGGGCTAGGCAAGAATCCCAATTCTTGTCGAAGTGGATAATGCAAGCCCTCAACATGTCTTCTAGGACTTGATTAACCCTCTCAGTTTGACCATCCGTTTGAGGATGATAAGCAGAACTGTGAATTAATTTAGTTCCCAAGGAGTCATGCAGGTGTTGCCAAAAATGTGCCATGAATTGAGAACCTCTATCAGAAATGATAGTCCTAGGAACTCCGTGTAATCTCACAATGCGTTCAAAATAAATGTCTGCATATTGCTTGGTTGAATATGAGGTGTGCACTGGAATGAAATGTGCGGTCTTTGTGAGTCTATCCACAATAACCCACACCGAGTCATGGTGCTTAGAGTTAAGGGTAAGCCTACGATGAAATCCATACTTATGTCATCCCATTTCCAGGAAGGTATGGGCAAAGGTTGAAGAGTACCCACTATTTTCAAATGACTCGCTTTGATTCTTGCACAAGTGTCACATTCTGAGACATATTTGGCTATGTCCAATTTCATGTTGGACCACCAAAAATTTTCCTTCAAGTCTTGGTACATCTTACTACTTCTAGGATGAATTGAAAACTTAGAAAGATGTGCCTCATCCATAATCTCCTTGCGAAGATCAGGATTCTTTGGAACAACAAGTCGTTGTTCAAACCAGATTGTCCCATTAGGATCTTGGCGAAAGCAACTGACCTTGGGATTATTCTCTGACAACTTCTACTTAATGGTTTTGATTCCCTCATCACTAGATTGAGCCACGATGATTCTATCCCACATGGTGGATTCAATGGATATAGCATTTATCATGCCTTGTGGAACAATTTCCAAACGAAGCTTACTCAACTCGCTGCATAAGGTATGATTATATGCTTCCACGGATAAGCAGTTGCACTGAGCCTTGCGGCTAAGAGCATCTGCAACAACATTTGCTTTGCCGGGGTGATAATGTACCTCCATATCATAGTCTTTAATAAGCTCCAGCCATCTCCGTTGTCGCATGTTTAAGTCAGCTTGGGTGAAGATATACTTGAGGCTTTTATGATCGGTGAATATGTTGCATCGGGTTCCCATTAAGTAATGCCTCCAAATTTTGAGAGCATGAACAACCGCTGCTAATTCAAGATCATGCGTGGGGTAATTCTTTTCATGGGGTCGAAGTGCTCGGGAAGCATATGCAATGACTCTATTTTCTTGCATGAGCACACAACCAAGACCCGTACCTGAGGCATCACAATAAACCTCATATGGTTTAGAGTTATCTGGTTGAGCCAAAACAGGTGCTGAAGTCAAGTGTTGCTTAAGCGTGTGGAAGGCTTTCTCACATTTCTCATCCCACACAAACTTCACCCCTTTCTTCAAAAGTTCAATCATGGGTTTGGCAATTCTGGAAAAATCCAGAACGAATCGCCGATAGTAACCAGCTAACCCAAGAAAGCTTCGTATTTGATGAACGGACTTAGGTGGTTTCCAATCCATCACTTCTTCTACTTTTCTTGGATCTACTGAAATACCATCACTAGAAATAGTGTGACCCAAGAATTTCACACTATCCAACCAAAAGGCATATTTTGAGAATTTAGCATAAAGCTGGTGGTCTCTTAGGCGTTGCAGAACAATGCGAAGATGTTGAGCATGTTCCGCTCCATTCTTGGAATAAATTAAAATGTGATCAACAAATACCACCATGAACTTGTCTAGCTCATTCATGAATACGGAATTCATGAGATACATGAAGTAGGCAGGTGCATTAGTCAACCCGAAGGATATGACTAAGTACTCATATAGCCCATAGCATGTGGAGAAGGCAGTCTTAGGGATGTCACAAGGTCGAATCTTTATCTGATGATAACCAGACCTAAGATCAATCTTGGAAAAGACTTTCGCTCCCGATAGCTGATCAAATAACACATTAATGCGGGGAAGGGGGTACTTATTTTTGATGGTCACCGCATTGAGGGGTCTGTAGTCCACACATAGCCTCAAGCTGCCATCTTTCTTCTTAACGAAGAGAGCAGGGCATACCCAAGGAGAAGAACTCGGGCAAATAAAACCCTTATCCAATAATTCCTGAAGCTGTGTCTTTAACTCAGCTAGTTCCTTGGGTGGCATTCGGTAGGCTATTTTGGAGATAGGAGCCGTACCAGGCTGAAGTTCGATAACAAACTCAACATCACGGTCTGGTGGCATACACGGTAGTTCATCAGGAAACACATCCAGATACTCACAGACCACTAGAATCTCCTCTACTGGTAAGGTTATGGCCACATAAGCACAAGGATTCACAGGCTCTCTATGAGGCAAGTAGAGCGTTGAAACTCCTACGGCTGGTGAGTTGATTTCTATTTGCCTCTCAGCAATATCCAGGGTCATCTTATGTTGGGTCATCTAGTCCATTCCTAGAATGACATCAATACCGTCTAGACCCAAGGTTATAAGGTTGGTCGGAAACACCTCGCTACCCAGTTTCAGTGGTACCCCACGAACTATGGTGTTGGTAAAGATTTCCCCCCCTGGTGTTGCAATCTGATAGTTGCTCTTAATCTGGAATACCTTTAAACCCAACTTAATTTCTGTTTGCTTGTTCATAATACTATGCATAGCACCAGAATCAAATAATATCTTAATAGGTTTGCCTTGGATAGAAAAGGTACCCGTCATAACTACTGCTCCCTCTGGAATTTCCATCACAGTGGTGAAGTTGAGGCGACCCTACTTGACTTGCATGGTCTGCTTCTTTCCCTTGTCCTTGTTGTTCTGGTTTGCTCCACGTCCTTGATTCTGCTGGTTGGACTGGTTCTGCTTCTTAGGGCGGGTGCATTCACTAGCATAGTATCCTGGCTCTCCACAGTCGTAGCACTTGCCATCCCTAGGGTTGCGGTTTGGCTGGAAAGCAATGGACTTGTAGTTCTGCTGCTGGGAAGCAGAAGAACGGTAGTCTCCCCTCTGCTGATTCTGGGGAGGCTTGGCCACCCAACGTCCAGAACGTTGGTTCCCATTGGAATTCTGGGAAAACCTTCTTCACTATGCAATACTTTCTATTGGGTGTGTTGTTAGAATTGGAAGGGGCCTTCCTCTTCTTGTCATTCCTCACCTTCTTCATAGCATCTTCTTGAGAAATGGCCAAGTTCACCATCTCATGATAGGTATCGGTCTTGATGGGGTTAAGCCTTTCATAAAGCTTGGGATCCAGACCACGTCGGAAACGATCCATCTTCTTCTCATCATTGTCCACATGGTATCCCCCATACTGATACATATTATTGAATTTCTGTGCATACTGATACACAGAGTCAGAACCTTGCTTTAATTCCAGTAGTTCACTGATCTTCCTATCCACCATCCCCTGAGGAATGTGATGAGTCTTGAATGCCGTTTTGAACTCATCCCAAGTGATGGCATGTCTAGCAGGTTGTGTCATCATGAAATGTTCCCACCAGATCAAGGTAGGGCCATGGAGTTGCAGGGCTGCAAAGCTGGCCTTGCGCTCTTCCGAGCATGGAAAGGTGAGAGCATCAAACCTAGCCTCAATAGCACGAACCCCGGCATCTGCCTCCAGGGGTTCATCAGCTTTGGTAAAGATCGGGGGCTTCAATGTCGTGAAGTTCTCATTCTTGGCCACATTTGGCTGATCATCCCGCTGAGGGACGCGTTGCTGCTGGTTGTGCAGGATCTGGCGCATCACATCCGCTTGAGCCAGCAGATATGTCTCCATAAGCGTTATGGGTGGTGGCGGCGGCGGTGGGTTGCTGCCACTGGCATCACCAAACCCGTGGGGAGTGTTGCGAGTGTGACTAACCATCTGAAAAATCGTTGGAGCAGGGATTAGTCACATACTCATGATCTTGCTAATACAAGCATAAACAAGTAGAACATGTGAAACAATTCCTCTCAACAGCAGAATTTTTCAGAGGAGTCAGCAACAATACGCCGAAGTATAAAATTCATAACTCCCAACTCGCTTAACGGATAATGCTCAATTTTGGTCACAAGGAGCATAATTTCATGCTCTACGACATTGGTATTCAATCGAAATTCCAAATTTTCAGTTAACATGCCAAAAAAATTCATTTCTTGACTCTCTGTCCAGTTTGATTTTCAGAAAACCGAGGGTCACAAAAATATGCATAACTCTCAGTTCATAGGGGCAACGTTGCTGAAATTTTACGAGCATGTACATCATGAAATTTCCAACCACTTTGATATTCATTGCATCAATCAGATTTGACCATAAGAAGGTTCAAATTACACATTACACAAGCTGCTGCAGAAAGTCTTGCAACATTTAGGTCACACCACATTTTTACAACACATGGTTACAACACATACCAAATTTCTTGGTTCACATACATAGTGGTTAATATGTAGCAGACGCTACACATGAGAGATACTCTGTCTACATCAGCCTATCCTCCACGGACCAAAATCAGGCCACCCGTAAGAGTATGCACACTACACTGACTACTAGCACCTAGAAGTCATCTAGGTTACCCACTGAAGAAACACTCACAGCGGGCGAACCAATCTCCATAGGTGCGGGCTGTGGCGACTCCCTCTCACTATCCACCATAGACTGAGCGTCATCTGGGTTACCCTCCATGGCTCCCGGAACCGGTGGCTGTGGCGGCTGTGGTGGCTGCTGCAACACGAGGATCAGGCCATAGCGGCCTCTAAGTCGTCGTCCATCAGCTCCAGCTGCTCCTGCATCTGGGCCAGTGCCTGTATGTGCTGAAAGCGCTCATCTCTCATCTGGTCCATCTCCACTCGCATCTGCTCTCGCAGCTCCTAAAGTCCCATAATGGTCTGAACATGGGCAGCTAGCTGATCCACCCACTCTGACTCACGGTTCACCCAGTGAGCCACTCTCTCCTCTAGTGCGGTGATTGTGGGCACTTTTTATCTATAAATATTTCCCCTCACATTTACTAGAAAAAGGACTAAAATATAATTAGATCACCTTATTAGGGTTTATATTGACAATTTCCACGAGTTTTGGTGAATCTATGAATTTACAGGGACTATTCAGAAAATATGCAAAGAAACCACTCTAGAAGACTCCAGAAGGCTCCGGAACTCAACGTGACTTAGCACCTAAGAAAGAAGCATCTAGAAGGATCAAGGACCCACCTGGCCGAAGTGCACCCCGAGGGGGCCCACCCCAGCCCGATCGGCCTGGTGGTGGGGCCGGTCGGCCCCCCGTGGCGCCAAATGGGCCCAGCTTCCGGAATGTTCTTCCACCGCCAATGAGGATCAATCTAAACCATAAGTTAAGGTCGGTTTGATCGTACGGTGCACGTCATCTCCTTCGGGCTATATAAGCAGACCCCCTGACCCCAGGGCAGACAACAATTCATTCTATCAGATCCTCCATGCCTATCTGAGATTAGAGCTCTAGATTAGAATTAGAGTTGGAGAGTTAGTATCAAGTTGAGAGATTAGAGCCACGATCTATTTAGATCTAGCTAATCTTGTTCAAGAGGATTAGAGAGCGGTAGAGGCGAAGCTGAAGGAAGGCCCGGACCTGTCGGTGTCTCCTCTTCATCTTCTACCTCTGGGCTCAACTCCATTGAAGCCTGATCCTGAGACCTTGTGGAAAGATCGACTTCTTATTCAAGTGAGTAACATTGTTTTTATTGTTCTTACGGTTCATAACTCTCTGAGTACTTTAATTCCTGTCGCTCTTGAGTTAAAGTTGCATGTTTAGTGTAAGCGTGGTGCTTAGACTAGCTAGCTTATGAATGCCTTCTATATTCCAAATCGTGTAGTAGAAGCGGGAAGTGACCTTGTTCCCGTCTGTCCTTTGCAGTCCACCTCCCGTCTATAGAAACCCTAGGACTCCCCCCCCATAGATTCTCAGGAGGTTCCCTTTCCTATGTGTGCCTTCCGACAATCACCCCATAAGAACAATATAGACATAGCTTGTGAGAATAAGAACCAGACATCCTTAAGTTTTCCTTATCTCTCTTTCTGTCAAGTCCTTGATAGCTACTCAGTGATTAGTTATATACCTCAGATACTCTCTTTACCATTCTTCTTGTGGATTCGATATTTAAAACCCTCTCCCGGGTGGAATGCTCACCGGTATCCGTGCGCTTGCGGATTATCCATCATAATATTTCTGTAGGCTTAACAAATACCAACAAGCATTTCTGGTGCCGTTGCCGGGGAGAACGGTTAAGAGAAAACTCTTCGAGTATAACTAATCTTGTATCTTTCTTTTTTCTTTTTAGTTTTAGATTACCTACTGTCCTTATGGACACTACCCTCATTAAAGACTTTTCGACACCCTCAGAGCTCAGCCTTAGGCCTATGCCATCATCGAAACCAATCCTATCTGATGCCTATGAGCTGCGCCCACGGTTAATAGAGATGGTCCAAACCAACACTTTCTTAGGAATAGAAGACGAAGACCCTTATCATCATCTCCAGCAGTTTGAGCAAACTTGTGACTGCCTGCACATTGAGGGTATGTCAGACGAGACTATCCGTTGGAAGCTTTTTCCATTCACTCTGAAAGGAAAAGCTCGCCAATGGTATGACCGGACCAAAGAGAAGATGAAAGGCGATTGGGGAACTCTCCGTGCAGATTTTTGCATGGATTTTTATCCCTTATCTAAAGTAGTTGACCTCAGAATCAAGATCATATCCTTCAAACAGGGGGATAATGAGTCTATGAGTTCATCCTGGGAATGTTTTGAACTCCTTTGCAAATCCGGACCAGATCTAAGCCTTCAAGACCATATTCTCCTTCAACATTTCTATGTTGGTCTTAATAAGGAATCTAGAGCCTATTTGAATGTCTCCTCTCATGGATCATTCATACACCTTACATCTAGTGAAGCTAGAACTGTCCTAGACAACATTCTAGCTAGCACTAATGATGGTCCTTTAGAAGAGAAAACTTTAGAAGAAGAGATTCCAGAGATAGCTACACCAGAACCTATGCCAGAAACATCTCAACCTATAGCTATCCAACATATAGAATCATCACAGGAAGAAATTCCTCTACCTGATTTTATAAATGATATCGAGGATAATTTATTTTCCGATTATGGAAACACCTCAAAATATCATAAAGAGAAGAGGCCTCGAAAGCACACATCTTCTTCACATGAGAAGATAGACCCTTTTGAGCAAACCTTCTCAAGAGAACACACTGTGGAGCTTGCATCCATCATGAGTGGGGAATGGTTTGAAGAGTCAGAGCTTTCCTCTGTTGTAGTCCATCTGGATTCACCTTCTATACCAATTCAATGTACAATCAATGGAACCCCCTTTGATGCCCTTTATAATCCAGTTGTGGGAATCAATATAATGGCCTTATCCTTTTTCCATCAGTTTATTAAAAACAAGCCATTATCTCCCACAACGAAATTATTAAAGTGCTCCTCAAGACAAATTATTCAAAGTTCGGGAATTCTCTATGTCTTACCTATTTCAGTTTACGACATGCCAATTCACCTGAGCTTTCACATTTGTGATATTAAGGAGTTCGATCTTTTAATAGGCTATCCTTTAGAAAAACTCCTTAAAGAAGGACACACAGGGAAACTTGATGTTTGCCTAGGCAAAACCATTAAAATTCCCTTACACTTCTCACATTCGATCCATACAAAGACCGAACCCAGTCCTGAACCTGACCCAATGGAAGAGGTGAATGAAGCATCTCTGGAACATTTCGTAGAATCCAATCAAGAAGATGTCACTGAATTCTTCATCGAGGAGGAAGAAGAAAATCCTACAGAATCTGAGCCCCTCGATGAAACTGAGGAACGCTCGAGACCTCCCATTGAGCTTAAACCTTTACCACCTGGTCTTAGATATGCCTTTTTGCACAATGATTCTGAGTCTCCTGTGATCATTAATGACCAACTCACTCAGGAAGAGACTCATAGGCTGATAACCATCTTAGAACAACATCGCTCAGCCTTTGGCTACTCGCTCCAAGACCTTAAGGGCATCAATCCTGCCCTTTGCACTCATCACATTCCTACAAACCCTGATGTTCTACCATCTAGAGAGCCACAACGAAGACTCAACAATGCGATGAGAGAGGTAGTGAAGAAAGAAGTTCTGAAACTCTTACACGTCGGGATTATATATCCTGTGCCACATAGTGAGTGGGTGAGCCCTGTGCAAGTTGTGCCTAAAAAGGGAGGCATGACAGTTGTGAAAAATGAGAGGAATGAATTAATTCCTTAGAGAACCGTCACTGGTTGGCGTATGTGCATAGATTATAGAAAACTCAACAAAGCCACAAGGAAAGATCACTTTCCACTGCCCTTCATTGATGAAATGTTAGAGCGGTTGGCAAATCACTCTTTCTTTTGCTTTCTTGATGGATATTCTGGATCTCACCAAATTCCAATCCATCCCAGTGACCAGAGCAAAACCACTTTTACATGTCCTTATGGAACTTATGCTTATCGTAGAATGTCTTTTGGGCTATGTAATGCTCCAATTTCTTTTCAAAGATGTATGATGTCTATATTCTCTGATATGATTGAAGAGATCATGGAAGTTTTCATGGATGATTTTTCTGTTTATGGAAAAACTTTTGATGATTGTCTAGAAAACTTGGATAAGGTTTTGCAAAGATGTGAAGAAAAGCACTTAGTCCTTAATTGGGAAAAATGTCATTTCATGGTTAGAGAAGGAATAGTGCTAGGCCATCTAATTTCTGAAAGAGGAATGGAGGTAGATAGAGCTAAAATAGAAGTAATTGAACATCTACCTCCACCTGTTAATGTCAAGGGAATCAGAAGTTTTCTTGGCCATGCTGGTTTCTATAGAAGGTTTATAAAAGATTTTTCTCATATTGCTAGACCTCTTACAAACTTGCTTGCCAAAGATGTTCCTTTTGACTTTGATGATGCTTGTCTTAAATCTTTTGAAACTCTAAAAAATGCTCTTATTTCTGCACACATTATACAACCCCCTGATTGGTCTTTACCTTTTGAAATTATGTGTGATGCAAGTGATTATGCTGTGGGGGCTGTTTTGGGGCAAACAAAGGACAAGAAACATCATGCCATTGCTTATGCTAGTAAAACTTTGACAGGACCTCAGCTCAATTATGCCACAACTGAAAAAGAACTGCTAGCTATTGTTTATGCCATTGACAAGTTTAGATCTTACTTAGTAGGAGCAAAAGTTATTGTTCACACTGATCATGCTGCTTTAAAATATTTGCTCACTAAGAAAGATGCTAAACCTAGATTAATAAGATGGATTCTGCTTCTCCAAGAATTTGACATAGAAATAAAAGATAAGAAGGGAGTAGAAAATTCTGTTGCCGATCATTTGTCTAGAATGTATTTTGAGAAACCACAGGAACTACCCATCAATGACGTAATGAGGGACGACATGCTCTATCGGATCGCCCGGTCAGACCCCTGGTACGCAGATATTGTTAATTTTATGGTTGCAGGGTATGTACGACCAGGAGCCGACAAGAAAAAGCTTATTTACGAGAGTCGCCATCACCTGTGGGATGAACCATACCTTTTTCGAGTATGCTCTGATGGGTTACTCAGGAGGTGTGTACTGGCAGAAGAAGGAATGAAGATCATCAAGAAGTGCCACTCATCACCATATGGAGGTCATTATGGAGCTTTCCGCACACATGCAAAGATCTGGCAAAGTGGATTTTTCTGGCCAACCATGTATCAAGACACAAAAGATTTCGTACGAAGGTGCAACTCCTGTCAGAGGCACGGAAACATCAATTCCAGAAATGCCATGCCACTGACAACCAACCTTCAGATCGAGCTCTTTGATGTCTGGGGAATTGACTACATGGGACCATTCCCAAAATCCAGAAAATTCGTGTACATCTTAGTGGCAGTTGACTATGTCTCCAAATGGGTTGAAGCCCTGCCATGCAGATCTGCCGACCACAAAAGCTCAATAAGAATGTTTGAAGAGACAATATTTCCGAGATTCGGTATGCCAAGGTTAGTGATAAGTGATGGAGGATCCCATTTCATCGACAGGCGCTTCGAGAAATACCTCATGAACCATGGGATCCAGCACAATGTCACTACTCCTTACCACCCGCAAACAAGTGGTCAAGCAGAGATGTCCAATAAGCAGATCAAGAACATTCTACAGAAGATGGTGGACCAAATGGGGATAAAATGGAAAGACAAGCTACCCGAAGCACTTTGGGCTTATCGGACAGCTTATAAAACCCCCATTGGAATGTCTCCCTACCAACTGGTCTACGGGAAGACATGTCACTTGCCGGTTGAGCTAGAATTCAAGGCTCATTGGGCAATAAAGAGATGCAACTGTCCGAGCTAGAAGAATGGAGAGAGAAGGCGTATCACAGTGCCAAGATCTACAAGGAAAGAACCAAGAGATGGCACGACAAGAGAATCATAAAGAAAGAATTCAACCCAGGCGATCAGGTATTACTTTTTAACTCCAGGGTACGACTCTTTGGGCACGGGAAGCTACGAAGCAAGTGGGACGGACCATACAAGGTGGTGAATTCATCGTCACACGGAGCCGTCACTCTTCAAGACGACGAAGGTACGTTATTCAAGGTAAATGGTCAACGTCTTAAAATATTTTTAGAGCCCAATAAAGAGTTTGAGGATTTAGATGAAATAGATTTCTTTTGTTTTCCCACGAATATTAATTTTAGGGCGTAATGGGCCGTCTTAGGGTTTTTAAGGATCAGCACACGGTTAGAGCACCCCGCGCCGAAGATCGTCGCGAGACGACGTGGTGGGGGGCCGACCGGCCTCCTCACTGGGCTGATCGGGCCCTGCCCACCGCCTCACGCCGCTAGCTTTTGCCCACGCTATCTCTAAGGTGCTCAGTTTTGGAAAAACTTGTTCGGGGATCTTTTACGAGATATCACGTAGCCTTTCCAAGCTAGGTCAACCCCCTCTGCAAGTTCGTGACTGATATATAAGCTGGGGCAGACCTCCACCTTTTTCTCATCCCAAAGCCTCCAAGTAGCAAGCCTGGCAGAAACTTGCAAAGAGATCCACCGCGTCAACACTTCCCTCACCAAGACCGTCCTCAAACTGTTAGAATCAAAGAAGCGAAGGGACGATGAGGAAGACCATAGCCGCGACCTTAAGAAGGGCAAGCGCCCTTTGTAAACACCTTAGTTAGAGAGCACATTAGTGATAGTTAGTTCGAGTTAGTTAGTTTGCTTTAGTTGTTAGAGTTGTTTAATAAAGTGCTCTCTACTTTAATAAAGAAGTATTCCACAAGTTGAGCTATTTTTGCCTATATATATTTTCTGGATATGTTTTTGTCTCCACCATACTGTGCATGCAAGATAACAGAAAACAAGTGTGGGGGAGAAGAACACACGACCAAACGGCATCTTCCACGACCAAAATCAAGAAAAACAGGAAAAGCACAGAACAAACAACTCGCACGACGAACCACGGCAGAACCCAGTTCGGCCACGTCTCGTCCACCACTCGGTTTGCTTCCTGAACTTTTTAAATTTTTGCAATTTGCTTTCCGTTTCGAATTTGAACAAAGATGCCCTGCTAAAATGTCCTGATAACCTAAAAGATAAAGTTTCACATGTTTATGCTCTTAGAAATATTTATTGCTTTTGGGATGATCAGAATGAGGTTAGAATAATGAGAACCATCTTTCTTTTATCTTGTCTATGGAGAGTGCTTTATTTCAAAATCATTAGCTAAGTTTCTCCTTTGTGATCAATAATATATCCCAGCAGAGCTTTCATTGAAAATAAATTTGATTAAATGCTGCTTACTTGTATTGAGCTTTGTCAAATCTAGAGCTATGTTGAAGTTTTGTCTAAGTCTATGATCAAGATCACGTACACTGCTTTCACTAAAGTATCTATGCTCTAAGATTTTTGATCTCTGTCTCCCATATCATGAAAAAAGGTACAGCTAAAAAAAAGAAGAGAGAAAAAGCCAAAGAAAGAAAAGGAAAAAAAATTACGAGTGGAGAGAAAAGTGAGAGAGAGGAGAAAATGGACAAGTGTTCTACGGGTCAGAAGAACCCCCCTCTCAGAAAAAAGGCATAAAAAAGAGAAGAATAATGGACATGTGTCCGAGGGTGAGTAGGGCCCACTTCTCTAAAATAATAAGTGAGAGAGTAATAATGGACGCGTGTCCGAGGGTGAGTAGAACCCAACTCTCCACAAAATAGCTGAATACCTTGTTCTAAAAAATGGGAAAAGATAGAAGATTCTAAAGTCAGAGCAGTGGTTTTTAAAATTTGACACACGCACATATCTTGATCTACGACCTATGATAGGCCTCTTCATGGATACAGATTTTGACCCAGCAATATATGCAAGGTAAGTCTATTACATCTTTACATTCTAAAAACTTCACATATATTTGAGAGTATCACAAAGGAGTAAGCAAGGCTGCATTTTCTTTTCAAAACTTATTCAAAATCTCTCCATTGACTTGATTTGAGAAATAAAGGTGATCTGTTTCTAACTATGCCCAGATATTCCCTAAGTACGGATATAACTAAGGAGTATAATTATGTTGATTCTTGTCTCTACGGTTGTAAACCATCCTTTTATCGAGGACGAGTAAAAGCCTACGTGTGGGGGAGTTTGTTGGCACTTTTTATCTATAAATATTTCCCCTCACATTTACTGGAAAAAGGACTAAAATATAATTAGATCACCTTATTAGGGTTTATATTGACAATTTCCACAAGTTTTGGTGAATCTATGAATTTACAGGGACTATTCAGAAAATATGCAAAGAAACCACTCTAGAAGACTCCAGAAGGCTCCGGAACTCAACGTGACTTAGCACCTAAGAAAGAAGCATCTAGAAGGATCAAGGACCCACCTAGCTGAAGTGGACCCCGAGGGGGACCCACCCCAGCCCGATCGGCCTGGTGGTGGGGCTGATCGGCCCCCCTGGCGCCAAATGGGCCCAGCTTCCGGAATGTTCTTCCACCACCTATGAGGATCAATCTAAACCACAAGTTAAGGTTGGTTTGATCGTATGGTGCACGTCATCTCCTCCGGGCTATATAAGCAGACCCCCTGACCCTAGGGCAGACAACAATTCATTCTATCAGATCCTCCATGCCTATCTGAGATTAGAGCTATAGATTAGAATTGGAGTTGGAGAGTTAGTATCAAGTTGAGAGATTAGAGCCACGATCTATTTAGATCTAGCTAATCTTGTTCGAGAGGATTAGAGAGCGGTAGAGGCGAAGCTGAAGGAAGGCCCGGACCTGTCGGTGTCTCCTCTTCATCTTCTACCTCTGGGATCAACTCCATTGGAGCCTGATCCTGAGACCTTGTGGAGAGATCGACTTCTTATTCAAGTGAGTAACATTGTTTTTATTGTTCTTACGGTTCATAACTCTCTGAGTACTTTAATTCCTGTCGCTCTTGAGTTAAAGTTGCATGTTTAGTGTAAGCGTGGTGCTTAGACTAGCTAGCTTATGAATGCCTTCTATATTCCGGATCGTGTGGTAGAAGCGGGAAGTGACCTTGTTCCCGTCTGTCCTTTGCAGTCCACCTCCCGTCTATAGAAACCGTAGGACTCCCCCCATAGATTCACGGGAGGTTCCCTTTCCTAAGTGTGCCTTCAGACAATCACCCCATAAGAATAATATAGACATAGCTTGTGAGAATAAGAAGTAGACATCCTTAAGTTTTCCTTATCTCTCTTTCTGTCAAGTCCATGATAGCTACTCAGTGATTAGTTATATACCTCAGATACTCTCTTTACCATTCTCCTTGTGGATTCGATATTTAAAACCCTCTCCCGGGTGGAATGCTCACCGGTATCTGTGCGCTTGCGGATTATCCATCATAATATTTCTGTAGGCTTAACAAATACCAACAGTGATCAAGCGTGCCTCTGCAAGGTCTTGTTCTAGCCTTATGTGGCTAACGGACATAGAGTGAAGGTGGCGAGTGCGCACTCCCAACACTCTAGCGGTGTCGAGAGCAACAGAAGATGTAGCGGTGGTCGCCGTACTGCAAAGAGCCTGAAGACGGTACAGTGCCTGCACGCACCGAGCCATCTCCTGCAGTACATCGAGTGGGGTCCTGTCCGTCAGAAGTGCGGCCATGTTCCCCATATGGCCCCTCCACACGGGGTCCTCAGGGTCCACAGTCGGAAGTAGTCCCACTGGGGTTGACGACACCTCGTGAGGGTGCTGATCACCGAAGGTGTTCAACACACTCAAGGCGGCAATCTCAAGGGTCTCCATCAACTGAATACTCCTCACGTCCATGCTCAGGTCCTTCCACTCGGGGTGAGCGGGGTGAAGCTGCATGGTAACTCGAGCACAACAACGAGGTACTCCAAGCTGCGTGGTCTCCAAAGCCTCGTACGTCGGAGGAGTGGTGTAGCCCGACGAGCGAAGAGTGTCCCACAAAATGCGGGCAAAGCCCTCGATGTGCAGCCCGTCGGTGCGGATATTACCATCCGGGCGTACCTCCCAAAACACCTGTCCAGCCATCTGCATCCACAAAACTCCCACTGATTAGCGTGAGTTGAGAAGATGACAGATTCTGTCTAGTGCATAAAAATGCATGCGACTTACAAACTGATAGAACAAAAGTGCTCAAATTTTACCAGTTACTTAGTTACATTATTTGGCCTAGAATTGGTATTCAAGGGTTGAGCTAAAAATCACAGGAATATGCTCAAAAAGACCGAAGTTCAGTTTGCTGTCTCCCAGGAAAAACAGCAAACAGAACGGCACCAAACTGAGCATATCTCCAGATTTGCTTGCTCAAAAATTCTGAAATTTTTACAGCAGGACCTTGACTAAGTTTGCTACAACTTTCCTATCTAACTTTTCTCCAGAAGGATCTGTTTAGGGGGTCCAAAACTTTGGACCAGCAGAGTGACCTAACTTAGAACAGAGAAGACAACAAGATAGGGAAGGGTTGGATTAACTTTTGGTGAGGTGGTTTTTATCATGGATTTTAGGAACGATTTATATTTTGTTGATAGACTTAGCATGATGCAAAAACGTCCTAACCATTCTCACAAGGCAAATCCATGCCTAAAAATCAGAGTTAATGCCGGTGGCTTGGCACAATATACGACTCTCCCTATAATAGCTAGTCGAATATCAATTCGATTCTCGCTCTTACGAATCGCGGTTAGTGTACCTGCACAAAATGAACCTTCTGTTCCAGCACGTCGTGGAAGCGTCCTCATACATTACCGTTCACTATAGAAACGGCACCCATGTGTTTAACGCTGCATGGACAGCGTCCAACCTGAGATATGCTTCTTTTGAATGGAGGGTATCCCCCTTCACATGTTCGTAATACAGAATCATGCACACGTATGGCAAAACGTGGCGACATCACAACCCATGATATATTCATGTGGAATAGAACATATCATCCTTCGTATGCCTTGCATACGGATAGCGCACATATAAGACACATGGGCATCCAACCGAGAAGATAGGATCCGTTGAATAGATCGCCCTATCGACCCTCGCATACTCGTGATGCGGCATAACCACATATGAGACATGCAGGTTAAGAATGTGCTGGTAGTTAGTTTAGATACACCATATAGTACTAGCCACCTGAAAGAACCCGAAAATCCCTCTAGGGCCTCTCGGACTAGTTAATCCTTAGCATTCCTGACGCATTTTTGGAACACACCTTAATCCTGCAAGTTTTATTCCAAAAACATGATATTAAGGGTGTATAAGATCTCTGGTGTACAATCGAGCTCTGATGCCAGCTGTGGCAGAACCGTCCAAATTAAATCCCATTTAACACACATAACCCATCCATTCGGTCATTATGCGTTAAAGAGGAGTTAACTTGTCGATATCTGCCGGGTCAAGCCCGGTAAATCACTTACGACAAAGGATCGAAAGATTGTACATCAAAACTCACACGAAGGCGAGTCCAGAGATAAACAAGTCTTCATTTATTACATCAGGACCAACATAGGTTCATTATTACAAACCAAGTCTTTTGCATAAAGTAAACGGTTCAGAGTTCGAAACACAGCGGAAATAAACTACTAACGAGGTAGGTAGCATCACTAGAGGCCATTAGTGATGCCACTAAGCACTGTCGTCCTCCCACTCAACTTCCCAACCGGGTGGGAGAGAACCAGGCCACGGAAACCCATCAACATACACATCATTACCTGAAAACATCAACAAAGTAAGACTGAGTATACTAATACTCAGAAAGACTTAACTGTCGGGTGATGAGAACATCACCAACTCTCTAGACATGCAAGCTTTATGGTTAGTGGGTTTCTTTTGCTAGGTAAGAACTACTGCAAGCATAAGTTGTGCAAACAATTAAGCATACAACAGTATTACTTCTCGAATCCATCGTTAAGGGACATAGAGTGTATGGTTAAGCACTCTCGGATAACGGTGAGAGGCCGACGATCGATCGATTAATAACCTTGCAAGGTGGACCTAAACACAAAGGAGAATGCATACCCCATCATACAACCACAGCCCCTACAGGACGGGGTACACACCAACCAGGCGGTTCCCAATCATCCTCGGTTCGGGATCAAAGCCCATAATACTTGGTACAGTTGGTCAGGTCACGGACTTACATCTTTTGCCACCTGGATCCACACATGCACCACTGCCTAGAACATGGGGACTACTCCCGGGGTAGTGGTAGAGAGTTCCCTTACCAGATCAAAAAGGAACTAGGCTTACCGGTCCCACTCCCGGCAAATGCTTAGTATGTTCAAATGCTTAACCACAGACCTACTGGCCGGAGCCGGTCCCATGCTCTTACCACATGAGCGGGCAGGTTCAAGAATCTTATGATTCCAACATAAGACACCTATAACTCGCGAGTGACGAACATCACTCGACTTCTACCGGGTCCTTAGAGCATGGCAACTAGCGACTTATGATACTATTATTTGAACATAGGAACCTAAGATCATGCATCTAGGGTTTCAAATCAACTACTGAAACTTAAATGCACAAACATAGCAAAGATAATTGCATAAGTTGAGAACATAGGTTATGCTCCGGGGCTTGCCTTTAGTAGCACAGTCAGTAGGGAAGTCCTCTAAAGCTGAGTTCAGGTCTTGCTGTATTTCCACGGTGTTCACTTCTCCCTCAGCTGGTTCTCCTTCAACGTCCATCACCAGCTCGTAGTTCCCGTCCGGAAGTTCTACACGATATGCACAGGCGTGACTTCAATTATTCAAGTTTAGGGAGTGAAGTGCTTCTGAAATTTCAGAGACAAACATGGGGTGTATTATTGGGCACATTCACCTGGATAAGAATATATCCAGCATACTCTTCCTTATCAAGGAATTGTATGTGTGCTAATTATCTTTCTTATTTGATGGTGATTGTGTGCATATCTAAATTAATTTATTTATTTTACTTCACTAAAATAAAAGGTGATGTTCAAAATGTACTTTGGTGAAGCTTTGTGATTTAAATTCAAGTTACATTAAAGGTGATTTTGGTTTTTCTTTTATTTCACTTATTAAGCTTGAATTACTTCAAAAATTAATTTTGGATGTTTCATACATCAATAAACCGAGATAAAATTTTCACAATCACAAAACATACTGACCAGGTTACTGTCCAAAAATTACTTTAAACTAAGTTATAGATTGCACATGAAAAATCTATACAACACTAGCTAGCATAAATTTAATATTTTTATATAGACAGATACACATACAATCTATGGTCAGGATTTGACACAGAGTAATATCATGACATATATGAGCTACTAAAAAATTACCAGGGTCAGAAACATAGCATAATGTGCTTGATCAAAATAACTCTTCTTTAAGCCATAAATTAATTTGAACTATTTAAACATGTCAAAAGCTATCCATTTATTTATCATGGATACATCTAGTCATACTCATGCTACTGCAAAAAGATCAACCCTAGTTTCTGAAACAGAATTTACATACTAAACAGGAACATATATACTGCCATATATCAAAATAAAATCATATCTGCAAAACTATAACAGATCTTTGTGCCATTTGTCTACACAGGATCAAGAATGGTCATACTAGCAACATATCCAAAATTCACATACAGATCAGCTATAGATTTCAAATTATTTCAAATCTAGCCAAACTGATCATTTCAAAATTATTCAAAATCTACAAAGAAATTTACAAACTTCCTTTCTAGAAAAGTAGCTTCTATTCACAAGGATCACAGAACAGTTGAGTTTATATTTTTTTGATTTTTATTCGATTTATTATGGATTTTCTATGCCACAGGATATTTAAACCAAACTTGAAGAATCTTTTTACAGATAGCCCCCTAGACATTTGCACAAAGGACCCTAACAAGATTTCGATCTTTACACAGATGCCCTCAGCGGCGCATGGGTTCTCGCCGGTGGTGCGGGGCTGTCGGACCTGGCCGTGCGAGCGGCGGGGAGTGCCTGTGTGCTCACCCTCTGTCGATTGGCGGCGGCGGCTCAGCCGGGGAAAGCTCCGGTGATGGCCGGCGGCGAGGTCGGGGCAGAGCAGCCACTGCGGCCGCAATGCCGGTGAACCCGCGGCTTCTCCGGCCGATGCGCGTCCTCAGGATCCTACTCTGGGTCTCCGGGGATGTGTCCGTGTCACGTGTGGTCGAAGGGGAGGTGCGAAGGGTGGAGCTCGCCGTGGGG
Organism: Cenchrus fungigraminus; assembly: GCA_036936925.1. Lineage (NCBI taxonomy): Eukaryota > Viridiplantae > Streptophyta > Magnoliopsida > Poales > Poaceae > Cenchrus > Cenchrus fungigraminus. Next base: position 72,210,534 of record CM072769.1, on the reverse strand, counting down.
TCAACGATGGCGGGCAGCGGAGCAGGGGCCTCGCGCGAGCGCGCCTGGGCTTCCCTTTTATACTCGGGCAGAGACAGAGGAGGGGCAAGAGCTGTCGAGCATGCATGCATGCCATCTCACGGGCCAGCTAGCCAGTAGCTTCACAGGCGCGGCGTCATGGCAGCACGGCGGAGCGGTGCGTGCGCGGCTAGCCGGCGTAGAGCGCTCAAGTGCCTGGGCAGGCAGGGTTCTGGGACAGGGTGATGCAGACAAGCACACGGTGACGGGTTTTCAGCTGGCCGATCTCACAAGCGGGGCTTGTCTGCGCGGTGGCGTTGGCGACGGCGCGTGTCGACGGCCTTCATGGCGAGACGACAGCGCGGGCGCTCCAGGGGCTCGCCAGCTGTCCAGGTGATCCATGTTGGACTAAACAATCACGGGGTGCAGGTGGGGCCCACTAGCACCGGCGTACGGGCGGGTGAGCACGTGAGGGCGCAGACGCCGGGGCGCGGCGCTTGGCGCGACGACGACGCGAGAGCGCGCGCTCTGGCGCTCGGGGTCCAAATCCAGTTCGACTTAGGGGTGTTTGACCGGTTCAAACAATTGAATTTTGAATACAAGTTTGAAATCGGCCAATGTAGAAGTTGTAGAGGAGGTATAGCTCTAGAACTTTTGCAAAGGTTGACGGTGGTTGGATCAAAGGATTTGGCAGAAAACTTGCTTGAACTTTAAGATTTTCTCAGCACCGGCAATAGTGCCATCTGCACTTCCAACCAGTTTTTCAAGCTTTTCCTCTCAAAATTTGAAATGCCACTAATTAGATGAAATGTGTCCCATCAAAATCTGAGCAACTTTTAGTTTGGCAGATTTTTGAGTATTTAAGAAAAAGTTTGAGATCTATTTGAGACACCAAAACAAGGTCATAAGAGCATAGGGTTTTGACCACTTTGAATAGGCTTGACCATGATGCCTAGGGTTTAGCCTTAAGAGTTGACCACAATTAGCAACTTATAATTATAGTTAGCAACTTGTGATCGTGATTAGCAACTTGAACATGTGATTAAGCACATAAACATCAGGGATGTTACAGCAGACGTCTCTAGTCTTGTTTACAGTGGCAAGTTTGTACCTCAGTGCAATGATATTGTGTATCCCACTCTCCGTTTGTGGCACAAGTGGCTCACCATTACTCTCTTTCCACGAGAGGATGTTCGACCCGTGCACAGTGATGAGATGATACTATTATACGCCACTGTTAACCAGATCAAGGTCTCTCCCTAAAACTATGATTCGGCAGTGGATGATGAATTTCAAGATGATAGGTCTTATTGAGTGTACGTCTTTGGTGACTCGTATTGTTCTCAGACTCGGGGTTCTTAGCAGGAATCCTGTACCCTTCATTGGGACGCCCTGAGTTCTCATTGATGAGGCATACTTGAACCAAGGGCATATACTCAAGATAGGCCCAAATGATTCTTTGACTTTCTTCTTTCCGGGTTATGCAAATCAAATCCTGTTACCTAACCCGGGGTTTCGATTGTATAGCTCAGAGTCACTAACCATTCCCCTTGTTACACAAGAGACCGTCATGCTAGTGTTTTAGGCAGGTCCACTAGAAGCGCGGCAAAGAGAGCACACATGCAGCAGCAGCAGTCACAGCCACCACCACAGCCACAACCTACCACACCATCGGTGGCAGGAGGGGCCCCTGCGGGGTACATGTTTGGGGTTACCCCTGGATATGCACCTGGTTGGGATCAGTCCACCTACCAGCCGAGTGCGAGTGGCGCAGCTTGGGCGAGTGCGAGCAGTGCTCAGTGGGCTACACCCGCTAGTTCCAGCTCCGGTGGTCCACCTCCTTCTTCATCTTTCCAGCGGCACTCCTCAGCCTCTACACGCGATGCTCAGCTCGCACAGCAGATGGGAGAGCTCACTGTCCAGGTCACGGGACTGGAGGAGATGCTGAACACCCACGTCGAGTCTACCTCAGCATGGCAGTGTCAGGTTGGTGAAAGGATCGAAGCCATGCAGCAGAACCAGCAGTGATACATGGAGGAGTAGAGGGCTTACTACGCGAGTCAGGGATTTTTCTTCCCTCCTCCGCAGTGAGCCTGAAGCTAGCTTCGGGGAGGACCCCCATCCTGAGGTAACTTGTATCTTCGTTTGTTTTCAGAATATCTTATAATGAAAACCCAAAAAAATCTGCAAAAATAAAAAGACCAAAAATATTTAGTTGCTTTCATCATCATCGTTTGCTTAGTTTGCTTTGATATGCATCATAAGAATGCTTTGCCTCTATGGTTGAAATGATGAATAGTTGCTCTATTTATTCTTCTCATATGTCTTGCTTACAACTTTGTATCCTACCTAAGATTTGAGTTTGTTGGCTTGCATGTTCAAACCTTAGCCTAAAAACTGTCGGTAGCAAAAAGCATGATCCTTGCCTAAGTTGTTGTGAGACATGATATTGTAGAATAGAGTGCTATTATCTTGTGCTTAATGATGCTTGACATCTGGAGTTTTCTTTTTTTTGAAAAATCAAAACATGATGAGTTCCTCAATGATGAGAATTTCCTATCCAAGGCCATATGTAGATCCTAGCTCTTAGCCTCCACATATGCAGCTTGTTCTCTCATTGAGCTTTGTCAAATTGTTGTGACCCTTGTTAGAACTCATACTCCCCTGATCAAGATCACGTGCACGTTCATGCTAAAACTTCTACACTGGAAGTTAGCATTCATCATTTGTTCCATTTAGCTTATGCATTCTTCCGCAAAATAAAACTCTATGTATCTTTGCATCATTCATCCCTCTCCAAATATATCCAATAGAGACAAAGGGCTAGCTAAAAAAGGAAGAAAAAAAAGAAAGAAAAAGAAAAGCATGCTCAAAAGCATGGCAAAAATAAAATAAAGAGAGCTAGCCCAAGTCTCGAAAATTTCAAAAGGAGAAAAAGGGATTGATATGTGCAAGAGAAAGAGTTCTACCATATAGATGGTAATAACTAGTACCTACTCCGGGGCTAGTGTCCACCTTACCATCAATCCCTCATTTCCTCATATAAGGCATGGTAATATCTAGCACCCGTTTCCGGGCCTAGTATCCACCTTACCATGCTCATATCCATCACACACATTTGCACATCTTGATTAGGATGTATGTTTGTTTCTTCCAAGGATCCAGTTTTTGACTTAGCAAAATATGAGAGACAAGTATGCGACATTTCTTCCCTACCTACAGCTCCACATAAGCCTATTAGGAGTAGGATGTGAAGAAAGGCAACATTGATGCCTTGGTGAGGAACCATACACTTTTGAGTGATCTGAGAGTATCATTTGAGGGACTCTGATTTTCTTTTGAAAAATTTGCAAAACCTCCGGATTGATAGCTGATCAAGGTATGAGTGATTATGCATTTGCTATATAACCATTCTGTCTCTCAACCGCCTAAAGCAGATGAAGCTATATGCCCCACGTCATCAGGTGAAAGGTAAGAACATTGCCAACTTGTTCAACTCTTGGTAGAGTACTTTGTTGTATGTTTGCCATAAGTTAAGAATATGACATCGTAGCAACTCCTGATCAACCAACCTAAGTCCCTAATGTCTTGCTTCGAGATGATCAAGAGGTTAGCTTGGGGGAGTTTGTTGACGGCTGTTAAGTATTACTTTCAGCCCTCAATATTATCACATAAATGGAGGCATATGCATTATTTACTTGCATTTTGGTTTGAATAATGTAGTTCCACTTGTCCTTGGAGATTATTTGTATGTAGGTGAAATACCCCTTAAAAGAGATGGAAACCCACCTTCTATGGAGAAACCATGCCAACTCAGCTGAGGAGGTGGCTGCCACCAAGGAAACACATGGCATACCACATAATTGATCCAAGGGAGGCACTCACCGACAAATCAGAGAGCGCCACAAGGACTTCACATGGATCAAGGGGCCCACGTTGGATACCAAATCAAGCCATGCACCGGGGAAGGATCAAAGGGCCCACTTGTCAGCCACCTGGAGGAAGCACAGTAGAGATGGCCGCCCTAGGGTTTCGGCTGACCCTAGGATCGGCCGAACCGACCTAGGTTCGGTTCATCTCGGGCTTGCACATGTCACTTCCTCATTGGTCACTTACCTCACTCCCGGGTGTTTTGGTGGAGTTTGAGCCCCGAAGCAAGCCTCCTCCTTGCCTATAAATAGAAGGGGAGGGGCTCCCATTTCTCACACACCACTCTGTCATTCTCCTCTCACTTTTAGTTTCCAAGGCTTGGGGTAGGCAAGAATAGCTCTTCTTCAGGTTCCAAGTCTTCTTTGGAGTCTAGGTATGAGTTCTCCTTTATCTTTATTTCATTGTATGACTTTGATCTACTTCAGTTATTCAGCTATTTCATATAAAGTCATGGTAGATCATATGCTTGATATGTTCTTGAGTTCGTCCTTTGTTCATCATTTAGAGGCTTGTGTTCTTCATGAACCCTACCTTTTGATCCACTTGAAGGGTGATAAACTCATTCCTTATGTGTTTGTTCATAAGTTAGAGGCTCATGTTCTTCACGAACACGACCCTTTGATCTTGTTGACTAGACATAAGAGAGTTTGTATCCGTTCATATGTCTAGCCTTAGTTGATCTTGTTAGATGGCATGAGAGTGTTGCATGAGGTTTATGTTCAAGCTACGGTACTCGGTCTAAGTTGACCAGTCTTCTGGTGGCTCTCACCCTAGGTCACAATAGCCCGGGTCGGGTGAAGTCTAGCAGCAACGCAGGCATGGTGCCTGGGTTGTGTGGCTACGTTAGTTATGAGCATACCCCCTGTAATGATAGAGGTAGGCCAAAGTGGTGACAGCTGTTGGACCCTTTGGAACCCTCTGCGCTGGGATACTTGCTATAGGAGTCTAAAGTCTAGTTTCGCAGAGTGCTGGTCATCGCGGGCAAGCTCCCTGTTTGTACCTGGGTGCTGAACATTACCCTCTCATGCAATGCTCATGCCTATCTCTTATATCTTCTAGCTTTGTATGTTTAGTACATTAGAACCTAGAGCTAACTCGTATGTCCCCCCTAAGCCGTAGTGTGCTTGAGTAGAGGTAGATCTGAGTGTGTGTTACACTACCCTTCATATCTTCATCTTATCCCTGCTTTTGAGTTTATTGTCTCCTATATCTATCTCTTAGTTTAAATTCAGTGCAAAAGCATAAGTCTATGATATCCACCATTGCCTTCCACGGATATGATACCCTTGGAATATTCTCCTTCCTTGGGGAAATACTACAATGGTTTATCTGTGCGCTTGCGGATTTACCTTTGGCAAGTCTTGATGTTCACGCTAACTCGGCGTCGTTAGTTATGACATTAAGAAATGCCAATAGGAATTTCTGGCATTGTCACTGAGGATGGATTCCAAATCTGTTCATAAAGTGATGGCGCTAAGAAATGCCAACACAAGTCTCCACGATTTGGTTAGTTTCCAAGTTGAGCACACGAAATGCTCTAGAGTGAGTAGCATAACCAAAGAAAATAACATCGACCGACCTAGCCTCAAACTTGTCCAACTTTCGGCCCTTCTTAAGAATGAAACACTTGCAACCAAAGACATGAAAGTGACTCACCTTGGGTACTCACCCATGCATCAGCTCATAGCAGGTTTTGTTCTTGAAAGCTTGGAGGAGGATCTGATTTGTCACATAGCATGCGGTATTCACCGCCTCAGCCCAATACCTCCTAAGAGTCTTGTGCTCATCGAGCATCATCCTAGCCATCTCGCACAGGGTCTGATTATTCCTTTCCACAAAACCATTCTGAGGAGGGGTGTACGGAGTCGAAAACTGATGCTCAAGACCAAGATCACGACAGAAGGTCTCAAAACGAGAGTTCTTGAATTCAGTGTCATTGTCACTACGTATCGCTCTAATGGCATCCCCATGTCTCTCGTTCTTCAACCTCAAGATCAGGTCTCGAACAAAACCAAAAGTCTCACCCTTCTCCTCCAAGAAAAACACCCAGGCATAGCGAGACTAATCATCCACCACCACTAGGACATACCACTTCCCACCCACCGAGCGAACTCGAGCTGGCCCAACAAGGTCCATATGCAATAGCTCTGTCGGACGCTCTGTCATGATAGCAGTCATGGGTGGATGGGGAGTGGCTACCATCTTGCCATGCCTACAAGGCGCACAAACCAAATCCTTCTCAAAATGCAACCTGGGCAATCCTCGGACAAGATCGAGCACACTCAAATGGGAAAGGAGCTGAAAGCTCAAGTGCCCCAACCTCCTATGCCACCTCCACAACTCAGAAGAAGGACTAGCAACCAAGCACCTCGGGGGACCAAAAGACTGAGAAAAATCAGCGCGAAAGATTTGTCCCTCGGGCACGATCGTACAAACAAGATTGCCTCGAGAGTCAAGAACACGAGAAGCACCCAACTTAAAACGCACATCATAACCCTCGTTCAGCAACTGAGATACTGACAACAGGTTATACCCAAGTGACTTGACTAGAGCCACACGCTTTAGGGTCACCAATTTGCTCACCTTAACCTCACCTTCTGAAATGACCCGTCCTCATCCATTATCCCCGAAAGTGATGTACACGTTTGACACCACCGGGGTGAGGCTGGAGAACCACCCCTTGTCTCCAGTCATGTGTCATGAACAACCAGAGTCAATCAACCAAATATTCTCCATGCCTCTCACCTACAAATCAAAAATGAAAATGAAAATGAGAATGAGCAAGCGACTCAATAATGGGGTTAGCACAAAAAGAATCAAACTAGTGTCGAACCATTTGCTCAAAAGTGGGGTTAGCAATATCCATCCTATCACGTCCAAAGCTACGATGACCATGTTGAACCACCTCACGCCACGCTGGAGGAGAACGACTACCACGAAAGGGAAAGTGTGGCTCATAGCTCCTCTAAAACCCAAAGCTGCGGCGATCTCTACCACCCTCATATCGAGGAGGAGAACGTCCAACAAACACACCACCACCAGAAACAAACCCTCTACTGCCTGTACCACGACCATAGGAACCACCACGATCAATATAATGACCACAGGCATCAACACCCCTTGCTCCCTGCTAGGATGTGGTCAGACCGCCTGCCCAGGCCGGTCTGACCGCCCCCCTGGGCAGCAGCACACGAACCACCTCAGGTGGGAACTCCTCTCGTTCCCCAACCTGGAACTGTGCGTACCTCCGCCTGACCCCTAGACAATGGCATACGAGGCTCAGGCACACCATGAGAAGGGTGGTACCTGTCCTTGTTCGCCCACTCCTTCGCCATCCTCTCATCCCTCTTCTTCTTGTAGCAAAACTCTCTGAGGTGACCGTCCCTCCCACAATACTCACAATGGAAGCGAACTGGTTTAGGCTTTGGCTGTGGAGTTTCTCTCGGTTTCTCTACCTCTTTTTCTCCTGATTTCCCCTCAAAGACATTCCCAAGGGTGCTCACAAACTTTGCCGGTTTCAGGAAGTTATCAGTTTTGTGGGGAAACACTGGTGGATCGGGAGTGGTGTCTAGCTTGTTTCTTAGGTGGTTCGGTTTTGGAGCAAATTTGTTCATGGGTGTAGTTTGTGGTGGGATAGGGATCTCTCCAATTTTCTCTCCCTCACCACTGCTCTCACCAATTTTGTCAGAACCCAACAGCTGACCATCAGACCTCTTAAACTCAGCGATCATCAAACTCAACTATGGCTCATGCCCAGACAACCAACTCATTAACTTTCTCAGCTCATCATTCTCATCCTGTAATCGATCCACATAGTGTGCTAGTTCTGTGTTCTTAACAGAATGTAATTCACATGTAGAGCATGACGTAGGGATGGGAACTTTCAAAGCAGCCTCCAAAGAAATGATCCTATCATGAGATTCATCTAGTCTGGCATGCAACACAGGACAGGAAGTGCAAGCACCTAGTAAAGCAGATCTAGATTTCAACTCATCAATCTCAACCCTAAGCAAGTCTAGTTCCTCTAACTTTGAGGCATGCTTTTCCTTAAGCAAAGTCAAATCAGCCAAAAAAGCATTGTAGTCATCACAATCAGGAGCATCAACAACAACAGGAGCAATCTTAAGGGAATCAATCTCAAGTCTAGCATCAAGATTCACAGATTCTAGCTCAACAATTTTCTACCTACCTTCTTCTAGTGAGGCCCTAAGATCTTTCCTAAGTTTCTTAGCCTCTCTAAGCATGGTATCACGGTTTTCAAGCAAAGCAACCAACTCAGCACTCTCCTAGTGCAAAGAAGAGAGCTCATCACATACCTCATCTTCGGATTCTGATCCCGAGTCATCCTTCTGGCTTTTCTTGCTGCCAGACCTGTGGGCCATGCCGCAAAAGCTGTCCTCTCGTGCGAAGCAACTCAGGCCACTCTGGTTCTTAGAACCGTGCTTCTTGTTCTTGCGCTTGCTGTCGTTGTTGCTGCCGCTGGAACTTGACAAGGTGTAGTAGGAATTTGAGTCGACGTCGCCCGCTCCCACCATCAGCCGAGCCTTCTTATTCTTGTCGTAGCCGCCGCCCTTCCTTGACCTCCGCTCGTCCTTGTCCTTGTACTTGCTCTTGTGCTCACGCCTCGAGTGGTACTTGTGCTCGATCCTTGGGTGGTGCTTGTACTCATTCTTGGGCTCGATCTCCTGCGGGCACTCGGCGATGAAGTGTCCCTGCTTGCCGCATCTGTAGCACGTACATGTGGTCCTTCTCATGTTCACGTGGTTCTCGTGCAGCCTCTCGAACTTCCTAGTCAGCAGGGCCAGCTCGTCCTCTCCAAACTCGTCGAACTCCTCATCTGGCAAGGGCACAAAGTAAGACAAAGAGAACATCCTCAAAGAGGAGTTAGTGTTAGTCCTTCCACCAGACCTGGACACAAGAGTGAGACTATGGGACTCAGCCGGGCTCTTAGTCTTGGCTCTCAAGCCACGATGAACCTCTGAGGACCTGAGCTTAGTGAACAACTCATCCAGTGACAAAGTGTCATACACACTCGATTCCTCAATGGCCTCGACCTTGGCACTCCACACAGATCTATCCAGAGCATGAAAAAGCTTGATAGCTTGATCATGATCTGTGTGTGGGAGTACTGTCATATTGGCCCTCATGTTGTGGACTATGCTGGTGAAGCGCTGAAACATCGCATCAGTCGACTCACCGGGGAGATGAGTGAAGTTCTCGTACTCTCTCCGGTAAGTAGAAAACAAACAAGCTTGCACCTGGGCATTGCCAACATGAGCATTCCTGAGCTTAAGCCATATCTTTCCGGCCACATTCTCTCCATACACTCGCTCAAACTCTGAGGCACAGAGAGCACGGAACAAGTAACCAACGGCCTTGCTGTTGGCCTCACACATGTCCCGCAATCTTGGAAGAAGGAAACTATCTGGAATGACATAGTTAGGATTTGGAGTCACATCCCAGATCAGAGTCCCCTTGCCACGCAAAAACGCACCCATGCGCCTCTCCCACATCTGGTAGTTCTTCCCATCGAAGTGCGGAGGACCCGACCCCTTTCCATAGTCACCCATCTTTGGATCATAGAATGGTTAGAATCAAAAAGATCCGTAATCGGCTCTGATACCAATTGAAGGACCGGATTGGGCGACTAGAGAGGGGGGAGTGAATGGGAGCCAATAAAAATTCTTTCGCGAGGGAGATAACTCCTCCAACGAGATGAACACGACCTCAATCCCGAAATCACTTTCACCACTCTATCCGCACGTTTGCCAAGACCACATAGCCACTGGAGTGCTACTGATCATAGGAGCAAACCTCACTAGCAAGCAACGAAACTACGCACACACAACAGTGGAAACAACACACGGGAAATTTCCTGCCAGGGGCGGTCAGACCGCATGGACAGGGCGGTCGGACCGCCTAGGCTGGGAAATTCCCCAAAACCATAACTCGGAGCTCACGACTCCAAATCGACCCAAGATTTCACCTGGAAACTCCTCTGATCAAGGAAAACAAGCTCTCAGAGAAAATCCCTGAAAAACCAACACTTTCCTCGTGAAACCCGTAGGGCGGTCAGACCGTGTGCCCTGGGCAGTCAGACCGCCTCCTCTCCAGAATCTGCCCGCGGGTAACCCTCAACTTCCCTTCACCTGATCTCCTGATTCACTCCACAGATTGCAATGAAACTTTGGGGATAGCTGGGTCACCTCATGAATGACCTCTCCACCAAAGGATATAAACCGAAACCCATCCAATAAAGAGAAATCGCGAATCGAAGGTCTCTAGGTCATGAACTACAAGAACTCTGAAATCCTCCCAAATTGAAGGATTTCCCAAAGGATTTCTAGGGCAAAATCACCAAGAAAAGAGGAACGAAGATCTCATGTGTGATACCCAACAAGAATCCCTCCAAGAAACCCCTAAAACAAGCCACCACGAAAATCCCCAAAAAGAGCTGTGAAAATCACTAAAAGGGAAAACACCAGGAGACAAAGGGAGACTAGTTGAACCATGCCGAAGCTTCTATACATGCCATGAAAGGTTCATACAAGGTCTAGCAAGCCACCCGAACATCCAACCCTCTCACAAGATCTCTAATGAAGCTCTCAATCTAGGCCTAAGGAAAACAAAGGAGGAAAGCAAATGAACTAGGGTTCCAAGAGGTGGCTGCCATCTCCTCTCAACTGAGTTTATATGGAGGGCAACCAATGACCAAACTACCCCTACTTACTTAACTTAAGATACAAGCCCACCGAGGGTACTTTGGAACTTCGGTCATTTTCTCCATCGGACGGATGCCTGCTGGCCGCAATCCGCTTCATCTCCACGCAAGCCTCACGAACGCGCCACACGTCCTCTGCTTCGAAGCTTATCAATGTGCTGCGAGCCAGGCGGTCAGACTGGCCTCCCCGGTTTCTTCTGGCCGGGCGGTCAGACCGCCCCTCCTGGGCGGTCAGACCGGCCTGTGCAGGCTGGTCGCCCCGTCGAGCCTTCGGCCTTGGCTTTGTGGCTCAGCCAAGTAACCCCAGTGGTTTTGTGGCTGAACCACTGCAAACCCCGCCTACAAGCTTCAGTTGTTTGCTGCTACCTTGCACCGGCTCCATCCCTCTCGACGTCGTCTTTCTCTTCTTGCCAGTGTACGGTCCGCACTCGATCCCGTCGGCCATGGGTACCTCGATCGAAGCCTACATGTCTCTCCGCTCCTGGGAGGTCACACAGACATAAAACTTTCGCACTTGATCTTCACCCGCACCACGCGAATCAAGCCGCAACATGTACCTACAATACTAGTCTAAGAGTCAGTCCACACAACATTGTCAATCACTCATCACTAAGGAGCGACCATCCACCGGTCCTCGAACCACATAGGTCCTCAGAATTCAAATAAGTAAATTGGAAGAGATGAGGCTCAAGGCTTAGGAGAGTGAGGCCATCTACAAGGAAGGAATGAAGAGATGGTATGATAAAAGGCTCCAGGCATAGGAATTCAAAGAAGGTGACAAGGTCCTCCTCTATAACTCAAGGTTCAAGATATTCAGAAAAGGGAAGTTAAAAAGCAAAGGGGATGGACCGTATGTCGTTCACTCAGTCTCGCCAAGTGGAGCGGTAACAATCATGGATGTAAAAGGAGATCAATATGTGGTTAATGGCCAACGATTGAAAGTTTTTCTTGAACAAGACAAGTCCACATGGAGGACGAGCCCGAGTGTCAAGCCTAAGATGTAAAACAAGGTAATTTTTCTGTAAATAAGTTTTTGTATTCTTTATGTATTTTTGTCGAGTCCTTTTTGTGATTTTTAGCTAGATCTTTTCACCACCTAGGCTAGTATACACGAAACACAGAGGCCTGTAGAAGATGGGCCACGGGGGGCCGAAACAGGGGGCAGGCTGGCCGGCCCATGCCAACCGGCCTAGCACCCCCTGCCTCGGTTTCTGCCCATTTTTCTCTAGGATATAGTTCGGGTTATTTCCTTTTCTTGCCTACCTTTTTAGGAGCTACAAAATTAGGCAGGGAAGGGTTTCGGCTGAATCTTCCAGAGATATTTAAGGATGCATGGGGAGCTCGAGAATTGCATCACATTTGCAATCTCTCACCTCCACGAAAACACCCAAAGCACCCATGGCAATCTCGAGCAGCACCAAGGCGAAGGAAGCGGTGAAGGCGACAATGGAAGAAGAAGCACGCCACCCATCTCCAACGCCGGCAACCGAAGAGCTTCGTCGGTGTGCTATGGTGCCCATGCCCAAGGAGTAAGTGTAGAGGACCGCACAGATTCGTTGCAGAGGGCGTGTTGCAACAAGACAAATTGCTAGCCGCAATCTGTGGGTTGAAGAAAAGAAGGAGAAGCCCGCTACTCTCGTACGCTGTTCGAAGAGGCTATTAAGGATGAAGAGGAAGAACTGCAATGAGAAGACCCCCGAGTCGGCAGAGATATACGGGGATAGCGACTACTCTGATGACTGGAGCCCTAGCTCGTGGGCGGCCAGCGGTAGGGATGACAATGACCTCTATATTTGGGAGGAAGTGCCTAAGGAGGAGCCTGAAGACCGCCACGAGCAAGGCGAAGGAGGTAACCCCGACAGCGGTGACGACCCGGATGACAGAGACGACATGAGCAACAACGATCTAGCAGAAGAGCACCATATGTGTTGTGTAGCTTGCCGCAATGCTATAGAGGAGCTCTTCACTTCCCTTGATGAGTGCTTCCACACCATCAATGCCTTGCGACAAAGGATGGCGGATTTAGAGTGCATGGTGGAAGATGACTTCAAGTTCTTTAATAAGAACATAAGGAAGCTCTTCGGGATGAACAAGAACTTCAAGGAGTGGTGCACCTCATGCGGAAAGTTTCAGTAGGTGTAGTAGTTAGCGTGTTTCCTCTTTGTACTTCTTGTGAAATTATGACGAGGATGTTGTGATGAGGAGATGACACCCATGCATACGACCATGATTGGTGCATGGAATGGAGTAGAAGAAGTCCAACAAAGGTGTCCAAGTCGAAGAGGAGGTATGAGGTTAATCCGGTTCGAGTCCCCAAGGTGGAGGCCAAAAGCAATTCAAGTTCGAGCCCAGTTCGGAGTCCAAGAGCAGTGCGCAATAAAACGGACGCCCAAGTCGCATACGGAGTCGGTTTTTGACGTTCTATATATGGTTGGAAGCACAATTTCATAGAGCTTCCAATGGCACAGGTCTCATGCCAAAATTCATCCTGAGTCAACGGGAATCATCGAAAGAAGTGGACATCCAGAATCTGCCAGGGCGCTGCACCAATACCTTTTGGGCTGTTGGCCCAACAGGAGGCCCATGTGGGCCTAGGGTACTGTTCACGCGCGAGAACAGGTCCCATGGATACTGTAGCGTCGCCCCTCGTGGCCGCCAGGGGCTGCGCCCCCTATTTAGATAGACCCCTCGTTTATTTTCAGACTTGAGTTTGTTTTACAAGTTAGCTTTACCTACATCCGAACAGCCGCACAACGCTGCCTTCGTGTATTGCAGACTCCACCTTCGAGTGATAGTAAGATTGCTCGCCTCTTTTTCTTGTTCGTTCTTCGATTGCGTGCAGGAAACAATCTTCGTGATCAGGCTGATCTTGCGCCAGCAAGGTTGGTAACCATCGGGAGTTGGTTCAGCGATTGCATTGGCGCTTCGGGCTTGCTCGTCGTAGTCGGATCGTGAGGGTCAACAACCACCAAATCGAGTGTTTTTATTTCCTACAGTCCACAAAAACCAAACAAAAAATTGTTCTAGGTTAGATCCTTACCCCAGCAACCCGTTTTAGCCTCGTACTTTCTTTCAATAATTTGCTTTGTTGAATTTGTGTGCTTACTCGTCAATTGTTGCTGGTTACTTGTGTTCTAGCTTTTGTTTCTATCCCTAATTTCGTCGCCGCCGTTTTTCTCGACTGATCGCTATCCCCCACAGAAAAAAAAACCCACACCGAATCCCCCCCTCACGGGACCCCCTCCACGCCACGGTTTTTCTTTTTTCCCCCTCTGTGCGGCCCCTTGCCGTGAGTTGTTTTGGAAAGTCAGCCTCCCACGTGCTGCAGTCCCTCCCACGTTCCTTTTTTTTTGCCCCCATCGCGCCGTAGGCTGTAGCGTCCTCGCACCGCGACCCCTTGGTCGCGACTCAGGCTAGCGCGCGACCCTCCCCCACCGTGATCTCCCTCCCTGTGTTGGCAAGTCCCAAACAAAAAAAAGGAAATTAAAAAAAACGGAAAGTCAAAAAATAAAGAAGGAAATAAAAAAAAGGAAAGCAAAGGGCAGGTCCAAACCGGGGAAGGGATCGATCCCCTCGCGTGCGCTGTGTTCCCCTGCGTCGCGACCTCCCTGGGCAACGCGAGGACTTTCTTACCCCACGCACCGCCCCCTGCTCGCGGTTAATCCTTGTGCCGCGCTACGCTAACCTCTCCCACCGTTTTCCCCTCCCTACTCTTCTTCGATTTTGCACTTGTAATCAGCAGCCTTTGTTACGTCGTTCAGCACTATAATTCAACTTTGCATTATTGTTTGATTGTGCTAATCCTTCAATTGAGTGCAGCCTACCCAGAACTCCACAAAGTTCTACGACGAGCAGATTTTTGTTTCTCCAGGCAATCGCTCCTCCAATCTTTCACAGGTTCCACCGGTTGGTTGCAGGTCGCCCCTGTGTGCGTGGTAAGAACGGATAAGAATTTGATAACAGCACTAGTTTGAGCGTCTTGTGAGCCGTTACACCCCTGTTTTTGGTCTCGTTTTATTTTGTGTTTGCGCTAACCATGGCAGAAGACGTAGACAAGAAGGATGAACAGCCACAGGCCACTAAGACCAAGCTCGACACCATTGTGTCACACCTCGATGCAATGAAAACGTTGATCACAAGTTTACAGAAGGAGTTGGATGCTGGAGACTTCAGTGGACGCGCCCGTCGTGCGTGCAACCATGGTGGTAATGATTCTTTTGCTAAGCTTCCATTTACAATTCCACCTTACAATGGCAAATATGATCCAGCTGCATATCTTGATTGGGAGTTAGCGGTCGAACAGAAATTTTCATGCCATGATCTTCCTGCTAGTTCTCAAGTTAAAGCTGCTATTAGTGCTTTTACTGATCTTGCTTTACATTGGTGGCGTTATGAACAAAAAAATCCCATTACCACTCCCACCACTTGGGCTGAATTAAAAGCTGCTATGCAACATAGATTTGTACCTTCTTATTATGCGCATGATTTGCTTAAAAAAATGCAGCGTTTTCAGAAAGGTTCTCAATCTGTTGAGGACTATTACCAGGAGTTACACAAAGACATAATTCGTTGTGGGTTATTAGGGAAAAACGACGCTGCTATGGCATGTTTTCGTAGTGGTTTGCACCGCGACATTCAGGACATACTTGATTGTAATGATTATGCTGATATGACGATCTTGTTTGAATATGCTTGCAACGCTGAACATGAAGTGCAGGGACGCCGCTCGAAGACATATACTAATTCTTTTGCAGGACGCAGCCTGTCATCCAGCGCAGCTCCTCCTCTTCCCGCATCATCCACGACTAGCACTACACCGCGCGAGAGGACGACCAAACCTGCAGGCGCATCCTCACATACAAATTCAGAACCATCACTTGACAATGCACCTACTCTTTTTGATATTGAGAGCAACGGTACTGCTCCAGGTGCTCCACTCACGGCTGGTGAGACTTCTTCTGATGTGCTGAATTTTTCCACAACTCATGATAACATAGATCAATTGCTAGTGGCCCCTGTTCTTGATTTATCTTTGTCACAAGTTGATTTGCTTGATGTTCCTTGTGATAAAGATGCCCATGCTTTAAAACCACACACTTGTGCTGAAATTAAACATGCCATTCATATTTCAAACACAACTGATGAGCTTGAACTGTCATCTTCCTTACATACTTTGGGTTACATTGAATTTGATGTTTTGTGTAATCTAGATTGTTTGGAAGATATAATTTCTAAATATGCTAATTTGCCATGGTTTTCTAAGCACACATATCATGCTATTGGCAAATATAATAATGACGGACATTATATGATACATCGAGTGTACATTTGTGACAATCTGAAATATCCTTTTGTTGTGCGCAATTTTGATCCACTAGAGGGCAGCCATGCGACAGATTTTATTCCACATTTCCCTAGCTCTGTTTTGGTGAACCAAGTTTCATCCCAAGAAGGGGAGCAATGCTGCTCACTACCTATCCCTGCTTTGTCTTTTGTTGGTCTTAATCTTTTGCAGGATAGTGTTGCCACACATTCTGTGTCGTCCGATCAAGATGCTTACATGCTTGCTAACTTTTCTATGCAAGATGACATATTCACCAATTGGAAACATGGTGACATTCCTCCTCACAATAATTTTGATTTCCTTTGTTTTCGAAACCCCGTTCTCTCTTGTGTTGTGCAGGATCGGTTCCAAGTACAATCGACGCCGAGGACGGCTTTTCGTCAAGAAGGGGAGAATGATGAGGACATGACACCCATGCATACGACCATGATTGGTGCATGGAATGGAGTAGAAGAAGTCCAACAAAGGTGTCCAAGTCGAAGAGGAGGCACGAGGTTAATCCGGTTCGAGTCCCCAAGGTGGAGGCCAAAAGCAATTCAAGTTCGAGCCCAGTTCGGAGTCCAAGAGCAGTGCGTAATAAAACGGACGCCCAAGTCGCATATGGAGTCGGTTTTTGACGTTCTATATATGGTTGGAAGCACAATTTCATAGAGCTTCCAATGGCACAGGTCTCATGCCAAAATTCATCCTGAGTCAACAGGAATCATCGAAAGAAGTGGACGTCCAGAATCTGCCAGGGCGCTGCACCAATACCTTTTGGGCTGTTGGCCCAACAGGAGGCCCATGTGGGCCTAGGGTACTGTTCACGCGCGTGAACAGGTCCCGTGGGTACTGTAGCGTCGCCCCCTCGTGGCCGTCAGGGGCTGCGCCCCCTATTTAGATAGACCCCTCGTTTATTTTCAGACTTGAGTTTGTTTTACAAGTTAGCTTTACCTACATCCGAACAGCCGCATAGCGCTGCCTTCGTGTATTGCAGACTCCACCTTCGAGTGATAGTAAGATTGCTCGCCTCTTTTTCTTATTCGTTCTTCGATTGCGTGCAGGAAACGATCTTCGTGATCAGGCTGATCTTGCGCCAGCAAGGTTGGTAACCATCGGGAGTTGGTTCAGCGATTGCATTGGCGCTTCGGGCTTGCTCGTCGTAGTCGGATCGTGAGGGTCAACAACCACCAAATCGGATTTATCTCCACTCACCGAAAGATCGGGCACTCCCCCTCTATCAAGTTGTAAAATCTAAGCATGAGGGGGGGGGGGCTAGCTAGCTACTCTTTTTTAAATTTTTGCTTAAAGTGGTGTTAGGTCGAGTCTTTTAATTGAGTCTAGTGTGAGTTTTGCTTTATCTTTTTAGCTCATGAGTGTCTTAATTTAGTGTTGAGTCAAGAAAAAATAAACAAAAAGTGTCTTATGCAAGCATCTTGTTTCTTTTCTTGTTATGTCTTTACTTTATCTTTTTTATTCGAGCATGAGCTTGGTAATTAACCGTTTACCGTGGTGCTTAGTGGAAATTTACTTTTGTAAAGCACCCATATTCAAACTTTGATCTAGGACTTTGCTTCATCTATGCTTTTAGTAGTACTAACATTGGAGGCTTTAATTTCTGAAAATTAAGAAAAACACCTTGCAATGAAGGTTAGCGATCTCTTTCTCCAAGTTGAGAGGTAAAATCTATCCTATACAAGGCCTATGTATATATATATTCCACCATAAGTGTTGTTTAGCATGATGAACTGGGTTAGGATTGTACTCTGTTGGGAGATCTAATTTTGAGCAATGAACATGTCGTTGATGTATATCTTTTGTTGTTAGTCTCGTCATACATTCGGTAACGGGAATTTCATATTGAATGCCCCGTACATCGCCCAATTCCATACCCAAACCCATAAACATCTTTTTTATCATCTTATTCCTTGAACACAACCCATGTCCGAAGATTCGTTCAATTTTTAGGCAAAGTTTTATTTTAAATTCAGATTAGTATTCATGTTAAAAAGATGAGCGAAAGGCTTCGGAGAAGGAGATAAAGATGTGGAAAGAAGAATATATATATATATGTATGTATGTATGTATGTATGTATGTGTATATGTGTGAGCGTGCACACAAAAAGAAAGAAAGAAAAAAAAAAGAGAAGAAAGAAAAGAAAAAAAGAAAGGAAAAGAGAAAAATCCAAGGCAAAGCAAGAGGGGTATAATGAGGGATGATAAGTCAAGTGAAGATCAAAAGAAGTGCAAGGTAGGATGCAACGATGTTGAGAACGAATCTTTGATATCCCATACCATGTGCAATCTGACATCAAGGACAACATTAGTGCCTTGAAGTCGTTATTCTTTTTCCCTTTGCACATGTCCACCATTGTAAATATTCTCATCCTTGATACCCTTACATTATGGCATAATTCCCATGATCATTGGCTTGGAAGGTGAACAACCACTAGAGGATTTTCCTAGCTTGATAAAACTTGTGCTAGCTTCACTAGCCACACCTATAGCTCCACCATGCACATTAAATGAGTGACATGTGAGGACTTGGAGAAGGACTTTGTCTAATGCTTTGTGCAGGAATTTTTATTCTAAAAGTTTGTAAAAACCCTCCGATGGAAGTAAGAAAGTAAGTATGGATGAAGTCAAGGATCTCTAGTGAAAAGGTATGAGTTGTGGGGTAAGTCTTGAATTGGTAATTTCTAAACACCCATGTTTACATTATGATCTTTTTTTTATGTCTCTTATATTGAAGATGAATGATTGACTTACTTGAAAGGAAAGGATTGACAAAGCATGTTTCAACTCCTTGGATAAACAATTTGTGAGCAACTCACTCGAGGATGAGAAAGATCTAAGCGTGGAGGGATGTTGGCGGTCGATTTTCATCAACCAAGGACACTTGCTATGTTATAGTTTGGATATCATTTTGGAACTAACCCGACACTAGGCATACTAATGATATAACAAGTTCACCGTTGGATGTGCATTTTGGAGTATAGTGTTTTTGCAGGAATTCATGTGCCAAATAAGGAGAGAAGGACTTAGTTCAGAGGACGATTTGCAAGACAAACAAGGAGCTCCGACCGTGTGAGAACTTGCCTCTAAAGGTGGCAAGGACCAATATGCTTCAATGAAGAAGCTTCGAGGACCAAGATGAAAAGACCGGAAGATCATGCGTAAAGACCCCTTAACTTGGTCGTGGGGATAACGACGTCTAAAGCCCACATCCGAAGGAGGAAAAATCCAAAAGTGCAAAATATGACACGTGGCAAAAGACGGGGGCGAACTGGGTCGGGGATGGCCCAGGCCGGCCGGCCCACCCCCACTCAGGGTTGGTTCACCGCCACCTATCTTCGGTGATAAGTACATGCAGCCCTAATTTTTGGTGAAGGCCGCCATTTGCGAAAGACGGACAGAGAAGCCTCGGGAGATCAACCACAAGGGAGAGGATTGATCGAGGGAGTGAGCATTCAAGAGGAATCAACACCGACGTCAAGGGAGGCCACCACGAGGAAGGAGGACGCCGAGGCCCTGCCATGGCGCCGCCGGAGTTGAAGGACACCAGAAACGAGCTCCATCAGAGGCATCCACCATGCTCAACGGTGCCATGCCTTGCGTCTTGATGGGGTAAAGTTATCGTTTGTCCATGGAGTTGTAATGGAACTTGATGTGTAGTCACCCACTCTTGTTTGGATCATATGTGTATCATACCTTTGTTGATGATGCTTAATGTTTAAGGCTAGCTACCATGCTTTCGGGGTTGCTCCCGTAGATCACGTCAACATACCGTGTTCATTAGGGTAAGTACGGATTACCTTCACGTAGTGACATGTACGAGGGAAGGGAAACGTCTAGTTCTTTGTTCACATGCTTAGATAGATTGGATCGGGGTTTTATCGTGTTTTGGGTGATTGCATCTTCATGTACCTACACTCCATGGGCATATGTTCTTCATACATGTGAACCTCTAATTGTTGGCGTTTCTTAACTTCACCACTATGGCACCGGTTAGCGAGAGCGTATAAGAACGACCGGGTATACCGCAAGCGCACGGAAATACCATTGTAGCACTTCCCCAAGGAAGGAGAGTATTCCAAGGGTATCGAATCCAAGGAACGGTGTGCACTATCTCCTACTCTAGTATGGATGATCCAAGGACACAACTCTGATGGATAGGATAGGTAGAAAGGATCTGCTCGGACCGAGCGCAGAGTCTAGTTACGTTCTCTCTGGTATAACACTCACTTAGGGCACCAAGCACAAGGCCTTTGTGCTGGCTCGAGCCCAACTCGGTACGCGATGTAAGAGGGTTGACAAAGGGTCCAACAGGCTGTCACCACTGCGGCCTACCTCTACGCTATGATCGTACGTGGTCTTCGAAGGGTAGCTTATGGTCCAGACACCTCGTCTACACCACTCACTATTCCTACGAATCCGCGAGGGAGATACTGGCACTAGCTCAAGGTACGCTCTATCACTCATGCAAGATCACGAATGCACTTTGATCTAACTAGAAACATGCAGGAGCTTCACTTTACTCTAATAGACAAGCTGGCAAACTAGATGCAAGCTTATGATCTAAGTCTACTGGATTGAAAGGGTTGTGTTCGAAGAACACAAGCCTCTAAACCTCTACAAACAAAGAACACAGGAACACAGCATTCTAAGCATGCATACAACTTTTGTCTAAATAGGAAATATCGAAATACTCACTTTAGTCTAGTTGAAGAACAAAGGCACCGCTGAGGATCATTCTTGAGGAAGATGTCATGAACATGACATGGCCTCAAGCCTCCCACCTCACTTCCTAGCACTAATCCTATACAAAGAGCTCTCCTCTCCTAAAGAGAGAGGCTCCAAGCCAAAATGAAGAGGAGGAGGAGAAGAGTGTGTTCCAAATGAGAGCCCCTCCCCTCCTATTTATAGAGGAGGGAGTGGCTTGCTCAGAGGCTCAAAGTGCCCCTAAACACCCGGGATCGCAGCAAGTGGCCAATGGGAGTCCTCCACGTGCAAGGCCAGGATGAACCGACCCTAGGTCGGTTCGGCCGATCCTAGGGTCGGCCGAACCCCTAGGGCGGCAACCTAGCCTGTGTTTTCTCCAGGTCGCTGACCAATGGGCCTTGAAGTCACTCCCTCGTGCATGCCAAGTTTCCCGACGGTTTTGGGGGATAAGTGGGCCCTTGAATCCATGTGATGTCCACGTGGCGATGCATGATTCGTCGGGCTTGCCTCTCTTGGATTGATGACGTCAGTGATCCAGGGGAATCCTAGGTGGCATCCCCTCATTGGCTCAGCTTAAAGTACTTGGATCAAAGACTTGTGCTTTTACTCCTCTTTCTAGTGCTAATAACCTGTATTTGCATAATCACCAACACTTGTGGAAATGGTTAGTTTAAGCCCTATTCTAGTGTTGATGATCCTTTTACACTTATTTTATGCAGGTATTGATGGTTTAAAAGCAACACTTTTCGACTGTCAACAACACCCCCACACTTGACCTTTGCTCGTCCCGAGTAAAGGGAGTGAGGTCAAGGTGAGACATGATATTCAAAGGTATGAAGCGAGCATAAGAGACATTCCAAACCATACCTTGTACTTGTGAATCTGATGTGTCTATCATGCTATCTTGAGCAGTTGAGGAATGGAACGGTCATGAATCAAATCACTCCTGCTATCATGTTAAGTAACTTGGGGTTTTGCAATAAATTTTCAAAACAAACCTTGCTTAGCTCCTCATTTGATTCTCTCAAATTGCTCAATGTGTATATGTCCTCACCAAGGCATTAGATTGCCTTTCTTCATCCTACTTCTAATGATGGCTATATGTGGAGCTCAGGGTAGGATAAAGGATAAGGCATACTTGCATCGCATATATTTGCAAAGTCAAAAACTAGATCCACAGAGAAAATCAAATCACACAATCAGATCAAGATGTGCACATGTATGGATATGGTGAGTACGGTAAGGTGGATACTAGGCCCGAAATGAGTGCTAGATATTACCATACGTATATGATGAATGTTGGTAGATGGTAAGGTGGACACTAGCTCCGGAATGGACACTAGTTATTACCATCTAAGATATGGAACTCCTTTTTGTATGACCATCTCTCTCTTATTTCTCCTTTATTTTGGAGATGGGCTATTATTTTTTTTCTTCTTCTTTTTTTTCTTTCATCATGCTTTTTGAGCATGTCTTTTTTTTCTTTTCTTTTTTTTCTTTTCTTTTTTTTCATAGCCCATGTCTCTTTTTGAAGGATACTTTTGGAGAGAGATGTCACACCACATATAGAGCTTTATTTCATGAAACGGATGAATGATACAATGCTAACTTCCAGTGTAGAAGTATAGCAAGGGGAAATAGGTGGTGCACATGAATCTTGATCATGAAAGTAATGAAAAGAATTCTCACAAGGGTCACAGAATTTGACAAAGCTCAATGCAATAACAAGCAACATATGAGTAGAAGGTTTTCAACTATGAATATCATATGGCTCTAGTGGGACGGTGGCATATCAAAGAGGAGCTTTTCAAAAGGTTTTCATGATTTTCAAATAAAATTCCCAAGCACTCAGACATAAAGAGCGAAGATCATATCATCAAACCATATCACAAACACCAACTACTTAGATAAGCATGAGTTCCCTAATGATATTTGTTCACAAGAATCAAGATGATGAGTAAGGAATAAAATATATGCAAGCCAACCACAGGAATCATGCAGAGCAAGCATAGCACAGTTTGATTTCAAATGATAGGAATTGAAATTCAATCAAACTCATGGATAGGATAGAGTGAGATAGATGGTGCACATACCATTGCTTCTGAAGGATAAGAGATCAAGGAAGACCAGTGGTGATTTGGCTGACTAGAGGGCAGCCGGGTCACTCTAGTTTACCTTGCTCTTATCATGAAGGCATAGTCGATGTTGTGCAGCGCCTGTGTGGGAGTTCTCGAGTGGATATGTCGATGATGAGTTCGAGAGAACTCCCCCACACTGGTGCTTGAACCTGGTGCTTGTTCTTCAAACAAAAAGTGGAAACAGAAGAGGGACTCTACCGGTTCGAGAACCATAGAGCCTTTATTCAAATTTAAATATTTTTGTTGTTTTTTTATTTTTATTGTCACCATGTCATTTACTCAAGAAGGGTTAGACCAAGGTTACACATTATATACGAAGGGGAATTTACTTACCTTGGACCTTTGAGAGGTCATATGTACCACCTTTGCATGATGTACAACATGAATCTGACACCTCATCTTACCTTCCCATTTGACTTTAGCTCAATGACTTACCCATTCAAATTTGACAATTATCTGTAGGGGTTAGTCAGCATATATGCAACCAAGATCTATGAAAATATAACTCTAAGGTTCATCAATCAAAACAAGACATAGAAGACAGATTTTAACCTAAGCACCATGCTTAATTTAAGACAGTCTATGAATGCGTGTGTACCCAAACATCCAAACCAGAGCATATGAACAAAGATAAAGGAAACATGCATGCATGATCAAGCTATCTTCAAAAGGGACAATAGCATGAGCATAAGACGGTGAACCTCGGGAACCTCCCGGAAGGGCTTTGTTTAATGTCAAAAGCAGGACTTACCTAGCTAGTAGGCAGGATGCAAGAGCTGACATCATTACCACACCAGGATAAGATTTGGTAGAGGAGGAACTTTACTCAGGATGCTCACATACCTCCCCCACACTTGAAGTTTGCATTGCTAGGCAACATAACTCAAGTGTGCGGTGATCAAGCTTCCTTTTGTAAATGTTCCCTCACCAGAGCTTATCTAGGTGTTGCAAGTGATGTGGCTCACATGTTCGTAGGCATCACCTGTCCATCTTTCTTTTCAATCTTCACCTGAAAGGTTAGTGACCAGAAATACCCGAAGGACAACTTATCCTAAAAACATGTTCTTGCTTTTATTCGAAAAGGGAAATAAAACCTATGCTAATCCAGGCTATCTCCTGAGAGTGCTTTGTTTATTTAAGGTCATAAGCTCGACCATGGGAACTTCATCTTGCAGCTATCATTGGTGGTGTTGTTCCCATCTCACCACCAATCCTTGATGTATCAGTGAAGCTTTAGCTGTAAGGTTAGTGACACAATGCACACACGAAATCTGATATGCTTATGATAGACATGTGCATCTACAACCAGCCTTCTGAACTTTCTGCAAAAGAGGACCATAAGGTGATTGCAGCCCTCATGTGTGCTTGGCGCACTAAGCAAGTCTGACTCTGGAGGGACGTGATGCGAGCATGGTTTATGTGGTAGATCAAGGATGAAACTACCATGCTCGTCAATGCAGTCTTTTCCTCCCAACTCCAGAGTCAGTGCTTTGAAAGGTTCCGTGGCCCATGAATTCTCCGTCTCAAGAGAGTCATCGTGGAAGCTCGATGTTGACTCTCGATCATGATTGAAAGCAACATGATACGGGCCAGAGGGGAGAGGCTGAAACTCGGTCGAGAGTGGTGACGATCGTTCGTCTTCACAAAGGTGAAGAGGGTCTTCCGAGTCATCCTCATGAAGGGTGGAACATTCTACAACCTTAATGAGAACGGGCTCGGATGATGCAAACGGAGATGTATGCGTCATCTTCTCGAGCGGGTTTTTCTGTGGAAAAAGCCTTGCCATGGGATGTCCCAAACAAGGGGTAGCAGTGGCGTAAGTGGCTTCCCCAAGATTACCATCTAGGCTCCCTATGGATTCCTCAAAGAATTTCTCAAGCGAGGAGCCTAGTAGTAGATCAGGATCGAGGACATCGAAGATGTGAAAGTCTAAGCCAGCCTCAATCCCATCTATGATGAGTGGTACGACACTTGCAATCCCCCGACATTCAAGAACATGCCCAAAGGGGCAAGTCTCAAGGAGCATATCGGATGGTGCTAGCAGAACTTTGCCTAAAAGAGTTTCCGCTAAGTGCCATGGCATGATGTTAACCTCCATGATGGGGTCACAAAGGGCCTCTACGGTAATCCCTCTCACAGAACAAGGAATAACCAGAGAGGATGTACTATCCCAAAATGCTTCGGAAAAGCATATTGCTCCATCTGGCCATTCCTCCTTCATGGCCTCCTCATGAAATGCTTCGTCGGGAGGATCGGGAGGCAAAGAAGATACCGTAGGTCTAGGGAAAGGCTCTGTCAGAGGATGTCTAGATGGTTCAGCATGGACAGAAATGGTTTCCCTAAGCTCTTCTTTCGAGTTTCCTTGGGATTTATCAAGAAGTTTTTCTAAGGGGAAACCTAGGAGAAGATCAAAATCCATGATGTCATAGATGTGGAAATCTAACATCAATGGTGATTGGCACATCCCTAGCAATCCCTTTACATGGAAAAACACAGTGCCACCTGGGGCTATGGAAAAGTCCATTAGTCGGGATCAAGGGCACGTCGCCCACCAGAGTATCCAAAAGGGTCTCTGGTATGATGCAAGCCCCAACAGTAGGGTCATGGACAGCATCTACGGTGTTTCCTCTCATGGAACAATGGATGATCGTAGAAGTCGAGCTAACCCGAATTGCTTCGGATGTATGCTTCTGAGGTGACCAATCCACTATCGTCGCATGATTCCAAACTTCATCGAGGACCTCATAAAAGTCTAATGATGCTGTAGGCTTCTCGTGCCAAGAGTGATCTGAGGTATTTCTGATGTTTTGAGAAGGATCATCCTCAAATCGGGAAGAGAACTCTGAAGGTTGAATTTCTTCTTCCTTCGATGTTCGTGGTTCGCTCAACAGAGGAATCAAGGAATTCAGAGAATGAAAGCTCAGATTCGGCTATTGAGAGACTCTCATGGACCAACTCAGACTCCAGATGGGGTTCGTTGTAAATGATATGGGAAGAAGAGGTTTCTAAGAAGAATTCTAGGATCTCTCTTCTTTCCACTAGAGTTTGGTTTTCAAACGAACCTCCAGCTAAAAGGTCGAGCTCTCGTGCAAAGTCCATGTCTATACGAGTATAAAAGGTGTACATCGCTATATCATTGGGTATAGACATGTCTGGGATAGATGTCATAAGATGTAGGAACCTAGCCCAAGCTGCACCTATGGACTCACCCTCTAATTGCTTAAAGTCAAGGAGTTCACACAGCAAGAGCTCTATGCGTTCACAAAGGGAGAACGAGTCACAAAAGTTTTCTCATAGTTCTCCCCAATTATTCGCATGCTCTGCTGTGTGGGTGTACCATTGCTCCGCTCTATCTACGAGAGAGAAAGGGAACAATTTCCACCTCAAAGTTTCATGTGTCATGCCTGGAATTACCAAGCACGAACACAAGTCCTCGAACTCCTCTAAATGAACATTAGGATCATCACTGATCGCTCCAGAGAAAGGTCGATTTCGAACCATGGCTATAAAGCTGGGACGAAGCTCGCAGCAAGATGAGGAAGTTGATGGTTGCTCTAAGACGAACTCGCCCCTAGGGGTAGAGAGGCTTTAACAGGAAGGCATCTCAAAGGGTAATGGGGGTAAAGGTAGAAGAAAAGAAACAAAAAGGATAACTCGATGGGTAACGGGGATGAAGGTAGAAAAAAACGAAGATAAATATGAGGACCACTAGGTTCGAAGATAGATACAGCAACCGTTCCCCGGCAACGGTGCCAGAAATGCTTGTTGGCATTTCTTAACGTCACCACTATAGCACCAGTTAGCGGGAGCGTATAAGAACGACCAGGTATACCACAAGCGCACGGAAATACCTCTGTAGCACTTCTCCAAGGAAGGAGAGTATTCCAAGGGTATCGAATCCAAGGAACGGTGTGGACTATCTCCTACTCTAGTATGGATGATCCAAGCACACAACTCTGATGGATAGGATAGGTAGAAAGGATCTGCTCAGCTCATTCCTTGACTTGGCCGCCACCGATGCACCGGCTCCATGTCCACGACTTCGTCTTGCTCTTTTTGCACCATGCAGCCCGCACTTGATCCCGTCGGCCACCGGGTCCCTCGAACCAAGCCTACTTGTCTCTCCATCACCCCGGAGGCCACCTTGGCATAGACCTTTCATGCTTGTTCTTTACCTACACCAACGCAAACCAAGCTGCAACCAACACCTGCAATACTAGGCCAAGAGTCAGTCCACACAACATTGTCAACCACTCCTCACGAGTGCATTGACAACACACCACATAAACAAATGAATAAAAGACAAACAACCGACAACACAACCCGACGAAACACACTCAACACAAAGCCTCAAAACATCCGGTCAATCGCTCATCATATACAAACCAAGGCACATATCAACTTGGTTTCTCACTCCAGCCTCTTTTCAACGATGCATGATGGCGGTATTTTCAAAGTTCATCGAGGAAATTGTTGAAGTATTTATGGATGACTTCTCCGATTATGGTAGAACTTTTGCTAATTGTTTGGCAAATTTGGATAAAGTTCTCACGAAATGTGCGGAGGTTGACTTGGTACTTAATTGGGAGAAGTGTCACTTTATGGTGAAATAAGGAATAGTGTTCGGACACGTGATATCTGAGAGGGGGATTGAGGTGGACAAGGCTAAGGTTGAAACGGTTGAAAAACTTCCACCACCAACGAATATCAACTCTTTGAGGAGTTTCTTAGGCCATGCGGGATTCTATAGAAGATTTATCAAGGATTTCTCAAAGATTACTAAGCTATTTACTAATCTTCTCCAAAAAGATGTGCCATTCAATTTCAATGAGAAGTGCTTGGCGGCATTCCGGACACTAAAGAGAGCTCTCATAACCACACCTCATTCAACTACCCGATTGGAGTCAACCCTTTGAGATCATGTGCGACGCTAGTGACTATGTCGTTGGAGCTGAATTGGGACAACGAAAAGAAGGCAAGGTACATGCTATATATTATGCTAGCAAAACCCTTAATGTAGCTCAACTGAATTATGCAACAACGGAGAAGGAATTGCTTGCAGTAGTATTTGCCTTTGAAAAATGTATATCATATATTGTGGATTCTAAAGTAATTGTCTACACCAATCATGCGGCAATCAAGTATATCTTATCTAAAAATGATGCCAAGCCAAGGTTGATTCGGTGGATCCTTCTCTTGCAAGAATTTGATGTGGAGATTCGAGACAAAAAGGGGTCAGAAAATGTTGTGGCCGACCATCTATCAAGGATGAATTGTGAGGATGATAAAGAGCCCATGGAAGACAAGATGAGAGACGATCACCTTTATCATATCCTCGACAAAGACACTTGGATGATCAACATTATTCGAGCCATACGAAGGATGCCACATGATCACTTAGATAAGAATGCTCAAAGGAGGGTGATCGCCGAGAGCCAAAAATATTATTGGGATGCACCTTACCTCTTTAGACTTAGGGCGGACAGAGTCTTACGTAGGTGCATACCAAGGGAAGAAAGAGGCGAAATATTAAGGGTGTGTCACTCGGGTGAATATGGAGGACACTATGCACATTTTAGGACTCAAGAAAATGTATGGGCTAGTGGATTCTATTGGCCGAAGATGCATGAAGACTCAAAAAGGTATGTTGCTTCTTGTCCGGAATGTCAAAGAACGGGGAATATATCTCAAAGGAATGCTATGCCTTTAAATTACAACATGCAAATGGATCTATTTGACGTGTGGGGAATTGACTTCACGGGGCCTTTCACTAATTCAAATGCATATGAGCATATTTTAGTCATGGTTGATTATGTATCCAAGTAGGTAGAGGCCATCCCTTGTCGAAGAACTTCAATGGAGGAATCTATATCAATGATCAAGAATGTTATATTCCCACACTATGGAGTCCCGCGAGTTTTGATAAGTGATGGAGAAACACACTTCACTGAAAATAGTTTCAGAAAGTGCTTGTCCAAGTTCAAGATCGAGCATAGAGTGGCCACAGTTTACCACTCACAAACCAATGGGCAAGCAGAAACTTCAAATATGCAACTCAAGAATATTCTTAACAAAACCGTTGAAAAAGGAGGTAAAGATTGGTCGAAAAAGTTGAACGGAGCATTATGGGCATATCGGGCGGAACACAAGACACCAATAGGTATGACACCATATCAATTTGTTTATGGTAAATCTTGTCATTTGCCTTTGGAACTATAGCACAAAGCATATTGGGTGATCAAGGAGATGAATCTCGATATTGATGCCACGAGAATCAAACGGAGAATTCAAATAAGTGAATTAGAGGAGATGATGCTTAAAGCTTATGAGAGTGCAACTATCTACAAAGAAAGAATGAAGTGATGGTATGATAAAAGGCTTCGAGCAAAGGAATTCAAAGAAGGCGACAAGGTCCTCCTCTACAACTCTAAGTTCAAGATATTTGGAAAAGGCAAATTGAAAAGCAAATGGGATGGACCGTATGTCGTTCACTCGGTCTCGCCAAGCGAAGTGGTAACGATTATGGATCTAAAAGGAGATCAATATGTTGTTAATGGACAATGATTGAAGGTTTTTCTTGAGCAAGATATCGTGCCTATTGACTACATTGACATATACACCATGGATAATGAGCCCGAGCGTCAAGTCTAAGATGTAAAACAAGGTAACTTTTCTGTAAATAAACTTTTGTTTTGTTTTCTTATTTTTATCGAGTCCTTTTTGCAATATTTAGCTGGATCTTTTCACCACATAGGCCAGTATACACGAAACACAAAGGCCCACAGAAGATGGGCCACGGGGGCCCAAACCAGGGGGTAGGCCGGCCGGCCCAGCACCCCCTATGTTGGTTTCTGCAATTTTTCTCTGGGACATGACTCGGTTTATTTCCTTTCCTTGCCTACCTTTTTAGGAATTTCAAAATTAGGAAGGATAGGGTTTCGGCCGAGTTTTCCTGGGATATTTAAGGATGCATGGGGGAGCTCGAGATTAGCATCTCATTTGCAATCTTCCACCTCTACGAAAGCATTCGAAGCACCCATGGTGATCCCGAGCAGCACCAAGGGGAAGGAGGAGATCAAGGCAACGATGGAAGAAGAAACACGCCTCCCTTCTCCGACACCGGCAACCGAAGAGCTTCGTCGGTGTGCCATGGTGCCCAAACCAAGGGAAGAAATGAAGAGGACCGCACGGATCTATTGCGGAGGTTGTGCCCCGACGAAGCAAATTTCTAGCCGCAATCCAAGGGGACAAGAAAAGAAGAAGAAGCCCACTACTTCTGTACACCATTCGGAGAGGCTCTTGGGGATGAAGAGGAAAAACTACAAGAAGAAGACCTTCGAGCTGGTGGATATGTATGGTGATAGCGACTTCTCTGATGACCGGAGCCCGAGATCGTGGGGAGCTGGCGGAAAGGATGACAACGACCTGTATATTTGGGAGGAAGTGCATAAACAGGAGCCTGAAGACCACCACGAGCAAGGTGAAGAAGGTGACCCAGACGGCAGCGACAACCCGGATGACGGAGATGACGAAAGCGACTACGATCCGGTGGAGGAGCATCAAATGTGTTGTGCGGCTTGCCGCAATGCTATAGCGGATCTCTACACTTCCCTTGACGAGTGCTTCCACACCATCAATGCCATGTGACAAAGGATGGAGGACTTAGAGCGCGTTGTCGAAGACGACTTCAAGTTCCATAACTGGAACGTGAGGAAGCTTTTCGGGATGAACAAGAACTTCAAGAAGAAGAAGTGGTGCTCTTCTTGCGGAAAGTTTCATTAGTTGTAGTAGCTAGCTTATCTCCCTCTTGTACTTCTTGTAAAATTACGATGAGGACGTTGTAAGATATAAGCGTGGGGAGGGAGCTAGCTTTTAAAATTTTTGCTCAAGTGGTGATAGGTTGAGTCTTTAAGTCGAGTCAAGTTTGAGTCTTGTTTTTAAATTTTTAGCTCGTGATGTGTCTTAAATTAGCATTGAGTCAAGAAAAAGAAATAAAAATGGTCTTATACATTTTGTCTCGTGCAAGTCTTTTGTTTCTTTTACTTGTTATTTCTTTCTTTTATCCTTATTATTTGAGCTTGAGCATCGTGAATAATTGTTTACCGTGGTGCTTAGGGGAAGTTTACTTTTGAAAGTATCCATGGTCAACTTTGATCTAGGACCTTGTTTTACCTATGCTTTGAGTAATAGTAATATTGGAGGTATTTATTGCTGAAAATTATGAAAAACCCGTTGCAATGAAGGTTAGCGATTTCTTTCTCCATGTTGAGAGACAAAGTCTATCCTATACAAGGCCTACAATATATATTTACCCAACCATAAGTGTTGTTTAGCTTGATGAATTGGGTTAGGACTTTACTTTCTTGGGAGATCTAATTTCGAGCAATGATCATGTCCTTGATGTATATCTTTTCAGTGCTAGCCTTGTCATACATTCGGTAATAGAAATTTCACATTGAATGCCCCGTACATCGTCGGATTCCATACCCAAAACCATAAATATTTTTTTATCATCTTATTCCTTGAACACAACCCATGTCCGAAGATTCATTCCATTTTTAGGCTAGGTTTGACTTAAAATTCAGATTGGTATTCATCTGAAAAAGATGGGCGAAAGGCTTCGGAATAAAAGATAAAGATGTGGAGGAAAGAAGAAAAAAAGAAGAGGGGTTGTATATGTGTGTGCGCACACACAAGAGACAGAGAGAGAAGATAGAAAAAGAAACAAAGGAAGAAAAGAAAAGAAACGAAGAAAAAGGAGAAAAATCCAAGGCAAAGCAAGAAAGGTATAATGAGGGATGATAAGTCAAGTGAAGATCAAGAGAAGTGCAAGGAAGGATGCGACGATGTTGAGAACGAATCTTTGATATTCCATACCATGTGCAATCCGACATCGAGGACATCATTAGTGCCTTGAAGTCATTATTCTTTTTCCCTTTGCACATTTCCACCATTCTAAATCTTCTCATCCTTGATACCCTTACATTAAGGTTTAATTCTCATAATCATTGGCTTGGAAGGTGAACAACCACTAGAGGATTTTCCTAGCTTGATAATACTTGTGCTAGCTTCACTAGCCGTACCTATAGCTCCACCTTACATTATAAATGAGAAACTTGTGGGAGGTGAGATTTTATGAAATTATCTAGGATAGCCACTTTAAATGTGTGACATGTGAGAACTTGGAGAAGGACTTTGTCTAATACTTTGTGCAGGAATTTGATTTCTAAAATCTTGTAAAAACCCTCTGATGGAAGTAAGAAAGTAAGTATGGATGAAGTTGAGGATCTGTAGTGAAAAAGTATGAGTTGTGGGTTAAGTCTTGAATTGGTAAACTTCTAAATGCCCATGTTTACATTATGATCTTTGTTTCATGTTTCTTATATTAAAGATAAATGATTTACTAACTTGTAAGGTAAGAATTGATGAAGCATGTTTCAACTCCTTGGATGAACAACTTGTGGGCAACTTGCTCGAGGTCGAGCAAGATCTATGCATGGGGGATGTTGGTGGTCGATTTCCGTCAACCAAGAACACTTGTTATGTTATGGTTTGAACATCATTTTGGAACTAACTCGCCACTAGGCATACTAATGATATAACAAGTTCACCGTTGCATGTGCATTTTGGAGTATAGTGTTTTTGCAGGAATTAATGTACTAAATGAGGAGAGATGCACTTAGTTCGGAGGACGATTTGCAAGTCAATCAAGGAGCTCTGACTATGTGCGAACTAGCCTCCAAAGGTGGCAAGGACCAATATGCTTCAATGGAGAATTCCCGAGGCCCGAGATGAAAAGACCGAAAGGTCATGCATAAAGATACCTCAACTTGGTCGCAGGGATAACGACGTCCAAAGTCCACAATTGAAGGAGCAAAAGACCCAAAGTGCAAAAGATGAAGTGTGGAGCAAGACGAGCCAGAACCAGGCCGAAGAGGGCCCAGGCCGGCCGGCCCATCCTCTTCTGGCGTCGGTTCGCCGCCCCCTTTCTTCGGTATTAAGTACATGGAATTCTAATTGTTTGGGGGAGCCGCCATTCGCGAAAGACGAATAGAGAAGCCTCAAAGATCAACCACAAGTGAGAGAGTTGATCGAGAGAGAGAGCATTCAAGAGAAATCATCCCGAGGTCAAGGGAGGCCGCCACGAGGAAGGAGGACGCCGAGGCCCTACCACGGCACCGTCGGAGTTGAAGGACAACGAGGAACGAGCTCCATCGGAGGCATCCACCATGCTCAACGGTGCCTAGCATCTTGATGGGGTAAAGTTATCATTTGTCCACGGAGTTGTAATAAAACTTGATGTGTAGTCACCCACTCTTGTTTGGATCATGTCTATCATACCTTTGTTGATAATGCTTAATGTTTAAGGCTAGCTACCATGCTTTCGGGGTTGCTCCCGTAGATCACATCAACATAACGTGTTCATTAGGGTTAGTACGGATTACCTTCACGTAGTGACATGTACGAGGGAAGGGAAACGTCTAGTTCTTTGTTCACATGCTTAGATAGATTGGATCGGGGTTTTATCATGTTTTGGGTGATTGCATCTTCAAGTACCTGGACTCCATGGGCATACGTTCTTCATACTTGTGAACCTCTCATCTGTCTTTAACATAATCTAGGGTTAGATTGTCTTTACTTTATAGATTAATCTTTACATCATAAAATCTTTAATCAACTAAGCTAGTGTTTGGTTAAACGCTAGTAACCTCCTTGCTCCTTGGGTTAACAAGAACCTTGGGACTCCCCTAGGTGAAAAAGGCTACAAGCGATCCGTGCGCTTGCGGTGAACCTTGACACGTTATTGAACCGTCAACATGTTGCTAGATGGGAGCTACCAAGTCAATGATGCTTCTTCCCGAACAAATTAAAATAGAGGCAGTCGAGTACTCCACAATGGGTACCAAATCTTTATGTAGTAGTGTTGATGAAGAGTAAGTTGAGGTTCCCAATCATGATGGGGTACAACTTCGACAACGGTTTGTTGCTCACCAGAAAGAGTTATGTAGCTTGAAGAAGAAGACCAAATAATCAGAATCAACTCTAAAAATGTAGTCAGCTGAGATTAAGAGGTTGCAGAAGCTAACTGAAGACAGTGAAGTACTCCTTCGTCTACTGCTTAGCAATAAAAGATGAAGCGGTTAAGATCATTAGATCAATGCTCCACTGTCTCTTGTGAATTACCTGGATTTAGCTTTGTTAATCTATGTTCCTTGTGAGACTGTTATATATCCTCTAACAGTTTGTGATATGTGATGAACAATATGGTCGCCCTTGATATTAAACAACAGTTTGTTTTATTGTATAAAGATATATGTGCTGATTACTATTTGGAATTATTTTTTTAAAAAAGACCAGAATTGAAATGAAATCAATTAATATTTATGCACGATTAGTTAATTTTATGTTGGCCTTCAATGGGCTTAGTCCACTTTTAAATGGGCCAAAAGTCAATTTTATTCAAATTAATATGACATAAGAATATGCGCAATTGTTAGACTCGACCCAACAAAAAAGGGCCCACCAGAATCAAATTTGTGCTCGAAAAAATAACAAATGGGCGCAACAAAATCTTTTTTGGGCAATCTGAACAACATCGGCCTACAGGAACATTTTTGGGCTCAACCCAGGTACAAATGGGTCAAATTCGTTTTATGATGCAAACGGTTTGTCATAATTGGCATGCCACATCTGATTATGTCCAGCGTGGCAAAACTACTGGAACGAAGTTATGACGATCTTCCATGCGTTATTAAACTCGTGACGTCGTGAAATAAGTTCTTGTCAATAATCGCGGTTTGTGACGCTCGATTAATGACGGAGGGTTTTCGTAACATCCGGCGTCACAAGTCACAGTTTATGATGAGAAACACCCTTTTGCGTTACTAGTCAGCACATTCCTTGTAGTGGACGAGAGCCGGAGTTGTCGGCCTCCCTCTACTTATACTTCGGTGGCTGCGAGTGTTTGAGCGAGCACCTAAGACTTCTTCGGTGGTGAGTACCTAGTAAAGTTGTATTCTTGTTATTATTCATTTGCGGGATCATCGCTTATGCTCGTGGTGGGGGCTCTGACCTTAGGACTCTAGCTGTCAGCGGAGTCTGGCTGTGGTGAGGCTTGAGGTAGCTAGCATAGATGTGGTGTCTAGGTTATACATCTCCTTTGTTTGCACACCTATTCAACAGTCTGAGGGGTAGTTGTACAGGTGGTGTCAGCCCTGTGCATCTCTTGTATTTCCCCATGTGAGGGTAGGTTGTAGAGCTAATAGCCGGAGGCTCTTGGCAGACCAGGGGTAAACCTGTGTCAGAAGTGGGCAAGTAGTAGTCGAAGTATCTTCTTTCTTTATACCTATCCTGTATCTTTCCACACTACCCAGGCTACCCTTTCATCCTCTTTCTTCTCCCGATACTAGACTAGTTAGCTGACCGCTGCACCTCTGTTTATTTGAGAAAATATAAATAACGATACATTAGTCACTGGGTGAAGTACTACAACAGTATCTTCCGTACGATTGCGAATTTATTCATGATGTTAAGAAATACTAACAATTACGTAAACCGATGTACAAGCATCTTATGAGTACTAGAGACGTTGAAGCCTTCTCGCAAATGTTATACTTACAAAACAAACAATTGTTAGTATACTCTTTTTTTCTAGCTATGTGTGTGTCACTGTGCGTGTGCAGGAAAAGCAAAAAACCCACGTGATTACCGACGCTTCCGTCCTACAATATCTAATGATTTCTGTCACTTAATTGTCCGTCAAAAGCCCAGTGGCACGAGTAGGGGTGGACGTCGAGCCAGCTCAGCTTGGCTCGGTTCGACTTGGTCTGGCTCGTTAAGGTAACGAGTCAGCTCGGCTTGGCTTGTTAACAAAACGAGCAAAAAGGCTGGTTCGGCTTGGCTTGTTAGTAGCTCGAGCCAGCTCGTTAGGCTTGCGAGCTGTATGTAAATTTGAAATTAACATTTGAGCATATGTAAACTTTTTTAAAATAATAATTATAAAGATGTAAATGATAAAATTAGTCACATATGGAGCACTTATGAAGGTTTAGCATAGCTTCAATGGCTCATCTCAACTTTGATAGCTCGATTTTCTATGTTGAAATTAGAACTTTCTAGCTAGTTTGGCTCGTGAGCAGCTTGCAAGCTGGCTCGAGCCAGCTTGTTAACAAAACGAGCAAAAACAGTAGCTCGACTCGTTAAAAAATTGATCGAGTCGAGCCGAGTCGAGTCGAGCCGAGCTATGAACGAGTCGAGCCAGCTCACGAGTTTTTGACTCCCGGTCCAACCTGTGCCGCACGAGGCAGGAGGCAGGAAGCAGAAGCTTGCCGCTTGTACGGAGATGGATGATCGGCGCTGTGTGCTCGGTTGACTCGGTGGTGCATGCTCACATGCTATGTTAGATGATTAGCACCGACACATCTTTTTGGCCTGGGTGCCTGCATGTGCACACCCCACCCAGCACAATTGTGCTTCGTACTACTAACTAATCTTCTAGATGCGTTTCACAAAAAAAAAATAATCTTCTAGATGCATGGTCGGTCGGCACTACTACACAAAACGGTTTTAGTATCGGGCGGATTTGCATTTCCAGGTGCGGACGCTAAACCTGCTCCTAGCTGTCGCTTTTAGAAATAACGATTTCTAGAAGTAGGTAATCGACCCGCACCTGGAAACGTGTTTCCAGGTGCGGACCACGCCGTAGTCCGCACCTAGAAATCGATTTCTAGGTGCGTGTGACGGGGTGGTCCGCACCTAGAAATCGAGTAAAAACACAGTTTGAAAACTGCGTTAAAACGATCGAAATAAATAGCAAAAAAATTTATTTTTAGGGGAGGACCCACTGGCCAGCCACCCGCTGAATTTTTAGGGGAGGACCCATTAGCCAGCCACCCGCCGTAGTCCGCACCTAAAAAAATAAGTCGCAAATCGCCGCATTTTTCGCGCAAAGTCATGACGCTACGCGCTCCGTGGGGTTCGAACCCGCGACCTCTGGGTTCGCGCGAAGACTCCCTTACCACTGCACCACACACTCATATGCGTCCATATCCCGTTTTCATTCTACTCATA
The DNA here is from genome assembly GCA_036936925.1 of Cenchrus fungigraminus. NCBI lineage: Eukaryota > Viridiplantae > Streptophyta > Magnoliopsida > Poales > Poaceae > Cenchrus > Cenchrus fungigraminus. Next base: position 72,173,633 of record CM072769.1, on the reverse strand, counting down.
TTATACTACGCCGAGTGTAAATTACTTTTTTGAGGCTTCAAATGTATTCAAATGAAAAAGTTGTCAACTACAAAGTTTCGTAACTTTCGAAGATCTATAACTTTCATGTTGAGAGTTTTTCCATTCGAGGTCATTTACAAATTTTGAATTTCAAATTTCAGAGATTCAAATTTGAATCTCGTTAACAATATGATTTCAAATAAAAAAGTTGTGAACTACAAAGTTTCATAACTTCTCAAGATCTACAACTTTTATTTTGAATGTTTCTCCATTTAAGGTCGTTTGAAAATTTCAAATTTTCAAATTTCAAAAATTCAGAGGTACTTTTCGTTGACAAAAGTAGTTCAAATTAAAAACTTTCAACTATAAAGTTTTATAACTTCTCAATATGTACAACTTTTATTTTGATCATTTGCTCACTCGGTATAGTGATAGTAACATTCTTCACAAATCTTATATACTTCTCATACAGTTACATTAAACTATATAAGATATATATGTTTTGTGAACATATCATAGAACTTAAAAGGATATTTTGAAATTTTAAACAATCTCAAATGAAAAAATTGTCAACTAAAAAAACTTAGGTCTCGTCGAACTATACAATTTCATATAAAATTTGTCTTCATCCGAGATCATATGCAAAAGTTATGAAACTTTTTTCACAAGACCATTTCTAGAAGCGGGTGATGACGTCACCCGCACCTAAAAATCCATTTCTAGGAGCGGGTGATGTCATCACCCGCTCCTAAAAATCATTTTTAGGTGCGGGTGGCGCCATCACCCGCTCCTAGAAATGAGTATATTTCCAGGAGCGGGTGATGGGGTCATCCGCACCCAAAAAATTATTTTAGGGTGCGGATGACCCCATCACCCGCTCCTAAAAATGATTTCTAGGTGCGAATTTGGTTGCTACAGTGACACGTGGATTTCTTAGATCGGACGGCAAATTCGCCCGCTCCTAGAAAAAAAGTCTCGCTCCTACAAATGTTTTGTGTAGTAGTGCGGCTAGTTTCGTGCGACTGCGCTACAAGTTGCGCAAATGTTAATAATAGGTTTCACGGCTCTGTTCGTTTCTTACCCAGTATTTTTCTCTCGGAATAAATGAGTCATACAAATATTTTTCTCTCGAAATAAATGAGTCATACAAATCAGTATGTAGTATGTTTCTTTAAGAACAAATTGACAAATAAGCATAAGATTTGCCGAACAGACTAGCAATCATATGTCTCAGTAGTGCATTAGCTTCCCTAGCTATTATAATCCCAGTGGACATTACGGAATGATCACTACTGACCACTCTCCACCAAGGGGGCCACACGCCCACACTGTATTCCCTTTTACAACTTTTCAAAACTAGTGAAAGTGTACTAGACACGATCGTGTATTAAAAAATTAGCATACAAAAAATTAGCACGTGTTTTAAAAATTAGCACATTTTTTATTAAGAGATTTCAATATTCAAGAAATCAAGAACAAATAATGGTATCATGTATATACGAAAGACATATCATACTTATAGTTGTAGATTTAAAAAACATTAAAATATATACAGTGTAAGTAACACATCTCATCACTCCAAGACATCCCTATATATAATGTTCTTCGTGCTCTTCCTAGTCGAGTCTATCAGAATGTTTCTTCTTGCAAGAACTCATGTAGTCTCACGTGAAACACCTCTAGAAAATGCTACATACAAGTGTCCATGTGCAAAAACAGGCTCAGGTACATAGATGCCTAAATGTTAAATTGTCTGGCCCTGTGCTTTGTTGAGGTCATGGAGAAGCTCAACCGGATCGGAAATTGCTTTCGCTTTAACTTGAAGGGAAGAGAGAGATCTTCTAATGGTGACATTGGTATCCTTGGTATGAAGACGCTATTTCAAGCATGTTGTTCGTTGACAATCTCAGCATCAATAGAATTTTTCATAAATCCTCTGACGATCAGTCGTGTTCCATTGCAAAGCCCATTGTGTGGGTCTAGGTTTCGTAATAGGATGACAAGATTGTTCTTCTTGATACTCAGCTCGTGACGAGGCAATCCATTTGGTGATATTGAATTGAGAAAATCTAGAGGGTAGTTATTCCGTGGGTCATCCTCTACCGAATCAAAGTTGTAATACACATGTTTGGTGCCTGGGAATCTCTCAATCATAAGTGCATTGACTGCATCAACATTCTCATTCCTAGTTGAAAGGATAGAAGCTCGCGCATATAGCCTGTCGACGTACAATTTCTAGCCAAGTTGGGGAATACATGGTCAATGAGCGAATCAATAGAAATATCATCTGAAGGGGAATCAACCAATATATCATCAGGTAACCCAACATATTCTTCCTCATTTGTTTCCTCAGTACCATTCCCAATTCTCAATAGATAGTCTGCGAAGCATTTTTCCCATATATATGACCTGAGCAAAGTAGCATCAATGATTTGTGCTCGTATACCACGAGCAACAACAGGCAGAACCTGTCTGAAATCACCACAAAACAACATGACCTTTATGCTGAATGGTTGTGTGCATTCCATTATATCCTGCAATGACCTATCGAGCACTTCAACACATTGTCTCTTGGCCATGGCCACCTCATCCCATATTATCAAAGATGCTCTCCTAAGCAATTCAGCAGTCCAACTCTGCTTTATAAAGTCACACATAGAGCTATCATCCATTTTGATTGGAGTTATAAATCTAGAGTGAGCAGTGCGTCCATCGGGCATAATGGATGCAGCTATACCTGAAGTTGTTGTAGCAACAACAATAAGCCCGATAGAACGTATCTTTGCAATCAAAGATTTGTAAATACATGTCTTGCCAGTACCACCCTAGACCATCGACAAAGAAAACCCGACCTTTAGCCTTCATAACATGGTCCATTATCTCCTCAAAACATGAACTTTGTTCTGCATTAAGAGTATCTATAATGGATAGATGCTCTTCTTCATAACCGAGCTTCTGCTCCTCAGTTAGTTCTCTGTAGTGGTCTCTTGTGCGTTGGTCGGCTGCAAAAAACATATTTTTATATATAAAAAATATAGCATGCTATACCCAGGTAATTGTATGTAAAAAAATATAGCATGCATAGGGACTGTGAAGTTATAATAGTGTTACTTGACTCTTGAAGTTTTGGGAGACCATAAACTTTAAGTTCTTTTTCCACGGACATAAGATGAAAGAAGATATCTCGAAGTACCATTTTCTCAACCACAAATTTGTTATCATTATCACGACTAAAGTCCTCAGACAATGAATCAAAGTGCTTGTCCCAGAGAAAACATAGGTTGGTACATTCACAAAAAATCATTATAGTGGCAAAGAGTCTACGAACAGCAGGAGGAAATCTGACCAATGCACATTCTGATAGACACTCATTCAATGATTTTTCAGTGTCCACAAAACCCTGGCTTCTGCAGCATCCCTGAATGAGTCATATGTGATACCACACCAAGTCCTCGTATCCTCAAAAGAGGTTGCCCCTCTAACATGATTCAACATAACCCGAAGGAAGTACCTATCACCCTCATTGATATTAAGATACACCAATCTACCAATCTACAGCCTTTTCTTCTTCACTCAAGTGTTCCAAAATTTCCCAGACATGTTCCATGCGAAATGTTCAGGAAACTCCATGTACAAGAATTTGCGGGCTGTGGGATTTCATGCATTTATCTTGAAGTACTCAATGAGCATCGACTTCTGAGATTTAGCACATTCAACAACATCATAGAGGTCATCTTTACATTGTATGCGACCATGTGCAAACCAGGTAGATGTACTTGTAGCTGCAAAATTGGTGGCCACATTGAATATAATTTAAAACCAAACAACCTATAAACTACCTCTATAGTAGTAATCATCCTTGCATCACGGTCTAGCTTGATCTCATTGATCACCCTCTGCTCATTTCCATTAGCATCCACTGTGAAAGAAGCTCGATCATGTCCCTTATATATACTTGTATAGATACTTGACAGACTTTATGCTGTTACAAATCTCAACATTGATATGATAGTTATAGCAAAACGGGATTGTAAGACACCACCCACCTATTATCCAATTCCTCCCCTCTAACCGTAACTTTCTGCCCATCTTCCTTTCTTCTATAAATCAGATATGTGTCTTTCCCTTGCTGCATTTTTTCATAGAACTGGCGAGGTTATCGGAAATGGCATTGACCATCAACCATGCAGGGACAAGTCCTGTTAAGAACTCCATAAGGCCCATGCATCATATGCTTGATAACAATCTCATGCAAACGATGATACTTAGTGCGATCTGGAATCTCTGCTGATATATACTTATCATAATCATACAGACTTCTTAATTTGCTTTCTGACTTCATAACCAATAAGAAGTGCTCATGGGGTAGTCCTCTCTTTTGGAATTCTGTTACATGATCCCATGCAGCAACTTTACCTAGGTGACCCTTCTTGATCAAAAACATGTGAAGATCCAGTAACTTAGCATGGTACACCCTATCAACGACATCAGGACGATCTTGTGGTGTCTGTCCAGGCAACAACTCAACTACTATTTCAACCCAATATGGATTGCATGCCATAGTAACAAAAAAATCTGGTTTACTATATCGTGTGACAAAGGACAATGGATTCATGAATCTAGACTGAACATCACGATCACTCCCTGGAAAATTTTTACTCAATACAATTCTTTTCCCTTCTTTTGATGCATCAGCTTCACCAGTGACAAGAGTGTCAAGTAGCCCCTAGTCACATACAAGATCAAATAAACAATTAATTAGTTTATTTCAGGTTGATTTAAAAGAATTTATGACAATATAAGAAAAAGTGGTCACCTGATAAAGGTCATCACGAACCAATGGCTGGTGCTCCTTCTTGGAGTACTAGTCTAGACACATGGACTCCACCTTGACATACCAATCAACCAACAATTGCTGGAATAAACGACCACCATGGTGTAATACGTTGAACTGGCCATCACGAATCTGAAGTTTAAAATACTTGTATTCCCGAGCACTGACCCAAATACGTGAAGTGCCAGATTCTAACAAACATGCATAAGATAATGTATTTTTATGTATTTGCAAAGAGTAAGAGAAATTGTCAAAAAATTGCATTAACTGCATATACCTAGTCCTTCCACTTCACCATAAACGTCATCCTCAACATCAATAGCATAGTCACCGCCTACAAATAAACATACACAAGAATTTTTATTAATATAATATTTAATTTTACATACTATTAAGTACTCCAAGGTAGAAATAATGCTTGACAAACCTTCTATGTCGGTGAGCAACCCAAAAGTATCATCATCAGCATCAATAGTATGCCCTGAAGAAATATGCAGTGCATGATGATTATGATATTTTTTTTAGCATAGTAGTACATGAAAGCGTATCATATTTATACCGTGATCCACTGATGTGTCACAATCATCATTTCCAAGCTCCTCCATATTCCCATTAGCTAAATCTACACCAAGGGTTGCATTATAAAAAGTATAGAATAATTAACAATGGGTAAACTATGTAAAAAAATGACTGCTCATAAAGAAGCAATAAGTCAAAATGTTAACTGCACAAACCTATCCTTATACGCTTGGTGTATTTCCTTTTTGTCTTCGACAGTGGTGGAACTCTATACCTGATCTTTTTGTCCTCCCATCCAGTCTCACCACTTGGAAAAAACAGTGGATATGCTAAAGGATCATAACAACCGTCATATGCCCTAATATAGTGTGGTTTATTTTCCTTTCCATAGATAACAATGCTACGGTCGAACCTATGTTATGGATCAGTTGCATTAATCCAAATAGCAACAACTTGATCCATGGCTGGTGCATTATACCTCCTTTGATCAACAGAAATGCTGGAATTCAGTGCTATGGTGTACTCTTGAATGTTTGCAACCGTCCCTGTTAGTCTCAAAACAGGATCCCGATAATATTGGAAATTTATTTCTGCAAGAGAAAAATAAAGTATTACATGAGGGGCAACATGCATATGATTATTTGCAACTACCAAATGAATTAAAATAGAAATGACTTGGTTGGTAATACACTCGCGCTTCATCATTTTCTAACATATCATCACATTCTTGGGCCGGATCGATCGCATCTAAATAATTTTTTTGGTATGGGAACAACACCAACCAAAAACATATCTTGACACCGAAACAAATAAAAGAAGCCACAAGTTATTCGCAAATGTATCAATATATATATATATTATATATATATATATATATACATATACTAACACACAACTTACCTACAGCACAGTGTAGTGGATCATCAGGTTCCCATATACCAACATTGCTTGGTTCGGACTGTCTCCTGTTGATAGAATGCCTTGTGACCAGACCAGAACCCAACTTTGTTAAACCAGACTGCAATGTTCCAGAAGGAGGAGTTTGTTGCAGTAGTCCAAAAACATATGAAACGAGAAGTGGTACTGTTGGTGTTTCTTAACATCACTACTAATGACGCTGGGTTAGAGCGAGCGTCAAGAACAGCCTATGGTAATTCTAATGATCATGAATGAATCTGCAAGTGCACAAGTACACCATTGTAGCATTTCCCCAGGGAAGAGTGTATTCCAAGGGTATCGAATCCGTGGAAGGCAATGGCTGATATCAAGACTTATGCTATTGCATTGAATATAAACCATGAGATAGAGAAAGAGACAACAACTCAAATACAGGGGGAAGATAAATGATAGATAAGGGTAGTGTGACACACACATTGATTCATCTCCAACTAAAGAACACTATGGCATGGGTAGGACTGTACGGAGTTAGCTCTAGGTTCTAATGTACTAAACATACAAGAGTTAGCTTATACAAGAGAGATGCACAATGCATTGCATGATCGAAGGTTTAGCACCCAAGTACAAACGGGGAGATAGCACCGCGACGCTAAGCATACCAGCGGAAATCTATCCTTTACCCACCTATAGCTATACCCCAGCGTGGAGGGTTACGAAGGGTCCAACGGTTGTCTAATCAAAATGATCAAAGGATCGTGTTCGTGAAGAACACGAGCCTCTAACTTATGAACAAACACATAAGGAATGAGTAAATCATCCTTCAAGTGGATCGAAGGGTAGTGTTCATGATGAACATGAGCCTCTAAATGATGAACAAACGAAGAACTCAAGAACATATCAATCATATGAACTTCCATAACTTTATATGAAATAGCTGAATAACTGATGTAGATAAAAGTCATACATAGAAATAAAGATACAAGAGAACTGATACCCAGATCCCAAAGTAGACTTGGAACCTGAATAAGAGCTACTATAGCCTACTCCCTAGCCTTGGAAACTAAAAGTGAGAGAGGAGAGTCATGTGTGGATGTGGAGAAATGGAGCCCATCCCCTTCTATTATAGGCAAGGGCCATGGTGTCCTCGGGCACCAAATGTCACCAAAACGCTCGGGATTGCAGCAAGTGACCAATCACAGACCAGGACGTGGAAGGCCAGGATGACACGGGCCAAGGTCGATTCGGCCGATCCTAGGATCGGGCGGCCCTCCCGTGCCACGTGTCGTCCTATGTTTTCTCCTAGTGACTGGTTTGTGGGCCCCACAATCCATCCTTCGTACATGGCAAGATTCTTGGCAGTTAGAGTCCTTGTTGGGCCCTTCGATCCACGTGATGTCCATGTGTCGCTCTCTGATTCGTCGACGAGTGCTTCACTTGGATCAATGATGTGTTTGCCACCTAAGATCCATGTGTTAGCCATCTTCTCAGCTCAAGGACACAACACTGATTGATAGAATAGGTAGAAAGGATCTACCTGGACCGAGCACAGAGTCTAGTTACGGTCTCTCAGGTATAACACTCACTTCGGGCACCAGGCACATCCTAGGTCAATGTGCTGGAGCGAGCCCAACTTGGTACGCGACGTAGAGGGTTGACAAAGGGTCCAACAGGCTGTCACCACTGTGGCCTACCTCTACGCTACGATCGTACGTGGTCTTCGAAGGATAGCTTATGGTCCAGACACCACGTCTACACCACTTACTATTACTACGAATCCGCGAGGGAGATACTGGCACTAGCTCAAGGAATGCTCTATCACTCATGCAAGATCACGAATGCACTTTGATCTAACAAGAGACATGCAGGAGCTTCACTTTACTCTAATAGACAAGCTGGCAAACTAGATGCAAACTTATGATCTAAGTCTACTGGATCGAAAGGAACACAACCCTCTAAACCAAGAACAAACGAAGAACACAAGAACAAAGCAACTAAGCATGCATACGACTTTAGTCTAAATAGGAAATGTCGAAATACTCACTTTAGTCTAGTTGAAGTACAAAGGCACCGCTGAGGATCGTTCTTGAGGAAGGTGTCATGAAGAACATGACATGTCCTCAAGCCTCCCACCTCACTTCCTAGCACTAATCCTATACAAAGAGCTCTCCTCTCCTAAAGAGAGAGGCTCAAAGCCAAAATGAAGAGGAGGAGAAGCGTGTGTCTCAAATGGGAGCCCCTCCTCTCCTATTTATAGAGGTGGGGGTGGCTTGCTCAGAGGCTCAAAGTGCCCCAAAACACCCGGGATCGCAGCAAGTGACCAATCAGGCAGCAGCACGTGGAAGGTGGGGATCAACTGACCCTAGGTCGGTTCGGCCGATCCTAGGGTCGGCCGAACCCCCTGGGAGGCCTTCTGCGTTGTGCTTTCTCAGGGTGGCTGCCATGTGGGCCCAGATGCTTGTCCTCCATGCATGCCAAGTTTCCCGACGGTTTTGGGGGATAAGTGGGCCCTTGAATCCATGTGATATCCACGTGGCGATACATGATTCGTCAGGCTTGCCTCTCTTGGATTGATGACGTTAGTGATCCAGGGGAATCCTAGGTTGCATCCCCTCATTGGCTGAGCTTGAAGTACTTGGATCAAAGACTTGTGCTTTTACTCCTCTTTCTAGTGCTAATCACCTGCATTTGCATAATGACCAACACTTGTGGAAATGATTAGTTTAAGCCCTATTCTAGTGTTGATGAGCATTTTACCATTATATTATGCAGGTATTGACGGTGTAAAAGTAGCACTTTTCAATCATCAACACACAACAGATCCGCTTCCATTGTGAGTATTATGGGAGGGACGGGCATAAGTATGAGTTCTGTTTCAGGAGGAAGAGAGATGAGAGGTTTACTAGGGAGATGGCAAACAAGGACATGTACCACCTTGCTCATAGTGTGCCTGAGCCTCGTAGAGGGCCTCTACCTAGGGGTGAGGTGTATGTGCGTACAGTTCCCACTCGTGGAGGTGGAGGTGGAGGTGTGTTTCCTCAGAGAGATAGGCATGTTGGGTTTAGGCGTGGTGAGTTGGCTCGATGTCCTCCTTCTCGTGACCGTTACGAGTTTGGGAGGCACAATCAGAGCTTTGGGTCTCAGATGGACTACGGGCCATGTTTTCCCCCTCATGGTGCGTGTACTCCTCCAGTGAGACATGACAGGTCCTTTGGTGGTAGGCGTGAGAGGGCTTCGCCTAGAGGTTTTGGTAGGATGGATTTTGCTAACCCTTCTTTTGAGCAACTGGCTCGATACAGGTTTGACTCTTTTGGTACTAACCCCAGTGTTGAGTCGCTTGCTCATTCTCGTCCTCGTTTTTTATTGCAGGTGGGAGGCTTAGAGGACTTTTGGTTGATCGACTCCGGTTGCTCACGACACATGACCGGAGATCGTGGGTGGTTCTCCAGCCTCACCCTGGTGATTACGAGGGAGTACATCACTTTCGGGGTAATGGGAGAGGACAAGTGCTTGCTGACGGTATGGTGAAAGTGAGTAGCAAGGTGACCTTAAGAAGTGTGGCCCTGGTCAAGTCACTTGGTTTTAACCTGTTGTCAATATCTCAATTACTGGATGAAGGTTTTGAAGTTTGTTTTAAGTCGGGTGCTTCTCGTGTGCTTGATTCTCGAGGCGATCTTGTTTGTACGATCGTCCCCGAGGGTCAAATCTTTCGTGCCGATTTTTCCCAGTCTGTTGGTCCTCCTCGATGCTTTGTTGCTGGCATTTCGGCCGAGCTTTGGAAATGGCATAGGAGGTTGGGACACTTGTGCTTTGAGTTGCTTTCCCACTTGAGTGGTCTTGATCTTGTCTGAGGATTGCCTAAGTTGAAATTCGAGAAGGATTTGGTTTGTGCTTCTTGTCGACATGGAAAAATGGTTGCTGCTTCTCACGCCCCTCTGACTGCGGTCATGACCAAGCAACCTTGTGAGCTGTTGCACATGGATTTGGTTGGGCCAGCTCATGTTCGCTCTGCTGGTGGGAAGTGGTATGTTCTTGTGGTTGTTGATGATTTTTCGAGGTACTCTTGGGTTTACTTTTTGGAGGATAAGAGCGAGACATTTGGCTTTGTTCGGGACTTGATCTTGAGGTTGAAGAATGAGAGACATGGTGATGCCATTCGAGCTATACGCAGTGACAATGGCACTGAGTTTAAGAACTCTCATTTTGATGCCTTTTGCAGAGATCTTGGTCTTGATCATCAGTACTCTTCTCCATACGTTGCTTGCCAGAATGGCGTAGTGGAGAGGAAGAACTGGACCCTTTGTGAGATGGCCAGGACGATGCTCGATGAGCATAGGACTCCTAGGTGTTTCTGGGTCGAGGCGGTCAATACTGCTTGCTATGTCTCAAATCGCATCTTCCTTCATGCGTTTAAGAAGAAGACCTCTTATGAGTTGATGCATGGCCGACAACCCAAGGTGAGTCACTTTTGAGCTTTTGGTTGCAAGTGTTTCATTCTGAAGAAGGGCAAGTTGGATAAGTTCGAGTCTAGATGTTCGGATGGTATTTTCCTCGGTTATGCGATTCATTCTAGAGCATATCGTGTGCTCAACCTTGACACTAACCGAATCATGGAGACTTGCGAGGTAACCTTCGACGAGACATAGCCATGTAGCCCTTCTGCTTTTGAGTGTGCAGGTGACGAGGAGATTGGTGCGAGCATCTTTGAGGATGAGAAGGATGGAGATGGAGACGACGACGATGATGATGGTGGTGCTCCCGTGGCTGATCATGTACACGCTACTTCCACTACTACGACGACGATCGAGGATGGACCATCCCCTACTCCCACTACGACCGAGGCTGTTCGAGTGGAGGCTGCTGCTGAAGGGGAGATTGTGTCCAGGCGAGAGGCTCCCCGGCATGTACAAGTGGATCACCCACCGACGACAATCATTAGTGACCTTCATGAGCGCACTACACGGTCGAGGTCAAGGAACACTTCTCATTTCGCTCACTCTGCTTTTGTCGCTTCTTTTGAGCTCAAAGATATTCGACACGCTTTGTCTGACGAGAATTGGGTGAATTCCATGCATGAGGAGTTGGAGAATTTTGAGAGAAACCAAGTCTGGGTGTTAGTCGATCCACCACCAGATTGCCGTCCCATAGGTACCAAGTGGGTGTGGAAGAACAAAGAGGGTGAGAATAGGATGGTTGTGAGAAACAAGTCGAGGTTGGTGGCTCAGGGGTTCAACCAGAAAGAGGGCATAGATTATGAGGAGACATTTGCTCCTGTGGCTCGTTTGGAGGCAATTAGGATCCTTCTAGCCTTTGCCGTGGCTAAAGGGTTCAAGTTGTACCGAATGGATGTCAAGAGTGCTTTCTTGAATGGGGTGATAGAGGAAGAAGTGTATGTGAGGCAACCCCCGGGGTTTGAGAGTGAAAAATACCCACACCGTGTAAACAAACTCCAGAGAGCGCTCTATGGGTTGAAACAGGCACCTAGAGCTTGGTATGGCAGGTTGAGAGGGTTTTTGCTGAGTAAGTTGTTTGTGATGGGCACAGTTGATAAGACCCTGTTTCTCCTTAAGCATGGGAATGACCTTTTGATTGTTCAGATATACGTGGATGACATAATCTTTGGTGGCTCTTCTAATGATCTTGTTGCCAGATTTGCAGATGACATGAGCAGGGAATTTGAGATGTCCAAAATGGGTGAGCTGTAGTTTTTCTTAGGCCTCTAGATCAAGCAGTGCAAGGACAAGACATTTGTACATCAGGCGAAGTACACCAAGGACATGGTGAAGAAGTTTGGCATGAACGACTCCAAGCCGCTGACTACACCGATGAGTACCACTACGGCTTTGGACGCGGACGAGGACGGCGAACCCGTGGACTAGAAGGAGTACCGGAGCATGATCGGCTCCCTCCTCAACTTGACGGTGACGAGGCTGGACATACAGTTCAGTGTGTGTCTGTGCGCTCGTTTTCAGGCTTCACCGAGGACATCACATCGGCAGGCCATCAAGCGGATTTTCAGGTACTTGAACTACACTCCTGAGTTTGGTCTTTGGTATTCTGCCTCCTCGACACTCAGACTTCACGGGTTCTCCGATGCTGATTTTGCTGGGTATTGTCAGTTCCTTGGTTCTTCTTTGGTCTCTTGGTCATCTCACAAGCAATCCAGTGTAGCCTAGTCCACTACAGAGGCCGAGTATGTAGTTGCTGCTAGTTGTTGTTCCCAGCTGCTTTGGACGACCTACTCCATGAGTGATTTTGGTGAGGAGTGCTCCCCCATTCCACTTTTCTGTGATCGCACCAGTGCCATAAGCATAGCCAAAAATACTGTCCTCCACTCCAAAACGAAACACATAGAAGTGAGGTACCACTTTCTGAGGGACAATGTTGAGAAGGGAAACATATCTTTGTCCTACGTCCCTACCCAAGATCAGCTAGCCGACATTTTCACCAAACCACTTGACCAAGTCACTTTCACTCACTTGCGGGGTGAACTTGGTGTGTGCTTTCCTTTCTAGCTGGGTCTTGGAGCTTCTCATGTATATATGTATCATATGTTTCATTTTGTTGCATTTCATTCATACATTTTACTTTCTGTACAAAACCTGGTAGGGTAGCCATCTTTGGATCACTTGTGCTAGGAAAAGCCTCTCTTATATACATTGATCACTAATGTGCTATTTGTGAGACTTGTGCATGATTGGTAAATTGTGGATGTGAATGCTATGCTCTTGATGGTTTTGCCATATATTTATGTTGAGATAGCTTCCTTTTTATGAAAATGCTAAATTGATGTCTCTCATGAGTAGATGCTTGTCTATGCTCAATTTGTGCTTAAATGCCTATATCATGTTTAGTTTGTGCTTGAGAATCATGTTCTCTTTGCTTGGGGTCAAAGACTTTTTGTCATTATAAATGTTTAGCCTTTTTGCTTGCTTGGGGAGGAGCATAAGCTTCTTTTTGCCGCAAAGGCACTTCATGTACCATGTTTAAACTTGAAAATGAAATTGTTGTATGAATTGCCTCATGCTTGAAATAAGCTCCTAATCATGTTGTATGTTTTGATATTCATATCTTGGGTGCCAAACCGTAGCATGTTGTCTACCATGAGAAGTCTCATTTTAAGAAGTAGACACATGGCTCAGTGGCTTTAACATGACTTGAGTAGCATATGGGCGTTTATAATGACCTTGTGATGTGAATTTGTGATCTTGCATAAACTTTGGATGATCTAGTGTATTTGTGCTCAAATTGCTGTGGATAGGGTCTTGCTCGTGAGATGAATGTTTCTTTGTGAAAATTGCTTAAAAATGTTTTTAGTCATGTCACATGCTTATATGTCTCTACCTTCTTGATGGTAATGTGCTAACTACACCATATCTACTTTGCTTGCTCTATGTCTCATGTGTAGCATTTTGTGGTGCTCTTTGTATATTTGAGAAGCTTGGTAGATTGTATATATGCTTTGACATGCATTTTTCATGAAAACAAGGGGAAGGGGTTCATTTACCTTGATTCATGCATTGTCAACAAGGGGGAGAACTTTGGGATATACATGCAAGGGGGAGAATTTTCCTGCATTGGGAGATTTTGTGGAAAATTGGTATGCATTTGTGAGATGTTGCATGTGAGGAGAAAAATTGAGAAGAAGAGGTTGCATTTGCTCAGGGGGAGTTTGCATATGTGTAGGGGGAGCTCCTTGGATTTGCCTGAGTTTTTGTGCTCTGAGGTGTGCTCTTTGTGAGCTTTGTTTTGTCTCGGCTGTGTCGAGCTATTGCCCTTGTCTTAGGGGGCCGAGACTTGGTTTGGCGAGTGATCGTGTTTTCGCTTGTTCGTTGGCATTGGATCACTTGCTTTGGAGGTTGGCGTTCATGGTTGTTTTCTTTTCTTTTTCTCTTTGATGGTTACTATGGGTGTTGTCAATGCACTCGTCAAGGGGGAGATTGAGGACCAGGTGTGTCCGAGGACCAGTGGAGGGTCGCTCCTTAATGATGAGTGATTGACAATATTGTGTGGACTGATGCTTGGCTAATTGTGCAGGTACAGGTTGCGGCTTGACTCATGTCAGTGCAGGTGCAGGTGTAGAACAAGCGCGAAAGGCCTTAGCCGTGACGGCCTTCGGGTGAAGGAGTGGCAAGTAGGCTTGGTTCGATGGACCCGGTGGCCGATGGGGTCAAGTGCGAGCCGTGCGGTGCAAGACAGGCGGGCTGAAGTCGCAAACATGGGCCGGTGCAAGGTAGCGGATGGAGCCCGAAGCTTGCACACGGGGTTTGTTGGTTTGCCCACAAAACTATCAGTGGACGGTTTCTTGGTTTGGGCCTCAAAACCAAGTCCGGAGGCCCGAGACGACGGAGACGGTGATCCGGGAGCTTCGGGAAGCTTCGAGGCGGGGGGCACGTGGCGTGATCGCGGGGCTTGCGTCGATGCTAAGCAAGGCCGTGGTGGAACCGTGTCCGCTCGATGAAGACTTGACCAAAATGCCCCTAAGGGGTTGTATCTTCTATTCAAGCAGTAGGGGTAGCGTGGTCATTTACCTCCCTCCGATGGACTTCGTATAAATAGCGGAGAGGTGGATGGCATCTCTCTCTCTTGGACCCTAGGTTTTTCTGCCCCGGTAGATTGCTCTGAACTGCTTCTTTTCCCTCTGTATTCCTTAGGCTAGATTGTTGTATAGACTCTGACCTCTGGATGTATGGAAGCATTCGGCGTTGCAGTGATCTCCTAGTCCTCTGTGATTTTCGTGTCATTTTTGGGCTATTTTTGGGGAGTTTCATTCTTCGCTCGATTAGGAGATTTGATGGCGTTTTCCTTCGGATTTCTTTGAGGAGATCATGGGTGGATGCCTTGCGCATCTTTGTGTGTGATCTTGACTCCTCAAACGCTGTGGAGAGCCTTTGATTCGTGAGTTTTTGGCCGGAGTTTGAGTTCTTGGTGGTAGTTCGTGTGATCCGTGATTCCCGGCGATTTAGTGGCTTAGAGGTCGAGATTTTTGGGGCATAGCTTCCTCTTGTGTTGCTTATCATCTCCCCCAAATCTTGTCTCAAGAGCTTTTGGTGTTTGGGAGATCCGGTGATGGATTTGGAGAGTTGACTTCGCGAGCTCAAGCTCGAGCTGTTCTGTCCTGGGCTAGCGGACAGTCCGCAGGGACCCCGCAGACAGTTCGCGCGTCCGTGTTCTTCACGTGTTCGTCATCGGTCCTTGCAAACTCGCGTTTTGATCTGTCGTGACCCTAGGGTTTCATTGCAAGTGGTTTGCGGACAGTCCGCGTGTCGCTCACAGACGGTCCGCGTGTTGAAGATTTTGTTTGGGATTTTTTCTGGGGTTTCCAATGAGCCGGACGGACGGTCCGCGCTGCCTTCACGGATAGTCCGCGACACTGGCAGACAGTCCGCAAGGCATAGCCGGACAGTCCGTATTTCGGTGTTCGTCTCTGGTGGTTCTGTTACTTATTTCGGACAGTCCGGGCCGTACCTGCGGACAGTCCGCCGTACCCTAGCGGACGGTCCACCCGTACCAGCCGGACAGTCCACGCCTGGCGTGTCCAGAATTTGCCAAGTGCTTTGATTCTTGTCTTGTGCTTCCGCGGTTTGCTTCTAGGGGTGTCTCTTGACCTTGTGGGCTTCTTTGTGCCTTGTCTTGAGATTCTTTGTTGTGTGTGAGAACTCGGAGTGGCAATCGGGGTATAGGCTGAGTTCGACCTTCGGAAAGAATTTTTATCGGCTCCCATTCACTCCCCCCCTCTCTGGTCGCCCTATTCGGTCCTTCAAGGGATGTGCACCTTCAGCACATTCTTGAGTTGCAGGAGCAGGTTGAGGACCTAGAGCTCAATGAAAAGGCTATGGATGCAGTTTTGGGTTTGCTATAGCAGATGCACCCACCACCTGCTATTGGACAGGATGAGCAGGAGGAGATTCAGGTTGAGCCTGAGGAGGTGCAGGGAGTATCCAGTCTTGACGAGGCTAGTCAGGCAGCACCACCTCCACCTGCAGCGCCAGGCTCTCCAGCAGCTAATGCAAGCTCCATAGGGAACTAGTTCTTAGATGATGTAGCAGGACTTAACATGTACTCTTTGTTCGGCCTCATTTTGGTTGGTGTTTGTGGTAGGCTGACTTAGGAGTATTCTTTTGTGTAGCTAGATGCTACATAGTAACCTCTTATTTAATGGTGATCCACAAAACTTGTTATCATGTAAATATTGTGTTGAACACCTTTCCGGTAGCAATCTGCCTAATGAATGAAATAAAGTTTGTTGTGGTCACTTCTGAATTTTTCAATGAATACCAAAGTTGTTCAAAACTTTATACTGAACATTCTCACAAAAATTCAGCATTTTTACATGTGTATATTGAGAGATATCGAATTTTTAGTAAGCTTCGGTTTGCTGTCAGAACTGCTAGACAGAACTTTGGTAATTGAATTTTTCGACCCCTGTAACATTTGAATTTGTCCCAGAGTTGAATACCAAAGTTGTAGCTTATAAAATTCTGGACTTGCAGACCAAAGTTTAGGAATGTTTGACATTTTTACAGAGAGTTATGAATTTTATAATCAGAGTTGTTCTGCTGTCTAAATTCTGAAATTTCACTACTTTGAATTTTCGTTATGCATATTCTACTTGTTATTATTTTGAGCAAGCTTTGAATATGTGTCTAATGAAAGTTCGAATTTTCATATGGCTGATAATGCACCAAACAACTCTGGGGGCTCTGGAGTTCATGGTGGTGGTGATCCTCCTCCACCCCCACATACGACCCCCTCTGAGGCTTTCATTGCTGCTCAGACAGATGTGTTGCGACAGATCCTCCATACTCAGCAACAAATCGCTCAGAGGTTGCAGCAGCCCTTGAACAATCATGGTCATGATCAGGATGGGCCAAACAATGTCACAAAGTATGAGCACTTCAGGTTAATGAGTCCTCCTGTGTTTTCTAAGGCTGAAGAGCTCCTTGAGGCCGATGCTTTCATCATGACCCTAGAGGCCAAGTTCTCGGTCTTTGTGCTGCCATGCTTTAAGGAGCGCAAGGCTGGCTTCACCGCCCAATAGCTTAGGGGCGAGGCATTGATTTGGTGGGAGCATTTCAAGTCAATGCAACCACAAGGGCATCAAATCACCTGGGAGGAATTCAAAAAGGCCTTCAAAGAGCACCATATTCCTAGAGGACTTATTGATAGGAAGATGAGGGAGTTGTTGAATCTCAAACATGGGTCCGATATTGTGTATCAGTATGCTCAGAAATTCAATAGTCTCTATCAGTATGGGGACTATCATGTTGACACTGATAAAAATAAAATGGCGTGTTTCCGCTATGGTCTTGATGGTGAGCTGTATGAGAGGCTGAACCTAGTAAAGACTGACAGTTATCTTGAGCTTGTGAATATGGCTATCTCTCAAGAGGACGCCATGAAGAGGGCTCAACAGGATAGAAAGAGGAAATTCAATCAAGCCTCGGGCATTGGGCAAGGCAAGAAGTTTAAGTTTGTGAAGAAGAATGTGCAACGTTCCACCCAGCCATCTTCATCTAGACGCTAGGTGATGAAGCAGTCACAAAATAAGTCTTCTGGCAACTTCAGTTTCCGCAATACCCAGCAGCAAGCTTCAAAGCCCAATGCACCCCCACCTCCACGCAATAACGATGATCGTCGTTGCTACAACTGTGGACATCTTGGGCACTATGCTAACAAGTGTCCTCGCCCTAGGCAGCAAAATCAGCAGAATCAAGGGCAGGGTTCAAAGGCTGGAAATCAGGGCACGAAGCAGACTGTTCAGGTGAAGCAGGGTAGACTGAACTTCACCAGAGTGGTTGATCTTCTAGAGGGAGCACCAGTCTTGATGGATACATTCTTTATCCGAGGTCACCTAGTTACAATATTATTTGATTCTAGTGCTACACATAGCTTTATAAATGAGAAAACTATGAGCAATTTGGGTTTAAAGTGGAGTCATATAAATCAGGCATATATGATTGCCACACCGGGTGAAAAAGATGCTTCACATCACGTAGCCTTAAGAGTACCGCTTGAGATAGGTAGCAAGACCTTCCCAACCAATCTTGTCACATTGAGTCTGGATGGGGTAGATGTCCTCTTAGGCATGAATTGGATGAGTCAGCACAAGGTTATCCTGTATATTTCAGAAAGAATGATAGAAATCAATTCACCTAATGTTGGAAACTCAATTCTTTACCTTCCTCCCAAAGGCTATAAGGGCTCTTGTGCTTTCGCAGCAATAACTTCTCAACTTGATGACATTCCAGTGGTGTGTGAGTACACAGATGTCTTTCCTGATGATTTGCCTGGCTTGCCACCAGACAGAGATGTCCAATTCGTTATAGAACTTCAGCCTGGCACTGCCCCCATTTCTAAGAGATCATATCGAATGCCACCAAAAGAATTAGTTGAATTAGAGAAACAACTCCAAGAATTGCTAGATAAGGGTTATATCCGCCCAAGTTCTTCTCCTTAGGGTTGTCTAGCCCTTGTCAGGGGTTGAGTCCTGGACAAATCTGCAAGGGGGCTACCCAAGCAGTTTGCAGCTTAATGGAGAGGATCGGGAACTAAGAGCATAGGTGGTAGTTCACGTGATGAACTCGGAACACGACAAGTATGGCAAAGAACACGGGGGTGCAAGGGTTTAGACTGGTTCAGGCATCCAGAGAGTAAAACCATACGTCTAGTTTGGTGGTGGATTATGCGAGAGAGATGAAGGTGTCCCCTCGAATGGAGTCCTAGGCCGCCTTATATGGACAACGGGCTAGGGTTCCCATTCGAGGTCGGTGGACCCATATCTAGTCGGTTACAAGATGGAAGGCTATCGTCCCAGATTACAAGGAGTATCCCGTGATACTCGGACCTACTAGCGGCGCCAAGCCACATGCTACTGCTTGCCTTGCACTCCAAGTACTATGGATCCTCCGGGATTGGGATAAGATCGCCCGAGGTCGTCGGGTCTGTGGATAAGGTCTTTGGGCCCACTTGCAGGTCGGTGGGGCTTCTGAGAGGTCGGGTCCACTTAGCAGGGACCTTTGGGACACTGGTCGGTGGGGAACCATGGGTACCCATGTCTCTCAAGCCCCAGATCGACGTGTAGGTGTAGCGGCCGAGACGAGGTCATGTCAAAGATTGGCAAAGATGGAATCGTCAAGGTCGTGTAGGGTGCACGAAGGTCCAAAAAAAGAAAAACCCCTCTAATGCGCGCACGAAGTCGAACGTCGAGCTCCTGGATGAAATCCAGAAGGTCAAAGTGAAGGCGAGATGGTGACCTTGTAGAACTGCCGACCTGACCTGGATCAGGTGACAGAAAGTAGCTCTCGCAACCTTCAGAAAGGCTGCAATGCCAACCGTAGGTAGGTCGAGCAGAGAAGTAATGGAAGCAGGCGTAGAAGGGCTGACATAGAAGAAAGTGGGCATCACAAGACGCACTAGTGTAGTAGCCCTCGAGTAGTAAAGCGACTAGGATGGCCGGTTTGATGCTCCAGAAAAGAAGAAAAAGAGAACCTACGGCCTTCTGTTGACATCATGATGCTCTGACGAACTGAGCCATATAGTCGAAAACGTCTGGAATCTTGAGGAAAACGCCAAACATTGAAAGCTGACATGACCTGAGTCATGAGCACACTGTATGGTCATGATTCTGCTCCCACACAAGACGTAGGTCGCTGTCCATCCGCAAGGGACAAAAGCACCAAGATGAGTCAGGTAGGGGAAAGGCGCGCCAATGCCCCCCACGGGCGAACAGTGACGTCATTGTTGACGGCTGCTAAGTGCCTACTTTAGCCGTCAATATACTCATGAATAAAGGAGCATAAGGCATTTCTTACACGTATTTAGTTAAGAATAATGTAGTTCCACTTGTCCTTGGAGATTATTTGATTGCAGGAAAATAAGCAAGAAAAGAGTGGTAAACTCACCTTCTATGATCCATGCCACATCACCTCATCCTAGGAGGACTGCCAACAAGGATGCCATGCATGCAAAGCTGCCAACGAGGGCGCCTTGCATGCATGCCATGCAAGCAATCCAAGTGAAGCACCCTCCGACAAATCAAAGCGTGACACATGGACATCACATGGATCCATGGACCCACCACCGCATCAAAAGGAAGTGGACACCGGGAACCGACCTCAGGACAGCCACCTGGAGAAAACACACCCCGAGTGGGGCCCATAGGGGTCGGCCGAACCATGGGGTCGGCCGAACTGACCCTGAGGCCTCCACTCAGGGGCTTCCACGTGGTGTCTCCCCATTGGTCCTATGTGCCATTCCCGGGGTGTTTGCTTCCACTCCTCGCTGGTGCCTTGGCCTATAAATAGAAGGGGAGGGGGCTCACTTAGAAACCATCCACACTTGCAACACCTCTCTCACTTTTAGTTTCAAGGCTAGGAGGTAGGCTAGAGTAGTTCTACTTCAGGTTCCACATCTACTTTGGGAGCTAGGTATGAGTTCTCTTGTATCTTTATTCATTTGTATCACTTTGATCTACTTCAGTTATTTAGCTATTTCATATAAAGTCGTGTTAGTATACATGGGTGATTTGTTCATGTGTTCTTTACCTATTCATCATTTAGAGGCTCTTGTTCTTGATGAACAAGGCCTTTCGATCCACTTGATGGGTGACTTTCACATGTTTCCGGTGTTTGTTCATAAGTTAGAGGCTCGTGTTCTTCGCGAACACAACCCTTTGATCTAGTTGAACAGACATAGGAAATCACGAATACGTTTGTGTACCTAACCTGGTTTGATCTAGTTAGATGACATGACTGCGTTGTATGAAGTTTGTGCTTAAGCTACGGTACTTGGTGTAATTGGCTGATTTATTTCCGTCTATGATCTATACTCATTGCAATAGTGTTGAACTTGTTAATCCACCAAAGCCTTCCTTGGATTCGATACTCTTTGGAATACTCCTTTGGGGAAATGCTACAATGGTACTTCCGTGCGCTTGCGGACTCCTGTAACGTTAAGAATTACGAACCAGCATTTCTGGTGCTGTTACCAGGATGGGTTCCAAACCCGTTCGTTGGTAGTTGCGTTAAGAAATGTCAACAAGCATTTCTGGTGGCGTTGCCGTGGAAGGCTTAAGGATGACATATCAACACTTTGCATATGCTTATGATCATGACAGGAATAAAACAGTTCTCAATGCAGGCTAACTTGGATTGTCTTCTTTGTCTATTTATGATGAAGATAGGTAGTGCATGTCTGGTTTCGACTTACCGCCAAATTTCACTAAAGATCCTGAGTCACTCGTAAGGAAGGTACGAACTCATTTCGGCTCTCCTCTCCGTGAACATTCAGAAGTCGATCCAGCTTCCTTTGTGCCATCTGCATCAACTTCCATAGCCAACACTGTTGTCGAGAAGACTCTCCGTGAGTACTCCGCTCCCTCTGCTGACCAGGTGCCGACAGGCCCTGAGATCAACACCGGGAATGGAAACTTCGAGATCAAAACTGGCTTAATCACTATGGTATAGGCTAGCCCATTCTGTGGCAAGCCTAATGAAGACGCGAGCGCCCACCTGCAGCAGTTCTTGGAACTGTGCAGTACCTTCACTATATGATGAGTGGAGGAAAATGCTATTCGTCTGCGACTGTTTCCCTTCTCACTCCTGGGAAAGGTGAAGCAGTGGTTCTACGCGAACCGTGAAGAAATTAACACTTGGGCAAAGTGCTCCACAGCATTCCTCGTGAAGTTCTTTCCATTGGGCAAAACCAATGTCCTTCGGGGGCGAATTTCAAGTTTCCAGCAAGCAGCAAGTGAGACTATCCCAGAAGCTTGGGAGAGGCTCCAGGAGTACATCGTGGCTTGTCCTCATCATGGGATGGACAGCTGGCTTGTTCTTCATAATTTCTATAATGGGCTAACTCCGTCAGCCCGAGGCCATATTGATGCTGCAGCTGGAGGAGCCTTGTTCTCTCTTACTATTGCTGAAGCTACTACACTAATTGAGAAGATGGTTACCAACCAAGGGTGGAGTGATGATCGACTCCAGCCACGTCAAAGGGGTACACATACAGTCAAGGAAGAAGATATGCTGCACGCCAAGATGGACCTAATGATGAAGAGAATGGATGATCTAACTAATGAGAAGGCCGCCATGGCCACCACTACTCAAGCTATGGATGCTCGCATGACTTGCGAAGTCTGTGGTGATACTAGGCATTCAGGGAATTACTGCCCTGCTACTCAGGAGGATGTGATGTACATGAATGGTAACAACAATGGTTATCATCCACAAGGAGGTCAAACGTGGAATCAATTGCGCCCTTATTATCAAGGAGGTAATCAAGGTAATTCTTTCAACCCAAACCAACCTTCCTTGAAAGATCTAGTCTTTGGGCAATCTAAGATTAATGAAGGCTTTAATAAGAAAACAGCTGCCTATGATAAGGCTTTTGAGAGCCTTAATGTTAAAATTGATAGCCTTTCATCTGCTCTTAAGAACTAGTTGAGTTTTAATAAGATGATAGAAATCCAGTTGGCTCAATTAGCTGCTTTGGTTCCCTCTGCTGAAGACGGGAAGATTCTGGGGCAACCCGTATCTTCCTGTGAAAATGTTTGTGTAGTGTCCACCAGATGGGGTAAGCTATCTGGGCGGGCACGAGCCACTGACTATGCAGGAAAGCCTATACAGCAATTACTTGACTCATGGGAATCTTCAACAATCACACAAAAGAAAGATCCTGGATATCCGGCTATCAACTGCAAGATATATTACCAAAAGATTAAGCATGCTCTCTGTGACCTTGGTGCGAGTGTTAATCTTATGTCCAAGGCTATGTTCGAACAATTGGGATATCCAGCTCTAACTCCAACTGCGACGACCGCCCAACTTGTTGATGCATCGATCCAATATCCAGAGGGGATAGTAGAGAACTTATTGGTATTCGTCCAAGGTTCATGCATCTTCACGAACTTCGTGGTCCTTGATATGCAAGATGATGAGGGAATGCCCCTCATTCTAGGGAGACCGTTCCTAAGTGACGCCTACGCAAGGATCAATGTCGGAGCCGAAACGATCCGATTTCGCATTGTGAAGAAGAACTTGATGTTCCGATTTCAGGCAGTAGAAGAGAAATGTTATACACTGCAGGGCAAGAATGAGCAGTCAGGGGTATGGGTGGAGCCACAGCCCCAGCGACTTCCCACCACTCCAACAAATCCTAAGGAAACAAGAAAGGTGTGGCGGGAAGTACATAAGTCATCTCCATCTATTTCTCAGGAATGGGGCGAAGAGTGGAACTGATCACCGAGAAAAGTCTCACTCTCAGACTTAAAACAATGAGTCCTTTTTGCCATAAGGTAAAAATTGGTAATTATCTCATATTTCCCATTCCAAAATTTTATTTGATTTTTCTGTTGGCGTTTCTTAACCTCAACACTAGGCGCCGTGGTAGCGTGAGCGTGTAAGAAACTCCCGGGTACACTGACGAGTGCGAACGAATCTGCAAGCCCACGGATACACCATTGTAGCACTTCTCCCTAGGAGAATGAGTATTCCCGTCGGGCTTCATTCCTATGACGGAGAGTAACCAGAGAGGGTCTATCCAAGGACACTAGCTTTCGCTGGGATAGGTCGGGATACAAGACGCACTTCCTTAAGGGACTTAGCTCTCAAGATGCATCTGTCAGGTCTCAGTCATCCCCGTGGGGCGACATCACATCAATGTGCTGGCAAATGAGCCCAACACGGTACGCGACGTAGAGGGTTGACAAAGGGTCCAACAGGCTGCCACCACTGCGGCCTACCTCTACGCTACGATCGTACGTGGTCTTCGCTGGAAAACCAGGGTCCAGACACCACGTCTATACCCCAGATAAATACTATAGTGCGGTTACGTTTGTTGACCAGCTAACTACACTATAGCAACCATATAGATACGGTCCCACGAACAAGAGAAAGATCGGATTCAGATCATCTTATCATTCATTGAGCTACGGAGCAGAAAGGAAGCTATGGATGCAAATAAATGAGATACAACAGACATACTCAGCTAAACAGGATCAGAGCATGCAAACAGGTATACGAACTACTGATCTGGCTCTAAAGGATCGAAGCCTTCTATCACGAAGAACACAAGCCTCTAACTTATGAATGAGCCACGAACACAAGAACAAATCAAGCATGCATGATGTCCACTATAGTCTAAATAAGAAATGCTGAAATACTCACTTTGATCTAAATGAAGAACAAGCATCCACAAGGACATCAACTCACTCCTCGCCCCTACTCTACCTCTCAACTAATCCTAATCTAGATCTCTCCTCATCACCATTCTTCCACATAGAGGTGAGAATCACCTCACATGGGCAGAATTAGAGAGAGGGGGAGAGAGCTACACAAGAGAGAAGTGGAACATGAGAGCTTGGTGGTGTATGTAAAATGGAGCCAATCCCCTCCTATTTATAGACAAGGAGGTGACTTGCTCTGAGGCTCCAAGTGTTCCAAAACACCCCGGGATGCAGCCAAGGACCAATGAGCGAGCAACATGTGGAGGGGGGAAATCAACCGACCCTAGTTCAGTTCGGCCGATCCTAGGGTCAGCCGAAGCTCCCGGCCTGCCTCCTGGCTTGTGCTTCATCTGGCTCGCTTACATGTGGGCCCTTGTGCCTCTCCTCCGTGCATGGCACGTTTCCTAGCGGTTTAGTTGGCAAAGTTGGCCCATTGATCCATGTGATGCTGACGTGGCAGCGTATGATTCGTCGAGAGTCCCTCACATGGATTGGTGACATAATGGATCCATGAGAATCCATGTGGCAGCCCCTGGTTGGCCAGCATTTGAGTGCCTTGGATTGGAGTGGAGTGAAAGTGCATGGATTCCTCCCATTTCTTATGCTAAATATCTGCATTTGAATAGACATCGACACTGGTGGAAAGTATGAGTTTAAGCTCCTATTCTAGTGTGAATGTGCAATTCATGCTCCAATTTGCAGGAGTTGACGGCCATAAAAATGGCAAATATCAGCCATCAACAACACCCCCACACTTGACCTTTGCTCGTCCCGAGTGAAGGGGAAACAAAGCCAAGTGGGTCATGAATACGAAAGAGTAAGACAAACATAAGAGATATTCCAAGTCATACCTTGCTCCTGTGAACCTCTGTGTAGTGGCTATCATGTTACCTTAGGTGATTTAAAAGTAGAACAGCTGTGAATCAAGTCACTTATGCACCTGATGATAAACACCTTGGGGTTTTGCAAGATTTTCATAAACAAAACACTTGGTGGCTTCCTCATTTGATTCTCTCACTTCACTCAATGTGTATATGTCCTCACTAAGGCATTTACCTTTCTTCATCCTAATTCTAATGATGGCTATATGTGGAGCTCAGGGTAGGATAAAGAGAAAACATACTTGCATCACATATTTTGCAAAGTCAAAGACTGGATCCACAGAGGAAATCAAATCATACCATCAGATCAAGATGTGCACCGGTATGGCTATGGTGTGTATGGTAAGGTGGATACTAGGCCCGGAATGGGTGCTAGATATTACCATACATATACATGGTGAGAACTGTGGGTTGATGGTAAGGTGGACACTAGTTATTACCGTCAAAATCATGGAACTCCTTTCTGCATGACCATCCCTCTCTTTTCTCCTTCTTTATTTTGGATATGGGCTATCCTTTCTCTCTTTTTTTTTTCAAAACATGCTTTGGGCATGTGTATTTATATTTCTTTTTTTCATAGCCCATATCTCTTCCTTGAAGGATACTTTTAGAGAGAGAGGTCATACCACATATGGAGCTTTTACTTTTGTGGTATAAATGATACAATGCTAACTTCCAGTGTAGAAGCATAGCAAGGGGAAATAGGTGGGGTGCACAAAAATCTTGATCATGAAAGTCATGAAAAGAATTCTTACAAGGGTCACAGAATTTGACAAGGCTCAATGTAATAACAAGCAGCATATGAGTCGAAGGTTTTTTTTCCTACAAAGATCATATGGCTCTAATGGGACGAAGGCATATCAAAGAGGAGCCTTTCCAAGGAGTTTTGAGTTTTCAAAAATAAATTCCCCAAGAGAGTTAGTCATCAGAGCAATAGATCATATCATCCAGCTATATCATCCTCGTCAATTACTTAGGTGAACATGCTTGTCCTTAAGAAGGTTATGGTTCACAAGCATCAGGTAGATAACAAGGAATAAAACATATGTAAGTCTACTCAGGTACAGGCGAGCTGGGTGATCTTTAGCATCGTCATTCGTGTTTTAATTTTTAGAGGTAGACAAATATAGCTTATAAAACTCAGGAATGAAAGAGAGTGAATTGTCGAGATGCAAACCGGCGCTATGCATGAGAGATGAACCATGAGAGGCTCTCCACAGGAGTGAAGTTGTGTGGGTCCCGTTCAGGTTCTCTGTAGGTGATCGATCGGCTAGCGCGAAGTGCTCACAGTGGGTACGTATGGGAATTGTCGTGCCTGCATTGGGAGAGTCGTGGCTCTTCCCGCACACTGTCTCGAACCTAGATGTCCTCTAAATCAAAGAGACCAAAGTAATGACACAATGGGTGGCTGAACCGGGTTACATGACCAGTGAGCCACTTTATTCAAATCCAAATGTTTCAAACGAAATGATTAGGTGCTTACACACATGCAAAAGAAATAAATGAAATAATGGGAAACAAAGGGAAATCAAACCTAGACCTAGACTAGCGCCTAATGAACAAAAGCTGGGGCTAATCACCACTACTCGGCATCATAGAGGGCCGCATGCCCCGTAGCCAAGAACAGTCTCCTCATCTTCGCACAAAGGCCGCGGCGAAGGCCACTCATGTCGTCTCTCAGCTCGGCCAGGTCCAACTTTTGCTCTAAGGAAGCAGTTCTGAGCTTCTCGTTGTTGACCTCCAATTCATTTATCGGCGGGGTCAGCTTGGCCACTGAGGAGAGCTTAGGGAGTTGCTCGGTTGCCCGAGTCCTCTCCCTGGACCTCCTAGTGTAGTGCGGCGGTGGCAACCCGTCGTCCAAGCCAAAGTCTTTCTCTTCATCAGGCAGAACTGGAGCTGGGCGTGCCTCAGGAGCCTTCTCCTTTGGCAGTGTCGGCTTTATGGTCACCGGCGGCTGCGGTGAAGGAGCGGACTGCACTGAGCTCATCTACCCTCCAGCTAGCGACGATCCAGGTGTGCTAGGTGGAGCGAGCGGCAAACCCATGGGCCAAAGCTCAGCCGTGGTCGGCCTGCCATAGGGGTTGGCCGCCTGTCTCATATGCCTCTTCCCAAGCGAGGCGGAGTGCCTAGATGGCGGCGTGCCTGGAATCCTCCTGCCCGGCGGAATGGTGGCGAGCGGATGAACATCCAGGACACCGGCCACCATTGCGAGGTCCGCAGCGGGGGCGGCAATGATGGAGGGGTTGCTTCCTGCCCCGGGACTGGTGGACGTGGTGGAGCCGTCAAAGGGGACAACACTCCTTCCGGCCATGGATGCGGTGAGGAGTTGGATGATGTGGTGGAGGAGATGGATCTCGGGACGCGAAAACTCGTCGGGCGGCAGGGAGAACGTTTCTGGAGGAGAATGAGATGCACACGCGAAAGAAGAAGGGGAGAGGCGGCACCAGGGTTTTGACCGAACCAGGGTTCGGCTGACCCCAGGTGGGCCCCTCTGTCCCTCCCCTTTCTCGTGTGGGCTCCAGCAAGTCTCAGGATCGACGGCCCAGGTGGATTCCCTGAGATGGAAAGGTTGGCTTAGGCTTAAGGCTAGGATAAGGTTGAGGTTGAAAATTCATCCTCTACTATATAACAACCTTGGCCAAACCATGATATAACCATAGAGAACCTGGGGGAACTCACCTTGGCGACATACTCGGTTTGTCAAAAAGTGTAGGCACCTCTGACGGTAATCATGAAGCGTTTGTGTCGCCACAATGGTGCTGCCTTCCTGTGGTCCTTTGCCTACTCTTTATCTTGGCAACTTCCTTCTCCTGCATGACCACAGTCCACAAGGTACCCGAAGGATAATTCTTCATGGGGAAATGAGATGAGTCCCAAGAGTGCTCAGGATGCGGGTGTCTTGTGATCTCCTGTCTCAACTTATGACCATCTCCTTGCAGACAGTGTTGATGTAATGCTAAGCTCTGATCTGCAAGGGTAGTGCATATACGAACTCGAGCCCACAAAGGTGTATCGAGCCTGAGGGCAAGCATGATCATCCCAGAGAGGCCGAGGCATTCCCTGAGGTGGTCACAGGACTCGAGGACTATAGCACTGGGGTTGTGGAACTCGGAGACGAGAAGATCGAGCACTAAGGCTAGTGCTTCACCAATAGGTACAGATCTCCGAGTGAACTCAAGCTCAGAAAGACACTCGGCCTTCAAAGAGGATAGAGCATGGACTTCCGGAGGCCGGTGTATGATCAGGAACCAGAGTTCGGACGAAGAGCAAGATTTAACTCACTCTTACCTTAGGCAGAGGGTTCGATGTTCTCATCGGGGTGATGGAAACATTCCGAAGTCTGGCCTAAGCTTCCAATGGGGGGTTATGGATTAGCTGGAAAGTGCACCTCCCATTGGGCATCGATCAAGTCAGGCATAAGATTTGAAGTGCAAGCTTCTCTTGACTGATCGGCATCGATCGATGTGCTCGAGATAAAAAGTGAATGCACTCCATTCGATCGGTAGATGATCGTGTTCCTTCAGTCTGACGGATGAATCCAATGGATTATAAAGCAGAGACTGATGTCTCGATTTATACGAACTTCAGTGTGAAGCACTTCAACTCAAACCTCGATGTAGAAACACGATAAGCCTCTTATACCCTCCTTAGGAGATAGTAGTGAGGATCGAACAAGTCATCCAGGCCGGGAATGGTCGTTCTTTCCGAACTACTTTCTCCTTCCTCCCACGAGACAAAGTCTCGGGGAGAAGGTCTAAGAAGAGGCACGAGAGGGGAACCCAAGGGTAGATCTCGCGCCACGAAATCTTTCCCTTAGACTCCTGCCATTCAGGAATGACGTCTTCAGCCAGAGCTCTTGAAGAATAGATATGAAATCTCGGACTTGGCTGATGATTGATCTAGGTGGCTCAACAATTCCTCTGGTAGGTGCCTCATTGACCGGGATGCAAGGGGAGCTGAAATCTCGAAGATTATCCATGATCTCTTTTCCCTCGACAGCATCTAGGTGCACAAAGGATCCTCCGAAGAGAGAATTAAGCCTGATGGCATCATCCTTCCGCAATCTAATCCAGAAGTGTTGAAGCAACATCCAATCGGGAATGTAGAGGACTGGGCAATCTTCCACCGCGGAGGTGAAACGATTCCATGCCATTCCTAGTGATTCCTCGTCACATTGCTTGAAACAGAGAATCTTGGTCTGTAACGAGATGACACGTCGTATCGGGAAGAATTGGGAGCAGAAAGCCGCTCCCAACCTTTCCCAAGTAAGGTAGTCTTTACCAAAACAACGGTGCCAATCCCGTGCTTCCCCGGAGAGAGATAATGGGAAAAACTCTCTTTTCCGAGCATCCGATGATTCTCTGGTTTTACCCTGAGTTGCAATCAGACGCTCATAGTCTCTCACATGATCAAAGGGATTCTCATGACTTAACCCCGAGAAGGATAGGTCCTGAATTAGCTTCATGAGAGAGGGGTGAAGCCAAAAGCTAGATGTAAGAGTGGGTCTTGACAAAGATGGCTCTGAGGGTTCACTCCTCGAAGGTGGAAAGTGTTTACAAGGATAACCTTCCATGGGTAGCGGGGGTAGAGGTAGAAGAAAAGGAAACAAAAAGGGATATCTTAAAACCAGGGTAATGGGGGTGAAGGTAGAAGAAAAAGGAGAAAGATAAATACGAGGATAGACGGGCTCGAAGGAAAACAACAGTCGTCCCGGCAACGGCACCAGAAATGCTTGTTGGTGTTTCTTAACCTCAACACTAGGCGCCGTGGTAGCGTGAGCGTGTAAGAAACTCCTTGGTACACTGACGAGTGCGAATGAATCCGCAAGCGCACAGATACACTGTTGTAGCACTTCTCCCTAGGAGAATGAGTATTCCCGTCGGGTTTCATTCCTAGGACGGAGAGTAACCAGAGAGGGTCTATCCAAGGACACCAACTTTCGCTGGGATAGGTCGGGATACAAGAAGCACTTCCTTAAGGGACTTAGCACTCAAGATGCATTTGTCAGGTCTCAGTCATCCCCGCGGGGTGATAGCACATCAATGTGTTGGCAAACGAGCCCAACTCGGTACGCGACGTAGAGGGTTGACAAAGGGTCCAACAGGCTGTCACCACTGCGGCCTACCTCTACGCTACGATCGTACATGGTCTTCGCAGGAAAACCACGGTCCAAACACCACGTCTATACCCCAGATAAATACTATAGTGCGGTTACGTCTGTCGACCCGCTAACTACACTATAGCAACCGTATAGATACGGTCCCACGAACAAGAGAAAGATCAGATTCAGATAATCTTATCATTCATTTAGCTACGGAGCAGAAAGGAAGCTATGGATGCAAATAAATGAGATATAGCAGACTTACTTAGCTAAACAAGATCAGAGGATGCAAACAGGTATATGAACTACTGATCTGGCTCTAAAGGATTGAAGCCTTGTGTCACGAAGAACACAAGCCTCTAACTTATGAACAAGCCACGAACACAAGAACAAATCAAGCATGCACGATGTCCACTATAGTCTAAATAAGAAATGCTGAAACACTCACTTTGATCTAAATGAAGAATAAGCATCCACGAGGACATCAACTCACTCCTCACCCCTACTCTACCTCTCAACTAATCCTAATCTAGATCTCTCCTCATCACCATTCTACCACATAGAGGTGAGAATCACCTCACATGGGCATAATTAGAGAGAGGGATAGAGAGCTACACAAGAGAGAAGTGGAACATGAGAGCTTGGTGGTGTATGTGAAATGGAGCCCCTCCCCTCCTATTTATAGACAAGGAGGTGGCTTGCTCCAAGGCTCCAAGTGCTCCAAAACACCCAGTGATGCAGCCAAGGACCAATGAGCGAGCAACACGTGGAGGGGGGAGATCAACCGACCCTAGGTCAGTTCGGCCGATCCTAGGGTCGGCCGAAGCTCCCAGCCTGCCTCCTGGCTTGTGCTTCGTCTGGCTCGCTTCCATGTGGGCCCTAGTGCCTCTCCTCCGTGCATGGCACATTTCCTGGTGGTTTAGTTGGCAAAGTGGGCCCATGGATCCATGTGATGCTGATGTGGCAGCGTATGATTCGTCGAGAGTCCCTCACATGGATTGGTGACATCATGGATCCAGGAGAATCCATGTGGCAGCCCCTGGTTGGCCAGCATTTGAGTGCCTTGGATTGGAGTGGAGTGAAAGTGCATGGATTCCTCCCATTTCTTATGCTAAATATCTGCATTTGAATAGACATCGACACTAGTGGAAAGTATGAGTTTAAGCTCCTATTCTAGTGTGAATGTTCAATTGATGCTCCAATTTGCAGGAGTTGACGGCCATAAAAATGGCAAATATCAGCCGTCAACATTTTCCACATGCATATTTGAATTTTCCAAACTTGCATCTGCATGCTAGATTTTTCTAACCAAATTTCCCTTTTCAAATAATAATTCTGAAAATAAATTTTTGAGTTGGAAAATCCTAGAAAAATTATTCAAGCAGCATTTTGGGCGAATTTGGACCTAGACATCTGGGCAGGACATCAGATAGCTGTTAGAGAGCCATTGCAAAAAGCTGGAGACAGGCGGGCCCGACAGGGGTTCGGCCGATCCCACGGGTCAGCCGACCCAGGCCAACGGTCCTGTGGGCCCAGCCTCCTCCAACGGCTCCTAGCCGTTGCTCTTGTCCCTTCCCCCGGTGCCTGGCTCGGTTGCCTATAAATAGAAGGGGGATTGAGGGGTTTCTTCACCCATTCACTCATTTCTATCACCCTCTCTCTCCCTCTTTGCTCTTGCTCTTTGGTTTTCTTGGATTTCTTGCTCAAGGTTGAGGTGTCAAGCACTCTCTCCAATTTGTCGCTGAGTATTGAATATTGGTGGAGCAAGCTCGGTATGGATTTCATTTTGATTTCACTAACCCATCAACGAGTTGCTCGTGTTGTCCCATTGTTGTGCAAGATGAGTTGGATCACCGATGTGTACCGGAAGGTGACCCGCTCACGCTGTTCGAGAGACGGAGAGGGCTCGTCTCACCACTCCAGAGCTACACCGAGCCCAATGTCAACCGACCGTGAAGAAGAGGAAAAAGAGGAGCTACCCACACCACAAGCCGAAGGAGTGTACAACGCCGATGCCTCCTTCATCGACTTGAGGGATGACCGGGAGAGACAAGCCTATGCTCTCATCAAGGATCGAGTCTTCGCCAACACCAAGGAGTTTGACTCGGCCCTTCTCGAGAAAACAGGTATGGACTCTGAGTTCGATTCCATTTGGCATGCTCTTGGTTGGGAGAACTTTGTTCCGGTGTGGGAGATCGGTTCTAGGCCCCTCACCATCCAGTTTCTCTGTACTCTTCGAGAGGATGCGACTGGTATTATGTTTTGTTTCCATGGAACGTTGTATCGAGTCTCATGGCCAGATCTTAGTCGCACCCTTGGTTTTCATCGTCATTGTGTTATTTCTCTCGATCAAGCTTGCAGCGATTTTATTTGAGATAGTTTTTGGGAAGAGCTTTCTGGTCGGCCTAGCCATGGCAAGTTAGCAGCTCGGTGCTACTATATCACACATCCCACTCTCCGACTGCGGCACAAGTGGCTCGCCATCACTCTCTTTCCAAGGGATGACGTTCGACCCATGCGCACGGACGAGATGAGGATATTATATGCCGCGGTCAGATGGATCAAAATCTCCTTAGTGCAAGCTATGATCCGGCAGTGGTTGACAAATTTTAAGATGACGGGTTCTATTGAGTGTACGTCTTTAATCACACATATCATTTCGAGTCTCGGGATTACACAAGGGACTGACATTGCCTACATTAATTCTCCCCGGGCTGTGATAGATGAGGCGTATTTGATTCAAGGACATGCTCTTAAGAAGGGCTCGGATGATTTATTGGTTTTCTTTTACCCTGGCCATGCAAACCAGATTCGGTTACCTAACTCGGATTTCCGTTTGTACAGCCAAGGGCCACTGACCGTTCCTCGTGAGGAACCTCGTCGTTCTAGTGTTTCTGATGATAGGGTCACTAGGAGTGCATTGAGGAGGGCAGTGACAGCACAACAACTGCCACAACATCCGCCTCCACAGCCATCACCACAGCCGTCGCCTCAGCCACAGCCTCAGCATACCACACCGCTGTCTGGCGCATGGGCCTCGGCCGGGTACATGTCTGGAGTTACACCCGGATATACCCCCGGTTGGCACCAGCCCATGTACCAGCAGGGTGCAAGTAGCTTGGCTTGGGCTAGTGTACGGAGTGGTGATTGGATTAGGCCCGCTGGTGCTACCTACTGGGATGACACATCTTCATCGTCCGGGTTGCGCTCGCCATCTCGTGGGGCCACCCTCACTCAGCAGATGAGCGAGCTCAACATCCGTGTCGGTAGCATGGAGGAGACAACCAGCAGGTTGAGTCCACTCGAGACTGGCAGCGTATAACTAGTGAGGGACTTCATGCCATGGAGCAGAGACAGCAGTGACAGCTGTAGGGGCAGAGGGCTTACTACGCGTGGAGGGGATTCCACCCTCCACAGCAGTGAGCCTGAAGCTAGCTTGGGGGAGGACCCATATTCTGAGGTAACTTGTATCTTCTATTATTTTCAGAACCCCATATGCTAAAAACACATAAAAAAATCTGAAAAGTTAAAAAGACCAAAAAAATATTTATTTGGTTTCTTAAATTAGTTTGTTTTCATATACACGGTAAGAGTGCTCGTATTCTCCATGGTTGAAATAATGAATAGTTGCTCTGTTTATTCCTCTTGTATGCCTTGTTTACAGCTTAGTACCCTATTTAAGTTTTGAGTTTGTTGGCTAGTATGATCGAACCTGAGCTTGAAATTTGTGGGTAGCTGTTGATGGTTGTTTTTCACCCACTTTTTACCTGTCAAACATGTACCTTTTGGCATAGAAAACGATCATCAGCACTAGAATAGGGCTTAAACTAATCATTTCCACAAGTGTTGCTGATTATGCAGATACAGGTGATTAGCACTAGAAAGAGGAGTAAAAGCACAAGTGTTTGATCCAAGTACTTCAAGACCAGCCAATGTGGGGATGCCACCTAGGATTCTGCTGGATCACTGACGTCATCAATCCAAGAGAGGCAAGCCCGATGAATCACGAAGCACCACATGGACATTACATGGATTCAAGGGCCCACTTATCCCCCAAAACCGTTGGGAAACTTGGCATGCACGGAGGACAAGCATCAGGGCCCACCAGTCAGCCACCACGAAGAAGAACAGGGCGCCACGTGGCCCCGTGGTTTCGGCCGAACCGTGGATCGGCCGAACCACCTTTGGTTCGGCTGATCCCAGCCTTCCATGTGGCAGCCCCTGATTGGTCCCTGGTTGCGATCCTGGGCGTTTTGGAGCACTTGGAGCCCCGGAGCAAGCCACTCCCTCCTCTATAAATAGGAGGGGAGGGTCTCCCTTTTGGAACACACATTTCTCCTCCTCCTCTTCATTTTGGCTTGGAGCCTCTCTCTTTAGGAGAGGAGAGCTCTTTGTATAGGATTAGTGCTAGGAAGTGAGGTGGGAAGCTTGAGGACATGTCATGTCCATGACATCTTCCTCAAGAACGATCCTCAGCGGTGCCTGTTGGCGTTTCGTAGCGCCGTCATCTTAAGAACAGATCTGGGACCCATCCTTAGTGACAACACCAGGAAACGCCTTTTAGGCACCTCTCAATGTCACAACTAATGGCGTGAGGTTAGCGTGAACATCGAGACTTGCCATAGGTTAATCTAAACGATCATGAATGAATCTGCAAGCGCACAGATAAACCATTGTAGCATTTCCCCAAGGAAGGAGAGTATTCCAAGGGTATCGAATCCATGGAAGGCAATGGCAGATATCTTAGACTTATGCTCTTGCTTTGAATGTAAACCAAGAGATAGATATAGGGAACAACACACTCAAAGACAAGGGTAAGATAAAAGATATAAGGGTAGTGCGACACACACACTCAGATCTACCTCTACTCTAGCACACTACGTCTTAGGGGGAACATACGAGTTAGCTCTAGGTTCTAATCTACTAAACATACAAAGCTAGAAGACACAAGAGATGGGCATGAGTATTGCATGAGAGAGATAAGGTTCAGCACCCAGGTACAAATGGGGAGCTAGCCCGCGACGACTAGCACTCTGCGAAACTAGACTTTAGACTCCTACAGCAGGTACCCCAGCATGGAGGTTGCCCAAGGATCCAACAGGGATGTCACCACCTGAGGACCAACCTCTATCATTACAGGGGGTATGCTCATAACTATCATAGCCAGACAACCCAGGCACCATGCCTACGTTGCTGCTAGACTCCACCCGGCCCGGGCTATTGTGACCCAGGGTGAGAGCCACCAGAAGACTGGTCAACTAGACTGAGTACCGTAGCTTGAACACAGACCTCATGCAACACTCTCATGCCTTCTAACAAGATCAACTAAGCCTAGACATACAAACAGATACGAACTCTCTTATGTCTAATCAATAAGATCGAAGGGTCATGTTCGTGAAGAACACGAGCCTCTAACTTATGAACAAACACATAAGGAAGGAGTTTATCACCCTTCAAGTGGATCAAAAGGTAGTGTTCACGAAGAACACAAGCCCCTAAATGATGAACAGAGGATGAACTCAAGAACATATCAAGCATATGATCTACCATGACTTTATATGAAATAGCTGAATAACTGATGTAGATCAAAGTCATACAAAGAAATAAAGATAAAAGAGAACTCATACCTAGACTTCCAAGAGGACTTGGAACCTGAATAAGAGCTACTCTAGCCTACCCCCTAGCCTTGGAAACTAAAAGTGAGAGGAGAATGAGAGAGTGGTGTGTGGGAAATGGGAGCCCCTCCCCTTCTATTTATAGGCAAGGACCAGGCTTGCTCGGAGGCTCAAAGTGCTCTAAAACACCCGAGAGTGAGGCAATGGACCAATAGGGAGCAGCCACGTGCAGTGCCAGGATGGAGCCCCCTAGGTCGGCTCGGCCGATCCTAGGATCGGCCGCACCCCTAGGGTGGCCCCACCTGGTGTGCTTCCTCTGGTTGGCTGCCCTGTGGGCCCTCTGATCCATCCCCTGTGCATGGCTTGATTTGGTATCCGAGGTGGGCCCTTTGATCCGTATGAAGTCCATGTGGCGTCCTCTGATTCGTCGGTCAGTGCCTCCCCTGGATCGATGATGTGGAATGCCATGTTTCCCCTGGTGGCAGCCACCTCCTCAGCTGAGTTGGCATGGTTTCTTCATAGAAGGTGAGTTTCCATCTCTTTTAAGGGGTAAATCACCTACATACAAATAATCTCCATGGACAAGTGGAACTACATTATTCAAACCAAAATGCTAGTAAATAATGCATATGCCTCCATTTATGTGAGAATATTGAGGGTTGGAAATGGTGAATTTCAACCGTTAACAAACTCCCCCAAGCTAACCTCTTGCTCATCTCGAAGCAAGACATTAGAGACTTAGGTTGGTTGATCAGGAGTTGCTACAATGTTGTATTCCCAACTTATGGCAAACATACAGCAAAGTACTCTACCAAGAGTTGAACAAGTTGGCAATGTTCTTACCTTTCACCTGATACGTGGGGCATATAGCTTTACCTGCCTTGGGTGGTTGAGAGACAGAATGGTTATATAGAAAGTGCATGATCACTCATACCTTGATCAGCTTATCAATCCGGAGGTTTTGCAAATTTTTCAAAAGAAAATCAGAGTTCCTCAAATGATACTCTCGGATCGCTCAAAAGAGTATGGTTTCTCACCAAGGCATCAATGTTGCCCTTCTTCACATCCTACTCCTAATAGGCTTTATGTGGAGCTGTAGGTAGGGAAGATGTGGCATACTTGTCTCTCATGTTTTTCTAAGTCAAAAACCAGATCCTTGGAAGAAACAAACATACACCCTGATCAAGATGTGCATATGTGCGTGATGGATATGAGCATGGCAAGGTGGATACTAGGCCCGGAAATGGGTGCTAGATATTACCATGCTTTATATGAGGGAATGAGGGATTGATGGTAAGGTGGACACTAGCCCCGGAGTAGGTACTAGTTATTTTTGCCATGCTTTTGAGCATGCTTTTCTTTTTCTCTCTTTTTTTTATAGCTAGCCCTTTGTCTCTATTAGAGATATTTGGAGAGGGATGAATAATGCAAAGATACATAGAGTTTTATTTATGGAAGAATGCCTAAGCAATATGGAGCAAATGATGAATGCTAACTTCTAGTGTAGAAGTTTTAGCATGAATGTGTACGTGATCTTGATCAGGGGAGTATGAGTTCTAACAAGGGTCACAACAATTTGACAAAACTCAATGGGAGAACAAGCGGCATATGTGGAAGCTAAGAACTAGAATCTACATATGGCCTTGGATGGGAAATTCTCATCATTGAGGAACTCATCATGTTTTAATTTTTCAAAGAGAAAACTCCGGATGTCAAGCATCACTAAGCATAAGATCATAGCACTCTATTCTACCATATCATGTCTCACAACAACTTAGGAAAGGATCATGCTTTTTGCTACCCACAGTTTTCAAGCTAAGGTTTGAACATACATGCCAACAAACTCAAAACTTAGGTAGGATACAAAGTTGTAAGCAAGACATACGAGGAGAATAAACAGAGTAACTATTCATCATTTCAACCATAGAGGCAAAGCATTCTTACTAAGCATATCAAAGCAAACTAAGCAAACGATGATGATGAAAGCAAATAAATATTTTTGGTCTTTTTGCTTTTGCAGATTTTTTTGGATTTTCATTTATAAGATATTTTGAAAACAAAGGAAGATACAAGTTACCTCAGAATGGGGGTCCTCCCCCAAGCTAGCTTCAGGCTCACTGCGGAGGAGGGTAGAAGAAACCCTGACTCACGTAGTAAGCCCTCTGCGCCTCCATGTATCGCTGCTGATCCTGCTGCATGGCTGCTATCCTCTCACCAGCCTGACACTGCCACGCTGAGGTAGACTCGACGTGGGTGTTCAGCGTCTCCTCCAATCCCGTGACCTGGATGGTGAGCTCTCCCATCCGCTGCACGAGCTGAGCATCATGTGCAGAGGCTGAGGAGTGCCGTCGGTAGGACGAAGATGGAGGTGGACCACCAGAGCTAGAAATAGCGGGTGTGGCCCACTAAGCACTGCTCCCATCTGCCCAAGTCGTGCCACTCGCACTCGGCTGGAAGGTGGGCTGGTCCCAACCAGGTGCATATCCAGGGGTAACCCGAGACATGTACCCCGCAGGGGCCCCTCCTAGCACCGGTGGCGTAGCAGGCTGTGGCTGAGGCTGTGGTGGTGGTGGTGGCTGTGACTGCTGCTGCTACTGCTGCATGTGTGCTCTCTTCGCCGCGCTTCTGGTGGACCTGCCTGAAACACTAGCATGATGGCTTTCCTCTTGTGTAACAAGGGGAATGGTTAGTGACTCCGAGTTATACCATCCAAACCCCGGGTTAGGTAACGGGATTTGATTTGCATAGCCTGGAAAGACGAAAGTCAAAGAATCATTTGGGCCCCTCTTGAGTATAAGCCCTTGGATCAAGTATGCCTCATCAATGAGAACTCAGGGCGTCCCGATGAAGGGTATGGAATTCCTGCTAAGAACCCTGAGTCTGAGAGCGATATGAGTCACCAAAGACGTACACTCAATAGGACCTATCATCTTGAAATTCATCAACCATTGCCGAATCATAGCTTTAACGGGGGAGACCTTGATCTGGTTAACAACGGCGTATAATAGCATCATCTCATCGCTGCGCACGGGCCGAACATCCTCTCGTGGAAAGAGAGTAATGGCGAGTCACTTGTGCCACAGGCGGAGAGTGGGATGCACAATATCATTGCACTGAGGTACAAACTTGCCACTGTAAAGAAGACCAGAAATATCTACCCAGAAAGATTCTCGAACAAAACCCTCACAAGCCCGCTTCAAAGAAACAACACAACGAGGACTAAAACCAAGAAGACGACTAAGGTCCTTCCAAGAAAGATGATAATCGGTCCCAAAGAGACGAAACTCAATGCCATCCGGAATCTCGGTAAGAGAGCAAAGAAACTGGATGGTGAGGGGCCGAGAGCCAAGCTCTGTGACCGACACAAACTCCTCCCAACCAAGAGCATGCCAAATGGAAGTGAACTCGAGATTCATACCTGTTTTCTCCATGAGGGCCGGGTCGAAGTCCCGGGTGTGGGCGAAGGCTTGGTCCTTCAAGAGAGCATAGGCTTGCTCCTCTTGAGCACCCCACAAGTTGAGGTAGGGGGTGTCATCGACGACCTCCTCCGCGGCTTGTGGCTCGGCTTGCTCTTCTTGCTGTTCTTCATAATCCATCGTCGATGGGCTCGGCGTTGGCTCGATGGGGGTGGATGCACTCGTGCTTGCCCGCGAACGGGAGCGTGATTCTGTCACCCTCCGGAGAGTGTTCGCCCGCCCAATTCATGCTAGCACAACAACAAGGAACAACAAGAGCAACTCGGTGACGGGTTAGAGAAATCGAATGAAGTTCTTACTGAGCTTGCTCCACTAATAACAATATTTTCAGCAACACAATAGAGGGAACACTTGATGATCCAATCTTAAGCAAGAAATCCAAGAAAACCAAGAGAGCAAGGAGTAGAGAGGGGAGTGTGAGTGAAGAGTGTTGAATGGGTGAAGAACACCCCCTCTCCCCCTGCTATTTATAGGCAAATGCGCCGGGCATCCAGACATAGCTGTTGGGCAACGGCTAGGAGCCGTTGGAGCAAGGTGGGGCCCAGCAACCGTTGGGCTGCTTCGGCCGAACCTGGGGTCGACCGACCCCAGGCCGGGCCCACCTGCCCTCTGCCCTGGCCAGTGGCTCCCCAATGGCTAGCTGGGGGCCTGCCATAGTGTCTCGACCCAAATTCCCTCGAAAATTTTTTCAAATAATTTTTCTTTGAATTTTCAAACTCAGAAATGATTTTAATAAATTTTATTTAGAAAAGGGAAAAGGGCTAGATGAATCTAGCATGCAGATGCAGAGTTTTGGAAAATCAAATATGCAATTTTGGAAATAAAATTTTGGAAAGGGAAATATGAGGTAAGTACCATTTTTAACCTTTTTGGTAGAAAGGACCCATCATTTTTAGTCCGACGAGCTGAACTCTTCTCATTGATCAATTCCATTCAGCACCCCACTCCTGAGAAGTAGAGGGTGGTGCCATCTCAATCTTCGGCCATTCTTTCCGAATTTTCTTTAGCCTCTTTGACAGAGATTCCTTCCTCGGGGGTAAAGGCTTCGTCCTTCCCCCAAGCTGCTCAACACTATCGTGCACCAAATAGCATTGCTCTTCTTTGTCGTGAAACTTGAACTTCAAGTTCCTCTTCCCAATGTAGAAACGGATGATTCCAGACACCACATTGATCCTAGCTCGGACATCACTGAGAAATGGTCGCCCAAGGATGAGTGACATTTCACCCTCGTCATCCATATCAAGGACCACGAAATCCGCAAAGACATAAGAACTCTTGACCTTAACCAATATGCTCTCAATAATTCCTTCTGGATATCGTATCGTTGAATCGGTGAGTTGGATAATCCGTGCTGTAGGAGAGAGAGCTGGATATCCCAGTTGCTCGAACGTGGCCTTGGACATGAGATTAACACTTGCACCAAGGTCACAAAGGGCATGCCTGATTTTCTTGTAATAGATTGTGCAAGTAATAGTCGGGTAGCCTGGATCTTTCTTGTGCACTACTGCTGATTCCTCCCATGGATCAAGAATTTGTTGTATGGGATTTCCTGCATAGTTAGAAGCATGTGTCTTCCTAGGTGGCTTACCCCACCTGGTTGACACTACACTAACATTCTCACAAGAGGATACGAGTTTCCCCGGGATCCTCCCGTTATCAGGAGATGGAACCAAAGCAACCAGCTGGGCCAACTGAGTTTCCAACATTTTGTTGAAACTCAGCTGACTCTTCTGGGCAGAAGAAAAGTTATCAAGCTTAACGTTGAGGCTTTCCAAAGTTTTATCAAGGGCAGCTAGCTTCTTGTTAACACCTTCATTTATCTTAGCTTGCCCAAAAACGAGATCTCTCAAGGAAGGTTGGTTGGGGTTGTATGAATTACCTAGGTTACCTCCTTGATAATAAGGGCGTTGTTGATTCCATGATTGGCCTCCTTGTTGAGGTGGACGATAACCGTTGTTGTTGCCATTCATGTACATCACTTCCTCCTGAGTCTCCGGACAGTAGTTGCCTGAGTGCCCAGTGTTGCCACAGACTTCACAAGTCATGTGAGAGTCCATAGGCAGAGTAGTGGTGGCCATGGCAGCCTTCTCGCTAGTATAGTCATCCAATCTCTTCATAAGAAGATCCATCTTGATAGTAATCGTGTCTGCTTCCTTGATAGTATGAGTAACCCTCGGTCGTGGTTGGAGTCTTTCATCACTCCACCCTTGGTTGGAGACCATCTTCTCAATGAGTAATTTAGCATCGTCAACAGTGAGAGAAAAGAATGCTCCTTGAGCAGCAGCATCAATATGGCCTCAGGCTGTCGGAGTCAACCCATTATAGAAGCTTTGAAGAATGAGCCAATCCTCCATCCCATGGTGAGGACAGGCAAGGACGTACTCCTGAAGCCTTTCCCAAGCCTCTAGAATAGATTCACTTGCTGCTTGCTGAAAACCCGAAATCCTTCCACGAAGAGCATTGGTTTTACCCAATGGGAAGAACTTCTTGAGAAATGCCTATGAACACTTACTCCAAGTGTTAATAGCTTCACGATTCGCGTAGAACCATTGCTTAGCTTTCCCCAGGAGGGAGAATGGAAACAGCCATAGACGAACAGCATCCATATTTGCACCCCTGATGACGAAAGTGTTGCATAGCTCTAGGAATTGCTGCAGATGAGCATTGGCATCCTCATTCGGCTTGCCACATAATGGGCTAGCCTGTACCATCGTGATTAGACCCGTCTTGATCTCAAAATTTTCAGTCCCCATTGCCACCTCAGGGCCTTGCAGCACCTGGTCAGCGGAAGGAGCTAAGTACTCACGAAGTGTCTTCTGGGCCATAGCGTTGGACGTGGATGGTACAAAGGAAGCTGGTTCGCCTTCCGGATGAGTACGACAAGGTGAGCCGAAATGAATTCGAGCTTTCCTCACAAGTGACTGGATCTTCAGTAAAATTCCCCGATAGGTCGAAACCAGTCATACACTACCTGTCTTCTTCATCCAAAGATAAAAGAAGACAATCAAGGTTAGCCTGCATTGAGAGTTGTCCTAACCTACTCAGAGTTTATAAACAGATGCAAAGCATAGTCATGATAATCCTGTGCCTTCCCCGGTAACGGCGCCAGAAATGCTTGTTGGTGTTTCGTAGCGCCGTCATCTTAAGAAAAGATCTGGGACCCATCCTTAGTGACAACACCAGGAAACGCCTTTTAGCCTCCTCTCATTGTCACAACTAATGGCGTCGGGTTAGCGTGAACATCGAGACTTGCCATAGGCTAATCTAAATGATCATGAATGAATCTACAAGCACACAGATAAACCATTGTAGCATTTCCCCAAGGAAGGAGAGTATTCCAAGGGTATCGAATCCGTGGAAGGCAATGGTGGATATCTTAGACTTATGCTTTTGCTCTGAAGGTAAACCAAGAGATAGATATAGGGAACAACACACTCAAAGACAGGGGTAAGATAAAAGATATAAGGGTTGTGCGACACACACACTCAGATCTACCTCTACTCTAGCACACTACGGCTTAGGGGGAACATACGAGTTAGCTCTAGGTTCTAATGTACTAAACATAGAAAGCTAGAAGATACAAGAGATGGGCATGAGTATTGCATGAGAGAGATAAGGTTCAGCACCCAGGTACAAACGGGGAGCTAGACCGCGACAACCAGCACTCTGCGAAACTAGACTTTAGACTCCTACAGCAGGTACCCCAGCGCGGAGGTTGCCCAAGGATCCAACAGGGCTGTTACCACCTAAGGACCGACCTCTATCGTTACGGGGGGTATGCTCATAACTATCGTAGCCAGACAACCCAGGCACCATGCCTACGTTGCTGCTAGACTCCACCCGGCCTGGGCTATTGTGACCCAGGGTGAGAGCCACCAGAAGACTGGTCAACTAGACCGAGTACCATAGCTTGAACATAGACCTCATGCAACACTCTCATGCCATCTAACAAGATCAACTAAGGCTAGACATACAAACAGATAAGAACTCTCTTATGTCTAATCAATTAGATCAAAGGGTCGTGTTCGTGAAGAACACAAGTCTCTAACTTATGAACAAACACATAAGGAAGGAGTTTATCACGCTTCAAGTGGATCAAAAGATAGTTTTCACGAAGAACACAAGCCTCTAAATGATGAACAGAGGATGAACTCAAGAACATATCAAGCATATGATCTACCATGACTTTATATGAAATAGCTGAATAACTGAAGTAGATCAAAGTCATACAAAGAAATAAAGATAAAAGAGAACTCATACCTAGACTTCCAAGAGGACTTAGAACCTGAATAAGAGCTACTCTAGCCTACCCCCTAGCCTTGGAAACTAAAAGTGAGAGGAGAATGAGAGAGTGGTGTGTGGGAAATGGGAGCCCCTCCCCTTCTATTTATAGGCAAGTACCAGGCTTGCTCGGAGGCTCAAACTGCTCCAAAACACCTGAGAGTGAGGCAATGGATCAATAGGGAGCTGCCACATGGAGGGCCAGGATGGAGCCCCCTAGGTCGGTTCGGTTGATCCTAGGATTGGCCGCACCCCTAGGGTGGCCCCACATGGTGTGCTTCCACTGGTTGGCTGCCCTGTTGGCCCTCTGATCCATCCTCGGTGCATGGCTTGATTTGGTATCCGAGGTGGGCCCTTTGATCCGTGTGAAGTCCCTGTGGCGTCCTCTGATTCGTCGGTGAGTGCCTTCCCTGTATCGATGACGTGGAATGCCATGTTTCCCTTGGTGGCAGCCACCTCCTCAGCTGAGTTGGCATGGTTTCTTCATAGAAGGTGAGTTTCCTTCTCTTTTAAGGGGTAAATCACCTACATACAAATAATCTCCAAGGACAAGTGGAACTACATTATTCAAACCAAAATGCTTGTAAATAATGCATATGCCTCCATTTATGTGAGAATATTGAGGGTTGGAAATGGTGAATTTCAACCGTCAACAGTGCCTTTGTTCTTCAACTAGACTAAAGTGAGTATTTTGACATTTTCTATTTAGACTAAAGTCGTATGCATGCTTAGTTGCTTTGTTCTTGTGTTCTTCGTTTGTTCTTGGTTTAGAGGCTTGTGTTCTCCGAACACAACCCTTTCGATCCAGTAGACTTAGATCATAAGTTTGCATCTAGTTTTC
Source organism: Cenchrus fungigraminus (assembly GCA_036936925.1). Lineage (NCBI taxonomy): Eukaryota > Viridiplantae > Streptophyta > Magnoliopsida > Poales > Poaceae > Cenchrus > Cenchrus fungigraminus. The sequence continues at coordinate 72,128,965 of CM072769.1, read as the reverse complement.
CAGCTTATGTATTAGAGAAAAGTGAAGCTCTTGCATGTTTCTAGTTAGATCAAAGTGCATTCATGATCTTGCATGAGTGATAGAGCATACCTTGAGCTAGTGCCAGTATCTCCCTCACGGATTCGTAGTAATAGTCAGTGGTGTAGACTTGGTGTCTGGACCATAAGCTATCTTTCGAAGACGACGTACGTTCGTAGCGTAGAGGTAGGCCGTAGTGGTGACAGCCTGTTGGACCCTTTTCAAACCCTCTGCGTCGCGTACCGAGTTGGGCTCGTTGCCAGCACATTGGCCTCTCCCTAAAAAGTTAAGATGTGCCTGGCGCCCGAAGTGAGTGTTATACCTTAGAGAACGTAACTAGACTCTGCGCTCGGTCGAGGCTGATCCTTTCTACCTATCCTATCAATCAGTGTTGTGTCCTTAGATCATCTATACTAGAGTAGGAGATAGTGCACTCCGTTCCTTGGATTCGATACCCTTGGAATACTCTCCTTCCTTGAGGAAGTGCTACAGTGGTATTTTCGTGCGCTTGCGGTATAATCGGTTGCTCTTATACGCTCCCTCTAGGTGTACAACTAGTGGTGACGTTAAGAAACGCCAACAAGCATTTCTGGCGCCGTTGCCGGGGAACGGTTGTATCTATCTTCGAGCCTAGTGGTCCTCGTAGTTACCTTTTTCGTTTTCTTCTACCTTTACCCCAGTTACTATGGAACAAACTTCTATCCAAAACCTTTCTGCTCCCAAACCTGAGTTGTTAGAGCATCCGTCTTCAGAACACCCCATTACCGCATCTAGCTATCAACTTAGTACCGATCTTTTCTCTTTGATCGAGAAATTGTATTCCTTTTCCGGGGGCCGTCAAAACCCCTACGATCATTTGCAAGAATTTGAGCAGTTGTGTTCATGTTACGCCTTTGCTGGCATGACACACGATACCGTTCATTGGAAATTGTTTCCTTTTTCCCTCATGGGAAGCGCAAGGCAATGGTAGAATGAACGCGTGAGCACTGTTGGTGGCAGCTGGTCGGAACTTGTTGGAAAATTCTGCTGACGGTTTTTCCACCTGCTCACCTCATCGCCCTACGAAAGGATGTTCTCGGATTGAAGCAAAATGATAAGGAAACCTTGGGTGCGGCGTGGGAAAGACTCTTACGTCTAGTAAATTTGGGTCCCACGCTGTCGATACCTGACCATGTGCTCTATCAGCATTTTTACGCGGGATTGGACGCCAAGTCCGCCGGGCACCTTGACGATGCCTCAGGTGGTTCCTTCCCAGATAAGACTCCAAGTGAGGGAAGAAAGATCCTTGACCTTATAGCAACTAATGACTCCTTCACAGCCGAGCCGGAAGAGCCTCAAGAGGAATACGCACTTGAAAAAGAGATCGCTCCTGATTCTGAGCCTGAACCTTCGTCATCCAAATCCATAAGCCCAGTTCGGGAGGCCACGACACCAGAGGAAGAGGCAATTCAACCTCCAGAGTCCCTTCCGGAGTTTGAGGATGAAATAATTGGCGATTATGGAAACACCTCAAACTATGGTTGTGAGAGAAAACCACCATCACCTGTGACTCCCCCAGATCCCGTGGATGTTGCCTTCCTTAGGGACAATGTTCAGGAGTTAACGACCATCATGACCCAAGAGTGGTCGAGAGAGTCGGAATCAACAGCCGGAACCTTCCAGCTCCTTCCGCCTCGATTAACCCTCCCTTGTGTCATGAATGGAAGGGTAGTGGAAGTTCTTTACAACCCACTGGTGGGAGTCAATATCATGTCCAGCACTTATTCTCTGAGGAACATTGCGGACGAACCTCTGACTCCTACCCAGACATCTATCAGGACTCCCGAAGGAGAAATCCTAGAAGGAGTAGGGATCTTGAAGGCTATTCCTGTCACGTATAAGGAGGCCGACTTTGCTCTTGACTTCCACACCTATGACGTCCTTAGTTTCGACCTCATGATAGGATTGCCCCTCGAGAAATTTCTCCTAGAGGCCCCTACCCAAGGTAAGCTCAACATTTGCCTTGGGGAGGAGGTTTTCTCTGTAGAAATCTCGAGAGCGAAAAATGTGAGAACTGATCCTCCTGATGACTCTACATAAATTGAGGAGGTTAAGGCAATTATTCTGGGAGATTTGTCGGAATCCCTCCTCGACGAGTGGGCACTTGAGTTCGTAGATGAGATAGAGGAGCCCGATGAGCCTATAGATGTATCCAAATCCCAGGCTCCACCTAAGCCCCCTATCGAACTCAAACCTCTGCCCACTGGCCTTCAATATGTTTTCCTCCATGGGGACACTGAGTCCCCAGTGATCATTACTGACAATCTCTCTGACGTGGAATCCAGAAGGCTCATCTCCGTCCTAGAGAAGCACCAATCTATGTTCGGGTACTCCCTTCAGGATCTAAAAGGGATAAGCTCGACTCTCTGCACCCATCGCATTCCCATAGATTCAGACATTCTGCCAACAAGGGAACCGCAGAGGAGGCTGAACAACGCAATGAGAGATGTCATGAAGAAAGAAGTTCTCAAACTTCTTCACACTGGGATCATTTACCCAGTTCCCTATTGTGAATGGGTGAGCCCTGTTCAATGCATACCCAAGAAGGGAGGAATGACGACAGCCCCCAACGAGTTCGGTGAGCAGATTGCTCAACGCCTTCCCACAGGGTGGAGGATGTGCATAGATTATAGGAAGCTCAACAAGGCTACAAAGAAGGATCACTTCCCGCTCCCATTCATCGATGAGATGCTCGAGCGGCTGGCAAATCACTCCTTCTTTTGTTTCCTTGATGGATATTCCAGTTACCATCAAATCCCTATCCACCCCTGATGACCAAAACAAGACCACTTTCACCTGCCCTTACGAAACCTATGCTTATCGGAGAATGTCTTTCGGGTTGTGCAATGCACCCGTGTCTTTCCAAAGGTGCATGATGTCTATCTTCTCAGACATGATCGAGCAGATCATGGAGGTTTTCATGGATGATCTCTCTGTCTATGGTAAAACTTTCGATGAATGCCTCAGGAATTTAGACAAGGTCTTGCAAAGGTGTCATGAGAAGGACTTGATACTCAATTGGGAAAAATGCCATTTCATGGTGAGAGAGGGCATTGTGTTAGGACACCTCGTGTCCGAACGGGGGATAGAAGTAGATCATGCCAAGATCGAGGTAATAGAAAAGCTTCCCCCTCCTGTTAATGTCAAGGGCATCCGTAGCTTCCTCGTCCATGCTGGGTTCTACTAATGGTTCATTAAGGACTTCTCGCAGGTAGCTAGACCCCTTACCAATCTCTTGGCCAAGGATGCGCCCTTTGAATTCACAGAGGAGTGTATATAATCTTTTCTCACCCTCAAAAAGGCACTCATCTCCGCCCCAGTCATCCAGCCTCCCGACTGGACGCTGCCTTTTGAGATCTTGTGTGATGCTAGTGATTATGCTGTAAGGGCCGTCTTAGGCCAAACTAAGGATAAGAAACATCATGCTATAGCCTATGCTAGCAAAACCATGGCAGGAGCCCAGCTGAATTATGCCACTACTGAGAAAGAGCTCCTTGCTGTTGTCTTCGCTATAGACAAGTTTAGATCCTACTTAGTGGGAGCCAAGGTAATAGTTTATACTAATCATGCTGCTCTCAAATACCTGCTCACTAACAAAGATGCTAAACCGCGCCTGATTAGATGGATTCTGCTCCTACAAGAATTTGATTTAGAAATAAGGGATAAAAAGGAAGTAGAAAATTCTGTTGCGGATCATTTGTCTCGTATCCGTAGTACTAACCTACAGGAAGCACCCATCAATGATTCCCTACGAGACGACATGTTGCTGAAGGTCACGGATAGTAACCCCTGGTATGCAAACATTGTGAATTATCTGGTTACTAGGTACATACCCCCAGGAGCCAATAGGAAGAAACTACTTTATGAGGCAAAAAGACACATATGGGAAGATCCGTACCTTTATAAAGTCTGCTCTGATGGGTTGTTGAGGAGATATGTACCGCGTACTGAAGGAATACAAATCATTGAGAAGTGCCATGCTGGATCATATGGTGGCCACTATGGCACTTACCGTACACATGCTAAAATCTGGAAAAGTGGGTTCTTTTGGCCGACTATGTATGACGACACAAGAATTTTCATCTGAGAATGCAAAGGTTGCCAGAAGCATGGAGGAATTACTACCAGAGATGCAATGCCCCTACATGATAATCTGCAAGTGGAGCTTTTTGACGTATGGGGTATTGATTTCATAGGCCCGTTCCCAAAGTCTGATGGAGCTGAGTATATCTTAGTGGCAGTCGACTATGTGTCAAAATTAGTGGAAGCTATAGCTTGCAAGTCGGCTAATGCCAAGCACTCCAAAAGGATGTTCAACGAAGTGATATTCCATCGCTTCTGTATTCCAAGGATGGTAATTAGCGATGGGGGATCCCAATTCACTGATACCGATTTTAGAAGATTCCTGAAGAAACAAGGGATCCAACACAGCGTTGCTACTCCGTACCACCCCCAGTCTAATAGCCAAGCAGAAACCTCCAATAAGCAGATCAAGAACATCCTACAGAAAACAATACAGGAGGCTGGCAGAGCTTGGAAGAAACATCTCACCGATGCCTTGTGGGCCTATCGAACAGCTTACAAAACTCCATTGGGAATGTCCCCGTATCAATTGGTATATGGAAAGACGTGCCACCTACCAGTGGAAGTGGAACATAAAGCTCATTGGGCAATAAAAATGTTTAATCTGGATTTCCTGAAGTCCGGAAGGAATAGGTAGAAGCAATTAGCACAATTGGAAGAATGGAGAGAAAAAGCCTATCACAGTGCAAAAATCTATAAAGAGAGAACCAAGAGGTGGCATGATAAGAAAATCAAGAAGAAAGAATTTGCATCGGGTTATAAATTGCTACTTTTCAACTCCCGGTTCAAGCTATTCGGAAAGGGGAAATTGCGCAGCAAATGGGAAGGACCATTCACAGTAATAGAGGTAGCCCCTCATGGAGCTATCACTCTGCAAAATGATGAAGGTAACTGTTTTAAGGTGAATGGCCATCGATTGAAAATCTTCCTCGAGCCGGATGACGTTGAATATGAAGTGATCAACTTCATCGAGAATGGGTACAATAAGTAAAGAGTGTGCCTAACACCAAGTAAGTCCTCTTTTCCCTACTTTCTTTATCCTTTCAAGCTTATTTTCATTTCTTAGGAAAAGACAGTGTGGGGGAGATTCCCACCCTGCAGAATAAAAAGAGGACCCAAGGTACGCAACTTCCCTGTACCTTTGAGTTTGTTTTGAATTTCAAAAATCAATCTTTTATCAAACTCAGGAGGTAATTTTTCTATATCATACATGCTTCCTGTGGTTGGCTTGCATATGTTTTATTCCCTACTTATTATCTTGATGCTTGTGGACCAATATCATTAGGGAACTCGTGCTTATCTAAGTAGTTGGCGTTTGTGATATGGTTTGATGATATGATCTTCGCTCTTTATGTTTGAGTGCTTGGGAATTTCATTTGAAAATCATGAAAACCCTTTGCAAAGCTCCTCTTTGATTTGCCACCGTCCTACTAGAGCCATATGATATTTGTAGTTGAAACCCTTCTACTCATATGCTTCTTGTTACTGCATTAAGCTTTGTCAAATTCTGTGACCCTTGCGAGAATTCTTTTCATTTACTTTCATGATCAAGATTCATGTGCACACCCATTTTCCCCTTGCTATGCTTCTACACTGGAAGTTAGCATTGTATCATTCATCCATTTCATAAAAATAAAGCTCCACATGTGGTCTGACACCTCTCTCCAAAAGTATCCTTCAAAAAGAGACATGGGCTAAAAAAAGGAGAGATGCGTGCTCAAAGCATGATGAAAAAAAAGAAGAAGAAAGAAAGAATAGCCCATGTCCAAAATAAAGGAGAAATAGGAGAGAGATGAGATCATGAAAAAAGGAGTCCCATAATATAGATGGTAATAACTAGTGTCCATTCCGGGGCTAGTGTCCACCTTACCATATATCAACTCTCATCATACATGTATGGTAATATCTAGCACCCATTCCGGGCCTAGTATCCACCTTACCGTAACCACCATATCCATACACGTGCACATCTTGATCTGACTGTATGATTCGATTTTCTCTGTGGATCCATTCTTTGACTTTGCAATATATGTGATACAAGTACGCCTTATCCTTTATCCTACCTTGAGCTCCACATATATCCATCATTAGAAGTAGGATGAAGAAAGGCAATCTAATGCCTTGGTGAGGACATATACACATCGAGCGATCCGAGAGAATCGAATGAGGAGCTAAGCAAAGGTTTGCTTTGAAAATTTACTACAAAACCCCAAGTTACTTGACATGATGAGCAGGAGTGATTTGAGTCATGACCGTTCCATTCTTCAACTACCCAAGATAGCATGATAGACACTTCACAGAGTTCACAAGTGCAAGGTATGGTTTGGAATATCTCTTATGCTTACTTCATACCTACGGATATCATGTCTCACTTTGATCTTGTTCTTCCCTTCACTCGGGACGAGCAAAGGTCAAGTGTGGGGGTATTTGTTGACGGTTGTTTTTCACCCACTTTTTACCCGTCAAACATGTACCTTTTGGCATGGAAAATGATCATCAACACTAGAATAGGGCTTAAACTAATCATTTCCACAAGTGTTGGTGATTATGCAGATACAGGTGATTAGCACTGGAAAGAGGAGTAAAAGCACAAGTCTTTGATCCAAGTACTTCAAGACCAGCCAATGTGGGGATGCCACCTAGGATTCCCCTGGATCACTGACGTCATCAATCCAAGAGAGGCAAGCCCGATGAATTACGAAGCACCACATGGACATCACATGGATTCAAGAGCCCACTTATACCCCAAAACTGTCAGGAAACTTGGCATGCACGGAGGACAAGCATCAGGGCCCACCAGTCAGCCACCACGAAGAAGCATAGGGCGCCACGTGGCCCCGTGGTTTCGGCCGAACCATGGATCGGCCGAACCGCCTTTGGTTCGGCTGATCCCGGCCTTCCACGTGGTAGCCCCTGATTGATCCCTGGTTGCGATCCTGGGTGTTTTGGAGCACTTGGTGCCCCGGAGCAAGCCACTCCCTCCTCTATAAATAGGAGGGGAGAGGCTCTCTTTTGGAACACACACTTCTCCTCCGCCTCTTCATTTTGGCTTGGAGCCTCTCTCTTTAGGAGAGGAGAGCTCTTTGTATAGGATTAGTGCTAGGAAGTGAGGTGGGCGGCTTGAGGACATGTCATGTTCATGACATCTTCCTCTAGAACGATCCTCAGCGGTGCCTTTGTTCTTCAACTGGACTAAAGTGAGTATTTCAACATTTCCTATTTAGACTAAAGTCGTATGCTTAGTTGATTTGTTCTTGTGTTCTTCATTTGTTCTTGGTTTAGAGGCTTGTGTTCTTCGAACACAACCCTTTTGATCCAGTAGACTTAGATCATAAGTTTGCATCTAGTTTGCCAGCTTGTATATTAGAGTAAAGTGAAGCTCCTGCATGTTTCTAGTTGGATCAAAGTGCATTCGTGATCTTGCATGAGTGACAGAGCATACCTTGAGCTAGTGCCAGTATCTCCCTCGCAGATTTGTAGTAATAGTCAGTGGTGTAGACGTGGTGTCTAGACCATAAGCTATGTTTCGAAGACCACATACATTTGCGGCGTAGAGGTAGGCCGCAGTGGTGACAGCCTATTGGACCCTTTGCAAACCCTCTGCGTCGCGTACCGAGTTGGGATCATTGCCAGCACATTGGTCTCTCCCTAAAAAGTTAGTATGTGCCTGGCGCCCGAAGTGAGTGTTATACCTGAGAGAACTTAACTAGACTCTGCGCTCGGTCGAGGCAGATCATTTCTACCTATCCTATCAATCAGTGTTGTGTCCTTGGATCATCTATACTAGAGTAGGAGATAGTGCACACAGTTCCTTGGATTCGATACCCTTGGAATACTCTCCTTCCTTGGGGAAGTGCTACAGCGGTATTTTCGTGCACTTGCGGTATGAATCCTCTAGGTGTACAACTAGTGGTGACGTTAAGAAATGCCAACAGTAGCAAAAGCATGATCTTTGCCTAAGTTGTTGTGAGATATGATATGGTGTGATAAAGTTGCTATGAGCTAGTACTATGTGATGTTTGATATCCAGAGTTTTCTTTTGAAAAATGTTAAAATGATAATTTCCTCGATGATAAGAAATTCCTATCCAAGGCCATATGTAGATCTTAGCTGTTGTTAACCTCCACATATGCTACCTGATTTCTTCATTGAATCTGGTCAAATTGTTGTGACCCTCCACGAGTAAAGTTGTCATTACTCCCATGATCAAGATCACGTATAGACCACCATATGCGAAACTTCTACACTAGAAGTTAGCAACCATCATTTCATCCATCCCCCATCCATTCCACGAAATAAATCTCCACACATTGTTCCATGATTACTCTCACTCCAAAAATTTTCAGCAAGGACTATGGGCTATGTAAAAAATATATATATATACATGCTCAAAGGCATGAATAAAAGAAAGAAAAAGGAAAGATAAAATAAAGAGACATAGCCCAAGTCTCAAAATTTTCAAAAGGAGGAGAGCAAAATCATGCAAAAAGGAGTTCATCATCCATCCACCATACACACATTTGCACATCTTGATCATGTTGTATGACTTGTTCTCCCAAGGATCCAGTTTTCGACTTGACAATACATGAGAAACAGGTATGCCACATGTTTTCCCTACCTACAGCTCCACATATCAGCTTATTAGAAGTAGGTGGTGAAAGAAGGCAAAACAATGCTTTGGTGAGGAATCATACACATTGAGCGATCTGAGAGTATCATTTGAGGAACTTTGATTTCTTTTTGAAAAACCTGCAAAACCTCCAGACTGATAACCGATCAAGGTACATGTGATTGGTAATCTTTATACAACCATTCTATCTTTCAACCGCCCAAGGCAGCTGAAGCTACACGCCCCATATCAATCGAGTGTAAGGTAAGATCAATGCCAACTTCTTCAATCCTTGTTAGAGTACCTAGTTGTATCTTGTTATACATTAGGAATACAACATCGTAGCAACTCCTGATCAACCAACCTAAGTCCTTAATCTCTTGCTCGGGACGAGCAAGAGGCTAGCTTGGGGGAGTTGTTGACGGCTGCTAAGTGCCTACTTTAGCCATCAATATACTCATGAATAAAGGAGCATAAGGCATTTCTTACACATATTTAGTTAATAATAATGTAGTTCCACTTGTCCTTGGAGATTATTTGATTGCAGGAAAATAAGCAAGAAAAGAGTGGCAAACTCACCTTCTATGATCCATGCCACATCACCTCATCCTAGGAGGACTGCCAACAAGGAGGCCATGCATGCAAAGCTACCAAGGGCACCATGCATGCATGCCATGCAGGCAATCCAAGTGAAGCACACTCCGACGAATCAGAGCGTGACACATGGACATCACATGGATCCATGGACCCACCACCGCATAAAAAGGAAGTGGACACCGGGAACCAACCTCCGGACCCACATGACAGCCACCTGGAGAAAACACACCCCAAGTGGGGCCCACAAGGGGTCGGCCGAACCGACCCTGAGGCCTCCACTCAGGGGCTTGTCTCGACATTGGTCCTATGTGCCATTCTCGGGGTGTTTGCCTCCACGCCTCGCTGGTGCCTTGGCCTATAAATAGAAGGGGAGGGGGCTTACTTACAAACCATCCACACTTGCAACACCTCTCTCACTTTTAGTTTCAAGGCTAGGAGGTAGGCTAGAGTAGTTCTACTTCAGGTGCCAAGTCTACTTTGGGATCTACGTATGAGTTCTCTTGTATCTTTATTCATTTGTATGACTTTGATCTACTTCAGTTATTCATCTATTTCATATAAAGTCATGTTAGTATACATGGGTGATTTGTTCATGTGTTCTTCACCTGTTCATCATTTAGAGGCTCCTGATCTTGATGAACAAGGCCTTTCGATCCACTTGACGGGTGACTTTCACATGTTTCTGATGTTTGTTCATAAGTTAGATGCTCGCATTCTTCGCGAACACGACCCTTTGATCCAGTTGAACAGACATAGGAAAACACGAATACGTTTGTGTACCTAACCTAGTTTAATCTTGTTAGATGACATGACTGCGTTGTATGAAGTCTGTGCTTAAGCTATGGTACTCGGTGTAATTGGCTGGTTTATCTGGTGGCTTGACCTGGGTCACAATAGCCCCGGCCGGTCAAGTCCGGCTAACAACGTAGCATGGTGCTTGGGTTGCATAGCTACCTTACTTATGAGTTTATCCCATGGGTTGTCTTGGGGTACGCCGCGGTAGTGATAGCCGTTTGTTCCTCTGAAATCCCCCACGTTCGGATAAGCTGTAGGAGTCTAAAGTCTAACAACCGGAGTTGTACGGAAGCAACGCGGGAGGTTAGCTCCCCGTGGTACCTGGGTGCTTAAGTCAATGTTCTTCAACACTAATGTTTCTAACTCGTTCTTACCAGCTTTATGTGTATAGTACATAAGAACCTAGAGCTAACTCGTATGTTGCCTCCTATGCCTAGGACCCCTTAGAGAGAGAGTGACTGTGTGTGTGATCACACTACCCAATTATCATATCTAAGCCCTGCACTTGAGTGTCTGATTTATTTCCGTCTATGATCTATACTCATTGCAATAGTGTTGAACTTGTTAATCCACCAAAGCCTTCCTTGGATTCGATACCCTTTGGAATACTCCTTTGGGGAAATGCTACAATGGTACTTCCGTGCGCTTGCGGACTCCTGTAACGTTAAGAATTACCAACCAGCATTTCTCACGCTGTTACTAGGATGGGTTCCGAACCCGTTTGTTGGTAGTTGCATTAAGAAATGTCAACACTCGTGCTTCACGCGGGGAACAGTGACCTTGAGGATAAGGACGCTGCGCAAGCCGGGTTGTGGATAAGTTCCGAGGCCGAGTGCTGCGGGTATAAATAGGTACCCACATCATTGGGCAAAGCACCCAAGCAGCTTGCGAAGCCATGGCGATGCTGTGTAGTAATTTTTTCATCCCTTAAACTTGCGTCCGTCCACTAGAGCATAGAGCTAGTGTCGTTCATGCTTGGAGCTAGAAGAATGCTTGCGAAGCCCGAAGAACTCGATCAGCCGCTTCACCTGCGGACATTGAGGAATCCAGGTGCAGCATGGGGCAGTACATGCATTGCCGGGCCTTACACGCAGAGGCCTGATGTGGTGCTGGAGAACACCACGCTCCACCCGGAGAGGCCCGAGGTGATGCTGGTTCCAGTTGGAAACTTGTGGTGAAGCTCAGACTTAATGCTGGGCACCACAGGAAACCTATTGGAGCTCGGGTAGAGGTGGCTGTGTGGCAGCTGTCTCTACAGTGGCTCTAGAGATCTTCAACCAGGTCCTGAAGCCAGACGAAAACTTGCGATACGCCTTATTAGTGTAGACTGTATCGCAAACACTTTATAGAGTAGCTCAGGGCCTTTAATGTCTTTGTATCTTGTAACTGGTCAAGGGCAAAGTCCTTGTCGCTTATGAAGCTGTATGTACACATTTGTATGACAAATGGTATTTCCTAAGTAGATGTAGAGGCTCCCGGGCAGCAATGGTATGGCTACCAAGGTCCCAGCGGGGCTATACTAGCACGTCGACCTTCAGAAGGCCTTAAGACGCGACTGATAGCCCATGTTGACCTGAGTCAACACGGCTGTTGTGCAGTGACACAACACATAGCGTCAATATGAGAGTTGTAGGTCTAGGTGACCTAGAAGGCAGCAGGGCCTTAGCAACCTCAAGGAGAAGCTACAGTTATGACCTAGAGGTCGCCAATGGGCAGCAGGGCCTTTAAGCATGGAGCCGTTGGTGTAAACCTGCCGTTGTAGGCCGAGGCGACCTAGAAGGCAGCAGGGCCTAGGAGCCGTGGTATGAACCCGCCGTCGTAGGCCGATGTGACCTAGAAGGCAGCAGGGACTCAGAGCCGTGGTGTGAACCCGCCGTTGTAGGCCGAGACGACCTAGAAGGCAGCAGGGCCTAGGAGCCGTGGTGTGAACCCGCCGTCGTAGGCCGAGGCGACTTAGAAGGCAACAGGGACTTGGAGCCGTGGTGTGAACCCGCCGTTGCAGGCTGAGGCAACCTAGAAGGCAACAAGGACTCAAAGCCATGGTGTGAACCCGCCGTTGCAGGCTGAGGTGACCTAGAAGGCAACAAGGACTCAAAGCCGTGGTGTGAACCCGTCGTTGTAGGCCGAGGCGACCTAGAAGGCGTCATCGACCTTGCAGAGGTGACGTGATAGACCCAAAGGTCAGCCATGGATCAGGAGACCTTAGAGTAGATATCATTAGTAGTATAGTAGGGGGCTTTATGTAGGGCATAACCGGTCCATGAGTGTCGGGCTGTTAATCACAAAGCCGGCGAACCTAGATTTCCGCACGGCGCGAGCCGTTACTGCATGTGGCCGTTAGGCCAAAAGAGCCATTGGAGAGAGATCCGTTGGGTCACTGAAGATCCTGCAAAACGAAGAGATGTTTGGGCGTGGCGGCCCGCAGCACCGCTGGGGCCCATCTATAAAAGGCCGAGTGAAGGGCCGAGGACCCCACTCACTTTCATTTCTGCCCAGAGTTAGGGTTCTGCTATCGCCGCTTAGAGCATTCCGCACAAACCTACCAGTGCCACCGCGTTTAGATCCATCATGTCGTGCACCGCCATATGCGCGTGAAGTCCCTTGTGGTGTTTAGAGCTAGATCCACCGGCGTTCAAGAAGAAGAAATGGCTCCTGAGCTTGCACCCGTGCCGGAGAGCATCTGGGAGCCTTCGACGGTGATGGAGGAGCAGGCTCCTGAAGCCCAAGGAGGAGGTGGGCTGGAGGCCGGTGACCGACGAGGCCTTCCCCACCGAGGGGACCGGCGAGACCGTCGCCTTCGTCGTGCATGTCGAGCGTGGATTCAGAGTCCCCACCAGTGACTTCTTCCGCGGGCTCCTCCACTACTACAGGATCGACCTGCTACATCTGGCCCCCAACGCCATCACCACGATTTCATCCTTCATCCACCTGTGTGAGGCATATTTGGGGATATCGCCACACTTCCACCTGTGGCGGTACTTCTTTGAGCTGAAGAAGACCGAAAGTCTGAGGTCGTGGGGAGCATCGGCTTCATGCTCCGCCACTACATGAAGCCGGTGTACATCGAGATGGTGTTGCCGGACAACACCTCAGGCTGGAAGCAGGGGTAGTTATACATCGACAGCCCGAAGCCAGTGCTGTTTATAAGGTCGGGGTATGCGTCGGTGCTGGTGCCGGAGTGGGCCAATCAACTGACGTTGCAAGGAGAATGTTGCCATCAAGCCATTGCTGGACGATCTAGCGAGGTTGAAGGCGGAGGGGCTGACGGGCGGCACCATGGCGATAAGCTTCAGCCAACGGCTCTTGTAGCCGATCCAAGATCGGGTACACCCAGCTTATGGGTACTGGGGCCAGGCGGACCCCACCTGGGTGGCACGGCGCAAGGTCTCCAAGCAGAAGATGGTGGACCGGGTGAAGGACCTGTTCGCCAGGCCGATCCGCAACTGGATGTGCCCTAAGGCGCTCTGCCTGAAGCGCCCCACTGAAGCCGTAAGCCGCCTTTGTCCCGTTGACCTTAATTTGTTGTTCACGTGGTTGGATATTCGATGTTTGTGACGGAGGTCGTCTGATGCAGGGTCGTGAGGGTGTGTACTAGTGCCTAGCTCCATTCCCCGACGAGGACGAGTGGAGCTTCAAGGTCCGAGCTATGGAGGACATCGGGGTACCTCCACAGCAGCACATCGACAACTACCTCTCCGACTTGACAGTGGAGGGTAGTGATGACAAAGATCCTGTCGTGGGGAAGGCGGCAGAGACTACCGCGCCGACAACACGGCGCACGCGGCAGGTCGTTGGTAAGATGTCGGTGTCCAAGGCCGCCAAAGTGACCGCCGCCACCCAGACGGCGGAGAAGAAGAAGAGAAAGAGCAAGGATGCCACCGTGTCGTCGGAGACGGTGACAGCCAGCGCCGAGGTCGAGATGGACACTGGTGAAGATGATAATGCAAGGTCGCCCACCACACCAGTTGAGCAGGGAAGGGAGAAGGTCCCCAAGGTCGTGGAAGAGGTACTCCCGAAGCCAGGCGCCGGGGGGCCGAGCCACGTAGGGTCGCAAAAGAAGCCGAGGAAGGCTCCGCCCAGGCCAATAAAGCCCGGGTTGACATCTGGTGGCATGTAAGTTGATGAACTTTTACTCATTCTTGTTTGGTCTTGTATTTCTTTGTATATCTCATTGTTGACTGACTTTGTCTTTTTGGGTAGGGCGACCCCTGCTACCTCGGAGAGTGACAAAAATGCCGCAGGCCAGAAGGCCTTTGGGCACAAAGGGACTAAGGTGCCGGTGGAGCAATCACTGGTGACGTCGGCAAGAGATGTGTCGAGCCAGGCTCCTGGTACTGGAGGGACGACAACGTTGGTGGCGACGAAGGTCACGTCGGGCGGCACCCAGCAGGTCGAAGGTCTGTCGCAGGATCCGCCCATGTCCAACCCACTGTCGTCGTGGGAAGTGCAGACTGGTGAAGGAAACGGACCTGGCAAAGAGGACGAGGACGACAGGTGCCTCTACGCCGGGACCCCATGGGAGGATGACATCGTCGCCGACCGCCGCAACCTTGACGAGTTCAAGGCGGCACAACAGACAATTACACGGACGCTTGCGGTAAGTTCTTTCTTCCAAGGGAGTCGCTACTGGTTGCGTTGTTGTTATGCTTGGTGGACTTTGTTTGTTGCAATCCCTCGATGGGCGAGCGCAGGCCCGGGCCGACCTGGTGAGGGAAGGCGCCAAGGCCCACACTGAGGCTACTGCAGCTCGGGAGGCCGTGCTACAGGCGAAGATCGAAGCCGCGACGGAGATCTAGCACGTGAAGGACGCCATGGCCAAGCAGGCAGGAAAGGATATGGCTGTCCTCAGGAAGGAGGTGGCAACCGCCCAAAAGAAGGCGAAGGAGGCGGAGGAGGACCTCAAGATCATCATAGATGGTACACCTTGCCTGACTTCCGACCTTGATTTCTGGAGGTTGCAGTATTTACTAACCTTGATTTTGACCTTTCTAGATGCCAAGAAGGAGGCCACCTAGAAGATGGAACTCAAGGAGTCCAAAGACCTGGTGAAGAGCCTCAAGGAGAAGACCATGGAGGCCCAGGACAGTGAGTATTACTATTCCCGAAAAGATGCATATGAGCATGGTGTACGCCGAGACCTGGAGATCGACCTCTCCCGGGCCATGCAGACCCTCATTGACCATCAAGAAATGACTGCAGATCTTGAGAAGCAGCTGGGCGACCTTAGGGAGGCCGCTGAGTACCTGATGGAAATTTATGTACCTCAGGAGGGGGAGGCAGAGCCCAAGGAGTTGGTCGACCATCTGGACGAAGCGAAGGGCCGGATGAAGACATTGCTGCTGGATACCATCAAGCTCGCTATGGCCGCAGCCTTGGCCATGGTGAAGTTCCACGAGCCGACATTCGACCTCCAGAAGGTCGTTGAGGAAGTTGACTTGGCGGAGCTGGTGAAACTGAAGACGTCTAGGCCGTCACGGAGTTGATCATCAAGAAGGTCGACCTCTGAAATTATAGTCCAGGCTGTCGATGTAAATAAGGTCGTGGACCATTTTGACTGTGTACATAAATTTGCATGAATGAAATGTTCATTTTAGTTAGACAGCGTGACCCCTTATGTGGCAAAAACACCTGTTATGAGAACTCATGAGCAATGTGGTTGCTCATCGTGTTCCCTCCGCTAACCCAACTCAGTGTTGGAATGGCTTACCGACTGCACAGCTCAGCGTGGAGGCTTATGTGCAGCCAGCGCGCGGAGGGGCCTTGGTCCCAAGGTCTCGCAACCACACAACTTAATAATGCGTATAATAAGTATAAGAGTTGTGCTAAGGGAAAATGTTTTAAGAAAGAAAAGGTAAAACCCCTCAGGTCCAAGACCCCGAGCGTGTTGGGCCCGGCATTAGACCAAGACCCTGAGCGCGTCGGGTGCGGCTAAAGACCAAGCCCCCGAGCGTGTCGAGGGGGAGGGATGAACAAAAAGTAAAAAAGAGACCCAGACGTAGGTCGACAGAAAGCCTGTCGAAAGGGAACTATGAATTACAAGAGAGTAGGGTACATAGCTTTTTATTTTGGTACAAGGCTCCTAAGGGTAGAAGCGACGTAAGTGCTCGATGTTCCAGGGGTTCAGAACGCCCTGGCTATCCGCCCATTAGAGGCGATAGGTCACCGGCCCAATGACTTCGTTGACTATGCAGGGACCTTCCCAAGGTGCCGAAAGTTTGTGCATATCCTTGGTGTTCTGAATCCACCAACGAACTAGGTCGCCGATGTGGAAGGAGCGTTCCTGCATGTTGCAATCATCGTAGCGAAATAGCTGCTGCTCGTGGCGGGTGTGGCGCATGAGCACAGCCACACGATGCTCTTCAAGGCTGCCGAGGTTGACCTTGCATGTTTGTTCAGCTTCGCCCTCATTGAAAAGCTGGATGCGAGGAGCCCCGAAGGCAACGTCGGTGGGGAGAATGGCCTCGGACCCATAGACTAGGAAGAATGGAGAGTAGCCTGTGGCCAAGCTAACCTGAGTCCGGAGACCCAGATGACACGAGGGAGCTCTGCTAGCCAACTGGTGACGTAGGGCGACGCATCGTCGTAGATGCGGCTTTGATGGCCTGTAGTAACATGCTGTTGGCACGCTCGACCTGGCCGTTGCACTGCGGGTGCACCACCGAAGAGTAGTAGACGTCGATTAGGCTGTCTTGGCAAAAGTCCCAAAAGTTAGCCCCTGTGAAGGCTGTGCTAAGGTCGGTTACGATCCTGTTGGGGACCCCAAAATGATGGGTGATCTCCTCGATGAACTTGGCCGCCTCCTTTGACGTAACGCTGGAAACAGGCCTGACCTCGATCCACTAGGTGAACTTATCCACTACCACGATGATGTGCTTGTAGCCGCCAGGGGCGGTCTTCAAAGGTCCCACCGAGTCTAGGCCCCATACTACGAAGAGCCAGGATGGGGCGATAGTCTGCAGGGCCTGAGCCGGCATGTGTTGCTGCTTGGCGAAGAACTGGCACCCCTTGCACCGGCGGACTGGGTCCTGAGCGCAGCCATAGCAGTGGGCCAGTAGAAGCCTAACCTGAAAGCTTTTCCCACCAGGTTGGCGGAAGCGGTGTGGTTGCCGTACTCGCTGCTGTGGATTTCCTCTAAGCGCCTGAGACCCTCAGATCGTATGATGCACTTCATTAGCACACCATTGGAGGCGGACCTCCGGTAGAGCTCTGTGCCAATGACGACATAGTTGGCGCTGCACCTTGTGACCTTCTTGCATTCTGCCTTCTCCTTAGGGACCCGATGCTCGAGGATGAAGGCGAGAATGTCGAGCCGCCAATCATCTTCGGCCTCAGCCATGAGGATGTCACAGCCACCTGACGGGGTTGCATTGTCATCTGGTGACTCCCGGTTGGAAAGGATTTTGATGGTGGGCTTGCATAGGTATTGGACAAACATGTCGATCGGAACCAACACGCACTTGGAGCCGAGTTTGGAGAGGACGTCCGCCGCTACGTTGTTGTCATGACAGACGTGATGGAACTCGATCCCCTGGATGTGGCCTTCGAGCTTGCGCACCTCAGTGCAATAGGCATCCATCGTGTCCTTCTTGATGTCACAAGCCTTGTTGATTTGGTCGATGACGACCTTGGAGTGGCCGTATACTATGTGACGCTTGATCCCTAGGGAGACCGTGATGCGTAGCCCGTGGATGAGGGCTTCGTACTCAGCACCGTTATTGGACACTTTGTAGTAGATCTGCAGGACGTACTTCAGATGATCGCCCTGGACGGAGATGAAGAGCATGCCTGCTCCCGATCCTTCGAGGTTCAGGGAACCATCGAAATACATCTTCCAATGATCCAGGTTCTCCGACGATGGAGGCTACTGGATCTCTATCCATTCAGAGACGAAGTCAGCGATGACCTGGGACTTGATGGCCTACCATGGGTAGAACTCGAGGTCGAACTCACCTAGCTCGATGGACAACTTGACGATGCATCCCATGGTGTCACGGCTATGTAGGATCTTACCGAGGGGGAAGGTCGAGACGACCATGATCTTGTGCGCCTAGAAGTAGTGCCGTAGCTTGCGCGAGGTGATGAGGAGGGCGTAGAGCATCTTTTGAGGCTGCGAGTATCTAGTCTTGCTATCTGACAAGACCTCACTGACGTAGTACACAGGTCGCTGGACCGGGTAAGGCTTGCCTTCTTCAGGTCGCTCTGCCACCAAAACTGAACTGACCACCAGGGTGGTCGCAGAGACGCAAAGCAGTAGTGTTTCCTTCGGTGCCAGGGGCACTATCACCGAGGGCGACATAAGGAAGGTCTTGAGCTTTTCCAGGGCCTGGTCAGCCTCTTCTGTCCAGACGAACTTATCCGCCTCTTCAGCAGCTTGAAGAAGGGCGGGCCTTTCTCCCCAAGCTTACTGATAAATCGACCTAGGGCTTCCATCATGCCAATGAGCTTCATGATGTCTTTCTTCCCAGTAGGTCGCTTCATCTTGTGGATGGCATCCACCTTGGTGGGGTTTGCCTTGATGCCCCGGTTGCTAACCATGAAGCCCAGGAGCTTGTCGGACGGGACACCGAAGACGCACTTCTCTGGATTAAGTTTCCAGCGATAGTGGCGGAGGTTGGCGAATGTCTGGGCGAGGTCAGCTATGAGCTTATCATCCTCGGTGGTCTTGAAGAACCACCTCATCGACGTAGACTTCTACGTTGTCACCGATCTGAGACTCCAGACACTTCTGGATGGCCTACTGGTAGGTCGCACCGGTGTTTTTCAGACCGAAGGTCATGGTCGTGTAGTAGTAGATGCTGTGTGGCATTATGAACACCGTCTTATCCTGGTCAGAGACCTTCAGGGCTATCTAGTGATACCCTGAGTAGCAGTCGAGGAAGCATAACAGGACTTTCCTAGGCGTGGAGTCCACGACTTGGTCGATGCGAGGAAGAGGGAAGGGGTCTTTAGGGCAGTGCCTGCTGAGATTGGTGTAGTCGATACACATTCTCCATTGACCGGTTTTCTTGGGTACAAGTACCGGGTTGGCGAGCCAAACCGGATTTTTACACTCACGGATGAATCCGGCAGCTAGGAGCTTTATTATCTCTACCCTAATGACCTCCTTGCGATCTTTCACAAAGCGGCACAGCTTCTGCTTGACAGGGTTGGCCGTCTTTCTTACATCCAAGGAGTGCTCAGCCAGCTCCCTGAGGACACCCGACATATCTGATGGACTCCATGCGAATATATCTGTGTTATCCCGGAGGAAACTGGTGAGCGTGAGTTCCTATTTCTCCCCGAGGCCGTCACCGATGACCACCATCTTCTCCGCGTCGGGCAGGATGAGGCGGACTCTCTTCGTCGATGGCGCGATGTCCAGAGCGGTGTCCATGCACTACTGCTCCGGGATGGTCAGGTCGCTCGGAGCGATCTTCTTGCCCTCAGCGACCAAGATTGCAGAGGCGTCGACGCAGACGGAGGTCATGGTAATGTCGAGGGCCTCGAAGTCGCACTGGAAGGAGACCATGAGTTCACCGTAGACGGAGAGGACCCCGTTTGGAGCAGGCATCTTCAACACCAAGTAGGTGTAGTGTGGGATGGCCATGAATCTGGCCAGCATCGGGAGACCTAGGATCGCGTGGTAGGAGGACTTGAAGTCGGTGACCTCGAAGTTGAGGTACTCCATGCAGAAGTTGTCCTCTGTGCTGAAGGTGACGGGGAGGGAGACCCGACCCAGGGGGTAGGCCGCTTTCCCCGGGACGATGCCGTAGAAAGGCTCGTCGCACGCTGTGATCCTGTCGAAGTCGAACTTCATCTTCTTCAACGTCTCGACGAAGATGATGTTGAGCCTGCTCCCCCCATCGATGAGGGTATGGGAGAGCAGGGCCCCCTCCACCGTGGGCTCGACGACGAGTGGGTAGGACCAAGGATATAGGATGAGGACCCAGTGATCAGCTCTGGAAAACATGATCGCCTGCTCAGATCAACGCAGAGGTGTCGTTGGCTGGGTATGGAAGAGGTGGACCTCGCGCTTATCCTTGCGGTAGCGCCTTCTGCTGAAGTGGGATTTAAGACCCCCAATGATCATGTTGATCATTCGGGTAGGCGGATGGAAGGGCCTGTTCGGGTTGCCTGTCGGGGGTGGAGGCGCCACGTCGCGCTCGTCACAGCGAGCTTCAGGGAGCGGGTCGTCGCGGCGGTATCGCAGCAATCATCACGACGATCATCGCGGCGGTCGTCATGGTGGTAGTTGCTATAGCAGCGCGAAGAGGATCGGTCACCATCTTTCTTGGGTCGCTTGGGGTCCTCGGAGGTGCTTAAGGCCTTCTTGAACTGCGAGCACTCACGGAGGGTATGATTGGACCCCTCGTGGAACCCGCAGAGGTTGTCGAGAGTTGCGTCGAACTCCTCCTGGTTGAATGTTGAAGGTCGACGCCGCTCAACCGCTAGCACCTCAGAAGGTCACTTGCACAACTTGGAACCGGAGTCCCCTGCTGCGCCGGATGTGCCAGTGTCGCACCCAGCGTCGGTGTCGAACTGGTTCACCATCGCCTCTTCAGTGTCGATGAGCTTGTTGACGATCTCCATGAGGGCCTTGACGGTTGTGGCGCCAGACTCGTGGATCTTGTCAAAGAGCTTGCGATCTTTGATGCCCTTCTTGTAGCTCTCGACGATGTGGTCATTTCTGACGCCAACGCAGGTGTTGCGGTTCTCGAAGAACCGGTTGTTGTAGGAATGGAGCCTCTCCTTGGGCTTCATGTCAATCCTCCTGAGGTTGAAGGCAGTTCCAGGGTGATTGTAGATCACCTAGAAGTTGGAGGTGAAGGCTTGAGACAGGTCGGCCTAGGAGTTGATGCTGCCGGCCGGGAGGTTGTTTAGCCAGAGCGACGGAGCATCACCCATCACCAGCGGGAAGTAGGCCGCCATGTGGTCGAAGCTACCACCAGCCGCCTTGACGGCAACGTAGTAGGTCGACAGCCAGATGTTGGGGTCGGAGAACCCATCGTACTTCTGGATGTTCGGCTTGAAGTTGTCGGGGTAGTCCACCAATCTATGTCTTGGAGCCAACACGGGGAAGGTATTGATGGCGATGTCATCAATGTTGCCTCCAGCTTGAGCAACGTCCCTGGGGGTAGACTGAACACTGCACGCAGGGACAACGACCTGGGAGCGTGGTTGGCAATCCCGATTGACGGGAGGGACATCAGGGTTGCCGTACTGCTCCTCATACACCGCACGTCACCGGTTATCGGTGTCGTGGCGGTCGCACTGCTCGTGCTCCATGATGCGATGTACGGCACCAGGGGGACCATACTCACGGTCGTACTCCGCACGATGACACAGCTCTTGCTCCTCACGCTCGCTGTGGCGTTGGTCGATGTAGCCACGGGCGTCGCGGGCACGCCTGTTTTTGTCAAGGTTAACGCGAAGGTCGCCATCCCTGGCCCCATTAGCCTGGTGGTTCGGCTGCTTGGGGTTGTGCTGATCGACCTCCTCCTGGATGGGTGTGAGGTTGCTGTGCCGAGGTCAATGGGATCGACTGCGCGATTGGTGCGTCGATGAAGATGTGGCTGCCTTGGAGGCCGCACTATTTTCTTCTACCAGGGCCGTGGCGACCCGAAGGTAGGCGATAGCCGCTTCGGCCTCAGGTGTTGGCTGACCTTGCTGGAGGCGCGCCATGGCAACACCCAGGTTGGCCTAGGGGCTGTTGAACGTCGGGAGCCCTGCCTCCTCGAACATGAGGCGAAGGTCTCGAGCGCAAGGGGGAACTGCGCGACACTGTTCTTCTGCACTTCTCTAAGCACGCAGGGTGTTCCCTTGGATGCACACCGCCTCCTCGGAGTCTGTCGCGCCATGACGTGGTGGCTCGTTCTCTGAGACTACGAGCACCTGACGGAAGATGATGTCTGAGTTGTTGGGGGAGAAACGAACTCGGAGCTTCTGAAACTCGCCAAAATCCGGGGACTGGGGAGTTCTTGAAGCGTGGCAGGGGAGACCTTGGTCGATCCTTTTCCGCAGGCGACATCCACGAAGAGTATGCCTCCCACCCCTATCGTAGGTGCAAGGTACGTCGAGAGGGTCGCACCGGGCACGAGGAGCTGGCTTTAAGTCGCTAGAGGGCCGCCGCCCAGATTGGATCTGGGAGGGCTTGAGCATCTCGCTGAGGTGGACACCAGCCGAAGATCATAGACCAAGAGGGAAGGTGTCATGGCGCCAAGCCAGCTTCGCTGAGCGCTGAGCTCGCTCGCAGATCTCAAGGATCTCCTCCATCATGCTGGTGACACGCTCCATCCCCTCGACAAGGTCATAGGATTTGGGCGGTGGGTCACCGACGTCAGATCAGAAACAGGGGTGGCAACGGGCACCGTTGCGACCTGCTCCGCGGCCACTAGAGGAGCTGCGGCCGCCGGGATAGGGGAGGTCGTCGTGAAGGAGCCGAAGCAGATCTCCAAAGGGTCGGTGAGGATGGCCGCCATGCTTGCCGGGAAGACGACACCATATCGGGGCACCATGCTGCACATCGAGTCCCCGATCGCCCCTACCTGGTGCACCAACTGCCAGGGGTTGAGTCCTGGACAAATCTACAAGGGGGCTACCCGAGCAGTTTGCTGGTTAATGGAGAGGATCGAGAACTAAGAGCGTAGGTGGTAGTTCACTTGATGAACTCGAAACACAACAAGTATGGCAAAGAACACGAGGGCGCAAGGGTTTAGACTGGTTCAGGCCTCCGGAGAGTAAAACCCTATGTCTAGTTTGGTGGTGGATTATGTGAGAGAGATGAAGGTGTCCCCTCGAATGGAGTCCTAGGCTGCCTTATATGGACAACGGGCTAGGGTTCCCATTCGAGGTTAGTGGACCCATATCTCGGTCGGTTACAAGATGGAAGGCTATCCTCCCGGATTACAAGGAGTATCCCGTGATACTCAGACCTACTAGCGGCGCCAAGCCGCATGCTACTGCTTGCCTTGCTCTCCAAGTATTGTGGATCATCCAGGGTCGGGATAAGGTCGCCTGAGGTTGTCGGGTCTGTGGATAAGGTCTTCGGGCCCACTTGCAGGTCGGTGGGGCTTCTGACAGGTCGGATCCACTTGGCAGGGACCTCTGGGACACTAGTCGGTGGGGACCCATGGGTACCCATGTCTCTCAGCCCTATTTGTGAAAAAGAAAGATGATAGCTTGAGGTTGTGTGTGGACTACCGACCTCTCAATGCGGTGACTATCAAAAATAAATATCCTTTACCCTGCATTGATGCTTTATTTGACCAGTTGGCAGGATCCAAGGTTTTCTCAAAGATCGATCTTCGGTCTGGCTGTCATCAAATAAAAATCCGACCTAGTGATATTCCAAAGACCGCTTTCTCCACTCGCTATGGTCTCTATGAGTATCTGGTCATGTCCTTTGGCCTTACAAATGCACCAGCGTACTTCATGTATCTTATGAATTCTGTATTTATGACGGAGTTGGACAAATTCGTAGTGGTTTTCATTGATGTCATCCTTATTTACTCCAAGAATGAGAAAGAGCATGCGGAACATCTTGGCATCATCTTAAAACGCTTGAGAGATCATAAACTCTATGCTAAATTTTCCAAGTGTGAGTTTTGGCTGGATAGTGTAAAATTTTTGGGGCACACTATTTTCAGTGAAGGCAAATCTGTCGATCCAAGCAAAGTTCAAGAAGTAATGGATTGGCAACCTCCTAAATCAGCTCATCAGATTCACAGCTTTCTAGGGGTGGCTGGTTATTATCACCGATTTATTCTGGACTTCTCTAGAATTGTAAAGCTTATGACTGAGCTGTTAAAGAAAGGAGTGAAATTTGTGTGGAGTGAGGCTTGTGATAAGGCTTTTCGTACACCAAGCCATATGAAGTCTATTGTGATGCTTCAGGCATGGGCCTTGGTTGTGTTCGTATGCAAGAAAATCGAGTCATTGCATATGCCTCACGGGCGCTTCGCCCTCATGAAAAGAATTATCCCACACATGATTTAGAGCTAGCAGCGGTCGTTCATGCCTTGAAAATATGGAGGCATTACCTTATGGGAAATCACTGCAACAACTTCACTGATCACAAAAGTCTTAAATATATTTTCACTCAGTCTGATCTGAATATGAGACGAAGAAGATGGTTATAATTGATCAAAGATTATGATCTTGAGGTTCACTACCACCTTGGGAACGCTAATGTAGTTGCAGATGCTCTTAGCCGTAAGGCTCACTGCAATTGCCTATCGGTGGAACCTTACAGTGACACTTTATGTGAGGAGTTGAGGAAGCTTCACTTGGAAATTGTGGAGCAAGGAAGCCTAAATGCTATCTCCGGTGAGTCTAACTTATATGATAAGAATTGTCATGGCTCAACTTCAAGATGAAGGCATTCAGTTAATAAAACATAAATTGTTGGAAAAAGATCCTAAATATGATTGTTTCCGTAAGGATGGGAAGGATATAGTTTGGTTTGGCCAACGTCTTGTAGTTCCTGATGATTGGGAACTTAAAAAGGAAATTCTGGATGAGGGTCATCTCTCTAAATTTTCTATCCATCCCAGAAGTAGCAAAATGTATCAAGACTTAAAAGAAAACTTTTGGTGGACCAATATGAAGGTGGATATAGCAAAGTACGTATCGGAATGTCATACTTGCCAGAGAATTAAAGCAAGTCATTTGAAAACGGCCGATACTCTTCAACCATTGCCCATACCTTCATGGAAGTGCGATGACATAAGCATGGACTTTGTATCCGGATTGGCACTCACCTCTAGAAATCATGATAGGATGACAAAAACTGCACACTTCATTGCGGTCAACACCAAATATGATACCAAAGATTATGCGAATCATTATATTGATCACATTGTTCACTTGCACAGTTTTCCTAAGACTATAATTTCAGATAGAGGCTCTCTCTTTGTGTCACGTTTCTGGGAACAGTTACATTTGTCTCTTGGCACCAAAATTATACGCGGTTCAGCTTATCGTCCTCAGACTAATGGTCAAACTGAGGGAGTAAACTAGATTCTAGAGGACATGTTGCGAGCGTGTGTTATTCACTTTGATAAAAGTTGGGACAAGTGTCTTGCTTTGGCAGAATTCTCCTATAATAATAGCTACCAAGCTAGCTTGAAAATGGCACCTTTTGAGGCTCTTTATGGATAGAGATGTCGAACTCCCTGGAACTGGTCACAAGACGGTGAGAGGAAATTTTTTGGTCCAACTCTAGTTAAGGATGCCGAACAGAAAGTGAGAGTAATTAAAGAAAATTTGAGGATAGCTCAAGAGAGGCAAAAGAGCCATTATGACAAAGGAAAGGCACCTAGGCAATATAGGGTTGGTGATTTTGTGTACTTGAAAGTTTCGCCAACCAAGGGTGTCCAAAGGTTCAGTGTGAAAGGGAAATTAGCTCCACGCTATATTGGCCCTTATGAGATCACTCAAGTATGTGGACCAGTAGCATATCGTATTCGGCTTCACGAGCGGTTCTCTGTCGTCCACAATGTGTTTCATGTATCCCAATTAAGGAGATGTGCTCATGAACCGGCCAGAGAAGTGATCGAAGAAGCAAATGTTTGGATTGAACTGGACCTATCTGTTGTTGAACATCCTTTGAGAATTCTTGATATAAAGGAAAGAAAAACTCGAAGGCAATCTGTAAAGATGTATAAAATACAATGGAGCCATCACCATGTAGACGAAGCTACATGAGAGACTGAACATTATCACAATGAAAATTATCCGGGTTTTCTTCAATCTAGACATCGTAAGTTTCTTTCCCTACCTTTCATCTTTTAATTCCGAATCTTGGGACGAGATTCTTTTTAAGGGGGGTAGGCTGTAACATCCCTGATGTTTAACTAGCATAAGCACATGAATTAGGCTTGTTAATTAAGTGTGATTAGTTCCAAAGCATGCTTAGCCTAATCTTGACAAACTTTGCAAAAGAAACCTTGGTCAAATTCTCAAATTTGGTCAAACTCCTTCAGAGCTCTATATTCTTGAAATGGTTTTCTAGCGCGTTCTCAAATTTCGTAATAGAACTTCAAATTATGCCAATACAAAAGTTTTTCGTTGTTTCCGCGAACACAATTTTCATAATTGGCGGACATTCAAATTTTGAGTTCAAATTAGCCAAAACCAGGAACGAAGCCCTTATGAATAATAAAATCTACCGAGAAAATCAGCAACTTCGCCATGTTTTTCCAGTCAAACCAATAATCAAAACATAGGTCACCCTTTGTAAAAGCTGCAGTTCTATACTTACTCTACAACTTTCATTTTTGGAGATTTTCAACTTTGTTTTGGAAATTTCGAGTTTCACATGTTTGAAAATGCTCAAACGAAATAAAATCGAGCGCCGGGCGCCGGCGTCGCAGCGCTCTCACGCGCACGCACGCGCACTATCGCACCACACCTCCCACGTGTCGCTCGCTCGTCCGGCGTACGGACGCCTCACCTACTCTATGGTGGACCTCGCACGTGCCGTCGGGCCTCCGCCTGAGCCATCATCCGTACGCCGCGCCCACTTGCGTTCGCGCGCCGGCCCACGCCACGCGCCGAGTGCGGCGGCCGCCACCCACAACCCTGCTTGCGCTCGTTCCGGTGGGTCGAGTTGCGGTATAAAAGTGAAAATCCAGGGGCGCCGTCCTCTTTTCCTCTCGGCTGCCTCGCCGCGCTCACCTGTCCTGCTCGAAGCCGAGCTACGCCGGCATCTCCATGGCCGCCGCCGGCCACCTGAGCAGAGTGCCGTCGACCTAGCTCCTCCACCCGTTCTCGCCACCTCCTCTCCACATCCTCTCCTCCTCAAATACCCCAGGAAGCTCCCGTGCACTGGCCTTGAACAACAGCGCTGCCGCTCGCCAGTTTTGAGCGCCGAGGCGGCCGCTCGGCCACCTTGCCGCCGCCGGCCATCCCCGAGGCCGCCTCTGCCCCAACCATCGCTAGGAATCGGTCAAGGATGAGCCCAAACATCACCCTAACCACTCACCCGGCCAACTCCGGCCTGCCATCACCGCCGGCGAGGTCCCCTTGGCCGCCGGAGGCCACATTGCGAGGATTGCAAAACTTCTAGGGAGTTTTCCGTAAACTAGGGACTTAGTTGTAATATCAAAAAATTAATCCAAGGGCCCGAGTGTAAAAGTTGTTTTAGGTTTTCTCTGCAACTTCGAAAAATCATTAAAAATCGTAGAAAAATCAGAAAAATATAGGGTTTTTCTTGTGTTGGTTTCCTTGTGATAAGATCTACCTTTTCTAGAAAGGTTGTATAGGGTCTTTCTGTGTAGATTGTGAATGAAAAATCAAACTCAGTTTGAGGTACTTTTATTGTAGTTTAAAAAGTACTACTGGTATGGAGTTGAAATTTTGATATGTTTTTCTCTATGCTATGTTTAGACTTGTGACCATAGTTGACATAAGTTTGATATGTAGATTGGTAGTTATGATTTATGTAATCTTTATGCTAGATTAATCTTGATGCTTTTTATAGTCTCCTCAATAAACTTTTCTTTAAGCACAAGTACACCCCAGGGATTTGTCATGTTGAGTCGCACCTCTCATAGAATGGATTTGATTTTAGAATTTTGTTTGATTTATGTTTTGTATTTAATCTTGAGTAGGATGTTAATTTGATAACTTGAAAAATAAATTAGATCTACACTTGTGCCTTGGTCAGAGGCTTATATTTGACATAAATGAATTGTGGGAGAAATTTAAGACCAAAAAGATAAGTGAATCTTTTTGTAGGATTTAATTATGCAAGGCTGATTCTTGTCTTTTTCATATAAATTAATTTATATGTGATCTGGAGCTATTTTTTGGCATGTGTGCTTAGTTTAGGTATATGTTGCTGTGTACCAAATTTTAGGTCAAATGGAATTGTAGTTCATTTAATATGGATTTTTGATGAAAAGCTAGCTAGAAGTTAAATAAATATGTTTTGCTCACTTTTAGGGTTAATTAAGGATTTCATGAATTATTTCTGTTTGTTATCATTAAACACACCTCCTTGCTGTTTTGTGAAGTTAAGTAATTTAATTTGCTTAAATGTGCACACAATCACTATCAAAGTAATCTTTAGTTAACCACCACACCACCCTATACTTTTTATGAGAAAAATTAGGTGTTTAGATGAATGTGGCCAACAAGAGTTGGTTTGGTGGTAATTCTCCCACCCTCACCATCACCTAATGCATGTGCATGTATACCGTGTAGATTGACCAGACGGGATGTACACACTGACCCAGTAGAGAGACGGGACTGCTGATGGAGAAGTGAACGAGATTGGTGTGCAGCAAGACCTGGACCAAAGTCCAGAAGAGCCCAAGGCTGTAGCTGAAGTAGAGGAAGGCAAGCACCCGAAGCATTAACCCAACCTTTTCTAACTCACACTTTACTTATTCGTATTTTTGTTTTGTATGTGCATTTACGTTTCAGGAGTTGATTTGAAACCTAGATGCATGATCCTTAGGTTCCTATGCTCTTTTACTAGTATGTTAGGTCGCTAGTGCCATGCTTTAAGGACACGGTACAAGTCGAGTAATGTCTCATTGCTCGCGAGATATAGGTTACTTATGTTGGAATCATAAGTTGGTTAAACTGACTCGCTCATGTGGTAAGAGCAATGGGTTCGGTCTCGACTGAGTAGCATTGTGATGGTTTAAGCTATTGATCGTACCAAGCACTTGTCAGGAATGGGACCGGTAAGCCTAGGACCTAATGAACCAGTGCGGGAACTTTATCGTTACTACTCTTGAGGTGCACCTCCAGGCTCGCCACCTGTAGTGCAAGTGTGAGTCTGGACGTACTGTGTTGGGCGTACCAATAAACCTTGTACTTAGGATTGTAGGAGATGATCCTAAGCTGTGGGAATGATGGGAACCACCTGGTCGGGGTAGACCCTGCATTTGATTTTATTTGGTTTCTTGGGGTCTACCTTCTTTCGTGTGTCTTGGGTTGTACCTTGCAAGGTTTATTAATTCGATCGATCATTGGTCTCTCGCCATTATCTGAGACAGCTTAACCACTGGCTACCCCATATTGTAATATGGAATATATGGATTAATTTGCTGCTTGTATAATATTGTTTGCACAACTGCTTGTATAGTTTAGGTGCTTATCTAGAATGGTTAATATACTAGAATTTGATCTAAAACTTGGAATTAAGGATCAACTCTTATTCGCTTTTGGCAAAACAAACCCACCAGCCAAAAAGCCTTGCATGTCTAGTTTAAATTTTATTTTGTCGGGTAAGTCTTGATGAGTATTAGAATACCCAGCCTTGCTTATGTTGTTGTTTTTAGGTAATGCTATATGGCATGGCAATATTCGTGATGGTTGGGAAATTGACTGGGAGAACGATGATGATAATGAGTGATATGCTATGGATGGCCTCCCATGTGTATCATCGCTTAGTTTATTTTTCCGCTGTTGAAACTCTACAACTTTACTTTTATGTGTGAAACCTGTTTTGTAATAATATTACCCTGTGGGCTGTTATGTAATTTGAACATGTACTCTGGACCCGCCTTCGTGTGGGCTTTGTTGGATATTATCGATCCTGTGTTGTAAGTGATTCGCCGGGCTTGACCCGGCAGAGACAACAGGATACTTCCCTATTATCGCTTATTGGACACATGGACCGACTTACGTGATAATACAGAATTATCTTGGGCGGTTTTGTCACAGTATGGTTCCTCACAAAGGCATTGAATTGCCTTTCTTAACCACCTACTCCTAATAGGCTTATGTGGAGCTGTAGGTAGGGAAGAAATGTGGCATAGTGGTCTCTCATATGTTGCTAAGTCAAAGACCGGATCCTTAGAAGAAACAAGTCGTACTACCTCATCAAGATGTGCATGTGTGTGTATGATTATGGGAAGTATGGCAAGGTATATACTAAGCCTGGAATGGGTGCTAGATATTGCTATATTTAATATATGAAATGAGGTTGATGGTAAGGTGTAGCCCCGGAGTAGTGTTGGCATTTCTTAATGTCACAACTAACGGCACTGGGTTAGCGTGAACATCAAGACTTGCCGAAGGTTAATCTAAACGATCATGAACGAATCCGCAAGTGTACAGATAAACCATTGTAGCATTTCCCCAAGGAAGGAGAGTATTCCAAGGGTATCGTATCCGTGGAAGGCAATGGCGGATATCTTAGACTTATGCTTTTGCTCTGAATGTAAACCAAGAGATAGATATAGGGAACAACACACTCAAAGACAGGGGTAAGATAAAAGATATACGGGGTACTGTGACACACACACTCAAATCTACCTCTACTCTAGCACACTACGGCATAGGGGGAACATACGAGTTAGCTCTAGGTTCTAATGTACTAAACATACAAAGCTAGAAGATACAAGAGATGGGCATGAGTATTGCATGAGAGAGATAGGGTTCAGCACCCAGGCACCAGCACTCCGCAAAACTAGACTTTAGACTCCTACAGCAGGTACCCCAGCGCGGAGGTTGCCCTAGGATCCAACAGGGCTGTCACCACCTGAGGACCGACCGCTCGTTACGGGAGGTATGCTCATAACTATCGTAGCCAGACAACCCAGGCACCATGCCTACATTGTTCCTACACTCCACCCGGCCCGGGCCATTGTGACCCAGGGTGAGAGCCACCAGAAGACTGGTCAACTAGATCGAGTACCGTAGCTTGAACACAGACCTCATCCAACACTCTCATGCCATCTAACAAGATCAACTAAGGCTAGACATACAAACTGATATGAACTCTCTTATATCTAATCAACAAGATCAAAGGATCATGTTCATGAAGAACACGAGCCTCTAACTTAGGAACAAACACATAAGGAAGGAGTTTATCACCCATCAAGTGGATCAAAAGGTAGTGTTCACGAAGAACATGAGCCTCTAAATGATGAATAGAGGATGAACTCAAGAACATATCAAGAATATGATCTACCATGACTTTATATGAAATAGTAGAATAACTAAAGTAGATCAAAGTCATACAAAGAAATAAAGATAAAAGAGAAATCATACCTAAACTTCCAAGAGGACTTGGAACCTGAATAAGAGTTACTCTAGCCTACCCCCTAGCCTTGGAAACCAAAAGTGACAGGAGAATGACAGAGTGGTGTGTGAGAAATGGGAGCCCCTCCCCTTCTATTTATAGGCAAAGGCAAGGCTTGCTCGGACGCCCAAATGGCCCCTAAATACCCGGGAGTGAGGCAATGGATCAATAGGGAGCTGCCACGTGGAGGGCCAGGATGGGGCCCCCTAGGTCGGTTCGGCCGATCCCAGGGTCGGCCGGCCCCCTAGGGTGGCCCCACCTGGTGGTTTTCCACTAGGTGGCTGCCCTGTGGGCCCTCAAATCCATCCCTGGTGCATGGATTGATTTGGTATCTGAGGTGGGCCCTTTGATCCATGTGAAGTTCATGTGGCGTCCTCTAATTCGTCGGTGAGTGCCTCCCCTGGATCGATGACGTGGATTGCCATGTTTCCCTTGGTGGTAGCCACCTCCTCAGCTAAGTTGGCATGGTTCCTTCATAGAAGTTGAGTTTCCATCTCTTTTAAGGGGTAAATCACCTACATACAAATAATCTCCAAGAACAAGTGGAACTACATTATTCAAACCTAAATGCTAGTAAACAGTGCATATGCCTCCATTTATGTGAGAGTATTGAGGGTTGGAAATGGTGAATTTCCACCGTCAACAAACTCCCCCAAGCTAACCTTTGGCTCGTCTCGAAGCAAGACATTAGAGACTTAGGTTGGTTGATCAGGAGTTGCTACAATGTTGTATTCTCAACTTATGGCAAACATACAGCAAAGTACTTTACCAAGAGTTGAACAAGTCGGCAATGTTCTTACCTTTCACCTGATACGTGGGGCATATAGCTTTAACTGCCTTGGGTGGTTGAGAGACAGAATGGTTATATAGCATGTGCATAATCACTCATACCTTGATCAGCTATCAATCCAGAGGTTTTGCAAGTTTTTTTTAAAAGAAAATCAGAGTTCCTCAAATGATACTCTTGGATCACTCAAAGGTGTATGGTTCCTCACCAAGGCATCAATATTGCCTTTCTTCACATCCTACTCCTAATAGGCTATATGTGGAGCTGTAGGTAGGGAAGATGTGGCATACTTGCCTCTCATGTTTTGCTAAGTCAAAGACCGGATCCTTGGAAGAGACAAACATACATCCTGATCAAGATGTGCATATGTGTGTGATGGATATGAGCATGGCAAGGTGGATTCTAGGCCCGGAAGTGGGTGCTAGATATTGCCATGTTTTATATGAGGAAACGAGGGATTGATGGTAAGGTGGACACTAGCCCTGGAGTAGGTACTAGTTATTACCATCTATATGGTGGAAGTCTTTCTCTTGCACATATCAATCCCTTTTTCTCCTTTGAAATTTTTCGAGACTTGGGCTAGCTCTCTTTATTTATTTTTGCCATGCTTTTGAGCATGCTTTTCTTTTCTCTCTTTTTTTTAAACTAGCCCTTGGTCTCTATTGGAGATATTTGGAGAGGGATGAATAATGTAAAGATACATAGAGTTTTATTTGAGAAAGAATGCATAGGCATATGGAACAAATGATGAATGCTAACCTCCAGTGTGGAAGTTTTAGCATGAACGTGTACGTGATCTTGATCAGGGGAGTATGAGTTCTAACAAGGGTCACAACAATTTGACAAAGCTCAATAAGAGAACAAGCTGCAAATGTGGAGGCTAAGAACTAGAATCTACATATGGCCTTGGATGGGAAATTCTCATCGTTGAGGAACTCATCATGTTTTGATTTTTCAAAAAGGAAAACTCCGGATGTCAAGCATCACTAAGCACAAGATCATATCACTCTATTATACCATATTATGTCTCACAACAACTTAGGCAAGGATCATGCTTTTTGCTACCCACAGTTTTCAAGCTAAGGTTTGAACATACAAGACAACAAACTCAAAACATAGGTAGGATACAAAGTTGTAAACAAGACATACGAGGAGAATAAATAGAGCAACTATTCATCATTTCAACCATAGAGGCAAAGCATTCTTACTAAGCATATCAAAGCAAACTAAGCAAACAATGATGATGAAAGCAAATGAATATTTTTGGTCTTTTTATTTTGCAGATTTTTTTTGGATTTTCATTTATAAGATATTCTGAAAACAAAGGAAGATACAAGTTACCTCAGAATGGGGGTCCTCCCCCAAGCTAGCTTCAGGCTCACTACGGAGGAGGGAAGAAGAAATCCTGACTCGCGTAGTAACCCCTCTGCGCCTCCATGTATTGCCGCTGATCTTCCTGCATGGCTGCTATCCTCTCACCAGCCTGACACTGCCACACTGAGGTAGACTCGACATGGGTGTTCAGCGTCTCCTCCAATCCCATGACCTGGACGGTGAGCTCTCCCATCTGCTGCGCGAGCTGAGTGTCGCATGCAGAGGCTGAAGAGTGTCGCCGGAAGGACGAAGATGGAGGTGGACCACCGGAGCTAGAACTAGCGGGTGTGGCCCACTGAGCTCTGCTCGCGCCTGCCCAAGCTGTGCCACTCGCACTCGGCTGGTAGGTGAGCTGATCCCAACCAGGTGCATATCCAGGGGTAACCCCAGACATGTACCCCGCAGGTGCTCCACCTGCCACCAGTGGTGTAGTAGGCTGTGGCTGAGGCTGAGGTCGTGGTGTCGGCTGTGACAAGTTAGTACCATGGTACAAGCTCAAGGAATGTCCGGATGGACATCACTCCTGAGCTCGGCCCAGCGAGAATGCAGAGAACACAAAACATAAGTAGATTGTTTTTCCTAGATTAGAATTTTATTTGGAAAAGCGAAAAGGGCTAGATAAATCTAGCATGCAAATGTAAGGTTTTTGGGAAATCAAATATGCAATTTTGAAAATAAAATTTGGAAAGGGAAATATGAGATAAGTACCAGCTTTAACCCTTTTGGTAGAAAGGACCCATCATTTTTAGTCCGACGAGTGGGACTCTTCTCAGCAATCAATTCCATTCAGCACCGCACTCCTTAGAAGTAGAGGTTGGTGCCATCTCAATCTTCCACCATTCTTTCCGAATTTTCTTTAACCTCTTCGACGGAGATTTCCTCCTTGGGGGTGAAGGCTCCGTCCTTCCCCCAAGCTGCTCAACACTATCTTGCACCAAATAGCATTGTTCTTCTTTGTCCTGAAACTTGAACTTCAAGTTCCTCTTCCCAATGCGGAAATGGATGATTCCGGACCCCACATTGATCCTAGCTCGGACATCACTGAGAAATGGTTGCCCAAGGATGAGCGGCATTCCTCCCTCGTCATCCATATCAAGGACTACGAAGTCCGCGAAAACATAAGAGCTCTTGATTTTGACCAATATGTTCTCAATAATTCCTTCTAGATATCGTATCGTTGAATCTGCGAGTTGGATAGTCCGTGCTGTTGGATAGAGAGCTGGATATCCATGTTGCTCGAACATAGCCTTGGACATGAGATTAACACTTGCACCAAGGTTACAAAGAGCATGCCTGATCTGCTTGTAATAGATTGTGCAAGTGATAGTCGGGTAGCCTGGATCTTTCTTGTGCACTACTGCTGATTCGTCCCACAGATCAAGAATTTGTTGTATGGGCTTTCCTGCATAGTCAGAAGCATGTGTCTTCCTAGGTGGCTTACCCCACCTGGTTGACACTACACTAACATTTTCACAAGAGGATACGGGTTGCCCCGGGATCCTCCTGTTATCAGGAGATGGAACCAAAGCAGCCAGCTGGGCCAGCTGGGTTTCTAACATTTTGTTGAAACTTAGTTGACTCTTATGAGCAGAAGAAAAACTTTCAAGCTTAACATTGAGGCTTTCCACAGTTTTATCAAGGGTAGCTAACTTTTTGTTAATACCTTTATTAATCTTAGCTTGCCCAAAAACGAGATCTCTCAAGGAGGGTTGGTTAGGATTGTACGAGTTACCTTGGTTACCTCCTTGATAGTAAGGGTGTTGTTGATTTCACGATTGACCTCCTTGTTGAGGTGGACGATAACCATTGTTGTTGCCGTTCATGTACATCACTTCCTCCTGAGTCTCCGGACAATAGTTGCCTGAGTGCCCAGTGTTGCCACAGACCTCACAAGTCATGTGAGAGTCCATAGGCAGAGTAGTGGTGGCCATGGTAGCCTTCTCGCTGGTGTAATCATCCAATCTCTTCATGAGAAGATCCATCTTGGCAGTAATCATGTCCTCTTCCTTGACAGTATGAGTACCCCTCGGTCGTGGCTGGAGTCTTTCATCACTCCACCCTTGGTTGGAGACCATCTTCTCCATGAGTAATTTAGTATTATCAACAGTTAGTGAGAAGAATGCTCCTTGAGCAGCAGCATCAATATGGCCTCGGGCTGTCAGAGTCAACCCATTATAGAAGCTTTGAAGAATAAGCCAATCCTCTATCCCATGGTGAGGACAGGCCAGGACATACTCCTGAAGCCTTTCACAAGCCTCTGAAATAGACTCACTTGCTGCTTGCTGAAAACCAGAAATCCTTCCACGAAGAGCATTGGTTTTACCCAATGGGAAGAACTTCTTAAGAAATGCCTCTGAACACTTACTCCAAGTGTCAATAGCTTCACGATTCGCATAGAACCATTGCTTAGCTTTCCCCAGGAGGGAGAATGGAAATAGCCGTAAATGAACAACGTCCATATTTGCACCCCTGATGACGAAAGTGCTGCATAGCTCTAGGAATTGCTGCAGGTGAGCATTAGCATCCTCATTTGGCTTGCCACAGAATGGGCTAGCCTGTACCATCGTAATTAGACCCGTCTTGATCTCAAAATTTTCAGTCCCCATTGCCACCTCACGGCCTTGCAGCACCTGGTCAGCGGAAGGAGCTGAGTACTCACAAAGTGTCTTCTGGGCCATAGCGTTGGACGTGGATGGTACAAAGGAAGCTGGTTCGCCCTCCGGACGAGTACGACGAGGTGAGCTCAAATGAATTCGAGCTTTCCTCACAAGTGACTCGAGATCTTAGTAAAATCCCCGGTAGGTCGAAACCAGTCATACACTACCTGTCTTCATCATCCAAAGATAAAAGAAGACAATCAAGGTTAGCCTGCATTGAGAGTTGTCATAACCTACTCAGAGTTTATAAACAGATGCAAAGCATAGTCGTGATAATCCTGTGCCTTCCCCGGCAATGGCGCCAGAAATGCTTGTTGGCATTTCTTAATGTCACAACTAACGGCACTGGGTTAGCGTGAACATCAAGACTTGCCGAAGGTTAATCTAAACGATCATGAACGAATCCGCAAGCGCACAGATAAACCATTGTAGCATTTCCCCAAGGAAGGAGAGTATTCCAAGGGTATCGTATCCGTGGAAGGCAATGGCGGATATCTTAGACTTACACTTTTGCTCTGAATGTAAACCAAGAGATAGATATAGGGAACAACACACTCAAAGACAGGGGTAAGATAAAAGATATACTGGGTAGTGTGACACACACACTCAAATCTACCTCTACTCTAGCACACTACGGCATAGGGGGAACATACGAGTTAGCTCTAGGTTCTAATGTACTAAACATACAAAGCTAGAAGATACAAGAGATGGGCATGAGTATTGCATGAGAGAGATAAGGTTCAGCACCCAGGTACAAATGGGGAGCTAGCCCACGATTACCAGCACTCTGCGAAACTAGACTTTAGACTCCTACAGCAGGTACCCCAGCGCGGAGGTTGCCCTAGGATCCAACAGGGCTGTCACCACCTGAGGACCGACCTCTCGTTACGGGGGGTATGCTCATAACTATCCTAGCCAGACAACCCAGGCACCATGCCTACATTGCTGCTAGACTCCACCTAGCTCGGGCTATTGTGACCCAGGGTGAGAGCCACCAGAAGACTGGTCAACTAGACCGAGTACCGTAGCTTGAACACAGACCTCATGCAACACTCTCATGCCATCTAACAAGATCAACTAACGCTAGACATACAAACAGATATGAACTCTCTTATGTCTAATCAATAAGATCAAAGGGTCATGTTCATGAAGAACACGAGCCTCTAACTTATGAACAAACACATAAGGAAGGAGTTTATCACCCTTCAAGTGGATCAAAAGGTAGTGTTCACGAAGAACATGAGCCTCTAAATGATGAACAGAGGAAGAACTCAAGAACATATCAAGAATATGATCTACCATGACTTTATATGAAATAGCTGAATAACTGAAGAAGATCAAAGTCATACAAAGAAATAATGATAAAAGAGAACTCATACCTAGACTTCCAAGAGGACTTGGAACCTGAATAAGAGCTACTCTAGCCTACCCCCTAGCCTTGGAAACTAAAAGTGAGAGGAGAATGAGAGAGTGGTGTGTGAGAAAAGGGAGCCCCTCCCTTTCTATTTATAGGCAAAGGCAAGGCTTGCTCAGATGCCCAAATGGCCCCTAAACACCCAGGAGTGAGGCAATGGACCAATAGGGAGCTGCCACATGGAGGGCCAGGATGGGGCCCCCTAAGTCGGTTCGGCCGATCCCAGGGTCGACCGGCCCCATAGGGTGGCCCCACCTGGTGGTTTTCCACTAGGTGGCTGCCCTGTGGGCCCTCTGATCCATCCCCGGTGCATGGCTTGATTTGGTATCCGAGGTGGGCTCTTTGATCCATGTGAAGTCCATGTGGCGTCCTCTGATGCGTCGTTGAGTGCCCCCTGGATCGATGGTGTGGATTGCCATGTTTCCCTTGGTGGCAGCCACCTCCTCAGCTGAGTTGGCCTGGTTCCTTCATGGAAGTTGAGTTTCCATCTCTTTTAAGGGGTAAATCACCTACATACAAATAATCTCCAAAGACAAGTGGAACTACATTATTCAAACCTAAATGCTAGTAAACAGTGCATATACCTCCATTTATGTGAGAGTATTGAGGGTTGGAAATGGTGAATTTCCACCGTCAACAAGTAGGTACTAGTTATTACCATCTATATAGTGGGACTCCTTTTTGGAAAATTCAATCCCATTCCCCTTTTGGAATTTTCGAGACTTTGGCTAGCTTTCTTTCTTTTTTTTCTTTTTTCCATGCTTTTGAGCATGCTCTCTTTTTTCTTTTTTTTTCAGCTAGCTCCCTTATCTTTTTTGGAGATATTTGGAGAGGGATAGCATGATACAATGATGTGTGGAGCTTTATTTAATGAAAGAATGCAATGGTGGATGGAATGATGAATGCTAACTTCCAATGTAGAAGTTTAGCATGGTCGTGTACGTGATCTTGATCATGGGAGCATGGCGAGTTTCTAACTAAGGGTCACAACAATTTGGAAAAGCTCAATGAGAGAACAAGCAGCATATGTGGAGGCTAACAAGAGCAAGAATCTACATATGGCTTGGATAGGAAATGCTCATCACTGAGGAACTCATCATGTTTAAATTTTTGAAAAGGAAAACTCCAGAAAATCAAGCTTCACTTGACACAAGATCATAGCACTCTATTCTACCATATCATATCTGACAACACATTAGGCATGGAACATGCTTTTTGCTACCCACAAGTTTCAAGCTAAGGTTTGAACATACAAGCAAACAAACTGAAAACATAGGTAGGATACTAAGCTGTAAGCTAGACATATGAGAAGAATAAACAGAGCAACTATTCATCATTTCAACCATGGAGACAAAGCATTATTACTGCGCATATGAAAGCAAACTAAAGCAAACCTGATTATGAAAGCAAATAAATATTTTTGGTCTTTTTAATTCTGCAGATTTTATGGGTTTTTGTCATAAGGAATTCCGAAAACAAGTAAAGATACAAGTTACCTCAGGATGGGGGTCCTCCCCCAAGCTAGCTTCAGGCTAACTTCAGTGGCTGGTAGAAAAACCGCTGGCTCATGTAGTAAGCCCTCTGCTCCTCTATCTATCACTGCTGCATCTGCTCAATGGTGTCGATCCTCTCGCATGTCTGTCACTACCAATCTTGAGTGGATTGAATGTGTGTGTTCAGCGACTCCTCTACTCCGGTGACTTGGACGGTGAGCTCTCATGGCTGCTGCGTGAGATAAGCATCTCGGGCAGAGGCTGAAGAATTTTGCCTGAAGGATGTAGTAGGAGGACCACCAGAAATAGAGCTAGTGGGTGCGGCCCACTGAGCACTGCTCGCACTCGCCCAAGCCGTGCCACTCGCACCCGGCTGGTAGGCAGGCTGGTCCCAACCAGGTGCATATCTAGGCATGATCCCGAATGTAACACCCCAGGTGTTTATCTTTTTTTAATCAAGGAGTTAACTTAAGCTCGTGATGTAAAGGGAAAATCAAGCAAGTTTGGTGAAAACACCATTAGGAGCAAAGTTTGGTTTGCATCTGAATTCAATCTTTCACTGAGAACATGAACTTTGGCCAATATGCAATTTGTCACCAAGATTCATGAACACAACCTTCTAGTTTGACACTGTTTGAATTTTGGGATATAAAAGGGGAGTTGAACCCTATCTCATTTGGTCAATTTCTCTAAAGCATCTTTTGAGTCTTCTGATGGCTTGACCATAATCTCAAAATTTTGTATAACAACTCAAAAATCGGCCAATGTGAAAGTTGTTGGTTTTCACAAGAATAACATTTCTTCTTTTAGGTGGAAGATGAGATCTTGAGTGGAAAGCCCTCAAAAATTGAGTCAAACCGTTCTAAATATGGTCAAACCCCTATGTTCATATACCTTTCTCTAGAAGTTTGGTCAAATCTTCAAAATTTCCCAAAATACTAAAAATTCGGAAAATACAAAAGTTGCTCAGTTTTTCCAGGGACACATTTCATCTAATTACCAATTTTTCATATTTTGAGTGCAAAAGCCTCAAATTCTGGGTCAACGCTCTGAGCACGTGTTTGACTTCGCCGAGAAAATCTGCATCTTCAAGACGAGTTTCTGCTCAATCTATTGAGTTTTACACTGGTCAACCTTTGTGAAAGTTGTAGAGGGTTGTCCCATCTACAACTTCGTTTTTGACCAAATTTTGTGTTAGTTGTGGTTTTGAATTTATCGACCTGGTCAAAGCACCCTAAATTGAAACAGTTTCCTGCAACTGCCACCCGTGAGCGCGCGCCAGGCCGCGACATCGTGCAGCGACGCTGTCCCGGCACCTGTGTGCTGAGCGCCTCCCGCCGCGTGCCGCCAGGCCCAAACGCCGAGGTAGGCCCGCCATCACGTGCGCGCTGCCCGATGATGTCCGGGCCACGTAGCCACCACTTGTCGCTCCCGTCCCTCCTGTCCTCGACACGCGCCGCACCATCGCCGGCTCTAACGCCATGCGCTGCGCCAGGCTGCGCCACGCCGCACCTCCTCTCCTCCATCGTGCTGGCCAGCTAGCGTCGCGCCGTGGCAAGGCAGGAGCACCTCATGGGCACATATAAAGGTGCAGGAACTCCCTGAGCTCGTCACGCCCCTGCACGCTGCCAGGGTGCCGCCGCCCACTGCCGGAGCGACGTTGTCGAACTGCTGCGCCTGAGTCGCCCAGTCCCCGCCTGAGCCCCCTGGCAGTACCTCCTCGCCCCACTGGAGCTCCCAGGGCAGCACATTGTCATGCCCCGCTGCCCAGCTCACTGGAGCTGCAGTCCCGCGGCCGGAGATCCACCCTGCCGCCGAGCTCGCTCACCGGCCGCTCCTCTACCCTGCTATGCAACCGAGCCGACCCGAGGTGATCACCAGGTGCTTATCCACCCTTTCCCCCACCCTAGTTCGCCGCCGTCCGCCGGAATCCGGCCATCAGTGCCGGCGGCCATGGCTAAGGCTATGGTTGTGAAGATTAAGATCTTACCAGGGTTAAAAACGTAAAAGCAGGGACCTTTCTGTAAAGCTGAGGGTATACTTGTGAATAAAGATCTTTAACCAAGAACCTGGATGAAAGTAGATTCTTAAACTCTAGTTGTAAATCACTGAGACCTTGTAAAATTCGTAATAAATCAAAGAAAAATCGGAAAAATGCAAACTCAAATGTTATGTAATCCACATGAACTGATGCATCTTTTCTAGAAAGAAAGTTGGTAAGTTTTTTCCTACATTTTGAATAATTTCGAATTGATCAATTTGAATAGATTTGCAATAATTTGAAATCCAGAGCTGATCTACACGCGAATTTTTGATATGTTGCTAGTATGATCATGTTTGATCTACACATAGAGCTGTTAAATATCTTTAGTTATAATTTAATTTTGATAAATGGCAGCATATAATTTCCTGTTTAGTTTTAAATATTTGGTTAAGCAAATAGGGTAGACCTTTTTTCAGTAGCCTATATATGTCTATATGCAGCTATGATAAATTTGTGAGTAGCTTTTGACATGTGTAACTAGCTTGAATTAATTTAGGTCTTAAATATGAGCCTTTTAAATAAAGCATGTTGTAATTAGATTCTGGCCATGATAATTTTTGAGTAGTATTTCCTTACCTTGATATGGTAGTAGTAAAAGTTTTAGCCCCAATGCATGCTTGTATATTTCACTGTGATTTATTTATCTTTTCAGCAGTGTTAAAGTGTTGTATTTTTCATGCTAGATCTGTAGCTTAGTGTAATCTGAATTTTTTTGAGTAGCTCAGTCATGCCATGTTCATGCTCTGTGTAATTTCTTGATGCTAGAACATGTGTATATCTCTCTGTATAAATAAATCATGTTTAAGTCAGATAGTTTTTACTAGATTTTTTCATGTGCATTCCATAGCTGAGTTTAATGCCAATTTTGTACAGTAGCCTTGTTATAATAATATGTGCTTGTAAAAATTTTCTCTCTGTTTGTTTGTGTGTAGAATATCCAGAATTAAATTTTGAAGTAATTCAAGCTTAATAAGTGGAATAAAAGAAAATCAAAAATCACCTTTAATATGACTTGAATTTAAATAACAAAGCTTCACCAAAATAAACTA
Source organism: Cenchrus fungigraminus (assembly GCA_036936925.1). Lineage (NCBI taxonomy): Eukaryota > Viridiplantae > Streptophyta > Magnoliopsida > Poales > Poaceae > Cenchrus > Cenchrus fungigraminus. Next base: position 72,086,984 of record CM072769.1, on the reverse strand, counting down.
TACACAGCACCCTTTCATTTTGGTGAAGTCAAATAAATTAATTAAGTTAAATGTGCACACAATCACCATCAAGTAAGTAAGATAAATGACACACATACATTTCCTTGGTAAAGGAAGAGTATGCTGAATATAATTTGTCTAGGTGAATGTGCCCAACAATACACCCCATGTTTACCCTTTAAATCCGAACCAAGTTCTCCCTTCTTAATTATGAAAACTTAAAGTTTATGCATATGCATGTCCTGTAGAACTTCCGGACGAGAGCTACGAGTTGGTGCTGGAAGCTGAAGGAGAGCTAGCTGAAGGTGAACGTGGTGGTTTTGCAACAAGACCCGAACCAAGTTCGGAGGATCTCCAGACTAACTTTGCTAATGAAAGCAAGCCCTGGAGCATAACCTATGTTTTCAACTTATGCAACTATCTTTGTTATGTTTGTGCATTTAAGTTTCAGGAGTTGTATTGAAACTCTAGATGCATGATCTTAGGTTCCTATGCTCAAATACTAGTATGATAAGTCGCTAGTTGCCATGCTCTAAGGACACGGTAAAAGTCGAGTGATGTCCATCACTCGCGAGCTACAGGTTTCTTATGTTGGAATCATAAGATTGTTAAACCTACCTGCTCATGTGGTAAGAGCATGGGACCGACTCCGGCTAGTAGGTCTGTGGTTAAGTGTTTGAACGTACTAAACATTTGTCGGGAATGGGACCGGTAAGCCTAGTACCTTTTTGATCCAGCTAGGGAACTCTCTACCACTAATCTTCGGATTCGTTCCCCGACATTCAACCGATGGTGCATGTGTGAGACTGGTAGGACGTTGGGCCGTAATTCCAGTAATCCTTGTACCTAGGACTATGGACATTGATCCTGAACTGAGGATGACTGGGAAACGCATGGTTGGTGCGTACCCCGCCCATTGGGCTTTTTAGTTGTTATCTTTGGGTATGCATTCTCCCTTGTGTTTAGGTCCACCTTGCAACGATATTAATCGATCGATCGTCGGCCTCTCACTGTTACCCGAGAGTGCTTAACCATACACTCTATGTCCCTTAATGATGGAATTGAGAAGTAATACTGTTGTATGCTTAATTGTTTGCACAACTTATGCTTGTAATAGTTGCTTACCTAGTAATGGATAATCAACTATAATTTTGAGCTAAAACTTGAAAGTAAGGACCTACTCTTTGTTGCTTTTCAGCAAAAGAAACCCACTAGCCATAAAGCTTTGCATGTCTTGAGAGTTGGTGATGTTCCCATCACCAGACGGTTAAGTCTTGCTGAGTATTAGTATACTCAGCCTTGCTTAGTTGATAACTTCTGTAGGTGTTGATGTGAGAATGGTTTTCCGTGGACTGGTTCTCTCCCACCCTTTTGGGAAGTGAGTGGGAGGATGACAGTTCATGGTGATATCATGGATGGCCTCCCGTGATGTCGCTTATGACGTTTAGTAATTTTATTTGCGCTTTGTTTTCAAACTCTGAACAGTTTACTTTCCTGTATGAAACTGAGTTTGTAATAATGAACCTTTGATGAATATGATGTAATAAAGGGTATATTGAGTATCTCTGGACTCGCCGTCGTGTGAGTTTTCATGTACAATCTTCGATCCTTGTTATAAGTGATTTACCGGGCTTGACCCGACAGATATCAACAAGTTAACTCCTCTTTAACGCATAGTGGCCAAAGGGAGTGGTTTATGTGGTAAATGGGAATTAATTTGGATGGTTCTGTCACAGCTGGCATCAGAGCTTGATTGTACACCAGAGATCTTAATACACCCTTAATAACATGTTTTTAGAATAAAACTTGCAACATTAAGGTGTGTTTCCAAAAATGCGTTAGGAACGCTAAGGATTAATTAGTCCGAGAGGCCCTGGAGGGATTTTTGGGTTCTTTCAGGTGGCTAGTAATCTATGGTTTATCTAAACTAACTTCCAGCACATTTTATTATCTGTCAAAACTTACTTTCTTGCACTACCATACTAGTTCAGCACGTTTTGCCATACGTGCTTGTGCACATGAAAGTCATGTGAGGGATGGATGGGACCTATTCCAAAGGGAATCCATTGTCGTGTCTATGTCTCACCACGTTTTGCCATACGTGAGCATGATTCCGCATTACGAACATGTGAAGGGGGACGCCCTCCATTCAAAAGGAGCGTGTCTCAGGTTGGACGCTGTCCATGCAGCGCTAAACGCATGGGTGCCGTTTCTATAGTGAACGGTAATGTTTGTGAACAGTTTCGTGAGTGCTGGCACGAAAGGTTTGAGATGTTCTGTGATTTTCTGCAGGTACATTAACCACGATTCGTAAGAGTTAAGATCGATTAGAAATTCGGCTAGCTATTATAGGGAGAGTTGTATATTGTGCCATGCCACTGGCGCTAACTTCGATCTTAACAAGGAATTTTCTATGAGGACAAATATGTTTTGCATGCATCATGTTAAAATCTCTAAACTGAACATCAAAGACAATGAGTACAACATGAAATCACTTTCATCCATGTTTTTGTCAAAATAGCTTAAGGTCTTTCTAGTGTTTGCTGAATGATCCGCTGGTCTGGAATTTTTTTTCGGGCTAGCAAAAGAAGTTCCTCCAGAGACCTTTTACTCAAAAATTGTCTTCAATTTTGCAATGAAGATGTTGTAAAATTTGCATAAGCTCTGGATCAACCAAACTCAATTTATGATCTTTTTCTTAAGGAGTGATCTAGCTGTCAATCTGTGAACTTAACTGTTCTGAAATGTTTCGACCCCCAAGACAGTGTTTTCTGAGGAATAGTTAGATATGAAAGTTGCTCCAAATCTTGTCAAGCACCTGCTGTAAAAATTTTAGAAATTTTGGTTGAAGGAATTTTGAGTTATGACCAAGATAGTGCAGCTCTGTTTGCTGTTTTTCCTGGGAGACAGCCACTGGAGTTTTAATTCTTTTGTCTATCTTCTTCGATTTTTTAGCTCCACCTTTGAATACCAATGTTGTAGTCCATAACCTTATCGAGTACCTGGTAAAATTTCAGAATTTTTGGCTAAGCAGAATTTCAGATACGCTAATTTGAGTAACTGCCTGTCTGCTGAAATTTCTGGACAACCGCAAACTCAAGTATGGTCCAATTACCTCTTTTCCCATCAATTGTAGCCCAACCTTGGAATACCAGAGTTGTTTGAAACATCAAGTTTGGTGTGCTCGTAAAAGTTGAGCATCGTTGCGTTCTTATGCTGAGAGTTATGAACTTTTTAGTAACCCTCTGCCTGCTGTCCAACAGCCAAGATAGATCATCGGTCTCTAAAACTTTTCAAGCATATTACCCTTAGTTGTTACTCAACTTGAGGATGCAAAGCTTGCTTCTACCTCAATAAGGATCGGGTGGAAGTCAGGAACCTCTAGTTTTATGGTTTTCCAAATATGATCATTTTTGTATGGCTGCTAAAATCTATCTTTTATGCCCATGCATCCATCTGGTTTCTCGCATATGTCACTCTCTTTAGATGGTCAACCCCGGATAAAAAATGGTTGATGAAGAGATGGTCTTGTGCTCAACTTTCTGACAGATTGTTATGCACATTTTTAGTCCCTTTTGTCATTTGCCAATTGAAAGTTGATACTTCCAAGGACATACCCTGAGTAGACATCTTGTTGTTTTTCTATGTGCAACTTCAGAAATTTCAGTAAACAAATTTAACAAATGTTTGTTTACTAGCCTTCCCTTTCTTCATAGAAATCTCTATGGAACCATTCGACTTTGTCTCCTTCTATCTCAATCTCAAAGTTCACCTAGTATCAAATCAATCAGACTAGTTTAAATGAGTTTGAGCAATCAAGGTTCTCTAAAAATCAAGATATGAGGAGTTTTATACTAATCAGTGATCTGTGATTCTTTCTCAGCCTCGACCAAATTTACAGACTCGGCGTAATGGAAAAGAAAGAATGGACAAAAGCCTATGATAGTTTTCCCAGACGAAAATAAGTTTTAATCTGAATTGTCGATACCTCAAGATCTTCTCGTGTTTCCCAAATTCACAGTCAATTCTCTCGAGAATCAATTTGACCCCCTCCGTATCTGTGCTCCGTCTACTCTGTGTTGTGCCATCGCTCTGCCATTCTACCGCAGCAGCTGATCGCCGCCTACGCACACGCCCTACGACAGCCATCTTGTCACCTTGGCATCCCATGCCGACCACCACCATGCCACATGCCACCACCACCGCACTTCCACACCTCCATACCCCGGCCCCTACCCAAGTGGCGCGAGCACCACCACCACTACCCCATGTGGAGCATCCATAAATGGACCACCTTCCACTGGTTTCCACTACCCCTCCCTTTGCATCCACTGGAGCCATCACCTCCCGTCGCCCTCCCTTCTCTACAGCTCTTTTCTTGAGCGCACACCGGCCATGTTCATCATTTCCAGCATTTCCTCCATCTTCCCCAGCAAGGTGAAGAAGAATCAAGCTCCTTCAGCAGTCAATGTTAGTTCAAGCCTTTCCTTGAAGCTTGTCAACTGAAGGTTTGGTGCCTACATCAAGAAGAAGAAGCTCAAGAAGAAGGTCACAAGAAGAAGCCAATCCCACATCGCCAACTATGGATCATTCTCTCGAGATATGTGATTCAGACTGTTGGGACTCATTGATGGTGTTGATTTGTTTTGCACCTTTGCTATGCTTGTTTATAGCTTTTCATGTACACGTTCAACGCCCACTCCCTCGTGAGTTACGTGGAAGTGGGTGATGAAACCTGTGTATCTTTCATCATCTTTGAGTTCTAAATCTTAGAGAGTTTAGCCTTGCTCTGTTAGTTTCTCTATGTAACCTTTACCTTCCCCTGAAAAGTTTATTGAAGCTTGTTGTCGAATCTCGAGACGAGATTCTGTTTAAGGGGGGTAGATTGCAACACCCCAGGTGTTTATCTCTTTTTAATCAAGGAGTTAACTTAAGCTCATGATGTAAATGAAAAATCAAGCAAGTTTGGTGAAAACACCATTAGGAGCAAAGTTTGGTTTGCATCTGAATTCAATCTTTCACTCAGAACTTGAACTTTTGCCAATATGCAAGTTGTCACCAAGATTCGTGAACACAACCTTCTAGTTTGACACTGTTAGAATTTTGGGATAGAAAAGGGGAGTTGAACCCTATCTCATTTGTTCAATTTCTCTAAAGGATCTTTTGAGTCTTTTGATGGCTAGACCATAATCTCAAAATTTTGTATAACAACTCAAAAATCGGCCAATATGAAAGTTGTTGTTTTTCTCAAGAATAACATTTCTTCTTTTAGGTGGAAGATGAGATCTTGAGTGGAAAGCCCTCAAAAATTGTGTCAAACCCTTCTAAATATGGTCAAACCCCTATGTTCATATACCTTTCTGTGGAACTTTGGTCAAATCTTCAAAATTTCCCAAAACACTGAAAATTCGGCCAATACAAAAGTTACTCAGTTTTTCCAGGGACACATTTCATCTAATTACCAGTTTTTCAAATTTTGAGTGCAAAAGCCTCAAATTCTTGGTCAACGCTCTGAGCACGTGTTTGACTACGCCGAGAAAATCTGCATCTTCAAGACGATTTTCTGCACAATCTGTTCAGTTTTACGCTGGTCAACCTTTGTGAAAGTTGTAGAGGGTTGTCTCATCTACAACTTTGTTTTTGACCAAATTTTGTGTTAGTTGTGATTTTGAATTTATCCAGCCGGTCAAAGCAGCCTAAACTGAAACAGTTTGCTGCAACTGCCGCCCGTGAGCGCGCCCAGGCCGCGACGTCATGCAGCGACGTCGTCCCGGCACTCGTGTGCCGTGCGCCTCCCACCGCATGCCACCTGGCCTAAACGCCGAGGTGGGCTCGCCGCCACGTGCGTGCTGCCCGATGATGCCCGTGCCACGTAGCTGCCACTTGTCACGCCCGTCCCTCCTGTCCTCAACACGCGCCGCGCCATCACCGGCTCTGCCGCCATGCGCTGCGCCACGCCACACCTCCTCTCCTCCATCACGCTGGCCAGCTAGCGTCGCGCCGTCGCAAGGCAGCAGCACCTCAGGGCCACATATAAAGGGGCAGGAACTCCCCGAGCTCGTCGCGCTGCCTTGCACGCCGCTAGGCTGCCGCCGCAGTGCCGTCGTCGAACTGCTGCGCCCGAGTCGCCATGTCCCCACCTGAACCCCCTGGTAGTACCTCCTCACCCCACTGGAGGTTAAGCATATAATTTCCTGTTAAGTTTTAAATATTTGGTTAAGCAAATAGGGTAGATCTTTTTGCAGTAGCCTATATATGTCTATATGCACCTATGATAAATTTATGAGTTGCTTTTGACATGTGTAACTAGCTTGAATTAATTTAGGTCTTAAATATGAGCTTTTTAAATAAAGCATGTTTCAATTAGATTTTGGCCATGATAATTTTTGAGTAGTATTTCCTTACCTTGATATGGCTGTAGTAAAAGTTTTAGCCCCAATGCATGTTTGTACATTTCAATGTGATTTATTTATCTTTTCAGCAGTGTTAAAGTGTTGTATTTTTCATGCTAGATCTGTAGCTTAGTTTAATCTGAATTTTTGTGAGTAGCTCAGTCATGCCATGTTCATACTCTGTGTAATTTCTTGATGCTAGAACATGTGTATATCTCTCTGTATAAATAAATCTTGTTTAAGTCAGATAGTTCTTACTAGATTTTTTCATGTGCATTCCATAGCTGAGTTTAATGCCAATTTTGTGCAGTAGCCTTGTTATCATAATATGTGCTTGTAAAAATTTTATCTCTGTTTGTTTGTGTGTAGAATATCCTGAATTAAATTTTGAAGTAATTCAAGCTTAATAAGTGGAATAAAAGAAAATCAAAAATCACCTTTAATATGACTTGAATTTAAATAACAAAGCTTCACCAGAATACACCGTAAACAGTACCCTTTCATTTTTGTGAAGTCAAATAAATTAATTAAGTTAAATGTGCACACAATCACCATCAAATAAGTAAGATAAATGACACCCATACATTTCCTTGGTAAAGGAAGAGTATGCTAAATATAATTTGTCTAGGTGAATGTGCCCAACAATACACCCCATGTTTACCCTTTAAATCCGAACCAAGTTCTCCCTTCTTAATTATGAAAACTTAAAGTTTATGCATATGCATGTCGTGTAGAACTTCCGGACAAGAGCTACGAGTTGGTGCCGGAAGCTGAAGGAGAGCTAGCTGAAGGTGAACGTGGTAGTTTTGCAACAAGACCCGAACCAAGTTCGGAGGATCTACAGACTAACTTTGCTAATGAAGGCAAGCCCCGGATTATAACCTATGTTTTCAACTTATGCAACTATTTTTGTTATGTTTGTGCATTTAAGTTTAAGGAGTTGTATTGAAACCCTAGATGCATGATCTTAGGTTCCTATGCTCAAATACTAGTATGATAAGTCGCTAGTTGTCATGCTTTAAGGACACGGTAAAAGTCGAGTGATGTTCGTCACTCGCGAGCTATAGGTTTCTTATGTTGGAATCATAAGATTGTTAAACCTACCTACTCATGTGGTAAGAGCATGGGACCGGCTCTGACCAGTAGGTCTGTGGTTAAGCGTTTGAACGTACTAAACATTTGTCGGGAATGGGACTGGTAAGCCTAGTACCTTTTTGATCCAGCTAGGGAACTTTCTACCACTAATCCTGGGATTCGTTCCCCCGACTTGCAACAGGTGGTGCATGTGTGAGACTGGTAGGACGTTGGGCCGTAATTCCAGTAATCCTTGTACCTAAGACTGTGGACATTGATCCTAAACTAAGGATGACTAGGAACTGCCTGGTTGGTGCGTACCCCGCCCGTTGGGCTTTTAAGTTGTTATCTTGGGGTATGCATTCTCCCGTGTGTTTAGGTCCACCTTGCAAGGTTATTAATCGATCGATCGTCGGCCTCTCACCGTTACCCGAGAGTGCTTAACCATACACTTTATGTCCCTTAATGATGGAATTGAGAAGTAATACTGTTGTATGTTTAATTGTTTGCACAACTTATGCTTGCAATAGTTGCTTACTTAGTAATGGATAATCAACTAGAGTTTTGAGCTAAAACTTGAAAGTAAGGACCTACTTTTTGTTGGATTTCAACAAAAGAAACCCACTAGCCATAAAGCTTTGCATGTCTAGAGTGTTCGTGATGTTCCCATCACCAGACGGTTAAGTCTTGCAGAGTATTAGTATACTCAGCCTTGCTTTGTTGATAACTTTTGCAGGTGTTGATGTGAGAATGGTTTTCCGTGGACTGGTTCTCTCCTACCCTTTTGGGAAGTGAGTGGGAGGATGATAGTTCTTAGTGATATCATGGATGGCCTCCCATGATGTCGCTTATGACGTTTAGTAATTTTATTTCCGCTGTGTTTTCAAACTCTGAATAGTTTGCTTTCCTATATGAAACTGGGTTTACAATAATGAACCTTTGATGAATATGCTGTAATAAATGGTATATTGAGTATCTCTGGACTCGCCGTCGTGTGAGTTTTAATGTACAATCTTCGATCCTTGCTATAAGTGATTTACCAGGCTTGACCCTGCAGACATCGACAAGTTAACTCCTCTTTAACGCATAGTGGCCAAGGGGAATGGTTTATGTGTTAATTGGGAATTAATTTGGACGGTTCTGTCACACCGAACATGTACCCCGCATGGGCCCCTCCTGCCACAGGTGGTGTAGTAGGCTGTGGCTATGGTGGTGGCTGTGACTGCTGCTGCTGCATGGGTGCTCTGCTCGAAGCACTCCTAGTGGCCCTATCGGAAACACTAGAACGACATGCTTCCTCTTGTGCAACAAGGGGAATGGTTAACGTCGGCGAGTTATACAATTGAAACCCTGGGTTAGGTAACAGGATCTCATTTGTATAGCCTAGAAAAAGAAAGTCAAAGAATCATTTGAAACCCTCTTAAGTATATGCCCCTAGATCAAGTATGTCTCATCGATGTGAGCTCGGGTAGTGCCAATGAAGGGGACAAGGTTTCCCCCTAAAATCCTGAGTCTCAGAGGAATACGAGTTACCAAAGACGTACACGCAATAGGACCCAACATCTTAAAATTCGTCAACCACTGCCGAACCATAGCTTAAACGGGGGAGACCTTGATCTTGTTGACGGCAGCATATAAAATCATCAACTCTTCGACACACACGGGCCGAACATCCTCTCGTGGGAAGATAGTAATAAAGAGCCACTTGTGCCACAAATGAAGAGTCAGATGCGAGATATCATCGCACCAAGGCACAATTTTACCGCCACTTACTTGACTAGAGATATCACCCCAGAAAGCTTCTCGAATAAAACCACGACAAGCCTTTTTAAAGAGAAATAGCACAACGAGGACTAAAACCGAGGTGTCAACTAAGATCATTCCATGGAACTTGGTAATAGGTCCTGAAAAGTCGGAACGTGATACCGTCTGCCACCTCAACAAGAGAGCAAAGAAACTGGATGGTGAGGGGCCGAGAGCCTAGCTCTGTGACCGGCACAAAATCCTTCCAACCTAGACCGTACCAAATAGAGGTGAACTCAGAATCCATACCTTTCTTTTTTAGAAGGGTCGGGTCGAAGTCCTTGGTGTGGGCAAAGACTCGATCCTTCAGGATAGCGTAGGCTTGATTCCCTCGGGCACCCTGCAAGTCGAGGTAGGGGCCATCACTGACGGCTTCCCCCGTTGCTTGCGGCTCGGCTTGCTCTTCTTGCTCATCTCGTTCCTCTTCATATTCCATCATCGAAGGGCTCAGCACCGGCTCGGAGGGGATGGATGAACTCGTGCTAGCTCGCGAACGGGAGCGTGTCACCCACTTGAAGGTGTTGGAGACCCAACTCATGCTTTCACAACAAATGGACAACAAAAGCAACTCAATGATGGATTAGTTAACCCGAAGTGAAATTCTTATCGAGCTTGCTCCACCAATAACCAATACTTGCAGTAGCACAATAGAGAGAGTACTTGATGATTCCAATCTTGAGCAAAAATCCATGAATACCACGAGAGCAAAGAGTAGAGAGAGGAGTGTGATAGAAATGAGTTGAGATGGTGAAGAACACCCCCTCTCGGGTCCAATTTATAGAACAAAGGGGCAGCACACCGCGGGGTAGCCGTTGCTCAACGGCTAGGAGCCGTTGGCAAAAGCTGGGCCCACTTGACCGTTGCCAGGGTTCGGCCTACCAGGCTGTGGGCTCGGCGCTGGCCCCATTGGTAGGTGTGTCACTAACGGCTATGTGATGATATACCTTGGTGCACCAGCCAAAGTTTGCAAAATAAAATGCCCAAATGCTTTTTCAAAAAATTTTCAAGGATTTTCAAACTCAGAAATTATTTTTAGAAATTTTATTTGAAAGGGAAAAAAGGCTAGATAAATCTAGCATGCAAATGCAAGGTTGGAAAAATTAAATATGCATATTGGAAAATCAAATAAATTTTTGGAAAGGGAAATAAGAGATAAATACCATCTTTTACCTTTTTGGTAGAAAGAACTCATCATTTTTAGTCCGATGAGCAGGACTCCTCTCGGTGATCAATACCACTCAGCATCCCACTCCCGAGAAGTAGAGGGTAATGCCTTCTCAACCTTCCACCACTCTTTCTGAATTCTCTTTTCCTTTGATGTGGACGAAGATTGCTTTTGTGGGGGTGAAGGCTCCATCCTTCCCCCAAGGTGCTCAACACTACCATGCACTAGGTAGCATTGCTCTTCTTTTTCTTGAAACTTGAACATCAAGTTCTTCCTCCTAATGTGGAATTGGATCACTCTAGACCCCACATTGATTCTAGCCTTAACATCAATAAGGAGCAGTCGCCCAAGAATGAGCGGCATACCACCCTCATCTTCCATATCAAGGACCACGAAGTCCGCAAAGACGTAAGAGTTCTTGACCTGAACCAATAAGCTCTCAGCAATTCCTTCCGGATAGCAGATCGAGGAATCAGCAAGCTGGACAATCAGTGTAGTTAGAGAATGAGCTGGATATCCCAGTTGCTCGAACATGGCCTTGGACATGAGATTGACACATGCACCAAGGTCACAAGGGCATGCTTGATCTTTGAGGACTAGGTGTGTCCGAGGACCAGTGATTGACAACGTTGTGTGGACTGATGCTTGGCTCAGTGTGCAGGTACAGGTTGCGGCTTGACTCGTGTTGGTGCAGGTGAAGAACAAGCGCAAAAGGCCTCAGCCGTGGTGGCCTCCGGGTGATGGAGAGGCAAGTAGGCTTGGTTCGATGGACCTGGTGGCCGATGCGGTGCAAGACTAGCAAGTTGAAGTCATGGACTTGGGTCGGTGCAAGGTAGCAGATCGAGGCCGAAGCTTGCACGTGAGTGAGAGCCAGGTGTGGTTCGAGGACCGGTGGATGGTCGCTTCCTGGTGTGATGAGTGATTGACAACGTGGTGTGGACTGATTCTTGGCTAAGTATTGCAGGTGCAGGTTGCGGCTTGACTGGTGCAGGTGCAGGTGCAGGTGAAGAACAAGCGTGAAAGGTCGTTGCCGGTGAGGCCTCCAGGTGTGGAGAAGACAAGTAGGCTTGGTTCGAGGGACCCGGTGGCCAGCGGGGTCAAGTGCGGGCCGCATGGTGGCAAGAACGGCAAGATGAAGTCATGGATGATTTCTTGGTTGAGCCTCAAAACCAAGGTCGCGCCGGGACTACGTGGGAGCCGAGTCATGAGTGGTGATTGGCGGAGGCTACACCGAGTTCGCGGGTTTTCCGGTGGTTCACCAGAAAATCACTGGGTTCCTTGGTTGATCCACAAAGCCAAGACCGAAGAACCGAAGACGGAGGTGCAGCAGCTCCAGACCGGTCTGACCGGTGGGTACCGGTCTGACCGGTGAGGAGCACCGGTCTGACCGGTGTGCGATGACGCAGTCCAGAATCTTCGAAGCGGAGGACACGCGTCGGGATCGCAAGGCTTGCGTCGAGGCTAAGCAAGTTTGCGGTCGCTGGGCATCCGTCCGATGGTGCGAAGACAAAGACTTCCAATTTCGCCCTCGAGGGGCATGTATCCCTAGTTAGCTAGTAAGGGTATTTTCGTCTTTCGGTTGCCTCCATATACCCCAAGTGGTGAGAGGATGGCAGCCATCTCTTGGAACTCTAGCTCATTTGGTTTTCCTATTTTCCTTCCTATTTTCTTAGGATTTTCGTAGGACTAGCTTGAGAGCTTCATGGTGAGATCTTGTGAGAGGGAAGGATGATCGGGCGGCAAGCTAGACCTTGTATGAACCTCTTTGGTATGTATAGATGATTCGGCGTGGTTCCTCAAGGCTTGGTTGTGTCTTTCCCGTTTCTCCTTTTTGGTGATTTTCGGAGCCCTTTCTTGGCGATTTTCTTGGAGCGATTTTGAGGCCTTTCTCTTTGGGATTTGGTGGGGGATGTATGCATGAACCCTTCGTGGTTCTTTTCCCTTTGATCCCCCTCCCAAATCCGTGAGCAAAGGGGCTCGATTTTGGGGTTTTCGTGGCTCTAGGATTAGAGGCGTTCTTGGTGGGATTTCTTCGATTCCTCTTGATTTGACAAGTTTTGGTGGACCAAATCTTGGCTATGGAGTACCCATGAGGTGTTCCTACTATCCCCAAAGTCTTGTGCAAAACCGTGGAGCGAATCGGGAGATCGGGAGTTGGATTTGGAGGAGTTGACTCGCAGGCGCTGTTCATCCCGAGCTGCCCAGGCACGACCGGTCTGACCGGTGCTCTTGACCGGTCTGACCGGTGCTAGCCCTTGGTGGGTTTTTGTCTCGGGGAATAGCCTCGTCCGTGTGGTTTTGTCCCGTGGTCCTGCTGATCAGTTCTTGGCGTGTTTGGAGTTGTTTTGCTAGGTTTTGTCAGGGGTTCTTCTTCCTCACAGGTTGTGTTTAGTGGTGGTTTTTGTTCCAGGGCCTAGAGGAGTCACTGAGGCTTCCTGGAACGTGTGCTGTGCAGCTGCTGTAGCCACCGGCCTGACCGGCTCTGTCCACCGGTCTGACCGGTGTCACCGGTCTGACCGGCGCAGGCCATCGGTGTGACCGGTGTAGCACAGGCAGCAAGCCGTGCAAGTTTCCGCTGTGTGGTTTGGTGAGTTTTGGCTCGGAAGGTTGAGTGTTGGTTCCTAGGACCAATAGCACTCCAGTGGCTGCGTGGTCTTGGCCAACTTGGGTAGTTGGGTCGGAGACGTGAGTTGGAAGCCGTGTTCGTCTTGTTGGAGTTCTCATCTCCTTCGAGAAGAATTTTTATCGGCTCCCATTCACTCCCCCCTCTCTGGTTCGCCTAATCGGTCCTTCAATTGGTATCAGAGCCGGTTCGGGTCTTTATTGACTCTTACCAGTCTAAGATCCAAAGATGGTGTACCAGGAACGGGGTTCGGGTCCTCCGCACTTCGATGGGAAGAACTACCAGATGTGGCAAAGGCGGATGGCGGCGTTCCTCCGCGGAAAGGGTCAGATCCTTTGGGATGTCACGGTGAACACAGCTTATGTTCATCCGATGAACTTCCTTGCTCCAGGATCGAGGGATATGTTAGAAGCCAACAACAAGGCTGTCGACTACTTGTTTCGTGCTCTGTGTCAGCCTGAATTCTATCGGGTTCAGACAGAGGACTTAGCTTGTAGGATTTGGGAGCAGTTGAAGGATGCTCATGCTGGGAATGCTCAGGTTCAGGCTCGGATGTACGCGACTTACCGGAGAGAGTACGAGAACTTCACTCATCTCCCCGGCGAGTCCGTTGATGCCCTTTTTCAGCGATTTACGGTCGTTGTGAACAACATGAGAGCCAATGTGGACGTCCTCTCATACAATGATCATGATAGAGCCGTGAAGCTCTTGCACTCGTTGGATCGTACCGTATGGGACGGGAAGTTTGAGGCTATTGTTGAGTCCGAGAAGTATGACACCTTGACGGTGAACGAGCTGTTCTCGAAGCTCAAGTCGGCTGAGTTAGACCGTGGTATGACAGCCAAGATCGAGAGCCTAACTGATTCTCATAGTCTCGCTCTCGTTAGTGGCAAAGGAGCTAAGTCTAACGCTAACGCATCCTCCAGGATGTACTCTCTGTCTTCTTTGATGTCTTTGCCAGACGAGGAGTTCGACGTGCTTGGAGAGGACGAGCTGGCGTTGGTGACCAGGCCGTTCGAGAGGCTGCACGAGAACTGGGTGAACACGAGGAGGACAGCACGGACGTGCTTTCAGTGCGGCAAGCCAGGACACTTCGTCGCCGACTGCCCTGAGAAGACGGAGAACAAGGACGGCTACAAGGACAGCTACAGGCACCGATCGAGCAAGGATGGCAAGTACCGATCGAGGCGCGATCACAAGCACAAGAACAAGCACAAGGACGAGCGACGATTGAGGAAGAAGGATGGCCGCGGCAGGAAGGCCCGAGCAATGGTCGGAGCGAGCGACGTCAACTCCAGCTCTGCCTACTCTTCCTCGAGCTCGAGTAGCAGTGAAGATGAAGGTGATCTGCGCAAGAATAAGAAGTCATCCAGGAACTTGAGCGGGTTGAGCTGCTTCGCGGGAGATGGCTTCTGCGGCATGGCCCGTAGCTCCGGCAGCAAGAAGAGCCACCAGAGTGACTCGGACTCTGACTCCGAGGATGAGGTATGTGATGAACTCTCTTCTTTGCGCAAGGAGAATGATGAGTTGGTTGACTTGCTTGATAACCGCGATCACATGCTTAGAGAGGCCAAGAAGATGAGGAAAGAGCTTAGGGCCTCACTAGAAGATGCTAGGAACCGTGTGGCTGAGCTAGAAACCCAGAACCTAGATGCTAAGCTTGAGATTGATTCGCTTAAGGCTTCTCCTGTGGTTTCTGATGAGATTGATTGCTGTGATTACTCTGTGTACCTAGCTGATCTTACTGCTCTTAAGGATAAGCATGCTTCTACTTGTGATGAACTAGATATGCTTAGGGTTGAAGTGGCTGAGCTTAAGTCTAGACCTGCTTTGCTAGGTGCTTGCACTTCTTGCCCTGTGTTGCATGGAAAGATTGATGAGATGCATGCTTACACTGTTTCGCTTGAGGCTAAGTTGAAAGAGCCTATTCCCACTTCTTGCTCTACTTGTGAATTGCATGCGGTTAAGAATTTGGAGCTTGCACATTATGTTGATCGCTTGCAGGATGAGAATCATGAGCTGAGAAAATGTATGAGCTGGTTGTCGGGTCAGGAGCCTCAGCTTGGTATCATGATAGCGGCTTTCAAACGCTATGATGGTCAGGCACTTGGGGCTGACAAGCTTGGAGAGAACTGTGGTGAGGGAGTTGAGAGAGTTGGAGAGATTCCTATCCCACCACGAAACAGACACAAGAACAAGTTTGAGCCCAAGCCTAACCATCTCAGAAACAAACTTGACACTACTCCAGATCCACCCATATTCCCTCACCCAACAAATGATTTTCAGAAACCGGTGAAGTTTGTGAGCCCAAAGGGAGGTGAGGAAGGAGAGAAGAAGGGTGAGAAGCCGAGTGGGCAGCCCCAACCCAAGCCTAAGCCTAAGCCACAGCCCATAAAGTTCCATTGTGGGTATTGTGGGAGAGATGGTCACAAGGATGAGTTATGCTTCAAGAGGAAGCGTGAGGAGAGAATGGCTAGAGAGTGGGCTAACAAGGACAGGTACCACCCCTCTAATGGTGTACCTGAGCCTCGTATGCAGATGCCCAGGGCCAAGGCGATTGTGAGGACGGTTCCGGCTTGGGGAGACCGGAAGGCTGCAGGTGCTGCTGCTGGCCGAGCTACACCGGTCAGACCGGTGTACTACACCGGTCAGACCGGTGCAGGTCTGGGCAGACAGCGAGTTGGGTTTCGTGCTCGTGAGGATGCTCGGTTTGGTTCTGGAGGTCGTGGTTCTGGTGGTTGGTCTGGAAAGTTTGCAGGTGGTCAGTTTGCTAGGCGTTCTCCACCTCGTGCTCAATACGGGGGTGGGAGGAGTCATAGCTTTGAGATGGAGAGGAGGAAGGATCCACGGTTTCCCTTTCGTGGTTTTCGTCCTCCTCCAGCTAGAGAGGGTTGGTTCCCTCGTGGTGGTCACTGTGGCGGTAGCTTTGATAGGCGTGATGATTTGGTTTGTGCTAACCCCACTTTGGAGCAAATGGCTCGGCACTGGTTTTACTCTTTTGGTACTAACCCCAGTGCTGAGTCGTTTGTTCACTCACGTGCTCGTTTTTGAATTTCAGGTGGGAGACTTGAAGAACAGTTGGTTGATTGACTCCGGTTGCTCGAGGCATATGACCGGAGACAAGGGGTGGTTCTCAAGTCTCGTCCCGGTGGTGACAAAGAAGTACATCACCTTTGGGGACAATGGGCGAGGGCGTGTGCTGTCAGAAGGTGAGATTAAGGTAAGTGACAAGATCACTCTCAGGCGTGTTGCTCTTGTTCAATCGCTTGGATACAATTTGCTTTCTGTGTCCCAGTTGTTGGATGAGGGTTTTGAGGTGTTGTTTCGGCCTGGTGGTTCTCGGATTTTAGATTCTCGGGGGGATCTTGTTTGCATGGTCGTTCCCGAGGGTCAAGTGTTCCGAGCTGATTTTTCTCAGTCTTCTGGTGTGGAGCGTTGGTTTTTGGCTGGTTCTTCGAGTGAGTTGTGGAAGTGGCATAGGAAGTTGGGTCACTTGAGTTTTGACCTTTTGTCTCGCTTGAGTAAACTCAATTTGGTCCGAGGATTGCCACGGTTGAGGTTTGAGAAAGAGTTGGTTTGTGCGCCGTGTAGGCATGCCAAGATGGTAGCCTCTTCTCACCCGCCTCTCACCGATGTGATGACTGAGCGTCCATGCGAGTTGCTCCATATGGACCTTGTTGGCCCAGCTCGTGTGCGATCTGCGGGTGGGAAGTGGTATGTCCTTGTTGTGGTGGATGACTACTCTCGGTATGCGTGGGTGTTCTTTCTTGAGGAGAAGGGGGAGACGTTTGGTTTTGTTCGAGATCTTGTCTTGAGGTTAAGAAACAAGAGGCACGGAGATGCCATACGAGCGATCCGCAGTGACAATGGCTCGGAATTCAAAAACTCTCGCTTCGAAACCTTTTGCCATGACTTGGGTCTTGAACATCAGTTTTCGAGTCCGTATACGCCTCCCCAGAATGGCGTGGTGGAAAGGAAAAACAGGACCTTGTGCGAGATGGCTCGGACGATGCTCGACGAGCATAGGACTCCGAGAAGGTTCTGGGCTGAGGCGGTCAATACCGCGTGCCATGTGTCGAACAGGATCTACCTCAGGGTTCACAAGAAGAAAACTTGTTACGAGTTGATGCACGGTCGCACACCCAAGGTGAGTCACTTCCATGTCTTTGGTTGTAAATGCTTCATTCTGAAGAAAGGGAAGAAGTTGGACAAGTTCGAGGCTAGGTCTGTCGATGGCATTTTCTTTGGTTATGCATCTCATTCTAGAGCATTTCGTGTGCTCAATCTTGAAACTAACCAAATCGTGAAGACTTGCGAGGTAACCTTCGACGAGACACAGCCACGTAGTCAGCTTGTTTTTGAGTGTGCAGGTGACGACGAACTTGGCGAGGAGATCTTTCAGGAGGAGGAGCATGAACATGGAGATGATGAAGATGGCGGTGTGATGCCCGCAGCTGAACATGTACCTACTACTTCGACGACGATCGAGAATGGACCCTCTCCCACACCTACAACGACAAACCCAGATCAAAGCGAAGCTGCTGTTGAGGGGGAGGTAGCATCAAGGCGAGAACCTCCCCGGTGAGTGCAAGTGGATCACCCAGCTTCGAGAATCATCAGCGACATGAATGAACGTACTACACGGTCGAGGGTTCGGAACAATTCTCATTTCGCTCATGCTGCTTTTGTTGCCACTTTTGAGCCCAAAGACATTGGACACGCGTTATCTGACCATAATTGGGTTAACTCAATGCATGAGGAGTTGGAGAATTTTGAGAGGAACCAAGTTTGGGTGTTGGTTGACCCTCCCCCAGGGTGTAAGCCGATTGGGACAAAATGGGTGTGGAAAAATAAAGAGGGAGAGAAAGGAGAAGTGGTGAGGAACAAGTCGAGACTTGTTGCTCAGGGGTACAGTCAGAAAGAGGGGATCGACTACGAGGAGACTTTCGCTCCTGTAGCTCGTTTGGAGGCGATCAGGATCCTTCTAGCCTTTTCCATGGCTAAAGGGTTCAAGTTGTACCAGATGGATGTGAAGAGTGCTTTTCTGAACGGTGTGTTGGAGGAAGAGGTGTTTGTGAGGCAACCACCGGGGTTTGAGAGTGAGAAGTACCCCCACCGGGTGTACAAGTTGAGGAAGGCGCTGTATGGGTTGAAGTTGGCGCCTAGAGCTTGGTATGGTAGGTTGAGGGGGTTCCTGTTTGAGAGAGGGTTTGAGATGGGGAAGGTCGACCAGACCTTGTTTCTCCTCAGGCAGGGCAGAGATATCCTAATTGTGTAGGTATACGTGGATGATATTGTCTTTGGTGGCTCGTCTAACTCTCTTGTTGCAAGGTTTGCAGAAGACATGAGCAGGGAATTTAAGATGAGCATGATGGGCGAGTTGCAGTTCTTCCTTGGGCTACAAATCAAGCAATCAAAGGAAGGAACATTTGTGCACCAAGCTAAGTACACCAAGGACATTGTGAGGAAGTTCAAGATGGAGGACTCCAAGGCTATGGCAACGCCTATGAGTACGACTACAGCTCTTGATGCGGACGAGGAAGGTGAACACGTGGACCAGAAAGAGTACCGGAGCATGATCGGGTCACTCCTCTACTTGACGGCGACGAGGCCGGACATCCAATTCTCGGTGTGTCTGTGCGCTCGTTTTCAAGCGTCTCCGAGGACTTCGCATCGGCAAGCAGTCAAGCGCATTTTCAGGTATTTGCGACACACTCCCGACTTCGGTCTTTGGTACTCTGCGTCTTCTTCTTTGGCGCTTCATGGATTTTCAGACGCGGACTTTGCCGGGTGTCGGTTGGATAGGAAGTCCACTTCTGGGACTTGCCAGTTCTTGGGTTCTTCTTTGGTATCTTGGTCTTCCCGCAAACAGTCGAGTGTTGCTCAATCCACTACCGAGGAAGAGTATGTGGCCGCAGCTAGTTGTTGCTCTCAGCTCCTTTGGATCACATACACCATGAGTGACTTTGGTGAGGAGTATACCCATGTCCCACTTCAATGTGATAGCACCAGTGCCATAAGCGTTGCAAAGAACCCAGTGCTCCATTCGAAAACCAAGCACATAGAAGTGAGGTATCATTTTCTGAGAGACAACGTAGAGAAAGGGAAGATAGCTTTGATCCATGTACCCACACATGAACAACTAGCCGATATTTTCACCAAACCCCTAGATCAAGCAACTTTCACTCATTTGCGGGGGGAGATTGGTGTTTGTTTGATTTCTTGAGTTGGTGTGTGGGAACTCCTTTGTAGCATATGTATAGCTTTCCTTTGTGCATTTCTTGCATTTGGCATGGCATATGTAACATGATGTATAGGCATCTTTGTATCTTAGGTTGCATGCATTTTGTATCATATGCATTGTTTAGGAAAGGCTTCTCCAAGATACATTGTTCACCATGGAATGATATATATGTCTTTGTGAGCTAATTTGGTAAGCTATGGTTAGTTTGGCTTAGCTCTTGATAATCTTGGTTTGTATCCATGGTTGATGGCTATGTTTTTTGAAAATTTCATATGTATGCTCTCTTGTGAGTAAATGCCTTTACATGATCTTGACATGTTTTTGTGGCTTGGCTATGCTTAATTTGTGGTTGGATAGCTTATTTTGATCATATGGGGCCAAAGGCTCATTTGCCATCATGAATGTTTAGCCCTCATGCTTCATCTTGTGGAGGGGCATAAGTTCCTTTTTGTCGCAAAGACATTTCATGTACCAATTATAAATCTAAAAAATGAAATGTAAATTGCTTGAAAAATGTGCTCCCATGTCATATGTGCTAATTTTAATTTGCTTTGGGTGCTAAATCGTTGCATGATGCCTACCAATGAGAAGTCTCATATATAGAAGTAGGCACATGGCTCGATGGCTTTGACATGACATGAGGTGCTTGTGGGTGTTTATGATGGTCTTATGCTTAGAATGGTTGTCCTAGCATGAAGTTTGTGTGGCTTTGCCATTTTGACATGTTTTGCTCATGTTTAGGACTTTGCTCATGAGAGGGTGATTTTTCGCAAAATTGCTAAATTCTATCTTAGCTTCGCCCAATGGTTGTGAAACTTGGTGATCATGAAGTTTATGTCATTACGAAGCTATAGAGTATCTAACTTGCTCGTTTGGACATGTGTAGCACCCTATGTTGAATTTTGTCTATTTGAGATGCTCTAGGTTGCATTTTTTGCATTTTTGGCTTGATTCATGCATTGTCAACAAGGGGGAGAAGTTTGAGCATGTTTTGGCCTACTGAATGGATTTGGAACGTTTTCAGGTGGTTTCGAGCCATTTTTGGGCTCTGTTGTGCACCGGTCTGACCGGTTGAGGTCACCGGTCTGACCGGTCAGAGTGCTGGTCCTGTTCATATGTTGAGCACCGGTCTGACCGGTGGTGTCAACCGGTCTGACCGGTCAGAGCTGAGCTGTTGTAGCTGCTCTGTTTCGTGAAGTGGTTCGCATGCATTTGTCCAGGGGGAGTTGCATTGGTTCAGGGAGAGCTTGCATGTGTGTAGGGGGAGCTCTTTGTGGTTTTCGAGCTTTGGTTTGATGGTTTATGCTCTTTGCTTGAGCATGTTTTGTCTCGGATGTGTCGAGCCGTTGCCCTTGCCTAAGGGGTCCGAGACTTGTCTTCTTCAAGTGATCTTGCTCTTTGCCTTTTCTTTGGCTTTCGATCGCTTGTTGGAGTTCCTTTTAGTCGTTTCTTTTCTTTTCCTTTTCTCTTGGTTACCAAAACGTGTGTGTTGTCAATGCACTCATCAAGGAGGAGATTGAGAGCCAGGTGTGGTTCGAGGACCGATGGATGGTCGCTTCCTGGTGTGATGAGTGATTGACAACGTGGTGTGGACTGATTCTTGGCTAAGTATTGCAGATGCAGGTTGCGGCTTGACTGGTGCAGGTGCAGGTGAAGAACAAGCGTGAAAGGTCATTGCCGGTGAGGCCTCCAGGTGTGGAGAAGACAAGTAGGCTTGGTTCGAGGGACCCGGTGGCCAGCGGAGTCAAGTGCGGGCCACATGGTGGCAAGAACGGCAAGATGAAGTCATGGACGGTTTCTTGGTTGAGCCTCAAAACCAAGGTCGAGCCGGGACTACGTGGGAGCCGAGTCATGAGTGGTGATTGGCGGAGGCTACACCGAGTTCGTGGGGTTTCCAGTGGTTCACCAGAAAACCACTGGGTTCCTTGGTTGATCCACAAAGCCAAGACCGAAGAACCGAAGACGGAGGTGCAGCAGCTCCAGACCGGTCTGACCGGTGGGTACCGGTCTGACCGGTGAGGAGCACCGGTCTGACCGGTGTGCGACGACGCAGTCCGGAATCTTCGAAGCGGAGGACACGCGTCGGGATCGCAAGGCTTGCGTCGAGGCTAAGCAAGTTTGCGGTCGCTGGGCATCCGTCCGATGGTGCGAAGACAAAGACTTCCAATTTCGCCCTCGAGGGGCATGTATCCCTAGTTAGCTAGTAAGGGTATTTTCGTCTTTCGGTTGCCTCCATATAACCCAAGTGGTGAGAGGATGGCAGCCATCTCTTGGAACCCTAGCTCATTTGGTTTTCCTATTTTCCTTCCTATTTTCTTAGGATTTTCGTAGGACTAGCTTGAGAGCTTCATGGTGAGATCTTGTGAGAGGGAAGGATGATCGGGCGGCAAGCTAGACCTTGTATGAACCTCTTTGGTATGTATAGATGATTCGACGTGGTTCCTCAAGGTTTGGATGTGTCTTTCCCGTTTCTCCTTTTTGGTGATTTTCGGAGCCCTTTCTTGGCGATTTTCTTGGAGCGATTTCGAGGCCTTTCTCTTTGGGATTTGGTGGGGGATGTATGCATGAACCCTTCGTGGTTCTTTTCCCTTTGATTCCCCTTCCAAATCCGTGAGCAAAGGAGCTCGATTTTGGGGTTTTCGTGGCTCTAGGGTCAGAGGCGTTCTTGGTGGGATTTCTTCGATTCCTCTTGATTTGACAAGTTTTGGTGGACCAAATCTTGGCTATGGAGTACCCATGAGGTGTTCCTACTATCCCCAAAGTCTTGTGCAAAACCGTGGAGCGAATCGGGAGATCGGGAGTTGGATTTGGAGGAGTTGACTCGCGGGCGCTGTTCATCCCGAGCTGCCCAGGCACGACCGGTCTGACCGGTGCTCTTGACCGGTCTGACCGGTGCTAGCCCTTGGTGGGTTTTTGTCTCGGGGAATAGCCTTGTCCGTGTGGTTTTGTCCTGTGGTCCTGCTGATCAGTTCTTGGCGTGTTTGGAGTTGTATTGCTAGGCTTTGTGAGGGGTTCTTCTTCCTCACAGGTTGTGTTTCGTGGTGGTTTTTGTTCCAGGGCCTAGAGGAGTCACTGAGGCTTCCTGGAACGTTTGCTGTGCGGCTGCTGTAGCCACCGGCCTGACCGGCTCTGTCCACCGGTCTGACCGGTGTCACCGGTCTGACCGGCGCAGGCCATCGGTCTGACCGGTGTAGCACAGGCAGCAAACCGTGCAAGTTTCCGCTGTGTGGTTCGGTGAGTTTTGGCTCGGAAGGTTGAGTGTTGGTTCCTAGGACCAGTAGCACTCCAGTGGGTGTGTGGTCTTGACCAACTTGGGTAGTTGAGTCGGAGACGTGAGTTGGAAGCCGTGTTCGTCTTGTTGGAGTTCTCATCTCCTTCGAGAAGAATTTTTATCGGCTCCCATTCACTCCCCCCCTCTCTGGTTCGCCTAATCGGTCCTTCAGGTTTCTCAGATCGCTTTCTGGTAGACCATTTATTTTCAGTGAATTAATTTTCCTGCTGCTTTGAGATGGTTGAAGAAGGTTTCTCAGGTGGTGTCTGACCAGCAGCTATTATAGAGATTTTGGGCCCAGATGTACCTGCAGCTTTCTTCGAACTGTCATCGACAGATTTCTCGACATCAGCCAACACATGACTCTAGGCTCCTTCTTTGGCATCATTGTTTTGAGCACTTTCTTTTGGGGATGGAGGTTTTGTTCTTTCATGAGGAGAAGAAGGTGGGGATATAATTTGTGTTTCTGGGTGTGGAGGAGGAGGAGGTGGGTTACCAGGTGGGGAATGAATCTGTTCTGTAATTTGCGTTTCTGGGTGTGGAGGAGGAGGAGGAGGTGGGTTACCAGGTGGGAAACGAAACTGTACTGTACTTTGCTTTTCTGGGGGTGGAGGAGGAGGAGGAGGTGGGTTACCAGGTAGGGAATGAATCTGTACTGTACTTTGCTTTTCTGGGGGTGGAGGAGGAGGAGGAGGTGGGTTACCAGGTGGGGAATGAATCTTTTCTGGGGGTGGAGGAGGAGGAGCTAGGAAATCATGTGAGGAAGAGTTTTGTCCTGTAGTTTGTGAACCAGAAGGAAACTGTACCGTAGTGTGCGAACAAGATTTTGGAATTGGTGCTCCCTTGATGTGAATGTGACACTTCTTCCATTGTATCCTCTGGTGTAGAGCTTGTCCAAGTGTCATCGCCTCGTCATTAGGAGGGTGTTCCAGCACGTGATCCCTAAAGACAGCATATACATGCAGCACTTCGACCACTGCGCAGTCTTCATGAATCAGGACTGTGTGTAGCGTAGTCTGCCCAGGTTGAACCGCACCAATTGCAGCTTCACATTCAACACCGTGAAATATGATCCATAGGCCACAGTCTGTGGGTTCAGTCAACGTGCCTATAAGGTCTTCCTGTGTGGGGGAAGCAATGTGCACTACCTCTGTCGACAACTCTGTAGCACCGTTGATCAAACCTACATTATCTGCGGACGCACAGCTACTCTTCAGTCCGGCGGGTGAAGGGTTTGTGCGATAGGACACTGGTGCAAACACCACCTCGTACCCTCGTGCCATCATGTCAAGCATATCCTTCTCCATCTCAACCTTGAGTTCTTGCTTAATTTCTTCCTTCATCTGTTGCTTATCAACTGATGAGTCAGTACTGGCCCTCTTCCTCTTCCTGTACATAGAAGCGTGCTGAGGCCATGCAAACTTCCAGCCCTGGTAGCTAGAGACACCACGCACGCGACCTGGTTGTTCTGGGCGGCCCAAGCACTGACTTAGCACATCATTCTCCCTCAGCCATGAAGTCATTCCTGAAGATTCTGCATGTGCATTCTTTTCCATGATGTCTGCAGCCACACTTTCATTTGCTACTTTGTTGTACACTAACTCGACAACACCATCTTTCACCACTAGATTACTCCTTGCTCGCACCCAATTCCAAGAACGATCATTAGTGATGGCATCATATGGGTTGGCAATCCCAGCCGCAGCTAATTTCCTATCCTCTTCCTCCCACTGTAGTAGTTTCCCACAATAACCAGCTAGACCCATGATGTGCTCGTTTGTGTTTAGGCTTCGAAGTGACTTGAACTTGCCACTAACAGATGATTCCTCGGTTTCCTGCTATTTCACAAACTCTATCCACTCTTCCGCCTTGGTAAAGTCGTGCTTTCCAAATAGCTCGAGTCCTTTTCTGACAAAATCTCACCTAAGCTGAAATCTGAATTGTCTCCATGCCTTGGTTGCAATCTTCCACAAAAGGTTGAATGCCTACTCTTTCATGTCTTCCTGGAACTCCAAGTGTTTCTGCATATAGGTTTCAAACAAGTACCACTTTTGTTCATCGCTTAGTTTTTTTATTTCTGGCAAATCCAAAGGTATCTTTTGTCTAGCAATGATCCCTGCAAGCGCCCTGAACCTGCGCTTTTGTGTCAATGGTACTGGCATCCCCCCTCTCTCAACCTCAGTGACTACCATTTTGTCTCTTGGCCACTTTGTCGCTGTCCTTGGCACTCTGGCTCGGCCCGTAGCCCCACCCACCTGCTCTTGTTCTTCACTAGCAGTGGCATATCCATCTTCTTCATTATATGCATCTTCTTCAAATTGCCCAGGTCTATAGTCCTCCAAAGATTTATTCTGTGAATTAATTGTCAACAGATTATGAGAAAGGTCAGCTCAGTGTCCAAGAATAGCACAAAAAGCAGACCATACTGCTAGCTCTCCCAGGAGACATGCTACAACAGGAGACAAGTAGAGCACATTTTTAGTTAACCATGCATAACAGCTAAGCATTTATCTAATCAACACCCACAGAACTGTGTACAAGACCATACAAATGAGAAAATAATTACAGTAACTAGTTTAGCCCACTATAATCTCATTGGTTCTATGGTAAACCATTAACATAAATGCAATATTCAGAAACCAAAAAATTAGTTCAGGTAATGTGACCTTACCATTTTAAAGAGGAAGATGCTCGCTGCCTCTGTTGCTGATGATGTACTTATTCAACTTGAAGAGAATGTCCAAATGTACATATGGAACAAGGGCAAAACCAAATATAAGAGTGAATCCAAAAGAAAATGCTAAGTATATGTTTTGAAACTCGAAACCCTAACTGAGCATCAGTGGCGGAGCCAGAAAAAAAAATTAGCTGGGGCAACACCTAATGACGGACCAAACCAAAATGAAACACACACCAATTCACACATCTATATGCTGCAATTGCACAAATTTGAGCAAAAATTTTCAAAATGTAGTCTTAATTTTGAAGAATAAAGACACAAATTAGCAAGTACTAAGGTCTTATGAGTCATGGCGCCATCTAGAAATACAACCGAAGCTTAAAAATATCGTCAGAGAAGAAGGAACATAGTCGAGTTAGGGTAGATTAGCTGGCTACGCCACTGCTGAGCATAGTCAAGAATGTTTCTTAATGATGTAGGAGGGATTTCTAGCATGCAGTTAACCTTGTCACTGTGGGAGCAGAGCGATCTCTAGTCGCCACGTCCTCGCGTCAACCTCGTGGCTGGATCCCTCCTCCTCCTAGTCGTCATCGCTGGAAGGTGAGGGGTGGTGTGGCACGCGTCTCAGCGAAGGTGTGTAGCGTGCGTCGCATCGTGGAGGGGCAGGGGGTGAGGGGAGTAAGGCGAGGGTGAGGAAGCGACGACAGAGGGGGCGAGGGGGAGGAAGCGGCGGCGACGCGAGGGGGAGAAAGACGACGGCGCGAGGGGAGAGTGAGGAGGCGACTGCGTGAGGGAGGTGTCTTTCCCTACTAACCCTAGCGCGTGTGGGTGTGTGTGGGCCTTAAACCTAAAAGGCCCAATATTATTAGGAAAACACGTCAGGTCGGGGCTAGTTCTATTCGAATGAAGAACAGTTCGCTTTATTTTCCCCTTTTAATCTGCAATCAAAGATTTGACGCAGAGAGGAGGGCTCCACGGGTGGCGGCACCGGTGCCTCCTTGGCCGGTGGCGCCGACGCCTCCTCGGGCTTCGGCGCCTTCACCTCCTGGATGAGCCGATGGCGGCGGCTTTCGTCGTTGTCGTCCTCCACCCTTCCCCGCTTCCTCGATGGCTCGCTCGACGACGATGCCATGCGCGCGCTTGAGGAAGAAGAAGCTCTTGCTGACCGGAGACGCTGGTGCTGGGGTCTTCTTGGCGGCGCGCTTGAGGAAAGCTTATGGAAGAAGCTCTTGACCGGCTGGGCATTTATATGACAAGACGGGGAACCGTCAGACGGCCAGTCTTCCCACTGCGACACGCCACTA
The DNA here is from genome assembly GCA_036936925.1 of Cenchrus fungigraminus. NCBI lineage: Eukaryota > Viridiplantae > Streptophyta > Magnoliopsida > Poales > Poaceae > Cenchrus > Cenchrus fungigraminus. Next base: position 72,060,428 of record CM072769.1, on the reverse strand, counting down.
TGCCTCGGAACGTGTTACGCTGTAGCGACGCGTGTCCACTAACCAGCGTCGCCATTGACAAAAGACTATTACTCCCTCCGTCCCGCAAAGACTGTTCATATAGCTTACCTCTTTTCAAGTTCCAATGCATGATTGATTATTATATATCTTAAATAAATGGATTTATTTGCTTTCGTGCGCGCGTGGATAAAAAAACCGCTATTCGCTGGAAACCGACCACAAAGGAAACAGTTCTCCTTTCTCCTTTTAATCTGGAACCAATTTTGTGTCACGTATTTCTCGGTGATACGTAATCCAAATTTGATGATTGTTTTTTCTTATTTTTTCTAAAATCGCCATCATTTCATTAATGTCATTGTTTAGTGTATATTTCCTTTTCGTTAGTAATGTTTTTATGCCTTATCTTGTACTTGATAAGTACAACATAGAAATAATATTTGTTTTACACAACCATTACTAATGAAACTTTGTATTTCGTATTGTTAAGGTGGACACCAGGTTGTGTTAAATTTTCAAATGTATATGAGTTTGAACATGTTGTAAAGTGTGGAAAACTTCAGTGTCAAAGTAATATTCTAAGAAACTATGTGAGAGATGTACACATTTGTACACGAGTATGATATTCCTTTTTAGAAACCACTTGAAATTTTTATGACAAGTTTAGGGACCCAAATTATGTTGCCAACTCAGTTTGTAGAATTTTTAGACCAACCTAATACGTTATTAGAATTATTATATCCCAAACACGAGATAAAAAGTCGAATTTTGATAATTTTGGTTACACAAGTGTGCCTGCTGATATTTTATTCAAATACTAAATGACCAACTACGAATTGTTTGTATTTTTAATGAATTTATAGGTGCTGTTTTATGGGCTCTAATATTTGAGGGAACCAAGTTTCATTTCAAAAAAATTAGTGTCGGGCCCACGTGGCAGCGTCAGCAGCCGATATAAAAAAGATAACTGTTGCCTGCCCGCCCAGACCCATGTGACAACCAATAGCTCTCCATTTTGGAAAATGAATATAACATCCTGAATGGATAAGCGTAGCACACATGACGCTTTCCTAATTTCTCACTAGGGATTAGCGGAGGTGAGCGGAGGCGGCGCCGGCGAGGTGAGCGGAGGTGCGGAGACGACGATGAGCGCCAGCGAGGGGCCAAGCAGCGGACGACCCCGCGCACCGTGGATCGAGGAGGAGAAGCCGAACGCGATGCGGTGCCGCAACTGGATAAGCGCGAGCGCCGGCGAGATTGCGGCGAAGACAGAGACGACGATGATCATCGGAGAGGGGCAAAGCAGCGGTGCAGCGAACCCAAAACCGAAGATGAGTGTCATCGACTGGATCCTCTCGGGTTCCGACGAGGGGCCAAGCAACGGCAGGGAGGAGCATGCTGGCGAGGGGGCAGCGAAGAGGGCAAGACGCCTGCCTCACGTCTGTGACAGCAAATGTCTTGCAATGACGGAGAGGGGTCGAGGGAGCGGTGAAGGTGTAGAGGACCACATATCTGACGCTGGCAACTACCACGACGACGGCGAGGCAAGTTTCTATGAATCACAGTGCCTTTTACTTGTTCTATAAATGGAGCAGATTGTGCTTGAGCTTGATCAACTTGTTCCTATAAAATGGCTTGTTCCATAGAGATTTTGTAGGATTTCTAACATGATCAATATAGCAATGTAGCAACTTGTTCCTATGAAATGGCTTGTTCCTTTGTCTATCTCAGTCTTCTCATTCTTATGGTTCATCCAAATGATCAATGTAGCAACTTTTCTATGTTTTTCATTCCATAGGAATCAAAATGGCATGACACTGTCTGGGAATATGTGAAATCTGAGGTTGATAATATTATAGAAGAAATGCACATCCTCCTCAAAAAGGCTGCATTCATGAGGCGGTACAAGTTTGTGGCTGAACAAAATCTGCAGATGCGCTCGATGTGTTTCAAGATACCTTGGTTGCATTTGAAGAGGCTGCAAAAAAAGCAAACCTTAGTTGAAGATACCATGCTTTTGTTGATGTTGAAGGGGGCATGCTTTTGTTGATGTGCATGGTCAGATAGCATGACCACTGTAAAAATGAAATGGGCAAGTTAAGGCCTAGCTAGATGGACAAGTTAACTGTTTGTAATAATTATGTATATCTGTGTGGATCTTTGTGGACAAGTAATCTTTATCTATATATGTGGATAAGTTATATTTATCTATATTATGTCTGTTTTGTCTCAAAAGATTTTTTGTTGATTATGTCTGTATGTTGAAATGGGAGCCCTGAGAGATCGGGCTGACCTATCAATCAAGATAGATACAAAGGAGACTACGCGGGATGGTTATTCCGCGTCGCATTTGCCCCTCCAAACCGACAAGGAGGATTCGGCCCCCACGTGCCGCCCCCATGCATTGGAGACGCGGTTTGGCTTATCCACGTATCCTTTGTTCCCAATGTTTGACCAAAAGCCACTCTCCTCTACCACTCTGCCATTCTGCCTTCCTTCTCAAACCTTCTGCCTTCCTCATCTCCGTCACCTTCTCTCCCCTTGTCCTTCCTCGTCTCCGTCGTAGAGATGGCCGACGGAAAGCAGTCGTTCCACCGCCGCGACTCAAGAGGGAGGTTCTGCAGCGAGGAGGAGAAGGCCCCGCCCGCCGCCCCCGTCAAGAGAGTGAGGTTCCGCAGCGAAGAGGTCGGTTCTTCGTCGGCCAGGGGGAGGAGGCCATACACGCGCGCAAGCACCAAGGGGGTGCACTCCGGCGACACCCGGCAGGCAGAGGCCGAGCCTTCCTCGAGTTTGGTATGCTTGAAGTTAGGTTTATGCTTGAAATTGAATTCCTGGTACTCATCATATGCTGCTCACAAAAATATTGAACTCATTCTGTATACTGCTTCAATTTCTGAATCTTCATGCTCAGCGACTTTTATTAACTGAACATCCAGTGCCTTCACTGATCAATGGTTCCAATGCATCAATTTTCTATTGTTTTAGGAAGTTGTTGTACCAGCACATGACATTGTCAGGATCTGGACAGAAATCGACAGGCTCAAGAAAACCTTAGAGTACATCTACACATTCCTAAACAGGATGGAACGAATGAAGAAGGATGACATTGGTAAAGAGAAGCAGCAGGCAAGTTCTGAACCTAGTTACAGCTAAACAACTTTCTTGTTTGACCGGTTATAACTTTATGATATTAAACTTGGCAATCTAGTTGTGAAGCTTGCTTCAATTTGCCTTTGTTTTAGAAATGTGTTGTTACTCGGGAGGAAAATTATTAACCTTTCGAGTAGAACTTTTGTTATGCTTGAAATTTAATGCATGGTACTCATCATATACTGCTCACAAAATTGTTGAACTTATTCTATATACTACTTCAATTTCTGAATCTCCATGCTACATCGACTTTTATTAACTAACATACAGTGCCTTTGTTTTAGGGAGGTGCTGTAGCTTGGGAGGACATTGACATGATCTGGAAACAAATCCACATGATCAACCTAGCTCTGAATCCAGTTACAGCTAAAGAACTTTCTTGTTTGACTAGTTACATCTTTCATGATATTAAACTTCGCAATCTAATTATGAAACTTGCATCAATTTGTCTTTGTTGTAGAAATATGTTGTTACTCGGGAGGACCTTCACTGCATCTGGAAAGTACTCGACAAGGTGGATAGAAGGATGGAGGAAAAGGTTGTGGACGACATAAGTCTCCTAGCAAATGGTCAAAAAATACTAGAATCTGAGGTGGAGAAGCTTAAAGGCGCACAGAAGATGAAGGATATTAAACTTGTCGAAACTGCAAAGAAGAATACTGAGCTGCAGGAAAGACTTGTAAAACTGGAGGCAAAGATAGATGAACTTGAGCCTGTAGCACAAAAGAAGCCATCTAACTAGTGCCCCTGCTGATGCACGTCAGATGTGATCATGTGAATATATTTGTTCTGAAAATTATGCATGTCATATGTGAACATATGATGCTATATATGCATCTGAAATATGTAGAATATGCTCTTATGACTACTATCTATGTGTACGTGTGGTTTTACATCTTATTAAGAGACATGATTATATGTTTGTGTGATATCCAATATTTACTATGATGACCTAGTCAAATATTTGACGGCAATGAGAGTGCTAAAGGACTTCAATTATTGATCTCTGAGTCTAGTAATGAGCGTCAAATTGTCATCAGTAATGAACTTAAAGAGCCCTTTACCGATATGGTCGTGATCGGTAACGGACTTAAAGAGCCCGTTACCGATAGGGCAGTGATCGGTAATGGACTCAAAGGGCCCATTACCGATACGTTTAACTTTCGTAACAGTCGCATTTTAACGTCCGTTACAAAGAATAACTGTAACGGGCGTTTAAGAAGTCCGTTACTGGAAGTCCTCATTGGTAACGGGCGGTGTGTTGGCCATGTCGAGGTCGAGCCTGCCACGCTTATGCGTAACGGGCGCCAAACAACAACCGTTACAGATGTGGTCCATGTAACGGGTGTTAAGGGCCCGTTACAAATGCTACGTGACCTATTTGAGGTTTTCACGTAGTGTTCTCAATGAGTAATTTAGCATTGTCAACTATGAGTGAGAAGAATACTCCCTGAGCAGCAATATCAATATGGCCTCGGGTTGTCGGAGTCAACCCATTATAAAATCTTTGAAGAATAGGCCAATGCTCCATCCTATGGTGAGGACAGACCAGGACATACTTCTGAAGCCTTTCTCAAGCCTCTGGAATAGATTCACTTGCTGCTTGCTGAAAATCAGAAATTCTTCCACGAAGAGCATTGGTTTTACCCAATGGGAAGAACTTCTTGAGAAATGCCTCTGAACACTTATCCCAAGTGTTAATAGCATCACGATTCGCATAGAAACATTGCTTGGCTTTCCCTAGGAGAGAAAATGGAAACAGGCGTAGACGAACAACATCCATATTTGCACCCCTGATGATGAAAGTGCTGCATAGCTATAGGAATTACTGCAAATGGACATTGGCATCCTCATTTGGCTTGCCACAGAATGGGCTAGCCTGTACCATCGTAATTAGACCCGTCTTGATCTCAAAATTTTCAGTCCCCATTGCCACCTCAGGGCCTTGCAGCACCTGGTCAGCAGAAGAAGCTGAGTACTCACAAAGTGTCTTCTGGGCCATAGCGTTTGACGTGGATGGTACAAAGGAAGCTGGTTCGCCTTCCGGATGAGTACGACGAGGCGAGTCGAAATGAATTCGAGCTTTCCTCACAAGTGACTCGGGATCTTCAGTGAAATTCTCCGGTAAGTCGAAACCAGTCATACACTACCTGTCTTCATCATCCAAAGATAAAAGAAGATAATCAAGGTTAGCTTGTATTGAGAGTTGTCCTAACCTACTCATAGCTTATAAACAGATGCAAAGCATAGTCATGATAATCATATGTCTTCCCCGGCAACAGCGTCAGAAATGCTTGTTGGCATTTCGTAGCGCCATCACTTTAAGAACAGATTTGGAATCCATCCTCAGTGACAACGCCAGAAATGCCTAATGAACGATCAAGACTTGCCAAAGGTAAATCTAAACGATCATGAACGAATCCGCAAGCGCACAGATAAACCATTGTAGCATTTCCCCAAGTAAGGAGAATATTCTAAGGGTATCGTATGCGTGGAAGGCAATTGCGGATATCATATACTTATGCTTTTGCACTGAATGTAAACTAAGAGATATATATAGGAAACAACAAACTCAAAAGTAGGGGTAAGATAAAAATATGAAAGGTAGTGTGACACACACTCAGATCTACCTCTACTCTAGCACACTACAGCTTAGGGGGAACATACAAAGCTAGAAGATACAGGAGATAGGCATGAGTATTGCATGAGAGGGTAAGGTTCAGCACCCATGTACAAACGGGAAGCTAGCCCGTGACGACCAACACTCTGCGAAACTAGATTTTAGACTCTTACAGCAAATACCCCAGCGTGGAGGGTTCCAAAGGGTCCAACAGTTGTCACTACTGCGGCCTACATCTATCGTTACGGGGGGTATGCTCATAACTAACGTAGCCACACAACCCAGGCACCATGCCTGCGTTGCTGCTAGACTTCACCCGGCCCAGGCTATTGTGACCCAGGGTGAGAACCACCGGAAGACTGGTTAACATAGACCGAGTACCGTAGTTTGAACAGAAATCTCATGCAACACTATCATACCATCTAACAAGATTAACTAAGGATAGAAATACAAACGGATACGAACTCTCACTACAGGAAGGAGTACTAACGACCAGAATCTAACAACTGCCTATAATTTGTCGTCGTCGGACCTCCTCCTCCATTCATCCGAGCGCTAATCATGTCACACGGACGACCAAAATAATTACCGTCGTTATCCCACCGTGTATGTCGTCGTTAACCAGTGTCTTGATATTTTATCCAATAGATAGTTGTACTCCATGCCAGCCTCATCTCTGCTAACTGCATCTATCCTATAGGCTAACTGCATCAGTTCTCCGCTCCTCAGATCCGTCGGCTGCAAGCAATCTGCGTCCAAGCGATGCATCCCCGCCGCCTCTCACCTGCCCTTGTCGTTCGTCCCTGCTACAATTATTCCCTGGCTCCTTAGTGCCCTTTGTCATGGTTTGTGGATCGCAGATCAGTGGAAAGCCAAAAGCACGGAGGCAGCTGCGACCTCGCGGCCACCTGCCGGCGGCGGCGTGGTTTAGGGCCAGACGGTGCCCATACAAGGTAATCTGTACTGAGGTGGTTTCTAGTTTGTATTCCTCTCCTCGTCATATGCTGTAATCAAAAGTGCGCATTCTGCATCTCCAGAATTGATATTACAGGTGTTCCGCGCTGACTGCTATACTTTTCGTAATTCATCTAGCAACACTCGAAATTGACTAATCACAAGCACCCCAATTCTCGATTGGATTGCACGATCCGGTTTAGAGTGTAAGTTATACAAACTTTTTCATCAGAAAGTTACTAATTGTAGTGCAGACTCTTGTATATATATAATTGAATTCTTTTATATCCCGTAACTGAATTTGTGCGTAGGATAATGTTGGATGCAGTAATACAACAACGAATTCTACCAATGGGATTTCTGTATCGGTAAATTGTTGCACAAACTTATTTCATTTTACTGACTACATGTATCTAGATCTCTATTTTTTTCTGAAGGGAGAACAGATGGGGCAAGGCTCCTGATTATTGATATGCATTTTGATCTCTAATATACTGATAGGATACTTTAATTTTACTGCTGATTTTATACTGATGAACAGCTCTTTTGCTTATTTTTTTTAATAATATGCTACATCTGCCAACTTACATGATCCAATCTGTTCACTAGAACAGTATTAGCCAAATGTATATGTTGGTTAACCGATGGAGAATTTACAGTAATTTGATTTTATTTCAGCTGAATAGGTTCTAGCGTGGTCATTCTGAGTTTTGAATATATAATAGACAACTTGTCAATCTGATGGACACACTGTTTATAATCAGGCAGGGCCACGTGTTAACCAGAACGACTGTGAATTGTTCATGTAGGCACCTGACCATCTGGGGACCAACAACCTGAGTATGTTTCATGTTTCCAACTTAATAATACTGTTGCAGCATGTTCACAGTCTCCTCATTTAGACAGTTTATAGTTTCAAAACTACAATGGCAAATAATATTATTCTACCCCATGTTCTCACTTTATGCTGATCACTTATTATATCTTCTCATTTTTTCTATTCTAGTGCACAGTTGCTCACAAGACTGGTCTGTGGAGAAAGCTACTTATTTATGAAGATCTCACAAAACAATATTTGTCCACTCAAATGCAAATATAGAAGGCTACCTGAAGTACTAGAATCTTCACTTCTTCCTTTGATGTAGCAGTAGATTTGTTTTTTGGTCAATTTAGTTTGTCAATGGAAATGTATATGTTAGTTATTTCAGGTCTATTGACCCGTCTGACAAAAATGGTATTTCCTCCAAGTTAATTGATGTGTTATGAGATGCAAGAATTATCCACTATGGAATAGTAACCAGCAATGAGATTGTGTTATTGGTACTGTTTCAAATAAAAATATATGGTCGTTAATCAGCACACTGCAGTGCTTTCAACAAAACATTTTGGTCGCTACTGCTACAAAGTGGTCGTTAAAATTCAAAATATGGCTGCTATGTAACATTGCCAACAACAGGAAAAGTGGTCGTTATTACTACAAAAGTGGTCGTTATTATGCATAATTAACGACGACAAGCATATCCTCTCGTTGAAGAGTTAACGACCGAAATTATTATGTGGTCGTTAATACTTTTAACGACGGAGCCTTTGACGACCATGAACGACCACAAAAATGTGGTCGTTAATAACTTTTAAAGACCACAATTAGACTTTTAACAACCACAATTCCCGTCGTTAATACCACAAACTCTTGTAGTGTCTTTTATGTCTAGTCAACATGATCAAAGGGTCGTATTCGTGAAGAACACGAGCCTCTAACTTATGAACAAACACATAAGGAATGAGTTTATCACCCTTCAAGTGGATCAAAAGGTAGTGTTGATGAAGAATACAAGCCTCTAAATGATGAACAAAGGATGAACTAAAGAACATATCAAGCATATGATCTACCATGACTTTATATGAAATAGCTGAATAACTGAAGTAGATCAAAGTCATACAATGAAATAAAGATAAAAGAGAACTCATACATAGACTCCAAAGAAGACTTGGAACCTAAAAAAGAGCTACTCTAGCCTACCCCCTAACCTTGGAAACTAAAAGTGAGAGGAGAATGAGAGATTGGTGTGTGCGAAATGGGAGCCCCTCCCCTTCTATTTATAGGTAAGGAGGAGGCTTGCTTCTGGGCTCAAACTCCACCAGAACACCCAGGAGTGAGGTAAGTGACCAATGAGGAAGTGACACGTGCAAGGCCGAGATGAACTGACCCTAGGTCGGTTCGGCCGATCCTAGACTCGGCCGAACCCCTAGGGCGGCCATCTCGACTGTGCTTCCTCTAGGTGGCTGACAAGTGGGCCCTTTGATCCGTCCCTGGTGCATGGCTTGATTTGGTATCCGAGGTGGGCCCCTTGATCCATGTGAAGTCCATGTGACACTCTCTGATTCGTCGGTGAGTGCCTCCCTTGGATCAATGACGTGGAATGCCATCTGTTTCCTTGGTGGCAGCCACCTCCTCAGCTGAGTTGGCATGGTTTCTCCATAGAAGGTGGGTTTTCATCTCTTTTAAGGGGTATTTCACCTACATACAAATAATCTCCAAGGACAAGTGGAACTACATTATTCAAACCAAAATGCAAGTAAATAATGCATATGCCTCCATTTATGTGAGAGTATTGAGGGCTGAAAGTATTACAGCCGTCAACACAAGTCAAGGCTTGTTGCTCAGGGGTTTAATCAGAAGTAGGGGATAGATTATGAGAAGACTTTTGCTCCTGTGGCCAGACTGGAGGCAATTCGGATCCTTCTAGCCTTTGTTGTGGCTAAATGGTTCAAGTTGTTCCAGATGGATGCGAAGAGTGCTCTCTTAAATGGGGTGATTGAGGAAGAGGTGTATGTGAAGCAACCACCGGGGTTTCAGAGTGAGAAATATCCACACCAAGCGTACAAACTCCAGAGAGCGCTTTTTGGGTTGAAACAGGCACCAAGGGCTTGGTATGGTAGGTTGAGAGGGTTCTTACTTAGTAAGGGGTTTGTGATGGTCACAGTTGATAAGACCCTATTTCTCCTTAAGCATGGAAATGACTTGTTGATTGTACAGATTTACGTGGATGACATAATCTTTGGTGGCTCTTGTCACGACCTTGTTGCCAAGTTTGCAGATGACATGAGCAGGGAATTTGAGATGTCTATGATGGGCGAGCTACAGTTTTTTCCTAGGGATCTAGATCAAGCAAGTCAAGGACGGGACCTTCGTACACCAGAGCAAGTACACCAAGGACATACTGAAGAAGTTCAACATGAATGATGTGAAGCCCATGTCGACACCGATGAGTACGACTACAGCTCTGGATGCGGAAGAGGATGGTAAACCAGTGGACCAGAAGGAGTACCGGAGCATGATCGGCTCCCTCCTCTACTTGACGGCGACGAGGCCGGACATACAGTTCAGTGTGTGTCTTTGTGCTCGTTTTTAGGCTTCACCGAGGACTTCACACCGGCAGGCCATCAAGAGGATTTTCAGGTATTTGCAGTACGCTCCTGAGTTTGGTCTTTGGTATTCTGCCTCCTCGACACTCACACTTCACGGGTGTCATGTGTGAGAGCCAGGTGTGGTCCGAGGATCGGTGGATGGTCGCTTCCTGGTGTGATGAGTGATTGACAATGTGGTGTGGACTGATTCTTGGCTAAGTATTGCAGGTGCAGGTTGCGGCTTCACTGGTGTTGGTGCAGGTGAAGAACAAGCGCAAAAGGTCATTGCCGGTGAGGCCTCCAGGTGTGGAGAAGACAAGTAGGCTTGGTTCGAGGGACCCGGTGGCCAGCGGGGTCAAGTGCGGGCCGCATGGTGGCAAGAACGGCAAGATGAAGTCATGGACGGTTTCTTGGTTGAGCCTCAAAACCAAGGTCGAGCCGGGACTATGTGGGAGCCGAGTCATGAGTGGTGATTGGCGGAGGCTACACCGAGTTCGCGGGGTTTCCAGTGGTTCACCAGAAAACCACTGGGCTCATTGGTTGATCCACAAAGTCAAGACCGAAGAACCGAAGACGGACGTGCAGCAGCTCCAGACCGGTCTGACCGGTGGGTACCGGTCTGACCGGTGAGGAGCACCGGTCTGACCGGTGTGCGACGACGCAGTTCGGAATCTTCGAAGCGGAGGACACGCGTCGGGATCGCAAGGCTTGCGTCGAGACTAAGCAAGTTTGCGGTCGCTGGGCGTCCGTCCGATGGAGCGAAGACAAAGATTTCCGAATTCGCCCTTGAGGGGCATGTATCTCTAGTTAGCTAGTAAGGGTATTTTCGTCTTTCAGTTGCCTCCATATAACCCAAGTGGTGAGAGGATGGCAGCCATCTCTTGGAACCCTAGCTCATTTGGTTTTCCTATTTTCCTTCCTATTTTCCTTAGGATTTTCTTAGGACTAGCTTGAGAGCTTCATGGTGAGATCTTGTGAGAGGGAAGGATGATCGGGCGGCAAGCTAGACCTTGTATGAACCTCTTTGGTATGTATAGATGATTCGGCGTGGTTCCTCAAGGCTTGGATGTGTCTTTCCCGTTTCTCCTTTTTGGTGATTTTCGGAGCCCTTTCTTGGCAATTTTCTTGGAGCGATTTCGAGGCCTTTCTCTTTGTGATTTGGTGGGGGATGTATGCATGAACCCTTCGTGGTTCTTTTCCCTTTGATTACCCTCCCAAATCCATGAGCAAAGGGGCTCGATTTTGGGGTTTTCGTGGCTCTAGGGTTAGAGGCGTTCTTGGTGGGATTTCTTCGATTCCTCTTGATTTAGCAAGTTTTGGTGGACCAAATCTTGGCTATGGAGTGCCCATGAGGTGTTCCTACTATCCCCAAAGTCTTGCACAAATCCGTGGAGCGATTCGGGAGATCAGGAGTTGGATTTGGGGGAGTTGACCCGCGGGTGCTGTTCATCCCTGAGCGGCCCAGCCTGACCGGTCTGACCGGTGCTGCTCACCGGTCTGACCGGTGTAGAGGCTCTGTGGGTTTTGCCTCGGGTGAACGTCTGGGTGAGTTCGTTGTTGTCCCGTGTTGCTGCTGTTTCGAGTTTGGTCCTGTTTGGAGCTCGGTAGGTCAGTTTGGTGGATTTGGGATTTCCTAGCTTGGACCGGTCTGACCGGCGAGCTACACCAGCCTGACCGGTGTAGAAGCCTTCTGTGGAAGTTCTCAGATTTTACCAGTAGGGACCGGTCTGACCGGTGCTGCTCACCGGCCTGACCGGTGTAGCCCAGTAGCTGCTCGAGTTGGTTTTTCCGCTGCGTTCTCGAGTAGGTGTAGGTGGTTGTTGGTTCCTAGGACCAGTAGCACTTCAGTGGCTGCGTGGTCTTGACCAACTTGGGTAGTTGAGTCGGAGATGTGCTTTGGAAGCCGTGTTCGTCTTGTTGGAGTTCTCATCTCCTTCGAGAAGAATTTTTATCGACTCCCATTCACTCCCCCCCTCTCTGGTTCGCCTAATCGGTCCTTCAATTGGTATCAGAGCCGGTTTGGGTCTTTATTGACTCTTACCAGTCTAAGATCCAAAGATGGCGTACCAGGAACGAGGTTCGGGTCCTCCGCACTTCGATGGGAAGAACTACCAGATGTGGCAGATGCGGATGGCAGCGTTCCTCCGCGGAAAGGGTCAGATCCTTTGGGACGTTACGGTGAACACAGCTTATGTTCATCTGATGGACTTCGTTGCTCCAGGATCGAGGGATATGTTCGAAGCCAACAACAAGGCTGTCAACTACTTGTTTCGTGCTCTGTGTCAGCCCGAATTCGATCGGGTTCAGACAGAGGACTTAGCTTGTAGGATTTGGGAGCAGTTGAAGGATGCTCATGCTGGGAATGCTCAGGTTCGGGCTCGGATGTACGCGATTTACCGGAGAGAGTACGAGAACTTCACTCATCTCCCCGGCGAGTCCGTCGATGCCCTTTTCTAGCGGTTTACGGTTGTTGTGAACAACATGAGAGCCAATGTGGCCGTGCTCCCATACGATGATCATGATAGAGCCGTGAAGCTCTTGCACTCGTTGGATCGTACTGTATGGGACGGGAAGTTTGAGGCTATTGTTGAGTTCGAGGAGTATGACACCTTGACGGTGAACGAGCTGTTCTCGAAGCTCAAGTCGGCTGAGTTAGACCGTGGTATGACAGCCAAGATCGAGAGTCCGACTGATTCTCATAGTCTTGCTCTCATTGGTGGCAAAGGAGCTAAGTCTAACGCTAACGCATCCTCCAGGATGTACTCTCTGTCTTCTTTGATGTCTTTGCCAGACGAGGAGTTCGACATGCTTGGAGAGGACGAGCTGGCGTTGCTGACCAGGCGGTTCGAGAGGCTGCACGAGAACCGGGTGAACACGAGGAGGACAGCACAGACGTGCTTTCAGTGTGGCAAGCCAGGACACTTCGTCGCCGACTGCCCGGAGAAGATGGAGAACAAGGATGGCTACAAGGACGGCTACAGGCACCGGTCAAGCAAGGACGGCAAGTACCGATTGAGACATGATCACAAGCACAAGAACAAGCACAAGGACGAGCGACGATCGAGGAAGAAGGACGGCCGCAGCAGGAAGGCCCGAGCGATGGTCGGAGCGAGCGACGTCGACTCCAGCTCCGCCTACTCTTCCTCGAGCTCGAGTAGCAATGAAGATGAAGGTGATCGGCGCAAGAACAAGAAGTCATCTAGGAACTTGAGCGGGTTGAGCTGCTTCACGGGAGATGGCTTCTGCGGCATGGCTCGTAGTTCCGGCAGCAAGAAGAGTCACCGAGTGACTCGGACTCCGACTCCGAGGATGAGGTATGTGATGAGCTCTCCTCTTTGCGCAAGGAGAATGATGAGTTGGTTGACTTGCTTGATAATCGCGATCACATGCTTAAAGAGGCCAAGAAGATGAGGTAAGAGCTTAGGGCCTCACTAGAAGATGCTAGGAACCGTGTGGCTGAGCTAGAAACCCAGAACCTAGATGCTAAGCTTGAGATTGATTCGCTTAAGGCTTCTCTTGTGGTTTCTGATGAGATTGATTGCTATGATTGCTCTGTGTACCTAGCTGATCTTACTGCTCTTAAGGATAAGCATGCTTCTACTTGTGATGAACTAGATATGCTTAGGGTTGAGGTGGCTGAGCTTAAGTCTAGACCTGCTTTGCTAGGTGCTTGCACTTCTTGCCCTGTTTTGCATGGAAAGATTGATGAGATGCATGCTTACACTGTTTCGCTTGAGGCTAAGTTGAAAGAGCCTATTCCCACTTCTTGCTCTACTTGTGAATTGCATGCAGTTAAGAATTTGGAGCTTGCACATTATGTTGATCGCTTGCAGGATGAGAATGATGAGCTGAGGAAATGTATGAGCTGGTTGTCGGGTCAGGAGCCTCAGCTTGGTTTCATGATAGCGGCTTTCAAACGCTATGATGGTCAGGCACTTGGGGCGGACAAGCTTGGAGAGAATAGTGGTGAGGGAGTTGAGAGAGTTGGAGAGATTCCTATCCCACCACCAAACAGATACAAGAACAAGTTTGAGCCCAAGCCTAACCATCTCAGAAACAAACTTGACACTACTCCAGATCCACCCATATTCCCTCACCCAACAAATGATTTCCAGAAACCGGTGAAGTTTGTGAGCCCAAAGGGAGGTGAGGAAGGAGAGAAGAAGGGTGAGAAACCGAGTGGGCAGCCCCAACCCAAGCCAAAGCCTAAGCCACAGCCTATAAAGTTCCATTGTGGGTATTGTGGGAGAGATGGTCACAAGGATGAGTTTTGCTTCAAGAGGAAGCGTGAGGAGAGAATGTCTAGAGAGTGGGCTAACAAGGACAGGTACCCCCCCTCTAATGTTGTACCTGAGCCTCGTATGCAGATGCCCAGGGCCAAGGCGATTGTGAGGACGGTTCCGGCTTGGGGAGTCCGGAAGGCAACAGGTGGTGCTGCTGGCCGAGCTTCACCGGTCAGACCGGTGCACTACACCGGTGAAACCGGTGCAGGTCTGGGCAGACAGCGAGTTGGTTTTCGTACTCATGAGGATGCTCGGTTTGGTTCTGGTGGTCGTGTTTCTGGTGGTTGGTCTGGAAAGTTTGTAGGTGGTCAGTTTGCTAGGCACTCTCCACCTCGTGCTCAATACGAGGGTGGAAGGAGTCGTAGCTTTGAGATGGAGAGGAGGAACTATCCACGGTTTTTCTTTCGTGGCTTTCGTCCTCCTCCAGCTAGAGAGGGTTGGTTCCCTCGTAGTGGTTACCGTGGTGGTGTTCGTGGTGGTAGCTTTGATAGGTGTGATGATTTGGTTTGTGCTAACCCCTCTTTGGAGCAAATGGCTCGGCACTGGTTTTACTCTTTTGGTACTAACCCAGTGCTGAGTCATTTGTTCACTCACGTGCTCGCTTTTGAATTTCAGGTGGGAGACTTGAGGAACGTTTGGTTGATTGACTCCAGTGCTCGAGGCATATGACCGGAGACAAGGGGTGGTTCTCAAGTCTCATCCCGGTGGTGTCCAAGACATACATCACCTTTGGGGACAATGGGCGAGGGCGTGTACTATCAGAAGGTGAGATCAAGGTAAGTGACAAGGTCACTCTCAGGCGTGTTACTCTTGTTCAATTACTGGGGTTCAATTTGCTTTCTGTGTCCCAGTTGTTGGATGAGGGCTTTGAGGTGTTGTTTCGGCCTGGTGGTTCTCGGATTTTAGATTCTCGAGGGGACCTTGTTTGCATGGTCGTTCCCGAGGGTCAAGTGTTTCGAGCTGATTTCTCTCAGTCTTCTGGTGTGGAGCGTTGCTTTTTGGCTGGTTCTTCGAGTGAGTTGTGGAAGTGGCATAGGAAGTTGGGTCACTTGAGCTTTGACCTTTTGTCTTGCTTGAGTAAACTCAATTTGGTCCGAGGATTGCCACGGTTAAGGTTTGAGAAAGAGTTGGTTTGTGCGTCGTGTAGGCATGCCAAGATGGTAGCCTCTTCTCACCCGCCTCTCACCGATGTGATGACGGAGCGTCCATGCGAGCTGCTCCATATGGACCTTGTCGGCCCAGCTCGTGTGCGATCTGCGGGTGGGAAGTGGTATGTCCTTGTTGTGGTGGACGACTAATCTCGGTATGCGTGGGTGTTCTTTCTTGAGGAGAAAGGGGAGACGTTTGGTTTTGTTCGAGATCTTGTCTTGAGGTTAAGAAATGAGAGGCACGGAGATGCCATACGAGCGATCTGCAGTGACAATGGCTCGGAATTCAAAAACTCTCGCTTCAAAACCTTTTGCCATGACTTGGGTCTTGAACACCAGTTTTCGAGTCCGTATACACCTCCCCAGAATGGTGTTGTCGAACAGGATTTCCCTCAGGGTTCATAAGAAGAAAACCTGTTACGAGTTGATGCACGGTCGCACACCCAAGGTGAGTCACTTCCATGTCTTTGGTTGTAAATGCTTCATTCTGAAGAAAGGGAAGAAGTTGGACAAGTTCGAGGCTAGGTCTGTCGATGGCATGTTCTTTGGTTATGCATCTCATTCTAGAGCATTTCGTGTGCTCAATCTTGAAACTAACCAAATCGTGGAGACTTGCGAGGTAACCTTCGACGAGACACAGCCACGTAGTCAGCTTGTTTTTGAGTGTGCAGGTGACAACGAACTTGGCGAGGAGATCTTTCAGGAGGAGGAGCATGAACATGGAGATGATGAAGATGGCGGTGTGGTGCCCACAGCTGAACATGTACCTACTACTTCGACGACGATCGTGAACGGGCCCTCTCCCACACCTACAACGACAAACCCAGATCAAGGCGAAGCTGCTGTTGAGGGGGAGGTAGCATCAAGGCGAGAACCTCCCCAGCGAGTGCAAGTGGATCACCCAGCTTCGAGAATCATCGGCGACATGAATGAACGTACTACATGGTCGAGGGTTCGGAACAATTCTCATTTTGCTCATGCTGCTTTTGTTGCCACCTTTGAGCCCAAAGACATTAGACACGCGCTATCTGATCATAATTGGGTTAATTCGATGCATGAGGAGTTGGAGAATTTTGAGAGGAACCAAGTTTGGGTGTTGGTTGACCCTCCTCCAGGGTGTAAGCGGATTGGGACAAAATGGGTGTGGAAAAATAAAGAGGGAGAGAAAGGAGAAGTGGTGAGGAACAAGTCGAGACTTGTTGCTCAGGGGTATAGTCAGAAAGAGGGGATCGACTACGAGGAGACTTTCGCTCCTGTAGCTCGCTTGGAGGCAATCAGGATCCTTCTAGCCTTTTCCATGGCTAAAGGGTTCAAGTTGTACCAGATGGATGTGAAGAGTGCTTTTCTGAATGGTGTGTTGGAGGAAGAGGTGTTTGTGAGGCAACCACCGGGGTTTGAGAGTGAGAAGTACCCCCACCGGGTGTATAAGTTGAGGAAGGTGCTGTATGGGTTGAAGCTGGCGCCTAGAGCTTGGTATGGTAGGCTGAGGGGGTTCCTGTTTGAGAGAGGGTTTGAGATGGGGAAGGTCGATCAGACCTTGTTTCTCCTCAGGCAGGGCAGAGATATCCTGATTGTGCAGGTATACGTGGATGATATTGTCTTTGGTGGCTCGTCTAACTCTCTTGTTGCAAGGTTTGCAGAAGACATGAGCAGGGAATTTGAGATGAGCATGATGGGCGAGTTGCAGTTCTTCCTCGGGCTACAAATCAAGCAATCAAAGGAAGGAATATTTGTGCACCAAGCTAAGTACACCAAGGACATCGTGAGGAAGTTCAAGATGGAGGACTCCAAGGCCATGGCAACGCCTATGAGTACGACTACAACTCTTGATGCGGACGAGGAAGGTGAACACGTGGACCAGAAGGAGTACCGGAGCATGATCGGGTCATTCCTCTACTTGACGGCGACGAGGCCGGACATCCAATTCTCGGTATGTCTGTACGCTCGTTTTCATGCGTCTCCGAGGACTTCGCATCGGCAAGCAGTCAAGCGCATATTTAGGTATTTGCGACATACTCCCGACTTTGCTCTTTGGTACTCTGCGTCTTCTTCTTTGGTGCTTCATGGTTTTTCAGACGCGGATTTTGCCGGGTGTCGATTGGATAGGAAGTCCACTTCTGGGACTTGCCAGTTCTTGGATTCTTCTTTGGTATCTTGGTCTTCCCGCAAACAGTCGAGTGTTGCTCAATCCACTACCGAGGCAGAGTATGTGGCCGCAGCTAGTTGTTGCTCTCAGCTCCTTTGGATCACATACACCATGAGTGACTTTGGTGAGGAGTATACCCATGTTCCACTTCAATGTGATAGCACCAGTGCCATAAGTGTTGCAAAGAACCCAGTGCTCCATTCCAAAACCAAGCACATAGAAGTGAGGTATCATTTTCTGAGAGACAACGTAGAGAAAGGAAAAATCGCTTTGATCCATGTACCCACACATGACCAGCTAGCCGATATTTTCACCAAACCCCTAGATCAAGCAACTTTCACTCGTTTGCGGGGGGAGCTTGGTGTGTGTTTGATTTCTTGAGTTGGTGTGTGGGAGCTCCTTTGTAGCATATGTATAGCTTTCCTTTGTGCATTTCTTGCATTTGGCATGGCATATGTAACATGATGTATAGGCACCTTTGTATCTTAGGTTGCATGCATTTTGTATCATATGCATTGTTAGGAAAGGCTTCTCCTATATACATTGTTCACCATGGAATGATATATATGTCTTTGTGAGCTAGTTTGGTAAGCTATGGTTAGTTTGGCTTAGCTCTTGATGATCTTGATTTATATCCATGGTTTATACCCATATGTATGCTCTCTTGTGAGTAAATGCCTTTATATGATCTTGACATGTTTTTGTGTCTTGGCTATGCTTAATTTGTGGTTAGATAGCTTATTTTGATCATATGGGGCCAAAGGCTCATTTGCCATCATGAATGTTTAGCCCCCATGCTTGATCTTGTGGAGGGCCATAAGTTTTTTTTGTCGCAAAGACATTTCTTGTACCAATTTCAAATCTAAAAATGAAATGTAAATTGCTTGGAAAATGTGCTCCCATGTCATATGTGCTAATTTTAATTTGCTTTGGGTGCTAAACTGTTGCATGATGCTTACCAATGAGAAGTCTCATATCTAGAAGTAGGCACATGGCTCGGTGGCTTTGACATGACATGAGGTGCTTGCGGGTGTTTATGATGGTCTTATGCTTAGAATGGTTGTCCTAGCATGGAGTTTGTGTGGCTTAGCCATTTTGACATGTTTTGCTCATGTTTAGGACTTTGCTCATGAGAGGGTGATTTTTCGCAAAATTGCTCAATTCTATCTTAGCTTCGCCCAATGGTTGTGAAACTTGGCGATCTTGTAGTTGATGTCATTACGAAGCTATAGAGTATCTAACTTGCTCATTTGGACATGTGTAGCACCTTTGTTGAATTTTGTCTATTTGAGAAGCTCTAGATTGCATTTTTTGCATTTTTTGCTTGATTCATGCATTGTCAACAAGGGGGAGAAGTTTGAGCATGTTTTGGCTTGCTGCATGCATTTAGAAGGGTTCCAAGTGGTTTCAAGCTAGTTTTGAGCTCGTGCAGTTCCCAGTTTTTACCAGGTGGTCATCGGCCTGACCGGTGAGGTACACCGGTCTGACCGGTGTGAGGTCCAGGTGCTGGGCGATCTAGCACACCGGTCTGACCGGTGTGGTTGACCGGTCTGACCGGTCAGAGCAAAGCTGAAGCAGCTGCTCTGTTTTGCGAGGTGGTTTGCTTGCATTCGTCCAGGGGGAGTCGCATTGGTTCAGGGGGAGCTTGCATGTGTGCAGGGGGAGCTCTTTGTGGTTTTCGAGCTTTGGTTTGATGGTTTGTGCTCTTTGCTTGAGCATGCTTTGTCTCGGATGTGTCGAGCTGTTGCCCTTGCCTAAGGGGTCCGAGACTTGTCTTCTTCAAGTGATCTTGCTCTTTGCCTTTTCTTTGGCTTTCGATCGCTTGTTGGAGTTTCTTTTAGTCGTTTCTTTTCTTTTCCTTTTCTCTTGGTTACCAAAACGTGTGTGTTGTCAATGCACTCATCAAGGGGGAGATTGAGAGCCAGGTGTGGTCCGAGGATCGGTGGATGGTCCCTTCCTGGTGTGATGAGTGATTGACAATGTGGTGTGGACTGATTATTGGCTAAGTATTGCAGGTGCAGGTTGCGGCTTGACTGGTGTTGGTGCAGGTGAAGAACAAGCGCGAAAGGTGATTGCCGGTGAGGCCTCCAAGCGTGGAGAAGACAAGTAGGCTTGGTTCGAGGGACCCGGTGGCCAGCGGGGTCAAGTGCGGGCCGCATGGTGGCAAGAACGGCAAGATGAAGTCATGGACGGTTTCTTGGTTGAGCCTCAAAACCAAGGTCGAGCCGGGACTATGTGGGAGCCGAGTCATGAGTGGTGATTGGCGGAGGCTACACCGAGTTCGCAGGGTTTCCAGTGGTTCAACAGAAAATCACTGGGTTCCTTGGTTGATCCACAAAGCCAAGACCAAAGAACCGAAGACGGAGGTGCAGCAGCTCCAGACCGGTCTGACCGGTGGGTCTGACCGGTGAGGAGCACCGGTCTGACCAGTGTGCGACGACGCAGTCCGGAATCTTCGAAGCGGAGGACACGCGTCGGGATCGTAAGGCTTACGTCGAGGCTAAGCAAGTTTGCGGTCGCTGGGCGTCCGTCCGATGGAGCGAAGACAAAGATTTTCGAATTCGCCCTTGAGGGGCATGTATCTCTAGTAAGCTAGTAAGGGTATTTTTGTCTTTCGGTTGCCTCCATATAACCCAAGTGGTGAGAGGATGGCAGCCATCTCTTGGAACCCTAGCTTATTTGGTTTTCCTATTTTCCTTCCTACTTTCCTTAGGATTTTCTTAGGACTAGCTTGAGAGCTTCATGGTCAGATCTTGTGAGAGGGAAGGATGATCGGGCGGCAAGCTAGACCTTGTATGAACCTCTTTGGTATGTATAGATGATTCGGCGTGGTTCCTCAATGCTTGGATGTGTCTTTCCCGTTTCTCCTTTTTGGTGATTTTCGGAGCCCTTTCTTGGCGATTTTCTTGGAGCGATTTCGAGGCCTTTCTCTTTGGGATTTGGTGGGGGATGTATGCATGAACCCTTCGTGGTTCTTTTCCCTTTGATTCCCCTCCCAAATCCGTGAGCAAAGGGGCTCGATTTTGGGGTTTTCGTGGCTCTAGGGTTAGGGGCGTTCTTGGTGGGATTTCTTCGATTCCTCTTGATTTAGCAAGTTTTGGTGGACCAAATCTTGGCTACGGAGTGCCCATGAGGTGTTCCTACTATCCCCAAAGTCTTGCAAAAATCCGTGGAGCGATTCGGGAGATCGGGTGTTAGATTTGGGGGAGTTGACCCGCGGGTGCTGTTCATCCCTGAGCGGCCCAGCCTGACCGGTCTGACCGGTGCTGCTCACCGGTCTGACCGGTGCAGAGGCTCTGTGGGTTTTGCCTCGGGTGAACGTCTGGGTGAGTTCGTTGTTGTCCCGTGTTACTGTTGTTTCGAGTTTGGTCCTGTTTGGAGCTCGGTAGGTCAGTTTGGTGGATTTGGGATTTCCTGGCTTGGACCGGTCTGACCGGCGAGCTACACCGGCCTGACCGGTGTAGAGGCCTTCTGTGGAAGTTCTCAGATTTTGCCAGTAGGGACCGGTCTGACCGGTGCTGCTCACCGGCCTGACCGGTGTAGCCCAGTAGCTGCTCAAGTTGGTTTTTCCGCTGCGTTCTCGAGTAGGTGTAGGTGGTTGTTGGTTCCTAGGACCAGTAGCACTTCAGTGGCTGCGTGGTCTTGACCAACTTGGGTAGTTGAGTCGGAGACGTGCTTTGGAAGCCGTGTTCGTCTTGTTGGAGTTCTCATCTCCTTCGAGAAGAATTTTTATTGGGTCCCATTCAATGTGGAGCACAAGTCTACCTCTAGTTCTTGCCAGTTTCTCAGTTCCTCTTTGGTCTCTTGGTCTTCCCGTAAACAGTCAAGTGTAGCCCAATCTACCACAGAAGCCGAGTATGTTGCAACCACTAGTTGTTGTTCCCAGCTGCTTTGGATTTCCTATACCATGAGAGACTTTGGTGAGGAGTGCACCAGGATCCCACTTCTTTGTGACAGCACCAGTGACATAATCGTAGCCAAAAACCTAGTGCTCCATTCCAGAACAAAACACATAGAAGTGAGGTACAACTTCCTGAGGGATAATGTTGATAAAGGAACTATAGTGTTGAGCCATGTCCCTACCCAAGACCAAAAGGTAGATATCTTAACAAAACCACTTGACCAAACTACCGTTGCTCATTTACGGGGAGTGCTTGGTGCGTGTTGTCCTTTTTGAGTTGGTTCTTGGGAGCTCACTTTGTAGCATATGTATCATACATGTTTACTTTGATGTATAGCATGAATGTTTTCTTTATGTACTGTGGTAGGATAGCCATCTTGGTATCATGATGTATAGTCATCTTTAGGTTGTTGCATTTTGTATCATATGCATTTATTAGGAATGGCTTCTCCTATGTACATTGATTCTTATGATATGCTATGTTTGCGCTTGTGGATGTGTTTGATTGATATTTGGGATGATAGGCTATGCTCTTGATAGTTTGGTTGTATATTCATGATGAGATAGCTTGTTTTTGTCAAAAATGCTAAAATACTATTTCTCATGAGTAGAGGCTTGTATATGCTCCTTGTGTGCTTTAAATGGCTAGATCATGCTTTATTGTGCTTGGATGCATGTTTTGATTGGATGGGTCAAAGACCATTTTTCATGATGGATGTTTAGCCCCTTTTGCACATGTTGGCGGAGCATAAGCTTCTTTTTGCCGCAAAGGCATTTCATGTACCATTAACTAGATTAATATGAGGAAAAAGAAGAAGAAAAAGGAAGAAAATGGATATGGAGTGAAAACTATGCGTCCATCATGTCTTTATGCCTTATTTGCTTCATTTTCATAAAAATGGGTGCTAAATGGTAGCTTCGACTCCATGGCTTTGACATGACTTGATTGTCTTGATGGGTGTCCTCCATGATCTCTTAATGAAAATATGTTGTCCTCACATGATCTTTGAGGGATTTAGTTTATTTTGAGCTCATTTTGTGCATGTGTAGGATTTCGCTCATGAGAGGAATTTTTTTCCCAAAAATGCTAAATTTTAACCATGGCTTGATCCTATGTGTATGTAACTGAACATTCTTGATGGCAATGCTTTTTTGAACATTTGTCACGTCTAAGTGGTTCATTTGCTTGTTCCTAGCAAATTTTATGGCTCGATGTCCATTTGAGAAGCCTTTAGTTGTAATTTTTATAGAAATGCCTTGATTCATGCATTGTCAACAAGGGGGAGAAGTTTGGGCTTGGAATAGCTTGCTGCCTACATTTAGAGAGTTTTGGTGGCATTTTCGATGAAAAATGGGCATGTGTATTTCCCAGATGGTCACCGGTCTGACCGGTGCTGGGACCAGTCTGACCGGTCGAACAGTTTGCTGTAGGTAGTGCAATAGGTCTGACTGGTGCGTGGACCGGTCTGACCGGTGTGAGCTGAGAGCTTGTTTTTTCTAGGTAAGTGGAGAAGTTTGCATGCTTGGGTTCAGGGGGAGTTGCATTTGCTCAGGGGGAGCTGCCTGTGTTCAGGGGGAGCTCGTTGTGTCGTCTGAGTTCTTGCTTTGGTTGGTTTGCTCCATGTGAGCTTTGGTTCGCTCCTTGTGAGCTTTGGTGGTTGTCTCAGTTGTGTTGGGTTGTTTCCCCTACCTTAGGGGACCGAGACTTTGGATTGCAAGGATCAGTGTTTGTGTTGTTTGGCTTTTGGATCACCTGTTTGGTTTGTTTTTGTTTCTCTTTTGTTTTTCCTTTTCCTTATGTATCGGTTATGTGGTGTGTTGTCAATGCACTCATCAAGGGGGTGATTGAGGACCGGACTGTCCGACGACTGGTGGATGGCCACTCCTTAGTGATGAGTGATTGACAATGTTGTGTGGACTGACGCTATGCTTTGTCTTGTGGATGTAGGCTGCGGCTTGATTTGCGTTGGTGCAGGTGAAGAACAAGCGCGAAAGGTCTTAACCTTGTGGGGCCTCCGAAGGACTGGAGCGATAAGTAGGCTTGGTTCGATGGACCCGGTGGCCAAATGTGATCAAGTGCGAGTCACATGGTGTGAGAAGAGCAAGTCGATGTCAGATAGCGTGTTCGTTGGTTGATCCGAAAGCCAATATCGAGCCGGAGCATACATGGTGCCCAAGTCGAGGAGCTCGGCATGGAGGCTGCACCAAGCTCGCAGGGTTTGCAGTGGTTCACCAGAAAATCATTAGGTAACTTGGTTGATCCTCACAGCCAAGTCCGAGTGGTCGGCGGCTCAAGACTACACTGGGCTGGTCTGACTGGTGGGCCTGACCGGTTTGACCGGTGGTGGACACTGGTCTGACCGGTGGCTGCTGAGAAGCGTCGGGTGACTCGAAGCGGAGGACATGCGTTAGGATCGCAGCTTGGCGTCAAGGCTACGTGAGGTGCGGTTGCTGGGCATCTGTCCAATGGAAAAGCTATCAAGTTTCCTAATTTGCCCGTTAAGGGGTTGTATCGCTAAGGGCATATTTGTCTTTCGCACCCACAGATGGACCTCATATATAAACTAGGTGGATGGGTGTTGGCAGCCATCTCTTGGGCTTTAGGATTTTCATTTGCTCTTACCATTTTCTCTTTTTAGCCTCCTATTTTCCTTAGGACTAGCTTGAGAGCTTCATGATGAGATCTTTAGAGAGGGATGGATATTAGGGAGGCAAGCTAGACCTTGTATGAATCTTTCTTTGGATGTATAGAAGGTTTGTCATGATTCCTCAAGTGTTTTTGGTTGTTTCCCCCGTCTCTCTTTTTGGTGATTTTCGGATCTCTTTGTGGTGGAATTTTTGGAGAGGGATTTGAGGCGGATTTCATTGGGTTTGTTTGTGGAGATCACACTTGAGTGCCTTGTGCCTCTTTTCTTGGTGATTTGGCTCCACAAACTCTGCGAAATCCACTCAAATCGGTGGCTTGTTGGATGAACTCGTGGATGAACGGTTTGGATCTTTGACTTTCGATTCCTCTTGATTTAGTGGATCTTTGGGGACGATTTCAAAGGCATGGCTTGTCTATGAGGTGTTACACCTGTCCTTAACGTTTTGCTTGAATCTGTGGAGCGAATTGGGAGATCGGGTGATCGGAAGGAAGGGGTTGACCCGCGGGTGGAGTTTTTCCCGAGCGCTCAGGCAGGATCGGTCTGACCGGTGCCACCCACCGGTCTAACCAGTCCGAGCCTTCATGGGCTTCTTGTTGGAAACTTGGCTGTGGTGTTTGCTGTTCATCCATTGAAGGTTTCGTGTGTAGTTGTGGTGCTGTTCTTCCTCAGGGGTTCGTGTTCGTGCACTTGGGATTTTCCTCCTCGTGACCGGTCTGACGGGTACATGGCACTGACCTGACCGGTGCCAGGGGTTTCTGTGGAAATTCTCCTTGCTGCTCGGGTGACCTAGCCAAGTGCGTGTAGGTGATCCGGTTCATTTTGGTGTGGTGTCGGATGACCCGGTGTGTATTGCGGGTGACCCGGCCAGGACCGGTCTGACCGGTGCAGGGGACGGGTCTGAACGGTGCTGTGTGGTAGTGCTTGAGTTCTTTGTTCCGCTGTGTTCTCAAGTAGTTTGGGAGGTTTGCTAGTTCCTAGGTTCAGTAGCACTCTAGTGGCTGCGTGCACTTGGCTAGCAAGGTGTCGAGGATCTTGGAGTTGCGTTTGGGACCATAGGCCGAGTTCGAGTCTTCGGAGAAAGAATTTTATTGGCTCTCATTCACTTCCCCTCTCTCTGGTCGCCATTCTGGTCCTTCAGAGATTCAATGCCTAGTGCTGATCTCAAGATATGAAATATGTTATGTAACAACACACGCACAAAAGACAGATTTCAGATTTGATGCAAACAAGGAATATGCTAGGGATGATTGATTTAAAGAGAATCACCTAGCAAAATTGCACCAAAAGGATGATAGCAAACCGGTTAAACAAATTGATATGAAGGTTCAACACTTGTGCATACCAACCATCAGATCCTTTTCTTTTCCAGCACTCTTTTTTAACTTTCTCACTTGTTTTTCTTTTTGTAACTTTCTTTCCCTTTTTTGATATTTTTTTTGCATGATACTAAACAAGATCAGATATAATACTTGCACGAATTTAAGATGATAGAACCAAATATAACCAGCAACTATCTTAATAGGATAAAAGTTTTCGCAAAGTATAGAAATGGTGACGAGTCCGGCCCAGGTGGATTGGATTTATGGTAAGCTCAATGCATCGATTACGTAGTTTGGCCACGGCACCCGAATTTCAATGCAAACCTTAGCACCGTCCTTCGGCGCACCCCTCACGGCAAGGCCCAATCACCCCAAAAGACTAGTCCGTTAGGGGAAGGGTGGCTCTCCCCTTTGAGGTGGCTTCTTCCTCCCAAGCTAAGCAAGGTGGGATAATGAGGCTCACACGATCGCCGCCTGACTACAACTGGGCCACATGGCCCATTTATGTTGCGTCTTTGCCAACAGGTAATAGTGGAGGAAGATGTCCTCATCAAATGGTTGACTTTTTGTGGGGATTTTCAGATATATGGAAAGGCACAAAAGGACATGCAAAGGATGATATGATCAATGACAAAACAAAGACTCTAATAGACTGAAACTTTTCCAAACTCACTAGATAAACCGATTGAAACAAAAGGCTATAACATTTTTATGGCTTTTTGGTGGATAGGACAAAGGCAAAATATATGTAGCTAAGGGTAAAGAATCCTACTGTGGCAACGCAGGCTCTAATACCAAATGATGAGACTCGGTCCCAATCTTCAGGACGTAGGATCTCGATCAAGATAACTAGCTGTAGAACAACCAAGATAAATTGCTGCAAGTAGCAATAACTAGTGCAACCTGGCAAATAAAACTCAAAGCCAACCACCGCCTTTAACCGACAAGCTGAATCGAGGATTTGCCCGACCACACTCTCAAAGAACCAACCAACACAACCTAGAATCAATGGACCAGGAGCACCAATTGGGAGCCGATGACGCGGCCACTTTTGTAATTCCTCAAGGAAATCACAAGAGCAAAGGGGTAGAGTTCACTCTTTGAATTTGTTAGGACACCACTGAACAAAGGGGGTGGTTCTATTTCATTATCAAAGTCTTGATTATTTTAGAGATACATGGGGGTATTTATACAAGGAACAACCCTCCTTGTTGGGTGTGAATGGATCTTTGAGTTTCTGGAGTTAAACTACGTGAAAAGTCATCACGAACTGAAATCCCTATTGACGGTCCTTACAACAAACATTTGACTATCAAGATTATTCCAATAAGAGGGGATTAGCATCTCTAACTAACATATTATCTAGTATTCTATCAATAATGTATTTTAGGGTCGAGAAGCTATTAACAGGGGAAAACCATGCCAAACTACCAGACTTACATGAAGACCGACACAGGATGATCGAGCATGGTCAAGAATGAGGCCAAAGCACAAGCAAAACAACTCAATACAAGCAGGGCGCATTAGACACGACAAGGCAAGGAAACCAGGAGCCTACTAGCCAAAGGCGGTGGCCAACTCGGTTGGGCCTAGTTCGACCGACCTAGTGGTTCGGCCGAACTGCCCCAGCTCCGTTGGTGCCAAGTTTTGGCGCCAAGATGTCCCGCGCAAAGCCTTCAACGGTGGAGGAGGAGTTGGCGCCAAGGAGCCTCGGGAGCTGCCTGCCCACCCCTATATAAGGAGGCCTCCACCCCCCTCATTCACACACACCACACAAGGAGCCTCTCTCCCTCTCCCTTTGTAATCTTTAGCATAGTTAGTGGAGCTTAGGCCTAGTGCTTTCTCGCTAGTAGTGCTTAGCGATCGCCTCGGGTCGGTTGGCTCAACCTCCGGCCTATGGTATGGCTATGTACTCTCTTCGTACATTTCGTAGTTATACAGAGTTCGGTATTTCTACTCTCGTAGTATGTTATACATATTTATATGCTTTCATCTTCTATACTAGTATGTTTAGTATAGGTTTGCTCTATTGTAACAGTGGGGTGTGCTCTCGAGCTTGCTCTGGACTTTTCCCTGTGGGTCATCATGGCTCGGGTTCCGGGGGGGCTAGTAGTAGTGATTAAGGTTGCGAGCATGGAGCTCGGTGCCATAAGATCCACTTTGGGTGGCCGTATTCTAGGGTATGTCGGGGTAGGTGTACGGGAGGTGACACCCCGTACATCCCTTGTATTCCCCCATGTAAATTTGCAAGTGTTGGAGGTACATAAAGGCGCGCTACCCTAGCAAATCAGGGGAGTGTGTTATCCTCGGTGTAATTGAATAGATCTAGACTAACCATATGATGTATGATTTGCTAGTATATACGAATAAGGACGACTCTAGTGCCCTACTCCTACTAACCATAGTTTATTCTTTATTCTTTATCTGAGATGATGGTCGTGTGTGTGTCAACCGATCATATGATATATATCTTATACTCAATTCCTTGCTTACCACTATATTAAGCTTTGGTACGCTTTACTTATTCGTATCATCCTTGGCTTGTATCCGATATATCCATACAACTTGATTATACATACACATATATATTTATCTACATTTTGATAAGTCCATCTTCCGGTAAATATAAATAATGATACCCTTGGGAATACTCATGGGTGAAATGCTACAACCGGATAACAAAGTATGTATTTGTACGCTTGCGGATACATCTCACCCCATCAATAAGGCTCGCTCCTTAATAATATTATCGAGTCCCACACTCAATAGTGTTATTAAGAGCACCCACTCAACATATCTTTTCATAATTAACTTCATAAAACATCACCCTAGTGGTGATTTCACAAAACCCATCAACCGGTCGTTTCTGATGCTGTTGCCGGGGATATGGTGAACAAGATTTTTTGAAAATAAAAATATATATATGTATATATATATATATGTAATCTCTCATATGGATTATCGATGCATACCGATGGCTTTATGTTTCTGTAGCCATTGCCTATGCAGGCTAACACTTGATGTTTGTTTTCTCCATATTGGACTGAGAACAAGGTAGTGCATGACTGGTTTTGACCTGCCGGAAAACATTGTTGAAAATCTGGAACGCATTGTGAGAAGGGCTAGACCTCGTGTTGTTGGCATTTCTTAACATCACTACTAACGATGCCGAGTTAGAGTGAGCATCAGTCAAGACTTGCCATAGGTGAATCTAACAACTGTGAATGAATCCGCAAGCGCATAGATAAACCATTGTAGCATTTCCCTAGGGAAGTGAGTGTTCCAAGGGTATTGTATCCGTGGAAGGCAATGGCGGATATCAAGACTTAAGCTTTTGCACTGAACGTAAACCATGAGATAGATATAGAAGACAATAACTCAAATACAGGGGCAAGATAAATGATTGGATAAGGGTACTGCGACACACACTCTGATCTATCTCTACACAAGCACACTGTGGCATAGGGGGGACCATACGAAGCTACCTCTATGTTCTATGGTACTATACATACAAGAGTCAGATGATACAAGAGAGAGGCACAACGCATTGCATGATTGGAGGTTTAGCACCCAGGTACGAACGGGGAGATAGCCCACGTCGACCAGCACCCTGCGAAACTATCCTTTAAACTCCTGCAGCAATACCCCAGCGTGGAAGGTTTCAAAGGGTCCAACAGTTGTCACCACTGCGGCCTACCTCTATCGTTACGGGGGCAAGCTCATAACTAAGGAAGCCACACAACCCAGGCACCATGTCTGCGTTGCTGCTAGACTTCACCCGGCCCGGGCTGTTGTGACCCAGGGTGAAGCCACCAGATAACTGGCCAACTTAGACCGAGTACCGTATCTTAAACACAAACCTCATACAACACAACGATGCCATCAATCTAGATCAAACAAGGGCTAGCCATATGGACGGATATGAACTCTCTTATGTCTAATCAACAAGATCAAAGGGTCGTGTTCGTGAAGAACACGAGCCTCTAACTTATGAACAAACACATAAGGAATGAGAAAATCATCCTTCAACTGCATCGAGAGGTTGTGTTCATGAAGAACACAAGCTTCTAAATGATGAACAATGGATGAACTCAAGAACATATCAATCACATGAGCTACCATAACTTTATATAAAATAGCTGAATAACTGAAGTAGCTCAAATTCATACAAAGAAATAAAGATATAAGAGAACTCATACCTAGATCCCAAAGTACACTTGGAACCTGAATAAGAGCTACTCTAGCCTACCCCCTAGCCTTGGAAACTAAAAGTGAGAGGAGAGTCAAGAGAGATGTGCGTGAGAAATGGGAGCCCCTCCCCTTCTATTTATATGCAAGGACCAGGCTTGCTTTGGGCACCAAATGTCACCAAAACACATCGGGATGCAGCAAGTGACCAATGAGCAATCACCACGTGGAGGGCCAGGATGGGCGGCCACTAGGTCGGTTCGGCCGATCATCTAGGGCGGCCTCACCTGGTGTGCTTCCTCGTGGTGGCTTGCAGGTGGGCCCTCTGAGCTTTCCCCGGTGCACGGTTTGTTTGGAATCCTAGGTGGGCCCATGGATCCTTGTGAAGTGCATGTGTCGCTCTCTGGTTCGTTAGTGAGTGCCTTCCTTGGATCAGTGACGTGGATGCCACCTAGAATCAGTGTGGCAGCCACCTCCTCAGCGGAGTTGGCATGGATCATTCCATAGAAGGTGGGTTTCCATCTCTTTTCATGCTCATTTCACCTATATTCAAATAATCTCCAAGGTCAAGTGGACCTACATTATTCATACCAAAATGCGAGTAGTAAGTGCATATGCCTCTATTTATGTGGGAATATTGACGGCTAAAAGTGGTACTTAACAACCATCAACAAACTCCCCCAAGATAACCTCTTGCTCGTCTCGAAGCAAGACATTAGGGACTTAGGTTGGTTGATCAAGAGTTGCTATGATGTTGTATCCTTAACTTATGGCAAACATACAACAAAGTACTCTGCCAAGATTTGAACAAGTTGGCAATGTTCTTACCATTTGCTTGATGATGTGGGGCATGTAGCTTCATCTGCATTGGGCGGTTGAGAGACAGAACGGTTATATAGAGAATACCAAATCACTCATACCTTGTTCAACAGTTAATCCAGAGGTTTTGCAAATTTTTCAAAAGAAAAATCAGAGTTCCTCAAATGATACTCTCAGATCACTCAAAGTGTATGGTTCCTCACCAAGGCATTAAGTTGCCTTTCTTCACATCCTACCCCTAATAGGCTTATGTGGAGCTGTAGGTAGGGAAGAAATGTGGCATACTTGTCTCTCATATTTTGCTAAGTCAAAAACCAAATCCTGGGAAGAAACAAACATACATACTGATCATGATGTGCATAAGTGTGTGATGATAGTGAGTATGGTAAGGTGTATACTAGGCCCGGAAGTGGGTGCTAGATATTACCATACTTTATATGAAGATTTGAGGGATTGATGGTAAGGTGGACACTAGCCCCGGAGTAGGTACTAGTTATTACCATCTATATGGTGGAACTCTTTTTCTTTGCACATTTCAACCCCTTTCTCCTTTTGAAATTTTTTGAGACTTGGTCTAGCTTTTTTTTATTTTATTTTGCCATGCTTTTGAGCATGCTTTCTTTTCTTTTTTTTCTTTTTTTCAGCTAGCCCTTTTTCTCTTTTGGAGAGACTCGGAGAGGGATGAATAATACAAAAGATGCATAGAGTTTTTATTTGTGGAAGAATGCTAGGATGAATCGAACAAATGATGAATACCAACTTACAGTGTAGAAGTTTTAGCATGATTCGTGTATGTGATCTTGATCAGGGGAGTATGAGTTCTAAACAAGGGTCACACAATTTGACAAAGCTCAATGAGAGAACAAGCTGCATATGTGGAGGCTAACAGGAGCTAGAATCTACATATGGCCATGGATAGGAGATGCTCATCATTGAGGAACTCATCATGTTTAGATTTTGAAAAAGGAAAACTCCGGATATCAAGCATCACTTGGTAGAATATCATAGCACTCTATTTTACCATATCATGTCTCACAACAACTTAGGCATGGATCACACTTTTTGCTACCCACAAATCTTAAGCTAAGGTTTGAACATGCAAGCCAACAAAATCAAAACTTAGGTAGGATACAAAGCTATAAGCAAGACATATGAGAAGAATAAACATAGCAACTATTCATCATTTCAACCATAGAGACAAAGCATTCTTACTATGCATATCAAAGCCAACTTAAAGCAAACTTGAAACGAACCGGATTTCCGAGAATGGAAACCCGATCCCTGCACCTCAGTGATAGTCCCAGGAGGCTATCACGTGAAAATCCCTGTCTCAGAAAGTAACAAATCCATACAAAATAGAAGGAAATATAGAAGATCCACATAATTAATATTATTATAATTAATCATTTGAGTACATCATTTCGGCACACGCCGGGTACAAGTCCAATAAGACTGAATCAAACAGAGTAAACATCTACGCAGCGGAACTCATGTAGCGAAGTAGACACCATCTCCCATAGGCAGCTCAATTGCAGAACAAGCCTTAGTCCTCCCATCCATTGTTCTCGAAGTTGTAGTCGGGCTCCTGGTCTGAAAGGCCGTCATCTACTTGTTAAGCGAGTAGGTCATGTCAGCTTCCCAACAAAGAGCATAAGCAAAGGAATAATTCTAGTATGCAAGGTTAAACTTATTTATGGTTGTGGAAGGTTATGCAAGTAGCGGTAGCAACATCAAGGTAAGCAGAAATGCAAAGAGGTATCCACCCTCCGAGGCCATCACCTCCGGGGTCAACACCCCAACCAAGGAAAGAATACCAAAGCACTGGATCTCAACCGAGACACAGCCACCCACTCTCATTTTCGATGTGGGGTCACCAACTCCTATCCCCACATCTCAACGGCATCAAGCTGGGCTCACACACTCGGAGGAGAGAAGCAGCACAAGAAGAGACTAGCCAGAGTAACAGATCCAAGGGCTGTCCATACCAGTGGACACGGACTATAGCTATAGGTTTAACACTCTGTAGACGTTGTACAACTGGACCCGCCGGATAGGGCAGAAACAGATGCCTCTGATCCACATCCCTACATAATGAACGGAGACCTAGCGGTGGATAGCACTCTCCTGCCTCTCCGAGCCTGACTCGTCCTGAACTGAGGCGCGAAACTTGCCAGCAGGGCCTTGAAGCCGTGAGACCATCCCCGGAGGAGCCGGGGCGACATCTACTCGGGGGTATAACCCGTCCCCCTCACACGATCACACCGATACACCTACAAGCTGGATGCTATGCACCAACTAGTTCTCAGGCCGAACCCCGCCCATAACAAGGCGAACAGTTTGTACGAAAATAGCCCAATGATACACGGTTAAACTGTCGATCGGTCCTTAACTGCAAGAGCGAGCACTCACCAACTCCATCTGTCCGACAAGCTGCTAGGGCGGGTGGCCAGGTCGCATATCCCCTAGACAGGCATTCACAAGTAACCAAAGCGGCTCGCTCCCACGGTAACACGTCAAGGATACAGACTCACCCGAAACACACGCCAGAATACCGAGATATTCCAATCTCAGTCCAAACCAGAGATCCATCCATATTACAGGGTAAAATATATGGATAGTAAGCATCGGGAACTAGCTAGGGGTCTGTAGCTAGTTCCATAAGTAGGAAGGTCAAGGTACAGGATAAATCAATCCAAGGAATGGCTAACAGATTGTCTATGCAATTCAAAGGTATCCATAAATAATAACAAAGCACTAGCAACTAAAAGCATGCATGGGATCTATATGGTCGGGAGTGACATGACACCTGGTTGGCGTCCGTAGTCCTGGTCTTCGTTGTAGTTGGGGTCATTCTCCACCTCCGGCTCGTAGCTCGGGTCTGCTCAGCACGAGATATAAGACGCTAAATTACCGACAAGCATTAGGCATAAATCCGAGGAAACCCAACTTTAGAAGATCCAAAAAGATCCAAACTATCTACAAACAGCACCGTCTCGATTTTAGAAAAATAATGAAACTGGTTTCATATTTTTCGAAGTTATAAATAATTAGTTATGAATTTTCAGAGGTTAAAGGATTTATAAAACAATTATCAAATTCATTTATAAAACAAAAAAGGGTTTTTATTTTAAAAAAAATCATGATGACATCAGCATGAGGTCAGTGTGACATCAGCGCCTCAGGTTAGTGGGCCGTTAACGGGCCAAAAGTGTTAGTGGGCCAAAATCGGTCTAGTGGACTCAGCCCAAAAGGGCCCTGTGAGCTAAGTCCATTGGACACCCTCGAAAACATTTAAACACGCGAAGTTAAACAGGGCCGGACGTTGGGCCTTATTGGGCTAAGACCCACACACCAACCCTTTAATGTTTTCAAGCAAAGAAGTCCAGGATTGCTCCCTGGACTTAGCAGGTGGTGCGCCAGCACTCCCAGAACAAGGTTGGGGTTCGCTGGTGCCCCCTGGGCGCACACGCCCGTCTCGGCGCGTGCCGGCGCAGAGCGCGGCGGCGACGGCGAAAGGCGCGCGGCGGTGCTGGTGGCTCTGGCAAGCAAGTGAGCGTGACGCAACGACTGCTATGGTCAGATGGTCAGTCCGGCGAGTCCTGGGCCCTGGGGTTGAGCCGGTTGGCCTACGCGTGGTGCGACGCGGCGGCATTCTCGGCGTGGCACGGCGCGGTTCAGCTACAGCGCGGCGCAGCGGCGGCCAGAAGCGACGTTGCACAGTGTTCCTGCCCTTGCACTGGGGTACGTGTGGTCAGGTTCGCACGTGCGGACGCACTCTTGGCCAATGAGCAGCGGTGGATGGCACACACACGTGAACACGCGCACAGTATAGAGATGTCCGGTGCAGCACGGCAGCGATGGCGAGAGGCTACAACACGATTTAGTGGCCATAGACCATGCCAGCACACGCGTAGGTGCATGACGGCAATGACGAGCTTAGGTTCCTACATAAAAAGGGCGCAGGACGAAGCCCGGTCACAGATCACGGCGACAGCCAGAGTTAGTGCGCGGCGCGGCGGCCGGCGCGGTGTAATGCAGGGGTACGCTCCCGAGAGGTCAAGGGCTAGGCGAGAGGAAGCGGTGGTGTTCTCACATTGGGGTGAAGGTGTAGGCGTAGCAGGCCTGACGAAGACGGGCGGCGCGGCGAGGTACATGGCGGCGTGGCGCGGTGGCTCTGCTTCAGCTTCGATGGCTCGCTGACGGCCTTCCCTTTGTCATGGACGGCTGCAGTCTTGGCAGCTCCGGCTTCGACGGGACGGCGCAGCGGCGGTGCACGCCTCCTCTTCCATCCTCCCCTCCTTCTCCTCCTCTTCCCCACTTTTTCTCCTTCGCGGCGGCAGAGCAGAGGAAAGGGGCAAGACCCTGAGTGTGGCTTGGCTTGCAAGAGGGGCTTGGCCTGGGGGTTTAGCAGGTTTGGCTCGTCGAGGCAAGGGTAGAAGGAGAAAAAGCTGGGGCGGTGTGCACAAGGTGCACCAGGTGCGGCCTGGCTCGACGTCCGTGCCAGTCGGGCGGGGCTGTCACCCTGGCCGTGCGCATTCGCGCGCGGACGGCAGCGAAAAGGGGAAAAAGGGCCGTGCGTGTGAACGCGGTGACCGGCGAGTTGGAGACGACGACCGGGACGTGGGGTCCATGCGTCAACGACCGGACGGAAGAGAAACGGCGCGAGGCGGAGCTGGGCTGCGTTCATGGGCCGGCCAGCTGGGCTCGGTCGATTGGCTGAGAAAGGGAAGGGAGTTTGAGCGCTCGTGGGCTAGGACTCGAAGGGGCTTCGTTAGACTTTGAAGACTCTAAGCAGGCCCAAAGTTAGTGTTAGATTTTGAAATTAGATTTTAATTTATATATAAACTTTAGTTTTGAATTTGAACTATTTCAAATTCAAGCACACTCAAATAAATCCAAATAAAATCCAAAACAATCCAAATCGCATATTTATACCGTAATTTGAATATATATTTTTATATTTGGCATTTGATTTATATAGAATTTGGGAGAGAGGCTAGCATTTGGTTTTAAAATTTGGTGACACCCGACAAGAAATAAAAAGTTTTAAATTTTTCGGAAAATCACACCATTCAAATTTACCGGATGTTACAAAACTTGATGATGAAAGCAAATAAATATTTTTGGTCTTTTTATTTTTTACAGATTTTTATTGGTTTTTCATTATGGGAGATTATGAAAACAAATGGAGATACAAGTTACCTCAAAATGGGGATCCTCCCCCAAGCTAGCTTCAGGCTCACTGCGGTGGAGGGTAGAAGAACCCCTGACTCGCAAAGTAAGCCCTCTACTCCTCTATCTGTCACTGCTACGCCTGCTGCATGGTGTCAATCTTCTCGCCAACCTATCGCTGCCACGCTGAGTTAGACTCAATGTTCATGTTCAACGTCTCCTCCACTCCTGTGACCTGGACGGTGAGCTCTCCAAGATGCTGTGTGAGCTGAGCCTCTCATGTAGAGCCCGAAGAGTGTCGTCTGTAGGACGAAGACGGAGGCGGACCACTGGAGCTGGAACTAGTGGGTGCAGCCCACCAGTCACTACCCATGCTAGTCCAAGCCGTACTACTCACACCCTGATCATAGATGGGCTGATCCCAACCGGCTACATACCCAGGGGTTACCCCGGCCATGTACCCCACAGAGGCCCCTCCTGCCATAGGTGGTGTAGTAGGATGTGGCTGTGGTGTCTGCGATTGCTGCTACTGCATGTGTGCTCTCCTCAAAGCGCTCCAGGTGGACCTGCCAGAAACAGTTGCACGATGGGCTTCCTCTTGTGCAACAAGGGGAATGGTTAACGACTGCGAGTCATACAACTGAAACCCCAGGTTAGGTAACGGGATCTCATTTGTATAGCCTTGAAAGAAGAAAGTTAAAGAATCATTTGGGCCCTTCTTAAGTATATGCCCTTGGATCAAGTACATCTCATCAATGAGAGCTCGGGGAGTCCCAATGAAGGGGACGGGGTTCCTGCCTAAAATCCCGAGTCTGAGAGCAATATGAGTCATCAAAGACGTATAGTCAATAGGACCTTGTCGACCGGGCATCCCTGGGCCCACCAACACATTGTGGGCCATACCCGGGATATGAGTTCTTGTACACCTGGACTACTCGACTAGTGGGCCACGGTGCTGGTACCGTGGACCACAAGGCAAGAAAAGACGGACAAGGACTTGTACTAAGACTAGGATAGCTTTCCATACCCAGTATAGGCTACTCCGGGTCCTACTCGAATAGTACCCTTGTACCAATCCGACTTGTAACCCTACCTCCCGTGGCATATAAGGCGAGGCAAGGACCCCTCTCAAAACATACGCAATCAATACAGAGCCACATAGCATACAGGACGTAGGGTATTACGCACATTGCGGCCCGAACCTGTCTAATTGTGTGCCCCGTGTCTCACCATTGTGTTCCTGATCTCGGCGAGCCCCACCGCACAATCTATTATTTCGGGTACCCCATCATAGGCTCGGTGTCTAAAACACTGACAGCTGGCGCACCAGGTAGGGGATCTCGTCATTGATCCACTGGCGAACTTGATGGCTCTCGTCATCATCAAGCCGACCGTTGCTTTCCAGCAAGGCGACACCTTCGTTTTTAGCTCCTGGGTTTGCGTTGCTGACGGCGTCGGATCGTTCCTGCGTTTCCTAGCGCCAACTCTGGAGTCAAAGCTCAACTCTTCGACGCTTACGCAAGCTTCGATGGAGAAACTCGTCAAAAATTTCGGCAAAATTTCGATCTCTGACCCGCTCAGAGAACTCGAGTCAGAGTCTGAGTACAACTCGACTTCGCCTCTTATCCAGCTTGAGTTGCATTCTTCAGCTTCACAGCTTGCGCTCGGCCTGGTTAACATTCCAGCACCACCTCTCTTCGACCATCGCCATGTCAGTGCCGCTTATCAAGCTGCACTGAAGCGCCTCATGTGCCCTGGTTCGAAGATCGTTCTCGAGTACTCTTCAGATTCGGACGTCAACCTCGATTAATTTTCAGACTCATCTGAGTTCGAGTTCGACTATGGTTCGGATTCTGATGAAGTACAACAACTGTCTGGCCCTGCTCAAGGACTGGTGATCACATCGACACCTGAGGGTAGATTCGTCTACTGGCCTGAGCATGTGCCTGCTGATCTCACTTTGGATGATCAGGAACACTTTATTGTCTATCTCGACAACTTACCTTTCCAGGAAGGCATCAAGCTTGTTGACTATGACACCGATACTAAGCTCATTCAGAGTACGGGTACTTATTCATCGCATCGAGAAGTGTTCGTCGTTGATGCAACTACTCCGCAACGGCATCGTGCCAATTATCATTACCCGGATGATGTATCTGATGATGAACTCTCTGCCAATGCTCCCGCTGATGAAACCGCGGAGGCCAAGACTGCACATCGCCAACGCAATGCTGATCGTGTACCTCTTCGTCGGGAACTCACGGAAGCTCTACCTACCCGTAATCTTCAAGAGGCTCTAGAGGCGGTTGCTACTCATGAATATCGCACTCCAGAAGAAGCTATCAACGCGATCAATCTACTCGGTCGCTCTATGCCTCATGATAGGGCGACTGCTGAAGTCACAAATCTGGCTGAGCTAGCTTACACCATGCTACGCCTGAATACCAGTGCTCCTAGTCACCATGGCAGCAATGGCGGTCCTCATCGTACCACCCCCACTCCTCAACGCACACGTCTGGAGGCTAGCAACAAGGGCAAAGGTGATGATGGTAGTGTCAATAGCAAGTCGGGAGACTCTCGCTACGATGCTCGTACAACTATCAATGCTAGACGCACTGAGCGTGAGAAGCAAAAGGATAGTGATTCTGATTCCAACCCTGCTTTTTCACCTCGACTTCAAGCTCTGTTTCTTCCGGAGAAATTCAAGCCTTACGGCATCTCTAAGTATGATGGCAAGCAAGATCCAAGGCAGTGGTTGCGCTGTTATGCTCTGTCTATCTCCAATGCCGGAGGCAATGATGATACCAAGTGTATCTATTTCCCTTTTGTCTTGGAGCAAGAACCCCTCACATGGTTTGAGTCTCTCAAACGTGGTTCCATTGACAACTGGGGACAACTCAAGCATCGCTTCACCAGCAACTTTGCGGGTTCTCTGGGCCATCATGGTACCCAGATGGACCTTGCCCTGATCAAGCAAAAACAAGGCGAGACTCTTCGCGAGTACATGCGCCGCTTCTTTGAGAAGAGGGCTACTGTTGTTGATGTCACCGAGAAAGAAGTCATAGATACCTTCCAGGATGGTTTCTATGACGATAGGCTTTTCCAAGACTTCGGTCGCACTCGCCCAGCCAACATCACCAAGCTCAAGGAGATGATCACTCATTGGGCGGATGAAGAAGACAAGGCTCGGAATCGGTTCAAGCATCTTCGCAACAACCAGAACAACAACAACAATGCTAGAGGAAGTAGCAATGGCAAGCAACAGCAGGGCAATCGCCAGGGGAATAACTACTCGAGCAATCCCAATCAGAAGCGCAAGCCTGAGAACACTGTTGCGGCCATGAAAACTACCACCAAGCCTGAAGATGACCCTCACTAGGCAACATTGACCAAGCAAAATTGCCCATGGCACCCAGAGGGCGATCATACTACAGAGCAGTGTTACGAACTTCGACGTGCATTGAAGAACACACCTGAACCAACGCACCCAAACCCGCGATTCTGCAAACACAAGGGGAAGAAGGCTAACACAGGCAAAGACACTGGGTTCCAGAACCCCTCCAACACTGTCAATGTCATATTTGGTGGAATTCCAACTAAGCGCATGCAAAAGCTAGCACTCAGGGAGATCATGTCCATCCAACCAGCAGCTCCCACTTTTCTCAAGTGGTCTGAAACCCCCATTACCTTCTCGAGGGCGGATCAATGGACTAGTTTCTCTGAGCCAGGACGATATCCTCTCGTTCTGGATCCAGTGGTGGCAGGCTCCAGGCTTACCAAGGTTCTTATTGATGGTGGTAGCGGTCTCAATGTCCTGTTTGCCAAGACATTGAAGAAGATGGGCCTGGATATCACCAATATGCTTACCAAGACCAACTCACCATTCTATGATATCATCCCGGGCAATGCAGCTGTTCCTTTGGGTTTAGTTGTACTACCCATTACCTTTGGGACTAAGGATCACTACCGCACTGAGTACATCAAGTTTGAGGTTGCTGACTTCGAGACTTCTTACCATGCCATTCTCGGCAGGCCTGGTCTCGCTAAGTTCATGGCTATCCCGCACTATGTGTACTTGGTTCTCAAGATGCCGAGCCCCAAAGGAGTTCTTTCATTGCAAGGGGATCTGAAGCGTTCATACGACTGCGACACAAAAGCCGTAGAACTTGCCTCGACTACTCAAGTACCCAATGCAATGATGGAGGTCTTCACTGCCGCTAAAAAGCTTGCTCCGAGCGAGCTGCAGGTTCCTGAGAAGACTGACAACAACACCAAGCCTGCACCGTCTGGTGACGTCCTTCTCAAAGCCATTGACCTCGGTACTGGTGATAGTAGCAAGACGACCATGATCAGTGCACAGCTTCATCCTAAATAGGAAGACGCGCTCGTCAACTTCCTTCGGGCTAACCGTGATATCTTTGCGTGGAAGCCATCTGACATGCCAAGTGTGCCCAGGAAGTTGATCGAGCACTCACTCAATGTCGATCCTAATGCTACCCCCAAGAGACAACACCTTCGTCGCTTTGCTGATGATCGCAGGACTGCTATCAAGAAAGAGCTTGCCAAACTACTCGCGGCTGGTTTCATCCGGGAAGTCTTTCACCCGCAATGGCTTGCTAACCCTGTGCTCATCAGGAAGAAGAACTCTAATGATTGGAGGATGTGCGTCGACTACACTGATCTCAACAAGCATTACCCCAAGGATCCTTTCGGATTGCCACGGATTGATCAAGTCATTGACTCTACGGCGGGCTGTGCTCTACTCTGTTTCCTGGATTGCTATTCTGGTTATCATCAAATCGCAATCAAGGAATCTGATCAAGAGAAGACTGCATTTATCAACCTGTTTGGTGTTTATTGTTACACAACAATGTCCTTCGGGTTGAAAAATGCTGGTGCAACACATCAAAGGGCTATCCAAGCGTGCTTCAAGAAGCAGCTTCACAAGAACATGGAAGCATACGTGGATGACGTCGTTGTCAAGACTAGGGATCCAGACATGCTTATCACGGATCTTGAGGAAACTTTCGCTTTGCTACGTGACTACCAATGGAAGCTTAATCCCAACAAATGCGTCTTTGGCGTATCATCTGGAAAACTACTCGGGTTCATCATCAGCCATCGTGGCATCGAAGCAAACCCTGAGAAGATTACTGCCATCTCCAACATGCAAGCTCCAACTACTATCAAAGATGTCCAGAACCTTACTGGTTGCATGGCATCACTTAATCGCTTCATTTCACGACTTGGAGAACGGGGTCTACCTTTCTTCAAGTTACTCAAGCGGCAGGAGAAGTTTACATGGACAATTGAAGCTGATCAAGCTCTTTCTCAGCTCAAGGAGTTCTTATCCAAGCCTCCAGTCCTTACAGCTCCTCTGCCCAATGAAGAGCTCTTGCTCTATATTGCTGCGACTGCTAATGTCATCAGTACTGCTATTGTCGTTGAGCGGCAGGAAGAAGGCCGTGGCTACCCTGTCCAGAGGCTTGTCTATTTCATCAGTGAAGTACTCTCAAAATCCAAGGCTCGCTAAACTCTGGTACAGAAGCTCCACTATGCAGTTTTGATTACTTCACAGAAGCTCTGTCACTACTTCGACGAGTACAAGATTTCTGTGGTCACTAGCTACTCGCTTGGCGAGATATTGCACAACCGGGATTCCACAGGAAGGATTTCTAAATGGGCTATAGAGCTTGGTGCTCTATCGCTCGACTTCAAGTCTCGCACTGCTATCAAGTCTCAAGCCTTGGTTGATTTCATGGCTGAGTGGCGGGAAAATCAAGTCCCAAGTCCAATTGAGCATCAGAACATTGGGTCATGTACTTTGACGGTTCCCTCAAGTTGGAAGGCGCTGGTGCTGGGGTACTTTTGATTTCCCCCAAGGGCGAACAACTCAAATATGTTTTGCAGATCTTCTGGAAGGTCTCAAACAATGAAGCTGAATATGAAGCTCTACTGCATGGTCTTCGCCTTGTAGTCTCTCTTGGCATTACACAACTACTTGTCTATGGTGATTCTTTGGTGGTCATCAATCAAGTCAACGATTCTTGGGATCGTAATGCTGAGAATATGGATGTGTATTGTCAAGAGGTACGCAAACTCGAGAACAAATTCCATGGTCTCGAGTTCCATCATGTGGTTCGCGACAACAATGTTGCTGCGGATGTCTTGTCGAAGCTGGGATCTACACGAGCTCAAGTGCTAGCTGGAATCTTCGTCCATGAACTCCACAAACCATCAATTCCGGAGCAATCATCTACACCCGCAACTACTTCAGTTCAACCTGATCAAGAGGTGCTTATGATTGACGTGGATTAGAGAACTCCCTTTATCGACTACATTAAACACCAGTTGATTCCTAAAGACAAGTCAGAAGCCGAGCGCATCTCACGCCATGTCAAGGCTTATGCTCTAGCCGGAGATCAACTCTACAAGCGAGGCACAAGCTCTGATATACTCATGAAATGTGTTTCTCGCAAAGAAGGCAAGGAAATCTTGGAGGAGAAACACAAAGGAATCTGTGGCAACCATGCTTCTTCCCGCACTTTGGTGGGAAAAGTGTTCAGATGTGCTTTCTACTGGCCTACAACTCTTGCTGATGCAGAGGAACTAGTCAAAAAA
This sequence comes from Cenchrus fungigraminus, assembly GCA_036936925.1. Classification (NCBI taxonomy): domain Eukaryota; kingdom Viridiplantae; phylum Streptophyta; class Magnoliopsida; order Poales; family Poaceae; genus Cenchrus; species Cenchrus fungigraminus. Next base: position 72,018,054 of record CM072769.1, on the reverse strand, counting down.
TGCCAAGGATGCCAATTCTTCGCCAAGCAACAACATGTTCCTGCCTATAAGCTTATCACGATTCCACCAACATGGCCTTTCGCTTGCTGAGGGTTGGATATGATTGGTCCCCTCCCAAATGCGTCAGGGGGATTCAACAGAGTTCTGGTGGCTATCGACAAGTTTACCAAGTGGATTGAGGTCAAGCCTGTCACCTGTCCCAAGGCTGATCAAGTCCTCGACTTCTTAGACGAAATCGTACATCGCTATGGTTTCTCCAATCGCATCATCACAGACCTGGGTTCAAATTTCAACAATCACCAGTTCTGCGAGTACTACGAGAATAGTGGAATTGACGTCCGGTACGTCTCCGTCGCTCATCCACGTGCCAACGGCCAAGTGGAACGCGCCAATGGGATGTTACTTGATGCTCTCAAAAAGTGACTGTATGATGCAGCAAATACCAAGGGTGGCAAGTGGATCAAGGAACTACCCAATGCACTTTGGGGGCTACGCACTCAGCCTACTACTCCCACAGGGCAGTCACCTTACTTCCTGGTCTACGGCTCTGAAGCCATTTTGCCTGCTGATGTCATGTGGCATTCTCTGACGGTTGATTAGTATGAAGAAGGCGTAGCTGAAGAAACAAGACAGACGGATGTCGATAGTCTCGAAGAAGCTCGCTGCAACGCACTTGTTCAATCCGCTCGATATTTTGAGAAGATTCGCTGCTACCATGACCCCAACATTAAGGAATGCTCCTTCAACATTGGTGACTTAGTCCTTCGTCGCATCCAGAATACGACAGGGCTACATAAACTCAACTCACTGTGGGAAGGTCCTTTTTCTGTTGCAAAGGTTACTAGCCCAGGCTCATATCGTCTTCAAACTCTAGAAGGCAAGGAAGTCGACAACTCTTGGAACATCGACCAGCTTTATCGCTTCTACCCGTAGGGGGTCTCGACAACCCTCTCCAGACAGCTACAGCTGTAAACAACTCGTAATGGGTTTCAACAACCTTTTCCAGGCAGCTTCGGTTGCAACCACTCAACAGACAGCTACGGTTGTCACCACTCATAGGGGATCAAGATAATCCTCTCCAGATAGTTTCGGTTGTATCTTCTCGTGGCTTTCAGCTGCGAGCACCCGCAGGGGACTTCGCCAACCCTCTCCAGGTAGTCTCATTCTGCGACCTCGTAGGGAGTCATGATAACTCTCTCTAGACGATCCTGTATCATGTAGAACAATAAGTGGCATATGCTGTCCATGTTTCTACTTTTCAATAAGAGGCTTCGGCCTAGAGTAACACACTTCTGGTAGGGTCTCAGTGGAACTCTCATACAAGTTGCTGCTACAATAAGGATGAGTTCATCACACTGTCCCCTACGGTCTTACTCGTTCTTCGGAACATCCTTGCAAGTACTCTCTCACTAGGCTCATAGCCTTAGAGGTACTTAAGACATTGTAAACAATGTACAATGTATTCAGTAATAAAGTTGCTACTCTATACCGACTTGTTACTGTTCTTTACTTGTTCATAACAAAGCCTTCTTTACGCTGCTACAGCTAAGGTGTTCAACTCGTTATGAATAAGTTCTTTTCGAGTACTCTCTCACTAGGCTAATAAGCCTCAGAGGTACTTAAGACATTGTAAGCTCTGTACAATGTGTTTTAGTTCAAGTTGCTACTCTACACCGACTTGTTATTACTGCTTGCTTTTTTCATGACAAAACCTTCTTTTACGCTGCTACAGCTAAGGTGTTCAACTCGTCATGATTTAAGCTAACATTCTTCGGAACATTTATTCACTTGAGTACTTCTACTCGTGTATCGTATCTCTTTTGGCAGCCTCACACTCAATACCAACTCGAGTACAAGGCCAACACATAAGCATTCAAGGGATCCAGATAATTGATTTACTCAAAGTTTTCAATTATATTACATAAACACATGTTTGGGATTACACTTGTTTTTCCCTAGTGTTTCTACTCTACAGGTACATCTAACGGAGATCGATGAACTTGGAGACTGCTTTCGCGATTGGAGAAGTCTGTTGCATCAACTTGTTGAGCCGATCGTCGATGCAATCTTCAGATCTGCCGTTCATGATGACCGTGAGATCTGCCTCGGCATAGAATGACTTGATGAAGCTCAAGACTTGGTTCGGAATTGTGCAAGCCAGCCTCTGAGCGTACTCCAGGATCTTCTTCGGCGTGTCCTTCAACCTCTCCACAAGTGGTCGAGGCTGAACTCCAGCGACTCTAGGCTCAAAAAGATTCGCCACTGGCTTGGCTGCTTCAGTCAAGGCCTTCAACTCTATGCGCAGGCCTTCGGCTTCTTCAATCTTGAACTTCAACGACTGCATGCAAGTCAACAAGTCATTCCAGCCCGCTAGGCAGATCTCCATTTCACACTCAAGTTGGAAGCACCGCACTTTATAGTCCTCCTTCAGATCCATCTGAGCTGTTTCTTCATGATTATAGGCCAGCTGCCAGTCCAGCACCTTGTTCTTGAACTTGTCAACTTCTTCAGTCGGCTCTGCAGGAGATCACGACTACCTATCAGATGCAGTGTGCAAGAACAAAAGTACTCAACAATGAATTCAGAAAGGGAGATTACCTTTATTCTTCTGGCGCAGAGACTTGTTCTTCCCAACAACATCATCCTTCTTCGCCGTCAGCTTCTGGATCTCGTTGTGGTACTCAGCGGTGTTGGCATCAAGCTTTTCGTGCAGCTTCAGAGACAAAGCTTTCTGCTGCTTAAGTTCTTCTCTGAGCCGCGTGACTTCTTCGATGTCCACCGCATGTTGTTCAAGCAGCCGAGTCTTGCGCTTCGACTGCTTGACTACTTCCTGCAAAGACAACAACAACTCAAAAGTTAGAGGCAGGATATTTGTGACTACAAGTATTCTATAAGAGACTACACAAAATTACAGCAAGAAGTTTTGCTACACCGCGGCACATTTCTGCATGTGCATGCAAGTTGTCCTCGTCCAGGCATGAGTCGTCGTATGGCATCAAGTCTTCGGCCATGGACTGGGTACTTGTGCTGGCTGCAGAGTACTTCGTAGCGCTGCGTAGATGAGCCGGGTCTGCAATGAGTGGCTCATGCGGCACCACGTGGTTCTCTGGGTTGTTTTCCAGCGCCAGTTGTGCATCAACATGATGCACGGGGGTTTCAGCTGTTGGGACTTTGTCGTGGCGCAGCACGGATTCAGGATCAACCTCCAGGGCCTCGTCTACCACGGTTTCAATATCTTCGAGTTGATGAACCCTGGGCCTAGAAGTTGTCTCCACTTCTGCCTTGACCACGTCGCTCCAGAGGATGCGCAATGCTTGGGCAGCTTCAGCTTCTGCGGGTACTTCTTGGCGCTCTGGAAGTTCATCTTCTTGTTGCTCTTGAGGAGTTTGGTCTCCTCCAGCAGCACCACTTCCAGAGGCGCCCCACTTTACATCAGTGGATTTTCTGCATCAACAAGTTGGTCAGCAAATTAAAAGCAAGCAATATAAATAAGTACTCGAGTATTTGGGTACTTATACAGTAGCTCGAGGCACCGATACTTTTGGCCCCAACATGTCGAAGAAAGAAGGCGCCGCTGGCACCTCTGGCACACTTTCCACCGGCGGCACACTTCCCGGTACTGCGGCCTCTTGTTGCTCATTCGCCACCGTCTCCATGGTTGACACTGGAACTACCTCGGGTTCTGTTATTCTTGGGGGGGGGGGCTACTCGAGGGTACATTGGATGCACTCTCGACAACGTGCAGAAGTCAAAAATCAAGCCATTACAGCAGAGAACAAGTACTCAATACGACAGCGACTACTTAAGAGTTCTCCAACACTTACTGTAATGACAGGGAGGTTTGAGATCTTCTTTACGGCTCGCTTTCCCACCGTGGTCCTTTTCTTCTGCGGCGGCAGCGTCACGTCATCTGCAAGAGATGATACCGGCCTCTTCGATGATCTTGCGCAAGGCCACTGGGGATGGGTGCCCCCGAGTATCCATAGCGGCCCTTCACTTCAAAGCACTGTTGAAGTGTTAGGCCGTCGTCATCGCTTGAGGAGGCGTCCTCCACCAAGACTTCTTCTTCTTCCCCTTCAGCAGATTGACTACTCTCGGGGGCTTGAGCCTCCACTCCGGTTGGCTCTCCCTCCGGCGCTTGTAGTGGGTCTTGGGGACGAGGAGGGGGAATAGACACAAATTTCAAGACATCCTCCTGCGAAACAAGGCAATTGTTAGCTACACGACTACTTACAATAAGTACTTGGGGGCTAGTTCTCAAAAACTTACCATACGCGGAGGATTATCGGCACTATATTCACGGACGGCTGCAGGAATTCCGCGAAGATTCTTGAAGATCTTCTGCAGCCTTTCCATCACGAGATCATCACTGATCTCTTCAGCAGATAGCCTGGAGCCATCATCCGCTCTAGTGTACTCGAACCCGAGATGCTCCCGCTGCATCAAGGGTTGTACCCATCACTTCATGAAGATGAAGGCTACCCGTTCAGCTCAAGCCCTGCGCCTTCTTCTGCACAATCTTCGCCAGCAGCTCAGGGATCTTGATGCACTCTTGCATCGTTGGTTCATCCTTCCAGAGTCTGTCGTATACTGGCGTGAACATGCTTGGCTTCGGCAGCTGAGGCGGGGCGTTCTCGATGTAGAACCACTTGTTCTTCCAGTCTTGATTGGAGTCAATCAAGTTGTACTTAAAGTACAACTCCTGCACCTTCTGGCGCATCTGCACTTCGGCTCCACCAACAAGAACTGGGAAGTTGGCGTTGGGCTGCGGCTTCAGGCGGAAGATCTTCCTAAACAAGGCCCAGTGAGGGCGGATTCCGCGTAAGGCTTCGCAGAAGTGCACGTACACTACAATCTGGAAGATGCTGTTGGGGTTGAGGTGTACGTGCTCCAGCTTGAAGGAGTCAAGGAAGCCGCGGAAGAAATCTGATGACGGTAGCGTCAACCCACGCTCAACGAAGTGGCCGAACATCGGGATCTCATCCGGGCTCTTCTCCATCGGCCACGCATCTCCGGCGGCAGAGCTCCAGCCGGCAATCGCCTTCTCACGCAGCAACCCACTGGCTTCGAGGGCCTTGATATCTTCTTCCTTCATCTTGGACTTCTTCCAAGAGACGGCCTGGCTCGGGGGCTTCGTGATGACAACTGTCTTGTACTTCGGCTCCGGCAACTGATTTTTGCCGCGACCGGACTTCCTCTTTTGACCCTTGGATGGCGCTGGCTTCATCCTGTCAGTAACGAGAGTCTTCTTTCGCATTGACTTGAGGGCTGCGAGGGGGTGGAGGCACAAACTCTTGGCAAAGTGGGCGCTCGAACTCTGCGCCGGCTACAGATGCTAAGGGTTTCTGGATCTAAGGGCGAATGGAAGCAATGAAACCCTAAGGGATACCCCTTCGGGTATTTATAAAACCAAAACCCTAAAACGGTTCGACCTGGTGACCCTTCGTATTCAACAGATTGATTTCACTCAGGTGAAATTTTGGCTAAGTCAGAGGACTAAAATCCAAGACTTGCTCAGCTCCATCTCGGGGGCTCGACTACTCGATGGAATTGGATTTCACTCAGCTACAGTTCACTGAATGCAGGCCACTATTCTACAGTCAGATTGGATCCTTCAATTCGAGAAAGTACTCAACTCAAGGCTCGGGGGCTCCGTGCCACATGTCCTTCAGTTTTTCTCAGGATTTTCACAGGATTATTTTATGAAGACTACTAATTGACCCTCAGCTTGAATTGTCAATTCGAACTAAGGCTCCGAGGCTACATCCATATAGGATGTGATTTTTGCAAATCACATTCCTATATTATTTCTTCGGATTTTATGAGGATTTTTCGGAGCAAGATCAAAGAATAGATGATTGACCCTCAGCTTGAATCTTGGATTCGAACTAAGGCTCGGGGCTACATTCCATATGGAATGCGATTTCAGTAATCGCATTTCCATATGGATCTTTGATGCAAAGATTTCAGGAACGAAGCGGGTATTATTGAAGACCTTCAAGGGAAGTACTCGGGGACGCTTGGGAACAACTCGAGAAGACTTCAAGACTACTTGTGGAGTTAGCTGGAGTACCTTCTAGCCTCGTGATGATTCAAGTACTATTGAAGATTGAAGCTTGTAGAACTTGGGGACGCTTGGGAACTACTCGTGGAGACCTTCAAGACTACTTGGAGCATCGCACTCGACTACAAAGTACTCGGGGTCTTGTCGACCGGGCATCCCTGGGCCCACCAATATATTGTGGGCTATACCTGGGAGATGAGTTCCTATACACCTGGACTACTCGACTAGTGGGCCACGGTGCTGGTACCGTGGACCACAAGGCAAGACAAGATGGACAAGGACCTGTACTAAGACTAGGATAGCTTTCCATACCCTGTATAGGCTACTCCGGGTCCTACTCGAATAGTACCCTTGTACCAATCCAACTTGTAACCCTGCCTCCCGTGGCATATAAGGCGAGGCAGGGACCCCTCTCAAAACATACGCAATCAATACAGAGCCACGTAGCATACAGGACGTAGGGTATTACGCACACTACGGCCCGAACCTGTCTAATTGTGTGCCCCGTGTCTCACCATCGTGTTCCTGATCTCGGCAAGCCCCACCGCACAATTTATTACTTCGGGTACCCCGTCATAGGCTTGGTGTCTAAAACACTGACAGACCTATCATCTTGAAGTTCGTCAACCACTGCCTAATCATAGCTTTAACGTGGGAGACCTTAATCCTTTTGGTGGTGGCATATAAAAGCATCATCTCATCGACGCGGACGGGCTGAACATCCTCTCGTGGAATGAGTGTAATGACGAGCCACTTGTGCCACAATCGAAGAGTAGGATGCACGATATCATTCCACCTAGGAACAATTTTACCACCACCGACTCGACCAGAAGTTTCTCCCCAAAAAGAATCTCGAACATATCCCTCACAAGACTTCTTCAAAGAAAGAGCACAATAATGACTAAAACCAAGGAGACGACTAAGATCTTTCCATGACACTTGGTAATCGGTCCCGAAAAGTCAAAACTGTATACCGTTAGGCACCTCGGTAAGAGAGCAAAGAAACTAGATGGTGAGGGGCCGAGACCCTAGCTCTGTGATCGGCGCAAACTCCTCCCAACCAAGAGCATGCCAAATGGAAGTGAACTCAAAGTTCATACCTATTTTCTCCAAGAGATCCGGGTCGAAGTCCTAGGTGTGGGCATAGACCCAGTCCTTCAGGAGAGGGTAGGCTTGCTCCTCTCAAGCACCTCTCAAGCTGAGGTAGGGGGTGTCGCCGACAACCTCCTCTGTTGCTTGCGGTTCGGCTTGTTCTTCTTGCTCTTCTTCTTAGTCCATCGTTGATGGGCTCGGCGCTGGCTCGAAGGGGATGGATGAGCTCGCGCTAGCTCGCGAATGGGAGCGCGTCACCCTTCGGAAAGCATTCACCACCCAACTCATGCTTGCACAACAATGGGACAACAAGAGCAACTTGGTGATGGATTAGTGGAATGAAATGAGATTCTTACAGAGCTTGCTCCACCAATAATAATACTTGCAGGAACACAATAGAGAGAATACTTGGTGATTCCAATCTGGAGCAAGAAATCCAAGAAAACCAAGAGAGCAAGGAGTAGAGAGGGGGGTGTGAGTGAAATGAGGTGAATGGGTGAAGAACACCCCCTCTCGGGTCTTATTTGTAGAGCAAAGGGGCATAACGGCCGGATTCCGACCAAGGGCAACAACTACTAGCCGTTGGTGCCGGTGGGATCCGAGAGCCGTTGCTCCTAGGTCAACCGACGCAGGGATGGGCCGATCTCTGGCGGGCCCACATGGTAGCCCCCTTTGGCCAGCAGCCTCCCAACGGCTACATGAAGTCATGCCTAGGAGCCTCGGCCAAAGGTTGCTTCAGAAATTTCTCAAATGATATTTCTAGGATTTTCAAACTCAAAAATTATTTTTAGAAATTTTATTCAAAAAGGAAAATTGGCTAGATAAATCTAGCATGCTGATGCAAGGTTTGGAAAAATCAAATATGCATTTTGGAAATCAAATAAAATTTTGGAAAGGGAAATATGAGATAAATACCATCTTTAACTTTTTTGGTAGAAAGGACTCATCATTTTTAGTCCGATGAGCAGGACTCTTCTCTGTAGTTAATACCACTCGGCATCCCACTCGTGAGAAATAGAGGGTGATGCCTTCGCAACCTTCCACCATTCTTGCAGAATTTTCTTTTACTTTAATGTAGGCGAGGGTTTCTTTGGTAAGGGTGAAGGCTCCGTCCTTCCCCCAAGTTGCTCAACACTATCCTGCTCTAGGTAGCATTGCTCCTCTTTATCTTGAAACCTGAGCATCAAGTTCCTCTTCCCAATGCGAAACCGGATCACTCCAGATCCCACATTGATTCTAGCTCTAATATCGCTTAGGAATGGTCGTCCAAGGATGAGCGGCATTCTACCCTCATCGTCCATATCAAGGACCACGAAATCCGCAAAGACATAATAATTCTTGACTTTGACCAACAAACTCTCAACAATTCCTTCTGGATATCATATCGATGAATTGGCGAGTTGGACAGTCAGTGCTGTTGGAGAGAGAGCTGGATATCCCAGTTGCTCGAACATGGCCTTGGACATGAGATTAATACTCGCACCAAGGTCACTAAAGGCATGCTTGATCGTCTTGTAATAAATAGTGCATGTGATAGTTGAATGGCCAGGGTCTCTTCTATGCAACACTGCTGATTCCTCCCACGAATCTTGAATTTGATGTATGGGCTTCCCTGCATAGTTAGGAGCATGTATCTGCCTAGGTGGCTTACCCCACCTAGTCGATACTACACTAACATTTTCACAAGAGGTCACGGGTTGCCCCAGGATCCTCCCGTTATCAGCAGACAGAACCAAAGCAGCTAACTGAGCTAACTGAGTTTCTAATATTTAGTTAAAACTTAGTTGGCTCTTCTTAGTAGAAGAAAAAGTTTCAAGCTTGACGTTGAGACTTTTCCAAAGATTTATCTAGGGCAGCTAGCTTCTTAGTAACTCCTTCATTAATCTTAGCCTGCCCAAAAACAAGGTCTCTCAAGGAGGGCTGGTTAGAATTGTAAGTGTTACCTTGATTGCCTCCTTGACAATAAGGGCGTTGTTGATTCCACGCTTAGCCTCCTTGTGGACGATAACTATTGTTATTGACATTCATGTACATCACTTCCTCCTGAGTTTTAGGACAGTAATTTCCTGAATGGCCAGTGTTACCATGGACCTCGCAGGTCATATGAGAATCCATAGGGAGAGTAGTGGTGGCCATGGCAGCCTTCTCGCTGGTATAGTCATATAATCTCTTCATAAGAAGGTCAATCTTGGTGGTAAGCATATCTGCTTCCTTGACAATATGAGTACCCCTCGGATGTGGTTGGAGTCTCTCATCACTCCACCCTTGGTTGGAGACCATCTTCTCAATAAGTGATTCAGCATTATCAATAGTAAGTGAGAAAAAGGCTCCTTGAGCAGCAACATCCACATGGCCACGGGCTATCGGAGTCAACCCATTATAGAAGCTTTGAAGAATAAGCCATTCCTCCGTCCCATGGTGAGGACAGACCAGGACGTACTCCTGAAGCCTTTCCCAAGCCTCTGGAATAGATTCATTCGCTGCTTGTTAAAAACTAGAAATCCTCCCACGAAGAGCATTGGTATTACCCAACAGAAAGAACTTCTTGAGAAATGCTTCCAAACATTTGCTCCATGTATCAACAGCATCACGATTCACATAGAATCATTGCTTGGCTTTCCCCAGGAGAGAAAAAGGAAATAGTCGAAGACGAACAACATCCAGCTTTGCACCCCTAATGATGAAAGTGCTACATAGCTCTAGGAACTGCTGTAGATGGGCATTAGCATCCTCATTTGGCTTGCCACAGAACAGACTAGCCCGTACCATCGTGATTAAACCTGTCTCGATCTCAAAGTTTTCATTTCCTACTATCACCTCAGGGCCTTGCAGCACCTGGTCGGTAGAAGGAGCTGAGTACTCACGAAGCGTCTTCTGGGCCATATCTTTCTTTGTGGATGGTAAAAAGGAAGCTGGATCGTCTTTCGGATGAGTACAGCGAGGAGAGTCAAAATGAATTCGAGCTTTCATCACTAATGACTTGGGATCTTCTACGAAATTGTCCGGTAAGTCGAAACCAGTCATACACCACATGTCTTCATCATCCAAAGATAAAAGAAGACAATCAAGGTCAGCCTGCATTGAGAGTTGCTCTAACCTACTCATGTTTTATAAACAGATGCAAATTATAGTCATGATAATCCTGTGCCTTCCCCGGCAACGGTGCCAGAAATGCTTGTTGGCATTTCTTAATGTCACTACTAATGATGCTATTGACGGCTGTTAAGCATAAGGCATTTCTTACACGTATTTAGTTAAGAATAATGTAGTTCCACTTGTCCTTGGAGATTATTTGATTGCAGGAAAATAAGCAAGAAAAGAGTACCAAACTCACCTTTTAGGGTCCATGCCACATCACCTCATCCTAGGTGGGCTGCCAACAAGGATGCCATGCATGCAAACCTGCCAACTAGGGAGCCATGCATGCATGCCATGCAAGCAATCCAAGTGAAGCAACCCCCGACGAATCAGAGTGTGACACATGGACTTCACATGGATCCATGGGCCCACAAAGGCAAGCAAACTGTGACAAAATAGGGTGGACACCGGGAACCGACCTAAGGACCCACAGGGCAGCCACCAGGAGAAATCACAAGCTAGGGGGCCCACTAGGGGGTCGGCCGACTCCACAGGTCAGCCGAACCGACCTTGGCTCGGCCTCTCCTGTGCTTCCACGTGGTGGCTCTGCATTGGTCCTAGGCGCCATCCCCGGGGTGTTTGCCTCCGTTCCTCGCCGGTGCACAGGCCTATAAATAGAAGGAGAGGGGGCTCACTTATGAGACATCTACACTTGCAACACCTCTCTCATTTTTAGTCTCAAGGCTAGGAGGTACGCTAGAGTAGTTCTAATTCAGGTTCCAAGTCTACTTTGGTTCCTAGCCTCTTCCAACGGCTCCTAGCCGTTGCCCTTGTCCTCTACCCCGGTGCCTGGCTCGGTTGCCTATAAATAGAAGGGGGATTGAGGGGTTTCTTCACCCATTCACTCATTTCCATCACACTCTCCCTCTTTGCTCTTGTTCTTTGGTTTTCTTGGATTTCTTGCTCAAGAGGAAGTGTCAAGCACTCTCTCCAATTTGTCACTGAATATTGAATATTGGTGGAGCAAGCTCGCTAAGGATTTCATTTTGATTTCACTAACCCATCACCAAGTTGCTCGTGTTGTCCCATTGTTGTGCAAGATGAGTTGGATTGCCGGTGCGTACCAGAAGGTGACCCTCTCATGCCGTTCTAGAGACGAAAAGGGCTCGTCTCACCACTCCGGAGCTACACCAAGTCCAATGTCAACCGACAGTGAAGAAGAGGAAGAGGAAGAGCTACCTACACCATGAGCCGAAGGGGTGATCAACCCCGATGCTGCCTTCATCAACTTGAGGGACGACTGGGAGAGACAGGCCTATGCTCTCATCAAGGATCGAGTCTTCGCCAACACCAAGGAGTTCGACTCGGCCCTTCTCGAGAAAACAGGTATGGACTCCGAGTTCGATTCCATTTGGCATGCTCTTGGTTGGGAGAACTTTGTTCCGGTGTGGGAGATCGGTTCTAGGCCTCTCACCATTTAGTTCCTCTGTACTCTTCGGGAGGATGAGGCCGGTATTACATTTCGTTTCCATGGAACGTCGTATCGAGTCCCATGGCATGATCTTAGTTGTGCTCTCGGTTTTCATCATCGTTGTGCTATTTCTTTCGATCATGCTTGCAGTGATTTTGTTCGAGATAGTTTTTGGGAAGAGATCTCTGGTTGGCCTGTCCGTGTCAAGTTAGCACCTCGGTGCAACGATATCACGCATCCTACTCTCTGACTGTGGCACAAGTGGCTCGCCATTACTCTGTTTCCGAAGGATGATGTTCGAACCGTGCGCACAGCCGAGATGAGGATATTATACGCCGCGGTCAGACGAATCAGAATCGCCCCAGTGCAAGCTATGATTCGGCAGTGGTTAACAAATTTTAGGATGACGGGTTCTATTGAGTGTACGTCCCTGATCACACGTATCATTTCGAGTCTTGGGATTTCAATAGGGGCTAACGTTCCCAACATTGATTCTCCCCGGGCCATGATAGATGAGGCATATCTAATTCATGGACATACTCTTAAAAAGGGTCCGGATAATTCCTTGGTTTTCTTTTACCCTGGCCATGCAAACCAGATTCGGTTACCTAACCCGGATTTCCGTTTGTACGGCCAAGGGCCACTGACCGTTCCTCTTGAGGAACCTCGTCGTTCTAGAGTTTCTGGAGACAAGGTCACTAGGAGTGCATCGAGGAGGGCAGGGGTAGCACAGCAACCGCCACAACATCTGCCGCCACAGCCATCACCACAGCCGTCACCTCAGCCACAGCCTCAGCCTACACCACCATTGACTGGCGCATGGGCCTCGGCCGGGTACATGTCTGGAGTTACACCCGGATATGCCCCTGGTTGGGACCAACCCATGAGTCAGCCGGGGGCGAGTAGCTCGACCTAGGCTAGTGCAGGGAGTAGCGAGTGGGTTCGGCTCGCCGGTGCTACCTACGGAGACTCGTCTTCATCGTCCGGGTTGCACTCGTCATCTCGTGGGGCCACCCTCACTCAGTAGATGAGCGAGCTCAACATCCGAGTCAGTACCATGGTGGAGATGATGCACCAGCAGGCTGAGTCCACTTGGGACTGGCAGCGTATGACGAGCGAGAGGATTCACACCATGGAGCAGAGACAGCTGCGACAGATAGAGGAGCAGAGGGCTTACTACGCGTGGTTGGGATACCGCCCTCTGCAACAGTGAGCCTGAAGCTAGCTTGGGGGAGGACCCCCTTTCTGAGGTAACTTGTATCTTTTATTATTTTCAGAACCCCATATGCTAAAAAGACATAAAAAATCTGAAAAAAGTTAAAAAGACCAAAAATATTTATTTGCTTTCTTAAATTAGTTTGTTTTCGTATGTGCGGTAAGAGTGTTCTTATTCTCCATGGTTGAAATGATGAATAGTTGCTCTATTTATTCCTCTTGTATGCCTTGTTTACAACTTAGTATCCTATCCAAGTTTTGAGTTCGTTAGCTAGTATGATCGAACCTGAGCTTGAAATTTGTGGGTAGCAAAAAGCATGATCTTTGCCTAAGTTATTGCGAGGTATGATATGGTATAATAGAGTTGCTATGAGCTAGTACTGAGTGATGTTTGATATCCGGAGTTTTCTTTTGAAAAATGTTAACATGATAAGTTCCTCAATGATAAGAAATTCCTATCCAAGGCCATATGTAGATTTTACCTTATGTTAAACCTCCACATATGCTACCTGATTTCTTCATTGAGTTTTGTCGAATTGTTGTGACCCTCGGCGAGTAACTTGTCATACTTCTATGATCAAGATCACGTACACACCACCATATGTGAAACTTCTACACTGGAAGTTAGCAATCATCATTTCATCCATTTCCCATCCATTCCACAAAATAAAGCTCTACGCATGTTCCATGATTACTCTCCCTCCAAAAATATTTAACAAGGGCTATGGGCTATGTTAAAAAAAACATGCTCAAGGGCATGCATAAAAAAAAGAGAAAGAATAAAGAGACATAGCCCAAGTCTCAAAAAATTTCGAAAAGGAGGAGAGTAAAATCATGCAAATAGGAGTTCATTATCCATCCACCATACACACTTTTGCACATCTTGATCAGGGTGTATGACTTGTTCTCCCAAGGATCCGGTTTTCGACAACACAATACATGAGAAACAGGTATGCCACATGTTTTCCCTACCTACAGCTCCACATATCAGCTTATTAGGAGTAGGTAGTGAAAGAAGGCAAATCAAAGCCTTGGTGAGGAATCATACACATTGAGCGATCCGAGAGTATCATTTGAGGAACTTTGATTTCTTTTTGAAAAACCTGCAAAACCTCCGGATTGATAACTGATCAAGGTACATGTGATTAGTAATCTTTATACAACCATTCTATCTTTCAACCGCCCAAGGCAGGTGAAGCTACATGCCCCATATCAATCAAGTGAAAGGTAAGATCAATGCCAACTTCTTCAACTCTTGATAGAGTACCTAGCTGTATCTTGTCATACATTAGGAATAGAACATCGTAGCAACTCCTGATCAACCAACCTAAGTTCTTGATCTTTTGCTCAGGACGAGCAAGAGGCTAGCTTGGGGGAGTTGTTGACGGCTGTTAAGTGCCTACTTTAGCCATCCATATACTCATGAATAAATGAGCATAAGGCATTTCTTACACGTATTTAGTTAAGAATAATGTAGTTCCACTTGTCCTTGGAGATTATTTGATTGCAGAAAAATAAGCAAGAAAAGAGTGCCAAACTCACCTTCTAGGGTCCATGCCACATCACCTCATCCTAGGTGGGCTGCCAACAAGGATGCCATGCATGCAAACCTGCCAACTAGGGAGCCATGCATGCATGCCATGCAAGCAATCCAAGTGAAGCAACCCCCGAGGAATCAGAGTGTGACACGTGGACTTCACATGGATCCATGGGCCCACAAAGGTAAGCAAACCACGTCAAAATAGGGTGGACACCTGGAACCGACCTAAGGACCCACAGGGCAGCCACCAGGAGAAAGCACGAGCCAGGGGGCCCACCAGGGGGTCGGCCGACACCACAGGTTGGCCGAACCGACCTTGGCTTGGCCTCTCCTGTGCTTCCACGTGGTGGCTCTCCATTGGTCCTAGGCGCCATCCTCGGGGTGTTGGCCTCAGTTCCTCGCCGGTGCACGGTCCTACAAATAGAAGGAGAGGGGGCTCACTTATGAGACATCCACACTTGCAACACCTCTCTCACTTTTAGTCTCAAGGCTAGGAGGTAGGCTAGAGTAGTTCTAATTCAGGTTCCAAGTCTACTTTGGGATCTAGGTATGAGTTGTCTTGTATCTTATTTCATTTGTATGACTTTGATCTACTTCAGTTATTTATCTATTTCATATAAAGTTGTGTTAGTATGCATGAGTGATTTGTTCATGTGTTCTTCACCTGTTCATCATTTAGAGGCTTCTGTTCTTGATGAACAAGGCCTTGCGATCCACTTGATGGGTGACTTTCACATGTTTCTGGTGTTTGTTCATAAGTTAGAGGCTCGTGTTCTTCGTGAGCACGACCCTTTGATCCAGTTGAACAGACATAGGAAAGCATGAATCCGTTTGTGCACTTAACCTGGTTTGATCTAATTAGATGACATGATTGCATTGTATGAAGTCTGTGCTTGAGCTACGGTACTCGGTGTAATTGGCTGGTTTATCTGGTGGCTTGACCTGGGTCACAATAGCCCGGGCCGGTCAAGTCCGGCTAACAACGTAAGCATAGTACTTGGGTTGCATAGCTACCTTACTTATGAGTTTATCCCATGATTTGTCTTGGGGTAGGCCGCGGTAGTGACAGCCGTAGGTCCTCTGAAATCCCCCACGTTCGGATAAGCTGTAGGAGTCTAAAATATAACAACCGGAGTTGTGCAGAAGCAACGCGGGAGGTTATCTCCCCGTGGTACCTGGGTGCTCAAGTCAATGTTCTTCAACGCTAGTGTATCTAACTCGTTCTTTCCAGCTTTATGTGTATAGTACATTAGAACCTAGAACTAACTCGTGTGTCGCCTTGTATGCCTAGGACCCTTTAGAGAGAGAGTGAGTGAGTGTGTGATCACACTACCCCCATTATCATATCTTTACCCCTGCACTTGAGTGTCTGGTTTGTTTCCGTCTATGATCTATACTCATTGCAATAGAGTTGATCTTGTCATTCCGCCAATGCCCTCCTTAGATTCGATACCCTTTGGAATACTCCTTTGGGGAAATGCTACAATGGTACTTCCGTGCGCTTGCGGATCTCTGAAAACGTTAAGATTTACCAACCAGCATTTCAGGCGCTATTACCAGGATGGGTTCCAAACCTGTTCTTAGGTGATTGCGTTAAGAAATGTCAACAGACGCCGAGTTAGAGCGAGCGTCAAGACTTGCCATAAGTGAATCTAATGATCGTGAATGAATCCTCAAGCGCACATGAAGGACCGAATAGGCGACCAGAGAGGGGGGCAGTGAATGGGAGCTGATAAAAATTCTTCCTGAAGGATGAACTCGGCCTATACCCCAATTGCCACTCCGATCAAGCGCACACACCAAAGAAACTCTAGACTAGGCACACACAAGCCTAAAAGTCCTAGAGACAAGCCACGAATCAAGAAGCGGGAGCACAAGACAAGAATCAAAGGACATAATCAAATATGCAAGGGCCAGGCACAGACCGTGCGGACAGGCGGGGCGGACCGTCCGCAGCGAGGCGGCGGACTATCCGCACGGCCACGCCAGACTGTCCGAAAAAGCCAACCGAACCACTAGAGACGGACCTCAAGAAATCAGACTGTCCACGAGGGACCTGCGGACTGTCCGCCACGACACGGACCGTCCGACACTCAAGTACGAACTGTCCGCAAACCCGTTGCCACAAAAAACTCTTGAACCAACGGATCAAAACACAGCCACATAAGAACACACAATGAACAATGAAGAACCCTAGGCGTATGGACTGTCCGCAAGCCACGAACAGAAGCAGAACCAGGGAACCCGCGAAGTCAACTTCCAAAAGCCATCACCGGATCTCCCAAATCACTTGAGCTTTAGAGACAAGATTTGGGGAAGATGTGAAGCGTCATAGAGTGAAGCTATACCCCAAAAATCTCGACCTCTAACTCACTAAAACGACGAGAATCACAGATCACATGAACACCACCATCTCCCACGAGTTCGTCCGGAAAACGTTGATTCTTCGCCAAATCCCAGTGTTTGAGGGTTCAAGATCATCCACAAAGAGGCAAAAGGAACTCACTCATGATCCCCTCAAACAAATCCGAGAGGAAACGCCCTCAAATCAACGAATCAAGTGAAGAACAAAAACCCCGAAAAATAGATCTGAAAATGACACGAAAATCACAAAGAGCTAAGAGAGGGAAGGAATCACAACGCCGAATGCTTCCATACATCTAGAGGTCAGAGTCTATACAAGAATCTAGCCTAAGGAAATACTTGGAAAAATAAGCAGTTCGGAGCAATTAACCCTAGCCATCCGCTTCTACCTTCTGTTTGTACTTAGTCTCCTAGAGGTGGCAAATGACCCTACTACCCCTAGTGCATAAATGTAAGATACACACCCCTCAGGGGAATTTTTGTCCAAGTCAAGGATATTCTCATCGAGCGGACATGCTTCCACAGCAGACTCGCTTAGCCTCGATGCAAGCCTCGTGATCACGCCACGTGCCCCCCCGCCTCGAAGCTTACCGACGCTCCCGGATCACTGTCTCCGTCGCGTTGGGCCTTCGGCCTTGGTTTTGAGGGCCAAACCAAGAAACCGTCCACTGATGGTTTTGTGGGCAAACCACCAAATGCCGCATGCAACCTTTGGCCTCAAATCGCTACCTTGCACCGGCCCATGTCCATGACTTCAACTCGCCCTTCTTGCACCATGTGGCTCGCACATGACACCATCGGCCACCGGGTCCATCGAACCAAGCCTACTTGCCTCTCCATCACCCGGAGGCCTCCATGACATAGGCCTTTCAAGATTGTTCTTCACTTGCACCAACACGAGTCAAGCCGCAACCTGCACCTGCAATACTGAGCCAAGCATCAGTCCAAACATCGTTGTCATTCACTCATCACAAAGGAGCGACCCTCCACTGGTCTTCGGACACACCTGGTCCTCAATCTCCCCCTCGATGAGTGCATTAACAACACCCATAGTAACCAACACAGAGAAAAAGGAAAAGAAAAACAACCACGAACACAACCTCCAACAAGTGATCCAAAGCCAAAGAACAAGCAAAAACAAGATCACTCGCCAGGCCAAGACTCGCCCCCCTACGGCAAGGGGCAACAGCTCAACACAGCCGAGACAAACAAAGCTTTCCACAAAGAGCACATCACAAAGCTCAAAACTCAGGCAAACCAAAGGAGCTCGCCCTGCACATATGCAAACTCCCTTTGAGAAAATGCAATTCTTTTCACAAATTTCTCCGCACATGCAAAAACTTGTTGACACATTTTATCTATAAATATTTCCCCTCACATTTACTGGAAAAAGGACTAAAATATAATTAGATCACCTTATTAGGGTTTACACTGACAATTTCCATGAGTTTTGGTGAATTTATAAAATTACAGGGACTATCCAGAAAAACAAGAAAAGAAACAAGTCTAGAAGGCTCCAGAACACTCCCGAACTTAACGTGACTTGGCTTGCAAGAAAGAAGCATCTGGAAGGGGCAAAGACCTTCCTGGCCAAGGCAGACCCCGAGGGGGGCCACACCAGGCCGACAGGCCTGGTGGTAGGGCTGACCGCCCCCATGGCGCCACCTCAGCTCCCCTTCTGGAAGGTTCCTCCACCGCCTATGAGAAGCAATATAAACCGTATATTAGGTCGGTTTGATCCTACGGCGGCAAGGTACCTCCTCAGGACTATATAAACAGGCCCCCTGACCCTAGGGTGGAGAGCAATTCATTCTACCAGATCATCAATGCCTACCTGAGATTGAAGCTGTAGGTTAGAATTAGAGTTGGAGAGTTAGTATCAAGTTGAGAGATTAGAGCCATGATCTATTCAGATCTAGCTAATCTTGTTCGAGAGGATTAGAGCAAGGTAGAGGTAGAGTTGAAGGAAGGCCCGGACCTATCGGTGTCCCCTCTTCATCTTCTTCCTCTGGGATCGACTCCATTGGAGCCTGATCTTGAGACCTTATGGAGAGATCAACTTCTTATTCAAGTGAGTAACATTGTTATTATTGTTCTTACAGTTCGTAACTCTTTTATGAGTACTTTAATTCCTATCGCTCTTGAGTTGAAGTTGCATGTTTAGTGTAAGTGTGGTGCTTAGACTGGCTAGCTTGTGAATACCTTCGATATGCCGGATCATGTGGTAGAAGCGGGAAGTGACCTCGTTCCCGTCTGTCCTTTGCAGTCGACCTCCCGCCTATAGAAACCGTAGGACTCCCCCCATAGATTGTCGGGAGATTCCCTTTCCTAAGTGTGTCTTCAGACAATCCCCCATAAGAACAATATAAACATAGCTTGTGCGAATAAGAACTAGACATCCTTAAGTTTTCCTTATCTCTCTTTCTATCAAGTCTTTGATAACTGCTCAGGGATTAGTTATATACCTCAGACCACTCTCTCTACCTTTCTCCTTGTGAATTCGATATTTAAAACCCTCTTCCCGGGTGAAGTGCTCACCGGTATCCGTTCACTTGTGGATTATCCATCATAATATTTCGGTAGGTTTAACAAATATCAATAAGCATTTCTGGCGCCGTTGCTGGGGAGAACGGTTCAGAGAGAACTCGTGAGTATAACTATATCCTGTACGTATACTTTTATCTTTTCCTTTTTAGTTTTAGATTTTATCTTTTCTACTGTCCTTATGGATACTACCCTCATTAAAGACTTTTTGGCACCATCAGAGCTCAGCCTTAGGCCCATACCATCATCGAAGCCAATCCTATCTGATACCTATGAACTGCGCCCACGGTTAATAGAGATGGTCCAAACCAACACTTTCTTAGGAATATAAGACGAAGACCCTTATCATCATCTCCAACAGTTCGAACAAACCTGTGACTACCTTCATATTCAGGGTATGTCTGACGAGACCATCCGTTGGAAGCTTTTTCCCTTCACATTGAAAGGAAAAGCTCGCCAATGGTATGATAGAACCAAAGAGAAGAAGAAAGGCAATTGGGGAACTCTCCGTGCGGATTTCTGCATGGATTTCTACCCTTTATCTAGAGTAGTCAACCTCAGAACCAGGATCATATCCTTCAAACAGGGGGATAGTGAGTCTATGAGTTCATCCTGGGAACGTTTTGAACTCCTTTACAAATCTGGACCAGATCTAGGCCTTCAAGACCATATTCTCCTTCAACATTTCTATATTGGTCTTAATAAGGAATCTAGAGCCTACTTAAATACCTCCTCGCATGGATCATTCATACACCTTACATCTAGTGAAGCTAGAACTATCCTAGATAACATTCTAGCCAGCACCAATGATGATCCATTAGAAGAGAAAACTTTAGAAGAAGAGATTCCGGAGATAGCTACACCAGAACCTATGCCAGAATCCTCTCAACCTATAGCTATCTAACCAATAGAATCACCACAGGAAGAAATTCCTCTACCTGATTTTATTAATGATATCAAGGATGATTTATTTTCCGATTATGGAAACACCTCGAATTATCATAAAGAGAAGAGGCCTCAAAAGTACAAATCATCTTGACATGAAGAGATAGACCCTTTTGAGCAAACCTTCTCAAGAGAACACACTGTGGAGCTTGCATCCATCATGAGTGGGGAATGGTTAGAAGAGTCAGAGCTTTCCTCTGACGTGGTCCATTTGGATTCACCTTCTACACCAATTCAATGCATAATCAATGGAACCCCCTTTGATGCCCTTTATAATCTAGTTGTCGGAATCAATATAATGACCTTATCCTTTTTCTACCATTTTATTAAAAACACGCCATTATCTCCCACAACAAAATTATTAAAGTGCTCCTCAGGACAAATTATTCAAAGTTCAGGAATTCTTTATGTTATACCCGTTTCGGTAAATGACATGCCAATTCACCTGAGCTTCTACATTTTTGATATTAAGGAGTTTGACCTTTTAATAGGCCATCCTTTGGAAAGACTCCTTAAAGAAGGACACACAGGGAAACTTGATATTTGCCTAGGCAAAACTATTAAAGTTCCCTTACACTTCGCACATTCGATCCATACTAAGACTGAACCCAGTCCAGAACCAGACCCAATGGAAGAGGTGAATGAAGCATCTCTAGAACATTTCGTAGAATCCAATCAAGAAGATGTCACTGAATTCTTCATCGAGCAGGAAGAAGAAAATCCTACAGAACCTGAACCCCTCGATGAATTCGAGGAGACCTCGAGACCTCCCATTGAACTTAAACCATTAACACCTGGTCTTAGATATGCCTTTTTGCACAATGATCCTGAGTCTCATGTGATCATTAATGACAAACTCACTCAGGAAGAGACTCATAGGCTGATAACTATCTTAGAACAACATCGCTCAGCCTTTGGCTACTCACTCCAAGACCTTAAGGGCATCAGTCCTGCCCTTTGCACACATCGCGTTCCAACAGACCCTGATGTCCTACCATCTAGAGAACCCCAACGAAGACTCAACAATGCGATGAGAGAGGTAGTGAAGAAAGAAGTTCTGAAACTTTTACACACCGGGATTATATATCCTGTGCCTCATAGTGAGCGAGTGAGCCCTGTGCAAGTCGTGCCTAAAAAGGGAGGCATGACAGTTGTGAAAAATGAGAGGAACGAATTAATTCCTTAGAGAACTGTCACTGGTTGGCGTATGTGCATAGATTATAGGAAACTCAATAAAGCCACAAGGAAAGATCACTTTCCACTGCCCTTCATTGATGAAATGTTAGAGCGGTTGGCAAATCACTCTTTCTTTTACTTTCTTGATGGATATTTTGGGTATCACCAAATCTCGATCCACCCAGTGACCAGAGCAAAACCACTTTTACATGTCCTTATGGAACTTATGCTTATCGTAGAATGTCTTTTGGACTATGTAATGCTCCAGCTTCTTTTCAAAGATGCATGATGTCTGTATTCTCTGATATGATTGAAGAGATCATGGAAGTTTTCATGGATGATTTTTCTGTATATGGAAAAACTTTTGATGATTGTCTAGAAAACATAGATAAGGTTTTGCAAAGATGTGAAGAAAAGCACTTGGTCCTTAATTGGGAAAAATGTCATTTCATGGTTAGAGAAGGAATAGTGTTAGTCCATCTAGTTTCTGAAAGAGGAATTGAGGTAGATAAAGCTAAGATAGAAGTAATTGAACAGCTACCTCCACCTATTAATGTCAAAGGAATCAGAAGCTTTCTTGGCCATGCTGGTTTTTATAGAAGGTTTATAAAGAATTATTCTCATATTGCTAGACCTCTTACAAACCTGCTTGCCAAAGATGTTCCCTTTGACTTTGATGATGCTTGTCTTAAATCTTTTGAAACTCTGAAAAATGTTCTTATTTCTGCACCTATTATTCAACCCCCTGATTGGTCTTTACCTTCTGAAATTATGTGCGATGCTAGTGATTATGCTGTGGGGGCTGTTTTGGGGCAAACAAAAGACAAGAAACATTATGCCATTGCTTATGCTAGTAAAGCTTTGACGGGACCTCAACTTAATTATGCCACAACTGAAAAAGAACTGCTAGCTGTTGTTTATGCCATTGAAAATTTAGATCTTACTTAGTAGGAGCAAAAGTTATTGTTTACACTGATCATGCTGCTTTAAAATATTTGCTCACTAAGAAAGATGCTAAACCTAGATTAATAAGATGGATTTTGCTGCTCCAAGAGTTTGACTTAGAAATAAAAGATAAGAAGGGAGTAGAAAATTCTATTGCCGATCATTTGTCTAAAATGTGTTTTGAGAAACCGCAGGAACTACCCATCAATGACGCAATGAGGGACGACATGCTCTATCAGATCTCCCAGTCCGACCCCTGGTATGCAGATATTGTTAATTTTATGGTTGCAGGGTATGTACGACTAGGGGCTGACAAGAAAAAGCTCATTTATGAGAGTCGCCATCACCTGTGGGATGAACCATACCTCTTTCGAGTTTTCTCTGATGGGTTACTCAGGAGGTGTGTACCAGCAGAAGAAGGAATGAAGATCATCGAGAAGTGCCACTCATCGCCATATGAAGGTCATTATGGAGCTTTCCGCACACATGCAAAGATCTGGCAAAGCAGATTTTTCTGGCCAACCATGTATCAAGACACAAAAGATTTCATACAAAGGTGCAACTCTTGTCAGAGGCACGGAAACATCAATTCCAGAAATGCCATGCCACTGACGACCAACCTTCAGATCGAGCTCTTTGATGTCTGGGGAATTGACTACATGGGACCATTCCCAAAGTCTGGAAAATACGAGTATACCTTGGTGGCAGTTGACTATGTCTCCAAGTGGGTTGAAGCCTTGCCATGCAGATCTGCTGACCACAAGAGCTCAATAAGGATGTTCGAAGAGACAATCTTTCCAAGATTCGGTACGCCAAGGCTAGTGATAAGTGATGGAGGATCCCATTTCATCAATAAGCGCTTCGAGAAATACCTCTCGGACCGTGGGATCCAACACAATGTCGCTACTCCTTATCACCCGCAAACAAGTGGTCAAGCAGAGACGTCAAATAAGCAGATCAAGAACATTCTACAGAAGATGGTGGACCAAATGGGAACAAAATGGAAGGACAAGCTACCCGACGCACTCAGGGCTTATCGGACAGCCTATAAGACTCCCATTGGAATGTCTCCCTACCAACTAGTTTATGGGAAAACATGTCACTTGCCGGTTGAACTAGAATTCAAGGCTCATTGGCCAATCAAGAGATGGAACATGGACTTTGAAGCATCCGGAACAAAATGGAAAATGCAACTGTTCGAGTTAGAAGAATGGAGAAAGAAGGCATACCACAGTGCCAAGATCTACAAGGAAAGAACCGAACGATGGCACGACAGGAGAATCACGAAGAAGGAATTCAACCCAGGCGATCAGGTATTACTTTTTAATTCTAGGGTACGACTCTTTGGTCACGGGAAGCTACAAAGCAAGTGCGATGGGCCATACAAGGTGGTGAGTTCATCGTCACACGGGGCCGTCACTCTTCAAGACAATGAAGGTACGTTATTCAAGGTAAATGGTCAACACCTTAAAATATTTTTAGAGCCCAATAAAGAGTCTGAGGATTTAGATGTGATAGAATTATTTTTTTTACCTAAGAATATTAATTTTAGGCACTAATGGGCCAACTTATTGTTTTTCGGGATCAGCACACGGTTAGAGCACCCCACATCGAAGAGTGTCACGAGGCGACACGGTGGGAGGCCGATCGGCCTCCTCACTGGGCCGATCGGCCCCTGCCCGCCTCCTCTCGACACCAGCTTTTGCCCATGCTATCTCTTAGGTGTTTAGATACGGAAAAACCACTTTCGGGGATCTTTTTCAAGATATCCCGCCGCCATTCCAGCCTAGGTCAACCCCTCGTGCAAGTTCATGACCGATATATAACCAAGGGCAGACCTCTCCTTTTTTCGCATCTAAACCTCCAAAGTAGCAGCCATGGCCGACAAACAGCTTGTTCCCTACAACAAAGAAGCCAAGGCGATCAGCCCCTTTGTGAAGGAAGCAAAGCCGCTTGCCGTCATACCACTTGATCGCATCCCTCTCCCGCCTGTTCCACCTAGTCGTCCACGTTCGCCGCTACCGCCTGAAGGAAGCAAGCAGGTGATGTACGCCCAGTCCTACGATCGCCGCCGCGAAGCAGCCCTGAAGGAACCGATCCGTGTTCCAAGCTACATGGATCGGCAGGAGTCTAGAGATGGTGAGCGAATCGCCAAGGTGCGCATGGACATGCACAGCAACACGAGAGTGCACAAGTACACGACTGCTCCTCCAGGCCGTGTCATCATTGATGGAATCCGAGCTAAGGAATCGCAAATTAAAAGGATTCCTGTCATCGAGGCCAGCCAGCGGATGCCACAGAAGCAGAAGACCAGAAAGACCGTAGCTGAGCTCACGCAGGAAGTAGCTTCTCTTGCAGGGACTTGCAAGGAGATCCATCGTGTAAATAGCTCCCTCACCAAAACCGTCCTCCATCTACTAAAAACAAAGAAGCGTAGGGATGAAGAGGGAGACGTTAGTCGCAACCCGAAGAAGGGCAAGGGCCCTTTGTAAGCACCATAGTTAGAGAGCACATTAGTCTTAGCTAGTTCGATTTAGTTAGTTTGCTTAAATAGTAGGAGTTGTGTAATAAAGTGCTCTCTCTCTTATCAATGAAGTCATCCACAAGTTGAGTCATAATTTCTATCTATATTTTCTGGATATGTTTTTGTATCCACCATGCTGTGTATGCAAGATAATAGAAAACAAGTGTGGGGGGGGGGGGAAATCGACGACCAAACGACATCTTCCACGACCAAAATCAAGAAAAACGGAAAAAGAACGGAACCATCGACTCGCACGACGAAACGCACCCCGAACCACGGCAGGGGGAGGCCGATTGGCCTCCTCCCTGGGACGGTCAGCCTGCTATGGGGCCCACTTCGGCCACGTTTCATCCACCACTCGGTTTGCTTCCTGAACTTTTTAAATTTTTGCAAATTGCTTTCCGTTTCAAATTAAAACAAAGATGCCCTGTTATGATATGCTTTCCAAAAGATGTCTTGTTAACCTAAAGGATAAAGTTTTGCATATTTGTTCTCCTAGAAATATTTGTTGCTTTTGGGATGCTTAGAATAAGGTTAGAATAATGACAACCATCTTTCTTGTATCTTGTCTCTGGAGAGTTCTTTATTTCAAAAAGATTAAAATCATTAGCTATGCTTCTCCTTTGTGATCAATAATATTTCCCAGTAGAGCCTTAGCAATCATTGAAAATAAATTTAATTTAATTGCTGCTTACTTGTATTGAGCTTTGTCAATTCTACGACCCATGTTGAAGTTTTTGTCTAAGTCTAAGATCAAGATCACATACACTGCTTTCACTAAAGTATCGATGCTCTAAATTTTTTGATCCCTATCTCCCATAAATTTTATCGTGAAAAAGGTACAGCTATAAAAAAGCCAAAGATCAAAAAAAATTCAGAGTGGAGAGAAAAGTGAGAGAGAGGAGAAAATAGACAAGTGTTTGTTGGTATTTCTTAACGTCACCACTAGTTGCGCCTCTAGCGTGAGCATAAGATCCACCTGGGTATACCGATGGGTACGAAAGAATCCGCAAGCGCACGGAAATACCGTTGTAGCACTTCACCTTAGGAGTATTCCAAAGGGTATCGAATCCAAGGAATGATGTGCACTACCTTCTATCCTAAATGAACGGTCCAAGGACACCAATCCCTAGCTATGGTAGGGAGATGATGGGGTGATTCCTGTAGGTTCTCGACTCTAGAGAGGAACAAGCTCGGATCAGATCTCGCTTCAGACACCGGCCCCTCCTAGCTATAACAGTTGGTTCACGGCAAACGGTTGCCTACACGCTGTATCCGAACATGGGGGATTTCAGAGGGTCCAACGGCTATCACTACCGCGGCCTACCCCAAGACAAACCGTGGGATACAGAGCATTCGAAGGATGACCCGTAGTCTAGACACCACGTTTACACCACTGATTACTACTATAGCACGGCTACGTCTGGCACCCCGTAGAAACACTATAGCACTCCGTATAAATACAGAGTGACGAACCCGCGAGGTTGAGCTAGACCTTACTCGTCATTGAATCGATTGGCTTGAGGAAGACGACTAGTCACCGATTCATGTATCCCAACAAGATCTAATGGGATAATTCACACAAACGGAATGCAAACTTATGCGCTTATAACAAAAGATAAAGGGTCGTGTTCGTGAAGAACACGAGCCTCTAACTTATGAACAAACGCAAAAGCGTGAGTAACTCATTCGTCAACTAGATCGAGGAAATGTGTTCATGAAGAACACAAGCCTCTAAATGATGAACGAACGAAGAACTCAAGAACATATCAGTCATGCATGAACATCACTTTAGTCTAATTGGAAAATACAAGAATAATCACTTTGCTCTAAATGAAGAACAAGCTGGGATCTCACCCACATCACCATCTACACAGCCATCTCCTCAACTCATTTGATCCATGAGAGATCAAATGAGAGGAGAAACAAGTGTTTCTAAAGAGGAGGAGAGGAATGGGATGTATCTCTATTCTAGCCCCCTCTCCTCATATTTATAGGCCAAGGAGGGTAGGAGGAGCTCCCTTGGCTGCCTTGGGCGCCACCAATAGTGTGGTGACATGTGGCAAAGAGGAGTGGAGGCCAAGTAGCTTGCTAGAGAAGGAGCTTTCCGGCACGATCCTGAAGGAATATTCGGGCACACACCTAGAACCGCCTTTGCCTCTTCACGACAAGCCGACACGTGGAAGGGCGACACGAGAGGCCGCAAGATGGGGTCGGGCGACCTGGGGGGTCGGCCGACCCCCGGGTAGCTCCTCTCGTGTTGCCTTTCGTCCAGGTGACTGCTAGGTGGGTCCCAAGGTAGGTATGGGGGTGTATGCGGTATTTCTAGCCATTTATCTCATGGTTGTGGGCCCTTAGATCCGCGTACTGGCTCCTGTTTGGTCGAGAGTGTGTTTCTTTGGATCGATGATGTGTCGCGGACACGTGGACTCCTGTGTGACAGCACATCGCCATGTGGCTTGGTGTGGGTCCCACCGGGCCCACATGTTATCTTGTGCGTATCTCTTTCATCCGAACTCCAAAGTAGACAAATGATATATCCATTTCGATCGTCTCGACGAGCCCATTGCATTGGTGCATACCAATTTGGCATTTTTGATTGTTTATGATGATGCCATATCTATGCCATTGGTGCACTTGCTCTCAACTGTGTCATTTAACATGAATTTCGGTGCGTCCTGCAACAAAAGCCAGAAACACCAACACTTGTGGAAATTGTTAGTATCAAGCCCTATTCTAGTGTTGATGATCCTTTTACCATTATATTATGCAGGTATTGACGGTGTAAAAGTAGCACTTAACAGGCGTCAACAGTGTTCTACAGGTCAGAAGAACCCCTCTCTGAAAAAGAAAAAAAGGCATAAATAAGAGAAGGAAAATGGACACGTGTCCGAGGGTGAGTAGGGTCCACTTCTCTAATAAAAGTGAGAGAGTAATAATGGACGCGTGTCCGAGGGTGAGTAGAACCCACCTCTCCACAAAATAGCTGAATACCTTGTTCTAAAAAAAAGAAGAAACAAAAGGGAAAAGATAGACGATTCTAAAAAGTCAGAGCAGTGGTTTTAAAGTTGACACACGCACATATCTTGATCTATGACTCATGACATACCTCTACATGGATCCGGCTTTGACTCGGCAATATATGCAAGGTAAGTTTGCTACAACTTTACATTCTAAAAACTCCACATATACTTTGAAATAAATGCTCTAGTGAGGATATGATATATTTTGAGATTATCACAAAGGAGTAAGTAAGGCTATATTTTCTTTTAAAAAACTTATTCAAAAGCTCTCCATTGACTTGATTTGAAAAATAAAGGTAATTTGTTTCTAACTGTTTCATGCTCAGATATCCCATAAGTGCAGGTATGACTAAGGAGTATGATTATGTTCATTCTTTGTCTCTACAGTTGTTAGACCATCCTTTTATCGAGGACGAGTAAACGCCTAAGTGTGGGGGAGTTTATTGACACATTTTATCTATAAATATTTCCCCTCAGATTTACTAGAAAAACGACTAAAATATAATTAGATCACCTTATTAGGGTTTACACTAACAATTTCCACGAGTTTTGGTGAATGTATAAAATTACAGGGACTATCCAGAAAAACAAGAAAAGAAACAAGTCTAGAAGGCTCCAGAACACTCCCGAACTCAACGTGACTTGGCTTGCAAGAAAGAAGCATCTGGAAGGGGCAAAGACCTTCCTGGCCAAGGCAGACCCCGAGGGGGGCCCACACCAGGCCGACTGGCTTGGTGGTGGGGCCGACCGGCCCCCCTGGCGCCACCTCAGCTCCCCTTCTGGAAGGTTCTTCCACCGCCTATGAGAAGCAATCTAAACTGTATATTAGCTCGGTTTGATCCTACGGCGGCAAGGTACCTCCTCAGGACTATATAAACAGGCCCCCTGACCCCAGGGTGGAGAGCAATTCATTCTACCACATCATCAATGCCTACCTGAGATAAAAGCTCTAGGTTAGAATTAGAGTTGGAGAGTTAGTATCAAGTTGAGAGATTAGAGCCATGATCTATTCAGAACTAGCTAATCTTGTTCGAGAGAATTAGAGCGCGGTAGAGGCAGAGTTGAAGGAAGCCCGGACCTGTCGATGTCTCCTCTTCATTTTCTTCCTCTCGGATCGACTCCATTGGAGCCTGATCTTGAGACCTTATGGAGAGATCAACTTCTTATTCAAGTGAGTAACATTGTTATTATTGTTCTTACGTTTCATAACTCTTTTATGAGTACTTTAATTCCTATCGCTCTTGACTTAAAGTTGCATGTTTAGTGTAAGCGTGGTGCTTAGACCAGCTAGCTTGTGAATACCTTCTATATTCCGGATCGTGTGGTAGAAGCGGGAAGTGACCTCGTTCCCGTCTGTCCTTTGCAGTCCACCTCCCGTCTATAGAAACCGTAGGACTCCCCCCATAGATTGTCGGGAGATTCCCTTTCCTAAGTGTGTCTTCAGACAATCCCCCATAAGAACAATATAAGCATAGCTTGTGTGAATAAGAACTAGACATCCTTAAGTTTTCCTTATCTCTCTTTCTATCAAGTCCTTGATAACTGCTCAGGGATTAGTTATATACCTCAGACCACTCTCTCTACCTTTCTCCCTGCGGATTCGATATTTAAAACCCTCTTCCCGGGTGAAGTGCTCACCGATACCCGTTCGCTTACGGATTATCCATCATAATATTTCTGTAGGTTTAACAAATACCAACAAAACTATCACAAAATCTCCACATATTCTCCCCCTTGAATATAACTCTCCCCCTTGTTGACAATGCATGAATCAAGCTACCATGAAAGTGCACAAATGAATGTCAAAGCATATACAAGCTACCAAGCTTCTCGGATATACAAAGAGCACAACAAAATGCTACAAATGAGACATAAAGCAAGCAAAGTAGACATGGTGTAGTTAGTGCATTGCCATCTAGAAAGTAGAGACATAGATACATGTGGCATGGCCAAAATTATTTTTAAGCGATTTTCACAAAAGAAATTCATCTCATGAGCAAAGCCCTATCCATGATTGAATTGAGCAAAAATGAACTAGATCACACAAAACTCATACAAGATCACAAGTTCTTATCACAAGATCATAGCAAACACCCATAAGCTACTATATGTCATGTCACAGCCACCGAGGCATGTGTCTACATCTAATTAAGACTTCTCATGGTAGACATCACGCAACGGTTTAGCACCAAAGATATACACATAAAAGCATAGAGACATGATTATGAGCACATTTTTCAATCATAAGGCTATTCATAGACCAATTTCATTTTCAAATTTAAGCATGGTACATGAAATGCCTTTGCGGCAAAAAGAAGCTTATGCTCCTCCACAAGTGAATATATGGTCTAAACATTCACCATGACAAATGAGTCTTTGACCCCAAGTGAAAAGAGCATGATACTCAAGCACAAGCTAAGCATGATATAGACATTTGTACACAAAGAAAGCATGAAAGAGTATCTACTCATGAGTGAAGCATTTTTAGCATTTTCACAAAAAGAAGCTATCTCATCATGAACATATGACAATACATTCAAGGGCATAACATTCGCATCACCATTCCCAAAGCATACACATATCTCACAAATAACACATCATAGTGACCAAAGTATATAAGAGAAGCTCATCCTAGCAATTATGATACAAAGATGGCTATCCTACCATGTTTTGGTACAAAAGTGAAAATGCATGGATGCAATGCAACAAATGATACATATATCACATATATACATGAGAAGCTCTAAGATCTAGCTAAAAAGGGAAACACACTCCAAGTTCACCTCGCAAGCGTGTGAATGTAACTTGGTCAAGTGGTTTAGTGTAGATGCCAACTAGATGATCTTGGTTAGGTGCATAGGATAAGGAAATGTTCTCTTTCTCAACATTGTCCCTCAAAAAATGATATCGTACTTCGATGTGTTCAGTCTTGGAGTGAAGGACAGGGTTTTTGGCTACACTTATGACACTAGTGCTATCACAAAAGAGTGGAACCTGGGAGCACTTCTCACCAAAATCGCTGATAGTGTAGGTAATCCATAGGAGCTAGGAACAACAACTAGCTGTAGCAACATACTCGGCCTCTGTGGTGGACTGGTGTTGGCATTTCATAGCGCCGTCACTTTAAGAACAGATTTGGAATCCATCATCAGTGACAATGCCAGGCATTTCTTAACGTCACAACTCGACGCTGAGTTAGCGTGAACATAAAGACTTGCCAAAGGTAAATCTAAACGATCATGAATGAATCCGCAAGCACACAGATAAACCATTGTAGCATTTCCCCAGGGAAGGAGAATATTCCAAGGGTATCGTATCCATGGAAGGCAATGGCGGATATCATAGACTTATGCTTTTGCACTGAATGTAAACTAAGAGATAGATTAGAAAACAACAAACTCAAAGGCAAGGGAAAGATAAAGATAGGAAGGGTAGTGTGACACACACTTAGATCTTCCTCTACTCTAGCTGATCAAGGTATGAGTGAATATGCATTTGCTATATAACCATTTTGTCTCTCAACCGCCTAAGGCAGGTGAAGCTATATGCCCCATGACATCAGGTGAAAGGTAAGAACATTGCCAACTTGTTCAACTCTTGGTAGAGTACTTTACTGTATATTTGCCATAAGTTGAGAATACAACATCGTAGCAACTCCTCATAAACCAAAGGGTCTAGAGGGTTCCAAAGGGTCCAACAGTTGTCACCACTGCGGCCTACCTCTATCGTTACGGGAGGAGGGGTATTCTCATAACTAATGTAGCCACACAACCCAGACACCATGCCTGCATTGCTGCTAGACTTTACCCGGCCCGGGCTATTGTGACCCAGGTTGAGAGCCACCAGAAGACTGGTCAACTTAGACCGAGTATCGTAGCTTGAACACAAACCTCATGCAACACTCTCATGCCATCTGACAAGATCAACTTAGGCTAGACATATGAACGGATATGAACTCTCTTATGTCTAGTCAACAAGATCAAAAGGCCGTGTTCGTGAAGAACACGAGCCTCTAACTTATGAACAAACACATAAGGAATGAGTTTATCACCCTTCAAGTGGATCAAAAGGTAGTGTTCATGAAGAACACAAGCCTCTAAATCATGAACAAAGGATAAACTCAAGAACATATCAAGCATACGATCTACCATGACTTTATATGAAATAGCTGAATAACTGAAGTAGATCAAAGTCATACAATGAAATAAAGATAAAAGAGAACTCATAC
Source organism: Cenchrus fungigraminus (assembly GCA_036936925.1). NCBI lineage: Eukaryota > Viridiplantae > Streptophyta > Magnoliopsida > Poales > Poaceae > Cenchrus > Cenchrus fungigraminus. The sequence continues at coordinate 71,985,845 of CM072769.1, read as the reverse complement.
CTAGACTCCAAAGAAGACATGAAACCTGAAGAAGAGCTACTCTAGCCTACCCCCTAGCCTTGGAAACTAAAAGTGAGAGGAGAATGAGAGAGTGGTGTGTGAGAAATGGGAGCCACCCCTTCTATTTATAGGCAAGGAGGAGGCTTGCTTCGGCGCTCAAACTCCACCAAAACACCCGGGAGTGAGGTAAGTGACTAATGAGGAAGTGACACGTGCATGGCCGAGATGAACCGACCCTAGGTCGGTTCGGCCGATCCTAGGGTCAGCCGAACCCCTAGGGTGGCCATCTCGGCTGTGCTTCCTCCAGGTGGCTGACAAGTGGGCCCTTTGATCCTTCCCCGATGCATGGCTTGATTTGGTATCCGAGGTGGGCCCCTTGATCCATGTGAAGTCCATGTGGCGCTCTCTGATTCATCGGTGAGTGCCTCCCTTGGATCAATGACGTGGAATGCCATGTGTTTCCTTAGTGGCAGCCACCTCCTCAGCTGAGTTGGCATGGTTTCTCCATAGAAGTGGGTTTCCATCTCTTTTATGGGGTATTTCACCTACATACAAATGATCTCCAAGGACAAGTGGAAGTACATTATTCAAACCAAAATTCATGTAAATAATTCATATGCCTCCATTTATGTGAGAGTATTGAGGGCTGAAAGTAGTACTTAACAGCCGTCAACAACTGGGCTACACTGGATTGCTTGCGAGATGACCAAGAGACCAAAGAAGAACCAAGAAACTGGCAACAACCTGAGGTAGACTTGCGATCCAAACGACACCCAGCAAAATCAGCATCAGAGTATCTGTGATGTCTGAGTGTCGAGGAGGCAGAATACCAAAGCCCAAACTCAGGAGTGTAGCTCAAGTACTTGAAAATCCTTTTGACGGTCTGCCGATGTGAAGTCCTCAGTGAAGCCTAAAAATGAGCGCACAGACACACACTGAACTGTATGTCCGGCCTCGTCGCTGTCAAGTAGAGGAGGGAGCCGATCATGCTCCTGTACTCCTTCTAGTCCACAGGTTCGCCATCTTCATCCGCATCCGAAGCCGTAGTGGTACCCATCGGTGTAGTCAGCGGCTTGGAGTCGTTCATGCCAAATTTCTTCACTATGTCCTTGGTATACTTCGCTTGGTGTACAAAGGTCCCGTCCTTTATTTACTTGATTTGGAGCCTTAGGAAAAACTGCAGCTCGCACATCATAGACATCTCAATTCCCAGCTCATGTCATCTGCAAATCTGGCAACCATGTCATGAGAAGAGCCACCAAAGATTATGTCATCCACGTAAATCTGAACAATCAACAGGTCATTTCCATGCTTAAGGAGAAACAGGGTCTTATCAACTGTGCCCATCACAAACCCCTTACTCAGCAAAAACCCACTCAACCTACCATACCAAGCCCTCGCTGCCTATTTCAACCCATATAGCGCTCTCTGCAGTTTGTATACACGGTGTGGGTATCTCTCACTCTCAAACCCCAAGGGTTGCCTCACATACACTTCTTGTTTTGATCCGTTCTGTCGCTAGGGTTTTGTTGCAGGGTGTTTGTCGGACCATCCGAGTGGGGTGTGCGGACTGTCTGCGTGGCTCGAAGTTTGTCTGGGGTTGGCTCGTGTTTGTCTAGGGTGTCTAGCGAGTTTTGCCGGACTGTCCGCCAGGAGTGGCCGGACTGTCCGCGGGGTGCCGGACTGTCCACGGGGTGCCGGACTGTCCGCGATGCTTGCCCGGACTGTCCGAATTGCCTTGGTGTGCTACTAGAGGCTCGGTGTGTTATTTCGGACTGTCCACCGTGACTTCACGAACTGTCCGCGAGCAGCACGGACTGTCCGCTGTACCTATGTGGACTGTCCGCCGTACCTATGCGGACCGTCCGCCCAGGTCTGTGCAGATTTGGCTAAGTCCTTTGGTTCTTGTCTTGTGTTTCCGCTCTTTGCTTTTAGGTGTGTCTCTAGGACTTGTGGGCTTGTGTGAGCCTTGTCTAGAGCTTCTTTGGTGTGTGTGAGTACTCGACGTGGCAATCTGGGTATAGGCTGAGTTCGACTTTCGAGAAGAATTTTTATCGTCTCCCATTCACTCCCCCCCTCTCTGGTCGCCTATTCGGTGCTTCAATTGGTATCAGAGCCGGTTACAGATCTTCTTGATTCCAACCAGTCTAAGATCCAAAGATGGGCGATTATGGCAAGGGGTTGGGTCCTCCACATTTCGATGGCAAGAATTACCCGATGTGGGAGAGGCGTATGGGCACGTTTTTGCGAGGGAAGGGAACTCTTATCTGGGATGTCACTCAGAATCCTCATTATGTCATCCCAGACAGTTTTGTACTTCTAGAATCACGGGACATGTGTGAGGCCAACAGCAAGGCTGTTGATTACTTGTTCCATGGTCTCTGTGCCTCAGAGTTTGAGCAAGTGTACGGAGAAAATGTGGCCGAAAAGATTTGGCTCAAGTTGAGAAATGCTCATGTTGGCAATGCCCAAGTGCAAGCTCGTTTGTTTTCCACTTACCGGAGAGAGTACGAGAACTTCACTCATCTCCCCAGTGAGTCCACCGATGCTATGTTCCAGTGCTTCACTAGCATAGTCAACAACATGAGGGCCAATGTGACAATGCTCCCATACACGGATCATGATCAAGCTATCAAGCTTTTGCATGCCCTGGATAGGTCTGTGTGGAGTGCCAAGGTCGAGGCTATTGAGGAGTCGAGCGTGTATGACATGTTGTCTCTTGATGAGTTGTTCTCCAAGCTCAGGTCTTTAGAGGTTGATCGTGGTTTGAGAGCCAAGAGCGAGAGCCCCACTGATCCTCATAGTTTGGCTCTTGTCTCAGGATCGAGGACTAATGCTAACTATGTTGGTTTCTCTTTGTCTTGTCTTGTGTCCTTACCAGACGAGGACTTTGAGGTGCTGAGCGAGGATGATCTGGCCTTGTTGAGCAAGAGGTTTGGTCGGATGTATGAGAACCGCAAGAATGCAAGGCGGAGCTCGGGGATGTGCTATCGGTGCAGGAAGCACGTGCACTTCATCACCGAATGTCTTGAAGCCATGGAGATCAAGAAAGTCTACAAGGGCAAGCCCAAGCACAACTACAACAAACACCGCTCCCGGAACAACTACAAGGACAAGCGCAAGGACATGGGCGAGAGAAGGCCCAAGAAGAGTGGTGGCTACAAGAAGAAGACGGCTCGAGTGATGGTTGCCGGAGCGAGCGACATCGACTCCACATCAAGCGATGCTTCTTCTGACTTGAGCAGCGAGGAAGAGCAAGAACGGCGCAAGGACAAGCGGCACACGGGCAAGAACTTCACCGGCCTGAGCTTCGTGGCACAAGGAGGCTTTTGCGGCTTGGCGCATTCCAAGAAGGGTGGGAAGCATAGCTCGGATTTGAACTCCAATTCCGAGGAAGAGGTACGACATGATCCCAACTTCTTGCTAGAGGAGAATGTTAGGCTCAATGAGTTGCTTGACAACCATGATGATGTGCTTAGAAAGACCAACAAGGAGAAGAGGGAATTTAGGTCTTCGTTGGGTGATGCTAAGGACAAGATAGCTGAGCTTGAATCCTTGCTTGTGGATGCTAGAAATTAGATAAGCTCTTTGAAATCTGCTCCTGTTGTGTCTGATGAGATTGATTGTAGTGATTGCCCAGTTTTTCTTGCTGATTTGACTGCTCTCAAGGAGAAGCACGCCTCTACTCTTGAGGAACTAGATGTGATTAGGGTTGAGTGTGATGAACTGAAATCTAGACCAACTTTGTTAGGTGTTTGCACTTCATGTCCTGTGTTGCATGCTAGGCTAGATCAGTCCACACCAGGATAGTTTCTCTTGAGGCTGCTTTGAAAGCTCCCATGCCTACATCATGTTCTACCTATGAAATGCATACTTTGAAAAACATGGAACTTGCACACTATGTTGACCATTTGCAGGATGAAAATGATGAGCTTAGGAAATTGATGAGTTGGTTGTCTGGGCATGAGCCATAATTGAGTTTGATGTTGGCTGAGTTCAAGAGGTTTGATGGTCAGGCGTTAGGGGCTGGCAAGAGTGGTGAGAAGAATGGTGAGAAGAGTGGTGAGGAAGAAGAGAAAGTTGGAGAGATTCCTACTCCACCACACACCATACCCATGAACAAATATGCACCCAAGCCAAACCACCTCAGAAACAAGCTTAATACAACTCCAGACCCACCTGTGTTCCCCAACAAAACAGAAAACTACTAGAAACCCATCAAGTTTGTGAGCACCCAGGGGAATGTCTTTGAGGGGAAGTCAGGAGAGAAAGCTGTTGAGAAGCCCATAGAAAAGCCACCGCCTAAGCCACAACCGATCCACTTCCATTGTGAGTATTGTGGGAGGGATGGGCATAATGATGAGTTCTATTTCAGGAGGAAGAGAGATGAGAGGTTTGCTAGGGAGATGGCAAACAAGGATAGGTACCACCTTTCTCATGGTGTGCCTAAGCCTCGTAGAGGGCCTCTACCTAGGGGTGAGGTGTATGTGCGTACAATTCCCACTCGTGGAGGTAGAGGTGGTTTTCCTCAGAGAGATAGGTGTGTTGGGTTTGGGCATGGTGAGTTGGCTCGACGTGCTCATTCTCGTGACCGTTACGAGTTTGGGAGGCACGATCGGAGCTTTGGGTCTCAGATGGACTACGGGCCACATTTTCCCCCTCGTGGTGCGCGTACTCCTCCAGTGAGACGTGACAGGTCCTTTGGTGGTAGGCGCGAGAGGGCTCCGGCTAGGGGTTTTGGCATGATGGACTATGCTAACCCTTCTTTTGAGCAAATGGCTCTACACTGGTTTGACTCCTTTGGTACAAACCCTAGTGTTGAGTCGCTTGCTCATTCTCGTTCTCGTTTTTTATTACAAGTGGGAGGCTTGGAGGACTTTTGGTTGATCGACTCCGGTTGCTCGAGACACATGACTGGAGATCGTGAGTGGTTCTCCAGCCTCACCCCGGTGAGTACGAGGGAGTACATCACTTTCGGGGACAATGGGAGAGGACGAGTGCTTGCTGAAAGTATGGTGAAGGTGAGTAGCAAGTTGACCTTAAGAAGTGTGGCTCTGGTCAAGTCACTTGGTTTTAACCTATTGTCAGTATCTTAGTTGCTTGACGAAGGTTTTGAGGTTCGTTTTAAGTCAGAGGCTTCTTGTGTGCTTGATTCTCGAGGCGATCTTGTCTGTACGATTGTCCCCGAGGGTCAAATTTTCCATGCCGATTTTTCCCAGTCTGTTGGTCGTCCTCGATGCTTTGTTGCTGGCATTTCGGCCGAGCTTTAGAAATGGCATAGGAGGTTGGGACACTTGAGCTTTGAGTTGCTCTCCTGCTTGAGTGGTCTTGATCTTGTCCGAGGATTGCCTAAGTTGAAATTTGAGAAGGATTTGGTTTGTGCTTCTTCTCGGCATGGAAAGATGGTTGCTGCTTCTCACGCCCCTTTGACTGCGGTCATGACCGAGCGACCTTGTGAGCTATTGCACATGGATTTGGTTGGGCCAGCTCATGTTTGCTCTGTGGGTGGGAAGTGGTATGTTCTTGTAGTGGTTGATGATTTTTTGAGGTACTCTTGGGTTTTCTTTTTGGAGGATAAGAGCGAGACATTTGGCTTTGTTCGGGACTTGATCTTGAGGTTGAAGAATGAGAGACATGGTGATGCCATTCGAGCTATATGCAGTGACAATGGCACGGAGTTTAAAAACTCTCATTTTGATACCTTTTGTAGTGATCTTGGTCTCCATCATCAGTATTCTTCTCCATACGTTGCTTGCCAGAATGGCGTAGTGGAGAGGAAGAACCGGACCCTTTGTGAGATGGCCAGGACGATGCTTGATGAGCATAGGACTCCTAGGCGTTTCTGGGCCGAGGCGGTCAATACTGCTTGCTACGTCTCAAATTGCATCTTCCTTCGTGCCTTTAAGAAGAAGACCTCTTATGAGCTGATGCATGGGCGACAACCCATGGTGAGTCACTTTAGAGCTTTTGGTTGCAAATGTTTCATTCTGAAGAAGGGGAAGTTGGATACGTTTGAGTCTAGATGTTCGGATGGTATTTTCCTTGGTTATGCGATTCATTCTAGAGCATATCGTGTGCTCAACCTTGACACTAACCGAATCATGGAGACTTGCGAGGTAACCTTAGATGAGACACAGCCATGTAGCTCTTCTACTTTTGAGTGTGGAGGTGACGAGGAGATTGGAGCGAGGATGTTTGAGGATGAGAAGGATGGAGATGGAGACGACGATGATGACGGTGGTGATGCTCCTGTGGCTGATCGTGTACATGCTACTTCCACTACGACGACGATGATCGAGGATGGTCCATCCCCTACATCTACAACGACTGAGGCTGTTCGAGTGGAGGCTACTGCTGAGGGGAAGATTGTGTCCAGGCGAGGGGCTTCCTGGCGAGTACAGGTGGATCACCCACCGACGACGATCATAGGTGACCTTCATGTACGCACTACATGGTCGAGGTCAAGGAATACTTCTCATTTCGCTCAATCTACTTTTGTTGCATCGTTTGAGCCCAAAGATATTCAACACGCTTTGTCTGACGAGAATTGGGTGAATTCCATACATGAGGAGTTGGAAAACTTTGAGAGGAACCAAGTCTTGGTGTTAGTTGATCCACCAACAAATTGCCGTCCCATAGGTACCAAGTGGGTGTGGAAGAACAAAGAGGGTGAGAATGGGATGGTTGTGAGAAACAAGTCGAGGTTGGTGGCTCAGGGGTTCAACCAGAAAGAGGGCATAGATTATGAGGAGACATTTGCTCTTGTGGCCCGTTTGGAGGCAATTAGGATCCTTCTAGCCTTTGCCATAGCTAAAGGGTTCAAGTTGTACCAAATGGATGTGAAGAGTGCTTTCTTGAATGGGGTGATAGAGGAAGAAGTGTATGTGAGGCAACCCCTGGGGTTTGAGAGCGAGAAATACCCACACCATGTATACAAACTCCAGAGAGCGCTCTAAGAGTTGAAACAGGCACCTAGAGCTTGGTATTGCAGGTTGAGAGGGTTTTTGCTGAGTAAGGGCTTTGTGATGGGCTCAGTTGATAAGACCCTGTTTCTCCTTAAGCATGGGAATGACCTTTTGATTGTTCAGATTTACGTGGATGACATAATCTTTGGTGGCTCTTCTCATGATCTTGTTGCCAGATTTGCAGATGACATGAGCATGGAATTTGAGATGTCCATGATGGGCGAGCTGCAGTTTTTCTTAGGACTCCAGATCAAGCAGTGCAAGGACGGGACGTTCGTACATCAGGTGAAGTACACCAAGGACATGGTGAAGACGTTTGGCATGAACGACTCCAAGCCGCTGACTACACCGATGGGAACCACTACGGCTTTAGATGCGTATGAGGATGGCGAACCCGGTGGACCAGAAGGAGTACCGGAGCATGATCGGCTCCGTCCTCTACTTGACGGCGACGAGGCCGGACATACAGTTCAGTGTGTGTCTATGCGCTCGTTTTCAGGCTTCACCGAGGACTTCACATCGGCAAGCCATCAAGCAAATTTTCAGATACTTGAACTACACTCCTGAGTTTGGTCTTTGGTATTCTGCTTCCTCGACACTCAAACTTCACGGGTACTCCGATGCTGATTTTGCAGGGTGTCAATTAGACCGCAAGTCTACCTCTGGGTGTTGTCAGTTCCTTGGTTCTTCTTTGGTCTCTTGGTCATCTCGCAAGCAATCCAGTGTAGCCCAGTCCACTACAGAGGCCGAGTATGTAGCTGCTGCTAGTTGTTGTTCCCAGCAGCTTTGGATGACTTACACTATGAGTGATTTTGGTGAGGAGTGCTCCCAGGTTCCACTCTTTTGTGACAGCACCAGTGCCATAAGTGTAGCCAAAAACCCAGTCCTTCACTCCAAAATGAAACATATAGAAGTGAGATACCACTTTCTGAGGGATAGTGTTGAGATGGGAAACATATCTTCGTCCTATGTACCTACCCAAGATCAGCTAGCCGACATATTCACCAAACCACTTGACCAAGTCACTTTCACTCGCTTGCGGGATGAACTTGGGGTGTGCTTTCCTTTCTAGCTAGGTCTTGGAGCTTCTCATGTATATATGTGATATTTGTTTTATTTTGTTGCATTGCATGCATGCATTTTACTTTCTGTACAAAACCTGGTAGGATAGTCATCTTTGGATCACTTGTGCTAGGAAAAGCTTCTCTTATATACATTGATCACTGATGTGTTATATGTGAGATTTGTGCATGTTTGGTAAATGGTGATGTGAATGCTATGCTCTTGATGGTTTTGCCATATACTTATGTTGAGATAGCTTCATGTTTGTGAAAATGATAAAATTGCCTCTCTCATGAGTAGATGCTTGTCTATGCTCAATTTGTGCTTAAATGCCTATATCATGTTTAGTTTGTGCTTGAGTATCATGTTCTTCTTGCTTGGGGTCAAAGACCCATTTGTTATTGTAAATGTTTAGCCTATTTGTTCACTTTGGGAGGAGCATAAGCTTATTTTTGCCGCAAAGGCATTTCATGTACCATGTTTAAACTTGAAAATGAAATTGGTGTATCAATTGCCTTATGCTTGAAAAATGAGCTCTTAATCATGTTATTATGTTTGATATTCATATCTTGGGTGCTAAACCGCTGCATGTTGTCTACCATGAGAAGTTTCATTTTAAGAAGTAGACACATGGCTCGGTGGCTTTAACATGACTTGAGTAGCTTGTGGGTGTTTATAATGATCTTGTGATGAGAATTTGTGATCTTGCATAAACTTTGGATGATCTAGTGTATTTGTGCTCAAATTGCTATGGATAAGGTCTTGCTCATGAGATGAATGTTTCTTTGTGAAAATTACTTAAAATTGCTTTTAGACATGTCACATGCTTACATGTCTCTACCTTCTTGATGGCAATGTGCTAACTACACCATTTCTACTTTGCTTGCTCTATGTCTCATTTGTAGCATTCTGTTGTGCTCTTTGTATATTTGAGAAGCTTGGTAGATTGTATATATGCTTTGACATGCATTTTTTATGAAAACAAGGAGAAGAGTTTCATACACCTTGATTCATGCATTGTCAACAAGGGGGAGAAGTTTTATGTTGATAGGGGGAGAAGTTTCATGCATTGGGAGATTTTGTGAAGAATTGGTTTGCATTGCATTTGTGAGATGTTGCATGTCAGGAGAAAAATTGAGAAGAAGAGATTGCATTTGCCCAGGGGGAGTTTGCATATGTGCAGGGGGAGCTCCTTTGGTTTGCCTGAGTTTTGTGCTTTGTGGTGTGTTCTTTGTGAGCTTTGTTTTGTCTCGGCTGTGTTGAGCCGTTGCCCTTGCCTTAGGGGGCCGAGACTTAGTTTGGTGAGTGACCATGTTTTCGCTTGTTCTTTGGCTTTGGATCACTTGCTTGGAGGTTTGTGTTCGTGGTTGTTTTCTTTTCTTTTTCACTATGATGGTTACTATGGGTGTTGTCAATGCACTCATCAAGGGGGAGATTGAGGACCAGGTGTGTCCGAGGACCAGTGGAGGGTCGCTCCTTAGTGATGAGTGATTGACAATGTTGTGTGGACTGATGCTTGGCTAAGTGTGCACGTACAGGTTGCGGCTTGACTCGTGTCAGTGCAGGTGAAGAACAAGCACAAAAGGCTTTAGCCATGGTGGCTTCCGGGTGATGGAGAGGCAAGTAGGCTTGGTTCGATAAACCCGGTGGCCGATGAGGTCAAGTACGAGCCGTGCGGTGCAAGACTGGCGGGCTGAAGTCATGAACATGGCCGGTGCAAGGTAGCGGATGGAGCCCGAAGCTTGCACATGGGGTTTGTTGGTTTGCCCACAAAACCATCGGTGGACGGTTTCTTGGTTTGGGCCGCAAAACCAAGTCCGGAGGCCCGAGGCGACGGAGACGGTGATCCGGGAGCTTCGGGAAGCTTCGTGGCGGGGGGCACGTGGCGTGATTGCGGGGCTTGCGTTGATGCTAAGGAAGGCCGCGGTGGAAGCGTGTCCGCTCGATGAAGACTTGACCAAAATGCCCCCCAGGGGTTGTATGTTCTATTTGAGTTGTAGGGGTAGCATGGTCATTTACCTCCCTCCGATGGACTTCGTATAAATAGCGGAGAGGTGGATGGCATCTCTCTCTCTTGGACTCTAGGGTTTCCTCCCCCTGTAGATGGCTCTGAACTGCTTCTTTTTCCTCTACTTTCCTTAGGCTAGATTCTTGTATAGACTCTGACCTCTGGATGTATGGAAGCATTTGGCGTTGCGGTGTTCTCCTAGTCCTCTGTGATTTTCGTGTCATTTTCGAGCTATTTTTGGGGAGTTTTGTTCTTCGCTTGATTCGGGGATTTGAGGGTGTTTCTTCTCGGATTTCTTTGAGGGGATCATGGGTGGATGCCTTGCGCATCTTTGTGTGTGATCTTGACTCCTCAAACACCGGGAAAGGCCTTCGATTCGTCAGTTTTTGGCCGAAGCTCGAGTTCTTGGTGGTGGTTCGTGTGATCCGCGATTCCTGATGATTTAGTGAGTTAGAGGTCGAGATTTTTGGGGCATAGCTTCCTCTTTTGTTGCTTATCATCTCCCCCAAATCTTGTCTCAAGAGCTTTAGCCGTTTGGGAGATCCGGTGATGGATCTGGAGAGTTGACCTCGCGGGGTTGGGCTTTTTCTGCTCTGTCCGTGCCTGGCGGACTGTCCGCGAGTGGCGTGCGGACTGTCCACGTGACACCAGTTCGTCACGTGTTCATCCGTGTTCGTGCGCGTTCGTGTTTCGATCCGTTCTGTCACTAGGGTTTTGTTGCAGGGTCTTTGTCGGACCGTCTGAGTGGGGTGTGCGTACTGTCTGCGTGGCTCGAAGTTTGTCTGGGGTTGGCTCGTGTTTGTCTGGGGTGTCCAGCGAGTTTTGCTGGACTGTCCGCCAGTAGTGGTCAGACTGTCCGCAGGGTGCCGTACTGTTCGTGATGCTTGCCCGGACTGTCCAAATTTCCTTGGTGTGCTACTAGAGGCTCGGTGCGTTATTTCGGACTGTCCGCCGTGACTTCACGGAATGTCCGCGAGCAGCACGGACTGTCCGCCGTACCTATGCGGACTGTCCGCCGTACCTATGCGGACTGTCCGCCCAGGTCTTTGCAGATTTGGCTAAGTCCTTTGGTTCTTGTCTTGTGTTTCTGCTCTTTGCTTCTAGGTGTGTCTCTAGGACTTGTGGACTAGTGTCTCTAGGACCACAAGAAGGAAACACCATCGTGGCGACACGGTGAACGCTTCATGATCCCCATCAGAAGTTCTTACACTTTTGACGGACCAGGTATGTTGTCAAGGTGAGTTCCCTAGTTGTTCTATGGTTATATTATGGCTTGGCCAAAGTTATTATATAGTAGAGGTTGATTATTGAACCCCAACCTTATCCTAGCCTTAGCCTAAGTCGATCTTTCCATCTCGGGGAATCCACCTGGGCCTTTGGTCCTGAGGCCTACTTGAGCCCACACGAGAAGGGGGAAGGCCAGAGGGGCCCACCTAGGGTCGGCTGAAGCCCTAGTGACGCTGCCTCCCTTCTTCTTTCGCGTGTGCATCTCGTTCTCCTCCAGAAACCTTCTCCCTGCCGCCCGACGAGTTTTCGCGTTGAGAATCCATCTCCTCCAACTCACCTCTCTCAACCCAACGCATCCATGGCCAGCTACGGTTTTGCTCGACTCCATAGGGCGGCTTCGCCCCTCACTTCAGGGGCAGGGAGCCTCTCTCGTCCCGTCGACCTCGACGACCTAGATGAGATGATGGGGTCGCCGGAGTGTAGAGAGCACTCGAAGGGTACGCACCGACTCCTCGGTGTAGTCGTCCCGTCTAGGCTCCTCCTCCCTGCCTTCCTTCTCGGTCAGGCTGGCCACCATGGGGAACAAGACCGCTGCGTGCAAGCGTGTCCTGTTTGATGATCCTCCTGGGCCACCTCTGAAGCCGGGAGAGCGCTACGTTGGCTCCGACTTCAACAGTTACGGAGAGGCCTTCTCCCACACGTATGAGCAGGACGTGTGGGATGAGTTTCCACTCCCGCAGACCCGGTTCAAGATCAATGGAGTGAAGACCGCCACTAGAGGCTATTGTACGCCCTACCATAAGCCACCTCAATGGGAGCGAGACATCATCAAGATCCTCGCCGACATTCGGAGGAATGGCGCCAAGAAACCCCTGCCTTAGCAAAGCTGGCAAACAAATTAGCTGATCTGTTCGTAGAACATGAAAAGCTAGTTGAAGGGCTGGCTAAGCAGAGGGATGAGTATTGTGAGCTCAAGCATGAGTATCGCCAGCTGGAGGAGGACATGACCCAGAACCTGCAGAGGCTGGCAGTTGCTGAGGGAAAGGAGCAGATCCTTTCTGAGTAGTGGGGATTAGCCCCAACCTTAGTTTATTAGGCGCTAGTCTAGGTCTAGGTTTATTTCCCTTCATTTCATTTATTTCTTTCCATGTGTGTAAGCGCCTAATCATTTTATTTCTAGAACAATTGGATTTGAATAAAGTGGCTCACCAGTCATGTAACCCGGTTTAGCCATCTGTGTGTCATTACTTTGGTCTTTTGATTTAGAGGACATCTAGGTTCGAGACAGTGTGGGGGAAGAGCCACGACTCTCCCAATGCAGGCATGACGTTTTCGCACGTACCCACTGTGAGCACTCCGCGCTAGCCGATCGACCATCTACAGAGAACCTAACGGGACCCACACGAGTTCACTCCTGTGGAGAGCCTCTCAAGGTTCAACTCCCATGCATAGCACCGGTTTGCATCTCGACAACTCACTCTCTTTCATTCCCGAGTTTTGTAAGCTATATCTGTCTATCTCTAAACTAAAACTCGAATGATGATGCTAAAGATCACCCAGCTTGCTTGATGCCTGAGTAGACTCACATATGTTTTATTCCTTGTTATCTACCTGATGCTTGTGAACCATAACCGTCTTAAGGACAAGCATGTTTACCTAAGTAATTGACGAGTATGATATGGCTGGATGATATGAACTGTTGCTCTGGTGACTAACTCTGTTGGGTTATTTATTTTGAAAAAAACTCAAAACCTCTTGAAAAGGCTCCTCTTTGATATGTCACTGTCCCACTAGAGCCATATGATCTTTGTAGTTGAAAACCTTCTACTCATATGCTGCTTGTTATTGCATTGAGCCTTGTCAAATTCTGTGACCCTTGTGAGAATTCTTTTCATTACTTTCATGATCAAGATTCATGTGCACCCCACCTATTTCCCCTTGCTATGCTTCTACACTAGAAGTTAGCACTGTATCATTCATCCATTCCATAAAATAAAGCTCCATATGTGTGTGACCTCTCTCTCTGAAAGTATCCTTCAAAAAGAGACATGGGCTATATTAAAAATAAATTAATGAAAAAAATGAAGACACATGCCCAAAGCATGTTGATGAAAAAATAAAGAGAAAGAAAGGATAGCCCATGTCCAAAATAAAGGAGGAAAAGAGAGGTGGTCATGCAAAAAGGAGTTCCATAATCTTGATGGTAATAACTAGTGTCCATTCCGGGGCTAGTGCCCGCCTTACCATCAACCATTAGTTTTCATCATATATGTATGGTAATATCTAGCACCCATTCCGGGCCTAGTATCCACCTTACCATACTCCCACAGCCATACTGGTGCGCATCTTGATCTGATGGTATGACTTGATTTTCTCTGTGGATCCTATTTTTGACTTTGCAATATATGTGATGCAAGTATGCTTTCTCTTTATCCTACCCTGAGCTCCACATATAGCCATCATTAGAAGTAGAATGAAGAAAGGCAAATGCCTTGGTGAGGACATATACACCTTGAGCGATCTAAGAGAACCAAATGAGGAAGCCACCAAGAGTTTTGTTTATGAAAAAACTTTGCAAAACCCCAAGGTGTTTATCATCAAGTGCATAAGTGACTTGATTCACAGCTGTTCTACTTTTCAATCACCTAAGCAGACATGATAGCCACTCCACAGAGGTTCATAGGAGCAAGGTTTGACTAGGAATATCTCTCATGTTTGTCTTACTATTTGGTATTCATGACCCACTTGACTTTGTTTCCCCTAGGGTCGGTTCATCCTGGCGCTCCACGTGGCTCTCTCCCATTGCCTGTTGGCTGCATCCCGGGGTGTTTTGGAGCACTTGGAGCCCCGGAGCAAGCCACTCCCTTGTCTATAAATAGAGGGGGAGGGGCCTCATTTCACACAAACCACCAAGCTCTCAAGTTCCACTTCCCTCTTGTGTAGCTCTCTCTCCCTCTCTCTAATTCTGCCCATGTGAGGTGATTCTCACCTCTATGTGATAGAATGGTGTTGAGAAGAGATCTAGACTAGGATTAGTTGAGAGGTAGAGTAGCAGTGAGGAGTGAGTTGATGTCCTCGTGGATGCTCATTCTTCATTTAGATCAAAGTGAGTATTTCAGCATTTCTTATTTAGACTATAGTGGACATCATGCATGCTTGATTTGATCTTGTGTTCTTAGCTCGTTCATAAGTTAGAGGCTTGTGTTCTTCGTGACACAAGGCTTCGATCTTTTAGACCTAGCTCAGTAGTTTGTATACCTGTTTGTGTGCTCTAATCCTGTTTAGCTAAGTAAGTATGTTGTATCTCGTTTGTTTGCATCCACAGCTTTCTTTCTGCTCCGTAGCTCAATGACTAGTATGATTTGATTCCGTTCTCTCTCTAGTTCGTGGTTCCGTATTTATACGGGTTGCTATAGTATTGTTAGCGGGTCGACAGACATAACCGCACTATAGTAGTTATCTAGGGTGCAGACGTGGTGTCTGGGCTCTGGTTATGCTACGAAGACCGCATGCGTTTCGCGTAACGGTAGAGGTAGGACGTAGTGGTGACAACCTGTTGGACCCTTTGGAAACCTCCACGCCTGCATACCGGATCGGGCCCCGTTGCCAGCACATTGGCCTCTCCCTAAAAAGTTAGGATGGGCTGGCGCCAAATGGGGAGGACTAATAGTGGACAGATCCATCTCGAGAGCTAAGTCCCTTAAGAAAGTGCTTCGCATATCCCTACCTATCCCAGCGGAAGCTGGTGTCCTTGGATAGACCCTCTCTGGTTACTCTCCATCCTAGGGAACGATACCCTACGGGAATACTCATTCTCCTAGGGGAAGTGCTACAACGGTGTATCCGTGCACTTGCGGATTTGTTCGCACTCGTCAGTGTACCCGAGAGTCTCTTACACGCTCACGCTACCATGGTGCCTAGAATTGAGGTTAAGAAATGCCAACAGTCACCTGCACACTCAAAGACAGAAGAGCTACATGGTTGTATCTCGTCGAAGGTTACCTCACAAGTCTCCATGATTCGGTTAGTGTCAAGATTGAGCACACAATATGCTCTAGAGTGAATTACATAACCGAGAAAAATGCTATCCAAACACCTAGCCTCAAACTTATCTAGCTTGCCCTTCTTCAGAATAAAGCACTTGCAACCAAAGGCTCTAAAGTGACTCACCATGGGTTTTCGGCCATGCATCAACTCATACGAAGTCCTCTACTTTAAAGCACTAAGGAAAATGCAATTCAACACATAGCAAGCGGTATTGACCTCCTCGGCCCAGAAACGCCTAGGAGTCCTATGCTTATCAAGCATCATCCTGGCCATCTCACAAAGGGTCTGGTTCTTTCTCTCCACTATGCCATTTTGGCAAGTGATGTATGGAGAAGAGTACTGATGGTCGAGACCAAGATCACTACAAAAGGCATCAAAATGAGAGTTCCTGAACTCCATGCCATTGTCACTGTGTATAGCTCGAATGGCATCCCCATGTCTCTCATTCTTCAACCTCAAGATCAAGTCTCGAACAAAGCCAAATGTCTTGCTCTTATCCTCCAAAAAGAAAACCGAAGAGTACCGAGAGAAATCATCAACCACTACCAACACATACCACTTCCCACCAACAAAGCGAACACGAGCTGGCCCAACCAAATCCATGTGCAACAGATCACAAGGTCGCTCGGTCATGACTGCAATCAGAGGGGCGTGAGAAGCGGCAACCATTTTTCCATCCCAACACAGAGCACAAACCAAGTCCTTCTCGAATTTCAACTTTGGAAATCCTCGGACCAGATCTAGGCCACTTAAGAGAGAAAGCAACTCAAAGCTCAAGTGTCCTAGTCTCCTATGCCACTTCCAAAGCTCAGCCGAAACACCAGCAACAAAGCATTGAGGAGGACCAACAGACTGGGAAAAATCGACACGAAAGATTTGACCCTCGGGGACGATCATACAGACAAGATTGCCTCGAGAATCAAGCACACGAGAAGCGCCCAACATAAAACGAACCTTAAAACCGTCGTCAAGTAACTGGGATACTGACAACAGGTTAAAACCAAGTGACTTGACCATAGCCACACTCTTTAAGGTCACCTTACTGCTCACCTTCACCATACCTTCAGCAAGCACTCGTCCTCTCCCATTGTCCCCGAAAATGATGTACTCCCTCGTACTCACTGGGGTGAGGCTGGAGAACCACCCACAATCTCCGGTCATGTGGCGCGAACAACCGGATTTGATCAACCAAACATTCTCCATGCCTCCCACCTATAAATAAAAAACGAGGACAAGAATGAGCAAGCGACTCAACATTAGGGTTAGTACAGAAAGAGTCAAACCAGTGTCGAGCCATTTGCTCAAAAGAAGGGTTAGCCAAATCCATCCTATCAAAGCCTCTAGGAGGAGCCCTCTCACGCCTACCACCAAAGAATCTGTTACGTCTCACTGGAGGGGAACACGTACCATGAGGGGGAAAACGTGGCTCGTAGTCCCTCTGAGAACCAAAACTGTGATCGTGCCTCCCAAACTCGTAACAGTCAAGAGCAGGAGCACGTCCAGCAAACTCATCATGCCCAAACCCAACACGCCTATCTCTGTGGTCGAGCGAGACGAGCCCGAGAAAACGTAGAAAGTATAGCGCCCAATCTACTTTGTAAGCGAGGTCCTCTACGACTCGAAGACACGCTACCCGCAAATCCAGAAGTTGGTTTATGCCATCCTCATCACCAAAAGAAAGCTCTGGCACTATTTCGACTCGCACCGCATCATGGTGGTGTCCAAATATACGCTTGGCGAGGTCCTACAGAGCCCGGAGGCGGAGGGAAGGATTGCTAAGTGGGCCCTCGATTTGATGGGACAGAACATCGAATATGCGCCCCGCACCGCCATCAAGTTGCAGGCACTGGCCGACTTCATTACCGAATGGACGGAGATCCAAACTCCCCCTGCTCCCATCGAGCACGAGACGTGGCTCATGTACATCGATGGGTCCCTCATGAAGGAAGGAGCCGGGGTCGGACTTGTCTTCATCTCGCTTCTGGGCGTGCGAATGGAGTATATGGTCCGACTACATTTCGCGGCCTCCAACAACGTCGTGGAGTACGAGGCACTCATCAACGGTCACCGAATCACCCTTGAGTTAGGAATCTGAAGCCTCAAGATCAGGGGAGACTCCGACATGGTCGTGGGGTAGGTGATGAAGGAGAAGAATTGTTTAAGCCCAAAAATGGCCCCGTACTACCGGGCGGTGTGCGAGTTGGAGGACAAGTTCCATGGGCTCGAACTCAATCATGTGCTGCGTGAGCACAACAAGGCGGCAGACACTCTCGCGAAAGCGGCATCGAATCGAAAACTGTACCACATGGGGTCTTCGCCAGCGACCAGTACGAGCTGTTCGTCCGCTCTGAGGAGGACAAGTCACCAGAACTGTCAACTCAAGAGGTCATGGAGATTGACGAGGTGCGAGAGCCCAATCTCGAGGACCCAGACTGGAGGATCCCGATCCTCAAGTGGATGGTGGAAGGAAAATTACCACCCGACAAGGAGACGGCTCGACAGATCGCTCACATGGCAAAGTCATACAAACTAGTCGACGGCGAGCTCCGACGAAAAGGCGCTGAAGGCATACTCATGCGTTGCATCCTGGCCGATCAGGGCAAGGAGCTGCTACAAGAGATTCATGCGGGCACATGCGAACAACACGCCGGTCCAAAGACCATTGTCGGAAAGGCTTTCCGACAAGGTTTTTACTGGCCAATCGCAGTTCCGACGCAACTCGAATCGTGCGCAGCTGTGAAGGCTGTCAGTTCTATGCATGACAAAGTCATCTCCTAGCGCAAGTGCTACAAACCATCCCTATCACCTGGCCTTTCGCAATTTGGGGGTTAGACATGGTTGGACTACTCAGAAAGGCACCCGAGGGCTACACCCACGTACTCGTCGCCATCGACAAGTTTTCAAAGTGGATCGAGGCCAAGCCCGTAACAAATGTCTACTCCGAGGAGGCCGTTGTGTTCTTCACCGATATCATCTAGCGCTTCGGGATTCCAAACTCTATCATCACCGATACCGGTACCCAGTTCACCGGCAAGAAATTCCTTAAGTTCTGCGACGACAACAACATTCGCATGGACTGGGCCGCTGTCAGCCACACGAGGACTAATGGGCAGGTGGAAAGGGCCAACGGCATGACCTTGCAAGGTCTGAAGCCGCGGATATTCAAGCACCTCGAGAAGTTTTGAGCAACATGGGCCGCAGAGCTCCCATCCGTCCTTTGGAGCCTACGCACCATGCCTAGTCGGGCTACTGGTTGCACGCCTTTCTTCCTGGTTCACAGGTCTGAAGCAATCCTCCCGAAGGACATCGACTATGGCAGCCCACGGGTTCAAGCTTACACCGAAGAAGGCAACCAGGTCGCCCTCGAAAACGCCATCAAACAGCTGGATGAAGCGCGCAGCGTTGCTCTCCTCCACTCGGCACAGTACCAGCAGGCTCTACGCCGCTACCATGAGCGCAACATACGAGAACATGAGTTCCAGGTCGGCGACCTCATCCTCTGACGAGTTCAAAGCAACGAGGGGCGTCACAAGCTCTCACCGCCATGGGAGGGTCTGTTCATCGTCGACCAAGTACTCCGTCCAGGAACTTTCAAGCTTAAGTACGAGGACGGCAGGGTCATCTCCAACACCTGGAACATAGAGTAGCTACATCGTTTTTACCCTTAAGTATTTCCTTTATTTCATCTTATGATAATGCAAGAGCTCTGAGCTACTTTCTTTCTTTCGTAAGATGATATCTTCCTCAAGCTTGCGTCTTTTAGTCAAGTAAAACGTCTTTTATGCTTGTCTCACCCCATGGGCAAGTCTCTGACTTGTCCATGGGCTCGGGAGCTACCCAGGGCCACGGAACCCCTCCCTCGCACGTTTCGAAATCTTTTTTCGATCAAAAACCGTCTACGGTTTCTCGTACGATCGTCGCGGTACGCCTGCACTCCTTAGAGGTAGATGAATGACGGCTCTAGTGATTACAAACCTGCACTCGTCCAGGCCCCAAGTACTTACGCCCTCGCAGCTACGGTACAAAGACCCACGAGCAAAGTTCGCGACCTCAGGTTGTTGTTCACTCGCCCCCTCGAAAGGTTGACGGGTAACCGTTTAAGCTATGGGCTCCAAAGAGTTTTCTTGTTTGCAAAAATACGTACGCACATGCCTATCCTTCTCAAAGTACTCGGGGGCTGCCCGCCCAAGTAGTACCGCTTCAAGGCTAAGCCCGGTCAAGTCACCAGGTTCCTACGCCCCCGCAGCTATGGAGCAAGACACCGCCAGCAAGGTCTTAAGCTACACCGCTTGGGTTCGCGAAGTCCCCTAACTACTCGTGAGAAGGTTAACGAACAAATAAACGAAATGCTTAACTTGAAATAAAAATGGGTACTTGACCCACGAGTTTGCCACAAGTGCTCGATCCATAAGTTTATTACAAGTCATCACCAGCATAACCAAAAGCCTTAGCGAGGCGACTTTGTTTTTTCCTTCCTCACAGGCCCAGGTTGTGGAGGGCATGCTTCATCATAATTTGGGCGAAGTCGACGGCGCCTTCCTCGATGCAGTCGTACTCGTCGTTGTCATAACCCGGACAGCATCCTTGCCCTAGCAGCTCCCTGTCCATTTCCAGATAATGTGACAAGAAGATGGCCACCACCTTGCGGACGATGTCACGAGCCACATCCATTGACTGCCGACGAGCTGTTGTGGAAGCCTATTCAAGACGATCCTTCATGTTGAGGCCGGAAGGAACCCCAAGGTCGCCCATCGCCTTGGTGATGATCACGACCATCTTGTCACGAATCGTCTGCACCCGCGTGAGGTTGGTGTGGGTCGCCCCGTGCAACTTCCGTTCCTCCTCGAGCTCTGCCACGACCACTGAAGAAAAAAAAGGGACCAATGTTAGCAAAAGACATCTTGATTCAGAGAAGGCAAAGCATGAAGGGGACACGGCTCTTACAGTTGAGCCTTTCGGTGGACTCATGAGGAAGCTCAGTCAGTTTCTCGTTCTCGATGAGGCGGGTGGCTGCGGCGCTCTCCTAATCCGCAACCTTCTTTTCCAAGTTGGTGCGGGCCACGTGGAGAGCTGTCCACTCCGAAAACGAGATAACATCACAAATCGAGTGACCAAACGCAAGCAAAAAGCGAGGGCAACAGGTCGCGAGTCAATCACCGATGATCTCCTCCTCACGCTTCTGGGCAACTTCCTCGAGTCGGCCCTTCTCGGCGCTGACGCTGCCGACATGGGCCTCAAGCACCGTCACCCTCTCGCGAGCCGTCTGGAGGTCCAACTCGGCCCGGCCCGCCCTGGCTTCGAGCTCTGTCTTTTCTTGGTGGGCAACATGGGCAGCGATCTCGGCGTTGGAACGCAACTCCACCACGGCGTCAGATCTCTGCCTGCAACGCGGCCGCGCGGTCCTCAGCAGCCTTCGCCCTCGCCTCGAGGGTCGCGCGCTCAGCTGTCCGGTCAACCTTGCTGGCCGCCGCCGCAAGACAGACCGTGGCCAGCTGCGCTTCCAGCTGGGTCTTCTCCGCACGGAGTGCCTCGAGGGCCCGTGATTTGTCGTCACAGCGCCCAACGAGCTCCTAGACCACACATGAACTTCACGGTCAAGGAAGACGAGAAAACAAGCACAGAAATTGAAGAGGTGGAAAAAGAGGGCTATGACTCACCCTCGAGGTAGGTAGGACCAGCTCAATAATCGCCCACTCCGACTGACGCAGTGCCCGTTCGCTCAGGCACAGGCCTCGCTCCAAGTTGCGACGGGCCAAGGGCTCCGCGTCGTCGTCAACGTCCAAGCTGATGGAGGCCTGAACTCACGAGAGAAGCACCAGCCAGAACAGCGAAGCCTCCATCTCCTCCTCCGCCATCGACGTGGTCAGCCCCGACCCCCTCGAGCTCTCCCCGACCTCCGAGGTCGGAGGTGGCATCTGTTCGTCCGCCACCATGAGGGAGAGGCTACCGAGGAAGTCGACTCCAGGATGACAACCATTTCTGCGGGGCTTGCCGGGGAGCAGCGTCAGACATGGCGGCCGACGAAATCGGGACGGCCTACTCAGTCACACCAACGACCATCGCAGCAGGGGCCTTCTCGGAGTCAGGGGTGCCTGACTCCACCTCCGCTGCAGCGCTCCCCGTTCCTGTCAGCAACTCGAGGGCTGGGGTCTTGGGCCTGCCGTGGCACCGACCGTCCCCTCGAATGACTCGGGGGCTGGCCGCTCAACGTTTGCGGTGTCGTCTCCCGCCCCCATCGACGACTCGAGGGCCGGTTGTTCAGCGTCGCCCGCCTGCGCCTCAGGAGCAGGGTCTTCTGGAGTTTGTTCCGGGAGGCCAGACAGGTACCTTGCTAACTCGACCGCATGGGCCGAGAGCGCTTCTTCCGTGGGGCCTCACCCCCCCAAAACCATCATGCCCATTAACAGGTCACTGCGAGCTGGGCTCCCAGCTCCTCGTGGTGGGACTGTCATCTCCTGGGTGCCGTACCCTCCTGTCTCTTCAACCGCCGCACCCAACTGGAGGGAGGGTAGTGGACCGCCCGATGGCGGCGTATCCCCGACCACCTGGGCCGGCCGGCGCAAAGACTTCACAGGCACCGGCCTCAGGGTACGGCGGTCGGGCACCTTGAAACGAGAAGAATGTCACAACGACAACAAGCAAAAGGCATACTTCCCATGAATACGGAGAGATGGTCAAAAGATTGCAACTCGGAGCTTACCTCTCTGCGATGAGGCGGGGCCGCTTGGAGCCGAAAGTCGGGTTAAGGGGAGACGCCGCACTTTTGCTCCCCGTAGATGGAGCAGAGGTCGAAGAAGGTGTCGCTCCGCCCCCAGCAACGACGATTGACGGAAGACGCTGCTAGGTCGGGGCCAGTCCCCCGCTCTGGGCCGCAGATGGAGAGGTAACCCCCGACGTGCTCCGTCACTCCCGTGACGAGCGTGCCGAGGGCGAATGTGACCTCCGGTGAGAAGAATGGTGGCACGAGGTGTCACACCTCGACGTATGGCGAGTGGGGACACTACGCCGCGGAGAGCTTCTAATCCCCATGCAGCAGCTCTGCTGAGAATTGCGGCTGCTCATTCCGGGCCGATGAGCCCGGGAGGACAGTGGCGGCGCCTGCTGGCTCGAGTTGGCACCAGCTGTGGTCGAGGTGGGCACTGACCCGCCGCGTGGCTGCAACATCGCCGCCGCCTCGTCGTCAGTCCACTCGAACTCGGACTCGGCCTCGTCCATGTTTGCTGGCGGCGATGAGGGGTCCTCATTCTCGGAGACGTTGGCCTCTCCGGCACGATGGCACCAAGCCCGACCGTCGTTCGTTGACCGCTTGTCAATCTCCTTTTGCTGATGGGCCCTCTTGCGCTCCCCCCGCCGCTTCTGCTGCGCGGCAATCTGCTGAGTGAGCGCCCGGTCCTCTTCCAGCGGAGGACACGAGGCGAGGATGCACCCCGACGTCATCTGGGCAGACACAAGAAAGTCATCACCCACAGTCACAGAAAACAAATCGAAAAGAAATCGAGAGAGGCGTACTAGGGCCGCGGTGGTCGGAGAAGGAAGCATCGGCAGCACGTTCGGCGGCGGCCAGAACAAATTAGTGATCCCAATAGCCTGGGACACCCGGCGCCGGACCTCATCCATCAAGGGCAGGGGGTCAGCCATCACCGTCCCCACGAAGGGAGCCCGGTCGTCTATCATCTAAGAAAGGCGCAGGGCGCGTCGACGAAGCGGGAATATCCCTCTTTGTGTGGTAGCCGCCAATCACGATGATGAAGTCCACCCCGTTGTCGCAGAGTATCTTGAGGGCATCGAGGGCGTCGTTGAGGAACCGAGGTTGATCCTTCTTCTCCGACCCGTACTTCCACTTCGCCGGCGCTTGGTCGTGCCAGCGGTTGGTGAACTTGGGCAGCGGGTTGTCGAGATCATTCTTGAGGTAGAACCAGTCCTGGTGCCACCCGCTGTTGGAGCTTGTCAGGGAGGTAGGAATGTATTCATCCATCCTCCCCTGCTTTCCGCGAAGCCCGGCGCACTCAATCGGCGTTGTGGTGCCATCGTCCTTCAGGCAGACGAACTTGTAGAATTATCGGAACAGGTCCCATTGGGCTCCCTGTCCCAGATACCCTTCACATAGAGCTTCGAACACCGCCATCTGCTAGACGCCATTCGGATTCAAGTTGTGGAGCTCGAGGTCGTACTCCTCGAGGATGGTGCGGATGAACCGCCTCGCCGGAACGAAGAAGCTGTGGTCGTGGACCAGGTAGCCATCGAGGACGCCCAGTTCGACATTACGGCGGCCGTAGTGGCAGCGGTGGACAGAGCTATTTTGCGATTGAAGGCGAGAAGAGCTTGGTGGCTTGCGCAACACTGGTGCGGAGGCAAGGGCAGAGGCGACGGCGGCGAAGTGCACAAGAAAGAGGAAGGGGAAGGATTTTAGCCGGCGGTCGCGGTATAAAAGGGGAGAAATGATTACCCCCCTAGCAGTTAATGCCCGGACCACCTCGGGTCACGTCCTCCACTCGCCGAAGTGTCACCCCTCAAAAGACGCGCCCAGCACTGTCAACCGCCCATGACTGTGCTGCCACATCATCCAGAGTAGGGCCCACAAATTTCACAACCGGCGCACGATCTGCGTAATTCATCCCACGGCACGCGCTGCGTAGCAAGCAGCAAACTTCCCCAAATTCAAGATTTCAACATTTAACCCCACGCACAAGTCTCCGACCTGTCCGTGGGCTCAGGGGATACTACACGCGGGTCCGCTCACGTGTCCCTACTGGAGAAAATATGACTAGTTTTTTCCGTCTTCATAGCAACTGAGTCTGGGAGTGAGTCCTTGACTCCCTCACCAGACTCGAGGGCTACTGACGAGGCCATGGACCAGGGCCTACCAGGACCTCTAAAAAATGCAGTACGGACCCACGTACAGTGTACTTTGACGGGTAATACAACCAGTATTTGGCCTCCGAGTACTTGAGAGCCCGTACGACCTGTTCCCGTCATGGGCCGGAAGGCAGATGGCCCACGGCCACCAGCGCCTTCTCCTCCGAGTACCCGGCGGCCCATACAACAGGGCTTCACCACCGCCTCTGACTACTCACTCGTACGAGTAGTTACCACTCCCCGTACCCGACTACTCGTTCGCACGAGTAGTTTCCGTCGCCGACCTACGCGGGCTTCGCGCAGAAGGCAAAGGGCACGTGGGCCCCTCCTGCTCGATATCCTGGGATCTCCACGCACGTCCCCCCACACACTACCACGCGTCCGCTCCACCGCAGTGTCCAACCCGGGCCTCGCTAATTCGGTGTCAGGAGGCGGATCCGTCAAACCCTTCCACGGATGGCACAGTGGCTATCGTACTGCGAACGGCGTGAGAAGTGTTGAGCAACGAATAGCACAGTACACGCTATGCCCTAATCATCGGAAGGCGCGGCCTAGACCACCTACTCACACAAGTAGTTTTCCCCCTCTGACTAGTTCAAGACTTGACCGTCAAGGCCATGGGTACACGGGCCCCGTCGATATCCCGTGATACCCGGGCGTGTTAGCCCGCGACTCGCCACGTGCTGGCCTATCCACGCCGGTCCGCCCTGACCAGATCGATTTGATTTCAAAGGGTGGATCCACCTACTCCTCCACAAATGGGGCAGTACACGTCGTACTATGGACGGCACAAGAAATACAGTGCCATGAACGACACAGTGTACACCGCTCCCTATCCCTCGAACGCCGCGGTATAGACCACTCCACCTCCACAGTAACTGGAAAAGACAAGTTCATGTTCTACTGACAGGGGTAGGATACAAATCCTACTCCCCATACCCAACTAACTACTCGGAGAAGGGTGCGGGAAGCCCCAAAAACGGCTACTTGGGACGCACAATTCCAGGAAGATCTACACTGTCACCTGTGGCGCCGCAACAGTTCCTCGCCGCTCCGCCTGACAGCCCAACGCGGGAGGAGGACGTCCTACGCTATAGACTAGCTTACACCCTCAATATAACCCCTGTGAACCTCTCCCTTATGACTATAAAAGGGGAGGAATGGGGCATTTGCAACACACATTCGTTTCCACCTGCTCACGCACTTAGTATCGATATCTCATCTCATACATCCCTACAAACGCACTCACACTCACGTACACAGAACCCTACTACAAGAACCACTTACATGCCAGGGACTTGGGCTCAAAACCCTCTCCCGACTTGTTTGTATCCCCTACTGCAAACTCCTGAGCTTAAAGAACACCCCGTCTCAGACTGGACGTAGAGTATTACTCCCCGGAGGCCCGAACCAGTATATTCTCGAGTGTCTCTTATGCAACCGTGCGGATCCGTACACGCGTTCTTATAAATTTACATGCCGGCGGTAACAAACCACTAACGAGGCCGTGGACTAGGGCCCACCAGGACCTCTAAAAAACGCAGTACGGACCCACGTATGGTGTACTTTGACAGCTAATACAACGAGTATTAGGCCCCCGAGTACCCAAGAGCCCGTATGACCTATTCCCGTCATGGGCCGGAAGGCAGATGGCCCACGGCCATCAGCGCCTTCTCCTCCGAGTACACGGCGGCCCATACAATGGGGCTTCACCACCGCCTCCGACTACTCGCTCATACGAGTAGTTACTGCTCTCCGTCCCCGACTACTCGTTCGCACGAGTAGTTTCCGTCGCCGACCTGCGCGGGCTTCGCGCAGAAGGCAAAGGGTGCGTGGGCCCCTCCTGCTCGAGATCCCGGATCTCCGCGCACATCCCCCTGTGCACTACCATGCGTACGCTCCACCACAGTGTCCCACCCAAGCCAGGCTGATTCGGTGTCAAGAGGCGAATCCGTCAAACCCTGCCACGAACGGCACAGTGGCTATCGTACTGCGAACGGTGTGAGAAGTGCTGAGCAACGAATGACACAGTACACACTACGCCCTAAACATCGGAAGCTGCAGTGTAGACCACCTACTCACACGAGTAGTTTCCCCCCTCCGACCAGTTCAAGACTTGACCGTCAAGGCCGCGGGTACACAGGCCCCGTCGATATCCCGTGATACCCGGGCGCGTTAGCCCGCGACTCGCCACGTGCTGGCCTCTCCACGCCGGTCCGCCCTGACCAGATCAATTTGATGTTAGAGGGCGGATCCGCCTGCTCCTCAACAAACGGGGCAGTACGCATTGTACTACGGACGGCGCGGGAAATACAGTACCACGAACAGCACAGTGTACACCGCTCCCTATCCCTCGAACGCTGCGGTATAGACCACTCCACCTCCACAGTAACTAGAAAACACAAGTTCTTGTTCTACTGACAGGGGTAGGATACGAATCCTACTCCCCATACCCGACTAACTACTCGGAGAAGGGTGCGGGAAGCCCCAGAAATGGCTACTTGGGACGCAAGATTCCAGGAAGATCTACACCGTCACTTGTGGCGCTGCAACAGTTCTTCGTCGCTCCGCCTGATAGCCCAGCGCGGGAGGAGGACGTCCTACGCTGTAGACTAGCTTACACCCTCAATATAACCCCTATGAAACTCTCCCTTATGACTATAAAAGGGGAGGAATTGGGCACTTGCAACACACGTTCGTTTCCACCCCCACATGCACTTAGTATCGATATCTCATCTCATACATCCCCACAGATGCACTCACACTCATGTACGCAGAACCCTGCTACAAGAACCACTTACACGCCAGGGACTTGGGCTCAAAACCCTCTCCCGACTTGTTTGTATCCCCTACTACAAACTCCTGAGCATAAAGAACACCCCCTCTCAGACTGGACGTAGGGTATTACTCCCCGGAGGCCCTAAGCAGTATAATCTCCAGTGTCTCTTGTGCAACCGTGCGGATCTGTACTCACGTTCTTATAAATTTACTTGCCGGCGGTAACAAACCCAGACAGTTGGCGTGCCAGGTAGGGGCCTTCGCATGTTTTCGACGTTCCTTCTAGGGTCCGCACGGCCTTTCCATCATTTGCTTTGATGGAAGCCACCGCCAAGCCGTCATGATGTGCTACCCCATGTGTCGGTGTTTTAGACTGGCAACCTACCAAGGGGAGTACCCGAGGTAGATGTTTGTGGCCTCGTCGAGATCGGGAACTCGAAGGAGAGACACGTGGCACACAATTTAGATAGGTTCGGGCCGCGAGGTGCGTAATACCCTACGTCCTGTATGCTGTGTAGCTCTGGATTGATTGGGTGTGCTTACAAAATGATGCAGATGAAGAGATAGGGGTCCCTGCCTCGCCTTATACAGTCCGGGAGGCAGGGTTACAAGACAGTTTACCAGAGGAGTACTAGTCGTGTACGGCTAGGAGTACTCTACATGGATCCGGACATGTCCAGCCTCCTAACCGAGTACTAATCCTCTGTAAGCCTTGTGCTCCATGCCAGCAGGTGCCGTGTAGCCCAAGTTGGGTAGTCCCAGGGGCGCACGGAGTAGTCGGTCCTAGTACCCACCTGAGTAGTGGGCCCAGGGATGTCTGTACGACACCATGGGATCATCCGACCCACACCTGGCTGGGCTCGAGATCCGTTTCGGGAGCCTGAACTTCTGGGTGATTGGAGACGGCTATCTCATGCACCTCGTCGATGAGACTACCGACGCACTTGCACCGGCTCCTGCTCCGACCGTCACGCCATGATCGCCCTGACGCAAGAGGCACTCAGGCATGCGCTCGCGACAGGCCAAGGCGGACCACTGAGCCCAGTGGTATAGCCGCGTTACCGGGAATGATGCCGTAGAAGGGTGACGCGCTCTTGGTGAGCATGTCAGTGATGTCGAGCTTCATCTTCTTCAAGGTCTTGGTGAAGAGGACATTGAGTCCGCTCCCGCCGTCGATGAGTACCTTATTGAGTCTGGAGCCCGCAACTACTAGTTTCAGGACAAGTGGGAAACGTCCTGGTTCAGAGAAGCTTGTCCATTGATCCGCGCGGGAGAAGGTGATTGGTACCTCTACCACTGGTTCAATGCTTAAGACTTCTTGTCGATTGAGCTTTTGAGATCGTCTTGTGGGTAGTCCGCCGAAGAGGACATTCACCGTCTTGTCGGGTTCTTGGAAGTCGATGTTGCCTTCGTCGACTTTCTTTTTGCCCTTCTTGTCGTGAGGAGGCCGTGGCTCAGGAATATCCTTGAGTGCTCGCCGGAGTTGGTAGCACTGATCGGTTGTATGATTGCCATCCAGATGCCACGGACACTTCTCTTTGAGCAAGTCTTTGAAGCCGCCGGAGGTCTTTTTGGAGTTGTCCTTCACAGGGTGCTATATAGCCGTGACTGTGTTGTCTAGCTTGCGCATGCGTTTAGGACTCGAGTAGTTGTTGTTGTTGCGACCCCCTTGATCCTTGTTGTTGTTATTGCAGCCCGTGTTGTTTTTGCTCTTGCCGCGAATGGAGTCGTACTTGTCGTTTGCCTTGTCCTCTTCATCGGCCCATGATGTGATCATGTCCTTGAGCTTGGTGATGGAACTCGGGCGACGGCGACTAAAGTCTTCGAAGGTGCGACGGTGATAGAGCCCGTCTTGGAAGAGGTCGATGACTTCTTTCTTGGTGACGTCGACTACGGTCGCGCGCTTGTCAAAGAAGCGATGCATGTACTGGCGGAGTGTCTCGCCTTGTTCCAGCTTGACCATCGCCAAGTCCATGCGGGTACCCGAGCGCCCCATGGCACCCGCGAAGTTGCTGGTGAACTGAGCCTTCAGCTGGTCCCACTCGTCGATCGAGTTCTTTTCGAGTGACTCGAGCCATGTGAGTGGGGCTTGATCCAGACAGAAGGGAAAGAAGAGGCACTTTGCGTCGTTGTTTCCACCAGCGTTTTTGATGGCCAGGGCATAGCACCTGAGCCACTTAACTAGGTCTTGCTTCGCGTCGTACTTGGTGATCCCGAGAGGTTCGAATTTCTCAGGAAGGAGCAGGTTGCGAAGTCGTGCAGAGTAGGCGGGGAAGCCGTCGCTGTTGCTTGCTTCGGTAGCCTTCTTGCGGCGGATCTCGTCGATCCTGTGGCGAGCGTCATAGCCACTACGTGTGTTGCTGGTGGTGTGGCTATGCGTGTGGCCTCGGCCTCCGTGATCGCTGCCGCCACCAGCTCTTCTGCCGGCGCCATGGGATTAACTTCCGCCGCTGCTGCCACCACCACCGCCGCCGCCGCGACTACCGCCGGCGCCCGCCTGGCTGTTGCCACCTTGTGAGGGTCCTCCCGCCGAGGCTCTAGAGCTGTTAGGATTTGGCTGGTGTTCACCACGAACGCGGTTGCGTCTGCTGTCTGCTGGGCTGCGACTAGTGGCTTCCTGGTTTCCAGTGGGGGGAACTGGGGCGACCCTGTTGTCGACCCGCATGAAGTAGGCGTCTTCAGCAAGCTTGGCGATGAGTTCGCCTGCATGGTGCCCCTGAGCTGTTCATGCTATCGTAGTGATAGACATGAGGCATTGCTCAGGGGTGGTATGCACCCAGTTTTCGACTTGATCTAGAGCCTCGGTGAGGTTTCGGATGGGAAAAGCTTCTCGGAGCCACCTACGCCGATCAGCTCATCTTCTGTTGCGCTCGCGCCGAGCGTTCTTGGCCTCAGTAGTCTTGTCTGGGGGTGCATTGGCAGATTCCTCATCAGCTGAGATGTCGTCAAGGTAGCGATCAGGTCGGCTTCCTGAGATTCCAGTTTCCCAGGTCGCCATGAAGACTTCACGGTCGGGAGTGCAGAGGCCGGAGTCGGTAGTCACCACCTCGGTGGGGGTGTGCTCGTCTTCGTTTGGAGCCAGCGGGATCCCCTCTTGGAAGGGGAGTGTCTCAAGGTAGGCGACGCGGCACGAGTTGTCGTCAGTCAGGTCTGCGGGCTTGCAGTCAGGCCAGTAGACGAATCTGCCGGCGGGAGTAGATGTAATGACCAGGCCAACGACAGGACCTGACAATGGCTCCTCGGTTGCATTGAGCTCGGACTCGGACTCGATTGGGTCTGAGCCGAAATCGAACTCGTAGGAAGAGTCCGAGTTGTAGCCGGGTACGGCGTTGGAGTCCGAGGAGTACTCGGAGACAATCTCCTTGCCGGCCCAATGTGCAGCGAGGGCTTCCGCGTGGGCCCTGCTAGAGTTGCAGAGGCCGTACAGGAAGTGCTCGTCGAGAAGGACCGTTTCACACGATGGCTCAGGAGCCGGCTCGCATGATTCGATCCATGGTGACGTCGAGTTCGAGTTGGAATCGGATCCAATCTCGAAGTCAGTGACTTGGTTGCAGAGCGAAAATTTGCCGAATTTTTCGATGAGTGGACCCGTGATGGCTTCGAGAAGCGTCACGAGTCCAGTCTCCGGGTCTGGGGTCATGGTGAGGTAGCGCTGGAATGATCCAGCGCCATCAGCGGTGCAGACCCAGGAGTCGAAGACGAAGGTGTCGCCGCGGTTGAAAGCGGTGGTTGGCTTGATGACGATTGAAGCCATCGAGTTCGCCATGTGATCTTCGGCGAGATCCCCTACCTAGCGCGCCAGCTATTAGTGTTTTAGATTGGCAACCTACCAAGGGGAGTACCTGAGGTAGATGTTTGTGGCCTCGCCGAGATCGGGAACTCGAAGGAGAGACACGTGGCACACAATTTAGACAGGTTCGGGCCGCGAGGTGCGTAATACCCTACGTCCTGTATGCTGCATAGCTCTGGATTGATTGGGTGTGTTTACAAGATGATGCGGATGAAGAGATAGGGGTCCCAGCCTCGCCTTATATAGTCCGGGAGGCAGGGTTACAAGTTGGTTTACTAGAGGAGTACTAGTCGTGTATGGCTAGGAGTACTCTACATGGATCCGGACATGTCCAGCCTCCTAACCGAGTACTAATCCTCTATAAGCCTTGCGCTCCACGCCAGGAGGTGCCGTGTAGCCCAAGTCGGGTAGTCCCAGGGGCGCACGGAGTAGTCGGTCCCAGTACCCACCTGAGTAGTGGGCCCAGGGATGTCCGTACGACAAGCCCCCGAGTACTTTGTAGTCGAGCAGGATGTCTTCGAGTAGTCTTGATGGCCTTGGCGAGTAGTCCTTGAGTGTCCCCGAGTTCCACAAGCCGAAAGTCCTCAAGAGTTCTTGCATTATCCCGAGGCTGGAAGGTACTCCAGCTGATCTTTGAGTAGTCTTGAAGTCTTCTCGAGTAGTTCCCAAGCGTCCCAGAGTGCTTCTCTCGAAGGTCTTCAATAGTACTTGTGTTGTCTTGATGAAGAACCATATGGAAAATGTGATTCGGAGAATCGCATTCCATATGGAATGTAGCCCCCGAGCCTTAGGTCGAATCGCAGATTCAAGCTGAGGGTCAATCTGAAGTTTTGCCAATCTTATCCAAAAAGTTCGGAGAAAAAACCGAAGGACACATGGCACGGAGCCCCAGAGCCTTGAGTCGAGTACTTTCTCTCGAATTGAACAGTCATCTTGACTGTAGAATGTGTCCTGAGTGGGATCTTGATCTGGTGTAGCCCACTGAATCCGTCGGACGTAGTCGAGCCCCCGAGACTGAGAGCATCGAGTACTGGAATATGAAGAGTCAGGCTGCCACCGCTGAGTCACCTGCTTGGCGCTTATCCGTCTGTTCAGAACTGAGCCGCCGGATGGGTTATAAATAAGCAGTGAGCCCCTTAGGGTTTTTGCACTCCCAGCAGTTTCATTCACAGATTAGATCTGTGCTCCCGCTCCTTTGCTTCTCTGTCGCCGCCGCTACCGCGAGCGTAGATTAGATCTACTTGCGCCCGTTGCCCAGTCCGCCCACCTCCGTAGCCCCTAAGCGAATGCGAGTGAAGACACTCGTAACTTGGATGATGAAGGCTTCCCCGGCGAAAAGCTCGAAAACCAGCGCGTTGAAGAAAAGGAGCCGCGATGAGGCCAGAGACGCCGGCCAGTCGTCGTCGTCGCCGCCTGCCTCCCCTTGCCCCAATCTGGCAAAGGAGTGGAAGAAGGCAAAGTTGAAGACCGAGGACCTCCTCACCCTGGCCAACAGCAGGTTCCTCCGCGAGAAGGAAGTGGATCTGTGGCGTACTGCCACCGGCGACCCATACCCGATGGAGAAGAATCCGGACGAGATCCCAATGTTCGCCCGGTTCGTGGAGCGTGGACTCGCGCTGCCGGCCAGCAATTTCTTCAAGGGGATGCTCAGGTACTATGGCATCGAGTACCTCAACCTCAACTCCAATGGAATCTTCCACACTTCGATCTTTGTGCATTTCTGTGAAGCTTTTGTGGGGATTAAGCCCCACTGGATCTTGTTCCGGAAGTTCTTTCGGGTGAAGCCGCAACCGAGCACAGATGATCCGCGAGTAGTCGGAGGCGCCGAGATTCAGATGCATGAAGACGCTGCCGGCCAGTACCTGCCGTACAAGCTCATCGATTCCAACCAGGACTGGAAGGCAAGGTGGTTTTATATGACCAACCACCACCTCGAGCTGCCGAAGCCGAGCGGGCATCAACCGAAGCATGTGCTGTGGTGAAACACGGAGCCCACCATGCAGGAGGGTATTCAACTACCCCCGCTGCAGAAGAAGATCAAGGCCTTGCGGGAGGCTGGACTAAGGGCCGAGCATGTGGCCTTCAATTTCACGAAGAGGAGGGTATAACCACTGATAGCACGAGACACCCTCGGGTACCAGTATGCCGGCGATGAGGATACGTGCCGAATGCCTGGCTTCGAAGTCAAGGACGACGTCATTGTTGAGAGGCTGGGCAAAATTTTCAAGGATATGCCCCCTACACACCGTGCCCGGTGCCAGAGTACTCCGCGGCGCGGCCGCCAAACCAGGTCAGTAGTCGTGGCTAGAGCCCCCGAGTACTGATTGGCTTTATGTAGTCGTACTGATGCTTTGCTTGATGTTGTAGGACGATGTGGAGAAGTATGTCTCCATCCCACCCTCCCCTCCGTGACTTGAGGGACAAGCGCAGGGGAAGGGAGAAACCAAGACGAAAGAGCACCGCGAAGTGAGTGAAGGTGACGATGCTGTCATTATTGAAGATAGCTCTGATGACGAGGATGAAGAGACGCTGCAGCAGCGGTTCCAGCTCCGCTCAAGGTTCAGCCGAGCTGGGATGCCGAACATCCCGGTCATTGAGAAGCCATCTAGGCTGGAGGCTAGCTTGCCAGCACCGCCTAGGAAGCCACGCAATGTGGCGCGGAAACACACCGTGAAGAAATTGAAGCTGTCAGAGGCCACCAGGCCAGAGGTGAGTAGCACGACAAGTGTAGTCGAGTACTGCCAATAAGTAGTCTGTTGCTGACAATATGAGTTGTATTGCTGCAGGACATCCCCTCCTCAGATCCCGTTGATCAGGGTGATGAGGATGTCTGGGAGACAGTGGGGGCGTCAGCTGAAAGGAGCATTAGTCCGCCTCCTTCTACTGAAGATGTCGTGCCAGAAGGGGCGCAACAGCAGGTTGGTTCTGTGGGCCGCAAGCGTCAGCTGAAGAAGCCCAAGACCCACATCCGGCTGCGACTGTGGAGCAGCCAGAGGAGACCCCTGTGGAGGCCGGAGCTACGAGCAAAGCTGGCATAGTTGATATCGCTAGTATACTGGGTGCTCCGATCGTGACCGTGGTGCGGTCAACTCTGTATGTTCTCTGAACTCTCAAGTAGTCGTGTAGTTGACAAGCTTTATGTGGTTGACTGAACACTTCATGATTGTAACACCCAGTTTTAAAGGACAAACCGAATGCACCCTTTATGCATGCCCAGGATCAAAATTCATGCATAAGGTAACATCATCAGTGTAATATCACAACATACATCATTACAAGCGTATAACTATTACAAAATGACCAGAGGGTCTAAACAGAAAATTACACATTGTTATTCAATCGCAGTGGAGTAGGCACCATCTTCCACAGGAACGTCGACTGGGAGCACGGCAACCTAGAACTCCAGGTCTTCAAGGTCTTCATGATGTAACTCCTTCTTCTAGCTTCTTACTATCTGAGCAGCAGTGGGGAGAGAATAGCAGGGGTTGAAAGGGAAAACAGTGAGTACACCTGGAGGCGTGTACTCCGCAAGTGGAGGAAAATTATGCATAACATGCTGGCTTAAAGCAAGGAAGTCTTTATTTGGTGGACCGCAAGCTCAAGTTTTAGTTGGCCAAGTTTCAATTAAGCACCTAGAATTTATTGTCTAATAAGCTTCCCATCCCCTTCGAGGCACAGGTACCTACCTATCCTGATCCTAGGGTTAAAACATCATAGAACCAAAACCAACTTCCAAACCACAGTTACCACCACTGTGATCCACCCAAACCACCAACTAACCATGTGAGGGTCCAGGCTGCTCTTGACTGTGAGCACAGCTGTTATAACAGTTTTTAACACTCTGCAGAGGTTGTACATCTTTACCCACGAGTCGCGTAAACGTTCAAAAGAACGTTAAACCCAACCATGCTGTGCGGATCAGGCACTTTCACACTTCCTTAGGTGTGATAGCATAGGGACGCTACGAGGCCTTTACATAGGTTCACCAGCGGCGCATTAACCCAACTCAGGGTTCGGGTACCCGTCTTCGTGCCACAGAATGTTAGGGGCC
Organism: Cenchrus fungigraminus; assembly: GCA_036936925.1. Taxonomy (NCBI): domain Eukaryota; kingdom Viridiplantae; phylum Streptophyta; class Magnoliopsida; order Poales; family Poaceae; genus Cenchrus; species Cenchrus fungigraminus. Next base: position 71,951,061 of record CM072769.1, on the reverse strand, counting down.
TAGCCTCCCTCACTGGAACCAACAGCTTAACGCAGGCCAGCTAGATTTCCCGATTTACCCTACTTAATTGGCCAAGACCATAGCCCATTAGTTCTCGTGGTTGTACGGTAAGTCCCAGGTGGTCACTCCGTAGACCGGTCCTTAAAAGATTGACTCAGGCAAGACCAACATCAAGCATCACAAGTCACCATCCCAACCACTTGCCTGAGTCACCTAGGGTGTTCAAGTTGCTAACCATAACCCACATTAACATGTTGCATAGTAATTAATCAAGTTAAGATTTAACCCAACCCATGTTGAGCAAGCTAAGCATGATTCTACCCATATAGGTAACCTCTAAGGGTAAGCAAGGAATGATATTGAAAATCTAGTAAACAGTCCTTAATAGGATTCCAAGCAAAGTTTAGACATCTAATGCAAGAAAGCATAAATAAGGCACTGATTATGGTGAATAAAACATAAAGCTATAAAATAGCAAGATGTCAAGGACACTTGCCCATTTCCCGATGCTCCACTGCTCAGAAGCGTTCCTTCACGCGCAGCAATCACTGAAACAACACAATGCTAGACTAAGAATAAAGCACCAGGTAATAAAATCATTTTATAAAAAGGTGCACCACTAGCTAACATGAGCTAGCTACAAACCCTAGAGCGCAAGGGACGACTAAACGGAGCTACGGGTAGAAAGGGCACAAGTATCGATAAAGATTACATTATAAGAAAGAAGGGACTATATGCTTGATTTATTTTATTTAAAGAAATATGTGTAATGGGTATTTCGAAGAAATACCACATGTTGTAACTTAATCAAATTTATACTTGAATAGAAAGCACGGTATAAACCTAGTCATATTTTATTTATGAAAGTTCATTAGAATTTATACCAAACTAACATTTACCTTTATAAAAGAAACTTCATGTGAGAGCAACTAACGAGTTATAACATGTGTCGGGTTGAGCTAAACAAGTTATAGGAAAAACATATTGATGTTCGAATTAATCAAGTTAACTTTTATTAAGGAAAATGCGAAGGTTAAACCTATGTTTGATTTTATTTTAAAGAGGTTGAATTGGACATTAATCAAATTAATATTAACTTTAATTTTTAGAAACATGAAACATGGTGAACGTCGTTGCTAACACATGCGCTACGACAAAACGAAGCTAACGCAACTCGAACGAGCTAAAACGGAGCTAGGATGTGAAAGTTATGGGGTTTTGAAGGTTGTAGGGGCTTAAGTGTGATTATTCGAAGCTTTCAGGGGCTAACTGGTAAGATGTGCAAGACACAGAAAATTGTGCTTGCAAAAAGGACAAACAACAAGGGTCTATGAGCAAAAGTTGCTTGGCTGGATATAACTGCAGTAAGTGGGATTTATCTCGGGTGTTTTCAGCAAAAAGACATAGACACACAGACTGCGAGATTTATAGGTTCCGCAGGGGTCTCTCTGTAAAACTGTGCCTGACGGGACCGTCCCACTGACATGGCGCCACGTGGCGTGTTCTGGTTGGCTGGGGTGTTGACTGGGTGCTGACCTCGCCGTGGACCGGCCGTGGACCCGTGGTCCATTGGTCCACGGTGCACCGAACGAAGGGGTACGCCGCGATTAAATCAGGGCCGCCCGTGGAGGATCTAACGGTTGCGAGGGGCCGCTAGGCTTTGGTCGCCGGAGGGGTTAGGGAGACGGCGGCGCCTGGCCAGACTTGGCGGCTGCTCGCCGGAGCTGAGCGGCCCGGGCGCTACGGAGCACGGATTCGAGCGGGGTTTGGACCAGGAGGAAGAGGAGGACGGCGCGGAGCTCACCGTGGGCATCTCGATGTCGATGGGGCAGCGGGGATGGTGTGCAGCGGCCAGAGGCGGACGGCGTCGCGGGGGCTCACGGAGGAGGGGGCTTGGGCCTCGGGTTCGTGTTTTCAGGGGCGGGGCCGTCGTCCTGATGAACCTGTGCATGCATGGGAGGGGAGAGGGGATTAGAGAGGGTCGGAGCAGGGAAAACTGGAGGCGGCGGAGCTCCTCAACGCGGTGACAGCAACGACGGTTGCCGGTCAACGATGGCGTAGCAGCAGGCGAGAACGTGCAGAGAGGAGAAGGGAGAGGAGAGAGCTCTATGTCGGCTAATTATAGGCCAGGGGAGGTATGGGAGATGGCCGAGATTGGGGGGAGCAGCGGCCATGGCGGCCGCGACGGGCACGAGAGGAGCGGCGCCTTCCATCCGGGGTGACGGCACACCAGGACGGGGTTGCGGCTAGGAGGGTCGCGAAGGGGGGGCAGGGGCGCAGGGTGGGCCCATGCGGCCGGAGACTGCGGGCGGGGCGCGGGGATCCGGGCTGGTACCACGGGTGCAGGAGGGGGTGGCGCTGCTCTGTTTTGGAAAGGGGAGGGAGAGAGGTAGGGGATGACGAGTGGGGCCCGCATGGCTGTGGGAAGCAGAGGAGAGGTAGCTGGGCCTTGTTGGGCTGGAGGTGATTCGGGCCGATCTGATAGAGATGAAGGGAAAGATGGGCCGGTGGAGTTGGAGGGGGAGGGGAGGACCTTGGCTAGCTGCTGTGTTAGTTAGGCCAGAGGCCTGGTGGGCTGACCGGAAGTGGTGGAGGGGAGAGGTTAGGACGGGTTTAGCCCATGAAACAGTGGAGTTTGGGCCAGATTTGGATAGCAGCAAAAGAGAAAGAGAGGGATCCTTTGGGTCAAGATGGGTTAGAGAGAGAGATATGATTTTGGCATGATTTTTAGAGAGAGAAGAGAGCTTAAGTTGTAGAGAGATGGAGAGGTATTGTTCTAGGGAGGGAAAAGACGACCTTATGGTAGAGAGAGATAGGTCTTGTTGAGGGAAAAGATTGTGGGAGATTAGAGAGGAAGGTTAGAGAGAGAAATAAGTCTGGTTTTTAAAGAAAAACATTGGAAGGGGTTTAAAGATAAAGATTAGAGAGAGACAAGGGTTAAACTATCAACAAACCTAATCGAGCTTTAAAAACTCAAATTCATTTTTCACACAAATAAAACTATGCATCACAGCATGAATGCAACAACAAATATTTATAACCTATGATTCATTTATTTATTTTTTGAAACTATTATTTATTTTAAAATGATTATACACAATCTCTATTAATGTCTAACAAATTTTAATAAAATTTTAAATCCTAGCCAAAATGCAAACTAGGGTGTTACAGTGATGCAGAAAATCCACGGAATTGTCGTGGGATGGTGGGGAAGCCAGCACTCCAGCCGATGGAGAAGACCGCTCGGCAGAGGTGCGTGAACCCACACCACCACCTCAAGCTGGAGCCGCAGTGGAGCGGATGCTTAAAGAGGCTACTCTAGTTGAAGGTACATATCCAACCACCGTGAGTAGTAATTATGAAGAGTAGTCGTAGCCGTGTCTGACTTGTTGAATTGATCCTGACAGGAGCACAAGCCGAGGGAGCCACGATCCCTTAAGCAGTAGCCATTGAGATGGCTGCTGAGGGGACAATGGCCGCAGAGCCAGTCGTTGAAGCGGCGACAACAGCAGCCCCGAGCTGAGGACTACGGTAGCCCCCGAGCCGAGCGCAGAAGAGCGGGTTGATCCGCACCCCAAGGTGAGTACTCAAGTCGTTGTCCGTGAGGCGATGATAGAAGATGATGCGCTGCTCCGCTCGGCGCCCATGCCAGAGACAGGATCTTCAAGCCACGGAGGTCTTGAGTTGCTGGACGATGATCTCCTTGACCCGGCCTTTGTGTCGCTGGGCATGGAATCATTGCGCCAGACAGAGAACTGGATCAAGGTATGCTGCGAATACCTTGAGTTCACTTGCCTTCTGAATATTGAGTACTGATTAGCTGCTGTGTCTTGCGCAAGACTTGGTGGAGAGATCCCGTCAGAAGACCGATCTTCTGAAGGGGTATGGTGACACGGTCCTTCGCGCCGAAGCCTTGGAGAAGGAGCTGGATAAGTCAAAGAAGCATTCAGCGCTGCTCCAATCCAAACTTGACGGTGCCTTCGCCCAATACCACAATGAAGTACAGGAGATGCAGGCGAAGAGGGACGAACTGATCCGGACGAACAAGTCGTTGCGCCAGAAGAACAAAGGTGTGTCGTCCGCCAAAGCCACCGAGTACTTATTGTAGTACGTGTGAGTAGTCTGACCTTGTAATGAGTTGTCTGCAGATCTTGAGGCAAAGGTTGACCAGCTGAAGGCGTCGGAGACGGACCTCAAGAACATTGTGTATCGTGAAACCGACAAGAGAGAGGTACTTGAATATGAGTATGCTCAGTTGCGCCATGAGTGTATCAAGCACATGGAGCTCCGTGAAGCCTCAGATTGTGACCTTGTCAATTGTTATAAATCTCTGCAGAAGCTTAATGAAGACTACGAGAAGCTTCGAGGCCAGCTGAAGGAACTTGAGGAAGCCGTGCTGCCCATTGCGAGGCTTCTGGTGCCACATACGGGCGGACCCAAGATAGCCCCACTGGTAGACAGGCTGAAGGAAGCCCCCGGGCGTTTGGCGACATACATCAAGCATCTGGCGAAGTCCATCCCGAACCAGGTGTTGGCGTATATGAAGTCGTACTTCCCAAAAGCACCTGTGGATGTGGTAGCCGGTAGACTTGCGGCGAACTGCAGCGATGAGCAGTACAAGGCTCTCCTTGAAGAGATGGCGCCCATTGCGGAGCAGGTGGCGGAGAAGCTAAATCTCCAGTAGATGTACCTGTAGAGGTAACTTAGGCTAGTTCATGTAAAACAAACAAAGGAGTGAAAGACTTGTTTGAAATATCAATGAAAGTTGTCCACTGCTTGTATATGTAATGAGTACTCGTGGCCGCCACTTGCAGCGAAGTGCGCGGAGTACCAAGCCGTGGGAGTAGTCGTGAGTAGTAGTACTCAGTATGATCTGCCTAAGCAGGAGACACAGTAAACAAGTTGAGTAGAATCAAACTTTATTACTGATGAAAAAGCTACACTTGGGTGGCCAGGGCCATTTACAGGTGAGTAGTCGCCAGGACCCGTAGGCCGCTTATGGCTTAGTGTTTGCTAGGGCCCTTGAGCCGCTTGCAGCTGGAGATCTGTTAGTAGCCGTATAGGCTGGATCTAGAGTATATGGTCTGTAGACTGCCACCAGAGTCCTTCTGCTCTGAGCGGCCCAAGATCCGTTAGTAGCCGTTAACGCTGGATCTTGGAGAAGAGTAGTCTAGAGACTTGTGCTAGGACCGAGAGGTCGCTTACAGCGAAGAGTCTGTGAATAGCCGTATAGGCTGGACCCGTAGAAGAGTAGTCGAGCGACTACGCGTAGAAGCGACACAGCTGGTCGACGTTCCACGAGTTGCTGATGTCGTCGCCTTCAAGTGTTTGGAGGCGATAGGAGCCTGGTCTGGTCACCTTGGAGACTGAGAAGGGACCTTCCCATGGCGAGCTGAGCTTGTGTAGTTCGTCCGTGTTCTGGATGCTATGGAGGACTAGATCGTCGACGTTGAAGGAGCGTTCCTTGACGTTGCGATCATGGTAGCGCCGGATACCCTCTAGGTACCTTGCTGACTGGATGAGGGTAGCGCAGCGGGCTTCTTCAAGGTTGTCGATGTCAACCTGTCTACTATCTTCTGAGATGCCTTCGTCATATTGTTCTACTGCTGGGGATTCCCATATCATGTCGGCGGGTAGAATAGCTTCGGAGCCGTAGACCAGGAAGTAGGGCGACTGCCCTGTTGGCTTGGTAGGTTGAGTACGAAGCCCCCAGAGTGCATTGGGTAGTTCCTTGATCCACTTGCCTCCTTTGGTGTTAGCTGCGTCGTGCAATTGCTTCTTGAGGGTGTCGAGTACCATCCCGTTGGTGCGCTCAACTTGGCTGTTGGCGCGCGGGTGGGCGACTGAGACGTACCGGATGTCAATCCCGCTGTTCTCGTAGTACTCGCAGAACTGATGGTTGTTGAAGTTGGAACCCAAGTCTGTGATGATGTGATGGGGTAGCCCGTAGCGATGCATGAGTTCATCCAAGAAGTCGAGTACTCTGTCGGCCTTTGGGTAGGTAACCGGCTTGACTTCGATCCACTTGGTGAACTTGTCGATAGCCACCAAGACTCTGTTGAATTCTCCTGGCGCAATTGGTAGAGGCCCAATCATGTCGAGCCCCCAGCAGGCAAAGGGCCAAGTCGGTGGTATGGTGACTAGCTTGTAGGCCGGGACGTGTTGCTGCGTGGCGAAGAATTGACATCCTTGGCACTTTTGGACGAGTTCTTCAGCGTCGGCCAGAGCTGTGGGCCAGTAGAAAGCTCGTCGGAAAGCCTTGCTCACCAGCGTGTGAGAAGACGCGTGTTTGCCGCAGTCGCCTTTGTGGATCTCCTCCAAGATGTCCTAGCCTGCATCCCGGGGTACGCACTTCATGAGTACTCCAGAAGCGGCACCCCACCTGTAGAGCTTGTCTCCGACGAGTACGTAGGTCTTGGCTCGGCGGACGAGTTGTTCGGCCATGTTCTTGTCGGAGGGAACCTTCTGCTCGCGGATGTAGTCGATGAAAGGTTATCTCCAGTCCACGTCAATCATTAGGACCTCCAGACTAGGCTGCGGTGGCACAGGGTCAGTGGTCATTGGCGCCGGCTCCGAGATGGATGGCGTGTGAAGCTCGTGGACGAAGACTCCGACGGGTACTTGCGCGCGAGTAGAACCAAGCTTCAACAGGACGTCTGCTGCAACGTTGTTGTCGTGGACGACGTGGTGGAACTCGAGACCATAGAATTTGTTCTCGAGCTTGCAGACTTCAAGACAGTAGGCATCCATGTTCTCCCTGTTGTGATCCCAAGACTTGTTGACTTGGTTGATGACCACTGTGGAGTCGTCGTAGACTAGTAGTCGCTTGATGCCCAATGAGATTGCGAGGCGGAGCCCGTGCAGTAGGGCCTCATACTCGGCTTCGTTGTTTGAGACCTTCCCAAAGATCTGCAGGACGTACTTGAGTCGTTCGCCCTTCGGAGAAATCAGGAGCACTCCTGCACCCGCGCCTTCGAGCTTGAGTGAGCCGTCGAAGTACATCACCCAGTGCTCTGGTCGCTCTGTAGGAGTTGGTAGCTGATTCTCCCGCCACTCTGCCATGAAGTCGACTAGTGCTTGAGACTTGATAGCTGTGCATGGCCTGAAGTCGATGTTGAGGGCACCAAGTTCAACCGCCCATTTAGAGATTCTTCCAGTAGCATCTTGGTTGCGAAGTATGTCACCGAGCGGGTAGTCGGTGATGACGACAATCAAGTACTCCTGGAAGTAGTGTCGTAGCATCCGCGAGGTGATGAGTACTGCGTAGAGTAGCTTCTGGACCGGCTGGTATCGTGACTTGGACTCTGACAGAGCCTCGCTAACAAAGTAGACTGGTTGCTAGACTGGGTAGGTGTGGCCTTCTTCCTGCCGCTCGACAACGATGGCAGTACTGAACACGTGAGTAGTCGCAGCGAGGTAGAGCAGCAGCTACTCCTTTTTGCGAGGAGCTGTGAGGATCGGTGGCTTGGACAAGAAGTCTTTGAACTACGTCAGAGCTTGATCAGCCTCCGCGGTCCACACAAACTTCTCTTTGTGCTTGAGTAGTTTGAAGAAGGGTAGTCCCCGTTCTCCGAGCTTCAAGATGAATCTGTTCAGTGCCGCCATGCACCCAGTCAGCTTCTGGACATCCTTGATGCAGGTTAGAGCTTTCATATTGGTGATGGCGGAGATCTTCTCGGGGTTGGCTTCGATGCCGCGATGGCTGATGATGAAGCCGAGTAGTTTCCCAGATGGTACGCCGAAGATGCACTTGTTGGGATTGAGCTTCCATTGGTACTCGCGCAAGGATGCGAAAGTCTCTTCAAGATCGGCGATGAGCGTGTCAGAGTTTCTGGTCTTGACGACCACATCATCCACATAGGCTTCGACGTTCTTGTTGAGCTGCTTCTTGAAGCAGGCCTGGATAGCTTGCTGGTAAGTAGCACCGGCGTTCTTCAACCATAACGACATTGTCGTGTAGCAGTAGGCGCCAAACGGGGTGATCAACGTGGTCTTCTCCTGGTCTTCTTCCTTGATGGTGATCTAGTGGTAGCCGGAGTAGCAATCGAGGAAGTAGAGTAGGTCGCTGCCCGCCGTGGAGTCGATGACTTGGTCAATCCGTGGCAACCCGAAAGGGTCCTTGGGGCAATGCTTGTTGAGGTCGGTGTAGTCGACGCACATCCTCCACTCGTTTGTGTTCTTCTTGCGGACGAGGACGGGGTTGGCGAGCCACTCAGGATGGAAGACTTCTCGAATGAAGCCAGCCGCAAGTAGTTTGGCGAGTTCCTTCTTGATGGCATCCCGTCGATCGTCGGCAAAACACCGGAGGTGTTGTCGCTTGGGGGTAGCTTTAGGGTCGACGTTGAGTAAGTGCTCGATCAGCCTCCTGGGCACACCTGGCATGTCCGCTGGCTTCCACGCGAAGATGTCTCGGTTAGCCCGAAGGAAGCTGACGAGCGCGTCTTCCTATTTCGGGTCGAGGCCCGCCCCGATCATGGTAGTCTTGTTGCTATCGCCCGTCCCGAGGTCGATGGCCTTCACCTGTACTTCCTCTGTTGTCTAAGGCTTGTTTGCGGTGTCGATTGTCTCAGGTATCTCGAGTTCTGTTGGGGCAAGCTTCTTGGACACAGCAAGGATCTCCATCATTGCGTTGGGTACTTGATTTGTCGCTGCGAGCTCCACGGCTTTGGTGTCGTAGTCGAAAGAAATCTTCAAGTCCCCTTGCAGCGTGAGTACTCCAGCAGGACTTTGCATTTTGAGTACCAAGTAGGTGTAGTGAGGCACCACCATGAACTTGGCGATGGCTGGTCTGCCGAGGATGGCATGGTAGGAGGTCTCGAAGTCCGCAACCTCGAACTTAATGTACTGGGTGCGGTAGTTCTCCCTTGAGTCTCCGATGGTAACTGGTAGGACCACTGAGCCCAGTGGTATAGCCGCGTTACCGGGAACGATGCCGTAGAAGGGTGACGCGCTCTTGGTGAGCATGTCGGTGATGTCGAGCTTCATCTTCTTCAAGGTCTTGGTGAAGAGGACATTGAGTCCGCTCCCGCCGTCGATGAGTACCTTGTTGAGTTTGGAGCCCGTGACTACTGGTTTCAGGACGAGTGGGAAACGTCCTAGCTCAGAGAAGCTTGTCCATTGGTCCGCGCGGGAGAAGGTTATTGGTACCTCCGACCACCTTAGAGGTGTCGGCACCACTGGTTCAATGCTTAAGACTTCTCGTCGAGTGAGCTTTTGAGATCGTCTGGTGGGTAGTCCGCCGAAGAGGACATTCACCGTCTTGTCGGGTTCTTGGAAGTCGCCGTTGCCTTCGTCGACTTTCTTTTTGCCCTTCTTGTCATGAGGAGGCCTTGGCTCGGGAATATCCTTGAGTGCTCGCCGGAGTTGGTAGCACTGATCGGTTGTATGATTGCCATCCAGATGCCACGGGCACTTCTCTTTGAGCAAGTCTTTGAAGCCGCCGGTGGTCTTTTTAGAGTTGTCCTTCACAGGGCGCTGTATAGCCGCGACTGTGTTGTCTGGCTTGCGCTTGCGGTTAGGACCTGAGTAGTTGTTGTTGTTGCGACCCCCTTGATCCTTGTTGTTGTTATTGCAGCCCGTGTTGTTTTTGCTCTTGCCGCCAATGGAGTCATACTTGGCGTTCGCCTTGTCCACTTCGTCGGCCCATGATGTGATCATGTCCTTGAGCTTGGTGATGGAACTCGAGCGGCGACGACCGAAGTCTTCGAAGGTGCGACGGTGATAGAGCCCGTATTGGAAGAGGTCGATGACTTCTTTGTTGGTGACGTCGACTACGGTCGTGCGCTTGTCGAAGAAGCGACGCATGTACTGGCGGAGCGTCTCGCCTTGTTCCTGCTTGACCATCGCAAAGTCCATGCGGGTACCCGAGTGCCCCATGGCGCCTGCGAAGTTGCTGGTGAACTGAGCCTTCCGCTGGTCCCACTCGTCGATCGAGTTCTTTTCGAGTGACTCGAGCCATGTGAGTGGGGCTTGATCCAGACAGAAGGGAAAGAAGAGGCACTTTGCGTCGTTGTTTCCACCAGTGTTTTCGATGGCCAGGGCATAGCACCTGAGCCACTTAACTGGGTCTTGCTTCGCGTCATACTTGGCGATCCCGAGAGGTTTGAATTTCTCAGGAAGGAGCAGGTTGCGAAGTTGTGCAGAGTAGGCGGGGAAGCCGTCGCTGTCGCTTGCTTCGGTAGCCTTCTTGCGGCGGATCTCGTCGATCCTGTGTCGAGCGTCATAGCCGCTGCGTGTGTTGCCGGTGGTGTGGCTATGCGCGTGGCCTCGGCCTCCGTGATCACTGCCGCCACCAGCTCTTCTGCCGGCGCCATGGGATGAACTTCCGCCGCTGCTGCTGCCACCACCGCCGCCGCCGCGACTACCGCCGGCGCCCGCCTGGCTGTTGCCGCCTTGTGAGGGTCCTCCCGCCGAGGCTCTAGAGCGGTTAGGATTTGGATGGTGTTTGCCACGAACGCGGTTGCGTTCGTCGTCTACTGGGCTGCGACTAGTGGCTTCGTGGTTTCCAGTGGGGGGAACTGGGGCGACCCTGTTGTCAACCCGCATGAAGTAGGCGTCTTCAGCAAGCTTGGCGATGAGTTCGCCTGCACGGTGCCCCTGAGCTGTTCGTGCTATAGTAGTGATAGACATGAGGCATTGCTCAGGGGTGGTATGCACCCGGTTTTCGACTTGATCTAGAGCCTTGGTGAGGTTTCGGATGGGAAAAGCTTCTCGGAGCCGCCTACACCGATCAGCTCGTCTTCTGTTGCACTCACGCCGAGCGTTCTTGGCCTCAGTAGTCTCGTCTGGGGGTGCATTGGCTGATTCCTCGTCAGCTGAGATGTCGTCGAGGTAGCGATCGTGCCGGCTTCCTGAGGTTCCACTTTTCCCGGCCGCCATGAAGACTTCCCGGTCAGGAGTGCAGAGGCCGGAGTCGGTAGTCGCCACCTCGGTGGGGGTGTGCTCGTCTTCGTTTGGAGCCAGCGGGATCCCCTCCTGGAAGGGGAGTGTCTCGAGGTAGGCGACGCAGCACGAGTTGTCATCAGTCAGGTCTGCGGGCTTGCAGTCGGGCCAGTAGACGAATCTGCCAGTGGGAGTAGATGTAATGACCAAGCCAACGGCAGGACTTGACAACGGCTCCTCGGTTGCGTTGAGCTCGGACTCGGACTTGATTGGGTCCGAGCCGAAATCGAACTCGTAGGAAGAGTCTGAGTTGTAGCCGTGTACGGCGTTGGAGTCCGAGGAGTACTCGGAGACAATCTCCTTGCTGGCCCGACGTGCGGCGAGGGCTTCCGCGTGGGCCCTACTAGAGTTGCAGAGGCCATACGGGAAGTGCTCGTCGAGAAGGACTATTTCACTCAATGGCTCAGGAGCCGGCTCGCATGATTCGATCCATGGTGACGTCGAGTTCGAGTTGGAATCAGATCCAATCTCGAAGTCGGTGACTTGGTTGCAGAGCGAAAATTTGCCGAATTTTTCGATGAGTGGACCCCTGATGGCTTCGGGAAGCATCACGAGTCTCATCTCCGTGTCTGGGGTCATGGTGAGGTAGCGCTGGAATGATCCAGCGCCATCAGTGGTGCAGACCCAGGAGCCGAATACGAAGGTGTCGCCGTGGTTGAAAGCGGTGGTTAGCTTGATGACGATTGAAGCCGTTGAGTTCACCATGTGATCTTCGGCGAGATCCCCTACCTGGCGCGTCAGCTGTCAGTGTTTTAGACTGGCAACCTACCAAGGGGAGTACCCGAGATAGATGTTTGTGGCTTCGCCGAGATCGGGAACTCGAAGGAGAGACACGTGGCACACAATTTAGACAGGTTCGGGCCGCGAGGTGCGTAATACCCCACGTCCTGTATGCTGCGTAGCTCTGGATTGATTGGGTGTGTTTACAAGATGATGTGGATGAAGAGATAGGGGTCCCAGCCTCGCCTTATATAGTCTGGGAGGCAGGGTTACAAGTCGGTTTACCAGAGGAGTACTAGTCGTGTACGGCTAGGAGTACTCTACATGGATCCGGACATGTCCAGCCTCCTAACCGAGTACTAATCCTCTGTAAGCCTTGCGCTCCACGCCAGCAGGTGCCGTGTAGCCCAAGTCGGGTAGTCCCAGGGGCGCACGGAGTAGTCGGTCCTAGTACCCACCTGAGTAGTGGGCCCAGAGATGTTCGTACGACACCATGGGATCATCCGACCAACTCCTAGCTGGGCTCGAGATCCGTTTCGGGAGCCTGAACTTCTGGGCGACTGGAGATGGCTATCTCATGCGCCTCGTCGATGAGACTACCGACGCACCAACACCGGCTCCTGCTCCGACCGTCACACCATGATCGCCCCGAGGCAAGAGGTGCTCAGGCATGCGCTCGCGATAGGCCAAGGCGGACCGGCGCAGGGCGGTGCGTGCTAGCTCCCCTCCGCAGGTCGAGGCTGGCGCACCGCTGACCACCAACACAGCTGAGGACTCCTTACTGTCAGACTCGACGGAGCGCATCACCAGAGAGAGCACGCCGATGCCGTCACTCTCCCGAGGATCACGCTACATGGCGGCAGTGTATTCCTCTTCGTCAGGCACAAACCTGGCCGCGTATGACAACTACCCAAGCCATCGTCTGTGGTGCAACAGGAAGCTCCCGGCAACCTCACCCGATGAGTAGTACCTCGAGTGCGACGGCAGGGACGATGTCCTGGCCTCGGAGTGGGACTACTCTAGACTTCGAGACGCAGGCACCTTTCGTCATTTCCAGACAGCGGCAGACTACTACTTTGGCTACTCTGACAACTCCGACGACGGGGGATACGACCCCTCGCGCGAGTGCTTCGTCGTTGGCAACACCCCGGTTGCGCCGGCACCGGCCCACACTCCGGAGGGGGCGGTCCACTCTGCCCACAGCTCGACGGTGGATAGCACGGCTGAGGCGCAAGTCTCGCCTAATGGAGCCGCCCAGCGAGTGCGACTAGATGAGTTGGAGGACGCACAGTGCCAGCTCGACGATGAGCGGGCTCAGCTTCACCAACAACTCGGGCAGGACCCAAATCCAACTCCTGCCTGCGTACGCGGGAGAGATATCCAGCAACGCATTGTCAACAACGACCGAGACGTCATCAACGGCATGCCTGTCTTCAAGAGGACGTCGCAGAATCTGGCGGTAGCTGCAGTTCTTCTCCGGAAGATACCAGAGCCTGCCACCCCTCAGGAGAAAGACATGCACAAGCAAATCAAGACACTCCTCGAGACTGCCGCCGTGCAGCAGGCGGAGAGTTCCGCTTCTCATCAGCAGGGCTCACAAGGTCACGGGCACTCTGAGCCACGACAACCTGCAGTGCCGTCGCAGCAGCCGTGACGGTCTGAGGAGGTCAACGTGCCGGTAAAAAGCCGCTTGGGTCCTCACCGCGACGCGCGCGACACCATTAAGGCGTGGCGGAGGGTGGACGTGGGCCAAGACGACAATTATGAGCAACAGCCTCGCAAGTAGTACAGTCGGCGACGCGGTGGCCGTTGTGATAGCAACGAAGGCGGAAGCCGGAGCAACTCACCCGACGTCCAGGGATCTCGTGCTTTCGGGAAGAATGTACGCAATGCCCGTTTCCCTTTGCGTTTCAGATCTCGGACCTCCGTTCCTAAGTACGATGGTGAAACAAACCCTAGCGTTTGGTTAGAAGATTACTGACTGGCGTGCAACACCGGAGGAGCGTGGGATGACTTGTTCATCATAAAAAATCTTCCGCTACACCTCGCGGACTCGGCTCGCACGTGGCTCAAGCACTTGCCACGTGGCAAGATCGACAGTTGGTCACAACTGCGCGCCGCTTTCATCTGCAACTTCCAGGGCACGTACGCCCGAACAGGGAACCTGGGACCTGCGCAACTACAAGAAGATGAAGGGCGAGAGCTTACGCGACTACATCCGACGCTTCTCCAAGCAGTACACCGAGTTGCCCAGCACCACCGACACGGACATCGTCTTGGCCTTCCAGAACAGCACCACATGTGCCACACTGATCCTTCAGATTCGACGACGGAAGCCGTGATCTACTCGAGAGCTGCTCGACATCGCAACCGACCACGCCAACGAGGAGGAAGCTATGGCCGTGATGCTTAGCCCCGGTACCAGCAAGGGGAAGTAGCCAGTCGAGGCTGACGACGGTCCGTCCGCACCAACCAACAAGAAAAAGAAGAATAAAGATAAGCGGTACCGTGATGACACCATGGTGGCTGATGTTGACCGAAAGACAGCAAGACCCAGAAGTGACCCACCAAAGGATCACTTCGAGAAGCTGTTGCAGGCCCCGTGCCCCAACCATGAGGGCCTAGTCAAACACACCTTCAAGGACTGCAACCTGATGAAGTCCTATCTCGTCGGCACGCTGAAGAAGCGAAACACTGCTCTGACCAGTGATGGAGGGAAGGACAAGGGCAACGACGAAGGTGCCTACCCCCGTGAAGACGGAGCTGTTATGATGATCTTCGGGGGTTCGGAGGCGCGACCACCCAGACGCCAGGAGAAGCTGATCCGGTGAGAAGTTTACCACGTCGAGCGCGCAACACCGACGTACCTAAAGTGGTCAGAGACACCGGTCACGTTCGACCATCGTGATCACCCCGACGACGTCCCACATCCATGCAACTACCCGCTAGTCGTGTCACCCTTGTTCAGCACCAAACGCGTGCACAAGGTGCTGATGGACGGCAGCAGCGGCCTCAACGTCATCTACATGTCGACCCTCGACGACATGGGGATCTCGCGGTCCCGACTGCGGCCGTCGACGGCACCCTTCCACGGGGTCATACCCGGGATGGAGGCGGTTCCCCTCGGGCAGATCGATCTGCCTGTCACGTTCGGAACTCTGAATAATTTCTGAAAGGAGACCCTCACCTTCGAGGTGGTAGGGTTCCCGGGGATGTATCACGCGATACTCGAAAGGCCAGCTTACGCGAAGTTCATGGCCATCCCCAACTACATGTACCCCAAGCTGAAAATGCCCGGACCGAAAGGCATCATCACGACAGGTACAACTTTCCAGTACGCATACGAATGCGATGCTGAGTGCTTCCAGTTTGCTGAAGCACTAATCCGGTCCGAGAAGCTCGCCGTAGAGCCCCCCTCCGAGGACCAAGATATCCGCGAGTCATCCAAGCGAACGGCATGCTCTTTCGATCCTGCCAAGGACGCCAAGGAAGTGCCCGTCTCCGAGGATGGTAGCACGATCCGTATCGGGACGACGCTCGGTTCTGACTAGGAAAGCACGCTCATCCACTTCCTCCGCGCGAACCTCGACGTGTTTGCATGGAAACCCTCCGACATGCCGAGGATTCCAAGGGAGGTCGTCGAGCATAAGCTTAACATTAAGCCCGGCTCGAAGCCGATCAAGCAGTGTCTGCGCCACTTCAAATCCGCCAAGTGCAGGGCCATTGGCGAGGAAATCAAGAAGCTCCTTAACAGGGCCACCCCGAGTGGTTAGCAAACCCTGTACTCGTTAAGAAGATGAATGGAAAATGGAGGATGTGCGTTGATTACACGAGCCTGAACAAGGTGTGCCCAAAAGATCCATTTCCTTTACCACGTATAGATCAAGTAGTCGATTCAACGGCCGGGTGCGAAACCCTCTATTTTCTCGATGCTTACTCCGGGTACCATCAAATCGCGATGAGTCTGATCTACCAGCTCGCGACCTCATTCATCACTGCATTCGGCGCGTACTGCTACGCTTCTATGCTGTTCGGACTGAAGAATGCATGGGCCATGTTTCAGAGATGCATGCGACGCGTCTTTGGAGACCTCATCGGACGGCTAATCGAGGCCTATGTAGATGACATTGTGGTCAAGTCAAAAAATGTGGGCGACTTGATCCCCGACCTCACCGCAGCCTTTGAGAAGCTGAGGGAGCACGGTGTAAAGTTATACCCTGAGTAGTGTGTTTTTGGGGTCCCTAGGGGCATGCTACTCGGTTTTGTCGTATCGGAACGCGGCATCGAGGCCAATCCCGAGAAGATCTCTGCGATCACGAGCATGGGGCCCATCAAAAATCTGAAGGGAGTGCAATGCATCACCGGGTGCCTCGCTGCTCTCTGCAGGTTCATCGCTTGACTAGGTGAACGCAGCTTGCCACTGTACAAGCTCATGAAGAAGTCGGAGCATTTTGTGTGGACACCTGAAGCACAAGATGCACTAGATTCACTCAAGAAACTACTCGAGAGCGCACTAGTGCTCGCCGCACCAACAGAGGGAGAGCCAATGCTCCCGTACATCACCGTAACAACCCAGGTCGTAAGCACCGCGCTGGTGGTCGAGCGAGACGAGCCCGGGAAAACGCAGAAAGTACAGCGCCCAGTCTACTTTGTAAGCGACGTCCTCTCCGACTCGAAGACATGCTACCCGCAAATCCAGAAGTTGATTTACGCCATCCTCATTACCAAACGAAAGCTCCAGCACTATTTCGACTCACAACGCATCACGATGGTGTCCAAATATCCGCTTGGCGAGGTCATGCAGAGCCCGAAGGCAGAGGGAAGGATCGCTAAGTGGGCCCTCAAGTTGATGGGACAGAACATCGAATATGCATCTCGCACCGCCATCAAGTCGCAAGCACTGGCCGACTTTGTTGCCGAATGGACGGAGATCCAAACTCCCCCTTCTCCCATCGAGCACGAGACGGGGCTCATGTACATCGACGGGACCGTCATGAAGGAAGGAGCCGGGGTCGGACTTGTCTTCATCTTGCCTCTAGACGTGCGAATAGAGTATATGGTCCAACTACATTTCGCGGCCTCCAACAACGTTGCGGAGTACGAGGTGTTCATCAGCGGTCTCCGGATCACCCTTGAGTTAGGAATTTGACGCTTTGAGATTAGGGGAGACTCCGACCTGGTCATGGGGCAGGTGATGAAGGAGAAGAATTGTCTAAGCCCAAAAATGGCCGCGTACTGCCGGGCGGTGCGCGAGCTGGAGGACAAGTTCCATGGGCTCGAACTCAATCATGTGCTGCGTGAGCACAACAAGGCGGTAGACACTCTCACGAAAGCGGCATCAAATCGAAAACCCGTACCATACGGGGTCTTCGCCAGCGACCAGTACGAGCCGTCCGTCTGCTCCGAGGAGGATAAGTCACCAGAACTGCCGACTCAAGAGGTCATGGAGACTGACGAGGTGCGAGAGCCCAACCTCAAGGACCCAGACTGGAGGATCCCGATCCTCAAGTGGATGGTGGAAGGAAAATTACCACCCGACAAGGAGACGGCTCGACAGATCGCTCGCATGGCCAAGTTGTACAAACTAGTCGACGGCGAGCTCTGACGGAAAGGCGCTGAAGGCATACTCATGTGTTGCATCCTGGCCGATCAGGGCGAGGAGCTGCTACAAGAGATTCATGCGGGCACATGCGGACATCACACCGGTCCAAACCGCAGTTGCCGTAGTTTCCGACAAGGTTTTTACTGGCCAAACGCAGTTGCCGATGCAACTCGAATCATGCGCAGCTGCGAAGGCTGTCAGTTCTATGCATGACAAACTCATTATTGACATTTCTTAACGTAATCACTTAAGAACAGGTTTGGAACCCATCCTGGTAATAGCGCTAGAAATACTTGTTGACATTTCTTAACGCAATCACCTAAGAACAGGTTAGGAACCCATCCTGGTAATAGCGCCAGAAATGCTGGTTGGTAAATCCAATGTTACAGGAGCCCGCAAGCGCACGGAAGTACCATTGTAGCATTTCCCCAAAGGAGTATTCCAAAGGGTATCGAATCCAAGGAAGGCATTGGTGGAATGACAAGATCAACTCTATTGCCATGAGTATAGATCATAGACGGAAATAAATCAGACACTCAAGTGCAGGGGTAAAATACGATAATGAGGTAGTGTGATCACACACACACTCACTCGCTCTCTAAAGGGTCCTAGGCATAGGAGGCGACATACAAGTTAGTTCTAGGTTCTTATGTACTATACACATAAAGCTGGTAGGAACAAGTTAGATACACTAGCGTTGAAGAACATTGACTTAAGCACCCAGGTACCACAGGGAGATAACCTCTCGCGTTGCTTCCGCACAACTCCGGTTGTTATATTTTGGACTCTTACAACTTATCCGAACGTGGGGGATTTCAGAGGGACCAACGACTGTCACTACCGCAGCCTACCCCAAGACAAACCGTGGGATGAACTCATAAGTAAAGTAGCTACGCAACCCAAGCACCATGCTTACGTTGTTAGCCGGACTTGACCGGCCCGGGCTATTGTGACCCAGGTCAAGCCACCAAATAAACCAGCCAATTACACCGAGTACCGTAGCTTAAGCACAGACTTCATACAACGCAATCATGTCATCTAATTAGATCAAACCAGGTTAAGTACACAAACGCATTTGTGTTTTCCTATGTCTGTTCAACTGGATCAAAGGGACGTGTTCGCGAAGAACACGAGCCTCTAACTTATGAACAAACACCAGAAACATGTGAAAGTCACCCGTCAAGTGGATCGAAAGGCCTTGCTCATCAAGAACAAGAGACTCTAAATGGTGAACAGGTGAAGAACACATGAACAAATCACTCATGTATACTAACACAACTTTATATGAAATAGCTGAATAATTGAAGTAGATCAAAGTCATACAAATGAAATAAGATACAAGAGAACTCATACCTAGATCCCAAAGTAGACTTGGAACCTGAATTAGAACTACATATCCTACCTCCTACCCTTGAGACTAAAAGTGAGAGAGGTGTTGCAAGTGTGGATGTCTCATAAGTGAGCCCCCTCTCCTTCTATTTATAGGCCCGGGCACCGGCGAGGAATGGAGGCAAACACCCCGGGGATGGCGCCTAGGACCAATAGGGAACCACCACATGGAAGCCCCTGAGTGGCGGCCACAAGGTCGGTTCGGCCGACCTGTGGGGTCGGCCGACCCCCTGTGGGCCCCACTCGGGGTGTGTTTCCTCCGGGTGGCTGTCCTTTGGGTCCCTAGGTCGGTTCGCGGTGTCCACCCTATTTTGACACAGTTTGCATGCCTTTGTGGGCCCATGGATCCATATGACTTCCACGTGTCATGCTCTGATTCTTCGCGGGTTGCTTCACTTGGATTGCTTGCATGGCATGCATGCATAGCTCCCTAGTTGGCAGGTGTGCATGCATGGCATCCTTGTTGGTAGCCCACCTAGGATGAGGTGATGTGGCATGGACCATAGAAGGTGAGTTTGTCACTCTTTTCCTGCTTATTTTCCTGCAATCAAATAATCTCCAAGGACAAGTGGAACTACATTATTCTTAACTAAATACGTGTAAGAAATGCCTTATTCTCCTTTATTCATGAGTATATTGACAGCTAAAGCAGGTACTTAACAGCCATCAACAACTCCCCCAAGCTAGCCTCTTGCTCGTCCCGAGCAAGAGATTAAGGACTTAGGTTGGTTGATTAGGAGTTGCTATGATGTTGTATTCCTAATGTATGACAAGATACAGCTAGGTATTCTATCAAGAGTTGAAGAAGTTTGCATTGATCTTACCTTTCACTCGATTGATATGCGGCATGTAGCTTCACCTGCCTTGGGCAGTTGAAAGATAGAATGGTTGTATAAAGATTACTAATCACATGTACCTTGATCAGTCATCAATCTGGAGGTTTTGTAGGTTTTTCAAAAAGAAATCAAAGTTCCTCAAATGATACTCTTGGATCGCTCAATGTGTATGATTCCTCACCAAGGCTTTGACTTGCCTTCTTTCGCTTCCTACTCCTAATAAGTCGATATGTGGAGCTGTAGGTAGGGAAAACATGTGGCATACCTGTTTCTCATGTATTGTCGAGTCGAAAACCAGATCCTTGGAAGAACAAGTCATACACTCTGATCAAGTTGTGCAAAAGTGGGTGTATGGTGGATGGATAATGAACTCCTATTTGCATGATTTTACTCTCCTCCTTTTTGAAATTTTTGAGACTTGGGCTATGTCTCTTTATTCTCAATTTTTTTATTCATGCCCTTGAGCATGTTTCTTTTCTCTCTTTTTTTTACATAGCCCAAAGTCCTTGCTGAATATTTTTGGAGGGAGAATAATCATGGAACATGCGCGGAGCTTTATTTTGTGGAATGGATGGGAAATGGAAGAAACGAAGGTTGCTAACTTCCAGTGTAGAAGTTTCGCATATGGTGGTGTGTACGTGATCTTGATCATAGGAGTACGACAAGTTACTCGCTGAGGGTCACAACAATTCGACAAGACTCAATGAAGAAATCAAGTAGAATATGTGGAGGTTAACAAAAGCTAAGATCTACATATGGCCTTGGATAGGAATTTCTTATCATTGAGGAACTTATCATTTTATCATTTTTCAAAAGAAAACTTTGGATATCAAACATCACTTAGTACTAGCTCATAGCAACTCTATTATACCATATCATATCTCGCAACAACTCAGGCAAAGATCATGCTTTTTGCTACCCACAAATTTCAAGCCCAGGTTCGATCATACTAGCCAACAAACTCAAAACTCAGATAGGATACTAAGTTGTAAACGAGGCATACAAGAGGAATAAACAGAGCAACTATTCATCATTTCAACCATGGAGAATAAGAACACTCTTACTGCGCATATGAAAACAAACTAATCTAAGAAAGCAAATAAATATTTTTGGTCTTTTTAACTTTTTCAGATTTTTATGTGTTTTTAGCATATGGGGTTCTGAAAACAATGAAAGATACAAGTTACCTCAGAAAGGGGGTCCTCCCCCAAGCTAGCTTCAGGCTCACTGCTGTGGAGGGTGGTATCCCAACCACACGTAGTAAGCCCTCTGCTCCTCAATCTGTCGCAGCTGTCTCTGCTCCATGGTGTGAATCCTCTCGCCCGTCATACGCTGCCAGTCCCGAGTGGACTCAGCGTACTGGTGCATCGTCTCCTCCATGGTACCGACACGAATGTTGAGCTCACTCATCTGCTAAGTGAGGGTGGCCCCACGAGATGACGAGCACAACTCGGACGATGAAGTCGAGTCCCCGTAAGTAGCATCAGTGGGCCGAACCCACTCGCCACTCCCTGCACTAGCCCAGGTTGAGCTACTCGCACCCGACTGACTCATGGGTTGGTCCCAACCGGGGGCATATCCGGGTGTAACTCCAGACATGTACCCGGTCAAGGCCCATGTGCCAGTCAGCGGTGGTGTAGGCTGAGGCTGTGGCTGAGGTGACAGCTGCGGTGATGGCTGTGGCAGCAGATGTTGTGGTGGTTGCTGTGCTGTCCCTGCCCTCCTCGACGCACTCCTAGTGACCCTGTCTCCAGAAACACTAGAACGACGAGGTTCCTCAAGAGGAACAGTCAGTGGCCCTTGGCCATACAAATGGAAATCCAGGTTAGGTAACCGAATTTGGTTTGCCTGGCCAGGGTAAAAGAAAACCAAGGAATCATCCGGGCCCTTTTTAAGAGTATGTCCTTGAATCAGATACGCCTCATCTATCATGGCCTGGGGAGAATCAATGTAGGGAACGTTAGCCCCTATTGAAATCCCAAGGCTCGAAATGATACGTGTGATCAGAGATGTACACTCAATAGAACCCGTCATCCTAAAATTTGTCAACCACTATCGAATCATAGCTTGCACTGGGGCGATTCTGATTCGTCTGACCACGGCGTATAATATCCTCATCTCGTCTGTGTGCATGGGTCGAACGTCATCCCTCGGAAAGAGGGCGATGGGGAGCCACTTGTGCCACAGTCAGAGAGTAGGATGCAAGATATCATTGCACCGAGGTGCTAACTTGCCACTGATAGGTCGACCAGAAATCTCTTCCCAAAAACTATCTTGAATAAAATCACTGCAAGCTTGATCGAGAGAAATAGCACAACGACGATGAAAACTGAGAGCACAACTAAGATCATGCCATGAGACTTGATACGACATTCCATGGAAATGAAACGTAATACCGGTCTCATCCTCCTGAAGAGTGCAGAGGAACAGAATGGTGAGAGGCCTAGAACCGATCTCCCACACCGGAACAAAGTTCTCCCAACCAAGAGCACGAAAAATGGAATCGAACTCGGAGTCCATACCTGTTTTCTCGAGAAGGGCCGAGTCAAACTCATTGCTGTTGGTGAAGACTCGATCCTTAATGAGATCATAGGCCTGTCTCTCCTGGTCGTCCCTCAAGTCGATGAAGGCGGCATCGGTGTTGATCACCCCTTCGGCTCGTGGCGTGGGCAGCTCCTCCCCTTCCTCTCCTTCACGGTCGGTTGACATTGGACTTGGTGTAGCTCTAGAGTGGTGAGACGAGCCCTCTCCGTCTCTAAAACGGCATGAGCGGGTCACCTTCCGGTATGCACCGACAATCCAACTCATCTTGCACAACAATGGGACAACACGAGCAACTCGGTGATGGGTTAGTGAAATCGAAATTAAATTCTTACCGAGCTTGCTCCACCAATTTTCAGTATTCAGCGACAAATTAGAGAGAGTGCTTGACACTTCCACTTGAGCAAGAAATCCAAGAAAACTAAAGAGCAAGAGCAAAGAGGGAGAGAGGGTGATGGAAATGAATGACTGGGTGAAGGAACCCCTCAATCCCCCTTCTATTTATAGGCAACCGAGCCAGGCACTGCGGTAGAGGACAAAGGCAACGGCTAGGAGCCGTTGGAAGAGGCAGGGCCCACATGACTGTTGGCCGGGGTCGGCCGACCCCTGGGGTCGGTCGACCCCCTGTCGGGCCCGCCTGCTTCCAGCTTTTTGCAACGGCTCTCTAACGGCCACCTGATGTCCTGCCTAGATGTCTAGGTCCAAATTTGCCCAGAATGTTGCTCGAATAATTTTTCTTTGATTTTCCACTCAAGAATTTATTTTCAGAATTTTATTTGAAAAGGGAAATTGGCTAGAAAAATCTAGCATGCAGATGGAAGGTTGGAAAACTCAAATGTGCATTTCGAAAAATCAAATAAAATTTTGGAAGGGAAATATGAGCTAAATACCAATTTTACCTTTTGGCAAAATGGACTCATCTTTTTAAGTCTGAGAGCGAGACTTTTCTCGGTGATCAATTCCACTCGTTACCCCCATCGAGAAATTGATGGGGATGGCTTCTGTATTTCCTGCCACACCCTTCTTGTTTTCTTAGGCTTTGTTGGAGTGGTGGGAAGTCACGGGGCCTGTGGCTCTGTCTGTGCCCCTGATTGCTCATTTTTACCCTGCAGTGTATAGCATTTCTCTTTTGTTGTTTGAAATCGGAACATCAAGTTCCTCTTCCCAATGCGGAATCGGATCGTTCCGGCTCCCACATTGATCCTTGTGTTGGCGTTGCTCAGGAACGGTCTCCCAAGAATGAGAGGCATTCCCTCATCATCTTGCATATCAAGGACCACGAAATCCGCAAAGATGCATGAACCTTAGATGAATACCAATAAATTCTCTACTATCCCCTCTGGATGTCGGATCGATGCATCAGCAAGTTGGACGGCCGTCGCAGTTGGAGTTAGAGCTGGATAGCCCAATTGTTCAAACATGGCCTTGGACATAAGGTTAACACTTGCACCAAGGTCACAGAGAGCATGCTTAATCTTTTGGTAATATATCTTGCAGGTGATAGCCGGATAACCAGGATCTTTCTTGTGTGTGATTGTTGAAGATTCCAATGGGTCAAGTACCTACTGGATAGGCTTCCCTGCATAGTCAGTGGCTTGTGCACACCCAGATGGCTTACCCCATCTAGTGGACACTACACAAACATTTTCACAGGAGGATACGGGCTGCCCCGGAATCTTCCCGTCTTCGGCAGAGGGAACCAAAGCAGCTAATTGAGCCAACTAGGTTTCTATCATTTTGTTAAAGCTCAACTGGTTTTTAAGAGCAGAAGAAAGGCTACCAATTTTAACATTAAGGCTCTCAAAAGCCTTATCATAGGCAGCTGTTTTCTTATTAAAGCCTTCATTGATCTTACCTTGCCCAAAGACTAGATCTTTCAAGGAAGGTTGGTTTGGGTTGAAAGAATTCCCTTGATTACCTCCTTGATAATAAGGGCGTGATTCATTCCACGTTTGACCTCCTTGTGGACGATAACCGTTGTTGTTGCTGTTCATGTACATCACATCCTCCTGAGTAGTAGGGCAGTAATTCCCTGAATGCCCAGTATTACCACAGACTTCGCAAGTCATGCGAGCATCCAAGGCTTGAGTAGTGGTGGCCATGGCAGCCTTCTCATTGGCTAGATCATCCATTCTCTTCATCATTAGGTCCATCTTGGCATGCAACATATCCGCTTCCTTGACGGTATGTGTACCCCTTTGACGTGGCTGGAGTCGATCTTCACTCCACCCTTGATTGGTAACCATCTTCTCAATCAGTGTAGTAGCTTCAGTGGTAGTAAGAGAGAAGAAAGCCCCTCCAGCTGCAGCATCAATATGGCCTCAGGTTGCCGGAGTCAGCCCATTGTTGAAACTCTGAAGAATAAGCCAGTTGTCCATCCCATAATGAGGACAAGCCAGGATGTACTCCTGGAGTCTCTCCCAAGCTTCTGGGATAGTCTCATTTGCCGCTTGCTGGAAACTTGAAATTCGCCCCCGAAGGACATTGGTGTTGCCCAACGGAAAGAATTTCGTGAGGAATGCTGCGGAGCACTTTGCCTAAGTGTTAATCTCTGCACAGTTAGCATAAAACCACTGCTTTGCCTTTCCCAAGAGGGAGAATGGAAACAGTCGCAGACGAATAGCATCTTCCCCCACTCCTCGTATAGTGAAAGTACTGTTTAGTTCCAGGAACAACTGCAGGTGGGCGCTCGCGTCTTCATTAGGCTTGGCACAGAATGGGCTAGCCTGTACCATCATTATTAAGCCAGTCTTGATCTCGAAGTTTCCATTCCTAGTGTTGATCACAAGGCCTGTCAGCACCTGGTCGGCAGAGGGAGTGGAGTACTCGCGGAGAGTCTTCTCGACAGGGTTGGCCGTGGAAGTTGATGCGGATGGTACAAAGGAAGCTGGATCGACTTCCGAACGTTCACGAGAAGGAGAGCTGAAATGATTTCGTGCCTTCCTTACAAGTGACTCAGGATCTTTAGTAAAATTCGACGGTAAGTCGAAACCAGTCATACACTACCTGTCTTCATCATCAATAGACAAAGAAGACAATCCAAGTTAGCCTGCATTGAGAACTATTTTATTCCTGTCATGATTATAAACATATGCAAAGTGTTGATATGTCATCCTTAAGCCTTCCCCGGCAACGGTGCCAGAAATGCTTGTTGACATTTCTTAACGCAATCACCTAAGAACAGGTTTGGAACCCATCCTGGTAATAGCACCAGAAATTCTGGTTGGTAAATCTCAACATTACAGGAGTCCGCAAGCGCACGGAAGTACCATTGTAGCACTTCCCCAAAGGAGTATTCCAAAGGGTATCGAATCCAAGGAAGGCATTGGCGGAATGACAAGATCAACTCTATTGCAATGAGTATAGATCATAGACGAAAATAAATCAGACACTCAAGTCCAGGGGTAAAATATGATAATGGGGGTAGTGTGATCACACACACACTCACTCTCTCTCTAAAGGGTCCTAGGCATAGGAGGCGACATACGAGTTAGTTCTAGGTTCTTATGTACTATACACATAAAGCTGGTAGGAACGAGTTAGAGACACTAGCGTTGAAGAACATTGACTTAAGCACCCAGGTACCATGGGGAGATAACCTCCCGCGTTGCTTCCGCATAACTCCGGTTGTTATATTTTAGACTCCTACAACTTATCTGAACATGAGAGATTTCAGAGGGACCAACGGCTGTCACTACCGCGGCCTACCCCAAGACAAACCGTGGGATAAACTCATAAGTAAGGTAGCTACGCAACCCAAGCACCATTCTTACGTTGTTAGCCGGACTTGACCGGCCCGGGCTATTGTGACCGAAGTCAAGACACCATATAAACCAGCCAATTACACCGAGTACCGTAGCTTAAGTATAGACTTCATACAACACAATCATGTCATCTAATTAGATCAAACCAGGTTAAGTACACAAACATATTCATGTTTTCATATGTCTGTCAACTGGATCAAATGGTCGTGTTCGCGAAGAACACGAGCCTCTAACTTATGAATAAACACTAGAAACATGTGAAAGTCACCCGTCAAGTGGATCGAAAGGCCTTGCTCATCAAGAACAGGAGCCTCTAAATGATGACCAGGTGAAGAACACATGAACAAATCACTCATGTATACAAACACAACTTTATATGAAATAGCTGAATAACTGAAGTAGATCAAAGTCATAAAAATGAAATAAGATACAAGAGAACTCACACCTAGATCCCAAAGTAGACTTGGAACCTGAATTAGAACTACTTAGCCTACCTCCTAGCCTTGAGACTAGAAGTGAGAGAGGTGTTGCAAGTGTGGATGTCTCATAAGTGAGCCCCCTCTCCTTCTATTTATAGGCCCGGGCACCGGCGAGGAATGGAGGCAAACACCCTGGGGTGGCGCCTAGGACCAATAGGGAACCACCACGTGGAAGCCCCTGAGTGGCGGCCACAAGGTTGGTTCGGCCGACCTGTGGGGTCGGCCGACCCCCTGTGGGCCCCACTCGGGGTGTGTTTCCTCCGGGTGGCTGTCCTGTGGGTCCCTAGGTCGGTTCCCGGTGTCCACCCTATTTTGACGCGGTTTGCATGCCTTTGTGGGCCCAAGGATCCATGTGACTTCCACGTGTCACGCTCTGATTCGTCGAGGGTTGCTTCACTTGGATTGCTTGCATGGCTTGCATGCATGGCTCCCTAGTTGGAAGGTGTGCATGCATGGCATCCTTGTTGGCAGCCCACCTAGTATGAGGTGATGTGGCATGGACCATAGAAGGTGAGTTTGTCACTCTTTTCCTACTTATTTTCCTGCAATCAAATAATCTCCACGGACAAGTGGAACTACATTATTCTTAACTAAATACGTGTACGAAATGCCTTATGCTCCTTTATTCATGAGTATATTGACGGCTAAAGTAGGTACTTAACAGCCGTCAACACTCATCTCCCGGTGCAAGCGCTACAAACCATCCCTATCACCTGGCCTTTCGCGGTCTGGGGGTTAGACATGGTCGGACCACTCAGAAAGGCACCCGGGGGCTACACCCACGTGCTCGTTGCCATCGACAAGTTTTCAAAGTGGATCGAGGCCAAGCCCATAACAAATGTCCACTCCAAGGAGGCCATTGCGTTCTTCACCGATATCATCTACCACTTCAGGATTCCAAACTCTATCATCACCGATAACGCTACCCAGTTCACCAGCAAGAAATTCCTCAAGTTCTGCGACAACAACAACATTCGCGTGGATTGGGCCGCTGTCAGCCACCCGAGGACTAATGGGCAAGTGGAAAGGGTCAATGACATGATCTTGCAAGGTTTGAAGCCACGGATATGCAAGCGCCTCGAGAAGTTTCGGGCAACGTGGGCCGCAGAGCTCCCATCCGTCCTATGGAGCCTACGCACCATGCCTAGTTGGGCTACTGGCTGCAGGCCTTTCTTCTTGGTTCATGGGTCGGAAGCAATCCTCCCGACGGACATCGACTACGGCAACCCACGGGTTCAAGCTTACACCGAAGAAGGCAACCAGGTCACCCTCGAAAACGCCATCGACCAGCTGGACGAAGTGCGCAGCGTAGCTCTTCTCCTCTTGGCATAGTACTAGCAGGCTCTACGCCGCTACCATGAGTGCAACATATGGGAACGCGAGTTCCAGGTCGGAGACCTGGTCCTCCGACGAGTTCAAAGCAACGAGGGGCGACACAAGCTCTCACCGCCATGGGAGGGTCCGTTCATCGTCGACCAAGTACTTCGTCCAGGAACTTTCAAGCTTAAGTACGAGGACAGCAGGGTCATCTCCAACGTCTGGAACATAGAGCAGCTATGCCATTTTTACCCTTACGTATTTCCTTTATTTCATCTTATGATAATGCAAGAGCTCTGAGCTACTTTCTTTCTTTCGTAAGATGATATCTACCTCAAGCTTGCGTCTTTTACTCGAGTAAAATGTCTTTTATGCTTGTCTCACCCCATGGGCAAGTCTCCGACTTGTCCATGGGCTCGGGGGCTACTCGGGGCCACGGCACCCCTCCCTCGCACGTTATGAAATCTTTTTTCGATCAAAAACCGTCTACGGTTTCTCGTACGATCGCCGCGGTACGCCTGCACTCCTTAGAGGTAGATGAACGACGGCTCTAGCGGTTACAAACCTGCACTCGTCTGGGCCCCGAGTATTTACGCCCCCGCGGCTATGGTACAAACACCCACGAGCAAAGTTCGCGACCTCAGGTTGTCGTTCACTCGCCCCCTCGAAAGGTTGTCGGGTAACCGTCTAAGCTATGAGCTCCAAAGAGTTTTCTTGTTTGGAAAAATATGTACGCAGACGCCTATCCTTCTCAAAGTACTCGGGGGCTGCCTGCCTAAGTAGTACCACTTCAAGGCTAAGCCCAGTCGAGTCGCCAGGTTCCTACGCCCCCGCGGCTACGGAGCAAGACACCGCCAGCAAGGTCTTAAGCTACACCGCTTGGGTTCGCAAAGTCCCCTAACTACTCGGGAGAAGGTTAACGAACAAATAAACGAAATGCTTAACTTGAAATAAAAATAGGTACTTGACCCACGAGTTTGCCACAAGTGCTCGATCCATAAGTTTATTACTAGTCATGACCAACATAACCAAAAGCCTCAGCGAGGCGACTTTGTTTTTTCCTTCCTCACAGGCCCAGGTCGTGGAGGGCATGTTTCATCATAATTTGGGCGAAGTCGATGGCTCCTTCCTCGATGCGGTCGTACTCGTCGTTGTCGTAACCCGGACACCATCCTTGGCCCAGCAACTCCCTTTCCATTTCTGGATAATGTGACAAGAAGATGGCCACCACCTTGCGGATGATGTCGCGAGCCACATCCATTGACTGCCGGCGAGCTGTTGTGGCAGCCTGTTCCAGACAATCCTTCATGTTGAGGCCGGAAGGAACCCCAAGGACGTCCATCGCCTTGGTGATGACCACGGCCATCCTGTCACGAATCGTCTGCACCCGCGTGAGGTTGGTCTGGGTCGCCCCGTGCAACTTTCGTTCCACCTCGAGCTCTGCCACGACCTCTGAAGAAAAAAAAGGGATCAATGTTAGCAAAAGACATCTTGATTCAAAGATGGCAAAGCATGAAGGGGATGCAGCTCTTACTGTTGAGCCTTTCGGTGGACTCACGAGCAAGCTCCGTCAGTTTCTCATTCTCAACGAGGCAGGTGGCTGCGGTGCTCTCCTGATCCGCAACCTTCTTTTCCAAGTCGGTGCGGGCCACGCGGAGAGCTGTCCACTCCGAAAATGAGATAACGTCATGAATCAAGTGACCACACGCAAGCAAAAAGCGAGGGCAACAGGTCGCGAGTCACTCACCAACGATCTCCTCCTCACGCTTCTGGGCAACTTCCTCGAGTCGGCCCTTCTCGGCGCTAACGCTGCCGACCGGGGCCTCAAGCACCGTCACCCTCTCGCGAGCCATTTGGAGGTCCGACTCGGCTCGGCCCGCCGTGGCTTCGAGCTCCGTCTTCTCTTGGTGGGCGACACGGGCAGCGGTCTCGACGTTGGAACGCAGATCCGCCGCTGCCTGCTCCGCCGCGGCAAGTTTCTCCTCCAAGGCGGTCTTCTCCGCCTGCACCGCGGCCCCGCGGTCCTCAACAACCTTCGCCCGCGCCTTGAGGGTCGCGTGCTCAGCTGTCCGGTCAACCTCACTGGCTGCCGCCACAAGACAGGCCGTGGCCAGCTGCGCTTCCAGCTGGGTCTTTGTGACAGAACTGCCCAAATTAATTCCATATTATTGCCTAAACCACTCCATTTGGTCATTAAGTAATAACACAGAAGTAACCTGTCGCCTCTGCCGGGTCAAGCCCGGTAAATCACTTTAACCAGGATCGAAGACTTGTACATGAAAACTCACACGACGGTGAGTCCAGAGATAACATTTCACAAATTATTACATCAAGCTCCATAAGGTTTTAATATTACAAACCAAGTCCTTTGCATAAGGTAAATAGTTCAGAGTTTGAAACACAGCGGAAATAAAATACTAAACATCATAAGTAACGTCATAGGAGCCCATCCATGACATCACTAAGCATTGTCGTCCTCCCACTCCACTTCCCAACCGGGTGGGAGAGAACCAGGCCACGGGAACCCATCATCGTTCACATCACCTGAAAACAACAACAAAAGCAAGGCTGAGTATACTAATACTCAGCAAGACTTAACCGGTGGGTGATGAAAAATCACCAACTCTCTAGACATGCAAGGCTCCTTGGCTAGTGGGTTTCTTTTGCTGAAAAGCAAGAAAGAGTAGGTCCTTACTTTCAAATTTTAGCTCAAAATTCTAGTTGATTATCCATTACTAAGTAAGTAGCTCTTGCAAGCATAAGTTGTGCAAATAATTACGGATATATCCAAATTACTTCTCAATTCCATCATTAAGGGACATAGAGTGTATGGTTAAGCAATCTCGGGTAACGGTGAGAGGCCCACGATCGATCGATTAATAACCTTGCAAGGGAAACCCAAACATACAGAAGAATGCACACCCCAAAAATAATCCAACTAGAAACCAACAGGGGGTGGGGTGTGCACCAACTAGGCGGTTCCTAACCGTCCTCGACTCAGGATCCATTTCTACAGTCTTTGGTACAAGGCTTGCTGGCCATGGAGACACACGCCGCCCAGCTCCACACATGCACCACTCTACTGCAGGCAGAGGGGACACTTCCTAAGATTAGTGGTCATAGATCCCTTACCGGATCAAGAAGGTACTAGGCGTACCGGTCCCATTGCCGGCAAATGTTTAGTACGTTCAAACGCTTAACCACAGACCTACTGGCCGGAGCCGGTCCCATGCTCTTACCACATGAGCATTTCCATTTAACAAGATCTTATGATTCCAACATAAGAGACCTATAGCTCGCGAGTGACGAACATCACTCGACTTTTACTGTGTCCTTAAAGCAATGGCAACTAGCGATCTATCATGCTAGTAATTGAGCATAGGGGCCTAGGATCATGCATCTAGGGTTTCAATTCAACTCCTGAAACGTAAATGCACAAACATTGCATATCATAAATGTAAGAGTTAGAAAACTGGGTTATGCTCAGGGGCTTGCCTTCACCAGCAAAGTCAGTGACGAAGTCCTCCGAACTTTGGTTCGGGTCTTGCTGCACCTCCACCATGTTCACTTCTCCTTCAGCGAGATCTCCCTCAGATTCCGGCACCAACTCGTAGTTTCCGTCCGGAAGTTCTACACGACATGCATATGCATTAACTTCATGTATTTGTAACTGAGGAGTGAGAACATAGCTTAGAATTGAAGGGTAAATGTGGGGGTGTATGTGTGACCACATTCACCTGGATAAGGATATATCCAGCATACTCTTCCTGTCAAAGAAAGGGGTATGCGTGCGTGGTTTAACTCCTTATTTGATGGTGATTGTGTGCACATCTAAATTAATTAATTAATTTTTCTTCACCAAAATATAGGGTGCTGTTCATGGTGTGATTTGGTGTGGCTCAACTCAAAGATTTGAAAAGAAAACAAAGGTGATTTCTATTTCCCTTTTATTTCTTGGATTAAGCTTGATTTACTTCGAAAATTCATTCTGGATTAAATACAAACAAGAAGACCATGAAACTTTGCAGAGAGGCACATCATACTACACATGAGCTACTACCAAAAATTTAGATGAACCCAATCTATATATCTAGCATGAAAAATACAACTAGATTCATTCATTAAGAACAAGAATAAATCATACAAAAATAAATATAAGATATATTGAGCTAGAAATTCATGTAGTGGTTCAAAACTCCTAATCATGAAGAGATATGCACTTACTCAGCAAAGAAAATTTAAATTAATTTAAATTTATGAAGGAAGGGTAAATTTGTGCAAAAAAATATTTGACCCTATAAAACATGACAAAAACATCTCTACTATTTATCATGGATGCAACATCATTAAACATGACCATAGCAAAAAGATGGGATTTAAAAGACCAACAGATTAATTTACATAAATGGGAAATAGGAACAAAGCTGAAAACAAACTTTAATTTATAACTAAAGATCTACTTTATAACTTTGTGCCAAAATTGAACCAGAAGACCAACATGACATGGGAAACAACATATCCAAAATTTAGCTTCAGATCATGCACAGAATTTGAATTATTTTAGATCTATCTAAAACGGTAAATTCAAAAGTATTTAAACTCTACACAGAAATTTGAAAACTCCCTTTGTAGAAAAGTTTGGTCTATTCACAAGGATTCCAAAACAGCTGAGTTTGCATTTTTATGATTTTTCTGTGAATTGTTCTTGATTTTACAAGATTCAGCAAATTAAAACAAAACTTGAAGATTCTATTTTGCCGATAGACCCTTGGACTGTTTTTCTTTTTCACAGATATGCCCTCGCATTTGCACAGGGGTCCCTGCCTTTATGGTTTAAACCCTGGGAAGAAAAGGGCCTTCGCAATGTAGCCCTTGGCCATGGACGTCGGCGTGGGCAAGCCTGCCGGCGGCGAGGTGGGGCCGGGCTGGCGCGGGTGAGTGGCGGGGAAGGACCACGTGCTCACCTAGGCTCGATCCGCGGGCTTGGCCGGCACAGGTGGTGCTCCGGTGGTTGCCGGCAGTGGAGCAGGGGCACGGCGGCCGCGGCGGCGCTGAGTCCGGCCAACAGGGGCACGGGGCTGGGCAACAAATGGCCGGGGAAGCACCGGTGGGGTCTAGGGAGGGAGCTGGGGTGCTTGGACAGGAGCAGGGCAGTGCGGAAGGTAGAGCTCAGCGGTGGGGCGCCAATGGCAGCTGCGGTGGGCTCCGCTCCGGCGAGCTGGGCGGCGGAGGTGAGCAAGGAGCAGCTCGGGAGGCACTAGTGAGGTGGTGAGGTGGTCCTGGAGTGCTTAGGCGGGCACGGGGTGGCTCGGAGGGTGGTGCTCCTCAGCGGCGCGGCAATGGCGGCGGCGGAGCTGTGGTGGCGGAGCAGTGCGGCGCTGCGGGGCGCGGCTTTATAAGCGGCGGCGCGCGGGAAGGCGGCACGGCGCGAGCAAGCACTCCAGCGCGCGTGCATAGGCGGGAGGAGCGGCGTGCACGAGCGGCGCCGAAGCACGGTGCAGCGCACGCACGGCGCGGGCGGGCACGGCGCGTGGCGCGTGTTGCGCGGCCACCTAGCACAACTCTACCGGGCGGCATCACCTCGGGGAGGTGCATCTAGTCACGTCCTAGGCGCTGGCGCAGGTGGGGCCCATGGGGCGGTGCACGTGGCACGGACGCCTTGGCGGGGGTGCCGGCGCGGCATGGTCGGCGTCCGGCGCGCGACGCGAGAGCGGCCCAGGGCGCCGGCTCCAAACCGTTTTGCTGAAGCCTTGTTTGACCGGTTGTAGCTCCAAAAATTTGAACTGCACTGAAAATTCGCCAAAAACAAAACTTGTAGACTAGCTAACCAGCTTCAACTTTTGCAAAGGCTGTCCTATGAAATTCTTCATGGATTTGGAGATAAAATGGTTTGAACTTTGGGATTTTCTCTGTTTGGTCAAACAGTGTTCCTGAGCTTTGACCAACATTTTCAGGCTTTTCCACATTGAATCTCAAATGCCGCCAATTGAAAGAAATGTGTCCCATGTGCAAATGAACAACTTCATATTGACCGATTTAGAAGTTGTTATATGAAAAGTGGAGAACGCGCTAGATTATCGGTGAAAGGTATAGAGGTCTAGGGTGTTGACCTTAGCTTTGGGGGTTTTGACTTAGGGTTGGAAGTTTGACCAAGTCAATTATGTCAAGTACCATGTTTAGCCTTGTTAATGACGATGATTACTGTTGCATAAACATCAGGGATGTTATAGCCTAGCCCCCTTACAAAGAATCTCGTCCCAAGATTCGAAAAATAAAGGTAAAGGTAGGGGAAACACTTACGATTGCGAGATCGTAGAAAACCCGGATACTTTGTGTTGAGATAATGTTCCGTCTCCCAAGTAGCTTCTTCTTCAGTATGGTGACTCCATTGGATTTTATACATTGTTATCGAATGTCGTTGAGTCTTCCTCTCTTTTTGATCCAAAATCCTCAGAGGGTGCTCGACCACGGATAAGTCGGGTTCGATCCAAGCATTGGATTCGATGATGACTTTTATCTCCGGCTTATTTGCACATCTCCTGAGTTGTGAAACATGAAACACATTGTGGACTGCTGAGAGCCATTCAGGAAGCTGAACGCGATAAGCAACCGGTCCACAAACTTGAATGATTTCATAAGGGCCAATACAGCGTGGTGCTAATTTCCCTTTCACTCCAAATCTTTGAATTCCCTTTGTTGGTGAAACCTTAAGATAGACATGTTCACCAACTTGATACGGCTTAGGTTTCCTTCCTTGATCATGGTAATGTTGTTGTCTCATTTGAGCTGTCTTTAGATTTGCTTGTACTACTTTAACTTTTTCTTCTGCTTCCTCAACTAAAGCTGGACCGAAGAATTTTCTTTCCCCGGTCTGTGACTAGTTCAAAGGAGTTCGACATCTCCTTCCATAAAGAGCTTCAAATGGTGCCATTTTCAAACTAGCTTCATAGCTATTATTGTACGAGAATTCAGCCAAGGACAAGCAATTGTCCCAATTCTTGTCAAAATGGATAATACAAGCCCTCAACATATCTTCGAGAACTTGATTGACTCTCTCCGTCTGACCATCCGTCTGAGGGTGGTAAGCAGAACTATGAAACAACTTGGTTCCCATTGAGGTGTGTAGGTGTTCCCAGAAATGTGACATGAACTGAGAACCTCTATCGAAAATGATGGTTCTAGGAACTCCGTGTAAGCACACGATACGTTCGAGATAAATCTCTGCGTATTGCTTTGCTGAGTATGTGGTATGAACGGGAATAAAGTGTGCGGTCTTTGTGAGTCTGTCCACAATAACCCAGATAGAATCATGGTGCTTAGAGGTGAGATGCAGTCCCACTATGAAATCCATACTTATATCATCCCATTTCCATGAAGGTATCGGCAATGGTTGAAGAATACCGTCGGCTTTTAAATGACTAGCTTTAATTCTCTGACATGTGTCACACTCGGACACATATTTGGCAATCTCAAACTTCATATTTGACCACCAGAAGTTTTCCTTCACATCTTGGTACATTTTGCTACTCCCAGGATGAATTGCAAATTCGGACAAATGAGCTTCATCCAAAATTTCTTTCCTGAGACTAGTATCGTTTGGGACAACAAGATGTTGCCCAAACCAAATTGTACCCTTTGCATCTTGGTGAAAACACTTGTATTTAGGATCTCCTTCTGACAACTTTTGCCTTATCTTTCTAACTTCCTAGTCATTGGACTGAGCATTTCAGACTTTGTCATACAAGGTTCTCTCCATGCCAATAGCATTTAATTCACCTTGACTAACAATTTCCAAATTGAGTTTGTTCATCTCGTGGCACAGTGTGTCGCTATAGGTGTCCATAGATAAGCAATTGCAATGGGCTTTTCGGCTAGAGACTTTCTTCAGTGTGGTCGGCATAAAGTGACGTAAATGATTGTTAAGCCAATCATGTTGCGACAGGTGGCACCATATTTTCAGGCACGCGCAAAGGTGCGGAGAAACCTTAGAGGGTAGTATCGTCATTTCACAGCCGCGGTCTATTGGGTTCCTTGCACATAGCCACCATGTTTATCCCCACTCCCCAGAGAAGAGAGCTGGTACGGTGCAAAGTGTCATGGATTATGCACCACGCCGGTGAGTTACGCATCAACGAAGGAGCTTCAGAAGGGTTAGGTTGGTGGTCGGGCGCCGCCGCTGGAGTGTGTCATTTTTACTCTCAATAGCATTGGTTACTGTTAGCATTTCTTAATGTCACAACTAACGGCACTGGGTTAGCGTGAACATCAAGACTTGCCGAAGGTTAATCTAAATGATCATGAACGAATCCGCAAGCGCACAGATAAACCATTGTAGCATTTCCCACAGGAAGGAGAGTATTCCAAGGGTATCATATCCGTGGAAGGCAATGGCGGATATCTTAGACTTATGCTTTTGCTCTGAATGTAAACCAAGAGATAGATATAGGGAACAACACACTCAAAGGCAGGGGTAAGATAAAAGATATACGGGGTAGTGTGACACACACACTCAAATCTACATCTACTCTAGCACACTACGGCGTAGGGGGAACATACGAGTTAGCTCTAGGTTCTAATGTACTAAACATACAAAGCTAAAAGATACAAGCGATGGGTATGAGTATTGCATGAGAGAGATAAGGTTCAGCACCCAGGTACAAATGGGGAGCTAGCCCGCGATGACCAGCACTCTGCGAAACTAGACTTTAGACTCCTACAGCAGGTACCGCAGCGCGGAGGTTGCCCTAGGATCCAACAGGGCTGTCACCACCTGAGGACCGACCTCTCGTTACGGGGGGTATGCTCAGAACTATCGTAGCCAGACAACCCAGGCACCATGCCTACATTGCTGCTAGACTCCACCTGGCCCGGGCTATTGTGACCCTGGGTGAGAGCCACCAGAAGACTGGTCAACTAGACCGTGTACCGTAGCTTGAACATAGACCTCATGCAACACTCTCATGCCATCAAACAAGATCAACTAAGGCTAGACATACAAACAGATATGAACTCTCTTATGCCTAATCAACAAGATCAAAGGGTCGTGTTCATGAAGAACACGAGCCTCTAACTTATGAACAAACACATAAGGAAGGAGTTTATCACCCTTCAAGTGGATTAAAAGGTAGTGTTCACGAAGAACACGAGCCTCTAAATGATGAACAGAGGATGAACTCAAGAACATATCAAGAATATGATCTACCATGACTTTATATGAAATAGCTGAATAACTGAAGTAGATCAAAGTCATACAAAGAAATAAAGATAAAAGAGAACTCATACCTACACTTCCAAGAGGACTTGGAACCTGAATAAGAGCTACTCTAGCCTACCCCCTAGCCTTGGAAACTAAAAGTGAGAGGAGAATGAGAGAGTGGTGTGTGAGAAATGGGAGCCCCTCCCCTTCTATTTATAGGAAAAGGCAAGGCTTGCTCAGATGACCAAATGGCCCCTAAACACCCGGGAGTGAGGCAATGGACCAATAGGGAGCTACCACGTGGAGGGCCAGGATGGGGCCCCCTAGGTCGGCCGGCCCCCTAGGGTGGCCCCACCTGGTGGTTTTCCACTAGGTGGCTGCCCTGTGGGCCCTCTGATCCATCCCCGGTGCATGGCTTGATTTCATATCCGAGGTGGGCCCTTTGATCCATGTGAAGTCCATGTGGCGTCCTCTGATTCGTCGGTGAGTGCCTCCCCTGGATCAATGACGTGGATTGCCATGTTTCCCTTGGTGGCAGCCACCTCCTCAGCTGAGTTGGCATGGTTCCTTCACAGAAGTTGAGTTTCCATCTCTTTTAAGGGGTAAATCACCAACATACAAATAATCTCCAAGGACAAGTGGAACTACATTATTCAAACCTAAATGCTAGTAAACAGTGCATATGCCTCCATTTATGTGAGAGTATTGAGTGATGGAAATGGTGAATTTCCACCGTCAACAAACTCCCCCAAGCTAACCTCTTGCTCGTCTCGAAGCAAGACATTAGTGTCACACCCTGAAATTCCTGAATTTCAGGATGTGAATAGAAAGAATAATTAAATAACAATTTTCTCATAATTTTAAAAAATTTCCAACATTTACTTTCTTTACAGGAAATATAGTATAAGAAAAATCCATTTGTTGGTTTTTCTGAAATTAAATAAAATATTTATATGAGTGTTGTATTCATGCCGATGCATCCTGGTGTTTTTGAGTGCAAAAGGTTTTTAAAACACGCTAAGGTGTTGACCAAACCCTTCCGAGAATTTTCTAGATTTTTCTGGGATTTATTCTCATTTTCTCTGAGCATTTAAAATCCTTTTCATGAGCTCTAAATATTTTATTCGGATTGTTCGTGTCCCAATCTATCTCTGGGAATTTTCCTAGAATTCTTGGAATTTTCTGGGTATTTTTCGTGCCTCTAAACATTTTCTAGATTTTTCTGGAATTGTTTTTGCACTAAAATGTATTTCGGAAATAATAAACCTTTTCTTTTTATTTTGGGCCGAGCCCACATCCGCGAGCCCGACCCAGCTGTTCGAGCCGCCAGGCCCATTTGAGCCCAGTAGCCAGAGCTGCTGCTCGTGTGTCCAGGCCGGACACGGCCGCACCGCCGCCGGCGTCTCCTCGACGTGCGCGCCACGCCGGGCGCCGTCTCCTGCGCCTATAAAAGCCGAGGCCGAGCCATCACGCGTCTTGCTGGTCCCTCTGCTGTCTCCCGCGCCTCGCTCGCCTCCGCGCTTCGCCGCTGCCTTCAACGCCGGTGTGCTGGAGCCGAGCAACGACGCAGCCGGCCGCTCGCACCTGGATGCCCCGGAGCGACCTGAAGCCACCACGAGCATCTCCTCGTCGAGCCACTTCCCGTCGCCGGAGAGTGCCTGGAGCACTGCCGTCGTGTGCACCCGCCGCCGGCCGCCTGCTTCTCTGCCGCCGGTCGAATCCGGCCGCTTCCCCTTCTTCTCCGCTGCCTGTGAGCACTTCTATGAGCTCTTCACCGCCATCATTTGCTCTCCATCTATCGCCGGTTCTTTTTCTGCCGTCTAGTCTCAGCTCATAGGCTTCTCCCATGTTGCGTCATTAACAGTTGAGGTCATATCAGCATCAGGTACTACCAAAATACAACCATGCATACCTGTGTATACGAGAAAGCAAAGGCCACGATCTGTCTTTGCCTCGCTGCCAAGCTGGCCTGCATGTACATGTTGACGTTTTTCCCCTAGCTGTACATGAAAACGAGTTGAAGCCGGGCCTGAGTTTGTTTACAACTGGGCCAAGTCTCCCCGATGGCACGTTGAGGTCACGACCGAGCCCAGCTCGTGGCTAACAAATAGCAAGCCACGTCCTCTAGATCTCTTCTCCACATCTATTGCTGTTCCACCTTTGCCCTAGATCTTTCGCGAGCCGCCGTCGCCGCCTCGTCGTCCAAGGCCGTGCTGCGCCGCCAGTGACCACCAGTGCTCCGTTCCGCTGCACCATGTACGAGTTGGTCGGTGGAGCTACCGCCGCCATGAGCCGTCAAGCTTGCTGGCCGGAGTTTGCGCCGCCGCCTTCCGTGCCCGTCCGCCGAAGCTCTCCATCCAGAACCTGCCACCGGTGATCTCCTACGTTGGCCAGGAAGCCCTTTCCACTGATCATCGATCACCGTCGTTCTGTCTGTCGCCCGCTGCTACCGAAGCCGCGAGGGCCATCGCCGTCGATCTGCTGCCAGCCGGAGCACGTCTGGTCGAAACGCAGCTCTCTTTTCCAGTTCGACGTTCGCCCATCGTCGTCGTTATGTTGTTTATCATCTGGCATAGCAAGCAGAGCCCGATGACATCAACAAGCCGCACCCTTCCATCTAGGCGTCGCCCGATGAAGCATCATGCGTCCGCGTGAAGATCGCCGTTCTGTGCCCCTGTAACCCCGGCCGCCTACCAGATTCCGGCCACCAAATTCTGTCCTTGTGCAATCCATGGTGAGCTTCGTGTCTTGTTTCATGTTCCCTCTATGTTTTACTTCTCACCGTATCCTATCACCCGCGTCGCTGCGACCTGCATGCAAGTAAGCATCTCATGTTGTCTACGGCCGTGCCATGTTCCATGCCAACTCAGGCACTCAAATAAAAGCCACTTCTATCTCTTTTCAGTCGTCGCTAGCCATCTGTTACAAGGCACAGGCCATGGAAGTTAGCCCGAGCAACAAGATGCTAGGCGTGGTCATACGTACAGGAGAAACATGCCATTTGCCCATGCAAAGGATGACATCATGGTGAGATCATGTATATGTGTATTTCCTCTCCAGTATATCCGAGCTTCAGAAATCTTTTCTTCGACCATCATTTCAGCTAACACAAATCTCTGCTCAGCCATGTCTCTCGACTCTCCAAGGACCGTCACTAGCAGTTGCCCTCATGGTCACCGTCTGACTCACATTTGCCGAGGTCACCGTCGACGCCGCTGGTGAGGACCTCGATCTACATACATCCCCTCTGTCTCTCGCTCAGTGTTCTTGTGCAATCAAAACAGTACCATGCAAGCCCATCAGTATGCGTATTCCACAAAGCAAGACCACGATCAGCTCTCTTATATTACATTGCCTGAATGTTTTGTTAGCTAGATATCCTCCTGATGTCATACATCTTTAATTCCTTTGTCATATTATTTTATTGCCTAAGTACCTTGATGATGTCATGCTTGCCTCATACTTAAGCAATAATGGTTCTCTTTATCTCAATCTATATGCACGTATGCACCACCAGCATGAAACATGATTATTTTGCTGCCTGTTCATTTGCGTGCGGCCATGCAGTGCATGCATGCCTATTCACCATCATGTTTCATAGCTATTCTTTTATTCCTGAAACTCATTAATCTTTTATTCTTGGGTATCTTTGATCTATAGAATAATCCTTTATTCTTTTTTTAGAATTGAATAATTCTTTATTCATCCATCAAATCCTTGCCCGCATATTAGAACTAATTTACCTATTCTTTTAATTTTTCTTTCTCGATTATGGCTTCATGATGACATCGTCATGTTCAAATATCTATCTCTTATTTCTTAAAACCTATATCTTATTCAATTCAATTCCGATTTCAGGAATTCTTTCGCTCACGCGTTCGTCTCAAAGTGTAGATTAGTTTTGTACCGTTCTCAGCACGTTTTATGATGATTGGTGTATTGTTTTTAATTTAGTTTAATTGTTTGCTAGCATATGTGTGCTCTGGATGTTTTGCTTTGGATGATTGATGCGAGTAGATTGAACGTGGTT
Organism: Cenchrus fungigraminus; assembly: GCA_036936925.1. Taxonomy (NCBI): domain Eukaryota; kingdom Viridiplantae; phylum Streptophyta; class Magnoliopsida; order Poales; family Poaceae; genus Cenchrus; species Cenchrus fungigraminus. The sequence goes on along the minus strand of CM072769.1, from coordinate 71,910,246 downwards.
CGAGAACTTTGAAGAGCAAGAAGTGAAGACATTTTGAGCAACATCACTACTATGGTTAAAGGCAAGTGTGTCCTTGTTCTTTTGTCCTAATAACTTTATTAGTCACATTGCATATGCTCTGCATTTAATTTGATGGGTCCTATTAAGGTTTATCCTAGTTTTTAATATCATTCCTTGTCAACCTGGGTTTACCTTTATGTTGGGTAGTACTTGCTTAGCTGCTATATCTTAGGTTATGGTAGTTCTAATGAACTTAATGATAAACTTGCTTTACTTTTATGTTGTACCTCTGGTTAATACAAGATCACAAAACTTAATTGGAACATGGAGCGACCACCCAGGAAAACAGTGCTACCACAAGACATATGGCTCTGTCTTGGCTAATTAATTAGAAACCTTAGTGTGTGGTATGCTTTACCTGAAAGGGGTTAGGGGGTGCCGGTAGTTGGTGTATAGCCCGGCCCTCAATCTGATCTGCTCTGTGGTAGCTTCGCAGGTTGAGAGAGGGTTATGCATTGCGCTGTCATGTAACCTAGCGAGCAGCCTGCATTAGGGAATCTTTGTAAAGGCCTCGTAGCGTCCCTATGCAATCACACCTCGGTAGTGTGGTATGATGCCTGATCAGCATCGCGTGGTTGGGTTTAAAGTTCTTTTGAACTTTTATGCGACTTGTGGGTAAAGATGTACAACCTCTGCAGAGTGTAAAACTAATCGATTAGCCGTGCTCACGGTCATGAGCGGCCTGGACCCTCACATGATAATTGAACTTGAAGATGGACTTAAATCGTGGTTTCTGGTTATGTTAGCCATATGCTTATGGCGTGTCTCTTTATGTTAATGTGGGTTGGTATATACTTATATCTTAGTAAACAGGTGCTAATAAAATTTGACCAACTAAAAGTGCCTAATGCAGTCAACCTGTCAGCCTTTCCTTGTCAAGCCTTTGCATTCATACTTTCCCCACACTTGCTGAGTACGACATGTGCTCACCCTTGCTATAAACAATGTTGCTCAGAAAGAGGAAGCTGCCATGAAGTTGTTGTGAAGATGTTAATGGTACTAGGCGTACGCAACCCCCAGTCGACTGCTTGTGGAGTTTGGTGCCTTCGTTTCCAGGATTAAGCGTAAATCTCTGATAATCTTCCTTTTTCTTACGTGATATTGTTTCTGTTATTCACTTATGTCACTATATGCATGAAACTTGATCCTGGCATGCATATAGGTTTGCACTTGGTTTTCTTTGGAAAAACAGGTGTGACAATTAGAGACTTAGGTTGGTTGATCAGGAGTTGCTACAATATTGTATTCTCAACTTATGGCAAACATACAGCAAAGTACTCTACCAAGAGTTGAACAAGTCGGCAATGTTCTTACCTTTCACCTGATACGTGGGGCACATAGCTTTACCTGCCTTGGGTGGTTGAGAGACAGAATGGTTATATAGCATGTGCATAATCACTCATACCTTGATCAGCTATCAATCCGGAGGTTTTGCAAGTTTTTTTTTCAAAAGAAAATCAGAGTTCCTCAAATGATACTCTCGGATCGCTCAAAGGTGTATGGTTCCTCACCAAGGCATCAATATTGCCTTTCTTTACATCCTACTCCTAATAGGCTGTATGTGGAGCTGTAGGTAGGGAAGATGTGGCATACTTGCCTCTCATGTTTTGCTAAGTCAAAGACCGGATCCTTGGATGAAACAAACATACATCCTGATCAAGATGTGCATATGTGTGTGATGGATATGAGCATGGCAAGGTGGATACTAGGCCCGGAAGTGGGTGCTAGATATTTCCATGTTTTATATGAGAAAACGAGGGATTGATGGTAAGGTGGACACTAGCCCTGGAGTAGGTACTAGTTATTACCATCTATATGGTGGAACTCTTTCTCTTGCACATATCAATCCCTTTTTCTCCTTTGAAATTTTTCAAGACTTGGGCTAGCTCTCTTTATTTATTTTTGCCATGCTTTTGAGCATGCTTTTCTTTTCTCTCTCTCTTTTTTTAAACTAGCCCTTGGTCTCTATTGGAGATATTTGGAGAGGGATGAATAATGCAAAGATACATAGAGTTTTATTTTAGAAAGAATGCATTGGCATATGGAACAAATGATGAATGCTAACTTCCAGTGTGGAAGTTTTAGCATGAACGTGTACGTGATCTTGATCAGGGGAGTATGAGTTCTAACAAGGGTCACAACAATTTGACAAAGCTCAATGAGAGAACAAGCTGCATATGTGGAGGCTAAGAACTAGAATCTACATATGGCCTTGGATGGGAAATTCTCATCATTGAGGAACTCATCATGTTTTGATTTTTCAAAAAGGAAAACTCCGGATGTCAGGCATCACTAAGCACAAGATCATAGCACTCTATTATACCATATCATGTCTCACAACAACTTAGGCAAGGATAATGCTTTTTGCTACCTACAGTTTTCAAGCTAAGGTTTGAACATACAAGCCAACAAACTCAAAACTTAGTTAGGATACAAAGTTGTAAAGAAGACATACGAGGAGAATAAACAGAGCAACTATTCATCATTTCAACCATAGAGGCAAAGCATTCTTACTAAGCATATCAAAGCAAACTAAGCAAACGATGATGACGAAAGCAAATGAATATTTTTGGTCTTTTTATTTTGCAGATTTTTTTGGATTTTCATGTATAAGATATTCTAAAAACAAAAGAAGATACAAGTTACCTCAGAATGGGGGTCCTCCCCCGAGCTAGCTTCAGGCTCACTGCGGTGGAGGGAAGAAGAAACCCTGACTCGCGTAGTAAGCCCTCTGCGCCTCCATGTATTGCCGCTGATCTTGCTGCATGGTGCTATCCTCTCACCAGCCTGACGCTGCCATGCTGAGGTAGACTCGACGTGGGTGTTCAGCATCTCCTCCAATCCCGTGACCTGGACGGTGAGCTCTCCCATCTGCTGCGCGAGCTGAGCGTCGCGTGCAGAGGCTGAAGAGGGTTGCCGGAAGGATGAAGACGGAGGTGGACCACTGGAGCTAGAACTAGCGGGTGTGGCCCACTGAGCTCTGGTCGCGCCTGCCCAAGCTGTGCCACTCGCACTCGGCTGGTAGGTGGGCTGATCCCAACCAGGTGCATAACCAGGGGTAACCCCGGACATGTACCCCGAAGGGGCCCCTCCTGCCACCAGTGGTGTAGCAGGCTATGGCTGAGGCTGAGGTGGTGGTGTCGGCTGTGACAAGTTAGTACCATGGTACAAGCTCAAGGAATGTCCGGATGGGCATCACTCCTGAGCTCGCCCCAGCGAGAATGCAGAGAACACAAAACAGAAGTAGATTGCTTTTCCTAGATCAGAATTTTATTTGGAAAAGGGAAAAGGGCTAGATAAATCTAGCATGCAGATGCAAGGTTTTTGGGAAATCAAATATGCAATTTTGAAAATAAAATTTGGAAAGGGAAATATGAGATAAGTACTAGCTTTAACCTTTTTGGTAGAAAGGACCCATCATTTTTGTCCGACGAGTGGGACTCTTCTCAGCAATCAATTCCATTTAGCACCCCACTCCTGAGAAGTAGAGGTTGGTGCCATCTCAATCTTCCGCCATTCTTTCCAAATTTTCTTTAACCTCTTCGACGGAGATTTCCTCCTTGGGGGTGAAGGCTCAGTCCTTCCCCCAAGCTGCTCAACACTATCTTGCACCAAATAGCATTGTTCTTCTTTGTCCTGAAACTTGAACTTCAAGTTCCTCTTCCCAATGTGGAAACAGATGATTCCGGACCCCACATCGATCCTAGCTCGGACATCACTAAGAAATGGTCGCTCAAGGATTAGCGGCATTCCTCCCTCGTCATCCATATCAAGGACTACGAAGTCCGCAAAGACATAAGAGCTCTTGATTTTGACCAATATGCTCTCAACAATTCCTTTTGGTTATCGTATCATTGAATCTGCGAGTTGGATAGTCCGTGCTGTTGGAGAGAGAGCTGGATATCCAAGTTGCTCGAACATGGCCTTGGACATGAGATTAACACTTGCACCAAGGTCACAAAGAGCATGCCTGATCTGCTTGTAATAGATTGTGCAAGTGATAGTCGGGTAGCCTGGATCTTTCTTGTGCACTACAGCTGATTCCTCCCACGGATCAAGAATTTGTTGTATGGGCTTTCCTGCATAGTCAGAAGCATGTGTCTTCCTAGGTGGCTTACCCCACCTGGTTGACACTACACTAACATTTTCACAAGAGGATACGGGTTGCCCCGGGATCCTCCCGTTATCAGGAGATGGAACCAAAGCAGCCAGCTGGGCCAGCTAGGTTTCTAACATTTTGTTGAAACTTGGTTGACTCTTCTAAGCAGAAGAAAAACTTTCAAGCTTAACGTTGAGGCTTTCCATAGTTTTATCAAGGGTAGCTAACTTTTTGTTAATACCTTCTTTAATCTTAGCTTGCCCAAAAACGAGATCTCTCAAGGAGGGTTGGTTAGGATTGTACGAGTTACCTTGGTTACCTCCTTGATAGTAAGGGCATTGTTCATTCCACAATTGGCCTCCTTGTTGAGGTGCACGATAACCGTTATTGTTGCCATTCATGTACATCACTTCCTCCTGAGTCTCCGGACAATAGTTGCCTGAGTGCCCAGTGTTGCCACAGACCTCACAGGTCATGTGAGAGTCCATAGGCAGAGTAGTTGTGGCCATGGCAGCCTTCTCGCTGGTGTAATCATCCAATCTCTTCATGAGAAGATCCATCTTGGCAGTAATCATGTCTGCTTCCTTGACAGTATGAGTACCCCTCGGTCGTGGCTGGAGTCTTTCATCACTCCACCCTTGGTTGGAGACCATCTTCTCCATGAGTAATTTAGCATTATCAACAGTGAGTGAGAAGAATGCTCCTTGAGCAGCAGCATCAATATGGCCTCGGGCTGTCAGAGTCAACCCAATATAGAAGCTTTGAAGAATAAGCCAATCCTCCATCCCATGGTGAGGACAGGCCAGGACATACTCCTGAAGCCTTTCCCAAGCCTCTGGAATAGACACACTTGCTGCTTGCTGAAAACCAGAAATCGTTCCATGAAGAGCATTGGTTTTACCCAATGGGAAGAACTTCTTGAGGAATGCCTCTGAACACTTACTCCAAGTGTCAATAGCTTCACGATTCGCATAGAACCATTGTTTAGCTTTCCCCGGGAGGGAGAATGGAAAAAGCCGTAAACGAACAGCGTCCATATTTGCACCCCTGATGACGAAAGTGCTGCATAGCTCTACGAATTGCAGCAGATGAGCATTGGCATCCTCATTTGGCTTGCCACAGAATGGGCTAGCCTGTACCATCCTAATTAGACCCGTCTTGATCTCAAAATTTTCAGTCCCCATTGCCACCTCAGGGCCTTGCAGCACCTGGTTAGCGGAAGGAGCTGATTACTCACGAAGTGTCTTCTGGGCCATAGCGTTGGACGTGGATGGTAAAAGGAAGCTGGTTCACCCTCCGGACAAGTACGATGAGGTGAGCCGAAATGAATTCGAGCTTTCCTCACAAGTGACTCGGGATCTTCAGTAAAATTCCCTGGCAGGTCGAAACCAGTCATACACTACCTGTCTTCATCATCCAAAGATAAAAGAAGACAATCAAGGTTAGCCTGCATTGAGAGTTGTCCTAACCTACTCAGAGTTTATAAACAGATGCAAAGCATAGTCATGATAATCCTGTGCCTTCCCTGGCAACGGCACCAGAAATGCTTGTTGGCATTTCTTAATGTCACAACTAATGGCACCGAGTTAGCGTGGACATCAAGACTTGCCGAAGGTTAATCTAAACGATCATGAACAAATCCGCAAGCGCACAGATAAACCATTGTAGCATTTCCCTAAGGAAGGAGAGTATTCCAAGCGTATCGTATCCGTGGAAGGCAATGGCAGATATCTTAGACTTATGCTTTTTCTCTAAATGTAAACCAAGAGATAGATATAGGGAACAACACACTCAAAGGCAGGGGTAAGATAAAAGATATACGGGGTAGTGTGACACACACATTCAAATCTACCTCTACTCTAGCACACTACGGCATAGGGGGAACATACGAGTTAGCTCTAGGTTCTAATGTACTAAACATACAATGCTAGAAGATACAAGAGATGGGCATGAGTATTGCATGAGAGAGATAAGGTTCAGCACCCAGGTACAAACGAGGAGCTAGCCCGCGACGACCAGCACTCTGCAAAACTAGACTTTAGACTCCTACAACAGGTACCCCAGCGCGAAAGTTGCCCTAGGATCCAACAGGGCTGTCACCACCTGAGGACTGACCTCTCGTTACTAGGGGTATGCTCATAACTATCATAGCCAGAAAACCTAGGCACCATGCCTATGTTGCTGCTAGACTCCACCCGGCCCGGGCTATTGTGACCCAGGGTGAGAGCCACCAGAAGACTGGTCAACTAGATCGAGTACCGTACCTTGAACACAGACCTCATGCAACACTCTCATGCCATCTAACAAGATCAACTAAGGCTAGACATACAAATAGATATGAACTCTCTTATGTCTAATCAACAAGATCAAAGGGTCGTGTTCATGAAGAACACGAGCCTCTAACTTATGAATAAACACATAATGAAGGAGTTTATCACCCTTCAAGTGGATCAAAAGTTAGTGTTCACGAAGAACGCGAGCGTCTAAATGATGAACAGAGGATGAACTCAAGAACATATCAAGAATATGATCTACCATGACTTTATATGAAATAGCTGAATAACTGAAGTAGATCAAAGTCATACAAAGAAATAAAGATAAAAGAGAACTCATACCTAGACTTCATGAGGACTTGGAACCTGAATAAGAGCTACTCTAGCCTACCCCCTAGCCTTGGAAACTAAAAGTGAGAGGAGAATGAGAGAGTGGTGTGTGAGAAATGGGAGCCCCTCCCCTTCTATTTATAGGCAAAGGCAAGGCTTGCTCGGACGCCCATATGGCCCTTAATCACCCGGGAGTGAGGCAATGGACCAATAGGGAGCTGCCACATGGAGGGCCAGGATGGGGCCCCCTAGGTCGGTTCGGCCGATCCCAAGGTTGGCCGGCCCCCTAGGGTGTCCCCACCTGGTGGTTTTCCACTGGGTGGCTGCCCTGTGGGCCCTCTGATCCATCCCCGGTGCATGGCTTGATTTGGTATCCGAGGTGGGCCCTTTGATCTATGTGAAGTCCATGTGGCATCCTCTGATTCGTCGGTGAGTGCCTCCCCTGGATCGATGACGTGGATTGCCTTGTTTCCCTTGGTGGCAGCCACCTCCTCTGCTGAGTTGGCATGGTTCCTTCATAGAAGTTGAGTTTCCATATCTTTTAAGGGGTAAATCACCTACATACAAATAATCTCCAAGGACAAGTGGAACTACATTATTCAAACCTAAATGCTAGTAAATAGTGCATATGCCTCCATTTATGTGAGAGTATTGAGGGTTGGAAATGGTGAAGTTCCACCGTCAACAGTTACGTCATCGGTCTTGTGCCTTACGTGTGTAAATAATGGTTACGGCAGGAATCACCTGTGTGCATGTGGAACAGACGATCCAAAATTCTTGGTTACACGAAAACACTGATGGCTTACGTATACGATGCGTAATCCATTGAGAAAGTGAATGATACAAGATCTCATCACAGAAGATCCAAAATTACTAGGTTACGCGAAAACTCTACTGGTTACGTACGACGTCGTCGAAACAAATTCCTAGCATATGAGCACAAAAGATCTCCTGTGTCGTAATTGTATACGTCATTAGTAAATCAAGTGATAATATGATGGGCCTGGGCCATCTAGTACGGGCCACGTAGTTGGCACATGTATTTGGTGTCTGTATTACTAATGAGCCCTTTGTACTGATAATAATTAGGTATATAGTTAAAAAATGGTTTTAGTGGTATGACCTCATTCTTCTTAATAAATACACGGACTTACATACTATTTGACTTGGTACTAGTATAATTTCACGAAATAACCTTCGTATCCTCCGCCGTTGAGGCCGTCAAAGACTACATTGTTTTAGGAAAAGAGTCCTCCCAAAACTCGCACGGATGCAGGCGGTGGGGACGCGCTCCCACACCGCAACGAATTCTTCCCCTGCCGCTCGCCATGAGGCACAGAGGAAGGTCGCGCACATTTAAGAGCACCGGAGATGATGAGGACATCCCAGCCGTACGTAACCCAGCTCCCTTGGTTATACAAGATGCATCGCGAATTACACCAAATCCACCTTGGGTTACGCATGAAGATTGAAGAATCAATCGCAAGCGGTTAGGCAGGAACAAGCATTGGATACACAAGCACATGTGTATGAAGGACAGGTTACAAGCAGCCATGCTAAGAAACTCCAACAAGAGGTTAATTAGTGAATGCTTTAAGTTCCTCTCTGTGTTACATTGCAATACTGATTTGAGTCATATATGACCTTACTAGTCTTGTACTTTACTCCTAGTCAGGTTTACAAGAGTTACATAGAAGACACATAGGGTTACATGGAGGACACCAAGTTCGCTGCCTAAGCTGAGAAGGATTAATCACACAAGACTCTGGGTTACATGAGAAGCTTCACGTCCAACTCTGTACCGTCATATTACTGAAATACTTCTTGAAATCTGAAATTTATGTCAAAAAATTCTTGTATATCTAACAAGTTGCGTCGTGGAGTAGTTTGAAGCTCCTTCAAGTCAAGATTCCAATGCAACAAACAGTGCATCATTTGGACTTCCGAGCTAGGAGTTATGGCAAAATTACTTAAGGGTGCGCGGAAGATGGAAAAACACACATGAACTAAGGTATAAACTAACCAGCGACCGAAAACCGATCCGAAGTACCCTTACAAAAACCGAAATGCCGATCCGAAAAAGTCGAAATACACGACCGAAAAATGTTCCCTGGTCTTTTCGGGTTTCCACGCCCCGACCCATCAGATTGTTGGGTCGGGTCAGCCCCGGTATTTCGAGATTCGGGACAAAACTCTGACCCGTCACGTGGTTGGGTCGGGTCGGGCTTGTCGGGTTGTTTGGGTCATGAATATCGACGACGATGCCCGCACGTCAAGCACCTCGGAGTCTGTCTGGTCCTGTGTATTCTTTTCTTTTTCTTTTTTTTGCAAATTGTGGGATTCAAGCATGGTCGCTGTCGCTGTATAGAATTGGGGGTGGTAGATAGCTATGCTACAACGCAATATTAGCATCAGAAGTTTGACGCTAAATATATAGAATCATCGTTGAACTGTTGATCTTGTGGAAGAATTTTGTATTCCTGTCTGCTTGAGGCACCCATTGCTTCTTGTATCTTTGCTTGTGCTATTCAGTTTGCTTTTGGAGTAGGTGATGGTGTTGGAGGGTGAGATTTTGTTCTTGAGAATTGTTTCTTGTCTACCTCCTGCATAACAGACTGGGCACAGGTTACGCAGGGCAGTGCGTAATAACATAATCTGTGTTGCAGGAGCTATGCAAAATGGATAGTGCGTAACCGAGGATGTGGCTAACCGAGCGCGTGCGTGCAGGTTACGCGCATAATTGACTCTGGACCGTCCTACCATCGTATTACAAACTAACAAACATGCTTCCATTCACTGTAGAGCGGCATTGGAAATTAGGACTTGAGCTCTATGCCATTGGTTGTATTTTTTGATGTGCTCTATGCCATTTGTTGCATTTTTCGAACACTTGTCATTAAATAAACACTTTTTTAGATGTATCATTAAGTAAACACTTATGTACTCATTTATTAACTCTTTCGTTGTACAATAAACTTTAATCGTCATATTTCAGACTTGTATGGCATGATTCTTGCAACGACGCGAAGCCACCAGCTTGCAACGACGTAGTGCCGGCCACTCGAAGCAGGCGGCCTTGACGTGAATCATAGCACCGCCCCTACTAGTCGAAACCGCAGTACCGAACCCAAGAGATAAGCCTCACCACTGGGCCTCCGGCGAACATTGCTGTGCTTATAACTCAGCCACCACCACCATCTCTACTTGCTTAGCACAGTGCATGGGGAAGAGAAGAAGATGTGGTCTATGGAATGTTAGCAGCAGGTAGTTGGGAAGGGATTGGAGAAGGGAATTAGAGGGGAAATAGCAGGAAACCGAGATTACGAAGATGACAGAAGGGGAATCGAGAGGAGAACGGCGCAGGAGCACCTGGAGGAACAAGAACAGTTCAACTGTTTGATATTATATGTTGATAAATAAATGCCTATGCCTCCTACGGATACGGCCAGCAGGCCAGACAACGTACACAAGCCCGACGGCCCACGGCGGCACACAGGCCCGCTACCCTATTACAGGCCCAATAACAGCCTAGTCCTAACATGGAATCGAGGGGATCCAACGATCTGATGGATCCATCGAAATAGCATGTGTTTGGAATGGAATAACGAAATGAAACAAATCCAAAATACATAATCTCTAAATTAGACACATAACACTATTATAGCAAGTTCATTATAAAAAAGTACAAAATTAAGATACATAAAGTATGGATCGAAATTACATATAGCAAAAATAGTAAACCTAGATAGATTAAGATAAAGGGCAACCCTCCCTAGTACGGACACCGCTGGAGCATCCTTCCGCGCATCTCCCTATCAGTGAGCCGCAGCCTACTAGCTGGCACCTCCGTCGGGACGACGCTTGTTGCCAGGTAGATGGAAAGCTGCCATGCGCTATGAGAAGAGGAAGACAAAGTTTAAAATTGGTAAAGCATTTCGAATGTAAAGTGCAACGCGTTGTGCGAATAAAGAAAGAATCAAAACCTTGCTCTTGCGCTTCGCCACCTTCGCCCGGTTGGCCGCGTGGATGCGGTCCCTCTCTGCCTGCACGGTGAGGTAGCCACCGCAGTCACCAACGCGACTGATCTCGCACTCGCGGGCCAGTTCGCTGCTGTAGAGGATGTAGTCAGCGAGCGCCTTGTGCTGCGGCCCCTTGAGGCCATTGCCTCTGGTGGACAACCCGGTGGCGTGGTTGAGCAACTCGAGGAGGCTCCAGTTGCGCTGCATCCAGCCGGGACAGAAGGTACAATGATAGTACCCTCCGACGCGGCAGACACGGCGCTGACCAGAGGCGAACTCGTTGGCCATCTCGGTGACCATCTGGGTGAACTCCTCCTCGCCATTGTAGGAGTTGCAGTCATCGGAGTCGCTACTGTTGGACATCTTAATGGCGAACGGGAGAAATGAACAAACAAAATGGAGAACGCGAGCGGAATGGAAAAGGAATGCGAGATGCTATGGAGTATGGACACACCACGCCTTGCCTGTTGTACTTAAGAAGGGGCACGGGGGTTGGACGGCGAGATCCGAGGCGCGCGCGGTTCGAGTCGTCTGTGTGAATGGTGACGTTTCAGAATTCACAGAGAGACGCGTTGGGCACCTGCGTAACCGCGAGCCATGTTGCTCCATGCATCCATCATGGTTCCTCGTGCGTAACCTGCCGTGCGCTGCCACCAAAAGGTATCGGTTACGCAGGTCCGACACGAGGTTGCACCATGCGTAACCGACACTGTGCAGATTACGCATTCCACCTCACCTGCCGTCTCTTGATGTGTGGGCCTGACACGGTGCAGCACATTTCATTGATATAGCAGCAAATACAAGACTACGATCGCGGGAGATGATCACAGTAGGTAGGAAAAAGAAAGAAAAGGAAAAACAAACAAACTATATCATTGATATAGCTGCAAAGATAATTACTTCATTGCATCTTCATGTCTTCTATTGCATACCATTGTCAGCTTGCATGACCCTCCTAAAAACAGCTTCCACATCGCAGGTCGATTCTTCTTCTGGTTCCTCATGCACTATGATCCTCTTGATACTGATAAGCTTCGCGAATTACTCCCTTTGCTAATAGTACTCAGGGCATCTATCAGGAGCCTACAAATGGTAGTAAGCCACGTAACCTAGAAGTAGGCTGAAGTAGAGCGTGTGCATCGTGGATTGTGCGTAACCCACCGGGTCCAGCTTACTCCTCCTCGGGGCGGGCGGTGCTGTGGCTGTGGACAACACGACGGGACGGGAGCGGAGGCGCCTGCAGGCCCGTCCCGTCCCGTCAAGGCTGTACATAGTTTGCTTCTCCCCGAAGTGAAGCTGGCGCCAGGGAGGCTGCTGATGTGTCGTCCATGGAATTCTCTAGTGCGCAACCTGCTGAATGGCACCTGCGTAACCGAGACCTTGCAGGTTACGCGCTTAGTCGACACCACCGGCCTTGTCTCGCGGCAACCGCGATGCTGGCATGCGTAACCCAGTCGGTGATGCACGCACCATGGGATGGTGCGTCGCTGAACCGTGCGTAACCGAGCTGGAGCAGGTGACGCGTAGAGTCGACACGACCGGATGCAGCCTGGATTTTGTGCAACCAATCAGTGTGTAACCCAGTTAGTGTTGAGCCATGCAGCATGGATTTTGCAGAGTGGATGCAGTACGCGTGTGCGTAATGGATTGTGCGTAACCCAGTCAGTGTTGAGCCATGCAGCGTGGATTTTGCAGAGTGGATGCAGTGTTCGTGTGCGTCATGGGTTGTGCGTAACCCAGGGGGTCTAGCTTACTCCTCGGGGTGGGCGGCACTGTTGTGGCTGTGGATAACACAACGGGACGGGAGCGGAGGCGCCTGCAGCAGCAGGCCCGTCCCGTCCCGTCTCGTCCCGTCCCGTCAAGGCTGTACACACGACACGACACAGTGACCGTGCGTAACCCGACTTGGCAGCAAGCCGCGTAACCTAGGCTGAAGCACCGCGTGAGCATCATGGATTGTGCGTAACCCAGTGGGTCCAGCTTAATTGATCATCGTCGCGATGTCACAGACGAGGTAGGAGTAACTAATAACTAGTAGGTGATACCCCATGCGTTGTTGCTTGAATTTTTAAGCAAAATTTTAAGGTGAAATGTGAAAGTAGAAACACCAAAATGATTACATGATGATATTTATCTGTAAACAGTAATATATATGAAAGTATGTTAATTTTGTTGAGCGAGAACCATTCTTAAATGATTGATCCTACATGTATTTCAACTGTGAGAATTTTATGGCGTGCTACTCGCAAATACAACATGCTATTAGTCACAGAAAATTGATGAAGGCATAGTGACATGGCGTGTAGTGGGTTATGACATGGCATGTTGAGAGGCAAGAGAAATCGTTAGTGGGTACCAATTAAGCTTAATTGCAGAGTGGATGCAGTACGCGTGTACGTCATGGATTGTGCGTAACCCAACGTGTCCAGCTTACTCCTCGGGGCGGGCGGCGCTGTTGTGGCTGTGGACAACACGACGGGATGGGAGTGGAGGCGCCTGCAGCAGCAGGCCCGTCCCATCCCGTCAAGGCTGTACACACGACACGACACAGTGATCGTGCGTAACCCTTGGCTTGGCAGCAAGTCACCTAACCTAGGCTGAAGCACCACGTGGCACACGTAACGCAGCGGGTCCAGCTTACTCCTCGGGGCGGGCGGCGGCTGTGGCTGCGGACGACACGACGGGAGGGGAGTGGAGGAGGGAGGCCCCGTCCCGTCGTCCATCGTAATAATGATGGTGCACCACGTGGCCCACAGCGGCCTGCCCCCACCGCAGTTTGCTTCTCCCCGAAGCGAAGCCCACGTCGGGGGGTGGGGGAGGCTGCTAATGCGTCGTACATGAAATTCTCTAGTGCGTAACCTCCTGAATGGCACCTGCGTAACCAAGACCTTGCAGGTTACGCGCTTAGTCGACACACCCGTCGTGTCCTGCAGCAATCGCGATGCTGGCGTGCGTAACCCAATTGGTGATGCACACGCCATGGGATGGTGTGTCGTCGAACCGTGCGTAACCGAGCTAGAGTAGGTGACACGTAGAATCGACACGACCGGATGCAGCCTGGATTTTGCGCAACCAAGCAGTGCGTAACCTAGTCAATGTTGAGCCATGCAGCGTGGATTTTGCAGAGTGGATACTGCACAGTATGCACGCGCACAGACATACAGAGGCATGCGAAACCTACCCAGTCTAGATTATGCTGGAGCCACGCTGCGTGCTTGCGAGTTAGGGTTACAAACGCTTTGTTCTTGGCTGCTTGCAAGTTTCTGCTTCACAAGACGAAGTTAAGGGAGTAGTACTCTGCACAGTTGTTTTTGGTGATTCTTTTGGTTGACTTAAGTTATTTTGCTTTGCCTCTTTGCCATGTCGAGAAAGTATGGTGTATGCCTCGTTGCCGGCCGCTCAGCCATTAATGACTGGTGCGCCTGCCGCGCCGACTTTGCAGGAGAGCTCAGGGGCACGGCCGTTCCCGCCGGCTGCATTACCAGGTGCTTGGCCACTGATGTTGCCCCTATCCCTGCTCGAAGGCGAGGCGGCGCCCATGATCATCGACGAACCAGACTGGATGAAACGCTAATTGCCAACAATAACAAGTGCTGCATTGCTGTATTGATAACTACTACTCCCTCAGTCCTTAAATATATGACATTTAGGACAAGAAATTTAGTTCAAAATGAAATAATTTGTTGTCCTAAACGTCATATATTTAAGAACGGAGAGAGTAGTTTCTGATTAAGTTTGGTCCCTCCTTATTTGATTGTGCTGCTATTTTTTGGTTGTAAGATCACTGGACTCTGTTTCCTACTACGGAGGAGTACTTTGGATGGATGTTCATTCAAAAAATGTGAACCTATTTTGCCAACAAATCAACAAATAATTCAGTCTGGCTTGGTCACTTTTTCTTATCAGTAAGACAGTACATCGTGGATTTTGCGTAACCTACATCGTCCGTAACCCAGTCAGTGTTAACGCAGTCGGTGTTGCAGGAACAATGCAGCATGACTAGTGGGTAACCGAGCGAATGCAGGTTTCGCACTAAATCGACTCGACCCCGTCGGGGGTTGCAGGTTGCAGCATGCAGCACGGATGCTTTGTAACCTAGCCAACGCAGGTTACGCACTCTGGAGATGTACAGTATAGATAAAAGAGATATATACTCCGTAATAAGTAGTAATCCAATCTGCATTGGATATTTACATGGGAGCATACCGTATAACCGAATGGGTGCAGCTATTATATATAATTAACTACGCTTCCGCTTGAGCCTATGTGATTATCTCCCGGTCCTCCTTGTAGTTCCACAACAATTGTACTGGGTAGCAGCCACTCGCATTGTGCTCGTTAACCTTTTTTTTGAGGAAACAGAGCTTTCATTCAATTAACCTGGTTACAATCACTATGAAGTGAGGCTAAAAGAAAGCTAGTTTGCTTAACATACCACTTGGCAACAGGAATAACAGCAGATACATGTTTAGCACAGAGGTGAGCTACTACATTTGCTAGCCTCCTAGTGTGAGTCCAGTCAAAAGACTCCAAGTTCGCCGCCATCTCCTGCATCTCGTCCAAAATGACCGCGATATCCGATCGTTGATGCCTTCTGTTTTTCCACAAAGAGACAAGTTCAAGGGAGTCCGTTTCAAGTATCACTTTCCTGAATCCCCTCATCATCGCCAAACATAAGCCATCCCTGCAGGCTTCTGCTTCCACAATGAGAACAGACGAAGCCCCCGGCAGCCATCTTGCTATGCACCCAGGAAGGAGCCGGAGGAGTTCCGCAACACCACACCAGCCAAACCAGTTCGGTCAGCGGGACTGAAATCCCCATCATAATTGATTTTCACAGTACCAGTAGGTGGAGCCTTCCATTTTGCCGGATGAGGAGCAGATGACTGCTGTTGTCGGGATGCCAACAGGAATGACGATGCTTCAATTGCCCAGTCGATTGCAAGCTTCGACTTGATCGGTGTCTTGCCATGGTTCCTGTCATTTCGGGCAGACTAGAGAGACCACATTGCACACATGATCACAACTCTGTCCTTCTCCCTTGGAAATCGAGTCATCTAGCAGATCCACTGACCAAGATCTTGGGCAAAGTCTTGGGAGCTTGATTCCTTCAATTTTCTTTAAGTTGCTCCAGAAGGCTCTGGCTGCAGGGCACTCAACTTGTGCATGGAAAGTTGTTTCCTTCGATGAACCACAATACTCACAATTTGCAATTGGGTCAATATGCTTCCTGTGTAAATATGCTCGACATGGCATAAAGTCATTCACCACTCTCCACCAAAAAACTCACACTTTGGGTGGAACGTGTTGTTTCCAAAGTTTCTTCCATTTCTGGTCATTGGCTGCCGCAGAATGCAAGGAGCGCCCATTAGCATACACTCTCCATTCAGCCACCGCCACAGAGAGCAACCTGTATGCTGATCTCACCATGTAGAATCCATGGCGTTCTCCAGACCAGCCCCAAAAATCAGCGTGGCATCAGCGTAACCGTCAGTTGCACCCGCTACCATGTGGGTCCTGGAATGCTTGCTCGGTGTCAGCCGTTGGAGGTTTGGAAAGGCGACGCATGGCAGCAACAGCTGAAGACGAAGAGTTCGGTGGCACGTTTTATAGGCAACACCGGGATCGAGGGCGTATCTAGCTCAGGGCGTAATCTCGGTTACGCAAGATCGACACGACCCGCCGTGTTCCTCGTCGAGCGCGATGCTGCGTGCATAACCCAAGCGGCCTTTTACATGGCCATGTGCGTAACCCTTGCGATTGCACCAAGCAGCGTGCGTGGTCCCAGCATAACCAAGACCATGCAGGTTACGCATTCCTCTCAGGAGGCCTCTTGACCACGATGCTGCATGCGTAAGCAAAACAGCCTTTTACATGGCCGTGTGGGTAACCCAGGCGGTTGGAGCATGCAGCTTGGATCCTGTGTTACCGATATCGGGCAGGTGACTTATTCCTGTCAAGGTATGTTACAGAATCCTGGGAGTGGGAGACGATCCATGCTGCGTCCTACACGATTTGGAAGGAGGAGGGCTGATTTTACTGCACCTTCTCTTCATCCATGGCTGAAAATTTTAGGGCAGCTTCAGGATGCTCCAATGGACCCCCAGCGCCCACGCTGGATACGCCCCGGACAGCAGGTCGTATGTAATCTACCTAAACCTCTAACCTCCAACATCGTCCGGACATGCTTCGCCATTCATAAAATATTATTCTGATTATAGAGCAGATGAAGTGCAAGCAATTGAAATAATATAACAGATTAACAGTAGTTCATACTAGTTTGCAATATTTGTGATTTAACTGGCATACAGGAACTGACAAGTCATGAAACTCCCAACATTTCGGCTTGACACATATTGCCCGGAAATTTACTTGTCAGGATATTGAGTTGCATGCACCAACGAGTCCGACCCAATAGCTTAAGCTGATAGGAAAAGGTGGGCAATGATAGGACAAAATGGAGGGGTGGAAACACGGAAGCATTGGAGATGTTTCTGCATGTTACTCCAAAAACCATGAAATTAGAGCAACTGAAAAGGTGTTTGATTTTAATTAATGGACAATAGGAAACTGAGGGTATCATCGAAGCAACGTTAGAGCACATAGCCTAATTCTACAGATATAGCTCCTGTCTCCATTCTTGAAACATCAAAATTGACCAGTAATTTGGGACGAAGGGAATGCCTCACAGGGCACCATTTCAGTGCTTATTACCAAGGGCCAATGTCTCCGCATAGTAGGGAACTAATGGGAAAATATACTGAGGGCCCACCCCTAGAGCGCAGAGAGTGTACACCTCCTTGCTATCCATGTCATATGATTTCAGTTTCTGGTCGCAGTCAAGAAAGAAAAGATCAAATTGCGATCTGGGTTAATGGCAACCACAGTGTATTTAAATTCAACTCCTCAATTCATTCTTTCAAACATCTTGAAAAATTCCACATTGTGCTTCAGAACCCATTCTTCTGCATCATAGTCCTGAAAGACCCAAATGGACAGTTCAGTCATCTGGCGAGTGTTGTCTTTATGTTCACTCACGTAATGCACAAGTCCTTGGGATTCACCAACAAAAACAACATCCAAAAGCTTCATGATCCCCCTCAAGCTCCTACAAACATTCCCTTCCCCATCATCTGCAAGTATTAGGTCCTGGAATTTACCATTATGTGAACCGAAGGCACGGAGATGCAGCATGCCGTTAACAAAGGCACTTCCTGTGAAGAATGATGTGGTGTGATATGAAGAAGACCAATCGCAGTCACACCATACCCCAGTTTCAGACGAGTATGTGCTCACTTCTTCCATGGTTGTGCCATGATCAGAAATGAACTCAACCAACTGAAAGTGCGAGGACACAGCAGGGTTGAAAATCAAAAAAGTGAAAATATGTTCGTCATCATCAAGTTCCAGGCCCTCATCAGTCTCGCTAGTGGAAGGAGGTTCGAAGCCGGAGCTGGGCACGACCACCCGTTTCTCGGTGGCGGGGTTGCAGATGACATAGCCCAGTGAAGGGTAGGTGTCTCCATCCCTGCGGTACCCGAAGAGGAGCCCGTTGCAGGAATCCAAGAGGTGACATTCCTCAATGCCTGGCTGGTTCCACAGGAAGGTGTAGGAATCGAGGGGAATGTATCTACCAAACGTGTTGATGAAGTGCCCGACGACGCCATCCGAGCCGTCACCATCATGGTCAATACCAGGCACAAGGTCGGTGTTGACGAAGAAACCTTCGACGGTTTGGGGGAGCTTCTTGCAGCGGAGGTGGTCGGCGATGAGGTCGCGCCAGGCTCGGGAGACACACTTTAAACGGCAGAGGGATTTGGCGGGGACACGAGAGAGGATCTCCACCAGGATGTCGTCGGGCAGCAGAGGAACCGCCGCCGCGCTCCTCTGTGTCTTGCTGCTGCGAACGGATGGGAGGAGCAGGAGGTGAGGGGATGAGCTGTGAGAGTGAGGTAGGAGTGCGGCGCCCGCGGATTTGGGGAAGCTTACCGGTCGCCGGGGAGGATGATGGGGATCGCAGGGCGCAGCCGGCCCGACATCACTGCCTTGTTGCTGAGCATCTCGATAGGCCCAGCTCTGGCGAGGTGTGCTAACAACGACCACCGGTGATGAATGGGCAAGGGCGGCGGGGACTGAACGGGGGGTTGCACACGCGGCGCGATGGAATCACATGGCGGGAGTGGTGGTGGCGGCGCGGGGAGGCACGACGCAAGGGTAGGGGTGATGCACGAGGAGCTACGAGGCCAATTGGATCTGAGAAGGCAACATAATAAGAGGATTAGGATCTAATATTTTCTAACAAAGGCCCTCCTCAGTGTGATCCACGGCTCCTCCTCACAAGTTTTTGTTGGCTGTCGGATCCGTGATGTGTGGCTGTTTGTGATCCCAGCGCCTCAGCTGTCGTTCTGAGTATGACATGTGGGACCTAGTGGTCTGCGTTTGATTTTTGGGACTCGCGCCGCGTTATCCTTTCAGCTCCCTCGACTCCTCCGCTTCATTTCTCATCTTGCTCTGTTTCCTGCTGTGCGCCGGTGATTTGGCGGCGACCGGCGGCGATTCCTGTGCTCCGACCGCCGCGGTGAGTTTGGTGTCTATGGATCTAGCATATTCTTCCCCGTCTCCTTGTTGGTTCATGTTTTTGATGCGGGATTCATGTTTGTCTTTCTCAATCGCATGATTTTGTCTATTGGCGAGGTGATTCTAGGGTTCGTCGACCACCGCGGTATATCCATGGATCTATACTGTTTTTGAGCTCCCCCCCTTGACGCGGAAGTTCTGATTAGTTGATTTTGTTGTTTGTCTCAATGTCATTTGGCTTTTCTCCGGTGTCGAGCGTTGATTCCAGTTGGTTCTGACGGCTGCGGTGAGTTAGATTTCTATGGATCTAGTCTATTCCCCCAATCGTTCATGTATTATCTGATTCGCGATTTGTCTTTTACGTTTTCATGTGGTTCGTGGGGCCGAATTGGTGGGCCGTGGTGATCTGGATGTGCTTCGACGACCGGGCTACTTTTCCCTACGGATCCCTGATGGTGTTTGGTGATTCTAGTTTTCTCAGACGAGCACAGTGAGTTTATTGTTGCTGATTCAACTGTTAGGTGTGTACCGAATGTTTAGGGTTTCATTGCGTAAATCCCAATTCCTTGCTAGACTACTAGAAGTTATTTTGTTGATCCAGTTAGGTGCTTCTCTTTTGGTCGCTATGAATTGATTTGAATTGTTGTTCTATTTAGAATTTTTTTCTGTATATCCCTAGGTTTCAGATTTTGTGTCAAAATGTTTAGCAGCAGACCTCTATGGATTGTAGTTGATACTATAGTTTCATAGTATCAAGATGATTATGTAGTTTTACAGTATCTGATGATTTCTATTTGTGCAAAATATTGAAGTATAGTCTATTTTACTTCATTCCAGTTTTTTTCTTTCTATATTACTAATATATTATATTATATTAGTATAATCTTAAATTCTCTATGCATTCTTAAGGTATGCTGCATTACTATCTGATGCAATGTATATATTTTTTTCATTTATTAGTTTGCTTTTTTTACAAGGAAACATGTTGAATCTTAGGGAAAAAGCTCTATGAGGGCAATGTCATTGTTAACAATGCCACTGCTGCCTATCTGAATTTGGAACAAGGACCAACTGACACTTTGGTGTATGCTATTGTTGAGAAACAATATGATGGAGAAGATATGTTGTTCAAAGTTATTAAAGTTTGCCATCATTTCCTGAAGCATGGCAATTTCAAAGTTGGTCAGCTTCATCTAATGGGGGAGTTCATCGTTCAGTGCTCATCCGCAGCTGATGCTGATCTGCTTGATGGTGAAGTTAGGATTTGTGTCCACTCTCCAGTTGTCTTTAGGAAAATGACTCGAGTTTTTATCAAAGAGATTAGTGATCATACTCATACTCATACCATCCCTATCCGTGACGCCAAGCCAGATGAGTTCACAGACGACATCATCCCTAATTACTATAAGAAGAAACAGTTGAGGATCGAAGCTATTGTGAATAGGGCAGAGGCCAAACTCCCTATCTGGGAGAAAAAAGATGATGCTAAAGCTGGTGGTTCTAAGAAGAGAAAAATATGATCCTGGTATGTTCAGATTCATGTTCTCATTTCTACATTTTTGGTTTTACAATGTATCTTTATTTTTTTCCAAGCAGCTTGATGTGTTGTCCTTTCCTATGTTGTAATAAATGTTTTTTCAGCTTTATGCAGATCATATGACTTCCAATTCAATCAGCATCTAAGTCCCTATATTTTGGAACAGCACCATCATCAGTTACAGTTACCATAAATGCTATCAGCTATATGTACCTAAACTTTAGTTTATCATCATTATCAGTCTTTTTTTTAAACAAGGGGTGCAATGTATCTTTTTAGTTTCTGTCAGTTTGTTATGTAAACCTTTCTGGTATTATCAAAATTACCCTGTTATGTCTTTTTCTAAGTGACCTTTTGTTAGATTCTTTCTGATCCATTTTTCTGTTGAAATCTGCTTAGCCTGTATATCTCTGTCTTATAATATGCATGTTCTACTGGGTTGTGTTTGTCAGTGTGTTATGAATTACCCTTATAGGATAATCTGTGTTTGGGTGTTTCCCTCTCACACCAAAAAATTATAGACTATGTTCTCATTATATTGGAACTTCATGATATCGGAACTGCATTTTTTGGTTGTTGCTCTCATTTTTTATGCCCAAGATGAATTTTTTTTCACGCCTATGATGCTACAAAAATGTTTGATATGACCTTGTTAGATACAAAAATGTTCACCTATTTTTTTTCTTCTCATGATTGTCATCAAAACATCTGATCCATCCATTCCCTTGCCACAGCGGCTAGGGATGGGTGTGTCAGATGTTTCCATGGCTCGCATGAACTGTTATTTTTTTCATTTATTTGGTTTTTAAAAAATTATTATGACCCAAGGTCAAGAGTGTTACATGATTTTGTCAAACTATCTGAGGCATAATTTGGTCCCTCATTTGCAAACTATTTGAGGGCAAAGGCAATCTATCAGAGTCAAACTGTCTATCTGGATATGTTGTTTGTGGCATTTGTTGAATTTGATATTTGTCATCTTTTGTTCAATATGCCATTTGGTACTTTGGGGTTATTTGCTAAATTAGTCATTTGAGGGATTTAAATGTGTCATTAGGGGAATTTAATTTTGCATTAGGTATTTTTTGATTTATGATCAGTATACCTCACTTTTGGGTTAGTTGTTAGCTCATATTCATTTAATTATGTACAAAGTACACTTTCTATTTCGGTTGTAGTGTATCCGGATCTAGTTGCACTGTTCCATCTTTGTTTTTGTGTTAACCTGCGGCCATAGTGAATTTCATTATTTTTAGTATATTCTGGTGGTTTTTGTGTTAATTTGCAGTCAGAGTGTTTCATTAATTTTCACAACAATTTTTTATTAGATCTGATGGATGGCATTACAGTGTTCATGCATCTTTCTATCTGTGTGTTATAAATTTTCTATGAAATGATTTTTTAGTGCATTGTAGTATACATATGCACCTGTTATAGCATAACTTATCATTTAGGGAACTGATGTTTACAAATTATACTATGATCAATATACCATTCTCATGTTTTTACTTTACTCTGCTTGATCTAGGTTTATGTTACTAATTAATATACATTACTGGCAGTTTCTTTTTACCACAATTAGACCGTTGTAATTTATTTAATCAGTATATGTAATTTGTTGAGCTCATAGGTGTAAGTTTTTTCAACATGAATTTTGTGTTTATCTGTGTAATTTTTGGGTTTTTTCTGTGAAAATGTGATTTGGTATTTTCTGAAATGTGTTTTGTATTATTAGAATTTGTGAAACAGACTGCCAAAAATCACACAGATTTTGTTTCTGTGTGATAGTTTTCCCAAATCTGTGTGATTTGGATTTTTCCAAAATCTATGTGATGGAAGCCCCCAAATCACACAGATTAAGACCCACACCAGATTCGTGTGATTTGAGGGCTCAAATCACACATGTGACAGAAGCCCCCAAATCACACGGGTGAGGGGTAGACAGACCCATAGGAAATGTTATATGTCACCTATGTGATCCAGGCTCCTCCTCACACATTTTTTTGGAACTTGAAGATCATATCCAAGAGTTCCTAATAATCCTCCTCTAAAATGAGACAATTTTGAATGGCAATTGCCAGTTTTGAATCACATTCTGACCAAGGGTGGCGCGGGCTCCCGACGGCGAGCAGCAGTACCTACGACAAGGGTGGCTGTTCTCGAGACTGGGCACCATGAGATGGATGCAGGGGATGGTGAGGTGCTCGATGCGCCGGGTCCTCGCAAGCCAGTGCGCGTTGGCCAGTGACCCGTAGGACTCGCGGCGGTAGCAGCCAGCAGGCACCATGTGAGGAAGTCGACAACAAGCTCTGCGTCATTCTTCTGCAGGCAGGAAGTCCACAGCCTGAGCAACGATGGACATTTTCAACAGAGCAAGCTGCATCGGCAGTTACAGAGCAGCAGTTGTAGGCTGATTGTTTTCTATGTGTGCACTTGTTGTTTTGCAGGTGATGAGCGAACATCGGCAGCAGGCTTGAGCAACAGCAAGCTCAATCACGAACACAAGGAGTTCGACGTTTTGTGTGGCCGGGAGCGAGTTGCTGCTGTCTAACGGATAAAGCAAAACAAAAATTAAAATATTTGAATATTATTTTAAAAGTATATGCAGAGTCGATTTGGCTAGTCTGTTGGATTGTACTGAAATATAGAGTAGAAATCTTAGCTAAATGGTTAGCTAAATTGAAATATGAAGAGTAAGATTTGGCTACTCTCTTGGAGTTGCTCTAATAAGTAGTAACCCAATTTGCATTGGATATTTACATGGCAGCGTACCGTATAACCGAATGGGTGCAGCTATTATAATTAACTACGCTTCCTCTTGAGCCTATGTGATTGTCTCATGACGAACTGGACAGCTTCCTTCAGGGTTGCTTCCCGGTCCTCCTTGTAGTTCCACAACAATTGTACTAGGTAGCGGCCACTCGCATTGTGCTCGTTATCCTCAAGCAAGGCCTTTGTTACCAAGGCAAAGATCTGTTAACCATGCTCTCCTCTTAGCTCCTGGAGCTTACTATCGGCTTCGTCAATAACATCCTGCAAAAGATCACTTGACCCACGATTAGACTGGATGGACATGGAAACTCACAGAACATAATCTGTCAGTAATAATTGAAAATAATCAATAAAAAGGTGCACACTATCTCTCTGCCATCAACCATGTCAACCCTAAAAGGATGCCAATTTGGATCTGATATCTCAGCCTCCCATTTTGAACAGATAAGTGCTGCTTAGTAATCCGATAACCCACCAGTGTCTGCAATCACCTTGCGATCAACGACGCCCATCCTCTTGACACCTATGTTGGCTCGGCCAGTTCTACCATCCGGCAATCCCTGCAGATCATGTGTATTATAATAGCTGATACCCCGTGTGTTGCTGCAGCAAATTTTGAAAACAAATTTCTAAGGTGAAAAAAATGAAATTCGAAAAACTACGATGATTCCATGGCAACATTCTATGAAATTGGAAAGTATAAGGTGATTGCGTGACAACATTCTTTTGCAAACAATATTACATGAAAACATGTTCATTTTGTTGATAGAGACTGACTATTAAATGAGCACAAAATGTAATGTCCGTGGTCACTCATAGAAAGACAAAACACCACATCAATTAATTTCTGATACTTCCCAAGAAACAACAACATGAGACTATATCACCAGTAGCTAAAATGTACTAAAAGTATATTCATAGTCAATTGCAGCACAAGGATGATTTCTTACCTTGATAACTCTTTCCGAAGCTCCTGCAACTCAATATTTTTGTTAAATTCATTGACGGCCAAAACCATGCACCGAGACTGCAAATCATGGAGGCCATCCCTTAACTCTTGCATCTCCTGAGCAAATTTGTCCTTTAATTTTGATTCTAGTTCCTGCAACTTATGCTTCAGTACTAAACTGCTCTCAGAAATGCTGGTAGCTTCTACTGCAGGTGCATCCGGGTTCCCTGCGCTCAAGGTTTGGCTATTGTTCATTGCACCAGCGGCATAGTGCATGAATCCTTCGCCCGCTCCAGCATCGGACATGACAATGGTGGTCGTCACTTTTAAGCCTCTAGGCAAGGTTAAACAGTTCAAATTACCATGTGTGGCACTTTCATATGTACAACTGAAATTAGAATAGTATCAGGGTGCACAAGATTTTCCAGACCAAAAAAAAAAACTAAACCATACGTATGATCAGAGTACAAATGAAAGTCAGGTTCATGGTTCCAGTGTCAGAAAATCCCATGTTCTTATACTAGGAGTATTTGTCATGATCTAACGGATTACTCTGTATATACTTAGGCTCAATTAATTAACGATAAGTTATGATAAAATAATTATGATCCAATCAATCGAAATTACTATGAAATGAAGTCTACTCTAAATAATATGCCAAGCTAAGCAGGAAATATGCACAACAGTCAACTCTAAATAACAGAATCGCTTAAAATTGAGTGTAGAATATAATCGCAAAGGATTCAAGACTACCGTGGCCCCCCGCCTACTGTTTCTCTTTCCCGTCCCTTCTTCCGTCCAGTAGCAATGCACAATAATGGCCCACCTCTGCCAGCCTATACCACTGCCCACTGCGAGCGGCAATCGCGACGACCGCCACCGCCACTACGCCATCGGTCACCAGGGCGGCTCAGCTTGTAAACTCTTAAATGCCGTATGGATGATTAACAAAAAGAACTCACCGAAGACGATCTCAACCTCGTCGCTGTTGAATAAACCAGCACTGGAGGAAAGCCGCTGCCGTAAACAAGAATAGCAGCAACAGAACGCGCTAGAATCAGGCAAAATTAGTTTAGACCAGCAATGCCATGAACACGGAATTGAAGAGGAAGACGAAGGGGGAATAGGCACACTTACGGAATGAATCTACCTCACCTATTAAGAGATTTCGACAATCTAAATTAAGAGAGTGGTTTTAAAAGGCACAGAGAATGGGGCCTTGGCTTTTCCTTTCCTTTTTTTATATAATGTGTGTGTGTGTCTGAGAGAGAGAGAGAGAGAGGAATTTAAAATGATCCGTGAACCAACCGAGCAGACTGATCCCAACATACAAATGGTAGCAAGCCGCGTAATCTCGGCTGAAGCAGCGCGTGTGCGTCGTGGATTGTGCGTAACCCAGCGGGTTGGGGTGGGCGCCCCTGTGGCTGTGGACGACATGACGGGAGGGGAGCGGAGGCGCCTGCAGGCCCGTCCCGTCCCATCAAGGCTGTACACACGACATGACACGACACAGGGATCGTGCGTAACCCTGTCTTTGCAGCAAGCCACGTAACCCAGGCTGAAGCAGCATGTGGCACCTCGTCCCGTCGTCCATCGTAATAATGATGGTGCTTCATGGGCACGCAGCGCCCGCGGGCCCATAGCGGCCTGCCCTCACCGCAGTTTGCTTCTCCTCGAACTCGAAGTGAAGCCTACCCTGTCATGCTACACTAGCAATCATCTCTAAGAGCTCTTGTTTATATGAGTAGCTAAAATCCTAATTTAACTATATTATGTAATATGAAAGATGATGAAATCCAACAGCTCCTCTAAATAGAAAACAGGATAGCTAGCTGAGTAAAATACAAAGTTTGTTGGATCTGAGTTTTGATAAAATTCTTCCTTTTTTAGCTAACTCGTCACATATACAAGATTACAAGAGCTCGGATAGTCCTAATAGATTTGTCTCGCTATTTTCCATCCATCCGTGTAATTAGTTTTACAATTAAACCATGTTTAGTCCTCCTAATCTTCGATTTACAATTGCTATATGGTAATTTTTCACAAATTTCGTGACGGTGCGTAACCTTCTCAGGGTACACGCTGATTCGACACGGCCCAGTCAGTGTTGCACGCACCGTGCAGAACGGATGGTGAGTAGCCGAACCATGCGTAACCGAGCTGAGGTGACGTGTTACCTGCAGCCGCTCGGTTACACACCATCTGTGCGTGGATGGTGCTCACGTTCTCGGTTACACACCATCAGTTAACGCACGTTCTTGGTGTTCTTCCTTTTATAAATACTTGGGCATTCAGTTTCAAAAAAAAGAAATAGTTGGAAGAGCAAACTACTTTCTGTAGGAGGGAGACTAGTTTTAATAAACTCAGTTCTTTCTAGCCTGCCAATGTATATAATGTGTGTGTGTGTGTCTGTGTGAGAGAGACAGAGAGAGAGAGAGAGGAATTTAAAATGATCCGTGAACCAACCAAGCAGACTGATCCCAACGTACAAATGGCAGCAAGCCGCGTAACCTCGGCTGAAGCAGCGCGTGTGCGTCGTGGATTGTGAGTAACCCAGCGGGTCGGGGCGGGCGCCCCTGTGGCTGTGGATGACACGACGGGAGGGGAGCAGAGGCGCCTGCAGGCCTGTCCCGTCCCAACTGTAGGAGGAAGACTAGTTTTACTTGAGTTCTTTTGGCAGTGCGATGAACACAAGAAGAAGAAGAAGAAGAATCATGACAAGCGCGGGGAAGAAGATCTGGATGGGTTTGGCGACTACAAGTGGCGTTTCGGTGCTAGAGGGATTGATTACTCACGGGAATCCAGGGAGTACCGGCCTCAGCGGCCCCTCACGGCCCCACACACACCACCACCACCCTGGTCTGAATGTGCCACGTTGAATCTGAAGCGGCCCGACCCAGTTTTAAGTGTGAAGCGTCTTCCATTTGCCTGCGCATATTCCAAGACGTGGTGGGGCCGGGGAGGCGAACTGCTAAACCCACCACCCCAGATAACCCCTGGCTTTCGACTCCTACGTATATATAACTACTACATCGTGAAAGGTTCACTTCACCATCGCCATCATATCGGCTACCCTTCCTTCTCCAAGCCTCAGATACTCACGCACCTGCATCAATATTCACCCTCTTAGTAGCCACCACGCGCCATGAGCTCCATCGGCGAGCCCTCTCCAAAACGCGCACGGGTTGGCGATGAAGCCGTGCGCGTGGTTGAGCCACCGCCCGCCATGAGCTCTGTGGGCGAGCCCTCTGCGTAACGCGCACCGGTTGCCAATGAAGCCGTGACCGTGGTTGAGCCACCACGTGCCATGAGCTCCGTGGGCAAGCCCACTCCGGAACGCGCACCGGTTGGCAATAAAGCCGTGCCCGTGGTTGTGGCAGCTCCGATCAATGAAAGCGCTGCCCGTGACGCGTGATGGGCCGTAAGCATCATGCAGCCCGCCTTCATCAAGATCAACGCTCTGCTTCGTGACCTAGATCTAGGCACCGTCAACAACCCACTGGAGGAAACAGTGCAGCATTATGCCTATGCATTTGACCGTCTCGCCGAAGTCCTGGACAAATTGCCGGACTACCTGATGGCCCGCTCGAAGGAGGACAGACGCACCAGCGCGGTTGCCACAGCGGAATACATCATCACCTGCTACAAGAGCCGTCTGATTGATGGCTTTGACCCCAGCGTCACGCTTCTGGGAATCAGCACTGCCGGCGACATCGACCAAGATCAATGGCGTGAGATGGTTCGTCACGATGCTCAGGGTGTGGCCAACCTCCTCATCGCTGACATGGAAGGTGATGCCGAATAATAAGAGCGAGGGACTGAGGGAGGAGTGCACATGCCGCATGCCGGAGACTACGACGAAGTGAAGTAGAGGGGGTTGTGCCGGACTTAGTTATCTCAGTACGTATGTAGCTAGCTACTAGTTTCTACTTGCTTGGTCGCCGTCTTATTAAGTACTCGTATGTATTTCAGGGCTGAAGCAACATGTATTTCTTATGCATTAGTAATTGCTTGCGATCTCACTCTAGTGACTCTACTACTGTTACTGTATCGATAGCCGACGGCGGCTATGAACGATAACCGCCAGTCCACCACCACCATCTTCTAAATCTTGTGTCACAAAAGACTTGCATATTTATTTTTTCTTTGCAATATCTAGGTTGCAATGTTCTTGTCCATTGCAGAGCAATATTGTAGTTTTTTAAGTTATAAACGACATCCTGGAAAATGTTTTTTGGATAGTGTTAGGGTGACATGATAGCAAAGTAGTACATTGTTATTTGTCTACCTGAGCATAGAATTTTTGTATCATGCTACATTGTGTAAACATATTTGTCACTAATAGTTTGATGGGTTGGATTAAAAATTAGTAAAATTTTGGTAATGTTTCTAAATTATCTGTTAAACCAAAATGCTACAATCTTGTCAGATCTTGAATAATAATGATGTTCTATTTTTTAATATGTTATGATGTTTTTGCTGGTAGCGGTTCCTTCCTGATGGTCCTTTGCCATTGTGTAACTGATTGTTTCTTCATCAACTCGTAGCTAATCACGTCTTCGGATATCCGTTTGCCTGCCCCTGCGATAGTATAAAGGACCTTTGTACATTTAGATGGCATTTCTCAACTTTTTAGTTTATAATCTAACCAGTTATTATGATATAATGCTCTCTAATTCTTTGACAAAAAATGAATAGACGTCTACTGTGGCAAATATTCAGACCTAATTTGGCCATTTAATAGATGTGCCATCATGCTCCCATTTGTTTGGTTCAATTTTTTTCATGATCAGGGCTATTTACTTTTTTTTAGACCATGGTTGTTTACTACTGTCGTGCTTCAATACATAGTTCTGCATGCTGCATCAGGGTGAGCACTCCGAGTGTCTGGCAATGGAGCACAAAACAAACAATTGATGGTAAATAGTTTGAGTGTCAAGTATTATTATGGTTAGTTGTAAGCAGAACTCATTTCCCTACTATTATCTCAATGTAAAATATTATTACATTTTTCAAGATTATTACAGCGATTCATGAGGTGATGGAGCAACAGATAGTTAGCAGTGCCAAGGCTGGCATCACCACCTCTCTTCCATGCAAAAACTGCAATTCTAGCTACTGATAATATTTACAGTTTTGTAGTATTGACCAAGCACGAGCTACCATCTTGTCAACTTGATGGAATTCCATAAACATTAAAAGAAAAGCTTACTCTCGGTGATTTGTTGTCTTTGAATTCATGATAAACTTGCATCTGGCTGGCTAGTCTATGCTGATATTCTAACTTGCTAAATTTTTTCATTGTACTCTAATTGTACATTAACTGAGCCAAGTGAAATGGATATGCCCATTGTCAACAGCTTTGATATACAAATATATATGTATCTTTTGCTATGAATTCGCAAGATTTTGCAAACTTTACAGCTCCTAATGTAGTGTTCTTCAATGGCAAAAAATGAATAGATGTCTACTGTGGCAAATATTCAGACCTAATTTGGCCATTTAATAGATGTGCCTTCATGCTCCCATTTGTTTGGTTCAATTTTTTTCATGATCATGGCTATTTACTTTTTTTTTAGACCATGGTTGTTTACTACTGTCGTGCTTCAATACATAGTTCCGCATGCTACATCAGGGTGAGCACTCCGAGTGTCTGGCAATGGAGAATAAAACAAACAATTGATGGTAAATAGTTTCAGTGTCAAGTATTATTATGGTTAGTTGTAAGCAGAACTCATTTCCCCACTATTATCTCAATGTAAAATATTATTACATTTTTAAAGATTATTACAGTGATTCATGAGGTGATGGAGCAACAGATAGTTAGCAGTGCCAAGGCTGGCATCACCACCTCTCTTCCATGCAAAAACTGCAATTCTAGCTGCTGATAATATATTCAGTTTTGTAGTATTGACCAAGCACGAGCTACCATCTTGTCAACCTAATGGAATTCCATAAACATTAAAAGAAAAGCTTACTCTCAGTGATTTGTTGTCTTTGAATTCATGATAAACTTGCATCTAGCTGACTAGTCTGTGCTGATATTCTAACTTGCTAAATTTTTTCATTGTACTCTAATTGTACATTAACTGAGCCAAGTGAAATGGATATGCCCATTGTCAACAGCTTTGATCTACAAATATATATGTATCCTTGCTATGAATTCGCACGATTTTGCAAACTTTACAGCTCTTAATGCAGTGTTCTTCAATGGCAAAAAATGAATAGATGTCTACTGTTGCAAATATTCAGACCTAATTTGGCCATTTAATAGATGTGCCATCATGGTCCCATTTGTTTGGTTAAATTTTTTTCATGATCAAGGCTATTTACTTTTTTTTAGACCATGGTTGTTTACTACTGTCGTGCTTCAATACATAGTTTCGCATGCTGCATCAGGGTGAGCACTCTGAGTGTCTGGCAATGGAGAATAAAACAAACAATTGATGGTAAATAGTTTCAGTGTCAAGTATTATTATGGTTAGTTGTAAGCAGAACTCATTTCCCTACTATTATCTCAATGCAAAATATTATTACATTTTTCATGATTATTACAGCGATTCATGAGGTGATGGAGCAACAGATATTTAGCAGTGCCAAGGCTGGCATCACAACCTCTCTTCCATGCAAAAACTGCAATTCTAGCTGTTGATAATATATACAGTTTTGTAGTATTGACCAAGCACGAGCTACCATCTTGTCAACCTGATGGAATTCCATAAACATTAAAAGAAAAGCTTACTCTCGGTGATTTGTTGTCTTTGAATTCATAATAAACTTGCATCTGGCTGGCTACTCTAAGCTGATATTCTAACTTGCTAAATTTTTTCATTGTACTCTAATTGTACATTAACTGAGCCAAGTGAAATGGATATGCCCATTGTCAACAGCTTTGATATACAAATATATATGTATCTTTTGCTATGAATTCGCAAGATTTTGCAAACTTTACAGCTCTTAATGTAGTGTTCCTCAATGGCAAAAAATGAATAGATGTCTACTGTGGCAAATATTCAGACCTAATTTGGCCATTTAATAGATGTGCCATCATGCTCCAATTTGTTTGGTTCAATTTTTTTCATGATCATGGCTATTTACTTTTTTTTTAGACCATGGTTGTTTACTACTGTCGTGCTTCAATACATAGTTCCGCATGCTGCATCAGGGTGAGCACTCCGAGTGTCTGGCAATGGAGAATAAAACAAACAATTGTTGGTAAATAGTTTCAGTGTCAAGTATTATTATGGTTAGTTGTAAGCAGAACTCATTTCCCTACTATTATCTCAATGTAAAATATTATTACATTTTTCAAGATTATTACAGTGATTCATGAGGTGATGGAGCAACAGATAGTTAGCAGTGCCAAGGCTGGCATCACCACCTCTCTTCCATGCAAAAACTGCAATTCTAGCTGCTGATAATATATTCAGGTTTGTAGTATTGACCAAGCACGAGCTACCATCTTGTCAACCTAATGGAATTCCATAAACATTAAAAGAAAAGCTTGCTCTCAGTGATTTGTTGTCTTTGAATTCATGATAAACTTGCATCTAGCTGGCTAGTCTGTGCTGATATTCTAACTTGCTAAATTTTTTCATTGTACTCTAATT
Organism: Cenchrus fungigraminus; assembly: GCA_036936925.1. NCBI lineage: Eukaryota > Viridiplantae > Streptophyta > Magnoliopsida > Poales > Poaceae > Cenchrus > Cenchrus fungigraminus. The sequence continues at coordinate 71,878,020 of CM072769.1, read as the reverse complement.
GTACATTAACTGAGCCAAGTGAAATGGATATGCCCATTGTCAACAGCTTTGATCTACAAATATATATGTATCCTTGCTATGAATTTGAAAGATTTGGCAAACTTTACAGCTCTTAATGCAGTGTTCTTCAATGGCAAAAAATGAATAGATGTCTACTGTGGCAAATATTCAAACCTAATTTGGCCATTTAATAGATGTGCCATCACGGTCCCATTTGTTTGGTTAAATTTTTTTCATGATCAAGGCTATTTACTTTTTTTTAGACCATGGTTGTTTACTACTGTCGTGCTTCAATACATAGTTTCGCATGCTGCATCAGGGTGAGCACTCTGAGTGTCTGGCAATGGAGAATAAAACAAACAATTGATGGTAAATAGTTTCAGTGTCAAGTATTATTATGGTTAGTTGTAAGCAGAACTCATTTCCCTACTATTATCCCAATGTAAAATATTATTACATTTTTCAAGATTATTACAGCGATTCATGAGGTGATGGAGCAACAGATAGTTAGCAGTGCCAAGGCTGGCATCACCACCTCTCTTCCATGCAAAAACTGCAATTCTAGCTGCTGATAATATATTCAGTTTTGTAGTATTGACCAAGCACGAGCTACCATATTGTCAACCTGATGGAATTCCATAAACATTAAAAGAAAAGCTTACTCTCAGTGATTTGTTGTCTTTGAAATCATGATAAACTTGCATCTGGCTGGCTAGTCTATGCTGATATTCTAACTTGCTAAATTTTTTCATTATACTCTAATTGTACATTAACTGAGCCAAGTGAAATGGATATGCCCATTGTGAAGAGCTTTGATCTACAAATATATATGTATCTTTGCTATGAATTCGCAAGATTTTGCAAACTTTATAGCTCTTAATGTAGTGTTCTTCAATGGTTCATTTTTAAGCTATACATGGACGTCACTATATATCTTCTGTTGTCCGTAGCAACGCACGGGCATGATCCTAGTACAAATAAAAATAGCAAATAACCCAGACCGGCGTAACCTGCGCCCAGCCGATCACCGATTCGGCGTAACCATCCCTGCTGCATCTGGTCCTGTCGATCCTACGAGTAACCTACCCCTGCTCGGTTACGCACTATCAGTGCTGCCTGCACCTGCGAGTCGGTGTTGCCTGAATGGTGCGTAACCGAGTCTGTGCGTTACCCTGTCGTAGTTGCCCTATGCATGCAGCAACACTGATGGTGCATAACCAAGTGGGTGTAGGTTACGCATACGGAGTACAACTGAAGCCTATTTCTTATGTTATGCGCCGCGCCATGAAGAACAAATGGTGCGTAGCCGAATCATGCGTAACTGAAGCTGGTGCAGTGCAGGTGACGCGCAGGATCAACACGATCGGATGCAGGTTACGCGCTGAATCGGCACCACCCAGTCGGTGTTGCAGCATCAAGGTGCCTAACCGAGTCCGTGCGGGTACGAGCGGGTTCAGGTTACGCATACATCTGGAACTGGTGATGTTGCTACAAGCAGAATGGACGGTGCGTACGTGCTGAATCGACACGACCCAGTCGGTGTTGCACGCGCCATGCAGAACGAATGGTGCGTAGCCGAACCGTGCGTAACCGAGCTGAGGTGATGCGCAGAACCGACACGACCGGATGCAGGTGACTCGCAGGATCGACACGACCGATTTGCGTAACAGACCCCGTGCGTAACCCAGCCAGTGTTGCACCATGCAGCCAGTAGTCTTAAACTTCTCTTCTGTCAAATGGCATTCTACTCATGATACTCATTGTTATCTGTGCCATTTGTTGCCACGGCCCACACCAATGGCAAATAGGACTATCATTTGTAAAAATCTGATTTTTGGAAATACGGAGTATTCCTATCAAAAGAGAATGGAGGGGGTGCCATATAAAGTTGATCTATTTTGTGGCCTTCGGGGTGCGTTGCCAAGAAGCCGGCATCCAGGGTTCCCCACCATCCCTGCTGCATCCGGTCCTGTCGATCCTGCGAGTAACCTACACCCGTTCGGTTACGCACTATCAGTGCTACCAGCACCTGCGAGACGGTGTTGCATGCAGCATGGATGGTGCGTAACCTAGGGGGTCCAGCTTACTCCTCAAGGCGGGTGGTGCTGTTGTGGCTGTGGCCGACACGACGGGACGGGAGCGGAGGCGCCTGCAGCAGCAGGCCCGTCCCGTCCCGTCAAGGCTGTACACATGACACAACACAGTGACCGTGCGTAACCCTTGGCTTGCCAGCAAGCCGCGTAACCTAGGCTGAAGCACCGCGTGTGCATCATGGATTGTGCGTAATGCAGCAGGTCCAGCTTAATTGATCATCGTCGCGATGTCACGAGGTAGGAGTAACTAATAACTAGTAGGTGATACCCCGCGCATTGCTGTGGGAATTTTTAAGCAAAATTTTAAGGTGAAATGTGAAAGTAGAAACACCAAAACAATTACATGATGATATTTATCTGTAAACAATAATATATATGAAAGCATGTTAATTTTGTTGAGCGAGAACCATTCTTAAATGATTGATCCTACATGTATTTCAACTGCGATAATTTTATGGCGTGCTACTCGCAAATACAACATGCTATTAGTCACAGAAAATCGACGAAGGCATAAATACATGTCTTGGTGGATGTTGACATGGTTTATAGTGGATGGTGACATGGCGTGTAGTGGGTTATGACACGGTGCGTTGAGAGGCAAGAGAAATCGTTAGTGGGTACCAATTATATAGTTTATATATATATATAGTTTATATAAGCTTAATTGCATAGTGGATGTTGTACGCGTGTGCGTCATGGATTGTGCGTAACCCAGCGTGTCCAGCTTACTCCTCGGGGCGGGCGGCGCTGTTGTGGCTGTGGACGACACAACGGGACAGGAGCGGAGGCGCCTGCAGCAGTAGGCCCGTCCCGTCCCGTCAAGGCTGTACACACGACACGACACAGTGACCGTGCGCAGCGCAACCCTTGGCTTGGCAGCAAGCCGCGTAACCTAGGCTGAAGCACCGCGTGGCACACGTAACACAGCGGGTCCAGCTTACTCCTCGGGGCAGGCGGCGGCTGTGGCTGCGGACGACACGATGGGAGGGGAGCGGAGGAGGGAGGCCCCATCCTGTCGTCCATCGTAATAATGATGGTGCACCGCGTGGCCCACTGCGGCCTACCCTCGCCGCAGTTTGCTTCTCCCTGAAGCAAAGCCCGTGCCGGGGGGAGGGGGGAGGCTGCTGACGCGTCATCCATGGAATTCTCTAGTGCGCAGCCTGCTGAATGGCACCTGCGTAACCAAGAACTTGCAGGTTACGCGCTTAGTCGACACACCCACCGTGTCCCGCGGCAACCGCGATGCTGGCGTGCGTAACCCAGTGAGTGATGCATGCGCCATGGGATGGTGCGTCGCTGAACCGTGCGTAACTGAGCTGGAGCAGGTGACGTGTAGAATCGACACGACGGGATGCAGCCTAGATTTTGTGCAACCAATCAGTGCGTAACCCAGTCAGTGTTGAGCCATGCAGCGTGGATTTTGCAGAGTGGATACTGCGCAGTGCGCACACGCACAGACATACAGAGGCATGCGAAACCTGCCCAGTCTAGATTATGCTGGAGCCACGCTGTGTGCTTGCGAGTTTGGGTTACAAACGCTTTGTTCTTGGCTGCTTGCGAATTTTTGCTTCACAAGACGAAGTTAAGGGAGTAGTACTCCGCACAGTTGTTTCTGGTGATTCTTTTGGTTGACTTAAGTTATTTTGCTTTGCCTCTTTGCCATGTCGAGAAGTATGGTGTATGCCTCGTTGCCAGCCGCTCAGCCATTAATGACTGCTGCACCCGCCGTGCCGACTGTGCATGAGAGCTCAGGGGCACGGCCGTTCCCGCCGGCTGCGTTGCCAAGCGCTCGGCCACTGATGTTGCCCATGTCCTTGCTCGAAGGCGAGGCGGCGCCCATGATCATCGACGAACCAGACTGGATGAAATGCTAATTGCCAACAATAACAAGTGTTGCATTGCTGTAATGATAACTACTACTCCCTCCGTCCTTAAATATATGACATTTAGGACAAGAAATTTAGTTCAAAATGAACTAATTTGTTGTCCTAAACGTCATATATTTAAGAACGGAGGGAGTAGTTTCTGATTAAGTTTGGTCCCTCCTTATTTGATTGTGCTGCTATTTTTTGGTTGTAAGATCACTGGACTCTGTTTCCTACTACGTAGGAGTACTTTGGATGGATGTTCGTTCGAAAAACATGAACCTATTTTGCCAACAAATCAACAAATAATTCAGTCTGGCTTGGTCACTTTTTCTTATCAGTAAGACAATACATCGTGGATTTTGCGTAACCTACATCGTCCATAACCCAGTCAGTGTTAACGCAGTCGGTGTTGCAGGAACAATGCAGCATGACTGGTGGGTAACTGAGCGAATGCAGGTTACGCGCTAAATCGACTCGACCCCGTCGGGGGTTGCAGGTTGCAGCATGCAGCACGGATGCTTCGTAACCTAGCCAGCGTAGGTTACGCACGGAATTGACACTAATTTAAACGAATGCTGAACCATTTTCTAATCGGCACATAACCATTTTTAATCAGCACTTAACTATCTGCCTACACCATTGTTATTTCCTCAGGTGTGCACCCTTGATGTTTGAAGAGCATGTTGGTGGTGAATTACTCTTCATTTGCGCGTGCTTGAATGTCCACTTTTGGGACTCCAACCTCAGTTTCCTAAGGTGATCAGAGGATAATAAGTATATCTGAATTAAGATTAGATCGATTCACATATAGTAGGTACTAGTAATCGAATATGCTTAGGAAATGAATAACTAATCACCAACCAGAATAGGAGTATTGTAAGATTGTCTCTGAATCTTGTTGTGTTCAGAGAGAATCAACCTACAGCACATCTTCTTCCTGAATGCATCCATTTGTTCCTAAAGATTAAAGTTAACAAATGACCGCAAAAACTTACTTCGTTATTCACAAATGTATCCATTGTGAAATGATAATAAAATGGACGAGCGTACAGACTTGGGTGAACGTTGCATTAAGTGTACTCCCATTCCAATGCATCATGTACTTCATGACGTAGATGCCACATGACGAGCTACAAAATGCACATGTTACATAATACAATGGTATATACAGTAAATATTTTTAGTGCAACGATATATCTTACCTGTCTTGTTGCGTTGGTATGTCTCTAATATGTAGGGTATCCCACTTTGTGACATCAATCTTTTTTTGGAGGCGGGTGACATCAATGTCTGAAGATCCACTCACATTTCTTTGTGAAATGTAGGTTTCAATGCAATGCTACACTGAATGTACCTGAAGCAAAGAATTAGGTGCATATGGTTGAAAGAGCTAACTACATTAGCACGACATCTACATAATTCAGAGTACTCACCAGCGACAGTTCCATCTTGCCATCCCACGTTCCATTACAAACTAACGAATTTAGGACCTGCACCTCCTTCATCGTGATGTTGAACACAAGAAGAACCCAATGATTACCTCTGACATTTACAGGGATATATACCTGAGATGCAGGAATGCTGTTACAATCTTGCGGTGTACTATCAAGTGTCGAAGCTAGCATCAAGAACAGACCATAGCACATTTAAAGAAGTATTCTCCAGTTCTGGCAATCCAACCACTGTGAGAGGATTTCAATTCTTCTGGAGATAGTAATTTCCTAGCAACAAAAGTGTTGACATATGCCACCTTTTCATTTAGTAGTTTTCTGGCTACTATGTACGCATCTATTACCTGTCACACTCAGACACCGTGATAGATTAGGACGTACAGTAGGTAAAATAGAACGCAACATTGTAACATATTGCATGTAGAGAAAAACAGAAACATAAATAAAATGCACTCACATCAAGCATCCAGCCATATTTATTGGAGATCTAGTCTTTTTTATTAGTAGCCATTCCCATCAATGTTTTGACCGGAATTTCTATGTCATTGATACTGACGACAATTGGATCTTCACAGCTGTTCAGGACAAAGTTTAAAACTTCTTTATCCTTAGCATTCAGGCTGTAGTCATCGTCATATTCATAGGCAGGAGAGTATGCTCCAGGACTATGCACATTTGTCGTCTCGTGCCAGCCCTGATGTGTGTACAAATTTTTCTAGTTTTGTCATGACAAATAAACTTATTCAGGGAGATGTCGTTTTCTATATATTGGGACCAATTACTGGTGCTGTATAGTAGGGATTGTACCTGGCAATCATTTTCGTCAAGCTGTTGGGTGTTCAAGCCAGAGTATTTACCAATTAATGTAAGAATGTCATGTCAGAATCAGAACATTTCCTAAAAGAATATTTATGAAAATACAAATTCTGAAATTCACAAGTCGAATCATGTCTTTTAAACAATGTGACAACAGAAATTTAACCTGGCTGTGATTTATGTCGTGCTGTGTTGTGCCGTGGTTGGAGTATTTTCCAAGGAATTTATAAATGTCCTGTCAGCACAATAACTTTAATAATAAAAATAGGCAATGCAGTTCCAAAATACTGGCGTATCAAAAAATACTAGCATAAACAGAAATTTTACCTGCGAATAATTTCTATGATGCAGTGGGGTGCCAATATTGTATTTTGTAAGGAATTTTGAAATTTCCTGACATAAGCATAAATAATATAAAATAAAAATTTGGTTGCAAAAAAAAACTAAACATTTATGAACCATGCAGTTGTGAGTACATACGTCGACAGTGACACACGTCTCATTCCCGTGGTAGTAGTCGCTGCTTTTACCGAATCTAGCAACATCGTCATCATTTGCAGAGTCGTTGTTTGAGGATAAAAACATCTGGGCATGTGAACTGGTGTCATGGCTTCTGTCCAGAGGTACATTACTAGTAACATCATCATGTTTGTTTTGCTTCTCTCGGTTGTATAGAAGCTTCTTGAAAACCTTTTGTCACAAAAGATTGAAAATAACTGTCAGACATGAAACCCACAGTTACAAGAGTACTAGTAATTAGCAAGCAAGAGACATAGACGACATACAATTCCGTTAGGGATACCATCCATTGAGGCGATCTCGAGTCGCTTCTTTGCTAAACGTTCTGTCCAATGCCTCATTAATGGGTACTCTCGTTGTCCAGGATAATCAATTTTGTGGTGGCTACATGCGTGGACATGCTCGAGGTACAAATACTGCACGATTAGGAATCGGGGTTAAACATATCCTGTGTGAATCCAAATACTAGTCCAGCCTAATGAAATGGAAATTTATTACCTGCAACAAGATCAGGTTGCCTTTAGGAGTACTACCAGGTGTCGGATTATTCCCTTGCCTTTTGTATGCAGCCAGACCGTCTTGTAGATTCTTAAGAGTATAAACACCCCAGTTCATCAAATGTAAGTCACCAACATTCTTGACTAGCCGCTGGACTTTTGCTGGAATAGCTGGGTTGGTATCAGGGTCAAATAAAACCTTGTGGCAAAACATGAAGAAATCTCGAAGAAACGAATCATCGGCAGGCCCGTCCTTTTGCTTCAGTCTATTTTCAACCTCAAACAATGTTAGTGACGACCTTGTTTTTTCTCGACCACAACTGGTCATATTGACCTCTTTTCCCTCGATTGGTAGACCCATGATCTCCTTCACATCTGATGGCATCAACTGGACCAGCTCGCTACCAAGCTTGAGACCTACTTGATCCGGATCGTACGTGTTGACAAGCGACATCAAGAATGGACAATCTATGGTGATTGGTTTGATGTGTAGCAAGAAGTCGAACTTGATAGACTCTAGCTTTTTCTTTCTTGCTGTTGAAAGCAGCCCAAGGACATTCGCCAGTCATTTCGGCGTGCCTAGAATGCATAGGCTCGAGCGCTACGAAGAAATGGTAGAATTAGAACTCATTGGTATTTGGTCACGGAGAGAGAGTAATCAATAAGCGCGTGCCGTGCAGGGATAGGTAGTGCGTCGTATGGAATCCGGATGTTGTGTTAGATTACATACCTCCCGAGTAGACGACGACAATGGGCCGCCGGAGTTGAAGTTGTTGGGCCGCCGCCTCCGAGGATGGGCGGCGCTGCTAGTCGGAGGTGCTACCTTTTCTTCACTAGGACTAGGAGGCTGCTTCCTTGACGTCGTCGTCGACTGTGGTTTGCCATCGGAAGTCACCGTTGATTTGCCGTCAGAACTCTGTGTCGTCGGCGTCGCATTGCCGTCCGGTGCACCTTGCTTGCCAAGATGAGGGACACGAGATGATTTCTCCAACGCGACTGACATGAGCATAAACCTCTTCCTCCTCCGCTTTCGCGATCTGGGTCTACCAAAATGGAGGGAGAGAATGTAAACCGCCTGAGAGAGAGATTGGTGGTGTTCCCGCGAAACCATCGTTCACGCCGTAACACACGCAATCAGTCGATGGAAAGGCATCACCGAAACGAAAGGAAACATTACTAAGGTGTTGCAGGTTACGCGCCGAATCGACACCACCCAGTCGGTGTTGCTGCATGAAGGTGCGTAACCGGGTCTGTGCGGGTTCAGGTTACGTATACATCTGGAGCCTATAGGTGCGCGTGCGTATTCCAGGCGGTTGCAGTCTGTATGGTGCGTAACTGAGCAGTTGGTGCAGGTAACACACAGAATCGACACAACCGGATGCAGCATGGGTCAGGTTACGCATATATCTGAAGCCTATTTGTGCCTAACGCAGTCGGTGTTGCAGGAACAATGCAGTCTGGCTGCGTGCTACCTAGTGGTGCAACCTACGGAGCCTGGTTGTAGGAACAAGCAATACAGAGGCTTGGTGCAACCTGGGTTCTGAAGCACAGTGTGGAATTTTTCAAGCTGTTTGGAAGAATGAATTGCGGAGTTGAATTTGAATACACTGTGGTTGCCATGCACCCAGATCGCAATTTGATCTTTTTTCTTCAGGACTGGGACCACAAACTAAAATCAAATGACATGGATAGCAAGGAGGTGTACACTCTCTCCACTCTAGGGGTGGGCCCTCAGTATATTTTCCCATTAGTTCCCTACTATGCGGAGACATTGGCCCTTGGTAATTGGCATTGAAATGGTGCCCTGTGAGGCATTCCCTTCGTCCCAAATTACTGGTCAATTTTGATGTTCCAAGCATGGAGACAGGAGTTGTATCTGTAGAATTAGGTTATGTGCTGTGATGGTGCTTCGATGATACCTTCTGTTTCCTTTTGTGCATTAAAAGCAAACACTTGAGGCATTCCCAATGGTGCATTAATGGTAGTTTCTATCTCTCTTAAATAGCTTGTCAATTAATTGAAATGATGATGTGGCAGCCTATTTAATGAAGAAGCATTAAAAGCAAACACTTGAGGCATTCCCAATGGTGCATTAATGGTAGTTTCTATCTCTCTTAAATAACTTGTAAATTAATTGAAATGATGATGTGGCAGCCTATTTAATGAAGAAAGAGATGAGAATCATAGAAATGGTTTCTTCATGAAGAAACCAAGTCTTCTCTTGAACCAATGCACCAAGAAACCATGAAATTATCATTGGGGAGAAACTACTAGTTTCTAGAGGACTCATGGCACTCTCTAATTGGAGGAAGAATTTAGAGTTGAAAGAGAGAAAGAGAAAACAATTATTACTCGAAGACACTGTGGAAGATAGTTTCTATAGATGATTTCTTGTGTTATGGAAACCGTGCCAATTTTTTCCTTGGCAAGCGGTGATGGTGGGTCTCCTCGGTGTTCATTTGTGCAGGACCTGGGCTGTCCTTGGGGCCTCTCTGTTGTACCCTTCTCTGCTTCCTAGTGGTAGGCTAGCTTGTGTTGGTGGTGCGGGATCTCTTTTCTTTTTCCTCTGTTCATTTCGGGCGTAGCCTTGTTGTTCCTTCCCTCGCTTTTTGGGGGTTCTCCCATCGTGGCGTGTTGTAAAACTCTCTCTTCTCTTAATGAAAAACGTGCTTTGCACGTCTTAAAAAAAATTGCCTGAGTTGCACAATGCATGATATTTGGACTTCAAGTTCCTATGGTCTGTATTATTTCACTGTTTCCAGAACCATAATTAATCGCTGTCCACTTTCTTCACTTTTTGTTCCCTGTGATTGAGCACTTTCTATCTCGAAAAAGCGGTTCTGATGGAATATGTTGGCATGAGAGGGCCGTCCCCATGGGCGTGCATCCTGTTCAGTTGAACAGGGCCCCTACTTTTTTGGGGCCTCCAAAATCTAACGTATGCGTTACCAATGCCAAGCACTAATCATCAGAGCAAGGTTAGCGCTGTGGACGTCTAGCATGCTTCCTACTACCTCGCTGCGCCTGCAGCGTTTCATCATGGGGACCGCGCCACTGTCGCCCTTCCCTCGCCGTCTCACTCGCTCTGCGGCTCAAAATCTGAGAGAAGGGGATAGAGAGGAGAGTGGAGAATAAGACGAGAGCCGGACGGAAGAGAGGAAGGGGCAAAGAGAGAGGGCACAGGGGACTCACATAGGCAGATGAGTGCTAGTCTGCAAGCGCTTGATGTCTTCCATTCATGAGCAGGTCCGGCGTGCTGCAAGTGCTTGATGCTATGCTCGAGCTTGAGGACGCACTGGAGCTCGAAGTCAACGGGAGCACATTGTCGAGCCGCCCTCTCGGACCAGCCGGGAACAGCCCTCCGCAACACGCCCCCGTGGCCTTGCCTGCCCGCAGCTCCATGCCGTAGCCCGTGCTATGCTCGAGCTAGGCTGTCGTGCCCACCCAAGCACCGGCTGCCGGCCGTTCTAAAACCCGGTCGAACCACGCAGCAGCGGCGTCCAAACTGAAGGCGAAGCTTATGCCAGCGGCATGGAGGCGACGTGGGGAGGAAAGGATCCAGGCCGGCCCCACCGTGTCGCGCGCCGAAACCCCCGGTGCACGAGTGGTAGTGCCATCGGTTTGGCGTGGCAAAAAAATTAGTCAGTATTGTTCACGTGTTTGACCGATAATTAAGGGTATTAAATAAAGTTGATTTACAAAATTACCTTCACAATCCCAGGGCTAAATCGCGAGACGAATCAATGAGGTCTTTGACCGCAAGATTAGAAAATGGTTACTGTAGCAAATCATAAATTAATTAGCGTCATTAGATTCACCGCGTAAAGTTACATTCATCTGTAAAAAGGTTTTGCAAATAAACTTTTTTAAGTAAGTCATGCATAGAAGATTCCTTCGAACCAATTTTTAGACCGGATGAAACAAGCACGGCCCAAGACATGCCCCTGTGCTAGATCTAGATCTTGCGGGAGTAGGCGGTGTGGCAGCATGGTAGCGGTGGAGAGCGGGGAGGTGCCATGATGGGGGAAGAGCGGTGGAAGCAGGCGGAGAGGGAGAAGGGAATGGGAGGAGAGAGAGAGAGGCGGTGGCGAGGAGGAGGAGGAGGAGGAGAGCAGGGCGAGAGGGTGGCGGCGGGGGAGGGGAGTGAGGACTGAGAAGTGAGATTGCAGGTCGTTAGGGTTCGGGGGGGTATTGGGTCGGGGTCGGGGTGGTGGGAGGGGGTTCTTGAAAAATGCTTTGGGTTGTATTTGCAAAATTGACACCATCGTCAAAATTTTCTTCTTTGTGTACAAATAAAGTTTATTTTGAGTGTTTATTTGCAAAATATACCAACACGTTTCCTGTGCACTCTGGACATGTTGGACTGATTGGTGATTCCTTGCAAACCGAAGGACTTTTTCGAAAAATGACCAAACACACGAAAGAACGACACGTCGGCCCGGAAATGCGGAGAGGAGAGGAGAGGAGAGGGGGTGAGCTTTTAACAAAATAGATGTGAGATCATGTTCAATTTGCAACTGCATCTCCATACTTGTCTCTTTTTTTCCTCCTTGGGAAGGGGGAGATTTTTTATGAAGATGAGGGAAGGAGGAGGTTCCTCCAGCGGGCTAGTATATGTTTCCATGTGAGTTTCAGTTACGTACACAATCCATGCAGGGGAATTTCGGGATCGTGCTTATATTTTGTGGTGCACGGAACGATCGTTTCCATCTCTCTCTCTACACACATACACACACCGGATTTGAACTCCCAACGTGTCACCGACGAGCGCAGCTCCTCCTTCACCGCCATCGATCCACTCTCCGCAGGGTATATTAATTGACTTGTAGTAGAGCCTAATTTTCATTAGCGGGAGAGCAACATTAGATACGACCAATGCCTAAGATAATACGTACGCCATGGCATTGTGCATTTTCATATTACGCCGGCGATGTGTGACCTCTTAACATGTCTTCGTACGCGGGAGGGCCGGCTGGCTTCCGACTTGGCTGCGTCTTGCGTTGCTCCTGGGGCAGAACATCCAGGTACGCCGTGCGATAGGAATGATAGCATCGAACGTCATCCATGTCATCATCATAGCAACGGGGGGAATCGTCACCATCTATGTACAAAAAAATTTGCATGTCAGATCTACAAAGGACGATCTGCAAAACAACGATAATGTGTGGTGCGCGCTCACCGCTATTGTCGGATGAGCCATCACCTACTATAGAATTATCGTAAACCACCGTTCCTTCTAAAAAGTCGGTGAATGTAACCTTTGCGTATTTGAGCTGCTACAGGTGAAGAGGATTACTAACCACGATTATGGAGGTGCTATCTCATAAAAAATGGCTAGAAGGACATGACATAGGAGTACCTTGTCGTCACCTGCATCGTCCACTTTCGAAGGTCTAGTAGTTGGTGGAGGAGCAGTTGGATTTGGCCTCGATTTGGTTTTCGACACGCGCATGCTTGGAACTCCGGCAGCATCCTTGTTCCCAGTTTTCGTCCCAGTTTCTTCCTCGTTGCGGATTGTTGGTTTCTCAATTTTAGGCATGATGCCGTTGGCCTACGAGGATCTAAAGAACATAAACACACATTTGCCGGCATCACGAGAGGAAGAAGTCATTGTTTCGAAAAGTAGAGAGAGAGAGAGATGTCACAATGGGCGCTACGCCGCTACTGCTCCGAGCGTGCAACTGAAGAGGAAGAAATGGTTGGGGATCGCAAAGATGGACACACGGGGTGTGTATCGATTTATACTCAATGATAGACGTGGTCCGTTAGACCCCAGGCCATGGGATCACTCTGGAAAAGCTGAAAGGGATCGCACAACCACCTTCGAATCGTTGGGATCCCACGGATTCCCCAATAACGATCTCACATACCTGCTAATCTCTGGTCCCTCCAAGTTTAATCCGAACCTTGCAAGTGCACGTAACCTATGTCAATACGAAGCCTAGTACTGTTTTAGGGAAAACCATATGTGTAACCTACATATGGGCGCGTAAGGCGTAACCAGACAGCTGAACCACACAAAATGGCTCATGGGTAACTAATTAAGTGAGTTTAGGTTACTCAGATTCGACACGTCAAGGTGTCTAGCCGTGCGTGCCTCGGGACTCTAGAGATGTACAGTACAGATAAAAGAGATATATACTCCGTAATAAGTAGTAACCCAATCTGCATTGGATAATTACATGGCAGCATACCGTATAACCGAATGGGTGCAGCTATTATATATAATTAACTACGCTTCTGCTTGAGCCTATGTGATTGTCTCATGATGAACTGGACATGTATCTTCATTTTTTCCAAGCAGCTTGATGTGTTATACTTTTCTATGTTGTAATATATATTTTTTCAGCTTTATGCATATCATATGACTTCCAATTCAATCAGCATCTAAGTCCCTATATTTTGGAACAGCACCATCATCAGTTACAGTTACCATAAATGCTATCAGCTATATGTACCTAAACTTTAGTTTATCATCATTATCAGGCTTTTTTTTAAACAAGGGGTGTAATGTATCATTTTAGTTTCTGTTAGTTTGTTATGTGAACCTTTCTGGTATTATCAAAATTACCCTGTTATGTTTTTTCTAAGTGACCTTTTGTTAGATTCTTTCTGATCCATTTTTCTGTTGAAATCTGCTTAGCCTGTATATCTCTGTCTTATAATATGCATGTTCTATTGGGTTGTGTTTGTCAGTGTGTTATGAATTACCCTTATAGAATAATCTGTGTTTGGGTGTTTCCCTCTCACACCAAAAAATTATAGACTATGTTCTCATTATATAAGAACTTCATGATATCGGAACTGCATTTTTTGGTTGTTGCTCTCATTTTTTATGCCTAAGATGAATTTTTTTTCACGCCTATGATGATACAAAAATGTTTGATATGACCTTGTTAGATACAAAAATGTTTGATATGACCTTGTTAGATACAAAAATGTTCACCCATTTTTTTTCTTCTCATGATTGTCATCAAAACATCTGATCCATCCATTCCCTTGCCACAGCGACTAGGGATGGGTGTGTCAGATGTTTCCATGGCTCGCATGAACTGTTATTTTTTTCATTTATTTGGTTTTTAAAAAATTGTTATGACCCAAGGTCAAGAGTATTACATGATTTTGTCAAACTATCTAAGGCATAATTTGGTCCCTCATTTGCAAACTATTTGAGGGCAAAGGCAATCTATCGGAGTCAAACTGTCTATCTGGATACGTTGTTTGTGGCATTTGTTGAATTTGATACTTGCCATCTTTTGTGCAATATGCCATTTGGTACTTTGGGGTTATTTGCTAAATTAGTCATTTGAGGGATTTAAATATGTCATTAGGGGGATTTAATTTTGCATTAGGTATTTTTTGATTTATGATCAGTATACCTCACTTTTGGGTTAGTTGTTAGCTCATATTCATTTAATTATGTACAAAGTACACTTTCTGTTTCGGTTGTAGTGTATCTGGATCTAGTTGCACTGTTCCATCTTTGTTTTTGTGTTAACCTGCAGCCATAGTGAATTTCATTATTTTTAGTATATTCTGGTGGTTTTTGTGTTAATTTGCAGTCAGAGTGTTTCATTAATTTTCACAACAATTTTTTATTAGATCTGATGGATGGCATTACAGTGTTCATGCATCTTTCTATCTGTGTGTTATAAATTTTCTATGAAATGATTTTTTAGTGCATTGTAGTATACATATGCACCTATTATAGCATAACTTATGATTCAGGGAACTGATGTTTACAAATTGTACTATGATCAATATACCATTCTCCTGTTTTTACTTTACTCTGCTTGATCTAGGTTTATGTTACTAATTAATATACATTGCTGGCAGTTTCTTTTTACCACAATTAGACCGTTGTAATTTATTTAATCAGTATATGTAATTTGCTGAGTTCAGAGGTGTAAGTTTTTTCGACATGAATTTTGTGTTTATCTGTGTAATTTTTGGGTTTTTCTGTGAAACTGTGATTTGGTATTTTCTGAAATGTGTTTTGTATTATTAGAATTTGTGTGATAGACTGCCAAAAATCACACAGATTTTGTTTCTGTGTGACAGTTTTCCCAAATTTGTGTGATTTGGGTTTTTCCAAAATCTGTGTGATGGAAGCCCCCAAATCTGGAAAAGTTATATGTCACACGTGTGATCCACGGCTCCTCCCACGTTTTTTTGGAACTTGAAGATCATATCCAAGAGTTCCTAATAATCCTCCTCTAAAATGAGACAATTTTGCATGACAACTGCCAGTTTTAAATCACATTCTGACCAAGGGTGGCGCGGACTCCTGACGGCGAGCAGCAGTACCTACGACAAGGGCGGCTGTTCTCGAGACTGGGCACCATGAGATCGATGCAGGGGATGGTTAGGAGCTCGATGCGCTGGGTCCTCGCAGGCCAGTGCGCGTCGGCCAACGACCCGTAGGACTCGCGGCGGTAGCAGCCAGCAGGCACCATGTGAGGAAGTCGACAATAAGCTCTGCATCTTTCTTCTACAGGCAGGAAGTCCACAGCCTGAGCAACGATGGACATTTTCAACAGAGCAAGCTGCATCGGCAGCTACAGAGCAGCAGTTGCAAGCTTATTGTTTTCTGTGTGTGCACTTGTTGTTTTGCAGGTTATGAGCGAACATCAGCAGCAGGCTTGAGCAACAGCAAGCTCAATCATGAACACAAGGAGTTCAACATTTTGTGTGGCCGGTAGCGAGTTGCTACTGCCGAACGGATAAAGCAAAACAAAATTTAAAATATTTGAATATTATTTTAAAAGTATATGCAGAGTCGATTTGGCTAGTCTGTTGGATTGTACTGAAATATAGAGTGGAAATCTTAGCTAAATGGTTAGCTAAATTGAAATATGAAGAGTGAGATTTGGCTACTCTCTTGGAGTTGCTCTAATAAGTAGTAACCCAATTTGCATTGGATATTTACATGGCAGCGTACCGTATAACCGAATGGGTGCAGCTATTATAATTAACTACGCTTCCTCTTGAGCCTATCTGATTGTCTCATGACGAACTGGATAGCTTCCTTCAGGGTTGCTTCCCGGTCCTCCTTGTAGTTCCACAACAATTGTACTTGGTAGCGGCCACTCGCATTGTGCTTGTTAACCTCAAGCAGGGCCTTTGTTACCAAGGCAAAGATCTCTTGACCGTGCTCTCCTCTTAGCTCCTGGAGCTTACTATCGGCTTCGTCAATAACATCCTGCAAAAGATCACTTGCCCCACGATTAGACTGGATGGACATGGAAACTCACAGAACATAATCCGTCAGTAATAAATGAAAATAATCAATAAAAAGGTGCACACCATCTCTCTGCCGTCAACCATGTCAACCCTAAAAGGATGCCAATTTGGATCTGATATCTCAGCCTCCCATTTTGAACAGATAAGTGCTGCTTCGTAATCCGATAACCCACCAGTGTCTGCAATCGCCTTGAGATCAACGACGCCCATCCACTTGACACCTATGTTGGCTCGGCCAGTTCTGACATCCGGCAATCCCTGCAGATCATGTGTATTATAATAGCTGATACCCCGTGTGTTGCTGCAGCAATTTTTTAAAACAAATTTCTAAGGTGAAAAAAATGAAATTCGAAAAACTACGATGATTCCATGGCAACATTCTATGAAATTTGAAAGTATAAGGTGATTGCGTGACAACATTCTTTTGCAAACAATATTACATGAAAACATGTTCATTTTGTTGATAGAGTCTGACTATTAAATGAGCACAAAATGTAATGTCCGTGGTCACTCATAGAAAGACAAAACACCACATCAATTAATTTCTGATCCTTCCCAAGAAACAACAACATGATACTATATCACCAGCAGCTAAAATGTACAAAAAGTATATTCAGAGTCAATTGCAGCACAAGGATGATTTCTTACCTTGATTAACTCTTTCCAAAGCTCCTGCAACTCGGTATTTTTGTTAAATTCATTAACGGCCAAAACCGTGCATCGAGACTGCAAATCATGGAGATCATCCCTTAAGTCTTGCATCTCCTGAGAAAATTTGTCCTTTAATTATGATTCTAGTTCCTGCAACTTATGCTTCAGTACTAAACTGCTCTCAGAAATGCTGGTAGCTTCTGCTGCAGGTGCCTCCAGGTTCCCTGCGCTCAAGGTTTGGCTATTGTTCATTGCACCAGCGGCATAGTGCACGAATCCTTCGCCCGCACCAGCATCAGACATGACAATGGTGGTCGTCACTTTTCAGCTTCTAGGCAAGGTTAAACAGTTCAAATTACCATATGTGGCAATTTCATATGTACAATTGAAATTAGAATAGTATCAGGGTGCATAAGATTTTCCAGACCAGAAAAAAACTAAACCATACGTATGATCAGAGTACAAATGAAAGTCAGGTTCATGGTTCCAGTGTCAGAAAATCCCATGTTCTTATACCAGGAGTATTTGTTATGATCTAACGGATTACTCTGTATATTCTTAGGCTCAATTAATTAACGATAAGTTATGATAAAATAATTATGATCTAATCAATCAAAATTACTATGAAATGAAGTCTACTCTAAATAATATGCCAAGCTAATTAGGAAATATGGACAACAGTCAACTCTAAATAATAGAATCGCTTAAAATTGAGTGTCGAATATAATCCCAAAGGTTTCAAGACTACCGTGGCCCCCCGCCTATTGTTTCTCTTTCCCGTCCCTTCTTCCGTCCAGTAGCAATGCACAACAACGACCCACCTCCGCCAGCCTATATCACTACCCGCTGCAAGCGGCAATCGCGGGGACCACCGCCGCCGCTGCGCCATCGGTCACCAGGGCGGCTCAGCTTGTAAACTCTTAAATGCCGTATGGATGATTAACAAAAAGAACTCACCGAAGACGATCTCAACCTCGTCGCCATTGAATAAACCAGCACTGGAGGAAAGCCGCGGCCGTAAACAAGAATAACAGCAGCAGAATGAGCTAGAATCAGGCAAAATTAGTCCAGACCAGCAATGCCATGAACACGGAATCGAAGAGGAAGACGAAGGGGGTGGTTTTTTTAAAAGGCACTGAGGATGGAATGGGGCCTCGGCTTCTTCTTTTCCATTTATTATATATAAAATGAGAGAGAGAGAGAGAGAGGAATTGAAGTGATCCGTGAAACCGCCAAGCAGACGGATTTGCTGGAGGTTGCACCACGCCTAACCGTCACCGTGCGTAACACAGAAACCATGCAGCCAGCCGTCTTAAAGGTGCGTAAGCGTAACCCAGCCGGTTTTGCATCAAGCAGCACGGACGATGCGTAACCTCTTCATGTTACGTGTTGATTTGACACGACCCAATCGGTGTTGCATCAAGCCACACAGACGGTGCGTAATCTATGCAGGTTACGCGCTGATTCGACACGACATAGTCGGTGTTGAATCAAGCAGCACAGATGGTGCGTAACCTCTTGTGGTTATGTGCTGATTCGACACGACCCAGTCGGTGTTGCATCAAACAAGCAGCACGGACGGTGCCTAACCAGTGCAGATTACGCGCTGAATCGACACGACCGGATGCAGCGTGGATTTTGCGTTACCTTTGCAGATTTAGGTTACGCGATGCAATGACACGACCCTATCAGTGTTGGATCAAGCATCAAGGACGGTGCGTAAGCTGCATTCGACACGATCGGATGCAGTGTGGATTTTGCGTAACTTTATTGGCCCCAGGTTACGCGATGCAACGAGACGACCGGATGCATGGGGATTTTGCGTGACAGACTCCATGCGTAACCTAGTCGGTGATGCACGCACCATGCAGAATGGATGGTGCGGCGCCGAAATGTGCGTAACTGAGCAGGATGGTGCATCGAATCAGAATGCAGCGTGGATTTTGCATAACCGTCTCGGTGCGTAACCCAGTCGGTGATGCACGTGCCATGGGATGCTGCATCGCCGAAACGTGCGTAACCGAGCAGGTTCAGGTGACACGTAGAATCAACACGACCGATCAGTGTGTAACCTAGTCAGTGTCGAGCCATGCAGCCAGCCGTCTTAAAGGTGCGTAACCTACAACGTGCTTAACCGAGTCGGTGTTGCAACAAGTAGCACGGACGATGCGTAACCTCTGCATGTTACGCGTTGATTCGACACGACCCAGTTGGTGTTGCATCAAGCAGCACGGATGGTGCGTAACCTCTTGCGGTTACGTGCTGATTCGACATGACCCAGTCGGTGTTGCATCAATCAAGCAGCACGGACGGTGCGTAACCAGTGCAGGTTACGCGCTGAATCGCACGACCGGATGCAGCGTGGATTTAGCGTAACCTTTGCGGGTTTAGGTTACGCGATGCAATGACACGACTCAGTCAGTGTTGGATCAAGCATCAACTATGGTATGTAAGCCACATTTGACACGACCCAGTCGGTGCTGCATCAATCAAGCAGTACGGACGGTGCATAACCAGTGCAGGATACGTGCTGAATTGACACGACCGGATGCAGCATGGTTTTTGCGTAACCTTTGCGGGTTTAGGTTACGCGATGCAACAACACGACCCAGTCAGTGTTGGATCAAGCATCAAGGACGGTGCGTAAGCTGCATTCCACACGACCGGATGCATCGTGGATTTTGCGTAACTTTATCGGCCCCAGGTTACGTGATGGAACGACACGACCGGATGCATGGGGATTTTGCGTGACAGACTCCGTGCGTAACCCAGTCTGTGATGCACGCTCCATGCAGAACAGAGGGTGCATCGCCGAAACATGCATAACCGAGCAGGATGGTGCGTCGAATCAGAATGCTGTGTGGATTTTGCGTAACTGTCATGGTTCGTAACCCAGTCGGTAATGCACGCGCCATGTGATGGTGAATCACTGAACCGTGCGTAACTGAGCTGGAGTAGGTGACGCGTAGAATCGACACGACCTGTTGCAACGTGGATTTTGCGCAACCGATCGGTAAGTAACCCAGACAGTGTTGAACCATGCAGCCAGTCGTCTTAAAGGTGCGTAACCTACTACGTGCTTAAACGAGTCGGTGTTGCATCAAGCAGCATGGACGGTGCGTAACCTCTGCATGTTACGCGCTGATTCGACACGACCCAGTCGGTCTTGCATTAAGCAAAACGAATGGTGTGTAACCTCTTGCGGTTATGTAATGATTCGACATGACCCAGTCGGTGTTGCATCAATCAAGCAGCACGGACGGTGCGCAACCAGTGCAGGTTACGTGCTGCGTGGATTTTGCGTAACCTTTGCGGGTTTAGGTTACGCTATGCAACGACACGACCCAGTCAGTGTTGGATCAAGCATCAAGGACGGTGCGTAAGCTGCATTCGACATGACCGGATGCATCATGGATTTTGCATAACTTTATCGCCCCCTGGTTACGCGATGCAACGACATGACCGGATGCATGCGGATTTTGCGTGACAGACTCCGTGTGTAACCTAGTCGGTGAAGCACGCACCATATAGAACGGATGGTGCATCGCCGAAATGTGCGTAACCGAGCAGGATGGTGCGTCAAATCAGAATGTAGCGTGGATTTTGCGTAACTGTCACGGTGCGTAACCCAGTCGGTAATGCACACGCCATGTGATGGTGCATCGTGGATTTTGCGCAACTGATCAGTGTGTACCCCAGTCAGTGTTGAGCCATGCAGCCAGCCGTCTTAAAGGTGTGTAACCTACTACGTGCTTTACCGAGTCGGTGTTGCATCAAGCAGCACGGACGGTGCGTAACCTCTGCATGTTATGTGCTGATTCCACACGACCCAGTCGGTGTTGCATCAAGCAGCACGGATGGTGCATAACCTCTTGCGGTTACGTGCTGATTCGACACGACCTAGTCGGTGTTGCACCAATCTAGCAGCACGGACAGTGCGTAACCAGTGCAGGTTACGTGCTGAATCGACATGACCGGATGCAGCGTGGATTTTGCGTAACCTTTGTGGGTTTAGGTTACGCGATGCAACGACACGAACCAGTCAGTGTTGGATCAATCATCAATGACGGTATGTAAGCTGCATTCAACACGACCCAGTCGGTGTTGCGTCAATCAAGCAGCACAGACGGTGTGTAACCAGTGCAGGTTACACGCTGAATCGACACGATCAGATGCAGCGTGGTTTTTGTGTAACCTTTGCGGGTTTAGGTTACGCGATGCAACGACACGACCTAGTCAGTGTTGGATCAAGCATCAAGGACGGTGCGTAAGCTGCATTCGACACGACCGGATGCATCGTGGATTTTGCGTAACTTTACCGGCCCCAGGTTACGCCATGCAACGACACGACCGTTTGCATGGCGATTTTGCGTGACAGACTCCATTCATAATCCAGTCGGTGATGCACGCACCATGTAGAACGGATTGTCCGTCGCCGAAACGTGCGTAACCGAGCAGGATGGTGCATCTAATCAGAATGCTACGTGGATTTTGCGTAACTGTCATGGTGTGTAACCCAGTCGGTAATGCACGCGCCATGTGATGGTGCGTCGCCGAACCGTGCGTAACCGAGCTGGAGCAGGTGACGCGTAGAATCGACACGACCGGATGCAGTGTGGATTTTGCGCAACCAATCAGTGCGTAACCCAGTCAGTGTTGAGCCAAGCAGCCAGCCGTCTTAAAGGTGCGTAACCTACTACGTGCTTAACCGAGTCGGTGTTGCATCAAGCAGCACGGACGGTGCGTAACCTCTGCATGTTACGCGCTGATTCGACACGACCCAGTCGGTCTTGCATCAAGCAAAATGGATGGTGCGTAACCTCTTACGGTTATGTGTTGATTCGACATGACCCAGCCGGTGTTGCATCAATCAAGCAGCACAAACGGTGCGTAACAAGTGCAGGTTACACGCTGAGTCGACATGACCGGATGCAGCGTGGATTTTGTGTAACCTTTGCGGGTTTAGGTTACACTGTGCAACGACACAACCCAGTCAGTGTTGGATCAAGCATCAAGGACGGTGCGTAAGCTGCATTCGACACGTCCGGATGCATCATGGATTTTGCGTAACTTTATCGACCCCAGGTTACACGATGCAACGACATGACCGGATGCATGGGGATTTTGCGTGACAGTCTCCGTGCGTAACCCAGTCAGTGAAGCATGCACCATACAGAATGGATGCAGTGTGGATTTTGCGCAACCGATCAGTGCGTAACCCAGTCAGTGTTGAGCCATGCAGCCCACCGTCATAAAGGTGCGTAACCTACTACATGCTTAACCGAGTTGGTGTTGCATCAAGCAGCACGGACGGTGCGTAACCTCTGCATGTTACGCGCTGATTCGACATGACCCAGTCGGTGTTGCATCAAGCAGCACGGATGGTGCATAACCTCTTGCGGTTACGTGCTAATTCGACACGACTCAGTCGGTGTTGCTTCAATCAAGCAGCACGGACGGTGCGTAACTAGTGCAGGTTACGCGCTGAAGCGACACGATCGGATGCAGCGTGCATTTTGCGTAACCTTTGCGGGTTTAGGTTACGCGATGCAACGACACGACTCAGTCAGGGTTGGATCAAGCATCAACGACGGTATGTAAGCTGCATTCGACATGACCCAGTCGGTGTTGCATCAATCAAGCAGCACGGACGGTGTGTAACCAGTGCAGGTTACACGCTGAATCGACACGACCGGATGTAGCGTGGATTTTGTGTAACCTTTGCGGGTTTAGGTTACGCTGAGCAATGACACGACCCAGTCAGTGTTGGATCAAGCATCACGGACGATGCGTAAGCTGCATTCGACACGTCCGGATGCATCATGGATTTTGCGTAACTTTATCGACCCCAAGTTACGCGATGCAACGACATGACCGGATGCATGGGGATCTTGCGTGACAGTCTCCGTGCGTAACCCAGTCGGTGAAGCACGCACCATACAGAATGGATGGTGCGTCGCCGAAACGTGCGTAACCAAGCAGGATGGTATGTCAAATTAGAATGCAGGGTGGATTTTGCGTAACCGTCACGGTGCGTAACCCAGTCGGTAATGCACGCGCCATGTGATGGTGCGTCACCGAACCGTGCGTAACCGAGCTGGAGTAGGTGATGCGTAGAATCGACACGACCGGTTGCAGTGTGGATTTTGCGCAACCGATCTGTGTGTAACCCAGTCAGTGTTGAGCCATGCAGCCAGCCATCTTAAAGGTGCGTAACCTACTACATGCTTAACCGAGTTGGTGTTGCATCAAGCAGCATGGACGGCGCGTAACCTCTGCAGGTCACGCGCTGATCCGACACGACCCAGTCAGTGTTGCATCAAGCAGCACAGATGGTGCGTAACCTCTTACGGTTACGTGCTGATTCGACACGACCCAGTCGGTGTTGCTTCAATCAAGCAGCACGGACGGTGCGTAACTAGTGCAGGTTACGCGCTGAAGAGACACAACCGGATGCAGCGTGGATTGTGCATAACCTTTGCGGGTTTAGGTTACGCGATCAACGACGTGACTCAGTCAATGTTGGATCAAGCATCAGCGACGGTATGTAAGCTGCATTCGACATGACCCAGTCAGTGTTGCATCAATCAAGCAGCACGGACGGTGCGTAACCAGTGCAGGTTATGCGCTGAATCGACACGACTGGATGCAATGTTGTTTTTGCGTAACCTTTGCGGGTTTAGGTTACGCTATGCAATAACACGACCCAGTCAGTGTTGGATCAAGCATCAAGGACGGTGCGTATGTTGCATTCAACACGTCCGGATGCATCATGGATTTTGCGTAACTTTATCGGCCCCAAGTTACACGATGCAACGACACGACCGGATGCACGGGGATTTTGCGTGATAGACTCAGTGCGTAACCCAGTTAGTGAAGCACGCACCATACAGCACGGATGGTGCATCACCGAAATGTGCGTAACCGAGCAGGATGGTGCGTCAAATCAGAATGCAGTGTGGATTTTGCGTAACCGTCACGGTGCGTAACCCAGTCGGTAATGCACGCGCCATGTGATGGTGCGTCGCCGAACAATGCGTAACCGAGCTGGAGCTGGTGACGCGTAGAATCGACACGACCAGATGCAGCTCGGATTTTGCGCAACTGATCAGTGCGTAACCCAATCAGTGTTGAGCCATGCAGCCAAGCCATCTTAAAGGTGCATAACCTACTACGTGCTTAACCGAGTCGGTGTTGCATCAAGCAGCACGGACAGTGCATAACCTCTGCATGTTATGCGCTGATTCGACACGACCCAGTCGGTCTTGCATCAAGCAAAACGGATGGTGCGTAACCTCTTGCGGTTATGTGCTGATTCGACATGACCCAGTCGGTGTTGCATCAATCAAGCAGCACGGACGGTGCGTAACTAGTGCAGGTTAAACGCTGAATCGACACGACCGGATGCAGTATGGATTTTGTATAACCTTTGTGGGTTTAGGTTACGCAATGCAACAACACGACCCAGTCAGTGTTGGATCAAGCATCAAGGACGGTGCGTAAGTTGCATTCAACACGTCCGGATGCATCATGTATTTTGCGTAACTTTATCTGCCCCAGGTTACACGATGCAACGACACGACCGGATGCATGGGGATTTTGCATGACAGACTCCGTGCGTAACCCAGTCGGTGAAGCACGCACCATACAGAACGGATGGTGCGTCGCCGAAACATGCATAACCGAGCAGGATGGTGCGTCAAATCAGAATGCAGCGTGGATTTTGCGTAAACGTCACGGTGTGTATCCCAGTCGGTAATGCACGCGTCATGTGATGGTGCGTCGCCGAACTGTGCGTAACCGAGCTGGAGCAAGTGATGCGTAGAATCGACACGACCGGATGCAGTGTGGATTTTGCGCAACTGATCAGTGCGTAACCCAGTCAGTGTTGAGCCATGTTGCCAGCCGTCTTAAAGGTGCGTAACCTACTACGTGCTTAACCGAGTCAGTGTTGCAACAAGCAGCATGGATGGTGCGTAACCTCTGCATGTTATGCGCAGATTCGACATGACCTAGTCGGTGTTGCATCAAGCAGCACAGATGGTCCGTAACCTCTTGCGGTTACGTGCTGATTCGACACGACCAAGTCAGCATTGCATCAATCAAGCAGCACGGACGGTGCGTAACTAGTGCAGGTTACGCGCTGAATCGACACGACCGGATGTAGCGTGGATTTCGCGTAACCTTTGCTGGTTTAGGTTACGCGATGCAACGACACGACTCAGTCAGTGTTGGATCAAGCATCAACGACGGTATGTAAGCTGCATTCGACACGACCCAGTCGGTGTTGCGTTGTTTTTGCGTAACCTTTGCGGGTTTAGGTTACGCGATGCAACGACACGACCCAGTCAGTGTTGGATCAAGCATCAAGGATGGTGCGTAAGCTGTATTCGACACGATCGGATGCATTGTGGATTTTGCGTAACTTTATCGGCCCCAGGTTACGCGATGCAACGATACGACCGGATGCATGGGGATTTTGCATGACAGACTCCGTGCGTAACCCAGTCGGTAGTACACGCACCATGCAGAATGGATGGTGCATCGCCGAAACATGCGTAACCGAGCAGGATGGTGCGCCGAATCAGAATGCTACGTGGATTTTGCGTAACTGTCACGGTGCATAACCCAGTCGGTATTGCACGCGCCATGTGATGGTGCGTCGCCGAACCGTGCGTAACCGAGCTGGAGCAGGTGACGCGTAGAATCGACACGACCGGATGCAGCGTGGATTTTGCGCAACCGATCAGTGCGTAACCCAGTCAGTGTTGAGCCATGCAGCCAGCCGTCTTAAACGTGCATAACCTACTACGTGCTTAACCGAGTTGGTGTTGAATCAAGCAGCACGGACGGTGCATAACCTCTGCATGTTATGCGCTGATTCAACACGACCCAGTCGGTGTTGCATCAAGCAACACGGATGGTGTGTAACCTCTTGTGGTTACATGCTGATTCGATACGACCCAGTCGGTGTTGCATCAATCAAGCGGCACGGACGGTGCGTAACCAGTGCAGGTTACGTGCTGAATCGACACGACCGGATGCAGCGTGGATTTTGCGTAACCTTTGCGGGTTTAGGTTACGCGATGCAATGACATGACTCAGTCAGTGTTGGATCAAGCATCAATGACAGTGTGTAAGCTGCATTCGACACGATTGGATGCATCGTGGATTTTACGTAACTTTATCGGCCCCAGGCTACGCGATGCAACGACACGACCGGATGCATGGGGATTTTGCGTGACAGACTCCACGCGTAACCCAGTCAGTGATGCACGCACCATGCAGAACGGATGGTGCATCGCCAAAATGTGCGAAACTGAGCACGATGGTGCGTCGAATGAGAATGTAGCATGGATATTGCGTAACCATCTCGGTGCTGTAACCCAGTCGGTGATGCACGCGCCATGGGATGCTGCGTCGCCGTACCATGCGTAACAGAGCTGGTTCAGGTGACGCGTAGAATCGACATGACCGATCAGTGTGTAACCCAGTTAGTGTCGAGCCATGCAGCCAGCCGTCTTAAAGGTGCATAACCTACTACGTGCTTAACCGAGTTGGTGTTGCATCAAGCAGCACGGACGATGCGTAACCTCTGCATGTTACGCGTTGATTCGACACGACCCAGTTGGTGTTGCATCAAGCAGCATGGATGGTGCGCAACTTCTTGTGGATACACACTAATTCGACATGACCCAGTTGGTGTTGCATCTATCAAGTAGCACGAACGGTGCGTAACCAGTGCAGGTTACGCGCTGAATCGACATGACCGGATGCAGCGTGGATTTAGCGTAACCTTTGCGGGTTTAGGTTACGCGATGCAACCACACGACTCAGTCAGTGTTGGATCAAGCATCAACGATGGTACGTAAGCTACATTCAACATAACCCAGTCAGTGTTCCATCGATTAAGCAGCACGGACGGTGCGTAACCTGTGCAGGTTACGCGCTGAATCGACACGACCGGATGCAACGTGGTTTTTGCGTAACCTTTGTGTGTTTAGGTTTCGTGATGCAACGACACGACCTAGTCAGTGTTGGATCAAGCATCAAGGATGGTATGTAAGCTGTATTCGACACGACCAAGTCGGTGTTGCATCAATCAAGCAGCACGGACGGTGCGTAACCAGTGCAGGTTACGCGCTGAATCGACACAACCGGATGCAACGTGGTTTTTGCGTAACCTTTGCGGGTTTAGGTTACGTGATGCAACGACATGACCCAGTCAATGTTGGATCAAGCATCAAGGACGGTGCGTAATCTGCATTTGACACGACCGGATGCATCGTGGATTTTGCGTAACTTTATCGGCCCCAGGTTACGCGATGCAACGACACGACTGCATGCATGGGGATTTTGCGTGATAGACTCCATGCGTAACCCAGTCGGTGATGCACGCACCATGCAGAATGGATGGTGCATCGCCAAAACATGCGTAACCGAGCAGGATGGTGCATCGAATCAGAATGTAGCATGGATATTGCGTAACCATCTGGGTGCTGTAACCCGGTCGGTGATGCACGCGCCATGGGATGCTGCGTCGCCGAACCATGCGTAACAGAGCTGGTTCAGGTGACGCGTAGAATTGACACGATCGATCAGTGCATAACCCAGTCAGTGTCGAGCCATGCAGCCAACCGCCTTAAAGGTGCGTAACCTACTACGTGCTTAACCGAGTTGGTGTTGCATCAAGCAGCACGGACGATGCGTAACCTCTGCATGTTACGCGTTGATTTGACACGACCCAGTTGGTGTTGCATCAAGCAGCACGGATGGTGCGCAACTTCTTGTGGATACACACTGATTCGACATGACCCAGTCGGTGTTGCATCTATCAAGTAGCACAGACAGTGCATAACCAGTGTAGGTTACGTGCTGAATCGACATGACTGGATGCAGCGTGGATTTAGCGTAACCTTTGCGGGTTTAGGTTACGCGATGCAACGACACGACTCAGTCAGTGTTGGATCAAGCATCAGCGACAGTACGTAAGCTGCATTCGACATGACCCAGTCGGTGTTGCATCAATTAAGTAGCACGAACGGTGCGTAACCAGTGCAGGTTACGCACTGAATCGACACAACCGGATGCAGCGTGGTTTTTGCGTAACCTTTGCGGGTTTAGGTTACGTGATGCAACGACAGGACCCAGTCAGTGTTGGATCAAGCATCAAGGATGGTATGTAAGCTGCATTCGACATGACCCAGTCGGTGTTGCATCAATCAAGCAGCACGGACGGTGCGTAACCAGTGCATGTTACACGCTGAATCGACACGACCGGATGCAGCGTGGTTTTTGTGTAACCTTTGCGGGTTTAGGTTACGCGATGCAACGACACGACCCAGTTAGTGTTGGATCAAGCATCAAGGACGGTGCGTAAGCTGCATTCGACATGACCGGATGCATCGTGGATTTTGCGTAACTTTACCGGCCCCAGGTTACGCGATGCAACGACACGATCGGATGCATGGGGATTTTACGCGACAGACTCCATGCGTAACCCAGTCAGTGATGCACGCACCATGCAGAATAGATGGTGCATCACCAAAATGTGCGTAACCAAGTAGGATGGTGCGTCGAATCAGAATGTAGTGTGGATATTGCGTATCCATCTCGGTGCTGTAACCCAGTCGGTGATGCACGCGCCATGGGATGCTGCGTCGCCGAACCATGCGTAACAGAGCTGGTTCAGGTGACGCATAGAATTGACACGACCAATCAGTGCATAACCCAGTTAGTGTCGAGCCATGCAGCCAGCCGTCTTAAGGGTGCGTAACCTACTACGTGCTTATCCGAGTCGCTGTTGCATCAAGCAGCACGGACGATGCGTAGCCTCTGCATGTTACGCGTTGATTCGACACGACCCAGTTGATGTTGCATCAAGCAGCACGGATGGTGCGCAACTTCTTGTGGATACACACTAATTCGACACGACCCAGTTGGTGTTGCATCTATCAAGTAGCACGAACTGTGCGTAACCAGTGCAGGTTACGCGCTGAATCGACATGACCGGATGCAGCGTGGATTTAGTGTAACCTTTGCGGGTTTAGGTAACGCGATGCAACGACACGACTCAGTCAGTGTTGGATCAAGCATCAACGACAGTATGTAAGCTGCATTCGACATGAACCAGTCGGTGTTGCATTAGTTAAGCATCCCGGACGGTGCGTAACCAGTGCAGGTTACGCGCTGAATCGACGCGACCGGATGCAGCGTGGTTTTTGTGTAACCTTTGCGGGTTTAGGTTACGTGATGCAATGACACGACCCAGTCAGTGTTGGATCAAGCATCAAGGACGGTATGTAAGCAACATTCGACACGACCCAGTCGGTGTTGCATCAATCAAGCAGCACAGACGGTGCGTAACCTTTGCGGGTTTAGGTTACGTGATGCAATGACACGACCCAGACAGTGTTGGATCAAGCATCAAGGACGGCGCGTAAGCTGCATTCGACACAACCAGATGCATTGTGGATTTTGCGTAACTTTACCAGCCCCAGGTTACGCGATGCAACGACATGACCGGATGCATGGGATTTTTGCGTGACAGACTCCATGTGTAACCCAGTCGGTGATGCACGCACCATGCAGAACGAATGGTGCGTCACCAAAACATGCGTAACCGAGCAGGATGGTGCGTCGAATCAGAATGTAGCATGGATATTGCGTAACAATCTCGGTGTTGTAACCCAGTCGGTGATGCACGCGCCATGAGATGCTGCGTCGCCGAACCATGCGTAACAGAGCTGGTTCAGGTGATGCGTAAAATTGACACGACCGATCAGTGCGTAACCCAGTCAGTGTCGAGCCATGCAGCCAACCGTCTTAAAGGTGCATAACCTACTACGTGCTTAACCGAGTCGGTGTTGCATCAAGCAGCACGGACGATGCGTAACCTCTGCATGTTACGCGTTGATTCGACACGACCCAGTTAGTGTTGCATCAAGCAGCACGGATGGTGCGCAACTTCTTGTGGATACACACTGATTCGACATGACCCAGTCGGTGTTGCATCTATCAAGTAGCATGGACGGTGCCTAACCATTACAAGTTATGCGCTGAATCGATATGACCGGATGCAGCGTGGATTTAGCGTAACCTTTGCGGGTTTAGGTTACGCGATGCAACGACACGACTCAGTCAGTGTTAGGTCAAGCATCAACGATGGTATGTAAGATACATTTGACATGACCCAGTCGGTGTTGCATCAATTAAGCAGCACGAACGGTGCGTAACCAGTGCAGGTTATGCACTGAATCGACACGACCGGATGCAGCGTGGTTTTTGCGTAACCTTTGCGGGTTTAGGTTACGTGATGCAATGACACGACCCAGTCAGTTTTGGATCAAGCATCAAGGACGGTGCGTAAGCTGCATTCGACATGACCGGATGCATCGTGGATTTTGCGTAACTTTATCAGCCCCAGGTTACACGATGCAACGACACGACCGGATGCATGGGGATTTTGCGTGACAGACTCCGTGCGTAACACAGTCGGTGAAGCACGCACCATACAGAATGGATGGTGCGTCGCCAAAACATGCGTAACCGAGCAGGATGGTGCGTCGAATCAGAATGCAGTGTGGATTTTGCGTAACCGTCACGGTGCGTAACCCAATCGGTAATGCACGCGCCATGTGATTGTGCGTCGCCGAACCGTGCATAACCGAGCTGGAGTAGGTGACGCGTAGAATCGACATGACCGAATGCAGCGTGGATTTTGCGCAACCGATCAGTGCGTAACCCAGTCAATGTTGAGCCATGCATCCAGCTGTCCTAAAGGTGCGTAACCTACTACGTGCTTAACCGAGTCGGTGTTGCATCAAGCAGCACGGACGGTGTGTAACCCCTGCATGTTACGCGCTGATTCGACACGACCCAGTCGGTGTTGCATCAAGCAGCACGGATGGTGCGTAACCTGTTGCAGTTATGTGCTGATTCGACATGACCCAGTCGGTGTTGCATCAATCCAGCAGCACGGACGGTGCGTAACCAGTGCAGGTTACGCGCTGAATCGACACGACCGGATGCAGCGTGGATTTTGCGTATCCTTTGCGGGTTTAGGTTACGCGATGCAACGACATGATCCAGTCAGTGTTGGATCAAGCATCAAGGACGGTGCGTAAGCTACATTTGACACGACCGGATGCATCATGGATTTTGCGTAACTTTATCGGCCCCAGGATACGTGATGCAACGACACGACCGAATGCATGGGGATTTTGCGTGTCAGACTCCGTGCATAACCTAATCGGTGATGCATCGCCGAAACGTGCGTAACGAAGCCGGATGGTGCGTCGAATCAGAATGCAGCGTGGATTTTGTGTAACCATCTCGGTGCATAACCCATTCGGTGATGCACGCGCCATGGGATGCGGCGTCACCGAACTGGGCGTAACCGAGCTGGTTCAGGTGACGCGTAGAATCGACACGACAATCAGTGGGTAACCCAATTAGTGTCGAGCCATGCAACTAGTCGTCTTAAAGGTGCGTAACCTACTACGTGCTTAACCGAATCGGTGTTGCATCAAGCAGCACAGACAATGCGTAACCTCGGCATGTTACGCGCTGATTCGACACGACCCAGTTGGTGTTGCATCAAGCAGCATAGATGGTGCATAAGTTCTTGTGGCTACGCACTGATATGACACGACCCAGTCGGTGTTGCATCTATCAAGCAGCACAGACGGTGCATAACCAGTGCAGGTTACGCGCTGAATCGACATGACCGGATGCAGCATGGATTTTGTGTAACCTTTGCGGGTTTAGGTTACGCGATGCAACGACACGACTCAGTCAGTGTTGGATCAAGCATCAAGGACGGTGCGTAAGCTGCATTTGACACGACCCAGTCGGTGTTGCATCAATCAAGCTACACGGACGGTGCGTAACTAGTGCTGGTTACGCGCTGAATCGACACGACCGGATGCAGCGTGGATTTTGCGTAACCATTGCGGGTTTAGGTTACGCGATGGAACGACACGACCCAGTCAGTGTTGGATCAAGCATCAAGGATGGTGCGTAAGCTGGATTCGACACGACCGGATGCATGGGGATTTTGCGTGTTAGACTCCGTGCATAACCCAGTCGGTGATGCACGCACCATGGAGAACGGATGGTGCATCGCCGAAACGTGCGTAACCAAGCTGGATGGTGCGTTGAATCAGAATGCAGCGTGGATTTTGTGTAACCATCTCGGTGCATATCCCAGTCGGTGATGCACGCGCCATGGGATGCTGTGTCACCGAACTGGGCGTAACCGAGCTGGTTCAGGTGACGCGTAGAATCGACGTGATGATCAGTGCGTAACCCAATTATTGTTGAGCCATGCAACTAGCCGTCTTAAAGGTGCGTAACCTACTACGTGCTTAACCGAGTCGGTGTTGCATCAAGCAGCACAGATGATGCGTAACCTCTGCATGTTACGCGCTGATTCGACACGACCCAGTTGGTGTTGCATCAAGCAGCACAGATGGTGATTAACTTCTTGTGGTTACACATTGATTCCACGCAACCTAGTCGGTGTTGCATCTATCAAGTAGCACAGACGGTGCGTAACTAGTGCAGGTTACGCGCTGAATCGACATGGCCGGATGCAGCGTGGATTTAGCGTAACCTTTGCGGGTTTAGGTTACGCGATGCAACGACACGACTCAGTTAGTGTTGGATCAAGCAGCAACGATGGTACGTAAGCTGCATTCAACACGACCCAGTCGGTGTTGCATCAATCAAGCAGCACGGATGGTGCGTAACCAGTGCAGGTTACGCGCTGAATCGACACGACCGGATGCAGCGTGAATTTTGCGAAACCTTTGCGGGTTTAGGTTATGCTATGCAACGACATGACCCAGTCAGTGTTGGATCAAGCATCAAGGACGGTGCGTAAGCTGCATTTGACACGACCGGATGCATCGTGGATTTTGCGTAACTTTACCGACCCCAGGTTGCGCGATGCAACGACACGACCGGATGCATGGGGATTTTGCGTGACAGACTCTGTGTGTAACCCAGTCGGTGAACCACGCACCATATAGAATGGATGGTGCATCGCCGAAATGTGCGTAACCGAGCAGGATGGTGCATCGAATCAGAATGCTACGTGGATTTTGCGTAATCGTCACGGTGCGTAACCCAGTCGGTAATGCACACTCCATGTGATGGTGCGTCGCCGAACCGTGCGTAACCGAGCTGGAGCAGGTGATGCGTAGAATCGACACGACCGGATGCAGTGTGGATTTTGTGCAACCGATCAGTGCATAACCCAGCCAGTGTTGAGGCATGCAGCCAACCGTCTTAAAGGTGCGTAACCCACTACGTGCTTAACTGAGTCGGTGTTGCATCAAGCAGCACGGACGGTGCGTAACCTCTGCATGTTACGCGCTGATTCAACACGACCTAGTCGGTGTTGCATCAAGCAGCATGGATGGTGCATAACCTCTTACGGTTATGTGCTGATTCGACACAACCCAGTCGGTGTTGCATCAATCAAGCAGCAAGGACGGTGCGTAACCAGTGCAGGTTACACGCTGAATCGACACGACCGGATGCAGCATGGATTTCGCATAACCTTTGTGGGTTTAGGTTAAGCTATGCAACGACACGACCCAGTCAGTGTTGGATCAAGCATCAAGGACTGCGTAAGCTGCATTTGACACGACCGGATGCATCGTGGATTTTGTGTAACTTTATCGGCCCCAGGTTACGTGATGTAACGACACGACCGGATGCTTGGGGAGTTTGCGTGACAGACTCCGTGCGTAACCCAGTCGGTGATGCACGCACCATGTAGAATGGATGGTGCATCGCTGAAACATGCGTAACCAAGCAGGATGGTGCGTCGAATCAGAATGCAGCGTGGATTTTGTGTAACAGTCTCGGTGCGTAACCAAGTCGGTGATGGACGCGCCATGGGATGCTACGTCGCCGAACCGTGCGTAATCGAGCTGGTTCAGGTCACACGTAGATTCGACACGACCAATCCGTGCGTAACCTAATCAGTGTCGAGCCATCCAACCAGCCATCTTAAAGGTGCGTAACCTACTACGTGCTTAACCGAGTCGGTGTTGCATCAAGCAGCATGGACGATGCGTAACCTCTGCATGTTACGCGCTGATTCGACATGACCCATTTGGTGTTGCATCAAGCAGCATGGATGGTGATTAACTTCTTGTGGTTACACATTGATTCCACGCAACCCAGTCGGTGTTGCATCTATCAAGTAGCACAGACGGTGCGTAACTAGTGCAGGTTACGCGCTGAATCGACATTGCCGGATGCAGCGTGGATTTAGCGTAACCTTTGCGGGTTTAGGTTACGCGATGCAACGACACGACTCAGTTAGTGTTGGATCAAGCAGCAACGATGGTACGTAAGCTGCATTCAACACGACCCAGTCGGTGTTGCATCAATCAAGCAGCACGGATGGTGCGTAACCAGTGCAGGTTACGCGCTGAATCGACACGACCGGATGCAGCGTGGATTTTGCGTAACCTTTGCGGGTTTAGGTTATGCTATGCAACTACATGACCCAGTCAGTGTTGGATCAAGCATCAAGGACGGTGCATAAGCTGCATTTGACACGACCGGATGCATCGTGGATTTTGCGTAACTTTACCGACCCCAGGTTGCGCGATGCAACGACACGACCGGATGCATGGGGATTTTGCGTGACAGACTCTGTGCGTAACCCAGTCGGTGAAGCACGCACCATACAGAATGGATGGTGCATCGCCGAAATGTGCGTAACCGAGCAGGATGGTGCATCGAATCAGAATGCTACGTGGATTTTGCGTAATCATCACGGTGCATAACCCAGTCGGTAATGCACACTCCATGTGATGGTGCGTCGCCGAACCGTGCGTAACCGAGCTGGAGCAGGTGATGCGTAGAATCGACACGACCGGATGCAGTGTGGATTTTGTGCAACCGATCAGTGCATAACCCAGCCAGTGTTGAGGCATGCAGCCAACCGTCTTAAAGGTGCGTAACCCACTACGTGCTTAACTGAGTCGGTGTTGCATCAAGCAGCACGGACGGTGCGTAACCTCTGCATGTTACGCGCTGATTCAACATGACCCAGTCGGTGTTGCATCAAGCAGCATGGATGGTGCATAACCTCTTGCGGTTATGTGCTGATTCGACACAACCCAGTCGGTGTTGCATCAATCAAGCAGCACGGACGGTGCGTAACTAGTGCAGGTTACGCGCTGAATCAACACGATCGGATGCAGCGTGGTTTTTGCGTAACCTTTGCTGGTTTAGGTTACGCGATGCAACAACCTAGTCAGTGTTGGATCAAGCATCAAGGACGGTGCGTAAGCTGCATTCTACACGACCGGATGTATCATGGATTTTGCGTAACTTTATCAGCCCTAGGTTACACGATGCAACGACACGACCAGATGCATGGGGATTTTGGCGACAGACTCCGAGCGAAACCCTGTCGGTGATGCACGCACCATACAGAACGGATGGTGCATCGCTAAAATGTGCGTAACCGAGCAGGATGGTGCGTCAAATCAGAATGCTGCGTGAATTTTGCATAACCATCACGGTGCGTAACCCAGTCGGTAATGCACGCGCCATGGGATGCTGTGTCGCCGAACCGTGCGTAACCGAGCTGGAGCAGGTGACGCGTAGAATCGACACGACCGGATGCAGCGTGGATTTTGCGCCACCGATCACTGCATAACCCAGTTAGTGTTGAGCCATGCAGCCAGCCGTCTTAAAGGTGTGTAACCTACTACGTGCTTAACCGAGTCGATGTTGCATCAAGCAGCACGGACGGTGCGTAACCTCTGCATGTTATGCGTTGATTCGACACGACCAAGTCGGTGTTGCAGCAACTAGCACGGATGGTGCGTAACCTCTTGCGGTTACGTGCTGATTCGACATGACCCAGTCGGTGTTGCATCAATCAAGCAGCATGGACGGTGCGTAACCAGTGCAGGTTACGCGCAGAATCAACACGACCGGATGCAGCGTCGATTTTGCGTAACCTTTGTGGGTTTAGGTTACGCGATGCAACGACACGACCAAGTTAGTGTTGGATCAAGCATCAAGGATAGTGTGTAAGCTGCATTCGACATGACCGGATGCAGTGTGGATTTTGCGTAACTTTATCGGCCCCAGGATACGTGATGCAACGACACGACCGGATGCATGGGGATTTTGCATCACAGATTCCGTGTGAAACCTAGTCGGTGATGCACGAAGCATGCAGAATGGATGGTGCGTCGCTGAAACATGTGTAGCCGAGCAGGATGGTGTGTCGAATCAGAATGCAGCCTAGATTTTGTGTAACCATCTCGGTGCGTAACCCAGTCGGTGATGCACACGCCATGGGATGCTGCGTCGCCGAACCGTGCGTAACCGAGCTGGTTCAGGTGACGCGTAGAATCGACACGACCGATCCGTGCGTAACCCAATCAGTGTCAAGCCATGCAACCAGCCGTCTTAAAGGTGCGTAACCTACTACGTGCTTAACCGAGTCGGTGTAGCATCAAGTAGCACGGACGATGCGTAACCTCTGCATGTTACGCGCTGATTCGACACGACCCAGTTGGTGTTGCATCAAGCAGCATGGATGGTGATTAACTTCTTGTGGTTACGCATTGATTCCACGCGACCCAGTCGGTGTTGCATCTATCAAGTAGCACAGACGGTGCGTAACCAGTGCAGGTTACGCACTGAATCGACGTGACCAGATGCAGTGTGGATTTAGCGTAACCTTTGCGGGTTTAGGTTACGCGGTGCAATGACACGACCCAGTCAGTGTTGGATCAAGTAGCAACAACGGTACGTAAGCTGCATTCAACACGACCCAGTCAGTGTTGCATCAATGAAGAAGCACGGACGGTGCGTAACCAGTGCAGGTTACGCGCTGAATCGACACGACCGAATGCAGCGTGGATTTTGCGTAACCTTTGCGGGTTTAGGTTATGCTATGCAACGACACGACCCAGTCAGTGTTGGATCAAGCATCAAGTACGGTGCGTAAGCTGCATTTGACATGACCCAGTCGATGTTGCATCACTCAAGCAGCACAGACGGTGCGTAACCAGTGCAGGTTACACGCTGAATCGACAGGACCGGATGCAACGTGGATTTTGCGTAACCTTTGCGGGTTTAGGTTACGTGATGCAACGACACGACCCAGTCAGTGTTGGATCAAGCATCAAGGTCGGTGCGTAAACTGCATTCGACACGACCAGATGCATCGTGGATTTTGTGTAACTTTATGGGCCCAGGTTACGCGATGCAACGACACGACCGGATGCATGGGGATTTTGCGTGACAGACTCCGTGCGTAACCCAGTCGGTGATGCACGCACCATACAGAATGGATGGTGCATCGCCGAAACGTGCATAACCGAGCAGGATGGGGTGTCGAATCAGAATGCTGCGTGGATTTTGCGTAACTGTCACAGTGCGTAACCCAGTCGGTAATGCACGCGGCATGTGATGGTGTGTCGCTGAATCGTGCGTAATCGAGCTGGAGCAGGTGATGCGTAGAATCGACACTACTAGATGCAACGTGGATTTTTCGCATCCAATCTGTGCGTAACCCAGTCAGTGTTGAGCCATGCAGCCAGCCGTCTTAAAGGTGTGTAACCTACTACGTGCTTAACCGATTCAGTGTTGCATCAAGTAGCACGGACGGTGCGTAACCTCTGCATGTTACGCACTAATTCGACACGACCCAATCGGTGTTGCATCAAGCAAAACAGATGGTGTGTAACCTCTTGCGGTTATGTGCTGATTCGACATGACCCAGTCGGTGTTGCATCAATCAAGCAGCACGGACGGTGCATAACCAGTCCAGGTTATGCGCTGAATCGACACGACCGGACGTAGTGTGGATTTTGCGTAACCTTTGTGAGTTTAGGTTATGCTATGCAACGACATGACCCAGTCAGTGTTGGATCAAGCATCGAGGACGGTGCGTAAGCTGCATTCGACACGACCGGATGCATCGTCAATTTTGCGTAACTTTATCGGCCGCAGGTTACATGATGCAACGACACGACTGTATGCATGGGGATTTTGTGTGACAGACTCCATGCGTAACCCAGTCGGTGATGCACACACCATATAGAACGGATGGTGCATCGCCGAAACATGCGTAGCCGAGCAGGATGGTGCGTCGAATCAGAATGCAGCGTGGATTTTGTGTAACCGTCACGGTGCGTAACCCAGTCGGTGATTCACACGCCATGGGATGCTGCGTCGCCGAACCGTGCGTAACCGAGCTGGTTCAGGTGACGCGTAGAATCGACACGACGATCAGTGCGTAATACAATCATTGTTAAGCCATGCAACCAGCCGTCTTAAAGGTGCGTAATGTACTACATGCTTAACCGAGTCGGTGTTGCATCAAGCAGCATGTCACGATGCGTATCCTCTGCATGTTACGCACTGATTCGACACGACCCAGTTGGTGTTGCATCAAGCAGCACGGATGGTGCGTAACTTCTTGTGGTTACACACTGATTCGACATGACCCAGTCGTTGTTGCATCTATCAAGCAGCACAGACGGTGCGTAACAAGTGCAGGATACGCCCTGAATCGACACGACCGGATGCAGCGTGAATTTTGCGTAACCTTTGCGGGTTTAGGTTACGCGATGCAATGACACGACTCAGTCAGTGTTGGATCAAGCATCAAGGATGGTGCGTAAGCTGCATTCGACACGACCAGATGCATCGTGGATTTTGCGTAACTTTATCGGCCCCAGGTTACATGATGCAACGACATGACCGGATGCATGGGGATTTTGCGTGACAGACTCCGTGCGTAACCTAGTCGGTGATGCATGCACCATACAGAATGGATGGTGCGTCGCCGAAACATGTGTTACCGAGCAGGATGGTGCGTCGAATCAGAATGCTGCGTGGATTTTGCGTAACTGTCACAGTGCGTAACCCAGTCGGTAACGCACGCGCCATGTGATGGTGCGTCACCGAACCGTGCATAACCGAGATGGAGCAGGTGACGCGTAGAATCGACATGACCGGATGTAATGTGGATTTTGTGCAACTGATCTGTGCGTAACCCAGTTAGTGTTGAGCCATGCAGCCAGCCATCTTAAAGGTGCGTAACCTACTACGTGCTTAACTGAGTCGGTGTTGCATCAAGCAGCACGGACGGTGCGTAACCTCTACATGTTATGCACTGATTCGACACGACCCAGTCGGTCTTGCATCAAGCAAACGGATAGTGCGTAACCTCTCGTGGTTATGTGCTGATTCGACATGACCCAGTCGGTGTTGCATCAATCAAGCAGCAAGGACGGTTCATAACCAGTGCAGGTTACGCGCTGAATCGACACGACCGGATGCAGCGTGGATTTTGCATAACCTTTGCGGGTTTAGGTTACGCTATGCAATGACACGACCCTGTCAGTGTTGGATCAAGCATCAAGGACGGTGCGTAAGCTGCATTTTGACACGACCGGATGCATCGTGGATTTTGCATAACTTTATCAGCCCCAAGTTACGCGATGCAATGACATGACCGGATGCATGGGGATTTTGCGTGACAGACTCTGTGCGTAACCCAGTCGGTGATGCACGCACCATGCAGAATGGATGGTGCGTCACTGAAACATGCGTAACCGAGCAGGATGGTGCGTCAAATCAGAATGCAGCGTGGATTTTGTGTAACCGCCTCGGTGCGTTACCCGGTCGGTGATGCACGTGTCATGGGATGCTGCGTCGCCGAACCGTGCGTAACCGAGCTGGTTCAGGTGACGCGTAGAATCGACACGACCGATCTGTGCATAACACAATCAGTGTCGAGCCATGCAACCAGCTGTCTTAAAGGTGCGTAACCTACTACGTGCATAACTGAGTCGGTGTTGCATCAAGCAGCACGGACGATGCGTAACCTCTGCATTTTACACGCTGATTCGACACGACCAAGTTGGTGTTGCATCAAGCAGCATGGATGGTGATTAACTTCTTGTGGTTACGCATTTATTCCATGCGACCCAATCGGTGTTGCATCTATCAAGTTGCACAGACGGTGCGTAACCAGTGCAGGTTACGCGCTGAATCGACATGACCGGATGCAGCGTGGATTTAGCGTAACCTTTGCGGGTTTAGGTTACGCGATGCAATGACATGACTCAGTCAGTGTTGGATCAAGCAGCAATGACAGTACGTAAGCTGCATTCAACATGACCCAGTCGGTGTTGCTTCAATCAAGCAGCACGGACGGTGCGTAACCAGTGCAGGTTACGCGCTGACTCGACACGACCTGATGCAGCGTGGATTTTGCGTAACATTTGCGGGTTTAGGTTATGCTATGCAACGACACGACCCAGTCAGTGTTGGATCAAGCATCAAGGACGGTGTGTAAGCTGCATTTGACATGACCAGATGCATCATGGATTTTGCGTAACTTTATCGGCCCCAGGTTACGCGATGCAACGACACGACCGGATGCATGGGGATTTTCCGTGACAGACTCCGTGCGTAACCCAGTCGGTGAAGCACGCACCATACAGAACGGATGGTGCATCGCCGAAATGTGTGTAACCGAGCAGGATGGTGCATCGAATCAGAATGCTGTGTGGATTTTCCGTAATCGTCACGGTGCGTAACCCAGTCGGTAATGCACGCACCATGTGATGGTGCGTCGCTGAACCGTGCATAACCGAGCTAGAGCAGGTGACGCGTAGAATCGACACGACCGGATGCAGCGTGGATTTTGCGCAACCGATCAGTGTGTAACCCAACCAGTGTTGAGCCATGCAGCCAACATCTTAAAGGTGTGTAACCCACTACGTGCTCAACCGAGTCGGTGTTGCATCAAGCAGCAAGGATGGTGCGTAACCTCTGCATGTTACGCACTGATTCAACACGACCCAGTCGGTATTGCATCAAGCAGCACAGATGGTGCGTAACCTCTTGCGGTTATGTGCTGATTCGACACAACCCAGTCGGTGTTGCATCAATCAAGCAGCACGGACGGTGCATAACCAGTGCAGGTTACGCGCTGAATCAACACGATCGGATGCAGCATGTTTTTTGCGTAACCTTTGCGGGTTTAGGTTACGCGATGCAATGACCCAGTCAGTGTTGGATCAAGCATCAAGGACGGTGTGTAAGCTGCATTCTACACGACCGGATGCATCATGGATTTTGCGTAACTTTATCGGCCCCAGGTTACACGATGCAACGACACGACTGGATGCATGGGGATTTTGCCCGACAGACTCCGTGCGAAACCCTGTCGGTGATGCACGCACCAAACAGAACGGATGGTGTGTCACTAAAACGTGCGTAACCGAGCAGGATGGTGCGTAAAATCAGAATGCTGTGTGGATTTTGTGTAACCGTCACGGTGCGTAACCCAGTCGGTAATGCACGCGCCATGCGATGTTGCGTCGCCGAACCGTGCGTAACCGAGCTAGAGCAGGTGACGCGTAGAATCGACACGACCGGATGCAGCGTGGATTCTGCGCAACCGATCACTGCATAACCCAGTCAGTGTTGAGCCATGCAGCCAGCCGTCTTAAAGGTGCGTAACCTACTACGTGCTTAACCGAGTCGATGTTGCATCAAGCAGCACGGACGGTGCATAACCTCTGCATGTTATGCGCTGATTCGACATGACCAAGTCGGTGTTGCAGCAACCAGCACGGATGGTGTGTAACCTCTTGCAGTTACGCGCAGAATCGACACGACCGGATGCAGCGTGGATTTTGCGTAACCTTTGCGGGTTTAGGTTACGCGATGCAACGACACGACTCAGTCAGTGTTGGATCAAGCATCAAGGACGGTGTGTAAGCTGCATTCGACACGACCGGATGCAGCGTGGATTTTGCGTAACTTTATCAGCCCCAGGTCACACGATGCAACAACACGACCGGATGCATGGGGATTTTGTGTGACAGACTCCGTGCGAAACCCAGTCGGTGATGCACGCGCCATGCAGAATGGATGGTGCATCGCTGAA
Source organism: Cenchrus fungigraminus (assembly GCA_036936925.1). NCBI lineage: Eukaryota > Viridiplantae > Streptophyta > Magnoliopsida > Poales > Poaceae > Cenchrus > Cenchrus fungigraminus. The sequence goes on along the minus strand of CM072769.1, from coordinate 71,835,918 downwards.
ACATGCGTAACCGAGCAGGATGGTGCGTCGAATCAGAATGCAGCGTGGATTTTGTGTAACCGTCTCGGTGCGTAACCCAGTCGGTGATGCACGCGCCATGGGATGCTGCGTCGCCGAACCGTGCGTAACCGAGCTGGTTCAGGTGACGCGTAGAATCGACACGATCGATCCGTGCGTAACCCAATCAGTGTCGAGCCATGCATCCAGTCGTCTTCAAGGTGCGTAACCTACTACGTGCTTAACCGAGTCGGTGTTGCATCAAGCAGCACGGACGATGCGTAACCTCTGCATGTTACGCGCTGATTCGTCACGACCCAGTTGGTGTTGCATCAAGCAGCACGGATGGTGATTAACTTCTTGTGGTTACGCATTTATTCCACGCGACCCAGTCGGTGTTGCATCTATCATGTAGCACAGACGGTGCGTGACCAGTGCAGGTTACACGCTGAATCGACATGACCGGATGCAGCGTGGATTTAGCGTAACCTTTGGGGGTTTAGGTTATGTGACGCAACGACACAACTCAGTCAGTGTTGGATCAAGCAGCAATGATGGTACGTAAGCTGCATTCAACACGACCCAGTCGGTGTTGCATCAATCAAGCAGCACGAACGGTGTGTAACCAGTGCAGGTTACGCGCTGAATCGACACGACTGAATGCAGTGTGGATTTTGCATAACCTTTGCGGGTTTAGGTTACGCTATGCAACGACAAGACCCAGTCAGTGTTGGATCAAGCATCAAGGACGGTGCATAAGCTGCATTTGACACAACAGGATGCATCGTGGATTTTGCGTAACTTTATCAGCCCCAGGTTACGCGATGCAACAACACGACCGGATGCATGTGGATTTTGCGTGACTGACTCCGTGCGTAACCCAGTCGGAGAAGCATGCACCATACAGAACGGATGGTACATCGCCGAAACGTGCATAACTGAGCAGGATGGTGCATCGAATTAGAATGCTGCGTGGATTTTGCGTAACCTAGTCGGTAATGCATGCACCATGTGATGGTGCGTCGCCGAACCGTGCATAATCGAGCTGGAGCAGGTGACGCGTAGAATCGACATGACCAGATGCAGTGTGGATTTTGCGCAACTGATCAGTGCGTAACCCAGCCAGTGTCGAGCCACGCAGCCAGCCATCTTAAAGGTGCGTAACCCACTACGTGCTTAACCGAGTTGGTGTTGCATCAAGCAGCACGGATGGTGCGTAACCTGTGCATGTTACGCGCTGATTCGACATGACCAAGTCGGTGTTGTAGCAACCAGCACGGATGGTGCGTAACCTCTTGTGGTTATGTGCTGATTCGACATGACCCAGTCGGTGTTGCATCAATCAAGCAGCACGGACGGTGTGTAACCAGTGCAGGTTACGCGCTGAATCGACACCACCGGATGCAGCGTGGATTTTGCGTAACCTTTGCGGGTTTAGGTTACGCAATGCAATGACACGACCCAGCCAGTGTTGGATCAAGCATCAAGGACAGTGCGTAAGCTGCATTCGACACGGCCGGATGCAGCGTGGATTTTACGTAACTTTATTGGCCCCAGGTTACGCGATGCAACGACACGACCAGATGCATGGGGATTTTGCGTGACAGACTCTGTGCGTAACCCGGTCGGTGATGCACGCACCATGCAGAATGGATGGTGCGTCACTGAAATGTGCGTAACGGAGCAGGATGGTGCGTCGAATTAGAATGCAGCGTGGATTTTTTGTAACCGTCTCGGTGTGTAACCCAGTCGGTGATGCACGCGCCATGGGATGCTGCGTCGCCGATTCGTGCGTAACCGAGCTGGTTCAGGTGACGCGTAGAATCGACACGACCGATCCGTGCGTAACCCAATCAGTGTCGAGCCATGCAACCAGCCGTCTTAAAGGTGCGTAACCTACTACGTGCTTAACCGAGTCGGTGTTGCATCAAGCAGCACGGACGATGCGTAACCTCTGCATGTTAAGCACTGATTCGACACGACCCAGTTGGTGTAACATCAAGCAGCACGGATGGTGCGTAACTTCTTATGGTTACGCACGGATTCCACGCGACCCAGTCGGTGTTGCATCTATCAAGTAGCACAGACAGTGCGTAACCAGTGCAGGTTACGCGCTGAATCGACATGACCGGATGCAGCGTGGATTTAGCGTAACCTTTGCGGGTTTAGGTTACGCGATGCAACGACATGACTCAGTCAGTGTTGGATCAAGCAGCAACGATGGTACGTAAGCTGCATTCGACACGACCCAGTCGGTGTTGCATCAATCATGTAGCACGGACGGTGCGTAATCAGTGCAGGTTACGCGCTGAATCGACACGACCGGATGCAGCGTGGATTTTGCGGAACCTTTGTGGGTTTAGGTTACACTATGCAATGACACGACCCAGTCAGTGTTGGATCAAGCATCAAGGACGGTGCGTAAGCTGCATTTGACATGACCGGATGCATCGTGGATTTTGCATAACTTTATCGGCCCCTGGTTATGCGATGCAACGACACGACCAGATGCATGCGGATTTTGCGTGACAGACTCCGTGCGTAACCCAGTCGGTGAAGCACGCACCATACAGAATGGATGGTGCATCACCGAAACGTGCGTAGCCGAGCAGGATGGTGCATCGAATCAGAATGCAACGTGGATTTTGCATAACCATCACGGTCCGTAACCCAGTCGGTAATGCACGCGCCATGTGATGGTGCGTCACCGAACCGTGCGTAACCTAGCTGGAGCAGGTGACGCGTAGAATCGACACGACCGGATGCAGCCTGGATTTTGCACAACCGATTAGTGCATAACCCAGCCAGTGTTGAGCCATTCAGCCAGCCATCTTAAAGGTGCATAACCCACTTTGTGCTCAACCGAGTCGGTGTTGCATCAAGTAGCACGGATGGTGCGTAACCTCTGCATGTTACGCGCTGATTCGACACGACCAAGTCGGTGTTGCAGCAACCAGCACGGATGGTGCGTAACCTCTTGCGGTTACGTGCTGATTCGACATGACCCAGTCGGTGTCTCATCAATCAAGCAGCACGGACGGTGCGTAACCAGTGCAGGTTACGCGCTGAATCGACACAACCGGAGGCAGCATGGATTTTGCACAACCTTTGCGGGTTTAGATTACACGATGCAACGACAGGACCCAGTCAGTGTTGCATCAAGCATCAAGAACGGTGCGTAAGCTGCATTCGACACGACCGAATGCAGCGTGGATTTTGCGTAACTTTATCGGCCCCAGGTTACGCGATGCAACAACACGACCGGATGAATGGGGATTTTGCGTGACATACTCCGTGCGTAACCCAGTCGGTGATGCACGCACCATGTAGAATGGATGGTGCATCACTGAAATGTGCGTAACTGAGCAGGATGGTGCGTCGAATCAGATTGGAGCATGGATTTTGTGTAACCGTCTCGGTGCGTAACCCAGTCGGTGATGCACGCGCTATGGGATGCTGCGTCGCCGAACCGTGCGTAATCGAGCTGGTTCAGGTGATGCGTAGAATCGACACGACCGATCCGTGCGTAAGCCAATCAGTGTCGAGCCATGCAACTAGTCATCTTAAAGGTGCGTAACCTACTACGTGCTTAACCGAGTCGGTGTTGCATCAAGCAGCACGGACGATGCGTAACCTCTGCATGTTACGCGCTGATTCAACACGACCCAGTTAATGTTGCATCAAGCAGCACGGATGGTGCGTAACTTCTTGTGGTTATGCACTGATTCCACGCGACCTAGTCGGTGTTACATCTATCAAGTAGCACAGACGATGCGTAACCAGTGCAGGTTACGTGCTGAATTGACATGATCGGATGCAGCGTGGATTTAGCGTAACCTCTGCGGGTTTAGGTTACACGACGCAACGACAAGTCTCAGTCAGTGTTGGATCAAGCAGCAACGACGGTATATAAGCTGCATTCGACATGACCCAGTCGGTGTTGCATCAATCAAACAGCACGGACGGTGTGTAACCAGTGCAGGTTACGCGCTGAATCGACACGACAGGATGCAGCGTGGATTTTGCGTAACCTTTGCGGGTTTAGGTTACGCTATCCAACGACATGTCCCAGTCAGTGATGGATCAAGCATCAAGGACGGTGCGTAAGCTACAATTGACATGACCGGATGCATCATGGATTTTGCGTAACTTTATCGCACCCTAGTTACGTGATGCAACGACACGATCGGATGCATGCGGATTTTGCGCGACAGACTCCGTGTGTAACCCAGTCGGTGAAGCACGCACCATACAGAACGGATGGTGCGTCGCCGAAACGTGCATAACTGAGTAGGATGGTGCATCGAATCAGAATGCTGCGTGGATTTTGTGTAACCGTCACGGTGCGTAACCCAGTTGGTAATGCACACGCCATGTGATGGTGCGTCACCGAACCGTGCGTAACCGAGCTGGAGCAGGTGACGCATAGAATCGACACGATCGGATGCAGCGTGGATTTTGCACAACCGATCAGTGCGTAACCCAGCCAGTGTTGAGCCGTGCAGCCAGCCGTCTTAAAAGTGCGTAACCCACTACGTGCTTAACAGAGTCGGTGTTGCATCAAGCAGCACGGACGGTGCGTAACCTCTGCATGTTACGGGCTGATTCGACACGACCCAGTCGGTGTTGCATCAAGCAGCACGGATGGTGCGTAACCTCTTGCGGTTATGTGCTGATTCGACACAACCCAGTCAGTGTTGCATCAATCAAGCAGCATGGAAGGTGCGTAACCAGTGCAGGTTACGCGCTGAATCAACACGACCGGATGCAGCGTGGTTTTTGCATAACCTTTGCGGGTTTAGGTTACGCAATGCAACGACCCAGTCAGTGTTGGATCAAGCATCAAGGACGGTGCGTAAGCTGCATTCGACACGACCGGATGCATCGTGGATTTTGCGTAACTTTATCAGCCCTAGGTTACGCGATGCAATGACACGACCGGATGCATGGGGATTTTGCGCGACAGACTCCGTGTGAAACCCTGTCGGTGATGCTCGCACCATATAGAATGGATGGTGCATCGCTAAAACATGCGTAACCAAGCAGGATGGTGCGTCGAATCAAAATGCTGTGCGGATTTTGCGTAACCGTCACGATGCGTATCCCAGTCAGTAATGCACGCGCCATGGGATGCTGCGTCGCCGAACCGTGCGTAACCGAGCTGGAGCAGGTGACGCGTAGAATCAACACGACCAGATGCAGAGTGGATTTTGCACAACCGATCAGTGCGTAACCCAGTCAGTGTTGAGCCATGCAGCCAGCCGTCTTAAAGGTGCGTAACCTACTACGTGCTTAACCGAGTCGGTGTTGCATCAAGCAGCACGGACAGTGCGTAACCTCTGCATGTTATGCGATGATTCGACACGACCAAGTCGGTGTTGCAGCAACTACCACAGATGGTGCGTAACCTCTTGCGGTTACGTGCTGATTCGACATGACCCAGTCAGTGTTGCATCAATCAAGCAGCACGGACGGTGCGTAACCAGTGCAGGTTACGCGCTGAATCGACACGACCGGATGCAGCGTGGATTTTGCGCAACCTTTGCGGGTTTAGGTTACGTGATGCAACAACATGACCTAGTCAGTGTTGGATCAAGCACCAAGGATGGTGCATAAGCTGCATTCGACACGACCGGTTGCAGCGTGGATTTTGCGTAACTTTATCAGCCCCAGGTTACGTGATGCAACGACACGACCGGATGCATGGGGATTTTGCGTGACAGACTCCGTGCGTAACCCAGTCGGTGATGCACGCACCAAGCAGAATGGATGGTGCATCGCTAAAACATGCGTAACCGAGCAGGATGGTGTGTCGAATTAGAATGCAGCGTGGATTTTGTGTAACCGTCTCGGTGCGTAACCCAGTCGGTGATGCACGCGCCATGGGATGCTGCGTCGCCGAACCGTGCGTAACCGAGCTGGTTCAGGTGACGCGTAGAATAGACACGACCGATCCGTGCGTAACCCAATCAGTGTCGAGCCATGCATCTAGCCATCTTAAAGGTGTGTAACCTACTACGTGCTTAACCGAGTCGGTGTTGCATCAAGCAGCACGGACGATGCGTAACCTCTGCATGTTACGCTCTGATTCGACACGAACCAGTTGGTGTTGCATCAAGCAGCACGTATGGTGTGTAACTTCTTGTGGTTACACACTGATTCCATGCGAACCAGACGGTGTTGCTTCTATCAAGTAGCACAGACGGTGCGTAACCAGTGCTGGTTACGTGCTGAATCGACATGACCGGATGCAGCGTGGATTTAGCGTAACCTTTGCGGGTTTAGGTTACGCGATGCAATGACACGACTCAGTCAGTGTTGGATCAAGCAGCAATGATGGTACGTAAGCTACATTCGACATGACTCAGTCGGTGTTGCATCAATCAAGCAGCACGAACTGTGCGTAACCAGTGCAGGTTACGCGCTGAATCGACACGACCGGATATAGCGTGGATTTTGCGTGACAGACTCCGTGCGTAACCCAGTCGGTGATGCACGCAACAAGCAAAATGGATGGTGCATCGCTGAAACATGCGTAACCGAGCAGGATGGTGCGTCAAATTAGAATGCAGCGTGGATTTTGTGTAACCGTCTCGGTGCGTAACCCAGTCGGTGATGCACGCGCCATGGGATGCTGCGTCGCCGAACCGTGCGTAACCGAGCTGGTTCAGGTGATGCGTAGAATCGACACGACCGATCTGTGCGTAACCCAATCAGTGTCGAGCCATGCAACCAGCCATCTTAAAGGTACGTAACCTACTACGTGCTTAACCGAGTCAGTGTTGCATCAAGCTGCACGAACGATGCGTAACGTCTGCATGTTACGCACTGATTCGACACGAACCAGTTGGTGTTGCATCAAGCAGCACGGATGGTGCGTAACTTCTTGTGGTTACGCACTGATTCCACGTGACCCAGTCGGTGTTGCATCTATCAAGCAGCACAGACGGTGCGTAACCAGTGCAGGTTACGTGCTGAATCGACATGACCGGATGCAGCGTGGATTTAGCGTAACCTTTGCGGGTTTAGGTTACGTGATGCAACGACACGACTCAGTCAGTGTTGGATCAAGCAGCAATGATGGTACGTAAGCTACATTCGACACGACCCAGTTGGTGCTGCATCAATCAAGCAGCATGAATGGTGCGTAACCAGTGTAGGTTACACGCTGAATCGACACGACCGGATGCAGCGTGGATTTTGTGTAACCGGTGTTGCATCACTCAAGTAGCACGGACGGTGCGTAACCAGTGTAGGTTACGCGCTGAATCAACACGACCGGATGCTGCGTGGATTTTGTGTAACCTTTGCGGGTTTAGGTTACGCACTGATTCGACATGACCCAGCCAGTGTTGCATCTATCAAGCAGCACGGACGGTGCGTAACCAGTGCAGGTTACGTGTTGAATCGACACGACCGGATGCAGCGTGGATTTTGCGTAACCTTTGCGGGTTTAGGTTACATGATGCAACGACACGACTCAGTCAGTGTTGGATCAAGCGTCAAGGACGGTGCGTAAGCTGCATTCAACACAACCCAGTCGGTGTTGCATCACTCAAGTAGCACGGACGGTGCGTAACCAGTGTAGGTTACGCGCTGAATCGACACGACCGGATGCAGCGTGGATTTTGTGTAACCTTCGCGGGTTTAGGTTAGGTGATGCAACGGCACGACTCAGTCAGTGTTGGATCAAGCATCAAGGACGGTGCGTAGGTTGCATTCGACACGACCCAGTCAGTGTTGCATCAATCAAGCAGCACGGACGGTGCGTAACCAGTGCAGGTTACGCGCTGAATCGACAGGACCAGATGTAGTGTGGATTTTGCATAACCTTTGCGGGTTTAGGTTACGCGATGCAATGACACGACCCAGTCAGTGTTGGATCAAGCATCAAGGACGGTGCGTAAGGTGCATTCGACACGACCGGATGCATCATGGATTTTGCGTAACTTTATCGACCCCAGGTTACGTCATGCAACGACACGACCAGATGCATGGGGATTTTGCGTGACAGACTCCGTGCGTAACCCAGTCGGTGATGCACGCACCATACAGAATATATGGTGCATTGTCGAAATGTGTACAACCAAGCCGGATGGTGCGTCAAATCAGAATGCAGCGTGGATTTTGCGTAACCGTCTCGGTGCGTAACCCAGTCGGTGATGCACGCGCCATGGGATGCTGCGTCGCCAAACCGTGCGTAACCCATCAGGTGATGCTGGTTCAGGTGACGCATCAAATTGACACGACCGATCAGTGCATAACCCAGTCAGTGTCGAGCCATGCAGCCAGCCATCTTAAAGGTGCGTAACCTACTACATGCTTAACCGAGTCGGTATTGCATCAAGCAGCACGGATGATGCGTAACCTCTGCATGTTACGCGCTGAATCGACACGACCCAGTTGGTGTTGCATCAAGTAGCACGGATGGTGCATAACCTTTTGTGGTTATGTGCTGATTTGACATGACCTAGTTGGTGTTGCATCTATCAAGCAGCACGGACAGTGCGTAACCAGTGCAGGTTACGTGCTGAATCGACACGACCGGATGCAGCGTAGATTTTGTGTAACCTTTGCGGGTTTAGGTTATGCGATGCAACGACACAACCTAGTCAGTTTTGCATCAAGCATCAAGGATGGTGCGTAAGCTGCATTCAACACGACCCAACCGGTGTTGCATCACACTCCACGGATGGTGCCCTGTACAGGTTACGCGCTGATTCGACATGACCAGATGCAGCGTGGATTTTGCGTAATCTTATCGGTTCTAGGTTACACGATGCAACGACACGACTGGATGCATGGGGATTTTGCATGACAGACTCCGTGTGTAACCCAGTCGGTGATGCACGCACCATACAGAATGGATGGTGCGTCGCCGAAACGTGCGTAACCGAGCAAGATGGTGCGTCGAATCAGAATGCAGCGTGGATTTTGCGTAACCGTCCGATGCGTAACCCAGTCGGTAATGCACGCACCATGCAGAATGGATGGTGCGTCGCCGAAACATGCGTAACCGAGCAGGATGGTGCGTCGAATCAGAATGCAGCGTCGGTATAGCATAACCGTCTTGGTGCGTAACCCAGTTGGTGATTTACGCGCCATGGGATGCTGCGTCACCGAAACGTGCGTAACCGAGCTGGTTCAGGAGATGTGTAGAATCAACACGACCGATCAGTGCGTAACCCAGTCAGTGTCAAGCCATGCAGCCAGCCATCTTAAAGGTGCGTAACCTACTATGTGCTTAACCGAGTCTGTGTTGAATCAAGCAGCACGGACGATGCTTAACCTCTACATGTTACACGCTGATTCGACACAACCCAGTTGGTGTTGCATTAAGCAGCATGGATGGTGCGTAACTTCTTGTGGTTACGCACTGATTCGACATGACCCAGTCGGTGTTGCATCTGTCAAGGAGCACGGACGGTGCGTAACCAGTGCCGGTTATGCGCTGAATCGACACGACTGGATGCAGTGTGGATTTTGCGTAACCTTTCCGGGTTTAGGTTACGCGATGCAACGACACGACCCAATCTGTGTTGGATCACACTCCACGGACGGTGCCCTGTACAGGTTACATGCTGATTCGACACGACCGGATGCAGCATGGATTTTGCGTAATCTTATCGGCTCCAGGTTACGTGATGCAACGACACAACCTGATGCATGGGGATTTTGCGTGACAGACTCCGTGCGTAACCCAGTCGGTGATGCATGAACCATACAGAACGGATGGTGCGTCGCCGAAACGTGCGTAACCGAGTAGGATGGTGCGTCGAATCAGAATGCAGCATTGATTTTGCATAACCGTCCGGTGCGTAACCTAGTCAGTAATGCACGCGCCATGTGATGGTGCGTTGCCGAACCGTGCGTAACCGAGCTGGTGCAGGTGGCACGCAAAATCGACAAGCCTGATTGGTTGAGAGCCAAAATTGCCAAACCAAAATTGGGGCATGACCAATATTTTTGGCAAATGTGCTTTGGCATCAAACCAATTGAGTGCCAAAATTTTGACTATTACATTTAACACTAAAACATGTGTAACTTTTGCCCAGGTTTTGGTAGAAAATGTTGGCATGCCCATGTTTTGACATGCCTCAATTTTGGTAGGGCACATTTGACTCTCAACCAATCAGGCCTGACACGACCGGATGCAGCGTGGATTTTGCGCAACCGATCTGTGTGTAACCCATTCAGTGTTGAGCCATGCAGCCAGCAGTCTTATAGGTGCGTAACTCAACACTATTTATAACTCAACACTTACCAGGAACACAACACTCTATTTATAACTAAACAGTGAACAGGAACACAACACTGCAGACTCATTAAAGTGACCACGACAGGACGCAGCGTGGATTTTCTGTATCTGACGCCGTGCGTAACCTAGTCAGTGTTGAGGGAAATCAGTTCACAATGACATCAGTTCATCACTTACATTGAGCAACTAGGTGAGTCACACCAATGGGCTAAAAAGATCACTAAAACATAGTGGCATAGCTTCTTCACCTCCACCAACTTGTCCAGCAATAGACCCCATCACGTCACTTTTAACCAGGAAGAAAGAAAGAATCACCTGGTTTTGGCGATGTTCAACGGCGGCCTGGATAGTTGGGTCCGACGACGGTGATTCTGCCATTGTCCCATGCCTTATATGAGTAAAATCAATATCAACGTGATGCACAACTCCACTGGCTGAACTCAACCAAACCAATAAAACACGTATCGACAGCTGCAACCTCGGATGACAACAACCACCAGCACCATTGTCATTGCCAACGATGTCCCACACCAAGTCAGCCACCACCACAAGAGATGCCAGCCAGTTCAGATTGTGTTGTTGCCATGGCAACCAAATTGCTGCAGCATCATGGATACCTGAACTTACTTGTTAGACGAGCACGTGTAACAAGCAATCCACAAAGTATTCATTTCATAACAACTATTAGGCTCCTAACTAAAACTAGTAAGACCCATAGTGCGATGGTGGTAGTGGGCATCCTTGATAAGAACCATTATCAGCACAGTACCGCATGAGCTTATCCCAGTGCAAATCCTGAAATTGTAAATTTGATGGAAGTAAAAATATTAGTGCATCTTGATTGATATAGATAATGATAGAGAGAGTATTACCTTTACGATCATATCAGGGTTCCCGACAATGATGAGCAGTGATTTTGCACAGGTGATCGCAACATTGAACCTTCTATGATTGCTCAAAAATCCAAGATTAAACAACTTGTCAAATTCATTATACTTTATAGTTGACCTGAGTGTAGAGATGATTATCACGTCCTGCTCTTCACCTATGAATTGTTCCACATTACCAACTTTTAATTGAGTCATGTCAAGTTTTTAAGGGCTTTCTTAATCTTTGCAACTTGCTGGCGGTATGGAGCAATGACTCCTATATCAGCTTCACGGACAAGACTGCTGCTTGTGAGTTTCCTTACGAGGCTTACAACCTTACTAACTTCAATCCTATTGAACCATGATGGATCAGTGCTGTCCATCTCATCACATCCATGTATTCTGATAAAAAGAATAGGGAACAGATTATTACGTAGACCAATACAATCATAAGTCAATGGCACATTATGTTTGTCATGAGAGATCATTTCACCACTGTAGAAAAGCTTCGATGGTAGCTTCAGGATTGATGGATGGCAACGATAATTAATCACAAGCTTTGTCACATAGTTAGAATTCCCTGTTTGGTACTACTCAGATTCAAACAGCCTTTGCAGATATGATTTCCCCAAACCATTCTTTTCTGCTTCACTACAATAAACCAACAGCCCCAATTGCATTGGATCTCCTGCTAACACAACTACAGTGTCGCTTCCACATAGGGATAAAGGAATCATCATATCTGGTTCAGAAACTTGCCCAGCATCATCAAGAAAAAATGTGTGTGAAATGATCTCGGGTAATGTTCTTATGTCGCAGCAGATAAGAAATCATGTATGTTGTTATAACAATCCTGTAGTGCTTCAATTTTTCCAAACAGGGGCATTTGAATTTTTTATGTTTAACAAAGCAGTACTGGATCAATATAGGATCTACATCTTCATATGGATGACTTGGGGCGTTCAGCCTGAAGATATCACAAGGGCGGCAAGTCATATGTGGCAGGAGCTTTTTCAATAGAAGGTCAGCTGATGCATTGGTAGCAGCACATACGAGAACATTTTTCCTTTGTTTGACTGCTTGAGAAATGGCCTCTACAACTGTCAATGTCTTGCCAGTTCCTGGAGGTCCATGTATGACATATGGTGGAAGACCACGGCAGCTAAGTATCCTTGCAACCGCATTTTTTTGCTTGGTGTTTAAGTGTGGGATCAAAGGCAAAAAATACACCTTTTCCACAATTCTTACCGGTGATTGGGAGGGAAATAAAATCTTATCTCTGAAATGTTGTGCACTCTTTAAAGACCTGTAGAGCCTCCAGTCAACTTCATTGTATCCGAACTGAACATTGTAACGGTACTTGGGATGGTGATTATGTTGATTGTTGTAGAACTCATAACCGAACTCTACAAATATCCCGTTCGCTGCAACCTTTGTAATGGTGCCCTGACGAAAATGCCTAACATATAATTAATTGTTGGTAGCATATATAAACCTATATCTGACCTTTAAGAATTACAAATAAAAATTCAAACATCAATGATAGGTTACTAACTTTGTAAGTCTGAGCATGTTTACCAACATAGGTAACAGATATATTGTCCCCGTGGAGTGGTGATGGCCTCCTTTCTGCCAAACTAGCGACTTCAATAAATGGAAAGCCATTCAAAAGTTCTAATGAGACACCGCGCATGTCATATGATCTTATTAACTCCTGCAAGTGGACATCTGAAGTTATCAATTAACAATTTTTCAAAATAAAATTTGCATATTAATACTATTAATCTACTATGCATGCTGAAATACCTTGAGATGGGATTCTTCCATGGTTAAAAGAGACATGAAAGTTTCATAGTAGTTTGCCACGCTAAAATCCAAGGAAAAGGCATCAGGTCTTCGTCTAATTGGACCATGCTGATGGATACATGGCACAATTGGAGAGTAATCAAGTTTTATATTTTGAGACCATCTCCAATAATGTACGAACATATAAGGCTTTAGAGATATTATCATCGACCATTAGACAAGCTACACGTTCAATCGTCGTATCTCCAAAACAAAAATGCACAACTAATGTATGCAAACCAATATCTTTAGGCATACATGTGAGCCAAACTGTCTTAGTCCATCCAGGCAGAAGTGTAATGTCTTCCAGATTAGATTTACCACCATCTAGTGGTGAACTCATTGAAAAAACAAAGCTGTTTTCTGGGATTGAACCAAATATTTTTATCCTACATAAAAACACAGATTCAGGAGAGGTATTCTCTATTTTTATGGTGTCTGAACATGTTTCTCCAAAGAGGATGGATTTTGGTTTGCCGTCAATGAAAGTGAAAGGATCTATATTCACCACATGACCATAATCAGGGTCATGATGCTGATGAAGAACATTATTTTGATAATTAATGAACTTTACTTGGGGCTTGTCATCGGCACATGAGAATTCATCATATGAAACATTACTGATATACGTTACCATCTTGAATCCTTAAAAAAAGTAATATGCTAACAATGCTATAATAAACTAGACAGCGTGATACCAACCCAAACATGCCAATATACTTTGGTAAAATAAGAGGGATGAGTTGACAGATTCTGGTAGCAACTAGCAACCCAAACAGCGGCGAAATTGGCATGCCAAATGTTTAGCCTTACATCTATCATGGTCTAAAGCCGGCTGATGATTCAGAGCATGTGAACAGCAAACCTTTCAAGTCCCATGACAAGTAGCATCAATATTTTCGTGATGGATGTATTAACGTCAACACTATGTTACAGATTTATGTCAGGAAATTGAATACCATAAAACCCTCCATAAAACCCCACTGAGACAGGCCTAAGTTTGACCAGCAACAATCCTAATTAGACAAACTAACTACATGGTTAAAAAATTTATTGACAAATCAGTCAGAATACAGAGCTCTGCGCTTTTGAGTTATATGGCATGTACACTTCACCTTCTGTGACATTATCAAATTGCCCCGCGGCAACCTGATGATGGCCACTATCTTCTACAAAGCAGCAGAATAAGCAATCAGACACTATGGTGCATTAACTTGCAATAGAAAGGAAAATGAACGACGACAAGGCATAAACATAGAAAGTTCAGGATACCTTCAGCATCTCTGCTCAAATGATCCATTTCCACAGCAGTATCAAAGCTCCTATGGAGATCCCTGGCAAGTAGTAGAACTTTCCTTTTCAGGGCTAAAATAATCACAAAATAGGCACCTTCTTCTTATATGATGTGGCAGTACTCCTGCCTTTAATTCCAAAAAAAATAGAGAGAGAGAGAGCGCCTGCTTGGTTACGACAACAAGAACAACTGCATTGGTAGCCAAAATTTCTAGACATGCCTAGAATTAGGTTGGGCAAACATTGAAAGGCATCCAAGCAAGTTCTGATTTACTACACTCACCAAAACTATGGGATGGAACTAAAAAAATCAAATCAAATCAAATCAAATAAAATGCTCGCGAATTGGGTGGGGGTGGTGGCGAGGCAGAAGAGGTGGTGGGCTACCACACCCTCCGCCTCCCCATCATCCTGCCTGCCCCGCCCCCGCTATATACTGCCACCAACTGGGGCCCCACCTCCGCCGCTAACCTCGATCAGTATCAAAGTTCTTGAAATAAAGGCAACAAGGATGTACATTACTGACGCAAGTTCTTAAATCATTGCTCCATAACAGAAACAATCTGAGCGCGTCGAACCCGAGACAAAACTAGAAGAGCGCAAACCATCAATTTCGATGTGTACGAGCAAGGACATAGGGCCTGACCTGTGTGACGATGAAACGAATCAATCAGCGCCGATGGCCACGTCTGCCGCTCAATTGCTCAAGTGCTCCGAAGGGGTGGAAACTGGGAAACCAAGCAGACGGAATCCGAAAAGTCCAAAGCGGTCGCGGACTTTCAACCCCACGAAAATACATTAATGAAAAAGAAAAAAACTGGGCAAACTCATCAGTTCCCACCCGCTACTATGTGGGTCTTGGAATGCGGGCCCGGTGTCAGTCGTGGGAGGTACGATAGGCGACGCGAGCAACAGCAGAAGACGAGGAGTAGTAAATGGACCCCGTGGGCCCGTGCCTGTGGCAACACCGGGATTAGCAGTTTGCACTTGCACATTCCATGTTGTGGTGTGGCCCGCGTGTATCTACAGTAGCTCCGGGCAGTTTTCCGGCAACCGGATCTGAAAATCTCCCGATCCCTGCAATAGCCTGTGCCATGTCCCGGCGAGCCGTGCGCGTGTAACCCGGCCACGCGGGGCAGCCGTAGCTTGGGTTTCGTAATCGCCGAGCTGTGCACCGGAAAAATGTGAAATCCCTTCATGCGTAAACAAGGGGGAGTGCTAGCGTGTCACCCAACAACGCAGAGCAGGTGGTACGATCCCAACGTACAAATGGCACCAAGCCGCGTAACCTAGGCTGAAGCACCACATGTGCATCATGGATTGTGCATAACCCAGCGGGTCTAGCTTAATTGATCATCGTCGTGATGTCACAGATGAGGTAGGAGTAACTAATAACTAGTAGGTGATACCCCGCGTGTTGCTGCAGGAATTTTTAAGAAAAATTTTAAGGTGAAATGTGAAAGTAGAAACACCAAAATGATTACATGATGATATTTATCTGTAAACAATAATATACATGAAAGCATGTTAATTTTGTTGAGCGAGAACCATTCTTAAATGATTGATCCTACATGTATTTCAACCGCGAGAATTTTATGGCGTGCTACTCGCAAATACAACATGCTATTAGTCACAGAAAATCGATGAAGGCATAGTGACATGGCTTGTAGCGGGTTATGACATGGCGCGTTGAGAGGCAAGAGAAAGCGTTAGTGGGTACCAATTAAGCTTAATTGAAGAGTGGATGCAGTACGCGTGTGCATCATGGATTGTGCGTAACCCAGTGTGTCTAGCTTACTCCGCGGGGCAGGCGGCGCTGTTGTGGCTGTGGACGACACGACGGGACGGGAGCGGAGGTGCCTGCAGCAGCAGGCCCGTCCCGTCCCGTCAAGGCTGTACACATGACATGACACAGTGACTGTGCGTAACCCTTGGCTTGGCAGCAAGCCGCGTGACCTAGGCTGAATCACCGTGTGGCACACGTAACGCAGCAGGTCCAGCTTACTCCTCGGGGCGGGCAGTGGCTGTGGCTGCGGACGACACGACGGAAGGGGAGCGGAGGAGGGAGGCCCCGTCCCGTCGTCCATCGTAATAATGATGGTGCACCACGTGGCCCACAGCGGCCTGCCCTCACCGCAGTTTGCTTCTCCCCGAAGCCAAGCCCGCGCCGGGGGGGGGAGGGGAGGCTGCTGACGCATCGTCCATGGAATTCTCTAGTGCGCAGCCTGCTGAATGGCACCTGCGTAACCGAGACCTTGCAGGTTACACGCTTAGTCGACACCACCCGCCGTGTCCCGCGACAACCGTGATGCTGGCGTGCGTAACCCAGGCAGCCATCACTGTAACCTGCACCGCCCCGGTTACACACGTGGACGCCTGGGCTACACGGCATGCTTTGATCAAAGGCATATGCTATGGTAAGTTGGTAACCCAACCGCGAGCCATGTTGCTCCACGCATCAATCATGGTTCCTCGTGCGTAACCTGCTGGGCACTGCCACCAAAAGGTATCGGTTACGCATTCCACTTCACCTGCCGTCTCTTGATGTGCCCAATTTAGGAGGCCTCTTGACCCCTCTGTTCCCTCTTGATGTGGGGGCCTGACACGGTGGAGTAGCAGCAAATACAAGACTACAATCCTGGGAGATTATTGTAGGTAGGAAAAAGAAAGGAAAGGAAAGAACAACAAACTATATCATTGATATAGCTGCAAAATTAATTACTTCATTGCATCTTCATGTATCTTGCAGGCCTCAATTTGCAGGCTCTTGCTGGCTGGAGTTGCTCTTATACTAAGTTCGCCATTTTTTGAAACACACCATTACTAGAATATTTGCCGATTCAAGAATTTGACTATCTATCCTAAATTTTCAGTTCATCCAAGCTAGCTATCACTACGTTTACTATTAATTATACTATGCAACAACAAAGTCATGTAACCAAAATTGTTGTACAATTGTACCATAGAAGCATATATCATGCATAACTGTGTGGTTGAAGGTTACGTAGACTGTGTGGCTGAAGGTTACATTTTCATAAGAACTGCAGTTGGCTTCATCAGTGTAGGTACGAACCATCTGACTGATTCAAACAGTGATCTGGAACCATTCTGTGGCTTCAAGGTTATATCTCTCATGATGACATCGACACCATCCATTATGTTGTGCTTCCTCAGCAAGCATCTTCTAAAATCCAAATCGAAGTAGTATATATTGTTGATGTCGGCGAATCTGTCGGCTGACAACACAAAGCAGGAGAAGTCATTATGGGTCACAATATGATTGTGCCATTTAGGTGGGACATGCTGCTGCAGCTGATACCATCACCGTTATTGATGGGCTGGTCTCTGAGGACAAAGCTCACTGGGGTGTTGGTGGAAGTGTCTAAGTCCGGAGTGTAGAAGTCGTCGGATGATCCACAGAGGAAGAGCACCTGATCCTCCTGTTTGACTATGTGCTTCTGCAGGCATGGTTTAAAACAATCCTCCATCTGCAGCCAGAACTTCCTGACGCTGGTGTGAGTACTGGTTTTCCAATCCTCGTCAATTCCAAGTTCACATACCGCTGCGGTCATGGGAACACCCAGCTCGGTGTGCTTGGTGTGGACAACAACAGTACATTTATTCTCAACACTGTTTGATATGACAAATCCATATTCAGCCTTGCCATGGACGCAACTGGGTAGGGGCGGCAGTTCGGTGTTCCACCCAGTCAGCGAGTTGACAATCACCCCCTTAGCATTCTTTCAATATCGATCCCGATAAGGAGGCCGCTGTCATAACCGATAATCCTCCCACGAACAAGGGCATTGAAATAGCCACACTTAGCCACCGTATTGCCATCTAGAACCGGGACTTTTATGCATGCAGACCAGGTCCCATCCAACATCTGAAACTGTAGGCATTCATCGTACTGGGACAACATGATCCAGGGCTGAAAGCATGTGTCAGCAATGGGATTGGCGGCATCCTTCCAGTTCTTGCTGACAGCACGGAACCTGACATAGTCTCTAGCATCCCCAATTAGTTTGGAGATGGACAAGACAAATGTGCTTTTCAAGAGAAGCCCAATGCCTATAGGTGGAATCCAATGTTTCCTGCAATATATTACTCGAATTAACTATACAAACAACACATATAAATCATGTAAACTGTTTTACAGCTTATCAAGTGCATGAATCAAAACATTTAAGCTGTTCAACAAAAAATCCAAATAATTGAAAACTTATCACAAGCCAGTTTGTGTTATAACCTTATCTTGGGGTCCCTGAAAATCCAGAGATGCAGTTCCATTTTCCTGAACGTTAAGAAATAACAACCATCAATTAACAGTTGAGATTTGTGATTTCAGCAATAATTTACAGAAATTGCAAAACAAAGACTGAGACTATGCAGATATGAACCTGGTGGAGTTGTTGTTCAGCCAATTCCTCAGTTCTAGTTGACTCACAAACGACCAGAGCAATTTCAGCAAGAAGATTTTGTACACTCTGATTGTTAGTTCTCTGAATTTTGTTGTACAATTTAGTGATTAAACTGATCAAGGGACCAAAAGTCCCTGAGATCTGGTCCGAATTCGCAATTTTATGATCCTCAATCTTCTTGACAATTTGCGACTTCAACTGTTAATCAGACAATGATCTATCAAGACCAGAAATATAAAAATACATTCTACTACATGTTTTTGATTATTACATTGTTTCATTCATGAAAGTACGGTCACACAGCAGCAAGGAAAACAAGGTGTGCAAGACTCACATCTAGTGGCAGATCAATATTGTCAATTGAGATATATGTCGTTGAATCTGTGCAGTGGAAATCTTGTGCATAACATGTACTGTTGACGTTTTTCAACTGCATTGAAAAAATTGAGATGAATCAAAATAGTGCAAAAATGCATTAGGCCAAAAAAAAACAGCTAAGCATGAGTTGCAAAAGGACATAAAATGAAGAGTTACCTTTAGTTCTCTGAAAAGTCCAAATCAGAACAGATGATCTTTTTCAATCTGTTTCGTTTCCTTGTAGCTATCCCAAAATATAAAACGAGGTAGTTTAACACATTGTTTAATCTCCCTCCCATGTTCAAGCCAGTCCAGCAAATATAACTGCATAAACATCAGATGCATGAGCAACCATAATAAAGAAAAATAACTCCTGAAACAGGATTACGATTTGATATGGATAGTCCTTACTACATGGAAATATGTTGACCCTTTCATGTAACAACTAAAATTTGGATCATTATAAATCTTTTCCTTTATATGCTTGGCATTATTTTTTATATCTTCCAGTATGTAGCCAACCCAGTCATAGGACATTATATGATCCACGTCTTCGCAATGATGCAGCAATTTAGGGCAGACATTGTAAAGTGTGTTAGGAGCAAATATCCTGTCGGATAAAAGCAAAAGCCAACATGTAACGAAAAGGTTATCATCATTTCCCTTATTGATCTCATTGAGTAATTTCATCTGGGGGAATCCCTTTTCATTTTTTGGTATACCCAGTTTTTCTCTGAACTTACGGACATTCTCTTGCCTGCCAGTTTGTGGTACAATTTTGTCCCCATTGGATGGTAATCCGGTTAACCTAGCAAGACTTCTTTAGTTTACAGGTACACTTCCAGTAGAACCAAAATTAAAGCACATGTTTTCTTCATCAAAGTGGATCAGTATCCATGCTCCAAACTTTTCAAAGGAGTGATCGAGCTTCATTTGCAAATAAGCACCAAG
This sequence comes from Cenchrus fungigraminus, assembly GCA_036936925.1. Classification (NCBI taxonomy): domain Eukaryota; kingdom Viridiplantae; phylum Streptophyta; class Magnoliopsida; order Poales; family Poaceae; genus Cenchrus; species Cenchrus fungigraminus. The sequence continues at coordinate 71,815,927 of CM072769.1, read as the reverse complement.
TTTAAGATCATTAATTCTTTTTTCCTGGTTTGTATTCAATTTTCTGTTGGCATTAATCACTGCATGTGGAGAGCACCTTGTTCTTACATGTACTTCCTTGTCCTAGCAAATACAACATACAGAATTATATATGGCAACAGTTAGATTACCAAAAAAGGAGTATTGCATGGAATCAGATAGTTTGAATCTGTACACTTGGGTAAAAACTGAGTATCAAGATGGTTGGATCTTGTCTTCGGTTTTTAATTTAGGGTTCTGAATCAGATACTGAAGTCTGAGTGACACACTTTCTAATTTTGCCTTTGGTGCGGTTTCTGGATTCCATCTTGGAGTCGGAACCTTTACATAAACAAAAGGAACAATGCACCAATTAAAGTTAGGGAATAGGCCGACACAATGGGAATACAAAGATACAGGGATAATAAATTAAATACTCTGGTAAAATAACCTTTCAAGTGCCATGTCAAGTAGCATCGATATTTTCGTGATGGATGTATTAACGACAACACTATGTTACAGATTTATGTCAGCAAATTGAACACCATCAAACCCCACTGAGACTGGCAATCCTAATTGGACAAACTTACTACATGGTTAAAAAATTTATTGACAAATCAATCCGAATATGGAGCTTTGCGCTTTTGAGTTATATGGCATGTACACTTCACCTTCTATGACATTATCAAATTGCCCCGCGGCAACCTGATGATGGCCACTTTCTTCTACAAAGCAGCAGAATAAGCAATCAGACACTATGGTGCATTTACTTACAATAGAAAGGAAAAGGAACGACGACAAGGCATAAACACAGAAAGTTCAGGATACCTTTAGCACCTCTGCTCAAATGATCCATTTCCACAGCAGTATCAAAGCTCCTATGGAGATCCCTGGCAAGTAGTAGAACTTTCCTTTTCAGGGATAAAATAATCACAGAATAATACTTGTATCGGTTCGCATTGGCAGTGCTCCTGCCTTTAATTTCAAAAAAAAGAGAGAACTAAATACTCGCCAAAATTGGTTACGAAAACAAGAACAACTGCATTGGTAGCCAAAATTTCTAGACATGCCTAGAATTAGGTTGGGCAAACATTGAAAGGCATCCAAACAAGTTCTGACCTACACTCGCCAAAACTACGCGTGCACAAGAACTAAATACTCAGAGAAGGCATGTGACTTACAGCGGCCACGGAGGTCGCACCTTGCAGGCGTCCTCCTCCGTGACCTTCTGCGCCTCCTCCTTCTTCCGCTTAGTCTCTAGACTCGGTGACTTCAGCGCATCTTCCTCAGCGTCTGACACGGACTTCGATCTCGCGTCGGTTGAGTCTTTCTCCGACTGAGGGGCGACCTCGCCCCTCTTCCTTTTCCCCTTCTTCTCCAACTCAAGCTTGGCGGTCTTTAAGGCATTGGCTTTGGAAGCCGGCTGCTTCCGAACAACGCTTCTTGTCCATCGTGCCCCTACCGACGTCGCCGTCGCTTGATCATCTGCGGCTACCTCCTTGTTGACGTCCGCCTCGACAGACGAGTCCGACGCATAACGCTCCATCAGGTCGGCAGGCGGCGCCCTGAAGTCCTCCTTTGCCCATAACTTGAAACGAGGCTCCACGTATTGCCCGGCGGTAACCTGATGATGGCCACTATCTTCTACAAAGCAGCAGAATAAGCAATCAGACACTATGGTGCATTAACTTGCAATAGAAAGGAAAAAGAACGACGACAAGGCATAAACACAGAAAGTTCAGGATACCTTCAGCATCTCTCCTCAAATGATCCATTTCCACAGCAGTGTCAAAGCTCCTATGGACATCCCTAGCAAGTAGTAGAACTTTCCTTTTCAGGGATAAAATAATCACAAAATAGGCACCTTCTTCTTATATGATGTGGCAGTGCTCCTGCCTTTAAATCCAAAAAAAAACAGAGAGAGAGAGCGCCTGCTTGGTTACGACAACAAGAACAACTGTATTGGCAGCCAAAATTTCTAGACATGCCTAGAATTAGGTTGGGCAAACATTGAAAGGCATCCAAGCAAGTTCTGATTTACTACACTCACCAAAACTACGGGATGGAACTAAAAAAATAAATCAAATCAAATCAAATCAAATGCTCGTGAATTGGGTGGGGGTGCTGGCGGGGCGGAAGAGGTGGTGGGCTACCACACCCTCTGCCTCCCCATCATCCTGCCTGCCCCGCCCCCGCTATATGCCGCCGCCTACTGGGGCCCCGCCTCCACCTCTTACCTCGATCAGTACCAAAGTTCTTGAAATAAAGGCAACACGGATGTACATTACTGACACAAGTTCTTAAATCATTGCTCCATAACAGAAACAATCCGAGCACCTCAAACCCAAGACAAAACTAGAAGAGCGCAAACCATCAGTTTCGATGTGTATGAGCAAGGACGTAGGGCCTGACCTGTGTGACGAAGAAACGAATCAATCGGCGCCGACCGCCACGTCGGCCGCTCAACTGCTCAAGTGCTCCGAGGGGGTGGAAACTGGGAAACCAAGCAGACGGAATCGAAAAAGTCCAAAGCGGCCGCGAACTTTCAACCCCACGAAAATACATTAATGAAAAAGAAAAAAACTGGGCAAACTCGTCAGTACCCACCCGCTACCATGTGGGTCTTGGAATGCGGGCCTGTGTCAGCCGTGGGAGGTATGATAGGCGATGCGAGCAACAGCCGAAGACGAGGAGTAGTAAACGGACCCCGTGGGCCCGTGCCCGTGGCAACACCGGGATTAGCAGTTTGCACTTGCACATTACATGTTGTGGTGTGGCCCGCGTGTATCTACAGTAGCTCCGGGCGGTTTTCCGGCAACCGGATCTTAAAATTTCCCGATCTCTGCAGTAGCCTGTGCCACGTCCCGGCGAGCCGTGCACGTGTAACCCAGCCACGCGGGGCAGCCGTAGCTTGGGTTTCGTAATCGCCGAGCCGTGCACCGGAAAAATGTGAAATCCCTTCACGCGTAAACAAGGGGGAGCGCTAGCGTGTCACCCGACGACGCGGAGTAGGTGGTACGATCCCAACATACAAATGGCACCATGCCGCGTAACCTAGGCTGAAGCACCGCGTGTGTGTCATGGATTGTGCGTAACCCGGTGGGTCCAGCTTAATTGATCATCGTCGCGATGTCACAGATGAGGTAGGAGTAACTAATAACTTGTAGGTGATACCCCGCACGTTGCTGCGGGAATTTTTAAGCAAAATTTTAAGGTGAAATGTGAAAGTAGAAACACCAAAATGATTACATGACGATATTTATCTGTAAACAATAATATATATGAAAGCATGTTAATTTTGTTGAGCGAGAACCATTCTTAAATGATTGATCCTACATGTATTTCAACTACGAGAATTTTATGGTGTGCTACTCGCAAATAAAACATGCTATTAGTCACAGAAAATCGACGAAGGCATAGTGACATGGCGTGTAGTGGGTTATGACATGGCGCGTTGAGAGGCAAGAGAAATTGTTAGTGGGTACCAATTAAGATTAATTGCAAAGTGTATGCAGTACGCGTGTGCGTCATGGATTGTGCGTAACCCAGCGTGTCCAGCTTACTCCTCGGGGCGGGCGGCGCTGTTGTGGCTGTGGACGACGCGACAGGACGGGAGCGGAGGCGCTTGCAGCAGCAGGCCCGTCCCGTCCCGTCAAGGCTGTACACACGACACAACACAATGACCGTGCATAACCCTTGGCTTGGCAGCAAGCCGTATGACCTAGGCTAAAGCACCGCGTGGCACACGTAACATAGCAGGTCCAGCTTACTCCTCTGGGCGGGCGGTGGTTGTGGCTGCGGACGACACGACGGGAGGGGAGCAGAGGAGGGAGGCCCCGTCCCGTCGTCCATCGTAATAATGATGGTGCACCGCGTGGCCCACAGCGGCCTGCCCTCGCCGCAGTTTGCTTCTCCCCGAAGCGAAGCCCGCGCCAGGGGGGAGGCTGTTGATGCGTCGTCCATGGAATTATCTAGTGCGCAGCCCGCTGAATGGCACCTGCGTAACCGAGACCTTGCAGGTTACGCGCTTAGTCGACACTACCCACCGTGTCCTGCGGCAACCGCGATGCTGGCGTGCGTAACCCAGGCGGCTATCACTGTAACCTGCACCGCCTCGGTTACACACGTGGACGCTTGGGATACACAGCATGCTTTGATCAAAGGCATATGCTATGGTAATTTGGTAACCCAACCACGAGCCATGTTGCTCCACGCATCCATCATGGTTCCTCGTGCGTAACCTGCCGGGCGCTGCCACCAAAAGGTATCGGTTACGCATTCAACTTCACATGCCGTCTCTTGATGTGCCCAACTTAGGAGGCCTCTTGACCCCTCTGTTCCCTCTTGATGTGCGGGCCTGACACGGTGGAGTAGCAGCAATACAAAACTACGATCTCGGGAGATCGTTGTAGGTAGGAAAAAGAAAGGAAAGGAAAAAACAACAAACTATATCAATGAACCACCCGACGAAGTATGATCTAGATTTTTTTTGTAAGAAGCATCCCTAATCGATTTGTCTCTCTATTTTTCATCCATCCATGTAATTAGTTTTAGAATTAAATCATGTTTAGTCTTCCTAATATTCGGTTTACAATTGCTTCAGTAAATTTTCACAAATTTCGTGACAAACTAAACAAAGCATTGTTTGTAAACTTTATATTTTTCTTCGAAATTTTACTTTGCACAAAAGTCAAAACAAGTGTCAGGCTGCTTGCACTAGCTTTGTTGGATTGTCTTCTTGTCCTTCTTTTATCTGCGTTGCTGGGTGTTTCCCCTTCCTTTTTCACTGGTAGTGTCTGTCCGCCTTCGGCCTAGCGCGGGCCTTTTCTGTTTCTCCCCTCTCAATGCCCCCACAGTTACCCACTGCTCTACCTCCATCGAAGCCAAGAAGAATTCAAGAGGCATTCGTGGTCGTCGACGACGGCGACGGCTCATTTCTTCGGAGTGGGCCGTTGATTTCTTGTTCATCGGCGGGGATTTGTTCGTCCTCAAAGGCACAGGCCAGGTTAGGTTTTGCTCGTTCATTTGGGGATGGATGGCTTAGTTCTGCGACTTTTATTTGAGTTGGATTTGAGATTCAGAACTTTCTGCTGTTCATTTGGGTTGTCAGAGATGACCAGCGGTGATATTTGGTGAGAATGGTTCAATCTAACTCAAACATGGAAGGAATCCCTGGTATGTAGCTATTTTTTTGTATCTATGCCTTTGTCTATGGGATTATGAATTGTCATTGGTTGATTGGTTCATTGTTGCACTTGAAGATACTGTTTACCAGTTGCACTACCAAGGGACTCAAGTCTTGACGTTGCAGTGGTTCGTCCTGGCAAAGATGCAAAAGGTACTTATTGACAAGTAAATTCTATATAATTTCATGTACTGATTGATTTTATGCTAAAGGGTCAAATCATGTAGTGAGCGTTTTCATTCAGGATTGAGGTTGGTCAAATTTATTTTGTTTTGACTATTAGCTATTCACGTGCCTAAACCGTAAACAGGCTAAAATTCATATAGTATCATATAACTATTTTCTTATTTCTTGTCTCTTTATACTCCCACATTGGGCTGCTGGGTCACGGGTTGTGTTGAACCTGCGTAACCAAAATCAATGCTACTTGCATGGTTCAAGAACACTTTCATAATATATAGTAATTTTTATTTGTTATTATTCATTTCCATACTTATCTTCGGGGTCAGAGGTACCAATCTGTCTATCCATAACTTGAATTGATTTATTGTTCGTCCTGTTGCTAAAGGTTCTGGCCCCAAGAAGAGATCAAGAAATGAAGGTGCCCAAAGAAAAAGAAAAAGGCTCACTGAGCCTTCAGATTCAAAATTAGACCCCTCAAGCAAAAATGTAAAACAAGACACAGAGTGCATCTTCATATTCACAACCAACTCAATGGTGCGGATTCACACTATCTGATTCCATGCACAACTACTTTTTTTATGTTAATTAAACTGTTGCCACAAATAATTCTATATATTTGTATTTGCCAACAGAAGCATCAAAGGCTATCAACAAGGTGCTCTCCCTAGAAAATGATCAAAGCTAACAATGACCTGCATCCTAGTCAGAGAAAAAGAATATGTGAAATTGGTTTTGGTGATTATTTGGAGTTGAAGCTTGAGCACACCTTTTTGCAGATTGGTGCATGGATGCTGATTCACTTTGATCTAGAAAACATGTGCTTTAATTTTGGTTGTGCTGGAAGTGTCCCTATAAACAAAAAGAGTCTTGCAAGGTTAACTGGATTGCCATCCACTGGGAAAAAAAATTAAACCAAGCAAGAATGGCTGCGTCCATCAGTTCAAAGAAAAACTGGCTATACTCCAAACCAAAAAGGGATTATCGGATGATTATTTACTCGATGAGATCAAGAAGGGCAAAGATGATGACCTTTTTGTCACATGTTGGCTTTTGCTTTTATCTGACAAGATATTGGCTCCTGACACACTTAACAATGTCAGCCCTAAATTGCTGAATATTTGCCAAGATGTGACACATATAATGTCCTATGACTGGATTGGCAACATACTGGAAGATATTAAAAAAAGTGCCAAGGATATAAAGGAAAAGATTGAGGGAGATCACAAAAGTAGCTATATAAAAGGATCAACATATTTACTTGGAGTAAGTACTATACACATCATAACGCAGTCATGTTTCAGGAGTTATTTTTTCTTTATTTTGGTTGCTCATACATCTGCTGTTTATGCAGATATATTTGCTGGACTGGCTCGAACATGGGAGGAATATTGAACCATGTGTTGCACAACCTCGTTTTAAATTTTGAGATAGCTATAATGAAGTGAAATAGGTTGAAAAATATCATCGGTTGGGATATGGATTTTTCGGAAAACTAAAGGTAACTTTTGATTTTGTCTTTTTTCAACCTCATGATTTGCTGTTGTTTTGGCCTAATAATTTTTTACATTTTTTTGATTCATCTCATTTTTACAATGTAGTTGAAAAATGTCAAGAATACTTGTTGTGCACAAGATTTCCATTGCACAGATGTAACAACAAATGTTGATAGTACCCATGTGTCACCACAGGTACTTTTCCTTGCTTCTATGTGACTGTACTTTTATGAATGAACAAAATACAAATGTACAGCACCATACCAATATTGCGAAACATACCAGCTTTATAAATATGTTATTAAAACATTGGATTTGAATTTTCTATAATATGTAGTACAATATACTTTTATATTTCCGGTCTTGATCAATCATTGTCTTTTTAACATTTACTTTCACAAATTTTGGAGACTCTTGATCGTGCAAATGCACAAATTTTGGAGAATCTTGATCATTCAAATGCGAATTCAGCCAGCACATTACGGTTTATTGGTTGTTGCAAACAAATGATCAAGGATCATCAGGAGAAACTTGATAAGAGTACACAAAATCCTCTTACTGCTGGAATTGCATCGGCCATCAAGGCGAATGGAAACCGTTGTGAAAACTACAATAAATCAACTAGAACAGAGGAATTGTCTGAGCATCAACATCACCAGGTTCTGACATAAGATGCATAGTTTCAGTTGTCATTTTGCAGTGAGAAATTAGTTCAAAACTCCTAATTCCCAAGTGTTGCAGGAAGATGCAACATCAGATTCTCATGACTCCCACGCTATGGTAATAACACCGACTCTGATGGGGCTACTGAGTTCCTTTACATTTTAAGTCAGACATAATTGAAAGCTTCCAGTTTTTAATTTCTATTGCAATGCTGTAGGCACGGTCTGTTTTCATTCTGCTTCCAGTTCTGATTCTATGTTGAACTCAAATGATTTGATTCACATAGTTGAACTTATCTTACCAGAGAACTTTTAATCCCTTGCATAGGCACATAACCGAGATTGCTTGGTGAGACTAGACGGCTCTCCAAAGGATCCCCTTCAGGTTAGCATAGAGGATTGTGCTTCAAATGATCATTAGTGTTGCTTCACTAATAGTACGAGTTAACTTTTGATGATGCGAACAAGATTATAGGGAAATCATTCGGTTCAAAAGTTTATATGTTTATATGATCTCATCACTCGGTTCAAAAGATTATATGTTTGGCTTATGTAGGGAAATCAAGAAAAAACCATGCGTGGTGGAAGCGAACAAGATGCTTCATCCATGGGCACCATTCAGCTTCATCATTCTGAGTTGCCTTGGAACCTCCTCATGGCTGCTACAGCATTGGTATCGGAACCATTTAATTTAGCTGCAACTAATGTGTTGAGTGAAACTTACACAGTACTAACTGTTGAATTCTAGGAACATACTAACACACTTGGAAACCTGGAGGTACCACAAGGATGCTCTCCAAAGGACCCCCTTCAGGTTAGCATAGAGGATTGTGCTTCAAATAATCATTAGTGGTTCTTCATTAATAGTACAAGTTACCTTTTTGATGATGCCTAGTACTTCCAAGATAATGTATTTAATAGTTTTTTATGAAGCTATTCCTTTATATCCATGAGCGCTAAAAAATGATTGAATGAAACGGGCATTACGAAGTGGAGTTCCGGACGACCTAGCATTTGTTCAATACTAGCGTTGAAATTAAGTGCATAAAACTATCGGTTCAAATGATACGATTAGAAAATAGTAATCACAGATTGCAGATGTCTCTTGTTCTGTAGTAGCCTGTGTTTGCAATTCTGCAGCAGGAGCACGACATCCTGTTTGGTGTTCCTTTTATTTCTCGTTCTTTACGTGGAGTTTGGATCAGTTCTGCAGTAGCACATCTCGTTTAATAATTGATGTGCTTTATTGCTCTTGCATAAATCTCATCACTCAGTTCAAAAGCTTATATGTTTGGATTATGCAGGGAAATGAAGAAAGTACCACGTGTGGTGTAAGTGAAGAAGATGCTTCGTCTGTGGCCTGCATTCAGCCTCAAGATACTGAGTTGCCTGGGGAAAAACTCATCGTGGCTGCTGCAGGATTGGTATTTGAACCATTTAATCCAGCTGCAATTAATGTGTTCAGTGAAACTTACATAGCACTAACTGTTGATTGCGCGTTTTCAATTTTTTGGGTTATTTGCTGAAAAGCTTTAATGTATTGCTTCATAGACCAAGAGTAGATCGGAGAACCTAGAATGCGCAAGATATGATATCTCAACTAGTGTCAAAGAGGTACATTAGCTGTTTTTAACAAATTCTCATTCACCTGTGTCTAAAAATGTATGCTCGTGATTAGCTGTTAAAACTGAGTGTCAATATGATACGCATTAGGATCAGAGAGGGTCTTCATATTCACATCACCAAGACGACGATGAAGAGGTGCATGACGTTTTAGATGAACGAAAGGAGAGTGAGGTTAGTATATATCTTTTGTATAAAACTGAATCCTTTCAAAATCTTTTGAGCTAATATTCTGATTCTATGTTGAACTCAAATGATTTGTTTCACATATATGAACTTATCCTACCAGAGAACTTTTGATCCCTTGCATGGGCACATAACCAAGGTTGTTTTTTTTCGAATTCTAGGTACATACACCTGGAAGCCTGGAAGTACCACTAGGATGCTCTCCAAAGGATCCCCTTCAGGTTAGCATAGAGGATTGTGCTTCAAATAATCATTAGTGGTTCTTCATTAATAGTATATGTTAACTTTTTGATGATGCCCAGTACTTCCAAGATCATGTAATTAATAGTTTTTTTACGAAGCTATTCCTTTATATCCATGAGCGATAAAAAATGATTGAATGAAACGGGCATTACGAAGTGGAGTTCCGGACGACCTAGCATTTGTTCAATACTAGCGCTGAAATTAAGCGCATAAAACTATCGGTTCAAATGATACGATTAGAAAATAGCAATCACAGATTGCAGATGTCTCTTGTTCTGTAGTAGCCTGTGTTTGCAATTCTGCAGCAGGAGCACGACATCCTGTTTGCTGTTCCTTTTGTTTCTCGTTCTTGACGTGGAGTTTGGATCAGTTCTGCAGCAGCACATCTCGTTGAATAATTGATGTGCTTTATTGCTCTTGCATATATCTCATCACTCAGTTCAAAAGCTTATATGTTTGGATTATGCAGGGAAATCAAGAAAGTACCACGTGTGGTATAAGTGAAGAAGATGCTTCGTATGTGGCCTGCATTCAGCCTCAAGATACTGAGTTGCCTAGGGGAAAACTCGTCATCACTGCTGCAGAATTGGTATCTGAACCATTTAATTCAGCTGCAACTAATGTGTTAAGTGAAACTTACATAGCACTAACTGTTGATTGCGCGTTTTCAAATTTTTGGGTTGTTTGCTGAAAAGCTTTAAAGTATTACTTCACAGACCGAGAGTAGATTGGAGAACCCAGAGTGCGCAAGATATGATGTCTCAACTAGTGGCAAAGAGGTACATTAGCTGTTTTTAACAAATTCTCATTCACCTGTGCCTAAAAATGTAGGCTTGTGATTAGCTGTTAAAACTGAGTGTCAATATGATACGCATCAGGATCAGAGAGGGTCTTCATATTCACATCGCCAAGACGACGATGAAGAGATGCATGATGTTTTGGATGAACGAAAGGAGAGTGATGTTAGTATATATCTTTTGTATAAAACTGAACCCTTTCAAAATTTTCTGAGCTAATTTTCTGATTCTATGTTGAACTCAAATGATTTGTTTCACATAGATGAACTTATCTTACCAGAGAACTTTTGATCCCTTGCATGGGCACATAACCAAGGTTGCTTTTTTTGAATTCTAGGTACATACACCTGGAAGCCTGGAAGTACCACTAGGATGCTCTCCAAAGGATCCCCTTAAGGTTAGCATAGAGGATTGTGCTTCAAATAATCATTAGTGGTTCTTCATTAATAGTACAAGTTAACTTTTTCATGATGCCCAGTACTTCTAAGATCATGTAATTAATAGTTTTTTTACAAAGCTATTCCTTTATATCCATGAGCGCTAAAAAATGATTGAATGAAATGGGCATTACGAAGTGGAGTTCCGGACGACCTAGCATTTGTTCAATACTAACGCTGAAATTAAGCGCATAAAACTATCGGTTCAAATGATACGATTAGAAAATAGCAATCATAGATTGCAGATGTCTCTTGTTCTGTAGTAACCTGTGTTTGCAATTCTGCAGCAGGAGCACGACATCCTGTTTGCTGTTCCTTTTGTTTCTCGTTCTTGACGTGGAGTTTGGATCAGTTCTGCAGCAGCACATCTCGTTGAATAATTGATGTGCTTTATTGCTCTTGCATAAATCTCATCACTCAGTTCAAAAGATAATATGTTTGGATTATGCAGGGAAATCAAGAAAGTACCACGTGTGGTATAAGTGAAGAAGATGCTTCGTCTGTGGCCTGCATTCAGCCTCAAGATACTGAGTTGCCTGGGGAAAAACTCGTCGTCGCTCTGCAAAATTGGTATCTAAACCATTTAATTCAGCTGCAACTAATGTGTTAAGTGAAACTTACATAGCACTAACTGTTGATTGCGCATTTTCAAAGTTTTGGGTTGTTTGCTGAAAAGCTTTAATGTATTGCTTCACAGACCGAGAGTAGATTGGAGAATCCAGAGTGCGCAAGATATGATGTCTCAACTAGTGGCAAAGAGGTACATTAGCTGTTTTTAACAAATTCTCATTCACCTATGCCTAAAAATGTAGGCTCGTGATTAGCTGTTAAAACTGAGTGTCAATATGATACGCATCAGGATCAGAGAGGGTCTTCATATTCACATCGCCAAGACGACGATGAAGAGATGCATGATGTTTTGGATGAATGAAAGGAGAGTGATGTTAGTATATATCTTTTGTATAAAACTGAATCCTTTCAAAATCTTCTGAGCTAATATTCTGATTCTATGTTGAACTCAAAAAGATTTGTTTCACATAGATGAACTTATCTTACCAGAGAACTTTTGATCCCTTGCGTGAGCACATAACCAAGGTTACTTTTTTCGAATTCTAGGTACATACACCTGGAAGCCTGGAAGTACCACTAGGAAGCTCTCCAAAGGATCCCCTTCAGGTTAGCATAGAGGATTGTGCTTCAAATAATCATTAGTGGTTCTTCATTAATAGTACAAGTTAACTTTTTTATGATGCCTAGTACTTCCAAGATCATGTAATTAATAGTTTTTTATGAAGCTATTCCTTATATCCATGAGCTCTAAAAAATGATTGAATGAAACAGGCGTTACGAAGTGGAGTTCCGTACGACCTAGCATTTGTTCAATACTGGCGCTGAAATTAAGTGCATAAAACTATTGGTTCAAATGATACGATTAGAAAATAGCAATCATAGATTGCAGATGTCTCTTGTTCTGTAGTAGCTTGTGTCTGCAATTCTGCAGTAGGAGCACTACATCCTGTTTGGTGTTCCTTTTGTTTCTCGTTCCTGACGTGGAGTTTAGTCCAGTTTTGCAGCAGCACATCTCGTTGAATAATTGATGTGCTTTATTGCTCTTGCATAAATCTACAACTAATGTGTTCAGTGAAACTTACATAGTACTAACTGTTGATTGCGTGTTTTCAATTTTTTGGGTTATTTGTTGAAAAGCTTTTAATGTATTGCTTCACAGACAGAGAGTAGACTGAAAAGAAAGCATAAAGATCTTTTTTTAGTGACATATTTTCAACCTCCTATCACTGCAGGCATCATCATACATGACGAAAGATACCCACGAAAAAATACCAGTGGATAAGATAACTGCTACATCAAATGAAGTTAGAAAGGGAAACTGTAAGATGCAACAAGCCAATAAGGATTTACAAGAACGTGACACAGAACAACCTTGTTCTGTAACTTTGACGACCTATCAATGTGACCAAAAGGAAATAAACAAACCAGACGTTGAAGAAAACTGTCGTGGGAGGCAAACTCATGAAAAATGAGGGAAACTCCTTGAGGAATTGTTATCACTTCAGCGCCAGAGGTACATGACTATGTCTATATCATTGATGAATTAATATTGTTGTCTTCTGCATGAGTTTCTATTTACGTAAAGCCTATTGTCTGTTGTGCAGAGAACTTATATTTTATTCTAATAAATTCAGTGCTATAAGAGCCAATGAGTTGGTAGCATGTTACACCAATGGAGATTGTATGAAGCAATTACTAGATGTAGTAATTAAAATCATGCGGGCTGAAATGGATTCTAAATTAATATTTTCACTGGATGAAGTGGACACTTTGATGGAAGGGGGTGAGATGCATTTGCAAAGTGTTCTGGTTACATCAAAATTGGGAATAACTGAGATTTCAAAACTGACTACATGTGATATGGTAGATACCTCTTATATCAGTTTTTCATATATTTCTTTTTAGTGTGATGTTTGATTTATTGTATGTCATGCACATGTCATCTTTTGGTGCCCTTGCTCAACAAGGAAAATTGTGCCTTGTATTCATTTGCTACCAAAGGGAAAGATATGAAAATATGTGTTATCAGCGCAGCTAAAAAAGTTATGAGTAAGGTTGCAAAGAAAAAGCTACTTGACAGGATGATTAACCTTTTAAAATATAATGATTTTCGAATGAAACGGATGTGGAGCATAAATTCTTTCAAGACAGCTGAAGTAATCCTTGCTGATGAAAAAAAATGTTTGGATTCTATCTTTTGAAATTCATTGAAAGTTGGGATGGGATAAGGATTCACGGAATAATTGATAAGGTGATTTATTCTTTAACTTTACCGTTTGACAAAATGTTTACATAAAAAACAACTGAGAATAGGTTTCGTAAGTACCTCTGCTCTAAATACTCTCTTTTAAGTAGGAGATCATTGAAAATTTTCAACTAGCTCTGCTAGAGAAGGTTCTGGGCAATCCAGATAACAAAGCTTGTATTCCTGAGAATATCAAGAATTGTCTCCCCTGTAAGTGTAGATGACACAAACTCCTTGATGAAGTGTTAAAACTTCAGGACACTTGGTACATACACTTGTCTTTATCACTGATCGATTCTTGTTCCTTCCATTAGTTTATCTGCTCGAACTAAAAGCAAGTTATATGATTTTGCAGTGGCAACATATTTTCAAGCCCCAAATATGGTACTGTACTTTCCAAGGACCTGGCAACTACTTACATTGACGGAAATGATTTGTCCGATGATTTTTTTGACTGTGCTGTTAAATTTATCGTTGATGATCTTTCTCCAAAAGATTCAAAATTTATATTTACAGTGACTCAGACTGTAAGTGTCATCACTATTGCAAGTGGAATCTTTTTTAATCCATGAATATACATTATATATATATAGATTTTTTTGTTACTGCAAGCAATTTTTGCTGGCCGACTATTGGGACTACTCCACCTTCACAACTTTGATGAATTTGGATCATGAGATGCGACAATCGATTGCTTCTGCCAAAGTGGTAAGCGTCTTGAATTCAGCTCTCTTTTCTTTCGACAGCTAAAATGGTGCCCACATGTAAAAGAAACCTAACCCAGTCGTGGAGTAGTCAGCATGTAATCAGAATTTTATTTCTATCTTTTGATACAATGAAGACTAATTTATTTCAATTATTCTGCACTTTGTCAGATATTGGTGCCAGTGCTAGCACATTCACACTTCACTTTGTATGTGTTCAGTATGAACAAGAAGTCCAGAGAAATATATATTCTGGATTCTTTAGAAAGGGATTATGAAGGAGATGGAATGGAAAAGCGAGATGTGCATCATGAGGCTACAAAAAAAAGATTGTTGGTAGGATGAGTATGTTTGTTAGGGATACCTGTCCGCAACTGGAAATGAACTGGAGAGAAGATGATTATGTGTACTTTAAGGTCACAGCCCAGGGAAACAAACAGTATTGTGGATTCCATGTTTTGAAATATTTGCAACTTTGGAGTGTGGAAGGATTACTTAGCACAGTTGATACGGTGAGTTTTAAAAAAAAAAACCTTTTCCATTCATCAGTTTGTCTTTTCTTCATTATTAACAGAAGAGTAGAATCAGTTTTTGCTATCACTAAATAAATATTAGAGTACATGTGGGTATAATTTTATTTGCTCTCTAACTATTTCTTTGTTGTAAGCAGGAGATGATTGAGGAATTTCGTCTAGAGCTGCTAGAAAAACTCCTCTCGCATCAAAGTAATGACACTATTATTCCTGAGCAGATTAAAAAATATCTCCCATGAGACCACTGAGGCACAGCTACGGATGGCAATGGGTTGGGTTCGGAGCAGATATCCACGGATTTTGGGTCCCTGGGTTGTGGGTTTGCTTCAGATTTTCGCCCACAGGTTCGCGGATTCGGATATCTGCAACGCTATGGGTTTGGGGTGGATTTTAGATTTCGCCCACGGATGCCCATTGGAGCTCCGCAAATTTGCGACTCTTTTTATTTCACAGGGTGAAGATGATTCCACCATAATTGATGAATGATAAATTGGCTATTGTAATTCGTTTAGAGGACTATATATGGATGTTGATTTGTGTTTTCCACTTTTATTGAACTTGTAGTGTGCTGAATTGTATTGTTGCATACTTCTGAAACAATTTGGATAGTGTGTGATGTACTGATGTATTCTGTGCTCTTGTTTTTTATGAAGTTTTTTTCCGGATTTTGGATTATCCGTTAGGTTATCCTTGCACAGCACCACACGGAAGGCAACACCATGCACATTTGGCTAAAAAAATGGCTCATGGTGATGATATTATGTGGTTGCTGGCTGATGACTCATCTAAACTTCAAAATATACGACACATAAAAAAATCATCTCCAACATTATCTATATTTTGATCCTACTTTATATATTTTTTCAACATAATCATGTATGCACCATTTATTTGATTTATCTTATATTTATTTTTAGCTTACATCAAACACAACAAGCTACTTTAGGGGTCCAAGTACAAGAACGAGAGGAAAATTACCAAGGAATATTAAAAAATTCTGATGCATGACGGGGAAAAGGGGGAGTGGACCTAGTCTTCACCGGGCTGACCAAATGGAATTGGGGCGAAAAGGCAATGCCTCCAGCGAGGGAAGCTACACCGACGGTGCAGCCGTTGCCGGCACCGACCGTGGTCGTGCAAGGCTTTTGCCGAACCCCAAGACCAACTCCTCGCCGGCGATCTTCAGGCTTGGGCAGCAGGCGCACCGAGGGAAAAGCAGCCAGAGCACCGAGGCGACAGCAACAAAGCACCGGCAGGCCGGCAGACCACGACCCACGCAAACGGCGCAGACGGCAGACAGGACCGATCCACGGCAACACAGACGACGACGGCGAAGGACCGGCGGCTGGGGCCGCCGAGGAGGAGAGCAGCACGAGCGGCGACGAGGAAGAGGGCGGCGCCGACGGAGCGGTGACGCGTCAGAGACGGGGAGGAGGGCGCCAACGGTCGGGCGCCGCCGCGGCCAAGGGGAGGGGGCGAAGATGAGGAGCCCCGAATATTATCTATATTTTGATCCTACTTTATATATTTTTTCAACATAATCATATATGCACCATTTATTTGATTTATCTTATATTTATTTTTAGCATAAAGATGGCAACGGGCAAACATAATCATATATGCACCATTTATTTTCAACATAATCAGCCTACACCTCTACACCGCCGCGGCCACTGTTCCAGCATAAAGATGGCAACGGGCAAACAGCCCGCGGAGACCCAAGTATCATGGCAAGCCCCTAAAGCTGAGATATTGTGCAACCCTGCAATAGTGCTCGTGTAACCCAAGTTCCATAGGTCCATTACCGTCTTGCAGAGACATGGTGTAACCCTGGAAGTTCGCAACACATCGCGCAAGCACATGCACTTGCACTTGCACTGCACAACACCTTAACTGTCACTTATTAAGGCGCTCATTTCTGCGTAACCCTATATACAGTGTTTGGGCATTACTACTCCGTTGGACCATGCCATGTATATACTAGGCACCGCGGCGGCGTCAAACCGACTCCTCACCCGCACCGTCTCCAAGGGTGAGGTGTTCGTCTTCCCGCGCGGCCTCCTGCACTGATGGTGTTGCATCAAGCTGCACGGATGGTGCATAACCTTTTAGGTTACGTATTTGCAAAAAGAAACCTTTTAGGTTATGTGCTGAAACGACACGACGTAGTGGGTGTTGCACGCGCCATGCAGAATGGATGGTGCATACTGCGTTGTGCGTAGCCGAATCGTGCGTAACTGAGCTGGTGCAGGTGACGCGCAGAATCGACACGACCGGATGCCGCATGCATTTTGCATAACCGACACCGTGCATAACCCATGTCGCAAGTTTTTTTTTGAGAATACCCATGTCGCAAGTTGGTAATTACCAGTTAGTTTAAGTACAGTATTACTAGGTGATACCCCGCGAGTTGCTGCAGAAATTTCTTAGAAGACACTAAGCTGAATAATTGCATGCCATGCGTTCAAATGAGATTAGACACTGGTGCAAATATGGTAGTAGTCTTGTAAAGAAAAGGCATATCGAAGAACAGCACATCTCTGTTCCATCCATTACACAATCGCTTACAATGCCATATAAGGCCTCAGCCAATGCAAGTCATTCTCATGAAACATGACTTGTAGACAGTTATAATCGACGCCGACCCAAGTGTTCCTTCAATGATTTCGGGAGCTCTGCACGGTTTAGTGTATGCGTGATCATTTGCTGCAGCAACCTTTCATGATAGTTGATGGCCCATTCCTGTCGGTACGAAAATATTGTAAACACAGCATGCCAACATTTGCAAGAACGAATATAAGTACGGTTTTGAGTATTGCTATATATACACATCAACAAACTCACCGAATTAGTAATATTAGATCTGTCCCAGTTGGTCATGAAGTGTAGGATGTATAGTCCAGAAGCATTAGTAGCCTCTTCATGCCTTGGGACATCTCCATACACTATCGGTTCCTTGGTCTAGTCGATATTCAGTTCAGGACATATACCCCTAACACATTGTGTCATCCTGCTGGCAATTCTATCACATTTGGTTTTCTTGTGCAGCCTCCAATTCTCTTGGTCTTCTCGTTTGACCGGGTCTAGTATAGTGACTCTGATCCCAACCTCCTCATTCATCCCAAAGGAGTATAATGTCCAATTATCATCATTATCATCAAATACTGGCAGGAGCAGCTGTTTAAACATGGCCTAGTTAATAAACATGTATTGATAAATGCTGCTTCCGCATTTACAGTTGAGGTAACATATAGTAAGCATTACCAAACTGCATAGCTCCATGGAATATGGCGTTACCACACTTCTAATCTTCTCAGTGAAATCTGATATATTGTCTTCCCATGTGGGAGCGTCTACATTTACCAAAGACAAGTTTCAAAGCAATTACAAGTGATAATGCACCACAAGAAATTATATATTGAAACCTAGAAGAACCAACCGAAATTGAAGCAGGTATTGTTATCTTCCAACCAGCATGACTGTCCTTAGACTCATCATGTGAGATTATTTTTATTCCCCAACCAATAAGATGAATGGTCTGGCGACCAGTTTCCTTGAAACATGGAATCAATTCGTGGGCACTGATCCTATAACTTGAATCCTCTGAACGAATTAATGTTGGACTGCACAAATTTTCATGCAATGGTTATAGACTTAAATTAGAAAAAAAATTCGTATACTTATCGACATCTTTTTCTAAGATGATCATCGCCTACCTTTGGCTGTCAAGTTTCATAATAGCATTGAAGAGATTGACATGATCTTCAGTGTTCTGATGCAATTTTTTAATTGTCCTCTCTCATTGGCTTTTCGCTGGAAATTGAAACTATTTTCTTTTCCGTCCTCTTTGCCTCCGCTCACCATATTCACCTTGTCAGTGTGAAGTGGCAATGATGACGTCGCAGGAACCTTACTAAATTGGCAATATACACCCTTGCACGCAGTCATTATTACAACTTCTTCCACCAGCTTTGGATCTTCCATGGGCTGTAATGATCACGATGAAGTACCATATCACAAATTAAGTTTTCCATAAGTACATCTACCTTTCAAGAACAATGGAGTACAATGAACATTAAAAATTTAAAAACTATGACTATGGAATATCACTGAACTGAATTGAACAGAAATGCACGATGTATTGTAGATCATGAAGATATTATATTAACCATATTATCTGTGTGAGTTGTAAGTTTTGAATGTTCCCATTTCGTTTCATATCTGCATCAGCAGACACTGTTCTGAATAGATTGGTAACTTGAAAAGAATGACCAGTTTCCTGAAATGCAAATATTTCAATCTACAACTGTCAGTGTTGTGTTATCAACATTAAATGCTTGAGATTTATGGGTACCAGAATGTAGCTAATCTATTAAAATCCAAATAATCTTGTACAGTAGAGTATCATGGTGCGGGGGTGGACATAGGTTATAGTAATTGCCCAATGAGTGTTGTATTGTATAAACATTCATACTGTACCAATTCACACGGCAATTGCAATAGCAATTTCCCCTTGGGCTATTCAGATGATAGACAAGCGTCGTTGGGCCTTTCTCTGGAAAGGAACGGCCTCTGTATCGGGCGGAATATGCCTACTTGCTTGGCCTCTGTAGAGCTCTCCGCATGGATTACGGCAGGCTATGCTAGCCTTCAGGTCCTACAACAAGAGGAGGCTGATACAATCTTGGGTCGCCAAGCTGTGCTGCTCACTTGAGATGTTTTAGCTCTGCTCTGGTTTTGCTGTTTCTTATGTTAGGTTGTTTCCTTTTTTTCAGTGTTTCTCTACCAGTTATCCTTAGTCCCCTTGATCGGCCAAGTGTTGTTTGGCTGCATCAGGAACTGTTTGTAACTGCTTTCCTCTTAATGAAATACATGCCAAGGCACGGTCGCGAAAAAAAATACTACAGAGTGATGACACCAAAAGAATTGTTTGTTTGTTGATCCAGAATCTTACCACATCACCATTGGTGCTTGATGTGTCCACAATACTTGGATCTGGTGCCATTTTAGGTTTTGCAGAACAAACAGTGTGCATCACCATGTCTCCATTCACAAGATCTTTTCCTCTATGCTATGACAGAGAACACAAAAACATTATGTATGTACCTATCATGAAAGACAACAATAACATCCGGCACCATGATTCTACTAGTGTCATCACTGTATGATGAGGTCGATTCATCTTGTGAAAGTGGGTGTTGTTCCTTTGACAATTCCATATGGAAAATTGGGTTATCAACACTCATGGATATTTGTCGCTAAATGAAATGTCCTAGGAATCCAAATCTGAAATTCAAAATTCATAGAAGGGAAAAATTGTGAATATTGTACCTCCATTTGTTGTTCAGAATAAAGTTTTAAGGTATCTGGTGATGTGCTCTCTGTAAGAGAGTTGTGTTGCATGTTCTCACACTCCACACGGTCAGTTGCTTTCGGGGATATGATGTTTTCTATGTTACCTTCACCATGTTTTATTGGTAATGTACCCTGAAAAATAATTTCAAATTTATTAGAATGATATGATTTAATTTAAAAAAATGGTTGAAAAATCTTTGTTATTCTTGCATGAACCTGGCTCAGCATGTTGGACTATTCTCTGGTCATAGCTGAGTCAGAACGAGTATCACTCTACTTGAGAATTGCAAAGGCACCAGCCATTCTACAGGCATGTTGAATACTGTCGCATTCAGTTTCCTCTAGCAATTCAGTAGGCTGGGAGATATTTGCAGTTCCATCTGGCACAACAGATGTCATCAAGGACCTTTTTTTCATCTTCCTGCTTATGTGGATACATTGGATTAATTGTCAGTACTTACGTCGGCTGAGCAGGGTGACAAGATTTGCATTGATTAGAGAAAAATGTTGGCTGTTACTTTTTCCTTCTTGTTGGTTACAAAAATTAGTGTCTGATCTGGAATGTGTGTGGTAGAAATTTGTAAGAACCACTTTCATTAACAAAATATATGTTCTGCACCATATTCATGTCACTATACAAAGTAAAAGATCCATGGATTGCCAAAAGAAATAATGCATAATCCATCACCTCATTTGCTATTTTGATACCCTAGAATGCCTTTAGAAATGTATCACACACCCCATCCGTCTTCCTCTCGGAAGCTACTGTTGTTTCGCCAAAATCGTTTGCATAACAAGTTTCCTTAACGTTTCGTATCTGCAATATTAAAATAGGAACAATGTTAACAAACAATAAATGGTGCCTAATATATAAATATATAGGCACTAATGTTACCAGCAGGTGTTCACAGGATGGTTCTACTTGGAGTAGCTGTGCTTCACTCCAAAGTATAAACTGAGGTTCACCAACGGGAGGTGTGATAGTACTACACTGCATCCAGTCAAGGCAGTACAGCTGCTCATTATAAGTTAAAATCAATTAGCACAGATCTATCACCAAAAGTAGAATTGATCAGACTGCAACAAAATTGTGTGAATATATCTTACTCCAAGGAGATATGTTGATCCAGGGATATAGTTGGCACCCATATGTACATTCTTATTATGTAATGCCTCTTTACCAAGTTTAAAATTATCGATGATGCAGCCAACCCAATCATAGGTATTTAAATTATATACGTCAAGGCACACATTCAAATACCTTGTACTGATGTTATTGCTAGTATGTGGGACAATGATCTTGTCAACAATAAGCAGAGTCCAACAGGTGATAAAAATGTCATCAGTGGCACCTTCTTTAATTTTCGCCTGCAGTGCTCCGGTAGAGATTCTACGCCTCCCAAATTTATCAGGAAGCACAGCTCGTTTATTTTGAAATTCAGTTATTCTTTTATCTATACGACTGTTCTCTTGAATTTTTTTTCCACTGCATGGTAATCCAGTTAGTATTGCAATACTAGCTGGGGATAAAGGGATATGTTTACCGTTCCCAAAGTCAAACCGCATGGCTGCTGTATCAAAGTGCTTCAGCATCCATAACCCCAAGTCCAATAAGGAAGATATAATTTTCATCTCTAAGAAATTACCAAATACAGTGTCCTTGATCCTCTTGATCTGATGTGATTCCAAGTCTGGTTTGAGGTCTGTCAGCAAATGTGGAGCGCACCTTGTGCTTATCCTCATCTTCTTCAAGTATAACATACAAGCACACGATTTTATTAGTATTTTATAGAAAAAACAAAAGGATGAGAAAATTGTAGAAAGTGATAGCATGATGTAAGACCATACATTTGATGATCGTGTTTCCTGCAGTGGCACCTTAAAACCCGTGTTTCTCATTGTTGCCGGTAGTGGCTCCTTAAAACCAGTGTTTCTCATTTCTGAGGGAACAGTTTCACTGTCTGATGGTGGTTGACTGACACTTTCCACTATCAAGGGATGATGGATCTTTTCAACACAATTAATACCCCTTTGGGGATTTGTCCATGTCATTTTTTCAAAACCTGGTCATCTGCCTATTTGCATGAAACAGCCGAAATGAAGTTATGATCAGAAAAATTCTCGAAATGTACAAAGCTTAACCAAGCTCTACAACGAAGTTTCGAGTGCCAACATTTTTGATATTAACAAGAACAGATAAATTGATACTCCTACCTATTCCCCCGACGCCAGGACAAGGTTTCCCTGTGATTCATCAATCGAAAAATCGACACAGTGGATTGAATATCATACCTTTGATTGCTAAAAAACTATCATACCTTTCATGTGTTTTGTGCGATGGGTGGTCGATGCGTTCCTAACCTCAGAGGAATATGATTCATTGTCACTTTCATCAAAACCATCGCAGTGGTATGATTCCATCACAGATGAATCATGTGAATCATCTACACCGATCATTTTCCTAGATTTCATTCGCAATTTCGAAGGACACAAGCATCATCATTCATGAGAAAACCCCGAACAAAGGAGTGGAAAATTAGAAAGTATAATATAATGATAATACTCTTACTGACGATCTCGGCGGACGATACCCTGTTGCCAGAAATCAACTGACAGGATGAATAGTGTTTTCCAGCAATCCACCAAGTCCACCAAGTCTGCCAAGAAAAAGTAAAGAATGAAACAGATCCATACCATGTATATATAGCCAGATCCGGTGGACCCCCCAACAGAGATTTAAAAATAAGATTTTAAGTACTTATTGAGAAAATTTAATATCATTTTAAGTTAATGAAACGGGAATGGAACTTCCATGCATCCGCATAACTGGAAGTGGTAGTGACGCATGCGCACGTTCCCTGCCTGCTGCAAGCTACAACTGCCTACCGTGTGGGTTCCTGTCCAACCAGCGTAACCTGCTAGGCGGTGCAGGTTACGGATGATTGAGAACCCGTACCATTGCTCCAGTGTAACCGGGAGGTTCACCATGCAGCCTGGCTTGTCCGTAACCGACTGGTATCCACAACCTGCCGCGCGTGTTCCTCGGCAGCAGTAACCCACAGGAGTTGCAGCACGTAGCATGACACCTGTGTAACCAATACTATTGATGTCTCTCTCTATTCGAGAGGAAAAGGCGGCTGGAAAGATTTGATTTAAAGAAAAGGAACCCACCGTGTATGCGGCAACCCCGGTGCAGTGTGCTTAACCCAAGCGGTCTTTTACTTTTACATGGCCGTGTGGGTAAGTAACCACATGTGTTAACCGAGGCGTGCGTGGCAGGTTACTGTGATAACCGCCTATGTTACACGGCCAACATCCAGTTACGCACGATGCGTGGTAACCAAGCGCTCTGCATTAGCGTGGAGGTTACGCATAACTCAGGTGTATGTAACCTAGCGGTAATTAGATCTATTTTCTAGGATTGCTCTTTGTGGTATTTTTTTTTCAAATGCTAGGATTGCATTCTTCACGGGACGGAGGGAGTATTGGTTATGAATGTTTCCTTTCTTTTCGGTTATGCCTTTCCATTGACTGATTGCGTGCGTTACGGCGTGAACGACGGTTTATTATTTCTCTTTCTCTCTCTCTCTCTCTCTCTCTCAGGCGGTTTACATTCTCTCCCTCCATTTTGGTAGACCTGCAAGTTCAGATTGCGGAAGCGGAGGAGGAAGAGGTTTTTGCTCATGTCAAGTGCGGCGGAGAAATCGTCTGCTGATGGACATCCAAGTGTCCCTCATCTTTACAAGCAAGGCGCACCGGATGGCAATGCGACGCTGACGACACAGAGTTCCGACGGCAAATCAACGGTGACATCCGATGGCAAATCACAGTCGATGACGACGTCAAGGAAGCAGCCTCCTAGTGAAGAAAATTTAGCACCTGCGACCGGCAGCGGCCATCCTCAGAGACGGCAGCCCAACAACTTCAACTCCGGTGGCCCGTTGTAGTCTACTCCGGAGGTATGTAACACACCATCCAGATTCCATACGACGCATTTATTGATTACTCTCTCTCCGTGACTAGATACCAATCAGTTCTACTTCTACCACCACTGATGCCACCAGGCCTCCAACGAGGAGATGACACCGGACTTATCCAATCCAGGAAAAGATTTCGACGCTAATTGATCTCTAAAGCCTGAAAGGGAGAAATTCTAAAGGTTCCCAAGTTTAGCATCAACTAGTCTTGCAAATACAGAGTCTTGAGGAGGAGCAGAGTAATCTTGATTCTTCATATTGGCCAAGATATTATAGATATCGGCTATGAAAAGACACTGCTAGGAAGATTGATGTTTACGTTGGTCAGAAGACAGAGGTTCCGGAGTTACAGAATTTCGAAGCATGAATCCTTCATACTCCGAAACTGGGGGGCTTGTGTTGACACCGGATTTTGACCAAATTTAGAGTCAAGAAGATATCAGGTTGGAGAGCACAAAAAGAACCATGTCGTGTGCTTTGGTCGAAACAGAGGCGTTGAGGAGGTGATTAGCATGCATGCGAATGAAGGTCGCTGAATTTGGTTTATCTAATGGAGTGCAGAGTTTCAGGGTTTCTATAGCAGGAGATCCAATGCCTTGGCTGGAAAAGCAGAGGAAAAGGAATAAGAAATTAAATATGGCACTGTGATTAGCATGCACATACAAAGAAACGTAAAGTGAAAGAAGGAATTAAATATGGCTGGATTATTCTAGTGGAAGCCAATGTGGAAGTCGTGGATGCAAATGATATAGATAATTTACTATTGGTATGAATAGCCATGGAGTTACAGGCAAAATCGGCCAACGTAGCAATCGGTAGGGCATCATCGGCAAGAGCGTGCAATCGGCGAGGGCAGAGCAAGGGCCAGATCAGCCAGACCAGAAACAGAGAGAAAAATAGTAAAATAAGGAGACTAAGGAGGAAAAGGTCTGCGCATGGAGGGGAAGTTGATTAAAATAAAGAAAGAATACCCAAGCCATTACGTGCAAGATGATTAGAATAAAAGGAAAAGCAAGTTATCGTATGGAAAGAGGGAATCCAAGTTAATTTAGATTAATTGTCGAGATTGGTGGAAGCTTCACGAGAAGGGTTCTGCAGAGAGGAAAGCCAGTGTCCGTGTATCTTAAATATTTCTGTTTTATTAGATATTAACTAAGGTAGTCAAGTTGTAGTTGGTTTAGTAAAAGAGCTAGATTTTTGTGCGTGAGTTGCACGCCAAGTCCTAGGTTTGGCAGCCCTATAAATATAAAGGGTTCGCGGTCATTGTAAAATCATCACACGATCAATATCAAAACCGCCTCCGGGCACCCCTTTACCAATTATTGCATCTACTTTACTGCATCTACTTTTCGGTGACTTCGCCTTCATACCTTTTCTCTTTCACAAGTTCTCGCAAACTCGTCAGGCTGCATCGCTTCGATCTCCGGCTTGCTGGTGAGTTCCGCTTTAGCGAGTAATTTCTAGGCTTTAACCACCGGGCGCATCGCTATGGTTTCGTCTAGATTTATTCACAATTTATCGATATCAGCTAGATTAGCAAGTTTTATCTTAATTCTTGTTGTTCTAGCTTTTATCACCAATTATCCAGCTTGAGACTGCTTTCTGTCGGCTTTACCGCAATATTATATTTTAATCATCATACATAGCCGATTAGATCTGTTTCGAGTGTTGCCCTGTGTAGATTTGTTGAGATTACGTTCTAGTGATTTTTACAGATCCGCGCATACGGCGGCTGACTTAGCCGATTGGAATAATTTGTATCGGACGTCTAGCCGATACACCAGCGGGAACGATTCGGCAATCCGGCCAATACGTTTGCTTTCCATTGTCAATCAACAGGTCAGATTGGCTGGCACGCCTCACTACAGACCGGGGAGTCACGTGTGTCGCGCGCAAGGGTGACGTCCTATTTTTGCTTCAACACACTTTTGGCATGCCTAGTGGGACCCGAATATTAAATCCCTATTATATCGTCTGGTGAAACCTGAAGACAATATCCACAACGAATCTAGAGTGGCTCGAGGAGTACACCATCATGGACAGTCAATCTGGAATATTGGCAGATATTATAAGCAAAGCAATTGAAGGTACATTCTCTGAGTTTGCCCGACAACAAAGTTATGAGCAATCATATTATCAACAGCCGATGATATCAGCTAATACTGCATCTCCTTACGGTCCAATTCAGCAGCAAAGTTACGAAGAACCATCATATATATATCCTGGGTCATCAAGCACAAGTACAGTCCCTGGATCGGCTTATGATTATTGTTTAATGCCCTCATTCTTGCATCAACACAATTCATATCAGCCGATGGAGACTCCTCAGACTGTACCGGTTCTCTCTACATCTTTGCCACTGGCACAGGGGAATTTTTTAAGCGCTCTTGAATACACGCCACAGCCGTTGGCACAGGAGGACTTGTTCATCGCTCTTGGATATACACCTACGGATACTACTCAAATTCAAGAATCAACATGTGTTCAAGGTGCTGCCCAAGGATTGCAATTTATTCCCCACAGTTCACAGCAGATTGCTCCATGTGCTCAATTGTATTGGCCCGGGGGGCTGCAATCTATCCAGCCATCGGTTCGATTGCAACAAACGGAAGGTTATCAGTTGCCAGTATCAGCTGTACAGCCGATGGCATATCAATCACAAGTATCGGTTCAACAGCTGATAACTTATCAACGGTCACAATTGATAGCTCAACAATCTTGGCTCGGGGGGCTGCAGAGTTCTCATCTATCAACTCAGCCACAACAATCAGGAAGTTATTGGTCGCAAGAATCAGCTCTACAACAAAAAATATTGGGTTCACAACTGATTGCCCATCAGCCAGTGCCTCCTAAATTCGCAGCTTGCCAAAAAGCAGACAGATCAGTTCAAGAGGAGCTTGTGCAGCCAATACAAACTGACGATATGGGTAGAATGAATGACCAAGATCAAGGAAGCTGTCACCTAGAAACAGAAGATATTCAGCCACAGTTCACTTTTAAAGAGTCACTGTTGATGGCTCATCAATCTATCATTACACAACCACAGTTAGTAATGGGTCAACAGGTCCAATCGGCTATTGATATTATGCAACTGACGAAAATTGGCAGAAACGTATTGCCAAAAAACATGGTCAAGGTGAATGGCCAAGATGGAGTCTGTGACCATAAGACATTGACTTCACAAATGATTGAAGAGTTGAAAAGTTCAGATCACAAGGTGCAGATCCAAGCTGAAAAATCTCAGGATAGAAGCCAGCGTGAAGAGAAAAGTAGCTCTGAGGATATTCAAGTGGAAATCCCAGCCAACTACCAGGATAGAGAAAAACAAGCTGGTGAGCCATTAAAGAAAGATGAAGCGGCCGATAGAAGGATAACAGAAGCTGGGCAACGGATGGCTTCTCAGAATATTTATTGCTCGCTGCCCGGAAATATCACATCAGAGTGTCGGCTATCTGGAGATCATTTTCCATGGGAGTCAGGTGATCAATAACACATATATATTACTCAAAGGTATCGACTGCTTGGGGTCGAATTTCCGTGGAAACCAGGTGACCAGGAACAAAAAATAAAGCATTGGCCACAGAGAGATTATTTTCCATGGGATCCAGGCAAACAAGAGAAACATATTGTCTCAAGAGATTGTTGTTGCTGAAGCTGACGGAATATATGTATCAGTTGTTTATTGTGCTAAGTTATTTAGAGAGGCATGAAGTAATTATTCGGCCAGCTATGGAAAGCTTCAAATTCTCAATTGGCAACTCGAAGAAAAGACAACTCGCCTAGCAGAAAATTGGAATACGCCAATGATATTGATCCTCTGGCTGATGGAATTTGGCCAAGCCGATTGAATTTAATTATAATCAATAGAAGTACACCTAACGGAAGATGTGCAAGCTGGCCATTAGCTCTTTGTTTTGGAAGATTCTGTTGGACGACGAAGCTAAGCTGTCTCATCAGCCAATTACCGAATCAACGAAGAAGATTAACTACATGCAAAAATTGGCTACTGGTCATGCACGAACATGTCGCAACATGCATGCCTGAACACATTTAGCTGCCTGCGTTCTTTTAATCAATGATGTGATGGTTGATAGAAATACACTGAGACTCACTGTGACACCAAGGAAAATCGGCTGCTTATAGTTCGAGAGAATCAGCTGGTGGTGGAGAGCCGATAGAGACATATTTTCTTTGCTGATCTTATCAGCAAGGACAACTAGCAGGCCAAGAAAAGGGAATAAAATATGGTGTACATATATTCGAAGTACATACAAAAGCCGAGCCAAGCCCTCTGGTCCAGAAGCCAGCAAGACCGTTCTACGTTGACCATGCCGAAGGAGTCACTATCAAGACACCGGCGATCTCACCAATGACTTCATCAACGACTACTTCGATGACGACGACTGCGACAACGTCGTTAACAAATGGATCTGCACCAACTCGTCATCAAGCAGGCATGTCTACGACAATACCTAACGCCCTACGCGGTATGTATCTACTGATAACTGCCCTACGCGGCAAGTGGAGTAGATCAATTGGCACCAAAGCAAATATAAGTACATGCGTGAGATGGAGAATTGTTGTTGGCCTATCCTTCTCTTTCGAATGAATTATTTGGCCGATCAAAGAGAAAATTAGTCAGTATAATCGGCAATGTGATCTTAGCCAAGCGAATTTCATCCGGCAAGGACACATGCATGCCAGCATGCCGCATATACATGCTGACATGTACAGGATATATTGGCTGAATGGTGGAGCATGTGTTATTTTAAGCCAATCTTGTCAGTATGTTATCTCGTGACATCAGCACTGAAAGCCAATACGATATTTATTTTGGCTACATATTATTTTTGGCTATATAAATATATCAATCGACTATTAAGTTGAGCCAAACGAAGGATACAAGCAATGCATCGGCTGATGACAACAATAGCCGAAGCATACAAGTTTCACTGACTTTTACGAAGAATATGTGGAAGCCAATTTATATGATCAGTAATATGACATCTGGAACTTCGTTGGCTTGTTCAAATTCTTCTTGTTGGATTTATTTAAAGGCTGATCCCTCCATTAAAGTTGCTCGTCGGCTGTTAATTTTTACATATGTGAGAAAGTCCATTGGCTTCCAGGATGCAAACACAGGAAGTTGAAAGTTCCATAGCCGAAGACAATCGGCTGACTAATATCAAGAAGTTCCTTCCATATACACATGAGGGTTATTAATTAAAAACAGTAGAGCAATTCTCCTTGTAGGATTTCTGTGTTTTGAAATATGTATGCAGCCGACAAAAGAACTTGAGCCAGGCCATTAATTGAGTAAACATCATCAGCTGGACTTGCCATGATATTCCCAATATTCAGTCTTGGGTACCTTCGTCCGTAATGGCTAATGGAAGAAGCAGAAGAAACATAGGTATCGGCACTTGAAAGAAATCAGCTGTTCGATCCTATAGCTTAAGCTCAGGAGCATCAGCTAGCCAAATACAGTTGGGGAGCCCATGTATACAATACAATATTCTGATTCAACATAAGAATACAAGGAGTCGATGACCAGCTAAATAATCAGTCGATATCTAATGACTGAAATCACTAAATGGTTCTCATGGAAGGAGTGTAAATTCTAAGATCACAAGGTAGTGCTATTGTTGCTGATGCTATCACTGTTATTACCGACGCCACCACTAGGTTGTCAGGATACAGAAAAGGATGCTACATATGCTGATCACACCACGAGACCATCACGAAAGAAGGCACAATACAGCAGCATCACATAGTGAGCCCAAGAAAGTGACCGTCACTGCGGCAGACTGGTCCTTCAATTTTCTACTATCAATCCATTTATTTGAAAGTTTTCATCAGCATGCACACTCTACGATCCTATTATGCTAAACGATGGAAGTAATACTGCCGTCAACAGAAGGACAGCCAATGGGAAGCTGATCGACTAAATAGCTGATATACCACTACGCATGTACAGATTATATACGTTCTCATAGCTTGCTTAAGGCTGCTTGAACGATGCTTGAAGATTAAAGCGAACTCTTCGGAAGACGATCAATCTGACGGCCAGAGTAAATTATGTTAGCCAAATATCTTGGAGGCATCAGCTAATTGAGAAATACAGCCGATGGAGTGGTCTCATGTGGGTAAAGACAAATCAGCTAAGTGCATATAGAAAATCATTACCAGAAAATTAAAAAATACCTCTTGGTTTATGCTACACTTGTGTGGCACATATAATTTCCTCCCTGAAACAGAGGACACGTCAACTGCTTGGTTCAAAGCATGGTCCGATGGAGTTGATGGCCAGCCGATAAGGTGTACGTCAGTTGTTGAAGAGATGCAACACATCAACTAGCAACTGGCCGATGGATCTTATCAGTTTACCTCCACTTAAGTATAGAGTTATGCAAGAAGGAAGTCCAATGGAGGATAGGCTGCAGTCAATATCAGCAAAGATAACAACAAACAAATTCTAGTGATCATTCTGTTAATCGGCAGCTCAATTGCCGACACACATATATTAATCACTAAGAAGCCAATACACGGTGCCAATTAAACATCTCGTTGGCCTTGAAGGGTATTGATGGTCATGTCCAGTTGCTACGCGTTCAGGGTCATAAATCAGCCAATGCAACAATCAGCTGGCCACAATGATCGGTTGATTATTCTTTGACCAATACGGCAATCAGCTGATTCAACGAAGATCAAGCTGATCCTATGCCACGAAACAATTACTATACATGGCATCTACAGAATATGAGAATACGTCGACCATAATTAATTGCCCGCTACAGAATTAAAGATTGGCCTATGGGGTTATTTATTTTGGCCGGTGGGGTCATTATAATAGGGGAACAAAGCATGACTAATAATGAGCAGCATCAATAATTAAAGATTCATGGCATGCAAATAATAGCCGATAGTTGGAGTCGAGCTAAGAGGCTTGTCAATGGAGTCACTAGTGCAAATAAAAAGGGTGCTGACAGAAGTCACTTGATTACCATACCTCAGAAGGTCATTCCCTGACAAATACACATATTGGTGCTGGTGGATTGCAGCTAATAAAATATAAGGCTACCTAGCCAACTCAAGGAAATCATGCTCCAAGATAATAGTGATTCAACACAGTTCCTTGGTCCAGCATTAATTGAGATAATAAGAGGAGAAGCATCAGCTGCTCATTTGAGAAGAGTTATTGGCCGACCAAACACCAGAATAAAGATGGGGCTGCCAATAGCAGTGATGTCATGATGACTGTGGTAATGTTGTGCCTAATACCACCATCAAAACCGCATATGGAGCTGTTGACTAAATGCCGAGATAAGTCAGTGGATTCATTATGGCACAAATTCAGAATTCCTTAGACTTCGCCACTTACTACTCCACTTGAGGTGACCTGCACCATGGATATTCTGCCGTTGTTGTGGTGCTATGATGGTAGTGATCGTCAATTACAATTATATTTATAAGGAAGCAACATAGCCAAGTATATTTGAAGCCACATTTATTGTATCAGCTAGTCTTGTTTTTGAGAGCAACTCAGACGCTTAGAGCCGATATTGTAGGCTTGAGCGAAATCAGGATTGTGCTGTCTCGATAATGAACAGATGGATCCAGAGAGTTAATTACAGTCCACTCATCAAGACGATGGACCGAAAAGCCGGAGAGTCCTTTCTGCCAATAACTTGGTAACGGTGCATTGTCAAGGGAGAGTTCAGCATATCATACATGAAGCTATCAGCCTACGGTTGATTAAGGATGAGATTATCTCTCAAGAACCACTTTGGCGAAGAAATATTGGAACTCACAAGGATGGCTTTAAGCCCTACGTTTACTTTAGTTACAATTATTCCAATATGACTCCATGATTTAGGCAAGCTCTTGGTACATCATCATTAATCCATGGAAGCTCCATTAGAGATCAAGGAGATCAACCCCTCAGCAATCAAGACAGGTGATGGCATGGAATTAAGGAGCGAGATGTTGTTGATACAACAGTGATGACTTTCCAAGAGAGTTGCCCCAGCTAAGAACTAGCAAAGGAGGTTCTGTATGTGAAGGGATGCCTAAGTACTACCACAAATACTATGAAGCTGCCGGCATGATTACCAACCAGAAACAAAGTCATTTGCAACCACAAAGAGTATATGATGGAGATATTTGTTCTGGGAAGAAAAGGTAACATCCAAGGAAACTCCAACTAAATAATTAGCAATGGATGAACCTGTTCTTGGATGATCTATACATCGGCTGATGCCAGAGTTGGAGCCGATACAGAGATTCATACATTGCATCAGGCATCAGTGCTAGTTCCAGTTCATCATATGAAACAAGGTTGCAGGGGAAGTTGCGAAATTGAGTAATATGGACCGAGAAGATATCTCGTTGCTGCTAATAACTATGACGTGGTAATCAATATATTTGTCAGTTCCAAACATTTATCAGCACCATGGTGGAACGAGTCAATAAGAACCAAAGCCGATACAGGTAGTCGGCTAATCTGATATGATGGTCAAAAGAAAATCAGACGGAGGACTGCCACTACCAGAGACTTTCTGTTGTTCAGTTGAGCCGACCATAGCCTCGCTAATTACAAGCAATATTATAACCCACTATATGTAGAGCTGATGCCATTGCTGCCAACGCCAATGCCGACGCCAGGTTGATTGGAGGAAATGGTGCCAGTTCTAAGAGGAAAGTTCGCCGTCTGCATTTAGGAGCAAAATTTGGAGTGGTGATGGCATTGCTGATGAAATCACGATGCATTGGTGCTGAAGAATTCCTCTCCTGTAAGAGCTGTTATCTTGTTCTTGACGGGCCATCACTCAACAACTATGTTTCGGCAACAAACGACTGCCAGTATGCGAAGCTGACGCATCATTTGAAAGCACAATACATGGACACATACGAAACGGCTGGAGTGCTGTCGCCACCACTGATGCCACCAGGCCTCCAACGAGGAGATGACACCGGACTTATCCAATCCAGGAAAAGATTTCGACGCTAATTGATCTCTAAAGCCTGAAAGGGAGAAATTCTAAAGGTTCCCAAGTTTAGCATCAACTAGTCTTGCAAATACAGAGTCTTGAGGAGGAGCAGAGTAATCTTGATTCTTCATATTGGCCAAGATATTATAGATATCAGATATGAAAAGACACCACTAGGAAGATTGATGTTTACGTTGGTCAGAAGACAGAGGTTCCGGAGTTACAGAATTTCGAAGCATGAATCCTTCATACTCCGAAACTAGGGGGCTTGTGTTGACACCGGATTTTGACCAAATTTAGAGTCAAGAAGATATCAGGTTGGAGAGCACAAAAAGAACCATGTCGTGTGCTTTGGTCGAAACAGAGGCGTTGAGGAGGTGATTAGCATGCATGCGAATGAAGGTCGCTGAATTTGGTTTATCTAATGGAGTGCAGAGTTTCAGGGTTTCTATAGCAGGAGATCCAATGCCTTGGCTGGAAAAGCAGAGGAAAAGGATTAAGAAATTAAATATGGCACTGTGATTAGCATGCACATACAAAGAAACGTAAAGTGAAAGAAGGAATTAAATATGGCTGGATTATTCTAGTGGAAGCCAATGTGGAAGTCGTGGATGCAAATGATATAGATAATTTACTATTGGTATGAATAGCCATGGAGTTACAGGCAAAATTGGCCAACGTAGCAATCGGCAGGGCATCATCGGCAAGAGTGTGCAATCGGCGAGGGCAGAGCAAGGGCCAGATCGGCTAGACCAGAAACAGAGAGAAAAATAGTAAAATAAGGAGACTAAGGAGGAAAAGGCCTGCGCATGGAGGGGAAGTTGATTAAAATAATGAAAGAATACCCAAGTCATTACGTGCAAGATGATTAGAATAAAAGGAAAAGCAAGTTATCGTATGGAAAGAGGGAATCCAAGTTAATTCAGATTAATTGTCGAGATTGGTGGAAGCTTCACGAGAAGGGTTCTGCAGAGAGGAAAGCCAGAGTCCGTGTATCTTAAATATTTCTGTTTTATTAGATATTAACTAAGGTAGTCAAGTTGTAGTTGGTTTAGTTAAAGAGCTAGATTTTTGTGCGTGAGTTGCACGCCAAGTCCTAGGTTTGGCAGCCCTATAAATATAAAGGGTTTGCGGTCATTGTAAAATCATCACACGATCAATATCAAAACCGTCTCCGGGCACCCCTTTACCAATTATTGCATCTACTTTACTGCATCTACTTTTCGGCGACTTCGCCTTCGTACCTTTTCTCTTTCACGAGTTCTTACAAACTCGTCGGGCTGCATCGCTTCAATCTCCGGCTTGCTGGTGAGTTCCGCTTTACCGAGTAATTTCTAGGCTTTAACCACCGGGCGCATCGCTGTGGTTTCGTCTAGATTTATTCACAATTTATCGATATCAGCTAGATTAGCAAGTTTTATCTTAATTCTTGTTGTTCTAGCTTTTATCACCAATTATCCAGCTTGAGACTGCTTTCTGTCGGCTTTACCGCAATATTATATTTTAATCATCATACATAGCCGATTAGATCTGTTTCGAGTGCTGCCCTGTGTAGATTTGTCAAGATTACGTTCTAGTGATCTTTATAGATCTGCGCATACGTCGGTTGACTTAGCCGATTGGAATAATTTGTATCGGACCTCTAGCCGATACACCAGCGGGAACGATTCGGCAATCCGGCCGATACGTTTGCTTTCCATTATCAATCAACAGGTCAGATTGGCTGGCATGCCTCGCTACAGACCGGGGAGTCACGTGTGTCGCGCGCAAGGGTGACGTCCTATTTTTGCGTCAACAGTCACAAAGTGGGATACCCTACATATTAGAGACATACCAACGCAACAAGATGGTAAGATATATCGTTGCACTAAAATATTTACTGTATATACCATATATGTAACATGCGTATTTTGAATTGCGTCATGTAGCGTCTACGTCATCAAGTACATGATGCATTGGAATGGGAGTACACTTAATGCAACGTTCACCCAAGTCCGTACGCTCGTCCATTTTATTATCATTTCACAATGGATACATTTGTGAATAACACAGTAAGTTTTTGCGGTCATTTGTTAACTTTAATCTTTAGGAACAAATGGATGCATTTAGGAAGAAGATGTGTTGTAGGTTGATTCTCTCGGAACACAACAAGATTCAGAGACAATCGTACAATACACCTATTCTGGTTGGTGATTAGTGATTAATTTCCTAAGCATATTTGATTACTAGTACCTAGTATATGTGAATCGATCTAATCATAGATATACCTATTATCCTCTGATCACCTTAGGAAACTGAGGTTGGAGTCTCAAAAGTGGACATTCAAGCACGCACAAAGCAACAAGGCAAATCTCCTTCTACCCAAGGAGGAAAAAAAGAGACAAGTATGGAGATACAGTTGCAAATAGAACACGATCTCAAATGAAGGGGTGATTCACCACCAACATGCTCTTCAAAGATCAAGCGTGTACACCTGAGGAAATAACAATGTTGTAGTCAGATGGTTAAGTGCTGATTAAAAATGGTTAAGTGCTGATTAGAAAATGGTTATGCATTCGTTTAAATTAGTTTTAAGTACTCCTATTTGAACTTTTAAATCAGTCCTAAACTCCTAATTATTATTATTCTTTTATGAATGATGAATGGTTTCCTTCAAGTCTGAACCTCTGAATGCGCTGTTCCAAAGTCTCATAACGGGCGTGTCGGGTGTGCATGCCAAACCTGCACCACCTCGGTTACACAAGTGGATGCCTTGGGATACACAGCTCGTGAGTAACCGGCTGGGCACTGCCAACAAATACGTGTGTCGTGTGTGCATGTGTAACGCAAGCGGGCCTTTTACTCGTGGCTACAGATTTATGCGTAACCTTCACCGGGTCGGTTTTACGCTTGCCTATGCGTAATAACAAATATAGGCTCCAGATGTATGCGTAACCTTCACCGGGTCGGTTTTACGCGTGCATGGTGCGTAGTAACGTGAGCCGGTTACGCACTATCCATGATTCCACACTGTATCAGGTGGTGTTGATTCGGCGCGTAAGCTGGACCCACTCGGTTACGCACCATCCACGCTGCATTCGGTCGTGTCGATTCGGCGCGTAACCTGCATCCGAGAGGGTTACCCACGAGCGGGTTCAGGTTACGCATACATCTGGAGCCTATAAGTGTGCGTGCGTATTGCAGGTGGTTGCAGCCTGGATGGTGCGTAACCGAGCAGCCGGTGCAGGTAACGCGCAGAATCGACACCACCTGATGCAGCATGGGTAGGTTACGCATACATCTGAAGCCTATTTGTGTGTAACGCAGTCGGTGTTGCAGGAACAATGCAGCCTAGCTGCGTGCTAGCTAGTGGTACAACCTACAGAGGCTTGCGTAACCGAGAGCCCCGCTGTGTGCTGCAACAACCTGGGTTTTACCGGTTACCCGTGGGCCATG
Source organism: Cenchrus fungigraminus (assembly GCA_036936925.1). Classification (NCBI taxonomy): domain Eukaryota; kingdom Viridiplantae; phylum Streptophyta; class Magnoliopsida; order Poales; family Poaceae; genus Cenchrus; species Cenchrus fungigraminus. Next base: position 71,779,312 of record CM072769.1, on the reverse strand, counting down.
GTGCGTAGCGTATTGGCGTATTGCAACCTCCCAGCGGGATAAGCAGACTTTGAGATCCATGCATAACCTGTCTGGTATGGGTTACGCTGGAGCCACGCTGCGCTCTGCGTGTAATTGCCTGGGTTGCCCACACGGCATGTCGGCACCCGTCCGGCCCTCCTGCGGGTTACGCATTCCTGTGAGGGATAAGAACACTCGGCGTCCCCTCGTGCCTCGTGATAACAACACTCGGCGTCCAACTTCACCTTTTTGACCTAGTTGACGAACGGCGGCGGCACGCCGACACCAATCCCTCCGGTTCGCAATGTCCCTACGCCGGGTGGATCCATCGGTCTCTACGGCTAGCACCTCATGTGTGAATGAGTCGTCCAACGCGGTGGGTAGGGAAACCGGGTTTCCCTTGATCCAGTGCACGATCTGTGGGTTGGCGCAGATCATTGAGCTCCGCGCAAAGTGCCCAAGGAACATCAAGGGGGTGAGTTGTTTTTTTAATGCATTCGACGTGTCGAGTTTCAATGTGGTGATTGCTTTTCTGAACTAGGGTTTGAGCATTTTTGAACTATATTTGTAGGCACCTAATAGATGCCAGGAGTACTATTGGCAAAGGGAGTACTTTGTGAAGCTTATCAGTATCAGGAGGATCATAGTGCATAAGGAACCAGAAGAAGAAATGACCTCTGAAGAGGACGCTGCTTCCGGGGTGATGCAAGCTGACAATGGAATGGAACAGAGGATGGACATTTTGGTCAGGACCATGAAGATGTTAGTTGTTATGGTGGGTTTGTGTGCTGTTGTGGGAATTATCTCTGTAGTAATGAAGTAATTAACAGATGATGGACATATTGGTCAGGATATGATGGAGATGAAATGAATGCCTTTCACGAGTGATTTTGACAGAAGTTGTATTGGTTTAAATTAGTGTTAATTAATTACTAATACTTGAATTAGTGTTAAAGGTGGGTAAAGATATGATTACTCTCACTCGACTCGAGTAACAAAATGGAGTTTGGATCCATGTTGTGGTCAGTGTCGTCAACCCTAAAGGATCGTGTGTAACCATGTGGTGCAGGTTACGCACCATGGATCGTGCATGACCAACTAGGCGCAGGTTTAGATATTTTTAAAAGCACAACATGAAATGAAAGCACGATCCTGAAATTGCCAGAAGGAGGAGACGCCAAGCGCGGCCGTTCCGGGGTTTCTAATAAATGGTTTGCTCTTCTCGCTCGCAGCAGCATCTCATGTTGATCGGCAAAATCACGTAGCAATGTCCTTCCATACCACCAGCCGAGCAACAGATTACATTCCAAGCATGGCGGCTTCGACGACGGATTGCACGCGCGACTGCCACGCTATTATTATTATTATTATTATTATTATTATTATTATTATTATTATTATTATTATTATTTTGGCGGCAACAACCTCGGCCCTCAAGTACCGGGGGTCGTTGTTAATAGTAAGAGGCAAACCCCCATTCCCTCTCGTGAGAGAAGAAAAGGAAAAAGATATCGCGGCCTGCTCCCCGTGCTATCGCAACTAACGGAATGCCAAAGAAGCTGCGCCCCCAGCCTTTGAGCAGCTCCTCCGAGGAGAGCAGGGCGATAATGGGAGGGAAAGCTGTGGAATGGGGCGGTCCTAGCAAACCACGTCCGCCCCCACCCCAAGCAGTAATCAGCCGTAGGCATTACTACACCGACAACAATCCTCTTCGAGACTACCCTCACCGACCGCATCCTTGGCCTCAATACATACACTAGGAGGACGCCATCGTCCAAACTTACGTCAGCAACATCGATGGGGGCGCTGTTTCTTCCGCTGCCCTCGCTTCATGGAAACTTCCCAAAACTTAATTTCTTCTAAAAACACAGTACTCTTCCATGCATCATTCGTTTAGTACACCGGATCGATCGGCATGCACTTGCCTTGACTCACGTCTTGTCTCTTCCTGCAGATGGATGACTGTGGCTACACAAAGTGGGCGGATCTGCCTGTTAACGTGCACATCCAAGTCTACACGGCTTATCTCCTCTCAATGGTTGAGAGTCTGGAATGGATCCTTCAACAGGAGGGGAAGGCCAACGACCAGCTCTGGGATAAGCTGCTGGAGAGCTGGGGGCGTCAACGATCTAGATCTGATAGATCCCTACTACACATGCATGTTGATTTCCGTTCTTTCACCTAGATGATGTTCTCGATCTTTTTTGGCCAAAAAACACATTCCTACGACTATATTACACTATTAGAAATTATTCTGTAGTCCAGAGCTCATTCGTCTGAGAAGTTACACGTGCGCGAGGGTCGAGGTCACGCTGTCTATGAAATCGTCTCCCACATTTGCATCTTGCTATGAAATCGTCCAGGACGACCTGTCCACATCTGATCTCACCTGCTTCTTCCGCGTGGGCACAAATGGCAGAAATCAGCTCCTAGTGGAGGCGCGGGGACGGAGGCAAAAGGTGAACCGACGGTTGCAGCATTGTTCCTGCAACACCGACTGTGTTACGAGGTGCGCCTATCACCAGCACCTCATGATAGGCGAGTAACCTACACCCATTTGGTTACACACTATCAGTGGTGACTGCACCTGTGAGTCGGTGTTGCCTGAATGGTGCGTAACCGAGTCAGTGCGTTACCCAGTCATAGTTGCCCTATGCAGCAGCCACTGGTTGAAACTGGTTAAGTACTGATTGGAAAGGCAGGTTATCAGGGGTGGACCTAGAGCACAATTTGAGCGAGGGCACACCTTGAGAATACAGAAATTTATGAAGATTTCATATAGAGAATTTTTGTCGATTAGCTTGATTTATAGAATTTGAGTGAGCCCTCGCTTAGCATAACATAGGTCCACCCCTGCAGGTTATTATGGATTCATTTAAATTAGTCTTTGCACCAAGCAGCGATCCTCATAGCGTAACCGAGACCCCGCATTCCTAAGTGCGCGTACTAGGAGCAGGAGGGAGTGCCTCACGCGTAACCGTCTGGGTCAGGTTACGCAGGATCGACACCGGCCGCCGTTTTCAGCCACCAAGGAGTGTTCCTCTCTAGGTATATGTGCGCGTGCGCACTATCCCAACAATTTCGCGATCGTGCTTTTCATGGTGCACGGAGGCTTCCCTAATGAGACGATCGTTTCCATCTCTCTCCCAGATTCCGTTGGCCCTTTCACTATAGTATAGCTATATAAACAGGGACCGGGAGGTTTGTTGGTCCATTATTCATTCATACTGTAGCGTCTCATTTTACTGTAGGTTTACTAGAAACAATTAGTGGTTTTCCCAGCGGATGCAGGTAGTATAGTCGTCGTAGTACAGTAGTACTTATGACTACACCAGCAGCGCCAGAAGAGGTGGTTGTTGGTGCCTCCAGGTCTAGGCAAACACCTTCGAAGCGCCGACCCGAGACTTCTAATACTGATGATGTAAGTTCCCCGGCCAAGCGTCTGTAGACGATGGACACGCCGCCGCCGCCGCCCACCGCCAAGTGTCTACTGTTTGATGAGCCGGTCACTCCTGCTCATCCCACCATCGAAGAACCGCCTGTGCATGAAGACGACATTGAGGTACGTACGTATACTGGTGGGATGCTCGATCTGGTGGTGTTCCTCCCACACTACACTCTGCGCGGTTTAATTATTTTAATTTCCATCTCCTCATTTTCTTGTTCTTCATGCATCAGCATGTGTAGTTGATGAGTGAGTTGGAGAAGGAACTTTTGGATGTTCTGGCCGCAATTGGTGTGATGTACAAGGAAGATGATGATGACATCTCGGTAGATCAGTACATCTTGCACGATCCACCTGCAGCTCCTGATGCTCCATCCGTTGAGGTTGACGAAGATGATCCCTCCAGTATGGCAGGTGCTAATAATATACATATATACTCCGTCGTCGTGTATATATATCGACGAGTGTGCTTCTGCTGCCTCTAACTTGGTTGCCTTTTCTTGTCTCGCATTAATATAATATAGGCGGCGACGATGAGTAGTAATCTCCGGGCCGGGAGATCGAGCAAATAATAAACACCAGGTCAAGGAAGGTGTGTGCAACATGGGCCACCCCACCAGATCCCACACTGTTGTGCTACTGGCTGATGATATGATGCAGCAGTTAGTTTGCTGGTGGAGACGAAACGGATGGCCTCTTGTCTAGTACTACTAGTAGTAGTAATAACGGGAATGGAGAAGATCAATCTAGTGCCTTCGGATGAATTCAGAATTCATAATATATATATATCTTGCATCTATATTATATTAGTACCTTTGCACCCTTTTCTATTTTTGTTGTTTTATATTACTGCTAATACAAATAAAAATAGCGAATAACCCAGACCGGCGTAACCTGCACCTAGCCGATCACTGATTCGGCGTAACCATCCCTGCTGCATCCGGTCCTGTCGATCCTGCGAGTAACCTACCCCCGATCGGTTACGCACTATCAGTGCTGCCAGCACCTGCGAGTCGGTGTTGCCTGAATGGTGTGTAACCGAGTCTGTGCGTTACCCAGTCATAGTTGCCCTATGCATGCAGCAGCACTGATGGTGCATAACCAAGTGGGTGTAGGTTACGCATACGGAGTACAACCGAAGCCTATTTCTTATGTTATTACGCGCCACGCCATGAAGAATGGATGGTGCGTAGCCGAATCGTGCGTAACCGAAGCTGGTGCAGTGCAGGTGATGCGCAGGATCAACACGATCGGATGCAGGTTACGCGCCGAATCGGCACCACCCAGTCGGTGTTGCAGCATCAAAGTGTGTAACCGAGTCCACACGGGTACGAGCGGGTTCAGGTTACGCATACATCTGGAACTGGTGGTGTTGCATCAAGCAGAACAGATGGTGCGTACGTGCTGAATCGACATGACCCAGTCGGTGTTGCATCAATAAGCACGGACAGTGTGTAACCTGTAGAGGTTATGCATTGAATCGACACAACGTAGTCAGTGTTGCATGCGCCATGAAGAACGGATGGTGTGTCACCGAATCGCGCGTAACCGAAGCTGGTGCTGGTGACGTGCAGGATCAACACGACCAGATGTAGGTTACGTGATGAATCGCCACCACCCAGTTGGTGTTGCAGCATCAAGGTGCGTAACCGAGTCCGTGCGGGTACGAGCGGGTTCAAGTTACGCATACATCTGGAACCGGTGGTGTTGCATCGAGCAGAATGGACGGTGTGTATGCGCTGAATCGACACGACCCAGTCGATGTTGCACGCGCCTTGCAGAACGGATGGTACGTAGCCGAACTGTGCGTAACCGAGCTGAGGTGATGCACAGAACTGACACGACCGGATGCAGGTGACGCACAGGATCGACACGACCGATTTGCGTAACAGACCCCATGCGTAACCCAGCCAGTCTTGCACCATGCAGCCAGTAGTCTTAAACTTCTCTTCTGTCAAATGGCATTCTACTCGTGATACTCATTGTTATCTGTGCCATTTATTACCACGGCCCACACCAATGGCAAATAGGACTATCATTTGTAAAAATCTGATTTTTGGAAATACGGAGTATTCCTATCAAAAGAGAATGAAGGGAGTGCCATATAAAGTTGATCTGTTTTGGGGCCTTCGGGGTGCGTTGCCAAGAAGCCGGCATCTAGGGCACCATCCACGGAGAGGTCTCTCTATTTAGTCTTAGGCTGACCGCAGCGGTGCCCCGCATAGCATCCTGGACCGCTAAATGAAGCGGATCGGACCTCCTGGATGGCCTGCAGCAGTGGCCGTTAAAGGAGCCGCCACCGTCCAGGATCCGGAGTCGATCCTGGAAATCTCCAGGGCTTCCCGTCCTCTTCCTAATCCGAGGTCGGCGGGGCCAGCGCAGGACAGCAGGGCCGCTCTCATCGCGGTGTTGGAATCTTCACTTGCCTGGCCACGGCTCGTCCCGCTCCGGCCATCCCCCTCCCAGTGCCGCCGTATCCCCCTTCCCCGCTCCCTCCCCAACAACACCGTGGGCTGGCGAGGTAGCAGGGGCCCGACGGCGCACGCGACCGGCGTGGCGCAGGCGCCCGACGTGGCATGGCGGCGCGATGATGCTAGGAGGAGGACGAGAGGCTGCTGTTCGATGCACCCACCTGACAGGTGCGAGCTCCTCTCGGCTCGCGCACGGCGCACACTAGCGCAAAAGGACGAGCGAGGGAGGTGGGGAAGCTCCGGCAGGCGGCGTCGAGGCGGGTCTAGGGGGAGGAGTGGCATGCCCGGCGCAAGCCTGATGAGCGTGGCGTCCGCACACCCGGCCTACGCAAGTGCGTCGGTGAGGTGCTGCGGAGCTCGTCCTAGTAGCGCGCACATGCGAGGTGGTGGGGGAGGCCGGAAGAGTCGATGTGGAGGCTGCTGCGTCGGCGTCGAACGCGGAGGCCCGGGTGGTGCTGGGCGCACCACCGAGGGGGTCATGGAGCGCCTGCTGGCGCTGGCCAAGAAGAATGGTCATGCACACGCCCCTTCAGTTCGCGTCCTCCTGCTCCAACAACTCCAGCGTCGGCCCCCAGCCGCTGCCGCACGCCGTACTTGGGGCCTTGGGCTGTTGCTAGCTGCAGTAGGGAGAGTAGGGAGGTGGTGGCGTGCTGCTGTTCTGGCAATTGGAAAAATCAGAGGAGGGGATTCGAGTGGAGAGAAATGGAAGGCAAGAAGCTTGCTTCGGTGGAGCACAGGGAAAGGAGCCATTCTCGGTGAAGAACAGGGGAGACGGGAGTGCGGTCGGGATGGATGGATAAGAATCTGACACAGAATATTCCTTTTCAGGGTGAAATATAGAGTGCACCGTTGCAGCACAATGTTGTTTACAGGGTAAAATCTTTTAAAGGAGGCCTGAAAAGTTCCTTTTGAGGGTGATATATAGGGGCTACCACTGCGGTCAGTCTTACATAGAGAGTCTTCCGAAGTTACTTCGTGCGACACAAAATTACTTCCCTAAACAGAAAAAGTACACAGGAGGAAGTAACTTTTAGTCATACATGGAGAGCCCTCCCAGGTTACTTCCTGCGACACAAAATTACTTCTCTCGACATAAAGAAGCACACAGGAGGAAGTAACTTTGTGTCGCGAGAAGTAACTTTTTTGTCGTGGGAAGTAACTTTTGGTCGTGGGAAGTAACTTGTGTGTCGCAGGAAGTAAGCTCGGAGGGCTCTCCATTTAAGACTAAATGGAGAGGCCTCTCGGTTTAGCATTTGGGTTTTCCGTAACCTCATCGGCTCAAGGTTACGCGATGAAATGACATGACAGAGGATACAGCGTGGTTTTTGCGTAACCGACACTCTGCGTAACCTAGTCAGTGTTCCACCATGCAAGCAAGTCGGTGTTGCATCAAGCGGCACGGATGGTGCGTAACCGAGTCAGTGTTGCACGCGCCATGCAGAACGGATGGTACATCACCGAAGCTGGTGCAGGTGACGCGCAGGATCGACACGACCGGATGCAGGTTACGCGATGAAACGACACCACCCAGTCGGTGTTGCAGCATTGAGGGTGGCTCATTTTCCTCCCCTTCTATTCATCCATGGCTGAAAATTTAGAGGAGCTTCAGGATGCTCCAATGGACACCCTGCGCCCACGCTGGATCCGCCCCGAACGACGCCAGTCGTGTCGATTTTGCCTATACCTCTAACCTCCAGCATCATCCGCACATGCTTCGCCATTCTAAAATATTCTTCTACTAGAACAGATGAAGTGCAAGAAATTGAAATAATATAACAGTACTTTATATCAGTTTGTAATGTTTGTGCATCCCCATCATACAGATTTTACTGGTATACATGATACATGAACCGACAAGTTATGAAAACTCCCAACATTTCGACTCCACACATCATTGCCCGGCAAATTACATGTCACAATACTGAGTTGCATGCATGACCGTTTCATGTAACCGGTTGGTTAGATAACTATGCAATGAAACTTGCACTGAGGCTGACCTTAGCCTTCCCATGTAATACACCAGTAAATAAAACCTGTAAAGATAAACAAACTGCCAAGGTCATCATCTGAGAAGTCTTTGAGAAGTGGGAAAAAATGGTAAGTAAACTTGAGGTACTGTAAAGGACTAATGTATATACTATCTCACTGACCAAACTTTGGTATTCAGGATATTCTAAAGCTGGAGTGAGGTACATCTCAAATGCAACAATGATAATATGAGCTTTTAATCAATTCCATCCTCTCTTCGAGACATCTTCAGGACACTGGGAATCCTTTGAAATGTAACTACGAGTTTCACCTAAATAAGTATCTTTGTACATTCTGCATAAATTTTAAGTAAAACATGCTAATACAAAATTCTAAATATATTTATTGATGGAGCTAGTATTCCATTAGTTTTGAAGTATTATCTCCCAGTATTTACACTACAAAAGCTGCTAGCAAGGAAATCAAGACATTCGTTTGATGTAGATTTAGCCTGATAAGGGGGCTATCAAAGGTGATAAATAAGTGAAAGTAGCAAAACAGAAAAATGTTTTGGATATTGCATCGTCTATTTGAATCCTTGCATAGCACATAGTTACTTTCATAAGATGGTGAAGGTAAAAAACAGATTCAAGATTCAGGGTTCTGAAGTGTCATTTCCAAATTTATTTGGTACATCCAAATCAATACCTTAACAAACAATATGACATTTCTTCATTTACTTCCAGTTTGAACTTTTGTTTTTGTTTGGCCCACATGTATAAGTGTTAAAGGCATAACAGTGTTGTTTGCTAACATACTGATGTAAGTGTTCCTATGAGGAACTTGAAAAATTCAGTAAGTCTTTCGTCGATCACTCCACATATGACTTCAACTCTCTTGATATGAGATGAAATAATGGGTGGTACCTCCTTTGGGTTGATCCTTCCTTTCATTTGCACATTACATCCTTGCGGCTGCAGTATAATAAAAGAGTTTGCCAAGATCAGTAACCCATATAAATAAAGGTGTATATGCAATGTTTGTCCATTTAGAAATGTTTTACCTTAAAAAATATATAAAAGTAAAGGTCCTGTAAAGCTGGTGAATGATCAAGAATGCATGCTAGTCCATGTACATCACGCACACACCATTCTGTGAGGACTAGAACCTTTAATTGACTAAAGGTAGGGCACCATTTCAAGTCCCTTCTGAAAATAAACTGGACAGATAGCGACTAGATAGATCAATAATGCATTTATGTTTGAAACAATGAGACCATGAATTTAATGATTTGAGGAGTAAGCATACCATTTTACAATTAGTGCCGAACAATAAAGTCTTTGCTTTTGATATACCACGCAAAATGATGGTTGTGCTATCATCCTTTATGGAACATCCGCAGCTCTCGTCACCACAGTCCCCATAGTTGGAATGGCTTGACCTGCACCAGTCTTTATAGGTCCCTAGCATCTCAACACTTGCTGAAACCAACATGAGCATTCTCTCAAGTAAAGGAGTCCTGCCATAATAGACTTGTAGCCCCAGAAAAGCAAGATTGGGGGCACAGATTCGAGTGCGAAAACTATCATTGAAACTGCCTGTTTTGATGCTTAGATGTTTTAAGGACTGTGATGAGATAACTTGTGTATCAATGAAGCTGCAATCTTCGATCTCTAGATGTTGCAGTGCAGGACATCTCGAAAAGTCAAGAAACTCATAGTTGAACAGTATTCTGTGAGGCACTAGAAAGGTCAGATACCTGGAGGTGAAGGGTGGGTCCTCCGGCCAAAAAGACCAAATTCTATGTGTTCTGAATTGGATGTTGAGCAAGAGCTTCTGGACTTTGAACTGCAATGCATATTTGACCCAAAGCCTGATACGCTGAATGTCAACGGTGTCATTTCCGACGACACTGACCTCAAATGTCTCGAGAAGCGAAGGTTTACAGAGGAGCAACAGGCTGTCCACAAACTCCAAGATGTCCGCATATGGGGCCGGGGCCTTGCCGTCGGCGCCGACAATGTGCAGGCCAGTGACGTACTTCCAGAGGTTGAGCTAGCACCGGGCGAGCACGCAGGTCTGCACGGCCTGCACCACGTGGAGGAAGGAGAGGAAGCGGTGCAGGATCTCGTCTGGGAAGGCACCAATGCGGTCGCCTCCGGTCACCGGAGCACCGCTCGGCACTCCCTTGTGCGATTTACCTGTAGGCATTCCGCCAGTGGAGGGTGGATGCTGAGCTCCGCCCGCGAGATTTGTGGACGAGGCGGATTGGGTTTCACGGGTGGCGGCGCAGATGAAGTGGGCGGCGGAGCTGTATGGACGTGGGGAGCTGGTTCCCAGCGGCTGCCGGCTGGAGTATCTAGGGTGGATCCATCTGTGTAGCCTCGATGTCGGGCTGGCAGCGACTGCGCACAAGGCGGCGGGCGGCGTGGTGGAAACTGGAAAGTCTGCTACTCCTCCCTGAGAATACTCCTCCCTGAACCAGGCAACCAGCTGGAGTATGACATTTCTCTCTCCTTCTTCTATCCGGCGTGGCAGGATAGGAGTACTACTACTAGACAGCTTGGGTTACGCACACAGCAGCATCGCGGTTAGCGCGGAACACAGAGAAGTTCGTGTCGAACCTGCGTAACCCAAGCTGCCTCAGATAGTTGTCGTTTAGTTTAGCACTAGGAATGTGCCCGTGTGTTGCTACGGGCTTTTTTTTGTGCAAATACATAGAGCACAGAAGTTTCTTCCTTTGAGCTGCAACACTGATTTCTCAACTAAAAAAATCTCATGTATCCGGTAGTTTCTTCCTTTATCATATAGGCATATGTTTTTCTTGTCATAATTTTCTGTGTTCTCATACAAAGGAGTCTTCCAGCCCGGAACAAGAGGGAGGTACAGCCTGTGAATCAATGAAGTCTCGTGATCATACTCTATTCAGCCTGTGAACCTTATTAAAAATTCAGCACCCGATCATGTCGCCAATCATATATGTGCCTAAAGAGGATATCATTTATATGTGCAGCTGTGTTCTGTTTCATCGTGTTTTTATATGAACGTGTACATCCAAATTTGGAAATGACACGGGGAATACTGATTATTGGCAAAAAAAAAAGAAATTACTAAGTTATGAGTTCCATTGTATTTTGAGTGCTTTTTGAAAAAATAGACAGTGTTTATCTTTTCATTCTTTATATTTATAATATTTGAATTTGTTTAGTGATCCATTTATTGTTTATAGGAGTTTTGTTCATCTTGACATTTTTAACTAGATAATCATTTTTTAGGTGTTCAATTATTTGTTTACTATGATAAAGTTACTATGCCATATTTAACTTGTTCTGATAGTTGTTCTGATTTGTTCCGTTTGTTTGTCCGAGATGACAAACAAAGATGTTTCGGCCATAATAATAATCTTATAAAAATAACTTGTTCTGACCCTTATTCTGATTTGTTTTGACACTACATTTGTTTTGTTCGAGATGACATACAAATTTGTTCTGTGTATAATAATGACTTGTTTTGATCTTTAAAAATTTACAGATAATATTTATTCTGGCACTTTATTAGTTTGTTCAAGATGGCATACAAACTTGTTTTGGCTGTAATATGATCTTGTTCTGACAGTTTATTTATAGATTTTTTAAAATTCGGAATAACATTTCATTTGAATGACATATCTTTTTTTGTCCACATTCGCATGCATGCAAGAAAGAAAGCTTTTCACCCAGACTTCCCGCGTGAACTTCTCCTGGCGTGATGGGGATTGTCATCACCCATGCGTGTGCGTGCTGCCATCGTGCGGTGTGCACGCGCCCACACGATATCGATCGTGCGTGTTGCAGGTTTGTAATTTAAAACCAGATTGCTGCTAGTTGCATGGCAACTGCCAGTATTGAATCACATTCCTTTATGACGTCGACAAATCAATGGAGATTTGAGATTACTATACGAGACAACCGCAAACACAAATGCATTGTACTAGGTTCCTCGAAAGGTTAAAAAAACTCTATATGGGACAACACCAATATAAAAATTCGGAGATGACGAAAGATGCATAGTGGTGCAGAGACATCTTTGTGTCTACAGTACAAGAGAAGATTACGTAGTGATGTTGGCATGGCTTTTATAATTTTTCCCATCTGGGCCTCTGGTTCATTTCTCTTTGTGAAAAAAATAAGATTCGTCTTGTTGCACTTCATTGGCATTTGTCTTCTGTTGGGCATTCGGTATCAGCTTCCTGTTTGCCCTCTGTGGAAATATAAGTTGCAACCATATCGATTAGGCGTTCTATGCTATGGTCTTCGGGTCTTGTTGTGTTTGGAGAGTATCAACCTACAGCATATCTTCTTCCAGAATACTTCCATTTCATCCTAACATTTTAACATAAAAAATGTCCATAAAACCTTAGTCTCAAACAACACAATATATGTATTCCTAGGAAAAATATATTTATGTAATGCTGGAATGACATTATCTATACCTGGGTGGGTGACTCACTAAGAGAATGTCCATTCCAATGCATCATGTATTTAATGACGTAAACACCACATGACGAGCTGCAAAATTTTGTCTTGTTAGGCTACTTACTGGTAAGTACGTGGTAACTATCATGTTGTTTCAAGACAGCATGACATACCTATCATATTGTTTAGGTAAGTTCTTCATACGAACAATCCGCCACGACTTGACATCAATCCATCCGACATTATTAGGTAGGACCTTTATAAAAGCTTCAATGCAATTCTGTATTGATTCTATCTGCAACAGGAGATACATGTAGGCCTTAGCTACAACTGTGTGCGTGCGCGCGTGCATGTGTGCTCACCAATGATGATTCCTTTTGGCAATCCCACGACCCCTCGTGCGCTAATGGATTGAGGATTTGCACCCTTTTGTCGCTAATATTGAACACAACAAGAATCCAGTGACTACCTCCGATGTGTAAAGGAATAAACACCTGTGATAAAGGTTACGCGGTTAATTTTATTTTTTACCACGAGTAATATGTGCGAAAAAATATTAGAGAAAAGTTTGTAGAAAAATGAAAGTATACACACCATAGATCGTTTTTTGAAGAAGTATTCTCCTATGATCGGCATTACTGAATTACATCATAGGAGCTCGTGATGGGTAATATAGGTGTTGATGTACGCCACATCTTCGTTACCTATATTAGCTTCAAATGTGTACGCATCAATTACCTGTGACAACCAATGATATATTAAAGGATAGTATCTCGTGATAGGTAGTAGAAGGTTAAGTACACAAGATCAAATGAAACCCATTAAATTAAAATAAATCAAAGTATGCTCACATCACCAAACACCCAACCATCTTCAAGTGAGATCGATTCTTTACAACCAGTGGCATTAGGTAATAGGCTTTCCACCAAAATTTGAAGGCCATTGATGTCAATGACAATGTCATTTTTATTGCTATTTGCGATAAAGCTTAAAACCACCTTGTCCTCCTCAGTGAGTCTATAGTCATCATCAGCTGCACGGACAAATGCTCCAGCATTGTGCACGTCTGTGGGTTTCTGCATGCACTCATTGGTATTCTCCTGCCAAAAATTGTTCTTTCAAGATAATCCACAATTCCAAATATTTTCTTTATATATTTTGACGAATTAGTGGCATTTGCTTCCAGTGTGTCTATGGGTTCCACTGTTGGTGATGATGTGTTCAGACAGTTTTAGGATGCCCTATTAACAGTAATAGGTTAAGTGAAAACTTATTATTAAATAACAACAATACAATTGTGAAAAACATACTCCAACTGCTCTTGACATGTATTTCTGCTCCTGATGTAGATCTGAAGCAATCTGGCTTAGTATGCGAATGAAATCATTGTCCTGTAAAAACAATTCAAAGAAGTGAATCATGGTACAAAATCTAGTGTAAACTGGTTGGAGTGGAGGTGGTCTGTGCTGACATTTTTATGAGGTGCGGAATCGTTGGTTGAGGCGAAAAGTGACGGGCCTTGTGGACAAGTGCTATGGATTGATCTATCGCAATACACATTACTGGTCACCTCTTAAGTGGTTTTTGGTTCCTCACGGTAGTTTGGAAGCTTCTCAGAAATCTCATAAGAAGGGAACTGAAAAACGAGGGTCGTCTCAAACACAGAGAAAATAATTGGAACCACAATGCATGCACAGCAAGGCTATCAAATCAAGGAATTCACCTTCGTGTCTGTATACAGATCACATTTTGAGTTGAGTCGCACCTCGGCCGATTGTTTTGTCCAATATCTCTTTAGGGGGTATTGACGTCGTTTAGGATAGACGTCATTTGGTCCTGCATGGACAAGTTCAAAGTACCAAAGCTGCATAATAATCAAGAACTGAAGTTAAATTTCATCAGATCGATCTGAATTTTAAAAATGTATACCTGCAGAAATAGTAGGTTTCCGTGAAGGACACGTGTCTTTCCAATTTCTTCTCCCACTCCATTTCTGAATGTAGCAATACAATTATGCAGATGACTGAGCACGTAAACACCCCAGTTCATGGAAGGTATCTCTTCCACTTTCTCCACTAGCTGCAAGACGTTGACTGGAATACATGGATCCTTATCGGGTGCAAACAACACCTTGTGGCAGTACAGGAAAAAGTCACGAAGGAAGAATGTATCTCCAGGACCATCACTTCGTAGGAGCCTTTCTTCAATTTCGATCAGTTCTAATTTCTTCTTTGCACTTCCATGTTGGGTAAGCAGAACTTCATTATAGTTGCCATCCATCTTGACCTCTTTTCCTTTGATTGGTAGACCCACGATGTCCTTCACATCTGATGGCATCAACCAGACCAGCTTGTCACCAATTCTGAAAGCTTTTTATCTGGCTCGTACTTGTTGACAAGAGACATCAGCAGGGCACGATCTAGGGATATATTGGGCATGTGTAGCAAGCACTCGAATCCGAATGACCTTAGGCTTTCCTTTCTTTCTCCTGAGAGTTCGCTCACGACACGCGCAAGTCGCAAAGGCGCTATGGAAATTCCATCCCTACGAGTAATGGTGATCATTGGTCGTATTTGGTCACGGAGAGAGAGTAATCAATAAGCGCGCCGTGCAGGCCTAGGTAGTGCATCGTATGGAATCTGCATGGATGGTGTGTTACATACCTCCGGAGTAGACGACAATGGGTCACCAGAGTTGAAGTTGAGCCGCCGCCTTCGACGATGGCCGCTACCGGTCGGAGGTGCTAGCTTTTCTTCGCTAGGAGGCCGCTTCCTTGACTTCGTCGTCAACTGTGATTTGCCATCGGTAGTCGCCGTTGATTTGCTGTCAGAACTCAGTGTCATCGCATTGTCGTCCAGTGCGCCTTGCTTGTCAAGATAAGGGACACTTGGACATCCATCAGCGGACGACAATGGGCCACCGGAATTGAAGTTGTTGGGCCGCCATCTCCGAGGATGGCCGTGGTCGCAGGTGCTAAATTTTCTTCGCTAGGAGGCCGCTTCCTTGACGTCGTCGTCGACTGTGATTTGCCATCGGAAGTCACCGTTGATTTGCCGTCCGAACTCTATGTCGTCAGCATCGCATTGCCGTCCGGTGCGCCTTGCTTGCCAAGACGAGGGACAGTTGGACATCCATCAGCAGACGATTTCTCCACCGCGCCCGACATGAGCAAAAACCTATTCCTCCTCTGCTTGCGCAATCTGAACTTGCAGGTTGACCAAAATGGATATATACTGTAGTTAGCATTCGTTAAACGGATATCCCAAAAATCCTGCAAAAACGTGGTAATCATCAGCTCAAAAAAAGGAACGTAATCAGGTAGATAGCTTTTGTTACATGCGGTATAGACCTCGGGTCGTGTTCAAGCATGCGTAACCGGAACTCAGACGGTTACACGTGAGAATGGTGTATTGTGCTTGACTTGGCAGCAAGCCGCGTAACCTAGGCTGAAGCACCGCGTGCGGCGTGCGTGGCGTGTCATGGATTGATTGTGCGTATCGGCAGTGGGTCCAGCTTACTCCTTAGGCCGGGCGGCAGCTGTACGACCTACTGGGTTACGCACGGTCCATGGCTCCTACGATTCGGTTACGCGTGAGATGGTGCATGTTAGTTATGACTTACTATGAGCACGGCCTGTCATGTGTGATCGTGTCCAACCTGCGTCTCTCTCTCTCTCTCTCTCTCTCTCTGTTTTTTTGGATCAAAAGGAAGAATTCGATTATATCAAAGCTTAGTATCCGGGATACGCACACGCACAAATAGGCTCTGCATAGTAAGTCATGCTGCAACACCGACCGGTTACGAATGAACTCGGTTATATCAAAGCTGAGTAACCTGAATCCGCACGGACTCGGTTACGCACCTTCATGCTGCAACACAGACCGGTTGTTGTCGATTTGGTTACGCATCATCCACCCTGCATGCCTCTTGTGCAACACCGACTGGGATGCACACGGACTAGGTTACGCACGATCCATTGCCGGCACCGCCAATTTAGTGATCGTGAATTTCATCGTGCACGGATTCGTGATCGTAAATTAAATGATTGTTTCCATCTCTCTCTCTCTCTCTCAGATGAGTCTACTACTCTACTCTGTAGGTGAACAGCAATATACTACGTACTAATATGACTTTATTGACTGTAGCAGGAATAGTGAAGATTTCACAGTTATAGTGGTTTGGTGACTTGGGAATTACAGGCAATGGCATTTATAGAATCTCCGTGCGTTCTCTGCTGTTTACCCTGCTCCTCATTCAACCCCGCCACCAGCCCCTGCTGCCTCCTCCACGCCGCCCGTCCCCTGCATCCGCAGCCGCCACGGGTTGCCTAGTGACTGCCTAACCACCTAGGCGTCGCGGTACCCCTCCGCCGAGCTGCGATGCGTGCCTAGGCGAGCGCGGAATACCGCCGCCTTGAACAGTTGAACATTCTTGCGGCCTAGATCTATCTCTCCGGCATCGGTCTTCTTCGGTAGCTATGAGGTATTACCGGTCGATTCCAGTGAGCTCTTGTGTTTCTGCTGATCCACGTGAGTTTGTTGTTCCCAACTTCTGATTCGTGGTTTTTGTCCTCGTCCCATACAAACTGCATCTGTCCCTACGAGTAATGATCTGTTGGTGCTTGCTGTTTATAGCTGAATGTTTTATGTATTTCCTTATGAGATCTATCGCTTCCTGCTGTTTATAGCTGCATGCTCCCATATATTTACAGATCAGTTGCTAGTACAGCCGTTCAGGTACCTGCATCGTAGGGTTGAATCTTGAAAGATCTGTTTGTTAGTGTTAATTGGCGGTTGGATCTTATTGTTGTGCCGTATGGTTCACATTCACTTTGTTCTCCTGCTAGATTCACTCTGTTGCACACGAAGCTGGTTTGCATTAGATACGTTGCCATCATTGCTTGTGCTCATTGACATAGTACTTTTTTTCTCTCGAATACGTAGAAGAGCTGTGCAACATAAACTACCTAGCTTTTTTTTGTGCTCATTTGCTCATTCACATAGTTATTAATTAATTAATCCATTCATTCATTTGTTGCTGCATGATTCAATTCCACTGACATATAGTAAGTTGCAATGCTGGTCTGAATGGGCTGTAAATGTTGACGCTATGCTTTACCCATAGCTTGTGGATCCCTGCATGTCTGCATTCATGGTCATATGCTATGTTGTTCTCACAACCATTATGCTTCCTGACAGTTTCTTTGCTCACAGTCCTGACACTGTCTACCTTATGGATGGTGTGCGTCCGAAGAGAAAGGTGGTGGATAACGGTAGTTTGTCATCTCCGGGACTTTCCGTCGACCTCATTAACGCCCTCCCAGATGAGCTCCTTCATATGATCCTCTTCTTCTTGCCAGTGCAAGATGCTGTGCAGACGTGTGTGCTTGGCCATCGCTGGCGCCACCTCTGGAAGAGTGCCCCTTACCTGCGCATTTCATGGTTTGGTGGCATTGAAACATTTCATCTTTTTGCCATGGAGAGGATCCAGAAATTCGTGTACAATCTGCTTCTCCTTCGTTATCGCATACCTATCCATAGATGTGTGATTGACCTTCCTGACATTGAAGAGGATGGCAAGGAATTGGACCACATGGACCACATAATTATCCGGATCAAGCATGTTCTTAGTTGTGAAGCTGAGTTTTTGGGTCTCCGAATTTCCAGGGATGCCGAGGAGGTTTGTATTGAGGTGCATGGTTTTCGCCTCGATTCCCTGTTCCTGAGGTGTCTGGAGCTTTCCTTCATCAAGTTCGATGACAGATTCCTTGATTTCTCGAGTTTCCCAGCATTGGAAGTACTCAAGATTTTCTGTTGTGACTTATCCTGTGTTACAAAGATTTCATTCCGCTCCTTAAAGCATCTAAGCATCCTTGCAAGCAAGTTCTGTCGTAGTGTTCACATTCGTGTTGATTCGCCGAATCTTGTTTCCCTACGTCTTGAAGTTAATAATGGCAAGATTCTTGCGCTTGATAGAATGCCCTCTTTAGTGGATGCAGTTGTCGAGCTGGGAAAAAGTGGAAATGACTATTGTAGCAGTCATGTTGATACCAACATCCTGCAAGGCCTATCAGAAGCTAAATGTTTGGAGCTGATATCTATTGTCAACATGGTATGCTTACATTTTCGATCACCATTAGCTTTCTTGTTCTTCGTCCGGAAAAAAAAACATTCATCACTAATATCATGATTGTGTGACCAGCCTACTTTCACGAGTTATTTTATATCATGCCCAACATTTATCAACTTGAAGACTTTGTTTCTCAATGAATCTGGTGTGTACCAGATAAGTGTGGCCTCACAGCTATGCTACGACAATCACTAGTTTTGGAGGAGCTTACGCTTCAACTGCTCTGCATGGTAGTATATATTTTCTATATACAAGATGGTTGTGAAATGGAAATACTACATGGTGAGTTTGGTTACTATTGATCCTAGCAACATGTCTACTTTCTACAGGGTGGTGGGTGGAAATTAGAAATGAAAGGAAGGAAGGCGTCAGAGGTTTCATGTACGATTTGTAAACATCTGAATTTAGTGAGACTGCGAAGTGGAAAGGTTAATAAAAAGGTACTAGGTGTTTTAACCTACCTGAGTCAACTTGACATATGGTAAGCTCTTTCCCTTTTCGTGCTCTCTATATTTGATGCGATTTGTTTGGGGCATCTGTGAAAGAAATCCTATGTTAAATTAGAAAAACATTTAATATCGAACTAGTTTGTGAGAAATTTTGGCAGTCACTTTCAAGGTCTATTAGAGGTAGTAAACATAGACTAATTATAAAAACTAATTACATGAATGGACAGGAAATTCCGAGACAAATCCATTAAGTCTAATTAATCCGTCATTAGATATTGTTTAATGTAGCACGACATTGTCTAATCATGACATAATTAGGTTCGTTGGATTCATCTCGAAAATTAAGGTAGGGGTTGTGAAATGGGTTTTGTCATTAATCCACATTTAATACTCCTAATTAGTGTCTGAAGTTTGATGTGACGGGTGGTTGGTGAAATTTTGGTGAACTAAACACCCCCTT
Organism: Cenchrus fungigraminus; assembly: GCA_036936925.1. Lineage (NCBI taxonomy): Eukaryota > Viridiplantae > Streptophyta > Magnoliopsida > Poales > Poaceae > Cenchrus > Cenchrus fungigraminus. The sequence goes on along the minus strand of CM072769.1, from coordinate 71,759,936 downwards.
AATATACTTGTTACTTCTCAAATTGTTTGTAGTATATACGAGTGCCTGCTTTTAGCAACTTTTTTACTTGTTCTTGTTCAAGTTTCAGTTTTCGATGTTGAACCACTGTACACCGGTTCAGGGAGCAGCAACATCTGGTGGAGGACATCCTATCAATCAAATCATCTTAGACTCTGATGATGACTAGAGTGATGGCTTTGAAGCTTCTGGGCATCAGCTTCAGAAAGACTCGATGTGTCGTGCACACATAATTTTTCTAGGGTCAATGCATTGTTTGTTGTGTTTGTTTGGTAGCAGGATATAGCTTCATAAAGACTCTTCGGATGAATTCATAACTCATAATATAACCCTGTTTGGAACGAATGGTCTATCTTTCCTATATGCTAGTGCATTATTTGCAGCACCATTTTCTATTTTTATTGTTTTAATTGCTACTAAAATTCTCTACATACAACGCGGATACACGTACGTCACCTTGTAGCCATTGTGTCTACACATATACGCACCACGACGGAGTGTACAATCAGAGTGTACAAAAACTTCTTGCTGAAATTGCTCTGCTCGTTTGTGAGTCAACTAGAACTGAGGAATTGGCTAAACAGCAACTCCACCAGGTTCATATCTGCATACTCTCAGTCTTTGTTTTGCAATTTCTGTAAATTATTGCTGAAATCACAAATCTCAACTGTTAATTGATGGTTGTTATTTCTTAACGTTCAGGAAAATGGAACTGCATCTCTGGATTTTCAGGGACCCCAGGATAAGGTTATAACACAAACTGGCTTGTGATAAGTTTTCAATTATTTGTGCATCCCTTCTTCCTAGCAGCGGCCGACGTGAACATCTCGACGATTTCCGACAAGGATAGCGTGCAGAATCAAGCGAGGAGAGTGCGAGATTGGGGAAGTGAAGCGTGGCCGGAGTATATGGCGGGCAAAGCTTGGCAGCTTGGCGCAGAAATCTCCCGCGCAAGCCAGCCCCGCGCGGGATCCATCTCGCGGCGTCACCTTGGGGCGACGGGGCTGTACAATGGTGCCGAGGGCGTCGATCCCACCTGGGACAATGGGCCGCCCCCGTCGCCTCGCCAGACGACGCGGTAGCCGTCTATATGTCGCGGAGGGGTGTTTTTGCAAAAAAAAGGACACAGACGGAGGCTTATCGACGCGATGTACGTGCAGATGCCGACCCTCGCCATGTGGGTAACCCACCCAGGTTTTTTTTGAGAGTGGTAACCCACCCAGGTGGTGGCAGCACGCAGCATTGTGGATTATCCAACGAAGAGAATAGGGCCGAACCAGTGACATAATCAATACCCAAAATTAAGTTTCTGGTGCAAATACCCATTAGGCCGGCCCAAACAAACAGTGCAGTCAAATGGTGGCAAACCCTTTGGGTCATTCGGGTAACCTAGCAAAAAATCGATCCCCTTACCCCTTCGATGAATCCTGACCCCGCCACTCGGTGTGGCGGCGCAGCCATGTCCGCCGCCGACCTTGCGCCGTCCGCATCTCCGACGGCACAACTTCCTCCGACCCAACTGCGCCCCTCGTCCAGGCCGTCATCAGACCCAACTATCCAGGTCACCGTTGAACTCGCCAGAACCAGGTGATCCTTTCTTTCTTCCTTCTCTTTCTCTGTCGATGCGAATCTGCGGTGCGCCATGCGTCGACCTGGGGTTTCCCTTAGCTTGGTCGACTGCTTTGCTTCGGAGAACCTGGGGAACCCGGCCTGGTGATCCAAGAGACTATTTTTCAGTTAATATTTTTTTTCAACTGTCGTTTGAGGCGATTAGGAGCCGCTCTAGTTGTGCTTGTTGGAGCAAACGATGCTGTACACACCCCGTCCGTAAACACTGCTGCACATTCACGATAATGCTCACAAACAACAAGAGTGCTCTCTGGATATCTTGCGCCTGCAAATATAATTTATTTGATGTTGCCACAAGATATACTATGAAGATAAATGTTCTGGTGTGTTCTTTTAAATTAAGCCGGTGGGGGTAAGACCGCCCCCACAGTTTTCATTAAGAAGAAGAAACCTTCTCCCGACTTAGAAAACCCCCCGAACCCCAGTTTCACAGGATTTTTTTAAAAATCAACTCCAACGATGAATTGAACCTGGGTGGTTGCGACCATACCTCAGCTCCTCTAACCAACTAGGCTAGAGGGCTTTGGTCTGGTGTGTTCTTTTTATAGGCCAAAGAAGTAGTATCTATTAAATACTCAGTTTCTAGTACATGAAAAATCTCTATCTATCTGATGGAGTTTACTTGTAGGTTGCACAAACAATGGAGATACCTCCTCTGGCTAATCCTTTAGTTACAACTCCAGTGGTCGAGGTCATATTTAGTATCTATTAAATACTCAGTTTCTAGTACATGAAGAAACTCTATCTCATGAAGAACGGCTTTCTTGATGCTTCTCCATCAGTTACAACTCCAGTGGTCGAGGTCATAATGCCAAGTCCCAGAAATTATCCAAGAGCCAAGCGAACAAGATCAAGTTTCAACAACAAGCTTAGCAAGAATTTACCAAGCACCAAGTTACCAAGTCATGTCCACAAGAATTGACTGAGCACCAAGTTTTTACCGGGCCCCTTGTGAATGGAATTGGCCATCTTCACTTATGATGTCCCGATAGATAAAGTTGCATAGTCGTCCTAGAATGGAGACAAAATCAGCTCTTCTTAGCTCATTTCTTGGAATATTGAACTTCTGTTTGTAGCAAACAAAACATGGTGGACAATTATATGTTATGTGTACCTGAAGTGGACATTGTTCCCTCATTTGTTTGCTACAATCAGAAGTTCAGTGTTCCAAGAAATGAGCTAAAAAGAGCTGACTTTGTCTCCATTCCAGGGCGACTATGCAACTTTATCTGTCTGGAAATCATAAGTGAGGATGGCCAAGTCCATTCACAAGGCGCCCGCTAATAAATGTGTTTTCTTGTGGACATGACTTGGTAACTTGGTGGTCGATGATGTATGTACTCAAGTCCTGCTAATTCAAGTTCAGCACCTGGGGCTAGAAACTGAAATCGTATGACATGGATATTAAGGAGGTGTACACTCTTTGCACTTTTGGGGTGGGCCCTCAATATATTTTCCCATTAGTTCCCTACTATGCGGAGACATTGGCCCTTGGTAATATGCACTGAAATAGTGCCTTTTGTGGTTGAGGTATTCCCTTTGTTCGTCCCAAATTACTGGTCAATTTTGATGTTCCAAGTATGGAGACAAGAGCTATATCTATAGAATTAGGTTATGTGCTCTTATGGTGCTTCGATGATATCAAACACATGGGCATGCCGTAAGTTACCGTTACATATGTAAGCAATTGCCTGAATTGCACAATGCATGATGTTTGGACTTGAAGTTCCTATGCATCATTTGTTTTGAATACAAAAATGCTTAAGGAAATGGATTTTGTGTTGCATTTTTTTGAACAAAATCGGGGGGAAGATCCCCACCTACATATATTTCATTGAACAAAACAGAACAGAGTGTACAAAGTCAGCCTAGCAAGTCAGCTTAGCAAAGGAGAGAAGAAAAACAGACAGGAGGAGGAAACAGGTTACAAGTTACAACCGAGAACGCAGATAAGCAGCCCATGCTTGCCAAAGGCGGAACATCTTCTTGTAGTGGCAGCTCCAGCTTTCCATGTCGTGTAGCACCCATCTGAGAATTGAAGTGGCCGAGGAGTTAACTTGGTCGAAGTTGAGCGCATTCCGCGCCTTCCAGATATGCCAAAGGACTAAGATCATCACATCAGCATGAACTGCTGACGGTAGTTGCAGCTCGCGCCCCATAAGCCATGGCATCCGGAATTCCTCTGGCTCTGGGTGAGGTTCGATTCCAAAAAGATGCCAAACCGTAGCTGCGACAGAACATTGAGAGAAGATGTGTGTATCGGTCTCAAGGACTAGGGGGCATTTCTCACAGTAGGATTCTTCCAGTACGCGGATGTGTTGCATTTTCGAACTGGGGTTTGAGCATTTTCTAAATATAGTATATATGTAGGCTCCTGATACATGCCCTGAGTACTATTGGCAAAGGGAGATAATTCGCGAAGCTTATCAGTATCAAAAGGATCATAGTGCATGAGGAACCAGAAGAAGAATCGACCTGCGATGTGGAAGCTGTTTTCAGGAGAGTCATGCAAGCTGACAATGGTATGCAACAGAAGACATGAAGATGCAATGATGTAATTAACTTTGCAGCTATAACAATGATATAGTTTGTTGTTTTTTCCTTTCCTTTCTTTTCCTACCTACAACGATCTCCCGGGATCGTAGTCTTGTATTTGCTGCTACTCCACCGTGTCAGGCCTGCACATCAAGAGGGAACAGAGGGGTCAAGAGGCTTCCTAAGTTGGGCACATCAAGAGACGGCAGGTGAAGTGGAATGCGTAACCGATACCTTTTGGTGGCAGCGCCCGGCAGGTTACGCACGAGGAACCATGATGGATGCGTGGAGCAACATGGCTCGCGGTTGGGTTACCAACTTACCATAGCATATGCCTTTGATCAAAGCATGCCGTGTATCCCAGGCGTCCACGCGTGTAACCGAGGCGGTGCAGGTTATAGTGATGGCCGCCTGGGTTATGCACACCAGCATGGCGGTTGCCGTGGGACACGGCGGGTGGTGTCGACTAAGTGCGTAACCTACAACATCTCGGTTACGCAGGTGCCATTCAGCGGGCTACACACTAGAGAATTCCATGGATGACACGTCAGTAGCCTCGCCCCCCCCCCGACGCGGGCTTCGCTTCGGGGAGAAGCAAACTGTGGTGAGGGTAGGGCGCTGTGGGCCACGCGGTGCACCATCATTATTACGATGGACGACGAGACGGGGCCTCCCTCCTCTGCTCCCCTCCCATCATGTCATCCGCAGCCACAGCCACCGTCCACCCCGAGGAGTAAGCTGGACCCATTGCGTTATGTGTGCCACGCGGTGCTTCAGCCTAGGTTAAGCGGCTTGCTGCCAAGCCAAGGGTTACGCACGGTCACTGTGTCGTGTCGTGTGTACAGCCTTGATGGGACAGGACGGGCCTGCTGCTGCAGGCGCCTCCGCTCCCGTCCCTTCGTGTCATCTACAGCCACAACAGCGCCGCCCGCCCCAAGGAGTAAGCTGGACACGCTGGGTTACGCACAATCCATGACGCACACGCGTACTGCATCCACTCTGCAATTAAGCTTAATTGGTACCCACTAATGATTTCTCTTGCCTCTAAACGCGCCATGTCATAACCCACTACACGCCATGTCACTATGCCTTCGTCGATTTTCGGTGACTAATAGCATGTTGTATTTGCGAGTAGCATGCCATAAAATTCTCGTAGTTGAAATACATGTAGGATCAATCATTTAAGAATGGTTCTCGCTCAACAAAATTAACATGCTTTCATATATATTATTGTTTACAGATAAATATCATCATGTAATCGTTTTGGTGTTTCTACTTTCACATTTCACCTTAAAATTTTGCTTAAAAATTCCTGCAGCGACACGCGGGGTATCACCTACTAGTTATTAGTTACTCCTACCTCGTCTGTGACATCGGGACGATGATCAATTAAGCTGGACCCACTATGTTACGCACAATCCATGACGCACACAAGGTGCTTCATCCTAGGTTACGCGGCTTGGTGCCATTTGTACGTTGGGATCGTACCACCTGCTCTGCGTCGCTGGGTGACACGCTAGCGCCCCCTCTTGTTTACGCATGAAGGGATTTCACATTTTTCCGGTGCGCGGCTCGGCGATTATGAAACCCAAGCTACGGCTGCCCCGCGTGGCCGGGTTACACACGCACGACTTGCCGAGACGTGGCATAGGCTACTGCAGGGATCGGGAGATTTTAAGATCCGGTTGCCGGAAAACCGCCCGGAGCCACTGTAGATACACGCGGGCCACACCACAACATGGATTGTGCAAGTGCAAACTGCTAATCCCAGTGTTGCCACGGGCACGGGCCCACGGGGTCCGTTTACTACTCCTCATCTTCGGCTATTGCTCGCGTCGCCTATCATACCTCCCTTGGCTGACACCGAGCCCACATTCCAGGACCCACATGGTAGCGGGTGGGAACTGACGAGTTTGCCTAGTTTTTTTCTTTTTCATTAACGTATTTTCGTGGGGTTGAAAGTCCGCGACCGCTTTGGACTTTTCGGATTCCGTCTGCTTGGTTTCCCAGTTTCCACCCCCTTAGAGGACATGAGCAGCTGAGCGGCAGTCGTGGCCGTCGGCGCCGATTGATTCATTTCTTCATCACACAGGTCAGGCCCTACGTCCTTGCTCGTACACATCGAAACTGATGGTTTGCGCTCTTCTAGTTTTGTCTTGGGTTTGAGGCGCTCGGTTTGTTTCTATTATGGAGCAATGATTGAAGAACTTGCGTCAGTAATGTACATCCGTGTTGCCTTTATTTCAAGAACTTTGGTACTGATCGAGGTTAGCGGCGGAGGTGGGGCCCCAGTCGACGGCGGCATATAGCAGGGTCGGGGCAGGCAGGATGATGGGGAGGCGGAGGGTGTGGTAGCCCACCACCTCTTCCGCCCCGCCACCACCCCCACCCAATTCACGAGCATTTGATTTGATTTGATTTTTTTAGTTCCATCCCGTAGTTTTGGTGAGTGTAGGAAATCAGAACTTGCTTGGATGCCTTTCAATGTTTGCCCAACCTAATTCTAGGCATGTCTAGAAATTTTGGCTACCAATGCAGTTGTTCTTGTTGTTGTAACCAAGCAGGTATAGATGTCCAAAAAGCCCGCAGCCTGAGAGCCCGCCCGAAAGCACGTCTTTTTGGCCCGGTCCGAACCCGACACGGCCCGTTAAACATCGAGCCCGGGCTGGCCCGGCACGATAAAGCAGGCTGGGCGCGGGCCGCCACTCTAGCCTGGTAGGCCGCCTGGCCCGGCACGAAAAATACTCTACGGCCCGTACCAGCCCGCATCCCATCTCATTCGTATATAGTGAAGGGAAAAATCCTAAACCTAACTCTCCTCCCGTCTGCCCCTTCCTCGTACAGCCGCCCCCCTCTCTCGGTTCCCTTTCCGGCTTTCCCAATCTCCTCGCAGCCCCCTCTCAGGCTCTCAGCCTCCCTCATCGCCGGACGCCGCCCGCCCCACCCCACGGGCCACGGCCGCCTGTCCCATCCGCCTCCCTCTCGGTCTTTCCCACGCGTGACGCGCTGCCTGTCCGCCTCCTTCTCCTTCGATCTCCACTGTAGGGCACGGCGCGCAGGGAGCTAGGCAACCAGCCAGGGTGTCGCACGGCCATGTCCACGGCGGAGGTCGGCGGGGTCTCCTGGCGCCTGCCCTGGCCATGACGAAGCCGGCGCGGCCGCCTGGGCGCCTACCCGCCGGGAGGCCGGCGCGCTTCCTCTCCACCAGGCGTGCCGCTCCCCTACCCTCTCCTCCCAGATCTCGACGCCTTCCTCCCTGTCCCTGTGCTGCGGCAGCGCGGATCCGGATCCGGCGAGTGATGCGGGCCTCAGGTCGCCCGGATGTGCACGCAAGGCCGTGCTATTGTGGGCTGGCCCGACACGAAACAAGCCTACGGGCCCGGGCTTGGGCCGTTGACGTAGCCCGTGGGCTGCCCCGGCACGGCACGGTGGGACGTAGTGCCGGGCTGGCCCGGGACGAAGATGAACGGGCCACTCCGGGCCCGTGCCAGGGCCGGGACGGGCGGCCCGAATGGACATCTATACAAGCAGGTGCTCTCTCTCTCTCTCTCTCTCTCTTTGGAATTAAAGGCAGGAGCACTGCCACATCATATAAGAAGAAGGTGCCTATTTTGTGATTATTTTATCTCTGAAAAGGAAAGTTCTACTACTTGCCAGGGATCTCCATAGGAGCTTTGATACTACCATGGAAATGGATCATTTGAGCAGAGATGCTGAAGGTATCCTGAACTTTCTGTGTTTATGCCTTGTCGTCATTCCTTTTCCTTTCTATTGTAACTTAATGCACCATAGTGTTTGATTGCTTATTCTGCTGCTTTGTAGAAGATAGTGGCCATCATCAGGTTGCCGTGGGGCAATTTAATAATGTCACAGAAGGTGAAGTGTACATGCCATATAACTCAAAAGCGCAAAGCTCCGTATTCTGATTGATTTGTCAATAAATTTTTTAACCATGTAGTAAGTTTGTCCAATTAGGATTGCCAGTCTCAGTGGGGTTTTATGGTGTTCAATTTGCTGACATAAATCTGTAACATTGTGTTGTTGTTAATACATCCATCACGAAAATATCGATGCTACTTGTCATGGAACTTGAAAGGTTATTTTACCAAAGTATTTAATTTATTATCCCTGTATCTTTGTATTCCCATTGTGTCGGCCCATTCCCTAACTTTAATTAGTGCATTGTTCCTTTTGTTGTATCTAAAGGTTCCGACTCCAAGATGGAATCCAGAAACCGCACCAAAGGCAAAATTAGAAAGTGTGTCACTCAGAATTTAGTATCTGATTCAGAACCCTCAAGTAAAAAACAAGACAAGATCCAACCATCTTGATACTCAGTTTTGACCCCAAGTGTACAGATTCAAACTATCTGATTCCATGCAATACTCCTTTTTTCTAGTAATCTGGCTGTTGCCATATATAATTTTGTATGTTGTATTTGCCAGGACAAGGAAGTACGTGCAAGAACAAGGTGCTCTCCACATGCAGTGATTAATGCCAACAAAAAATTGAATACAAACCAGGAAAAAAGAATTAATGATCTTAAACTTGGTGCTTATTTGCAAATGAAGCTCGATCACTCCTTTGAAAAGTTTGGAGCATGGATACTGATCCACTTTGACGAAGAAAACATGTGCTTTAATTTTGGTTCTGCTGGAAGTGTACCTGTAAACAAAAGAAGTCTTGCTAGGTTAACCGGATTACCATCCAATGGGGACAAAATTGTACCACAAACTGGCAGGCAAGAGAATGTCCCTAAGTTCAGAGAAAAACTGGGTATACCAAAAAATGAAAAGGGATTCCCCCAGATGAAATTACTCAACGAGATCAATAAGGGCAATGATGATAACCTTTTCGTTACATGTTGGCTTTTGCTTTTATCCGACAGGATATTTGCTCCTGACACACTTTATAATGTCAGCCCTAAATTGCTGCATATTTGCAAAGATGTGGATCGTATAATATCCTATGACTGGGTTGGCTACATACTGGAAGATATAAAAAATAGTGCCAAACATATAAAGGAAAAGATTTATAATGATCCAAATTTTAGTTGTTACATGAAAGGGTCAACATATTTCCTTGGAGTAAGGACTATCCATATCAAATCTTAATCCTGTTTCAGGAGTTATTTTTCTTTATTATGGTAGCTCATGCATCTGATGTTTATGCAGTTATATTTGCTGGACTACCTTGAACATGGGAGGGAGTTTAAACAATGTGTTAAACTACCTCGTTTTATATTTTGGGATAGCTACACGGAAACGAAATAGATTCAAAAAGATCATCTGTTCCGATTTGGACTTTTCGGAGAACTAAAGGTAACTCCTCATTTTATGTCCTTTTGCAACTCATGCTTAGCTATTTTTTTGGCCTAATGCATTTTTGCACTATTTTGATTCATCTCAATTTTTTCAATGCAGTTGAAAAACGTCAACAGTACATGTTATGCACAAGATTTCCACTGCACAGATTCAATGACATATATGTCAATTGACAATATCGATCTGCCACCAGATGTGAGTTTTGCACACCTTGTTTTCCTTGCTGCTGTGTGACCGTACTTTCATGAATGAAACAATGTAATAATCAAAAACATGTACTAGAATATATTTTTATATTTCTGGTATTGACAGATCATTGTCTGATCAACAGTTGAAGTCGCAAATTGTCAAGAAGATTGAGGATCATAAAATTGTGAATTTGGACCAGATCTCGGGTACTTTTGGACTCTTGATCAGTTTAATCACTAAATTGGACAACGAAATTCAGAGAACTAACAATCAGAGTGTCAAAAACTTCTTGCTAAAATTGCTCTGCTCGTTTGTGAGTCAACTAGAACTAAGGAATTGGCTGAACAGCAACTCCACCAGGTTCATATCTGTATAATCTCAGTCTTTGTTTTGCAATTTCTGTAAATTATTGCTGAAATCACAAATCTCAACTGTTGATTGATGGTTGTTATTTCTTAACATTCAAGAAAATGGAACTGCATCTCTGGATTTTCAGGGACCCCAGGATACGGTTATAAGACAAACTGGCTTGTGATAAGTTTTCAATTATTTGGATTTGTTGTTGGACAGCTTAAATGTTTTGATTCATGCACTTGATAAGCTGTAAAACAGTTTACATGATTTATATGTGTTGTTTGTATTGTTAATTCGAGTAATATATTGCAGGAAACATTGGATTCCACCTATATGCATTGGGCTTCTCTTGAAAAGAAGATTGTCTTGTCCATCTCCAAACTAATTGGGGATGCTAGAGACTACGTCAGGTTCCGTGCTGTTTGCAAGAACTGGAAGGATGCCGTCAATCCCAATGCTGACACATGCTTTCAGCCCTGGATCATGTTGTCCCAGCACGATGAATGCCTACAGTTTCAGACGTTGGATGGGACCTGGTCTGCATGCATAAAAGTCCCAGTTCTAGATGGCAAGACGGTGGCTAAGTGTGGCTATTTCCCTGCCCTTATTCGTGTGAGGATTACCGGTTATGATAGCGGCCTCCTTATCTGGATCGATATTAGAAAGAATGCTAAGGCTGTGATTGTCAATCCTCTGACTGGGTGGAACACCGAACTGCCGCCCCTGCCCAGTTGCATCCATGGCAAGGCTGAATATGGATTTGTCATATCAAACAGAGTTGAGGATAAATGTACTGTTGTTGTCTACACCAAGCACACCTAGCCGGGTGTTCCCATCACCGCAGCGGTATGTGAACTTGGAATTGACGAGGAGTGGAAAACTAGTACTCACACCAGCGTCAGGAAGTTCTGGCTGCAGATGGAGGATTGTTTTAAACCATCCCTGCAGAAGCACACACTCAAACAGGAGGATCAGGTGCTCTTCCTCTGTGGATCGTCCGACGACTTCTACACTCCAGACATAGACACTGCCACCAACACCCGAGTGAGCTTTGTCCTCAGAGATCAGCCCATCAATAACGGTGATGGTATCAGCTGCAGCAGCATGTCCCACCTAAATGGCACAATCATATTGTCGACCCATAATGACTTCTCCTGCTTTGTGTTGTCGGACGACAGATTCGCTGACATCAACAATATATACTACTTCTATTTGGATTTTAGAAGATACTTGCTGAGGAAGCACAGCATAATGGATGATGTCGATGTCGTCATGAGAGATATAAACCTGAAGTCACAGAATTGTTCCAAATCACTATTTGAATCAGTCAGGTGGTTCGTACCTACACTGATGAAGCCAACTGTACAGTTCTGATGAAAATGTAACCTTCAGCCACACAGTTACACATGATATATGCTTCCGTGTGAGGACCAGGTGTGTCCGAAGACCAGTGGAGGGTCGCTCCTTAGTGATGAGTGATTGACAATGTTGTGTGGACTGATGCTTGGCTAAGGGTGCAGGTACAGGTTGCGGTTTGACTCGTGTCAGTGCAGGTGAAGAACAAGCGCCAAAGGCCTTAGCCGTGGCGGCCTCTGGCTGATGGAGAGGCAAGTAGGCTTGGTTAGATGGACCCGGTGGTCGATGGGGTCAAGTGCGAGCCGTGCGGTGCAGGACTGGCAGGCAGAAGTCGTGAACATGGGCCGGTGCAAGGTAGCGGATGGAGCCCGAAGCTTGCACGCGGGGTTTGGTGGTTTCCCCACAAAACCATCGGTGGACGGTTTCTTGGTTTGGGCCTCAAAACCAAGCCCGGAGGCCCGAGGCGATGGAGATGGTGATCCGGGAGCTTCGGGAAGCTTCGAGGCGGAGGGCACGTGGCGTGATCGCAGGGTTTGCATCAAGGTGAAGCGAAGCCGCGGTGGAAGCGTGTCCATCCGATGAAGACTTGACCGAAATGCCCCTGAGGGGTTGTATCTTCATTTAAGCAGTAGGGGTAGCGTGGTCATTTACCTCCCTCCGATGGACTTCGTATAAATAGCGGAGAGGTGGATGGCATCTCTCTCTCTTGGACTGTAGGGCTTTCTCCCCCGGTAGATTTCTCTGAACTGTTTCTTGTTCCTCTGGATTCCTTAGGCTAGACTCTTGTACAGACTCTGACATCTGGATGTATGGAAGCATTCGGCATTGCGATGATCTCCTAGTCCTTTGTGATTTTCGTGTCATTTTTGGGGCTATTTTTGGGGGGTTTCGTTCTTCGCTCGATTCGTGATTTTGGGGTCGTTTCTTCACGGATTTCTTTGAGGGGATCATGGGTGGATGCCTTGCGCATGTTGGTTTGTGATCTTAACCCCTCAAACGCTGTGGAGAGCCTTCGATTCGTGCGTTTTTGGTTGGAGCCCGAGTTCATGGTGGTGCTTGTGTGATCTGCGATTCCCGGTGATTTAGGGAGCTAGAGGTCGAGATTTTTGGGGCATAGCATCCTTGTGTGACGCATATCATCTCCCCAAAGTCTTGTCTCAAGAGCTTCAATCGTTTGGGAGATCCGGTGATGAGTTCGTGGAGTTGACCTCGTGGGTCGAGCAGTTTTGGTTCTATTCGTGTGCTGCGGACAGTCCGCCTTGTGCATGCAGACAGTACGCGAGGGGTCTAGTTCATCACAGTTCGTCGCTTGTTCGTGCGTGATCTTGTTTCGATCTGTTTCTCCCTTAGGATTTCATTGCAAGGGGTTTGCGGACAGTCCACGGGGGGTTCACGGACGGTCCGCGAGGCCGAGATTTTGGCGGACAGTCTGTGTGTCCACCACGGACAGTCCGTATTTTCGGGGTGCGTTTCTGGTGGCTTTGGTGTTTATTTCGGACAGTCTGCGGGGTAGGTCCGGACAGTCCGCCATACACTTGCGGACAGTCCGCCCGTACTAGCCGGACAGTCGGCACCTGGCGTTTCCAGATTGTGCCAAGTGCTTTGATTCTTGTCCAGTTGCTTCCGCTCTTTGCTCCTAGGCTTGTTGTTGGTGTTTCTTAACGTCACCACTAGTTGCGCACCTAGATGGAGCGTATAAGAACAACCGGGTATACCGCAAGCACACGGAAATACTGCTGTAGCACTTCCCCAAGGAAGGAGAGTATTCCAAGGGTATCGAATCCAAGGAATGATGTGCACTATCTCCTACTCTAGTATAGATGATCCAAGGACACAACACTAATTGATAGGATAGGTAGAAAGGATCTGTCTTGACCGAGCGCAGAGTCTAGTTATGGTCTCTCGAGTATAGCACTCACTTCAGGCACCAAGCACAAGGCCAATGTGTTGTCTCGAGCCCAACTCGGTATGCGACGTAGAGGGTTGACAAAGGGTCCAACAGGCTGTCACCACTGCGGCCTACCTCTACGCTACGATTGTATGTGGTCTTCGAAGGGTAGCTTATGGTCCAGACACCTCGTCTACACCACTTACTATTCCTAGAAATCCGCGAGGGAGATACTGGCACTAGCTCAAGGTATGCTCTATCACTTATGCAAGATCACGAATGCACTTTGATCTAACTAGAAACATGCAAGAGCTTCACTTTACTCTAATAGACAAGCTGACAAACTAGATGCAAACTTATGATCTAAGTCTACTGGATCGAAAGGGTTGTGTTCGAAGAACACAAGCCTCTAAACCAAGAACAAATGAAGAACACAAGAACAAAGCAACTAAGCATGCATACGACTTTAGTCTAAATAGGAAATATTGAAATACTCACTTTAGTCTAGTTGAAGAACAAAGGCACTGCTGAGGATCGTTCTTGAGGAAGATATCATGAATCATGACATGGCCTCAAGCCTCCCACCTCACTTGCTAGCACTAATCCTATACAAAGAGCTCTCCTCTCCTAAAGAGAGAGGCTCCAAGCCAAAATGAAGAGGAGGAGGAGAAGTGTGTGTTCCAAAATAGAGCCCCTCCCCTCCTATTTATAGAGGAGGGAGAGGCTTGCCTTTGGCACCATTTGCCTCCACTTTTTCAGCCATCCTTGGGTGCCGCCAATAGGAGAGTGACACATGGTGAGGAATCTTGCAATGCACTCTTCTCTAGCTTCCAGGGGAAGGAACCAAACCGACCTTCTTTCGGCCAATAAACGAGCACCATGTCACCAATCCACCCCGGGGCATTGCAAGGGATCAACCAAAAAGCACCACGTGGAAGCAGATGGCGAACTGTGGCAAAAAGGTTTCAGCCATACCTGGGTTTGGCCGACCCTGGCCCACCTCCTTCTGGCTTGTTCTTTCTCTAGGTGACTGATATGTGGGCCCTTTTGACAGTTCTAGGTGCATGCCGAGTTTGGAGGTGGTTTGGGTCCCTGGTGGGCCCTTGGATCATTGTGCTGCACACGTGGTGGTGTCTGATTCGTCGGGAGTTGCTTCACATGGATTGATGAGGTGTCATAGACACATGGCATCCAATGTGGCACACGTCGTCACGTGGTCTGGTGTGGGTCCCACCGAGCTCACAAGATATCTTGACTTGTGCATATCTTTCTCATCCGGACTCTGATGTAGGCACATAATATGTCCATTTCGATCGTCTCGACGAGCCTGTCGCAATGGTGCAGTCCAAATTGGCATTTGAGGATGTTTATGATGATGTCCTTTAATAGCCATTGGACTACTTGCTCTAACTGTACCATTTGGCACGTATTTCGGTGCATCCTGCAACAAAAGCTAGAAACACCAACACTTGTGGAAACTATCAGTATCAAACCCTATTCTAGTGTTGATGATCCTTTTACATTTGTTTTATGCAGATATTGACAGTATAAAAGTAGCACTTTTCGACCGTCAACAACACCCCTACACTTGACCTTTGCTCGTCCCGAGTAAAGGGAGTCAGGTCAAGGTGAGACATGATATCCAAAGGTATGAAACAAGCATAAGAGATATTCCAAACCATACCTTGTACTTGTGAACTCTGAAGTGTCTATCATGCTATCTTGGGTAGTTGAAGAATGGAACGGTCATGAATCAAATCACTCCTACTGATCATGTTAAGTAACTCGGGGTTTTGCAATAAATTTTCAAAACAAACCTTGCTTAGCTCCTCATTTGATTCTCTCAAATCACTCAATGTGTATATGTCCTCACCAAGGCATTAGATTGCCTTTTTTCATCCTACTTCTAATGATGGCTATATGTGGAGCTCAGGGTAGGATAAAGGATAAGGCATACTTGCATCACATATATTGCAAAGTCAAAGACTAGATCCACAGAGAAAATCAAATCATACAATCAGATCAAGATGTGCATGTGTATGGGTATGGCGAGTATGGTAAGGTGGATACTAGGCTCGGAATGGGTGCTAGATATTACCATACATATATGATGAATCTGGGTTGATGGTAAGGTGGACACTAGCCCCGGAATGGACACTAGTTATTACCATCAAAATTATGGAGCTCCTTTTTGCATGATCTCATCTCTCCTATTTCTCCTTTATTTGGGACATGGGCTATTCTTTCTTTTTCTTTTTTTTCTTTTTCATTATGCCTTGAGCATGTATCTCTTTTTTTTCATAGCCCATGTCTCTTTTTGAAGGACACTTTTGGAGAGAGATGTCACACCACATATGGAGCTTTATTTTTATGAAATGGATGAATGATATAATGCTAACTTCCAGTGTAGAAGCATAGTAATGGGAAATAGGTGGTGTGCACATGAATCTTGATCATGAAAGTAATGAAAAGAATTCTCACAAGGGTCACAGAATTCGACAAAGCTCAATGCAATAACAAGCAGCATATGAGTAGAAGGGTTTCAACTATATCATATGGCTCTAGTAGGATGGTGGCATATCAAAGAGGAGCTTTGCAAAAAGGTTTTCATGATTTTCAAATAAAATTCCCAAGCACTCAAACATAAAGAGTGAATATCATATCATCAAACCACATCACAAACACCAACTACTTAGATAAGCATGAGTTCCCTAATGATATTTGTTCACAAGCATCAAGACAATAAATAAGGAATAAAACATATGCAAGCCAACCACAGGAATCATGTAGAGCAAGCATAGCACCAACCACTGAGTTTGAAATAAAGGATATGAATTGAAATTCAATCAAACTCATGGATAACGGAGAGTCAGATAGAGGGTGCACATACCATCGCTTCTGAAGGATAAGAGGTCAAGGAGGACTAGTGATGATTCGGCTGACCATAAGGCAGCCGCCTCACTCTAGTTTACCTTGCTCTTGTCATGAAGGCATAGTCGATGTTGTGCAGCGCCTGTGTGGGAGTTCTCGAGTGGATATGTCGATGATGAGCTCGAGAGAACTCCCCCACACTGGTGGTTGATCCTGCTGTTCTTCAAACAAAAAGTGGAAACAAAAGAGGGACTCTACTGGTTCAAGAACCATAGAGCCTTTATTCAAATTCAAATATTTTTGGGGTTTTTATTATTGTCACCATGTCATTTACTCAAGAAGGGTTAGACCAAGGTTACACATTATATACGAAGGGGAATATACTTACCTTGGACCTTTGAGAGGTCATATGTACCACCTTTGCATGATGTGCAACATGAATGTGACACCTCAACTTACCTTCCCATTTGAATTTAGCTCAACGACTTACCCATTCAAATTTGACAATTTTCTGTAGGGGTTAGTCAGCATATATGCAACCAAGATCCATGAAAATATAACTCCAAGGTTCATCAATCAAAACTCGACACCATGTCTTGTTTTGATTGAAGAAGACAATTTTAACCTAAGCACCATGCTTAATTTAAAACAGCCTATGAATGATATGTTGCAACAATAACATTCAAACCAGAGCATATGAACAAAGATAAAGGAAACATGCATGCATGATCAAGCTATCATCAACAAGGGACATAAGCATGAGCATAAGACGGTGAACCTCGGGAACCTCCCGGAAGGGCTTTGTTTAATGTCAAAAGCAGGACTTACCTAGCTAGTGGGCAAGATGCAAGAGCTGACATCATCATTACACCAGGATAGGATTTGGTAGAGGAGGAACTTTACTCAGGATGCTCACATACCTTCCCCACATTTGGAGTTTGCATTGCTAGGCAACAAAACTCAAGTGTGTGGTGATCACGCTTCCCTTTGTAAACGTTCCCTCACCAAAGTGTATCTAGGTGTTGCAGCTAATGTGGCTCACATGTTTGTAGGCATCACCTGTCCACCTTTCTTTTCAATCTCCACCTCAAAGGTTAGTGACCAAAAACACCTGAAGGACAACTTATCCTAACAAAAACATGTTTTTGCTTTCATTCGAAAAGGAAAATAAAACCTAACCTAATCCAGGATATCTCCTGGTAGTGCTTTGTTTATTTAAGGTCATAAGCTCGACCATGGGAACATCATCTTGCAGCTATCGTTGGTGGTGTCATTCCCGTCTCACCACCAATTCTTGATGTATCAGTGAAGCTTCAGCTGCAAGGTTAGTGCCACAGTGCACACACGAAATCTGCAATGCTTATGGTAAACATATACATCTATAATCAACCTTCCAAATGTTTTGCAAAAGAGGACCAGAAGGTGGTTGTAGCCCTCGTATGTGCTCAGTGCACTAAGCATGTCTGACTCTAGAGGGGCATGATGCGAGCATGGTCTGTATGGTGGATCAAGAATGAAACTGCCATGCTCGTGCGTGGAATCCTTTCCTCCGGACTCCAGAGTCAGCGCCTTGAAAGGTTCCATGGCCCATTGATTCTCTATCTCAAGAGAGTCATCGTGGAAGCTCGATGTTGACTCTTGATCATGATCGAAAGCAACATGATATGGGCCAGCGGGAAGAGGCTGAAACTTGGTCGAGAATGGTGACGATCGTCCGCCTTCACAAAAGTGAAGAGAGTCTCCCGAGTCATTCTCATGAGGGGTAGAACATTCTACAACCTTAATGAGAATGGGCTCGGATGATGCGAACGGAGATGTATGTGTCATCTTCTCGAGCAAGTTCTACTGGGGAAGAGGCTTTGCCATAAGATGTCCCGGATAAGGGGTAGCAGTGGCAGAAGCGATTTCCCTAAACTTATCATTTAGGCTTCCAAAAGATGTATCGACAAGCTGCTCCAGAGGGGAGCCTAGGAGAAGATCGAGATCAAGGACATCGAAGATGTGAAAGTCTAAGGTAGCCTTGATCCCATCTATGATAAGCGGCACAGCACTTGCAATCCCCCGACATTCAAGAACGTGTCCAAAGGGACAGGTCTTGTGGAGCACGTCAGATGGTGCTAGTGGGACTCTGCCCAAAAGAGTTTCTGCTAAGTGCCATGGCAAAATGTTAACCTCCATGATGGGGTTACAATGGGCCTCTGTGACAGTGCCTCTGATAGAGCAAGGGACAACCAGAGAAGGTGAACTATTCCAAGTTGCCTCGGAAAATCGTGTCACTCCCTCTGACCATTCCTCCCTCATGGCCTCCTCAGGATATACTTCGTCAGGAGGATCAGGAGGTAGAGGAGGCACCACAGGCCTAAGGGAAGGTTCTATCAAAAGATTTCTAGAATGATCAGTGTGAACAGAATAAGGTTCCTCCCCTGATTGGGCATCCACAAAATTCGAGATGTCTAAAAGATTTCTAGATGGGTCATCCTCGAATTTGCAAGTGAACACCGAAGGTTGAATTTTTTCTCCCTTTGGTGTTCGGGGTTCAGGAGAGGGCTCAACAGACAAGTCTTGGGATTCGGAAGATGAAGGCTCAGACTTGGATGTTGGGGGACCCTCATCGTTCGACTCGGATTCTTGGTTGGGTTCGTTGTGATCAATAGGGACAGAAGAGTTTTCTAAGAGGGAATCTAGGATCTATCTTCCTTCCATTGGAGTTTTTTCCACAAACAAACCTCCAGCAATAACGTCTAGATTGAGGGTAGAATCCATCTCTAGACCCACACAAAAGATGTATAATGACACATCGATGGGTAAAGACGGACCAAGTGTCGACACCAAAAGGTGTAGGAACCTAGCCCATGCTGCTCCTAGGGACTCCTCCTCTAATTTCTCGAAATCGAGGATACTTATTGGAAGAGAAGCTACACGAGTGTACCATTGCTCCGTCCTTTCCATGAGGGAGAACGAGTGGCAAAAGTCATCTCGGAGTTCTCCCCAATCACCTTTCACACTTTCTATAGTGCGGGCGTACCATTGTTCCACCTCTCCTATGAGGGAGAAAGGAAACAACTTCCACCTCACGGTGTCCTGTGTCATACCTGGCATAGCCAGACTAGAACACAGTTCCTCAAATTCCTCCAAATGGAGGAAGGGGTCTTCATTGATTGCTCCAAAGAATGGTCGATCTTGAACCATGACTAAAAATCCAGGGGGGAGTTCATAGCCAGATGATGATGGCTCTTCGAACTCACCCCTTGAGGTAGAGAAGCTTTGAAAGGAAGGCATCTCAAAGGGTAGCGGGGGTAAAGGTAGAAGAAAAGAAACAAAAAGGATATCTGATGGGTAATAGGGGTAAAGGTAGAACAAAAAGGAAAAACAAAAGATACGAGGACCACTAGGTTCGAAGATAGATACAGCAACCGTTCCCCCACAACGGCACCAGAAATGCTTGTTGGTGTTTCTTAACGTCACCACTAGTTGCGCACCTAGAGGGAGCGTATAAGAACAACCGGGTATACCGCAAGCGCACGGAAATACTACTGTAGCACTTCCCCAAGGAAGGACAGTATTCCAAGGGTATTGAATCCAAGGAACGATGTGCACTATCTCCTACTCCAGTATAGATGATCCAAGGACACAACACTGATTGATAGGATAGGTAGAAAGGATCTGCCTCAACCGAGCACAGAGTCTAGTTACGGTCTCTCGGGTATAGCACTCACTTCGGGCACCAAGCACAAGGCCAATGTGTTGGCTCGAGCCCAACTCGGTACGCGATGTAGAGGGTTGACAAAGGGTCCAACAGGCTGTCACCACTGCGGCCTACCTCTACGCTACGATCGTACGTGGTCTTCGAAGGGTAGCTTATGGTCCAGACACCTCGTCTACACCACTTATTATTCCTACGAATCCGCGAGGGAGATACTGGCACTAGCTCAAGGTATGCTCTATCACTCATGCAAGATCACGAATGCACTTTGATCTAACTAGAAACATGCAAGAGCTTCACTTTACTCTAATGGACAAGCTGACAAACTAGATGCAAACTTATGATCTAAGTCTACTGGATCAAAAGGGTTGTGTTCGAAGAACACAAGCCTCTAAACCAAGAACAAATGAAGAACACAAGAACAAAGCAACTAAGCATGCATACGACTTTAGTCTAAATAGGAAATATTGAAATACTCACTTTAGTCTAGTTGAAGAACAAAGGCACCGCTGAGGATCGTTGTTGAGGAAGATGTCATGAATCATGACATGGCCTCAAGCCTCCCACCTCACTTCCTAGCACTAATCCTATACAAAGAGCACTCCTCTCCTAAAGAGAGAGGCTCCAAGCCAAAATGAAGAGGAGGAGGAGAAATGTGTGTTCCAAAATGGAGCCCCTCCCCTCCTATTTATAGAGGAGGGAGAGGCTTGCCTTTGGCACCATTTGCCTCCACTTTTTCAGCCATCCTTGGGCGCCACCAATAGGAGAGTGACATGTGGTGAGGAATCTTGCAATGCACTCTTCTCTAGCTTCCAGGGGAAGGAACCAAACCAACCTTCTTTCAGCCAATAAACGGGCGCCATGTCACCAATCCACCCCGGGGCGTTGCAAGGGATCAACCAGGAAGCACCACATGGAAGCAGATGGCGAACTGTGGCAAAAAGGGTTCGGCCAAACCTGGGTTCGGCCGACCCTGGCCCACCTCCTTCTGGCTTGTTCTTTCTCTGGGTAACTGATATGTGGGCCCTTTTGACAGTTCTAGGTGCATGGCAAGTTTGGAGGTGGTTTGGGTCCCTGGTGGGCCCTTGGATCCTTGTGCTGCACACGTGGTAGTGTCTGATTCATCGGGAGTTGCTTCACATGGATTGATGAGGTGTCATAGACACATGGCATCCAATGTGGCACACGTTGCCACGTGGTCTGGTGTGGGTCCCACCGAGCTCACAAGATATCTTGACTTGTGGATATCTTTCTCATCCGAACTCTGATGTAGGCATATAATATGTCCATTTCGATCGTCTTGACGAGCCTGTCGCAATGGTGTAGTCCAAATTGGCATTTGAGGATGTTTATGATGATGTCCTTTAATAGTCATTGGACTACTTGCTCTCAACTGTACCATTTGGCACGTATTTCGGTGCATCCTGCAACAAAAGCTAGAAACACTAACACATGTGGAAACTATCAGTATCAAACCCTATTCTAGTGTTGATGATCCTTTTACATTTGTTTTATGCAGATATTGACGGTGTAAAAGTAGCACTTTTCGACCGTCAACACTTGTCTCTTGATCTTGTAGGCTTGTGTGTGCCTTGTTTGGAGCTTCATTTGTGTGCGTGAGCGTTTGGAGTGGCAATCGGGGTATAGGCCGAGTTCGACCTTCGGGAAGAATTTTTATCAGCTCCCATTCACTCCCCCCCGATCTCTGGTCGCCCTATTCGGTCCTTCAATTGGTATCAGAGCCGGTTATGGATCTTCGTGATTCTAACCAGTCTAAGATCCAAAGATGGGTGATTACGGCAAGGGGTCGGGTCCTCCGCACTTTGATGGCAAGAATTACCCGATGTGGGAGAGGCGCATGGGCGCGCTTTTGCGAGGGAAGGAAACTCTTATTTGGGAGGTCACTCAAAATGATCAATATGTCATCCTAGATAGTTTTCTGCTTCCAGGATCACGGGACATGTTTGAGGCCAACAACAAGGCTGTTGATTACGTATTTCGTGCTCTCTGTGCCTCGGAGTTCGAGCGAGTGTACGGAGAGAATGTGGCCGGAAAGATATGGCTCAAGTTGAGAAATGCTCATGTTGGTAATGCCCAAGTGCAAGCCCGTTTGTTCTCCACTTACCGGAGAGAGTACGAGAACTTCACTCATCTCCCCAGTGAGTCAACCGATGCTATGTTTCAGTGTTTCACTAGCATTGTCAACAACATGAGGGCCAATGTGACAGTGCTCCCATACACGGATCATGATCAAGCTATCAAGCTTTTGCATGCCCTGGATGGGTCTGTGTGGAGTTCCAAGGTCGAGGCCATTGAGGAGTCGAGTGTGTATGATACGCTGACACTGGATGAGTTGTTTTCCAAGCTCAGGTCTTCAGAGGTTGATCGTGGCTTGAGAGCCAACAGCGAGAGCCCCACTGATCCTCATAGTTTGGCTCTTGTCTCGGGATCATGGTCTAACGCTAACCCTGGTGGTTTCTTTTTGTCTTGTCTTGTGTCTTTGCCAGATGAGGACTTTGAGGTGCTGTGCGAGGACGATCTCTCCTTGTTGAGCAAGAGGTTTGGGCAGATGTACGAGAACCGCAATAATGCAAGGCGGAGCTCGGGGATGTGCTATTGGTGCGGGAAGCACGGGCACATCATCGCCGAATGCCCTGAAGCCATGGAGATCAAGAACGACTACAAGGGCAAGCCCAAGCATGACTACAACAAGCACCGCTCCCGGAATGACTACAAGGACAAGCACAAGGACAAGGGTGAGAGAAGACACAAGAAGGGTGGCAGCTACAAGAAGAAGACCGCTCGAGCAATTGTGGACGGAGCGAGCGACATCGACTCAACATCAAGCGATACTTCCTCCGACTCGAGCAGCGTGGAAGAGCAAGAGAAGCGCAAGGACAAGCGGCACACAGGCAAGAACTTCACCAGCCTAAGCTTCGTCGCACAATGAGGCTTTTGCGGCATGGCGCACTCCAAGAAGGGTGGGAAGCACTGCTCGGATTCGAACTCCGACTCCGATGAAGAGGTACAACAAGATCCCAACTTCTTGCTAGAGGAGAATGCTAGGCTCAATGAGTTGCTTGATAACCGTGATGATGTGCTTAGAAAGACAAACACGGAGAAGAGAGAATTTAGGTTGATCGTCTGCAGGATGAAAATGATGAATTGAGGAAAATGATGGGGTGGTTGTCTGGGCATGAGCCACAATTGAGTTTGATGTTGGCTCAGTTCAAGAGGTTGGATGGTCAAGCGTTGGGAGATGACAAGTGTGGTGAGAAGAGTGTTGAGGGAGAAGAGAAAGCTGGAGAGATTCCCATTCCACCACATACCACACCCATGAAATTTGCACCCAAGCCAAACCATCTCAGAAACAAGCTAGACACAACCCCAGATCCTCCAGTGTTCCCCCACAAATCTGAAAACTACAAAAAACCCATCAAGTTTGTGAGCACCTAGGGGAGTGTCTTTGATGGGAAGACAGGAGAGAATGCTGGAGAGAAGCTTGTAGAGAAGCCACAGCCTAAGCCAGTGCCGATCCGCTTCCATTGTGAGTATTGTGGGAGGGATGGGCATAAGGATGAGTTTTGTTTCCGGAGGAAGAGGGATGAGAGGTTTGCTAGGGAGATGGCAAACAAGGACAGGTACCACCTTGCTCGTGGTGTGCCTGAGCCTCGTAGAGGGCCTCTGCCTAGGGGTGAGGTGTATGTGCGTACAGTTCCCACTTGTGGAGGTGGAGGTGGAGGTGTGTTCCCTCAGAGAGATAGGCGTGTTGGCTTTGAGCGTGGTGAGTTGGCTTGACGTGCTCCTTCTCGTGACCGTTAAGAGTTTGGGAGGCACGATCGGAGCTTTGGGTCTCAGATGGACTACGGGCCACCTTTTCCCCCTCGTGGTGCGTGTACTCCTCCAGTGAGACGTGACAGGTCCTTTGGTGGTGGGCGTGAGAGGGCTCCGCCTAGAGGTTTTGGGAGGATGGATTTTGCTAACCCTTCTTTTGAGCAAATGGCTCAGCACTGGTTTGACTCTTTTGGTACTAGCCCTAGTGTTGAGTCGCTTGCTCATTCTCGTCCTCGTTTTTGATTGCAGGTGGGAGGTTTGGAGAACTTTTGGATGATCGACTCCAGTTGCTCAAGACACATGACCGGAGATCGTGGGTGGTTCTCCAGCCTCACCCCGGTGAGTACGAGGGAGTACATCACTTTCGGGGACAATGGGAGAGGACGAGTACTTGCTGAAGGTATGGTGAAGGTGAGTAGCAAGGTGACCTTAAGAAGTGTGGCTCTGGTCAAGTCACTTGGTTTTAACCTGTTGTCAGTATCTCAATTACTTGACGAAGGTTTTGAGGTATGTTTTAAGTCAGGTGCTTCTCGTGTGCTTGATTCTCGAGGCGATCTTGTCTGTACGATCATGCCCTAGGGTCAAATCTTTCATGCCGACTTTTCCCAGTCTGTTGGTCCTCCTCGATGCTTTGTTGCTGGTGTTTCGGCCGAGCATTGGAAATGGCATAGGAGGTTGGGACACTTGAGCTTTGAGTTGCTTTCCCGCTTGAGTGGTCTTGATCTTGTCCGAGGATTGCCTAAGTTGAAATTCGAGAAGGATTTGGTTTGTGCTTCTTGTCGGCATGGAAAGATGGTTGCCGCTTCTCATGCCCCTCTGACTTCTGTCATGACCAAGCAAACTTGTGAGTTGTTGCACATGGATTTGGTTGGGCCAGCTCGTGTTCGCTCTGCTGGTGGGAAGTGGTATGTTCTTGTGGTTGTTGATGATTTTTCATGGTACTCTTGGGTTTTCTTTTTGGAGGATAAGAGTGAGACATTTGGCTTTGTTCGGGACTTGATCTTCAGGTTGAAGAATGAGAGACATGGTGATGCCATTTGAGCTATACGCAGTGACAATGGCACGGAGTTTAAGAACTCTCATTTTGATTCGTTTTGCAGTGATCTTGGTCTTGATCATCAGTACTCTTCTCCATACGTCGCTTGCCAGAATGGCATTGTGGACAGGAAGAACCGAACCCTTTGTGAGATGGCCAGGATGATGCTTGATGAGCATAGGACTCCTAGGCATTTCTGGGCCGAGGCGGTCAATACCACTTGCTATGTCTCAAATCACATTTTCCTTCGTGCTTTCAAGAAGAAGACCTCTTATGAGCTAATGCATGGCCGACAACCCAAGGTGAGTCACTTTAGAGCTTTTGGTTGCAAGTGTTTCATTCTGAAGAAGGGCAAGTTGGATAAGTTTGAATCTAGATGTTCGGATCGGATTTTCCTTGGTTATGCGATTCACTCTAGAGCATATCGTGTGCTCAACCTTGAGACTAACCGAATCGTGGAGACTTGTGAGGTAACCTTCGACGAGACACAGCCATGTAGCTCTTCTGCTTTTGAGTGTGCAGGTGACGAGGAGATTACTGCCAGGATCTTTGAGGATGAGAAGGATGGAGATAGAGACGAGGATGATGATGCTGGTGGTGCTCCCGTGGCTGATCGTGTACACGTTACTTCCACTACTACAACAACGATCGAGGATGGACCATCCCCTACACCCACACGACTGAGGCTGTTCGAGTGGAGGCTGTTGCTGAGGGGGAGGTTGTGTCCAGGCGTGAGGCTCCCCGCTGAGTACAAGTTGATCACCCACCGTCGACCATCATTGGTGACCTTCATGAACGCACTACACGGTCAAGGTCAAGGAACACTTATCATTTCCCTCACTCTGCCTTTGTTGCGTCGTTTGAGCCCAAAGATATTCGACACGCTTTGTCTGACGAGAATTGGGTGAATTCCATGCATGAGGAGTTGGAAAACTTTGAAAGAAACCAAGTCTGGGTGTTAGTCAATCCACCGCCAAATTGTCATCCCATAGGTACCAAGTGGGTGTGGAAGAACAAAGAGGGTGAGAATGGGATGTTTGTGAGAAACAAGTCAAGGTTGGTGGCTCCGGGGTTCAACCAGAAGGAGGAGATAGACTATGAGGAGACATTTGCTCCTGTGGCCGGTTTGGAGGCAATTAGGATCCTTCTAGGCTTTGCTGTGGCTAAAGGGTTCAAGTTGTACCAAATGGATGTTAAGAGTGCTTTCTTGAATGGGGTGATAGAGGAAGAAGTGTATGTGAGGCAACCCCCGGGGTTTGAGAGTGAAAAATACCCACACCGTGTTTACAAACTCCAAAGAGCACTCTATGGGTTGAAACAGGCACCTAGAGCTTGGTATGGCAGGTTGAGAGGCTTTTTCCTGAGTAAGGGGTTTGTGATGGGCATAGTTGATAAGACCCTGTTCCTCATTAAGCATGGGAATGACCTTTTGATTGTTCAGATATATGTGGATGACATAATCTTTGGTGGCTCTTCTCATGATCTTGTTGCCAGATTTGTAGATGACATGAGCAGGGAATTTGAGATGTCCATGATGGGTGAGCTGCAGTTTTTCTTGGGTCTCCAGATCAAGCAGTGCAAGGACGGTGATGAAGTACACCAGGGACATGGTGAAGAAGTTTGGCATGAACGACTCCAAGCTGCTGACTACACCGATGAGTATGACTACGGCTTTGGACGCGGACGAGGACGGCGAACCCGTGGACCAGAAGGAGTACCGGAGCATGATCGGCTCCCTCATCTACTTGACGGCGATGAGGCCAGACATACAGTTCAGCGTGTGTCTGTGAGCTTGTTTTCAGGCTTCACCGAGGACTTCACATCGGCAGGCCGTCAAGCGAATTTTTAGGTACTTGAACTACGCTCCTGAGTTTGGTCATTGGTACTCTGCCTCCTCGACACTCAGACTTCATGGGTTTTCTGATGCGGATTTCGCTGGGTGTCGATTGGACCGCAAGTCTACTTCTGGGTGTTGTCAGTTCCTTCGTTCTTCTTTGGTCTCTTGGTCATCTCGCAAGAAATCCAGTATAGCCCAATCCACCACCGAGGTTGAGTATGTAGCTGCTGCTAGTTGTTGTTCCTAGCTGCTTTGGATGACATATACCATGAGTGATTTTGGAGAGGAGTGATCCCAGGTTCCACTTTTCTGTGACAGCACCAGTGCCATAAGCGTAGCCAAAAATCCTGTCCTCCACTCCAAAATGAAACACATAGAAGTCAGGTACCACTTCCTGAGAGACAATGTTGAGAAGGGGAACATATATTTGTCCTATGTCCCTACCCAAGACCAGCTAGCTGACATTTTCACCAAACCGCTTGACCAAGTCACTTTCACTCGCTTGCGGGGTGAGCTTGGGGTGTGCTTTCCTTTCTAGCTGGGTCTTGGAGCTTCTCATCTATATATGTGTCATATGTTCATTTTGTTGCATTTCATTCATGCATTTTACTTTCTATACAAAACCTGGTAGGATAGCCATCTTTGGATCACTTGAGCTAGGATTGAGCTTCTCTTATATACATTGATCACCGATGTGCTATTTGTGAGATATGTGCATGTTTGGTAAATTGTGGATGTGAATGCTATGCTCTGGAGGGTTTTGTCATATATTTGTGTTGGGATAGCTTTCGTTTGATGAAAATGCTAAAATTGTGTCTCTCATGAGTAAATGCTTGTCTATGCTCAATTTGTGCTTAAATGCCTATATCATGCTCAGTTTGTGCTTGAGAATCATGTTCTATTTACTTGGGGTCAAAGTCCTTTCTATCATTGTAAATGTTTAGCCCTTTTGCTTGCTTGGGGAGGAGCATAAGCTTCTTTTTACCGCAAAGGCATTTCATGTACCATGTTTAAACTTGAAAATGAAATTGGTGTATGAATTGCCTTATGCTTGAAAAATGAGCTCCTAATCATGTTTTTATGGTTTGATATTCATACCTTGGGTGCTAAACCGTAGCATGCTTGTCTACCATGAGAAGTCTCATTTTAAGAAGTAGACACATGCCTCGGTGGCTTTAACATGACTTGAGTAGCTTGTGGGCATTTATAATGATCTTGTGATGAGAATTTGTGATCTTGCATAAACTTTGGATGATCTAGTGTCTTTATGCTCAATTTGGTATAGAGAGAGTCTTGCTCATGAGATGACTATTTGTTTATGAAAATTTCTTAAAAATTGCTTTTGGCCATGTCACATGCTTATATGTCTCTACCTTCTTGATGGCAATGTGCTAGATACACCATGTCTACTTTGCTTGCTCTATGTCTCTTTTGTAGTATTTTGTTGTGCTCTTTGTATATTTGAGAAGCTTGGTAGATTGTATATGTGCTTTGACATGCATTTTTCATGAAAACAAGGGGAAGAAGTTTCATATACCTTGATTCATGCATTGTCAACAAGGGGGAGAATTTTGGGAGATATACATGCAAGGGGGAGAATTTTCATGCATTGGGAAATTTTGTGGAAAATTGGTATGCATTTTGTGAGATGTGGCATGTGAGGAGAAAAATTGAGAAGAAGAGGTTGCATTTGCTCAGGGGGAGATTGCATATGTGCAGGGGGAGCTCCTTTGTTTTTCCTTAGTTTTGTGCTTTGTGATGTGCTCTTTGAGAGTGTTGTTTTGTCTCGGCTGTGTCGAGCCGTTGCCCTTATCTTAGGGAGCCGAGACTTGATTTGGCGAGTGATCGAGTTTTCGCTTGTTCTTTGGCTTTGGATCACTTGCTTGGGAGGTTTGTGTTCGTGGTTGTTTTCTTTTCTTCTTCTCTATGTGATTTCTATGGGTGTTGTCAATGCATTCATCAAGGGGGAGATTGAGGACCAAGTGTGGCCGAAGACCAGTGGAGGGTCGCTCCTTAGTGATGAGTGATTGACAACGTTGTGTGGACTAATGCTTGGCTAAGTGTGCAGGTACAGGCTGCGGTTTCACTCGTATCAGTGCAGGTGAAGAACAAGTGCGAAAGGCCTTAGTCGTGGCGGCCTCCGTGTGATGGAGAGGCAAGTAGGCTTAGTTCGATGGACCCAGTGGCCGATGGGGTCAAGTGCGAGCCGTGCGGTGCAGGACTGGCAGGCTGAAGTTGTGAACATGGGCCGGTGCAAGGTAGTGGATGGAGCCCGAAGCTTGCACGCGGGGTTTGGTGGTTTGCCCACAAAACCATCGGTGGACGGTTTCTTGGTTTGGGCCTCAAAACCAAGCCCGCAGGCCCAAGGTGATGGAGACGGTGATCCGGGAGCTTCGGGAAGCTTCAAGGCGGAGGGCACGTGGCGTGATCGCGGGGTTTGCGTCAAGGTGAAGCGAAGCCACGGTGGAAGCGTGTCCGTCCGATGAAGACTTGACAAAAATTCCCCTAAGGGGTTGTATCTTCATTTAAGCAGTAGGGGTAGCGTGGTCATTTACCTCCCTCCGATGGACTTCGTATAAATAGCGGAGAGGTGGATGTTATCTCTCTTTCTTGGACAATAGGGCTTTCTGCCCCGGTAGATTTCTCTGAACTGTTTCTTGTTCCTCTGGATTCCTTAGGCTAGACTCTTGTACAGACTCTGACCTCTGGATGTATGGAAGCATTCGGCGTTGCGATGATCTCCTAGTCCTTTGTGATTTTCGTGTCATTTACGGGGCTATTTTTGGGGGTTTCGTTCTTCGCTCGATTCGTGATTTTGGGGGCGTTTCTTCACGGATTTCTTTGAGGGGATCATGGGTGGATGCCTTGCACATGTTGGTGTGTGATCTTAACCCCTCAAACGCTGTGGAGAGTGAGAGCTAGATGTGGTTCGAGGACTGGTGGATGGTTGCTTCCTGGTGTGATGAGTGATTGACAACATGGTGTGGACTGATTCTTGGCTAAGTATTGTAGGTGCAGGTTGCGGCTTGACTGGTACAGGTGCAGGTGAAGAACAAGCACGAAAGGTCGTTGTCGGTGAGGCCTCCAGGTGTGGAGAAGACAAGTAGGCTTGGTTCGAGGGACCCGGTGGCCAGCGGGGTCAAGTGCGGATCGCATGGTGGCAAGAACGGCAAGATGAAGTCATGGACGGTTTCTTGGTTGAGCCTCAAAACCAAGGTCGAGCCGGGACTACGTGGGAGCCGAGTCATGAGTGGTGATTGGCGGAGGCTACACCGAGTTCGCGGGTTTTCCGGTGGTTCACCAGAAAACCAATGGGTTCCTTGGTTGATCCACAAAGCCAAGACCGAAGAACCGAAGACGGAGGTGCAGCAGCTCCAGACCGGTCTGACCGGTGGGTCTGACCAATCTGACCGGTGGGTACCGATCTGACCGGTGAGGAGCACCGGTCTGACCGGTGTGCGACGACGCAGTCCGGAATCTTCGAAGCGGAGGACACGCATCAGGATCGCAAGGCTTGCGTCAAGGCTAAGCAAGTTTGCGGTCACTGGGCATCCGTCTGATGGAGCGAAGACAAAGATTTCCGAATTCGCCCTTGAGGGGCATGTATCCCTAGTTAGCTTGTAAGGGTATTTTCATCTTTCGGTTGCCTCCATATAACCCAAGGGGTGAGAGGATGCCAGCCATCTCTTGGAACCCTAGCTCATTTGCTTTCCTATTTTCTCTTCCTATTTTCCTTAGGATTTTCTTAGGACTAGCTTGAGAGCTTCATGGTGAGATCTTATGAGAGGGAAGGATGATCGGGCGGCAAGCTAGACCTTGTATGAACCTCTTTGGTATGTATAGATGATTCGGTGTGGTTCCTCAAGGCTTGGATGTGTCTTTCCCATTTCTCTTTTTGGTGATTTTCGGAGCCCTTTCTTGGCGATTTTCTTGGAGCGATTTCGAGGCCTTTCTCTTTGGGATTTGGTGGGGGATGTATGCATGAACCCTTCGTGGTTCTTTTCCCTTTGATTCCCCTCCCAAATCAGTGAGTAAAGGGGCTCGATTTTGGGGTTTTCGTGGCTCTAGGGTTAGAGGCGTTCTTGATGGGATTTCTTCGATTTCTCTTGATTTAGCAAGTCTTGGTGGACCAAATCTTGGCTATGGAGTGCCCATGAGGTGTTCCTACTATCCCCAAAGTCTTGCACAAATCCGTGGAGCGATTCGGGACATCGGGAGTTGGATTTGGGGGAGTTGACCCGCGGCCCAGCCTGACCGGTCTGACCGGTGCTGCTCACCGGTCTGACCGGTGCAGAGGCTCTGTGGGTTTAGCCTCAGGTGAACGTTCTGGTGAGTTCGTTGTAGTCCCGTGTTGCTGCTGTTTCGAGTTTGGGTCAGTTTGGAGCTCTGTAGGCCTGTTTGGTGGATTTGGGGTTTCCTGGCTTGGACCGGTCTGACCGGCAAGCTACATCGGCCTGACTGGTGTAGAGGCCTTGTGTGGAAGTTCCCAGGTTTTACCAGCAGGGACCGGTCTGACCGGTGCTGCTCACCGGCCTGACCGGTGTAGGTCAGTGGTGCTCGAGTTGGTGTTCCGCTGCGTTCTCGAGTCTGTGAAGGTGGTTGTTGGTTCCTAGGACCAGTAGCACTCCAGTGGCTGCGTGGTCTTGGCCAACTTGGGTAGTTGAGTCGGAGACGTGATTTGGAAGCCGTGTTCGTCTTGTTGGAGTTCTCATCTCCTTCGAGAAGAATTTTTATCGGCTCCCATTCACTGCCCCCTCTCTGGTTCGCCTAATCGGTCCTTCAATTGGTATCAGAGCCGGTTCGGGTCTTCATTGACTCTTACCAGTCTAAGATCCAAAGATGGCGTACCAGGAACGGGGTTCGGGTCCTCCGCACTTCGATGGGAAGAACTACCAGATGTGGCAGAGGCGGATGGCAGCGTTCCTCCGCGGAAAGGGTCAGATCCTTTGGGACGTCACGGTGAACACAGCTTATGTTCATCTGATGAACTTCCTTGCTCCAGGATCGAGGGATATGTTCGAAACCAACAACAAGGCTGTCGACTACTTGTTTCGTGCTCTGTGTCAGCCTGAATTCGATCGGGTTCAGACAGAGGACTTAGCTTGTAGGATTTGGGAGCAGTTGAAGGATGCTCATGCTGGGAATGCTCAGGTTCAGGCTCGGATGTACGCGACTTACCGGAGAGAGTACGAGAACTTCACTCATCTCCCCGGCGAGTTCGTCGATGCCCTTTTCCAGCAGTTTACGGTCGTTGTGAACAACATGAGAGCCAATGTGGCCGTGCTCCCATACAATGATCATGATAGAGCCGTGAAGCTCTTGCACTCATTGGATCGTACCGTATGGGACGGGAAGTTTGAGGCTATTGTTGAGTCCGAGAAGTATGACACCTTGACAGTGAACGAGCTGTTCTCGAAGCTCAAGTCGGCTGAGTTGGACCGTGGTATGACAGCTAAGATCGAGAGCCCGACTGATTCTCATAGTCTCGCTCTCGTTGGTGGCAAAGGAGCTAAGTCTAACGCTAACGCATCCTCCAGGATGTACTCTCTGTCTTCTTTGATGTCTTTGCCAGACGAGGAGTTCGACGTGCTTGGAGAGGACGAGCTGGCGTTCCTGACCAGGCGGTTCGAGAGGCTGCACGAGAACCGGGTGAACATAAGGAGGACAGCACGGACGTGCTTTCAGTGCGGCAAGCCAGGACACTTCATCGCTGACTGCCCGGAGAAGACGGAGAACAAGGACGGCTACAGGCACCGGTCGAGCAAGGACGACAAGTACCGATCGAGGTGCGATCACAAGCACAAGAACAAGCACAAGAACAAGCACAAGGACGAGCGACGGTCGAGGAAGAAGGACGGCCGCGGCAGGAAGGCCCGAGCGATGGTCGGAGCGAGCGACGTCGACTCCAGCTCCGCCTACTCTTCCTCGAGCTCGAGTAGTAGTGAAGATGAAGGTGATCGGCGCAAGAACAAGAAGTCATCCAGGAACTTGAGCGGGTTGAGCTGCTTCGCGGGAGATGGCTTCTGCGGCATGGTTCGTAGCTCCGGCAGCAAGAAGAGTCACCAGAGCGACTCAGACTCCGACTCCGAGGATGAGGTATGTGATAAGCTCTCTTTTTTGCGCAAGGAGAATGATGAGTTGGTTGACTTGCTTGATAATCGCGATCACATGCTTAGAGAGGCCAAGAAGATGAGGAAAGAGCTTAGAGCCTCACTAGAAGATGCTAGGAACCGTGTGGCTGAGCTAGAAACCCAGAACCTAGATGCTAAGCTTGAGATTGATTCGCTTAAGGCTTCTCCTGTGGTTTCTGATGCTGTTGATTGTGTTGATTGCTCTGTGTACCTAGCTGATCTTACTGCTCTTAAGGATGAGCATGCTTCTACTTGTGATGAACTAGATATGCTTAGGGTTGAGGTGGCTGAGCTTAAGTCTAGACCTGCTTTGCTAGGTGCTTGCACTTCTTGCCCTGTTTTGCATGGAAAGATTGATGAGATGCATGCTTACACTGTTTCGCTTGAGGCTAAGTTGAAAGAGCCTATTCCCACTTCTTGCTCTACTTGTGAATTGCATGCGGTTAAGAATTTGGAGATTGCACATTATGTTGATTGCTTGCAGGATGAGAATGATGAGCTGAGGAAATGTATGAGCAGGTTGTCGGGTCAGGAGCCTCAGCTTGGTATCATGATAGCGGCTTTCAAACGCTATGATGGTCAGGCACTTGGGGCTGACAAGCTTGGAGAGAACAGTGGTGAGGGAGTTGAGAGAGTTGGAGAGATTCCTATCCCACCACCAAACAGATACAAGAACAAGTTTGAGCCCAAGCCTAACCATCTCAGAAATAAACTTGACACTACTCCAGATCCACCCATATTCCCTCACCCAACAAATGATTTCCAGAAACCGGTGAAGTTTGTGAGCCCAAAGGGAGGTGAGGAAGGAGAGAAGAAGGGTGAGAAACCGAGTGGGCAGCCTCAACCCAAGCCAAAGCCTAAGCCACGGCCCATGAAGTTTCATTGTGGGTATTGTGGGAGAGATAGTCACAAGGATGAGTTTTGCTTCAAGAGGAAGTGTGAGGAGAGAATGGCTAGAGAGTAGGCTAACAAGGACAGGTACCACCCCTCTAATGGTGTACCTGAGCCTCGTATGTAGATGCCCAGGGCCAAGGCGATTGTGAGGACGGTTCCGGCTTGGGGAGACCGGAAGGCAGCAAGTGGTGCTACTGGCGGAGCTACACCGGTCAGACCGGTGCACTACACCGGTCAGACCGGTGCAGGTCTGGGCAGACAGCGAGTTGGGTTTCGTGCTCGTGAGGATGCTCGGTTTGGTTCTGGTGGTCGTGGTTCTGGTGGGTGGTCTGGAAAGTTTACAGGTGGTCAGTTTGCTAGGCGTTCTCCACCTCGTGCTCAATACGGGGGTGGGAGGAGTCGTAGCTTTGAGATGGAGAGGAGGAATGATCCACGGTTTTCCTTTCGTGGCTTTCGTCCTCCTCCAGCTAGAGAGGGTTCGTTCCCTCGTAGTGGTTACCGTGGTGGTGTTCGTGGTGGTAGCTTTGATAGGTGTGATGATTTGGTGTGTGCTAACCCCACTTTGGAGTAAATGGCTCGGCACTGGTTTTACTCTTTTGGTACTAACCCCAGTGCTGAGTCGTTTGTTCACTCACGTGCTCGCTTTTGAATTTCAGGTGGGAGACTTGAGGAACGTTTGGTTGATTGACTCCGGTTGCTCGATGCATATGACCGGAGACAAGGGGTGGTTCTCAAGTCTCGTCCCGGTGGTGTCCAAGACATACATCACCTTTGGGGACAATGGGCGAGGACGTGTGCTATCAGAAGGTGAGATCAAGGTAAGTGATAAGGTCACTCTCAGGCGTGTTGCTCTTGTTCAATCGCTGGGGTTCAATTTGCTTTCTGTGTCCCAGTTGTTGGATGAGGGTTTTGAGGTGTTGTTTCGGCCTGGTGGTTCTCGGATTTTAGATTCTCGAGGGGATCTTGTTTGCATGGTCGTTCCCGAGGGTCAAGTGTTTCGAGCTGATTTTTCTCAGTCTTCTGGTGTGGAGTGTTGCTTTTTGGCTGGTTCTTCGAGTGAGTTGTGGAAGTGGCATAGGAAGTTGGGTCACTTGAGCTTTGACCTTTTGTCTCACTCGAGTAAACTCAATTTGGTCCGAGGATTGCCACGGTTGAGGTTTGAGAAAGAGTTGGTTTGTGCGCCGTGTAGGCATGCCAAGATGGTAGCCTCTTCTCACCCGCCTCTCACCGATGTGATGACTGAGCGTCCATGCAAGCTGCTCCATATGGACCTTGTTGGCCCAGCTCGTGTGCGTTCTGCGGGTGGGAAGTGGTATGTCCTTGTTGTGGTGGACGACTACTCTCGGTATGCGTGGGTGTTCTTTCTTGAGGAGAAAGGGGAGACGTTTGGTTTTGTTCGAGATCTTGTCTTGAGGTTAAGAAACGAGACGCACGGAGATGCCATACGAGCGATCCACAGTGACAATAGCTCGGAATTCAAAAACTCTCGCATCGAAACCTTTTGCCATGACTTGGGTCTTGAACACCAGTTTTCGAGTCCGTATACGCCTCCCCAGAATGGCGTTGTGGAAAGGAAAACAAGACCTTGTGCGAGATGGCTCGGATGATGCTCGACGATCATAGGACTCCGAGAAGGTTCTGAGCTGAGGCGGTCAATACCGCGTGCTATGTGTCGAACAGGATCTACCTCAGGGTTCATAAGAAGAAAACCTGTTACGAGTTGATGCACGGTCGCACACCCAAGGTGAGTCACTTCCATGTCTTTGGTTGTAAATGCTTCCTTTTGAAGAAAGGGAAGAAGTTGGACAAGTTCGAGGCTAGGTCTGTCGATGGCATTTTCTTTGGTTATGCATCCCATTCTAGAGCATTTCGTGTGCTCAATCTTGAAACTAACCAAATCGTGGAGACTTGCGAGGTAACCTTCGACGAGACACAGCCACGTAGTTAGCTTGTTTTTGAGTGTGCAGGTGACGACGAACTTGGCGAGGAGATCTTTCAGGAGGAGGAGCATGAACATGGAGATGATGAAGATGGCGGTGTGGTGCCCGCAGCTGAACATGTACCTACTACTTCGACGACGATCGTGAACGGGCCCTCTCCCACACCTACAACGACAAACCCAGATCAAGGCGAAGCTGCTGTTGAGGGGGAGGTAGCATCAAGGCGAGAACCTCCCCGGCGAGTGCAAGTGGATCACCCAGCTTCGAGAATCATCAGCGACATGAATGAACGTACTACACAGCGACTTCGGGAGATCGGGAGTTGGATTTGGGGGAGTTGACCCGCGGGTGCTGTTCATCCCCGAGTGGCCCAGCCTGACCGGTCTGACCGGTGCAGAGGCTCTGTGGGTTTTGCCTCGGGTGAACGTCTGGGTGAGTTCGTTGTTGTCCCGTGTTACTGCTGTTTCGAGTTTGGTCCTGTTTGGAGCTCGGTAGGTCAGTTTGGTGGATTTGAGATTTCCTGGCTTGGACCAGTCTGACCGGCGAGCTACACCGGCCTGACCGGTGTAGAGGCCTTCTGTGGAAGTTCTCAGATTTTGCCAGCAGGGACCGGTCTGACCGGTGCTGCTCACCGGCCGGACTGGTGTAGCCCAGTAGCTGCTTGAGTCAGTTTTTCCACTGTGTTCTCGAGTAGGTGTAGGTGGTCGTTGGTTCCTAGGACCAGTAGCACTCCAATGCCTGCGTGGTCTTGGCCAACTTGGGTAGTTGAGTCGGAGACGTGGTTTGGAAGTCGTGTTCATCTTGTTGGAGTCCTCATCTCCTTTGAGAAGAATTTTTATCGGCTCCCATTCACTCCCCCCTCTCTGGTTCGCCTAATCGGTCCTTCAAGTTGACCTCGCGGGTCGACCAGTTTTGGTTCTGTTCGTGTGCTGCGGACAGTCCGCCTGGTGCACGCGGACAGTCCGCGAGGGGTCTAGTTCGTCACAGTTCGTCGCTTGTTCGTGCGCATTCTTGTTTCGATCTGTTTTGCCCTTAGGGTTTCGTTGCAAGGGGTTTGCGGATAGTCCGCGGGGGGTTCACGGACGGTCCGCCAGGCCGAGATTTTGGCGGACAGTCTGTATTTTCGGGGTGCATCTCTAGTGGCTCTGGTGTTTATTTTGGATAGTCCGCGGGATAGGTCCGGATAGTCCGCCGTACACTTGCGGACAGTCCGTCCGTACCAGCCGGACAGTCCGCACCTGGCGTTTCCAGATTGTGCCAAGTGCTTTGATTCTTGTCCAGTTGCTTCTGCTCTTTGCTCCAAGGCTTGTCTCTTGATGATGTAGGCTTGTGTGTGCCTTGTTTGGAGCTTCATTTGTGTGCGAGAGCGTTTGGAGTGGCAATCGGGGTATAGGCCGAGTTCGACCTTCGGGAAGAATTTTTATCGGCTCCCATTCACTCCCCCCCGCCCTCTCTGGTCGCCCTATTCGGTCCTTCACCGTGGTACAATCATTCAACAATATTGGTTACACGACTTTGTTGTTGCATAGTATAATTAATAGTAAATGTAGTGATAGCTACTTCAGAGGATCTCCTTCCGCTCGGAGCCGGTCGCCGCTGAAACCCGTCGGCCCGCAGGCGGCCCCGCCGTCGTCCACCACCATCGGGTCTGTGGCCGCAGCATCCCACCACCCCACCGACGCCGACTGCTGTGGCGCGGCTGATGGTGAGTTCGAGTTCGCAGCGCGGGGGCAGCCAGCGCATCCATCAAGGCGACGCAGCCAGCGCAGGAGGTCACCCGGCGGCGGCGCGACAGGCGCAGAGGCCCCCACTGCGGCGAACATGGTGGCACGAGCAGATCGACGATGGGGGCGGCACGGACGCAAGCAGGAGCTCCTCCGCGGGGGCGGGCCGACGCCGTCGGTCGATCCCCCCGGCCGGGCAACAAAGAGCTCCTCCGCGGGGGACCCAGCGCGGCCGCCAGGCGCGCTCCGCCGGGAGGCCAGCTGGGCCGTCGGACGAGGCCTGTCGTCGGGCAGCACGGCAGTCGGCGGTGGGCGGTGCTGTCAACCAGACCCTGCTGGCGCACGGCGCGGGCCTACTGGGCGGCGGCGACGCCTACGCGCGCTTCCGCCGAGGCTGACGGCGCCACACCCAAGCAGGGCCGTCGTGCAAGAAGAGGAGGCCCCGCGCGCGCCTCTGCGCCGCCGGCCGTCGTGCTCCTCTCGCGCCGCGGAGGAGGTGCCGGCGGCCTGGTCGACCTCCGCCTTCGTCCCCGGCCATTGCTCTTCTTCCCTCTCGTCTTCGTCCTCCTCCCCGGCATCGCGTTCGTCACCGTGGAGGGTGTGCAAGGCGGCGGTCAGGGAGCGGGCTGGGACTGGACGTGGACGAGTACATGTAATGTATAGGGTGATGGCGAGGGGATGAGGCGCACGGCTGGGGCTCGGCCTGGACCGCGTCGAGGCTGTGGTGGTTGGACCTTGCCGAGTGGGAGTCCACCATCTCGCCGCCTGCCAGGGACATGCACGACGAAATTCCCTCGAGGGACCAGAGCAAGACGAAAGCCTTCACGTCATAGCTTTTGATGACTTGTTTGTTCAACTTTAAATTAGCTCTAGTGATAGTGATTTTTTATGTAGAAAGATCAGAAGTGTTGTGCTACTGTCGGGGGCCTCGGCGTGGGTGAAGGCGAGCGGGGCTCCGTTCAATTAAAGAAGCTGTTGGATTTCATTAAATTTTTTCTAGCTATTTCATTTTACATAATAGCTAAATCAGAATTTTAGCTATTCATTTTTAAAGGAGCTCTTGGAGTTGCTCTAACTATACATCCTACACTTCATGAGCAATTTGGATGGATCACGGATCTAATATTACTAATTCAGTGAGTTTGTTGATTTATATATAGCAATACTCAAAACCATACTAATATTCGTTCTTGTTAATATTGGCATGCAGAGCTCCCGAAATCATTGAAGCAACACTTGGGTCCGCGTCGATTATAGCTGTCTACTACGTACAAGTCTTGTTTCATAAGAATGACTTGCATTGGCTGAGGCCTTAGATGGTACATTGTAAGCGACTGTGTAATGGATGGAACAGAGACGTGCCTTCGATATGACTTTTCCTTTCGAGTCAACTGCCATATTCCCGCCAGTGTCTAATCTCATTTGAAAGAATGTTGGCGTGCTACCACAATGTGGGTTACACGTCATGCTGCATCAAAGGCAGATTGGGTAAATTATGCCATTGTCTAGTGCCATGCCTTAGATGAGTAAAATCTATTGATCCTTACTACCCACCCACTAAATTAGGATCAATGCAATGTAATAGTACTCTACTGACGGCTTGTGCGGCAATGGATCAGGTGGAAACTACAACCTTCGTGAAAACCCGTGCAAACCACATAAAGCTCTCCTGATTTTTTTGACGGTCGGGGGGGGGGATTTCCACACTTGATTTAATTTCATGGGCCATTCGCAGCAGGCCAAGAAGCTTGGTACTTAGAGTTTTCAGCAGCAGTGAAAAAAATAGGGCAACCAGGGGATTTTTCTCTAGTTGTACTACATTATAGGAAACAGGGAGCACTAGGCGTCTTCCGTGGCCAAATGATCTGCTTGGAGGGAGGTGCAGACACCATTGCCGTGCTTCGTCTCTACAGTTTCTCCAGAAGCTCTCCTGGTTAGAAATGTGTGTGTGTGGGACACACTGTACCGAATCTACTCTGAGTCGTTATCGCACCCATCGGTAGGATCATGGTCACCTGACAACATGAGAATTAGCAAGGGAAAACAATAAATGTTAACGACAATTCACACAACCATATGCAATAAGAACTCACTGCCATTGTGCGAACCACTCGTCTCTGAATCAGAAAGCGGTGTCGAAATTTTGCCACCCAAATATCCATCCAGCTTGGCAAAACCGGCATCAATTTGACCAAATAGGCGTTTAACCTGGTCAACTTTCTACAGATATAAAGCGAGGTAAAGGGTAAAGCACAACGCAATTAATTGGCATCTCAATTCTTAAGGAGTGTACAAGGTATATCAAGAAATAAAATATTTACTACTCCTACTACCTTGCTATGATCTTCGTCGTCGGTCTCCTCGTCACTTTCAGGGGGTCCGCAAGTGAATGGCAGTGCCTTGTCTGCCTCGATGATTCAAAAGTCATAGATTAAATGAAACAAATAAATGGTGTAGAGGATCAATAATAGCATATCAGTACTATGTACGCACCGTGGTTGAGAGCAACAAATACTTTAGCTAATACTTCACAGCGTGTGAGGGGTGGGCTTTGTCCAGTGTATTTGAACATACCATCACCAGTGTCTGCAATTGGTAGTATATCACCAAATGTCGAACAAATGGAGGTGATGCCATTTTTGAGATATTCAATCTTTTTTTCATGTTCTGTGCATTTTCCAAAAAAAAGGTTGCAAAAATCGGACTCCCTGAGTAGATCACGCTGCAACTTGCAGACCTTAGCATGATTGTAATCATCAATTGTCACGACTGCATGTTTTTCCAAGTGCTCAATCACTTCCTGGCAGAGATCTTCGTCTGCCTCATACCCCCTTTTGTCTGGACCACTGAAGAACGTGGCCTCTGCTTTCTCCTGTACTGACGAATCAATATCAGGAACATCTATTGTCATCGCTAAAGTCATTTGACCATCCTGGAGTTCAATGGTTTCCTCATGCACTTTTAGATCCAACCTTTTAACAATGTCATCCAGGATGCGACGACGTGGGATTGTGATTACATGAGTAGAGTAGCTAGACTGCACATGCCGGTACACAAGGGAAAAAGAATCAGCAAGCATGCACTCGTATGTGTAAACCAGATATGCTCAATTATTGTTTATTCGAAACTTGGACGATGCATAGAGCTTACCCCAGGAACATGAACAAGGGACAAAGAATCATCTTCTGACATAGCTGAGTTGACCTACGTTAAAGAATAATAACACAAACCAAGTTTGAGGAAACGTGGACGATAATTTGGGAACACACGCGGGAAATTCACACTCTTTGTACCAGTGGGTTGTCAACAGGCAGTTGTACAAGTGAAGTGACATAGTCTTTTGTGCAGAAAAGGTGACGAAAGCAGCGGCCAGAAACCTGCAGATGTCGAGATGGACAAGTGTATGAATATATTAATTTGCTGGGTCGAATTAAGGTGAAGTTTGTAATATTGTTTGAGATATTCGGATATACTTCTACTACTATGTAAAGTTCTTCCCATTCCCAATTCTATTATGGTTATGGGTTGGTCGTAGTAATAGACAGAAAACTACCCCCAGGTTGATCCGTATCTGTAATTTCATTGCTTTTATCAGTATAATGAAATTTTGGACCTGGCATAGTGGAAAAAAAATGTAAGCGATACTTGAGCAGGAACTCCGACCGCCACAAAACAAGAAGAGGAAATCAGAAACAATCTGAAGCTCGACTTGATGTGGTGTTGGATGTAATTAATTATTATATTACTGGAAGGTTGCCCGGTGTGATTTCAATCCTCGTGATGCCATTCTATTACTGACTTCATTAATTGATTATGTACAATCTCCTAAGTTCAGAAAGGGAGGGGGCATAAAAAAATTAACCTCTTCATTGGCCTTTGCAGGCGTAGAAAGGGGAACTGGAGGTGAGGCCGCGACATCGCTCCCTGCCACCGAGCGGTTGACATCACCTGGACGGCCTGCTGGATTGTCGGCGGACGAACAAATGGGATCTTCTGTAGGCGCTGCGGGTGGAGCGATGATGCCCATGTCAAGCCGCCTCTTTGTCGGAGAGTCCTTCCCGCTGCGTATAGCCAGTGGACGCTTCATCGGTGTACGGCAGGGGGATCCACTACTCGCTCCATGAGGCGATGAAGAATGCATTGTGGTAGTGATGGACTGCAGCTGCGCTATATGGAGCCTTCGTGATATATATGAAGAAGAAGAAGTATCAAAACCTTACAATACAAAGATTTTGAGAGAGAGAGCGAGAGAGAGAGAGATGGAAGCGAATGAAAACCACGATCGCGAAATTGCCGGGGTTGCCGCAAAGCGTACATAACTGAAACTTGCATGAAATTATGGAAACATTAAGCAATGAAGTTACCATGCATACTATGCCTTTGATCACCCGCCGTGCTCCGCGGCAACCGCGGTGCTGCGTGTGTAACCCAAGCCGCCTTCACATGGCCGTGTGGGCAACCCAAGTGGTTGCACCTAGCAGCGTGGCCCCAGAGTAACCGAGACTAGGCTACGCAGGTTGTGCATGATGGCCGCACGCATGCCGTGTGGGTCACGGTTACGCATTCCTCTATAGGTTGTACTAGCTTGTACCACTAGCTACATGCATGGATGGTACGTAACCGGGGCACCACCGTCGTGCCATCGTGCGTAACCGAGTACGTGTTACTGGCCGGCGTTATATGTAGAGAAGTTTACAATTAATAAAAAAATAGCATTAAGGAGTGTAGACCACCTGATCCAGACAGGGTTTTAACTACTTTTGTTCTTGTTCAGCTTTCAGTTTTCGATGTTGAACCACTGTACACCGATTAAGGGAGGAGCAGCATCTGGTGGAGGACATCCTGGAACACCGACTACGTTACGCAGAAATAGGCTTCAGATGCATGCGTAACCTGGACAGGCATGGTTACGCAAGCATCCATACTACATCCGGTCGTGTCGATTTGGCGCGTAACCTGTACCCGTGCGGATACGCACTATCCGTGTTGCGTGCTGCAACACCGACTGGGTGGTGTCGATTATGCGCGTAAGCTGGACCCGCTCGGTTACGCACCATCCATGCGTGTAGCTGTTATGTAACTTATGTGGCCTGCGAGATGAGTTTGGTTGGGTTGCCTCCGTCAGATCGAGAGTGGATGGTGTAGATGCGGTGATTGCTGAGTGCAGTCATTGTGCCTGACTGCGCATGGCAGGTGAATGCGTAACCTGTACCGACTCGGTTACGAACGATCCATGCTGCGTGCTGCGATCATTTGATGGCAGCTTTGCCTGTGCCACGGTCCACGTGTATTACGCACGTACGAGGCTGCTTTGTACACAGCATCGCGGTTGCTGTGGAACACAGCGCGAGATCATTTGGTGGCAGCACCCAGTAGGTTACGCATGAGCCATGGTGCGTGCAGCAACATGGCTAGCGGTTGGGTTACCAATCACCATAGCATTAGCATATGCCTTTGATCAAAGCAATACGCACAGTCCGTGCACCATGCTGCGTGCGTAACCCAACCTTCCTCAGGTAACACGCAAAATCGACAGGATCAGCCTAGGCCATCGGTGTAGCTTTGGTGTACCTCCTACTAACTTAGCTAATGCGAATCTTTAAAAAAACCATAGCTGATGCGTAAGAGAGTGGGTGCAGGATAAATCGTAAATATAGTTAATTATGGGATGCCATGTTGTTATGTGAAATGTGCATTAAACTTGTCTGCTGTCAAATTAACTCGCGGAAGGCATTCATTTCATCTCCATCGAAACAATAAGTTCCAGCATGGTCTACGAAAATGGATTGCATACAAGTACAAATAGTGAAATGCCTTTGTTATGTGCTGCTCAAAGGGACACGTTATTATACACATCCTGAATGCACATATGAATCCATATCAACAACAATGTGTATTGCACATATATATCAATGTGTATTGCAATGTAAATGATGTGTTGTCCGTAGCAACGCAAGGGCACAATCCTATAGTAACTAAAACATTAAAACTACAGACTACAAGCAGGGACCCTGGTACATGCCTTCGTGTAATCTACTACGGAGATCGTGCATAACATGGGGATGGTGAAAGCACACGAACACAAAATCCGTTGTGAATATTCCGTGCGGCCAGATTCGCTCTAAGAGAGACATGCACTTCTCCTGCAATTGGGTGCAGTTAGTCTCAATTGCCCATCGTAGAAATATGCTCACAGTTTGCTCGCTTGCCATGTCCCACATCCTTGATGCACAGTGCAGCTTCAACCTTTCGACGCGGTACATGTCGGCGACTGAGAGTAACATAGGCCAGGCGTTGGCAGGGGTGTCCCATAAATCAGCCTCCTCCGGGAGTGATCCTTCACTGGCATATTTGATCAAAAGCGAGAAGCCATCACGGTGTGTGTCTTGAATTTGAACAGTTTCAGAGTTTGACTCCACTCCACCACCATAGAGCATTGCCTTCATCACACAAGATACTGCGGCCACATCGACACGTATCACTCGGCTGCCTATGTCAAAGACAACGTCCACAGGGGCTTGGGCTGCAAGTGTTGCGCATATGCTTCTGCGTACTGACGGAGGAGGAACATCAATGCGATCGTCCTCAAGTATTGTAACAACACACAATATGTTTATGCGACCTCCGTTGGAGCTCACGCGCTCAATGTCACGATGCTCCACAAGGCATTCGAAGCCTCGTTGTCCTAGATCCCCATTCCTGAATTCAACATCTTTTGTAGCTTGAACTCGAAACGTATCATTGTCATCAGTGGGGTATCCAGCCACCGCTCGCAACTATACTCACACCTATGCGTGGAACCATGCAGTGTCGTCACAGGCTCTACAACAGTGAGAGCATATATGCATGTATGAATGTGTTGAAGGACTGATTAGGCGAACCAGAGAGGGGGGAGTGAATGGGAGCCGATAAAAATTCTTCTCGAAGGAGATGAGAACTCCAACAAGACGAACACAGCTTCCAACTCACGTCTCCGACCCAACTACCCAAGTTGGTCAAGACCACGCAGCCACTGGAGTGCTACTGGTCCTAGGAACCAACACTCAACCTTCCTAGCCAAAACTCACCAAAACACACAGCGGAAACTTGCACGGCTTGCTGCCTGTGCTACACCGGTCAGACCGATTGCCTGCGCCGGTCAGACCGGTGAC
Source organism: Cenchrus fungigraminus (assembly GCA_036936925.1). Lineage (NCBI taxonomy): Eukaryota > Viridiplantae > Streptophyta > Magnoliopsida > Poales > Poaceae > Cenchrus > Cenchrus fungigraminus. The sequence continues at coordinate 71,715,522 of CM072769.1, read as the reverse complement.
ACCGGTCAGACCGGTGGACAGAGCCGGTCAGGCCGGTGGCTACAGCAGCCGCACAGCAAACGTTCCAGGAAGCCTCAGTTAATCCTCTAGGCCCTGGAACAAAAACCACCACGAAACACAACCTGTGAGGAAGAAGAACCCCTCACAAAACCTAGCAAACCAACTCCAAACACTCCAAGAACTGATCAGCAGGACCACGGGACAAAACCACACGGACAAGGCTGTTCCCCGAGACAAAAACCCACCAAGGGCTAGCACCGGTCAGACCGGTCAAGAGCACCGGTCAGACCGGTCGTGCCTGGGCAGCTCGGGATGAACAACGCCCGCGAGTCAACTCCTCCGAATCCAACTCCCGATCTCCCGATCCGCTCCACGGTTTTGCACAAGACTTTGGGGATAGTAGGAACACCTCATGGGTACTCCATAGCCAAGATTTGGTCCACCAAAACTTGTCAAATCAAGAGGAATCGAAGAAATCCCACCAAGAACGCCTCTAACCTTAGAGCCACGAAAACCCCAAAATCAAGCCCCTTTGCTCACGGATTTGGAAGGGAAATCAAAGAGTAAAGAACCACGAAGGGTTCATGCATACATCCCCCACCAAATCCCAAAGAGAAAGGCCTCGAAATCGCTCCAAGAAAATCGCCAAGAAAGGGCTCCGAAAATCACCAAAAAGGAGAAACGGGAAAGACACATCCAAGCCTTGAGGAACCACGCCGAATCATCTATACATACCAAAGAGGTTCATACAAGGTCTAGCTTGCCGCCCGATCATCCTTCCCTCTCACAAGATCTCACCATGAAGCTCTCAAGCTAGTCCTACGAAAATCCTAAGAAAATAGGAAGGAAAATAGGAAAACCAAATGAGCTAGGGTTCCAAGAGATGGCTGCCATCCTCTCACCACTTGGGTTATATGGAGGCAACCGAAAGACTAAAATACCCTTACTAGCTAACTAGGGATACATGCCCCTCGAGGGCGAAATTGGAAGTCTTTGTCTTCGCACCATCGGACGGATGCCCAGCAACCGCAAACTTGCTTAGCCTCGACGCAAGCCTTGCGATCCCGACGCGTGTCATCCGCTTCGAAGATTCCGGACTGCGTCGTCGCACACCGGTCAGACCGGTGCTCCTCACCGGTCAGACCGGTACCCACCGGTCAGACCGGTCAGACCCACCGGTCAGACCGGTCTGGAGCTGCTGCACCTCCGTCTTCGGCTCTTCGGTCTTGGCTTTGTGGATCAACCAAGGAACCCAGTGGTTTTCTGGTGAACCACCGGAAACCCCGCGAACTCGGTGTAGCCTCCGCCAATCACCACTCATGACTCGGCTCCCACGTAGTCCCGGCTCGACCTTGGTCTTGAGGCTCAACCAAGAAACCGTCCATGACTTCATCTTGCCGTTCTTGCCACCATGCGGCCCGCACTTGACCCCGCTGGCCACCGGGTCCCTCGAACCAAGCCTACTTGTCTTCTCCACACCTGGAGGCCTCACCGGCAACGACCTTTCACGCTTGTTCTTCACCTGCACCTGCACCAGTCAAGCCGCAACCTGCACCTGCAATACTTAGCCAAGAATCAGTCCACACCACGTTGTCAATCACTCATCACACCAGGAAGCGACCATCCACCGGTCCTCGAACCACACCTGGCTCTCAATCTCCCCCTTGATGAGTGCATTGACAACACACACATTTTGGTAACCAAGAGAAAAGGAAAAGAAAAGAAACGACTAAAAGAAACTCCAACAAGCGATCGAAAGCCAAAGAAAAGGCAAAGAGCAAGATCACTTGAAGAAGACAAGTCTCGGACCCCTTAGGCAAGGGCAACGGCTCGACACATCCGAGACAAAACATGCTCAAGCAAAGAGCACAAACCATCAAACCAAAGCTCGAAAACCACAAAGAGCTCCCCCTGCACACATGCAAGCTCCCCCTGAACCGATGCAACTCCCCCTGGACAAATGCATGCGAACCACTTCACAAAACAGAGCAGCTGCAACAGCTCAGCTCTGACCGGTCAGACCGGTCGACACCACCGGTCAGACCGGTGGGCAACATGTGAACAGGACCAGCACTCTGACCGGTCAGACCGGTGACCTCAACCGGTCAGACCGGTGCACAACAGAGCCCAAAAATAGCTCGAAACCACCTGAAAACCTTCCAAATGCATTCAGTAGGCCAAAACATGCTCAAACTTCTCCCCCTTGTTGACAATGCATGAATCAAGCCAAAAAAGCAAAAATGCAACCTAGAGCTTCTCAAATAGACAAAATTCAACATAGGATGCTACACATGTCCAAACGAGCAAGTTAGATACTCTATAGCTTCGTAAAGACATAAACTTCATGATCACCAAGTTTCACAACCATTGGGCGAAGCTAAGATAGAATTTAGCAATTTTGCGAAAAAATACCCTCTCATGAGCAAAGTCCTAAACATGAGCAAAACATGTCAAAATGGCAAAGCCACACAAACTTCATGCTAGGACAACCATTCTAAGCATAAGACCATCATAAACACCCACAAGCACCTCATGTCATGTCAAAGCCACCGAGCCATGTGCCTACTTCTATATATGAGACTTCTCATTGGTAGGCATCATGCAACGATTTAGCACCCAAAGCAAATTAAAATTAGCACATATGACATGGGAGCATATTTTTCAAGCAATTTACATTTCATTTTCAGATTTATAATTGGTACATGAAATGTCTTTGCGACAAAAAGGAACTTATGCCCCTCCACAAGATGAAGCATGGGGGCTAAACATTCATGATGGCAAATGAGCCTTTGGCCCCATATGATCAAAATAAGCTATCCAACCACAAATTAAGCATAGCCAAGCCACTAAAACATGTCAAGATCATGTAAAGGCATTTACTCACAAGAGAGCATATATATGAAATTTTTCAAAAAACATAGCCATCAACCATGGATACAAACCAAGATTGTCAAGAGCTAAGCCAAACTAACCATAGCTTACCAAATTAGCTCACAAAGACATATATGTCATTCCATGGTGAACAATGTGTATAGGAGAAGCATTTCCTAAACAATGCATATGATACAAAACGCATGCAACCTAAGATACAAAGATGCCTATACATCATGTTACATATGCCATACCAAATGCAAGAAAAGCACAAAGGAAAGCTATACATATGCTACAAAGGAGCTCGCACACACAAAGCTCACAAACGACCGGCTCCTCGAGGGGAGGCAAAAAGGGCTCGACACCACCGGCAAAAGAGCAAAGGAGAACAAAACTCACAAGCTCCGTCTAAACACATGCACTAGGGCCAAAGAGCATACAAAGCTCACCCTTAGTACACATGATAGAGCAAAGAGCACACTAAGCACACAGGCTCCCCCTAAACTCATGCATTAAGGTCAAAGAGCATACAAAGCTCACCTTACATACATGAGATAGGGCAAGGAGCAAAACGAACCAAGTGGCTTGACCAAGGCCACACATTTGAAGATCACAAAAATACTTACCTTGATCATTTCTTCAGAAGTCACCCATCCTTGTCCACCGTCCCCGAAAGTGATGTACCTCCATATCATCACCGGGGTATGAGGCCGGAGAACCACCCCCGATATCAACCAAATGTTCTCCGGGACTCCCACCTGCAACTCAAAACCAAGAGCGAGAGCGAGCAAATGACTCAACACTGGGGTTAGTACCAAAAGTGTCAAACCAGTGCCGAGCCATCTCCTCAAAAGTAGGGTTAGCAACATCCATCCTACCGCGCCTATCAAAACTGCGATCCATCCTATCAAACCTATCAAACCTGGAACCACCATGGGAAAACCACTCCCGTCTCACTGGAGGAGTACGGGTACCACGAAAGGGAAAGCGTGGTCCGTAGCCCCTCTGAGACTCAAAGCTGCGACCTCTCCCAAACTCGTATTGATCACGAGGTGGAGAACGTCCAGCAAACTCAACACCACTTGACTCAAAACGCCTACCATCTGTTCCACGACCGAAAGAGCTGAACCCTCGAGCATCACAGCCTCGAAAACCAGACCGTCCAGCACTCTGCCTAGCACCGGTCTGACCGGTCACTCTGACCGGTCTGGCCGGTGGCCCTCGGCCAGTAAACCTGCCTTCACCTGAAGTTCTCCTATCTCTCCATGCTGGAACCGTATGCACAACACCCTTTCCCTTAGGTAGTGGCATACGAGGCTCAGGCACACCATGAGAAAGGTGGTACCTGTCCTTGTTTGCCCACTCCTTAGCCATTCTCGCCTCTCTCCTTCTCTTATAGCAAAACTCTCTCTTGTGACCATCCTTTCCACAAAACTCACAATGGAAACGGATTGGTCTTAGCTTAGGCTTGGGGTGAGGCTCTTCACATGGCTTCTCACTAGATTTCCCACTTGGTTTCTCACTAGGCTTTTCACTTGCCTTCTCACTTGGTTTTTCTCTCGGTTTAAGCAACTGGTTTGGATTGGGTGCAAACTTGTCTTTGGGCGTGGGTTGTGGTGGGACTGGAATATTCCCAAATTTCCCTTCTCTCTCACCACTGCTCTCACCAATCTTAACAGATCCCAAAGCCCAACCATCAAAGCGCTTATAACCGGCAATCATCATGCCAAGCTGAGGTTCCTGACTAGACAACCAACTCAGCACTTCACGCAACTTACTGTTCTCATCCTGCAAATGATCAACACATTTTGCAAGTTCCAAATTCTTCACAGCATGTAATTCACAGGTAGAGCAAGCAGTAGGAATAGGCACTTTCAAATCAGCCTCAAGCGAAACAATGCGAGAACGAAGCTCAGCAATTTTTTCATGCAAACCAGGGCAAGAAGTACATGCACCAAGCAAAGTGGGTCTAGATTGCAGCTCAGCCAACTCAACCCTAAGCACATCTAGTTCCTCACACTTGGAGGCATGCTTTTCCCTAAGAGCAGTCAAATCAGCTAGGAAAACAGAGCAATCAGCACAATCAATCTCATCAGAAACCACAGGGCTAGCCTTAAGCGAATCGATTTCAAGCTTGCCATCAAGAACCTGTGTTTCTAGCTCAGCCACTCTAGTCCTAGCATCTTCAAGCAAAGCTCTAAGCTCCTTCCTAAGCTTCTTAGCCTCTCTAAGCATGTGATCGCGATTATCAAGCAAGTCAACCAACTCCTCATTCTCCTTGCGTAAAGAAGAGAGCTCATCACATACCTCATCCTCGGAGTCGGAGTCTGATTCCGAGGCGTTCTTCTGGCTTCTCTTGCTGCCGGAGCTGCGTGCCATGCCGCATAGCCCATCCTTCTTGTTGCAGCCTCTCGAAGTCTTGCTTGCGGTACAGCAAAGGCCGTTCAAGTACTTGCCGAAGTCCTTCTTCTTCTTTCTGTGCTTCCTCTTGCTGTCCTCTTCTTCTTCTTCTTCACTCGAGCTTGATGACACATCCTCAGAGTCGGAGTCGATGTCACTCGATCTCTTGATCTTTTCTCGGGTCCGTGTCTTCCTCCCATGTTCATGTTCCTTCTTCTTGGATCTTCTTCCTTTGTCCTTGGACTTGTGCTTGTCGTGGTTGTTCACCTTCGGACACTCGGCGAAAAAGTGTCCGGTCTTGCCGCACTTGAAACACGCTCTCGAGTTCCTCCTTGAGTTCACCCGGTTCTCGTGCAGCCTCTCGAACCGCCTGGTCAGCAACGCCAGCTCGTCCTCTCCAAGCACGTCGAACTCCTCGTCTGGCAAAGACATCAAAGAAGACAAAGAGTACATCCTGGAGGATGCGTCAGCATTAGACTTGGCTCCTTTGCCACTAACGAGAGCGAGACTATGAGAATCAGTCGGGCTCTCGATCTTGGCTGTCATACCACGGTCCAACTCAGCCGACTTGAGCTTCGAGAACAGCTCGTTCACCGTCAAGGTGTCATACTTCTCGGACTCAACAATAGCCTCAAACTTCCCGTCCCATACGGTACGATCCAACGAGTGCAAGAGCTTCACGGCTCTATCATGATCATTGTATGGGAGGACGTCCACATTGGCTCTCATGTTGTTCACAACGACCGTAAATCGCTGGAAAAGGGCATCGACGGACTCGCCGGGGAGATGAGTGAAGTTCTCGTACTCTCTCCGGTAAGTCGCGTACATCCGAGCCTGAACCTGAGCATTTCCAGCATGAGCATCCTTCAACTGCTCCCAAATCCTACAAGCTAAGTCCTCTGTCTGAACCTGATCGAATTCAGGCTGACACAGAGCACGAAACAAGTAGTCGACAGCCTTGTTGTTGGCTTCGAACATATCCCTCGATCCTGGAGCAAGGAAGTTCATCGGATGAACATAAGCTGTGTTCACCGTGACATCCCAAAGGATCTGACCCTTTCCGCGGAGGAACGCCGCCATCCGCCTTTGCCACATCTGGTAGTTCTTCCCATCGAAGTGCGGAGGACCCGAACCCCGTTCCTGGTACGCCATCTTTGGATCTTAGACTGGTAAGAGTCAATAAAGACCCGAACCGGCTCTGATACCAATTGAAGGACCGATTAGGCGAACCAGAGAGGGGGGGAGTGAATGGGAGCCGATAAAAATTCTTCTCGAAGGAGATGAGAACTCCAACAAGACGAACACAGCTTCCAACTCACGTCTCCGACCCAACTACCCAAGTTGGTCAAGACCACGCAGCCACTGGAGTGCTACTGGTCCTAGGAACCAACACTCAACCTTCCTAGCCAAAACTCACCAAAACACACAGCGGAAACTTGCACGGCTTGCTGCCTGTGCTACACCGGTCAGACCGATTGCCTGCGCCGGTCAGACCGGTGACACCGGTCAGACCGGTGGACAGAGCCGGTCAGGCCGGTGGCTACAGCAGCCGCACAGCAAACGTTCCAGGAAGCCTCAGTGAATCCTCTAGGCCCTGGAACAAAAACCACCACGAAACACAACCTGTGAGGAAGAAGAACCCCTCACAAAACCTAGCAAACCAACTCCAAACACTCCAAGAACTGATCAGCAGGACCACGGGACAAAACCACACGGACAAGGCTGTTCCCCGAGACAAAAACCCACCAAGGGCTAGCACCGGTCAGACCGGTCAAGAGCACCGGTCAGACCGGTCGTGCCTGGGCAGCTCGGGATGAACAACGCCCGCGAGTCAACTCCTCCGAATCCAACTCCCGATCTCCCGATCCGCTCCACGGTTTTGCACAAGACTTTGGGGATAGTAGGAACACCTCATGGGTACTCCATAGCCAAGATTTGGTCCACCAAAACTTGTCAAATCAAGAGGAATCGAAGAAATCCCACCAAGAACGCCTCTAACCTTAGAGCCACGAAAACCCCAAAATCAAGCCCCTTTGCTCACGGATTTGGAAGGGAAATCAAAGAGTAAAGAACCACGAAGGGTTCATGCATACATCCCCCACCAAATCCCAAAGAGAAAGGCCTCGAAATCGCTCCAAGAAAATCGCCAAGAAAGGGCTCCGAAAATCACCAAAAAGGAGAAACGGGAAAGACACATCCAAGCCTTGAGGAACCACGCCGAATCATCTATACATACCAAAGAGGTTCATACAAGGTCTAGCTTGCCGCCCGATCATCCTTTCCTCTCACAAGATCTCACCATGAAGCTCTCAAGCTAGTCCTACGAAAATCCTAAGAAAATAGGAAGGAAAATAGGAAAACCAAATGAGCTAGGGTTCCAAGAGATGGCTGCCATCCTCTCACCACTTGGGTTATATGGAGGCAACCAAAAGACTAAAATACCCTTACTAGCTAACTAGGGATACATGCCCCTCGAGGGCGAAATTGGAAGTCTTTGTCTTCGCACCATCGGACGGATGCCCAGCAACCGCAAACTTGCTTAGCCTCGACGCAAGCCTTGCGATCCCGACGCGTGTCCTCCGCTTCGAAGATTCCGGACTGCGTCGTCGCACACCGGTCAGACCGGTGCTCCTCACCGGTCAGACCGGTACCCACCGGTCAGACCGGTCAGACCCACCGGTCAGACCGGTCTGGAGCTGCTGCACCTCCGTCTTCGGCTCTTCGGTCTTGGCTTTGTGGATCAACCAAGGAACCCAGTGGTTTTCTGGTGAACCACCGGAAACCCCGCGAACTCGTTGTAGCCTCCGCCAATCACCACTCATGACTCGGCTCCCACGTAGTCCCGGCTCGACCTTGGTTTTGAGGCTCAACCAAGAAACCGTCCATGACTTCATCTTGCCGTTCTTGCCACCATGCGGCCCGCACTTGACCCCGCTGGCCACCGGGTCCCTCGAACCAAGCCTACTTGTCTTCTCCACACCTGGAGGCCTCACCGGCAACGACCTTTCACGCTTGTTCTTCACCTGCACCTGCACCAGTCAAGCCGCAACCTGCACCTGCAATACTTAGCCAAGAATCAGTCCACACCACGTTGTCAATCACTCATCACACCAGGAAGCGACCATCCACCGGTCCTCGAACCACACCTGGCTCTCATGTGTGTATTCATAACAACAAGAAACCTACCTTTTGGGCAATGTTCATAGGAACGAGGAGGACGGCAATGCCGTCTGGTACACCCATCCACTGATGATTAGTCATACCTGTAGGATAGCAACGTAGCCTCCATTGACGGCCTCCAACCATGAATGTACCAGATTCCTTGTACTGCCCCGCGGTTCCTTCTGCTTTCGCTCCTCGCTTGAGACTGAGAAGTCGACTTGCTTGGAAGGAGACATGTTAGTGTCTAGAGCCCTGATCGCAAATGGCGGCAATGATTGACTCGTGGGTAAACTGCCTCCTTTTATTGTGGGAGTGCATGTGCCGTTCCAAAACGACTACCGTTCGTGGACATGAGTTGCCACTACTTATTACCCAGTACACTGAACGGACGCGTCCCTTCAGTGCGGGTGTGCACATAGGGATGGATTCGGATGTCTGGATATCCGAATTATCCGAATCCGTATTCGATGCGAATTATAATATGGATATTCGTATTCGTTTTTAATATGAATGTTAGATGGATGTATTCGTATTCGATTTCTAATTTTTTCTCTATCCGGTTCCAGATTCGTATTCGACATGAATGTGGACTATCCGACACTATCCGGTATCTGTGTAGAACAAAGTACTCATGAAAACTTCTAAAACTTATTTTGATGACTAATAAGTAATTCAAAATGATGTTAATTTTAATATTATTACCTAAAAATGATGTACATCATCTAAAACATTAAAAAAAATATGAAATAAAAATTATTTTAGTCTAATATTATTACAATATGTCTATTCATGTTATTTTAAAATATAATATATTATGTCTAAAGAAATAATTTATATTTATATGTATGAATGCACTTATTTTAATTTTAAATGATATATCGATGAAAAATATTTATTTTTATATTTATTTTGATATACTGAATTACTTAAATTTTTATTAATAAATATATATTTTTGATAAGTTGTCTTAATCATAATTTTTTACCAATTATAAAATCATCGATTTTTAGAGTTGTTTGGCTTTTTTCACTTTAATTTGGTATTGTAAGCTTTGTTTTAAACTGGATTTGGTACACTATTTTCTATGTACTTGACGTTATCTTATTGCTTTATTGGTCTTAGCTAAATTTTAAAATATCACTTTCGAGTTGACCTTAGTAAATATCTGAATGTGAATTCGAATTCGAATTATTCGTTTTGCATTTGTATTCGAAAAGATTCGTATTTGTCTTCGAAATCGATTTAAAATGTGGTAAATCGTGACATTCGGATTCGATTCCATGGATATCCGATCCGAATCCATCCTTAGTGCACACGTTCGGGTCATGAGCGCCCAGTTACCAGTCCCAAAAACCGTACCAGTCCTTACTTAACTGCAGTTCACAATGGTCCTGACGTGGATGAACTTGTGGGAGTGTCGTTCCCAAACGGTCATTCGACACACCCCTTCTATGCGGTAATGCCTTTTCAATTCCGGTATGTATATTGCGTTTTGGCCTTGTCACGTCGGCAAGTTCGTCACGTTTCTCAGTCTCGCAGCGGCACGCGATAGTTTGCAATTTTTGTGCATCCCCATCGTACTGGTGTAACTGGCATACAGGAACAAACAAGTCATGAACGAAACTCCCAATAGCTTAAGCTGATAGGAAAAGGTGGGCAACGATAGGATCACTCTCACTCGAGTAACAAAATGGAGGGGTGGAAACACAGAAGTAGGGATGGAAATATGGAGATGGAATCCGAATTATCCGACATCCGTATCTGCTAAAACGTAAATATGGATATCCGTATCCGTATTCGAATTCAAATGTGTTAGTAAAGTGGATACATCCGAATTCGTTTTTGTCGATGCAATGAAGTAATTAACTTTGCAGGGATGAATGTACTACTAAACCTTGAGTAGACCATGCTGGAACTAATTGTTTCGATTGAGATGAAATGAATGCCTTCCGCGAGTCAATTTGAGAGCAGACAAGTTTAATGCACATTTGACATAACAACATGGCATCCCATAATTAACTATATCTACGATTTATCCTGCACCCACTCTCTTACGCATCAGCAATGTTTTTTTTGAGATCCGCATTATTAGCTAGTAAGTTAGAACTTTGAAGACCGACGGCCTAGACTAACAGTCGATTCTGTGTGTTACCTGAGGAAGGTTGGGTTACGCACACAGCATCGCTGTTGCCGAGCAGCACGGCGGGCCGCGGGTGTTGTCGGAGTGTGCGTAACCTACGCCCATCCGGTTACACATGAGTCGTGGTGCCCGATGCAACGTCATTGGATACTACATAGTGCGCACGCACACAGACATACAGAGGCATGCGAAACCTGCCCAGTCTACATTACGCTGGAGCCACGCTGGGTGCTTGCGAGTTTGGTTTACAAACGCTTTGTGCTTGCCTGCTTACGAGTTTCCGCTTCACAAGACGGAGGGAGTACTCCGCACAGTTGTTTAACTTAATAAAAAAAGTTCAAGGAAAATAGTGTCCAAAGTACAGTAAACGGCTAAATAAACTATGATATGGTTGCTGGTACTCCGTACTCACTAATGAAACGAACCATACCAGCCAAAGTACTATCATGTGTCATCAAGTCGCCGTTGCTGCTCTTTTCGTCGGTCGCATCTTATTCAGACTCTGACGACCTCCACTATCCAGATTTCTCTTCTGACCTAAATGCAGATGACCTAATAAATAAGTGGATGCGTTATAAACTAAGAGAAAATGAGATGATACCTTTGCTAGGTGGCACTTCACCATCTCGCGGAGGTACAACATCATCACGAACATCCTCTGCTTGCTCCTGCTCCTCCTCCTCAAGCTCCTGCTCCTGCTTGTTCTTCAACTTTCTCTTCTTCGTGAGATGGCACTTTGGCCTGAGGGTGCATTTACACATTAAATAAATGTTTATGTAAACACAAAATATCAACTACTGCTAAGGATGCCTGAGGAGTTCAATGCAGAAACCATGCGTACCTCTTATTTAAGTTGGGGCAACTAGGTTTCGTATGCCCTTTTACCAAGCACTCACTGCATCTGTACTTAGATATACCCTGATTAATTCTTTCATGGGGGGCCTTTATCCTTTTCAAAGGAGCACCTCTGCGAACAATCCGCAACGGGTCCAAAACAGTTTCAAATTGACAATGTGGGTCGGCTTCAGTAAATATCTTAGGCAAGTGATGATGTTCATCCTCTTCAAGTTGGTGTGCCTTGATGCAGTCATATACCTCCTGCAAAGCATCCCTCAACTTCTTTGTCAGGACTAGACTCGGTGAGGCATAGTACGCAACTTTGGTACCCATGTCTCGCATATCACGGAACCTATGAAAGGACATGAACTGGTCAAAAATCTAGGTCCTCCTCTCTGGAGGAAATCCAAACTTTGCAGAAATGGTGAGCATAGACTTCACGCACGCTCGTGGTAATTTGGCTGTGCCAGTGTGAAACAACACTACAAACATGTGACAGCATGGGATGGCATCGCACTCCAGCTTCCGACAATTGCAGCGCAAGTCCGTCTCACCACACGTTGGGTTGGTAGTAGATGTCACAGCAACTTTCTTATCTGGCTTGCCATTTCTGTAGGCAATAGTGAATTTCACCGTTTCGATGGCATGCTGACCATTCTGAGGTGTCACCATTTTGAAGCTGTTCTGTTCATTCTGAACCTCAAAGCGCAAGGACTTGTCGATCTGCTTCTTAACAATATCAAAATTTGCCTGAGTGTAAGTACTAGCACAGTACTTTTCAATCTCAGATGCTTGGGTCATAGTGAACCGGAAGGAATGCCGTGTATTGGCATCCAGCATTAACTTAGTTGTCCGCATATGGTACACACAACTCTCATAGTGCTCCAGTAAAGAAACCAGTGTCATTTGGGGATGCAGATACGTGTGCAGCCTTGAATTCAAGCTCTCACTTCGCTGATTGGTGTGGAGTACAAGGAAATAGTGATTGTCATGGTAAGTTGCAGCCCACAAATTCCTCATGTTATACATCTTTGAAAGCCAAGTGTTTTTGTAGGCCTTGTGTTCCTCTATAAATTTGGTCCATTGGCTTTCAAAACTTTCAGGTGTATATGGGCGATACATAAACTGCTTGAAGTCACGTTTCAGCTTCTTGCCACGAAGATGTTTGACCAGGTTGCGATCTATGTGCCAGGTGCAGATTCTGTGGTTGGAATTTACCAGTACATCACGGATGGCATTCTGCATTGCGAAGTCTCCATCTGTGATCACTGATTTGGGGTGCTGCATGGACATTGCATGCAGAAATGTCTGGAGCAACCATATATATGCCTCTGTGGTTTCCTGTGCGAGAATGCCACATCCGAATATGACGGTACTTCGGTGGTGGTTCACTCCAATGAAAGGAATGAAGGGCAGGTTGTACCGATTTGTCCTGTATGTGCTGTCAAACACAAGAACATCTCCAAAAACCTGATAGTCCAAACGAGATTGTGCATCACACCAGAACTAGCACTTCAAATGTCCTTTGTCATCTTCTGCGTAATCAAAGTAGGACCCGGCATTATCTGTCCTGCGGGCACACAAGTGCTTCAGCAATGTTCCTGCATTACCATCTGCTAAGATCTGCTTCTTTCGCTGGTCGTAGAAGTTGTATAGGTCCTTCGTTGTGAAGCCTACTCTGTCGTATCCTCCGTGTTGCTGGTCCATGACGTCCATGTCACACCCTGAAATTTCCAATTTCAGTATGTGAATAGGAAGAATAATTAAATAACAATTTTCTCGTAATTTTAAAAATTTTCCAACAATTATTATCTTCACAAGAAATATAGTATAGGAAAAAGCCATTGTATGATTTTATGAATTAAATAAAATGTTTAATTGAGTGTTGCATTCATACCGATGCATCTAGTGGTTCATGAGTGCAAAAGCTTTTCAAACTGCGCTTAGGTGCTGACCAAACCCTTCCGAGAATTTTTCGGATTTTTCTGGAGTTTATTATCATTTTCTCTGAGCATTTTCTATTTATTAGAAGGCTCTAAATTCTTTTTCATGAGCTCCAAATATTTTATTTGGGTTGTTCGTGCTCCAATCTAGCTCTGGGAATTTTCCTGGAATTTTTGGAATTTTCGGAGTATTTTTCACAGCTTTTATGAATTATCTAGCTATTACTAGATTTTCTTATTCACGAAAATATATTCCGAAAAAATAAATAAATTCATTTCTTTTTCCTTTCCTCCTTTTGGCCCAGCCCATGTCCAATAGTCCGCTAGACGCCCATGATCTCCTCTGCCCCGTCCGCCTCAAGCCTCGGCCCAGTTTCTTTCCAGCCCACGTCGGCCCGCGAAATCCCCACCGTCCCTTCCTCGAGCTTCAGCCGCTGACACGCGGGCCCGGGGTGTCATCCCTTACCTCGGGTCGTCTCCGAGCCAGACTCCTTCCCGCCGCCGTGCACGAGTCCGGAGCAACCCCGCCTCCAAGTTGCCTTCCTCTGCACGTGACGCTGCGCTCGGTCTTTTATAAGTAGTAGAGCTCCGCACCTCCTTCCCAATCCAGAGCTCCGCCGCCGCCTTGAGTTTCACCGCAACCCAAGGAGACCGCCACTGCAGTCGATCTGCCACCTCGACACTGCCCCGACGACCAGAAGCTGTCCCGGAGGACCGCATGGAGGAGAGGAGTCCCTTGAGGCCACTTGTTTACATCCGGACGCCCTATGCTTCGGGTTAGAGCTCGCCGGAGCTAGTTTCCCCGCCGCCGCCGCTGTGCCAAGCTGTGTGCCGTCGCCGTTGGTCGCGCCACCCCCCTGAAGCCCTAGAGGAGTTCGCTGTTGCACCCGCTTCTTCCCCGGCCTCTCCGCACAGCTGGTCGAGCACCCGAGCTCGAAGCGGCATGAGCTCGTCGGCGATCTCGCTGCTGCGCTACCGCTCGACGATGTAGCGCCACCGCCTCGCGCCCACACGAGATCGTGATCGTCCGATCTGGAGCCGAGGGCCCAGATTGATCTTGATCGGGTCAATACCGGTCAACCAAGCCTCTCCGTTGAAGGTTTGCAAAAACACCCCTGGCCTTTCCAATATCACAATCCAGTCCTTCCACCTTATAAGATCCTCACGGTTTAGTCCTATCTTTTACGGTTTAAACCCTGAGTTTATCCTGTTTTAGCACCCGAGATCCATAGCTCATGTTTTGCACCTTTGACCCTGAGTTTGTATACATAATTATGTATATGCCCTCGGTTTCTTGCAGTTAAGCCCTAGAAGTTCCTGAACCTTGCCAATAGGTCCCTGTACCTTGTTTCCTTCGTAGTTTTCACGTTTTAGCTCCGTTTTAATCCGTTCAAGTTGCGTTAGGTTCATAATGATGTGAAGTACGTGTTAGTGGTGAGTTTTCATCATGTTTGTTTTCTGAAAATAAATTTAATATTAATTTTTCTTAATGCTTATTAAACATGCCTTTTCTAAATAAAATCTATATAGAGCTATACACCGTTTTTCATAATCAATATTAATTTGATTAATGATTACTTTACATGCTTTTATACATAAAATCTAATTAGACCTTTTACCCGGTTTTTCATAAACCAAATGTTAATTTGTTTAATGTTTATTTAACCTTTTCTAATTAAAAGTTGATAGGCTTTTACATCGGCTTTCATAAGTAAATGTTAATTTGATTAATGCTAATACCATAATGTTTTTAATAATAATATGATCTACTCGAAACATAAAATTATGTTTAGATCATTCATATAGTTTATCTTTTCCAAATTAAACGTTTAATTGATATAATTTATATATGAATCTTTATAAATAAAATTTGACTAGTTCTTTACTCCGGTCTTTTGCAAATAAAATATAATGCTGCATTAATTCCAACGTAAGGTATTTTCTTTATGAAATATCCTTTACATATCTTTTACTAATTAAAATAAACAAAGCTCATAGTCTCTTGTTGTTTGATAAAAATCTCTCGTTAGTTTTTGTCTTTTCAACCTTAGTTACGATTTCAACGTTGCGTAACCATAGTCTTGAGCCTATCCTTTAGTACGCTCTTTTAATGCTTTTCTTCTGATTGGTGCATTGTTCTTAGTTGTACTTGTCTGTTTGCTTTGTATGTTTGTTTCCGATGATTGCCTCGAGTAAAAGATCGTTGTTCGTTTGCTTTGAAGAATAAAGAGTTCCAAGAAAGCAAGAGTTGAGAAGCAGTAAGAGTAGCTTTTCTTTGGAGAAAGGCAAGTGTCCCTAACCATCCTTCTGCCTATGCTTTATATACAAGAATACTATGCTTTAATCGGAACAAGGAGCGACCACCCAGGAAAATAGTGCAACCACAAGACATATGGCTCTGTCTTGGCTGAATAATTAGAAACCTTGATGTTGGGGTGATCTTACCTGATAAGGGCAAGGGGGAGAACCAGTGGGGTATAGACTCGCACTAGTAGGGAGTGTGCTTGGCTAAGACACGGCACCTACTAGGGGACTTTATACTCTGCAACGACTCAGAACCTTCGCGGGTTGCTTCACATTTGGGAATCTTTGTAAAGGCCTCGTAGCGTCCCTATGCAATCACACCTAGGTAGTGTGTTATTGTGCCTACTTTTGCACAGCATGGTTGGCTCCAAAGTTCTTCTGAACTTTTACGTGACTTGTGGTGAAAGTGTACAACCTCTGCAGAGTTTAAAACTGATCGATTAGCCGTGCTCACGGTCAAGAGCGGCCTGGACCCTCACATGATTAATATACTTAAAGATGGACTTTAAATCGTTTTTGGTTATTTCTTGTGGCCTTGCTGAGTACCAACCATAACTGTACTCAACCTTGCTAAACTGCTGCTCAGAAGGAGAAGATGTGTGAAGCTGGTGAAGATGGTGTTGTTGCTAGGCGTACGCAGCCCCCAGTCATCTGCCTGTGAAGTTTGGTGCCTTTGTTTCCAGGATAAAGCATAAATCTCTGATAATCTTTGCTTTTCTTACATGATATTGTTTCTGTTATTTACTTAAGTCAACTATATGCATGGAACTTGATCCTGGCATGCATATAGATATGCACTTGGTTTTCTTTGGAAAAACAAGTGTGACAGAGTGGTATCAGAGCTATATCGACTGTAGGATGTAAGCCTAGTTAGAAATAGATGTTTCCTAAGGTCTCTTTTGATCTAAAGTCCATTCTTACCTTGTCCTTGACCTCTCTGATGAATGATCACACATCTTAATCGTCTTCTTGTCTCCCTACCGTGAATTCTTATATATTTATCTTCACTCTCCTTGAATATTCCTTCGATCTCGCCTGTGCATTTCCTCAAGCAATTCCTCCTTTTGATTTAGTGGAATGTTATGATCCCTACCCTTGACAGTCCTTCCCTTGATCTTAATTTTACCTATTTCAAGCAATGACACCCCCTTGATTTATTAGTGCAATTGTTATCCTTGATATTCTATCTGTTCACGCAGCTCTCTGACACATCGTTACTCTTTTAATTCTTTCTCGAGCTATAGAACTCCGATTGACATGAAATCAGTTGGGTTAGTTCCAGAATTTCATGGGTCCATTTCTGCCAAAATTTCAGCATTGTTCGTTCTGTATCAAGAGAGATACACACGAATTAGTGGAGCATTCAGAATCTATCAACACTGCAGAAATACCCATCTTGACTGATCTATATCCCGGGTTCTAAACCTCTGATTAAGGTGATTCCAGTTGGGATGAACTCATAATCTCGTACTCCATGATCAGTGAGAAATTCATTACCTATGGATGTTCTTACTAGGAGCTACATCTAATTTATTAGGAGGATACCCTTTGACTATTAACAACGTTTAGCATCGTTCCTTTGACTGTGTGTTGAGTGGTGAAATTCAGTGCTTGTGTGATCATGATTGTTTATGGTAATGTTTGAGTTGGTTCTTTGTAGTGAGTGTTGGTGTATTGCGGGTCTTATATCCACAATAACATCAGTTGCTTAGTTGGGTTCTTCTTTTCTATCTCTCACCTCCTTGTTCTTTCCATTCTTTCTACTCTACTCTTCAATCTATCTCTTCTGATTCTATCATAAACATCCAACCAGATGGCGAGCTCCAACATGAATCATGAAGATAAAGATAATGAAGGAAGCATAAACATTCCACTTGCAATTTCATCATTGCAGCGCAAGATATTGGAGTATATTGTGGCACAAACTCAGGCTCTACAAGCAGTAGCCCAAACCATGGTTAAGATTCATCAGTCCATTACAGAGCAAGCCTCACTCCCTAAAGACCGCAACAATGTCACCAATGATAACCATCAAAACCTATCGACTCCACCACCATTTGACAAAGAGAAGCTACTAGCTATGCAGACTCAAGTTTTACAAGGAAGGATGCAACCTAGCACGTCATACTCTCATAATGAGATGGCCAAAGACAGAGTTCCAATTGGACTAGTGAAGAGGCAAGTTGCTGAAGCATGGAATAATCAAAGGAAGAAGAAGAAGCATGAAGCGCTGAAACTGTCAAGGGAGGAACAACATGAGGTTAACAAAGCTCCAGATATGTGTTCGTGTTGTGAGCACCATGGCCTTTCGTGTCCCCAGAAGAAAGCTAGCCTTATGACAGCAGAAGCTCGCCAACATAATCCTGCAGATATCGATAAGAAGAGGATGTTGTTCACCCAAAACCCAACTCTAGAAGAAGGTTCTCAAGCTGAAGGCCATACTCAAACCCTAAACCTTGATGAATGGAGTATCACTTACAAGGAGTACAAACCTGGTAAACGCAAACGATCTAACAAACAAAACAGTGGATCAAGACAAGAGAAGATGGAGTTATCACATCTAGGGGCAGATAATAGCACTGAACCTGGTTCCGGCAAACTCCAGCCTAAAATTGTTCGACCTCTACCTACCACTCCTATCAAGAAGAATCCTGAAACACAAGTGGTTTTACCAAGAGCTATGATGGAGCAAAAAGGAAGTGTGGATAAATTCCAATGATGGAGGAATGAATAGTTGGAAGGTTGATATGAAGAAAGTTAGTAAGTTTTGGATAATACCCACATGAGCCTTTGTTTCTTGCTAGCCTTTCTCGAATCTCGGGACGAGATTCCTTTTAAGGGGGTAGATTTGTCACACCCTGAAATTTCCAATTTCAGGATGTGAATAGGAAGAATAATTAAATAACAATTTTCTCATAATTTTAAAATTTTTCCAACAATTATTATCTTTACAAGAAATATAGTATAGGAAAAACCCATTGTTTGATTTTATGAATTAAATAAAATGTTTAAGTGAGTGTTGCATTCATGCCGATGCGTCTAGTTGTTTATGAGTGCAAAAGCTTTTCAAAATGCGCTTAGGTGCTGACCAAACCCTTCCGAGAATTTTCCGGATTTTTCTGGAGTTTATTCTCATTTTCTCTGAGTATTTTCTATTTATTAGAAGGCTCTAAATTCTTTTTCATGAGCTCCAAATATTTTATTTGGGTTGTTCATGCTCCAATCTAGCTCTGGGAATTTTCCTTGAATTTTTGGAATTTTCGGAGTATTTTTCGTGGCTTTTGTGAATTATCTAGCTATTTCTAGATTTTCTTATTCACGAAAATATATTCCGAAAATAAAAATAAATTCATTTCTTTTTCCTTTCCTCCTTTTGGCCCAGCCCATGTCCAATAGTCCGCTGGACGCCCTTGATCTCCTCTGCCCCGTCCGCCTCAAGCCTCGGCCTAGTTTCTTTCCGGCCCACGTCGGCCCGCGAAATCCCCGCCGTCCCTTCCTCGAGCTTCAGCCGCTGACACGCGGGCCCGGGGTGTCATCCCTTACCTTGAGTCATCTCCGAGCTGGACTCCTTCCCACCACCGTCCACGAGTCCGGAGCGACCCCGCCTCCGAGTCGCCTTCCTCTGCACGTCACGCTGTGCCCGGTCTTTTATAAGCCGCAGAGCTCCGCGCCTCCTCCCCAATCCAAAGCTCCGCCGCCGAGTTTCGCCACAACCCTAGGAGACCGCCGCCACAGTCGATCCGCCGCCTCGACGCTGCCCCGACGACCAGAAGCTATCCCGGAGGACCGCGTGGAGGAGAGGAGTCCCTCGAGGCCACTTGTTTACATCGGGACGCCCTGTGCTTCAAGTTAGAGATTGCCAGAGCTGGTTTCCGCGCCGCCGCCGCTGTGCCAAGCTGTGTGCCATCGCTGTTGGTCACACCACCCCCCTGAAGCCCTAGAGGAGTTCGCCGTTGCACCCGCTTCTTCCCCGGCCTCTCCGCGCAGCTGGCCGAGCACCCTAGCTCGAAGCGGCGTGGGCTCGCCGGCGATCTCGCTGATGCGCCGCCGCCTCGCGCCCACACGAGATCGTGACCGTCCGATCTGGAGCCGAGGTCCCAGATTGATCTTGATCGGGTCAATACCGATTAACCAAGCCTCTCCGCCGAAGGTTTGCAAAAACACCCCTGGCCTTTCTAATATCACAATCCAGTCCTTCCACCTTATAAGATCCTCACGGTTTAGTCCTGCCTTTTACGGTTTAAACCCTGAGTTTATCCTGTTTTAGCACCCGAGATCCATAGCTCATGTTTTGCACCTTTGACCCTGAGTTTGTATACATAATTATGTATATGCCCTCAGTTTCTTGCAGTTAAGCCCTAGAAGTTCCTGAACCTTGCCAATAGGTCCCTGTACCTTGTTTCCTTCGTAGTTTTCACGTTTTAGCTCCGTTTTAATCCGCTCAAGTTGCATTAGGTTCATAATGACGTGAAATATGTGTTAGTGGTGAGTTTTCATCATGTTTGTTTTCTGAAAATAAATTTAATATTAATTTTGCTTAATGCTTATTAAACATGCCTTTTCTAAATAAAATCTATATAGAGCTATACACCGTTTTTCATAATCAATATTAATTTGATTAATGATTACTTTACATGCTTTTATACATAAAATCTAATTAGACCTTTTACTCGGTTTTTCATAAACCAAATGTTAATTTGTTTAATGTTTATTTAACATTTTCTAATTAAAAGTTGATAGGCTTTTACATCGGCTTTTATAAGTAAATGTTAATTTGATTAGTGCTAATACCATAATGTTTTTAATAATAATATGATCTACTCAAAACATAAAATTACATTTAGATGATTCATATAGTTTATCTTTTCCAAATTAAACATTTAATTGATATAATTTATATATGAATCTTTATAAATAAAATTTGACTAGTTCTTTACTCCGGTCTTTTGCGAATAAAATATAATGCTGCATTAATTCCAACTTAAGGTATTTTCTTTATGAAATATCCTTTACATATCTTTTGCTAATTAAAATAAACTAAGCTCATAGTCTCTTGTTGTTTGATAAAAATCTCTCGTTAGTTTTTGTCTTTTCAACCTTAGTTACATTTTCAACGTTGCGTAACCATAGTCTTGAGCCTATCCTTTCGTACACTATTTTAATGTTTTTCTTCTGATTGGTGCATTGTTCTTAGTTGTACTTGTCTGTTTGCTTTGTATGTTTGTTTTCGATGATTGCTTTGAGTAGAAGATCGTTGTTTGTTTGCTTTGAAGAATAAAGAGTTCCAAGAAAGCAAGAGCTGAGAAGCAGTAAGAGTAGCTTTTCGTTAGAGAAAGGCAAGTGTCCCTAACCATCCTTCTGCCTATGCTTTATATACAAGAATACTATGCTTTAATCGGAACATGGAGCGACCACCCAGGAAAATAGTGCAACCACAAGACATATGGCTCTGTCTTGGCTGAATAATTAGAAACCATGATGTTGGGGTGATCTTACCTAATAAGGGCAAGGGGGAGCGCCAGTGGGGTATAGACTCGCTCTAGTGGGGAGTGTGCTTGGCTAAGACACGGCACCTACTAGGGGACTTTATACTCTCCAACGACTCGAAACCTTCGCGGGTTGCTTCACATTTGGGAATCTTTGTAAAGGCCTCGTAGCGTCCCTATGCAATCACACCTAGGTAGTGTGGTATTGTGCCTACTTTTGCAAAGCATGGTTGGGTCCAAAGTTCTTCTGAACTTTTACGTGACTTGTGGTGAAAGTGTACAACCTCTGCAGAGTTTAAAACTGATCGATTAGCCGTGCTCACGGTCAAGAGTGGCCTGGACCCTCACATGATTAATATACTTAAAGATGGACTTTAAATCATTTCCGGTTATTTCTTGTGGCCTTGCTGAGTACAAACAATAAGTCTACTCAACCTTGCTAAACTGCTACTCAGAAGGAGAAGATGTGTGAAGCTGGTGAAGATGGTGTTGTTGCTAGGCGTACGCAGCCCCCAGTCATCTGCCTGTGAAGGTTGGTGCCTTCGTTTCCAGGATAAAGCGTAAATCTCTGATAGTCTTTGCTTTTCTTACGTGATATTATTTCTGTTATTCACTTATGTCAACTATATGCATGGAACTTGATCCTGGCATGCATATAAATATGCACTTGGTTTTCTTTGAAAAAACAGGTTTGCACTCCATAATCTGGTTTTTCTTGAGCCCTGCTATGTCGTAGGAGGTGATTTCTGCCATTTGTGCCGCAGTGATATCCCGGTGCCCACGGAAGAAGCAGGTGAGATCAGATGTGGATAGGTCATGGCCATGTTCAGCGACGAATGTGCTTACGGCCCACTTGTCTATTTCTCTATTAAGCATGACAATCAGTTTGGCTATGCAGCCAATCCTGGTTAGGCTCCTGGGCTTCCTGCAAAGATCTTCCGGATTCGAATTCATGTATCTGTCATCACGCCATCCTTCACGGCAGCAAACAAAAGTTCTTGATGTACGGACTCCATCATCGTTGTTCTTTGTAGATGATTGCCTTACCCCGAAACCTTTGTCCTTGGCATAATTTTTGTAGAAATGAAACGCTTGGTCATCGCTGTCGAAAGTCTGGCTAGTAATGTAATTGCGTTCAAGTTGCTGATTGCCAGCGAGGACGTCAACGCCAGCCATGATCCGCGCTGGAAAGGGGACGACGTACAGGTGAAGCAGATCCATATCCAAAAGTGCAACAATACAGTAGTGATTACAAATTTAAAGGGATTGATGGTTGGGAATTGATCACGTTGACAGAGAGCGGGTACTCGAGGCAAGAACTCACCGAAACCACCAGGACGTTGGTCGATCGTCGGGGATCGGAGAACCAGATCACGGGGGACGGTGACATTTAGGGTAGTATGGCCAAGGGCGAGAGAGGACGAAGTGGGAGAGCAGGGGCACGAAGAGGCAGAGGCCGACCATAGCAATCGTCACGTTTATAATATTCTATATGTATACTAGAATATAAAGTATATAGTAGTACATGATGACGGATCCCATCCGTCTCGCCGCATTGTGCGAACTAACTGTATATATGCGTCAACTACCATAGAACTCTGTATCCTTTTTATTTTATAGGATGTCTCCGAAGAGACGCCATACGGAGTATACTACTAGCCGACCTGTGGTTTGGTTACACACTACTTGTACTCCCTCTGTAGACACCATGGCTCGTGCGTAACCTCCTAGGCGAGGGTTACGCAGGTTCGACATGACCCAGTCGGTGTCGGTGGTGTTGCAGGAGCAGGAGCCGTGCAGCATGGATGGTGCGTAATAGAACGGGTGTAGGTTACTCGCAGAATCGACAGGACCGGGTGCACATCATGGATGGTGCGTAACCAGGTCTACGTGCGTAACACAGTTGGTGTTGCAGGAGCCACGCAGAATAGATGGTGCGTAACCCTACCGACCGGGGGCAGGAGCCAAATGAACTGGGGGTTCAACACGACACGACCCTCCGTGTTGCGCGGCAACCGCGATGCTGCGTTCGTAACCCAGGTGGTTATCACAGAAACCTGCACCGCGTCGGCACACATGACACACCCCGTCATGAAGGTGCGTAACCTAGTGCGTGCTCAACCGCAGAGTCAGTGCTGCATCGAGCAGCATGGAAAAAAATTTCGTTCAGGGAATCTTTCATGCATGGAGTACTAAATTTCGTCTCGTGATTTTGCATGGAGTTGTGAAAATAGTTCTGCAAACTGACTTTATTTAATACTCTCTCCATTCCTTTATATAAGCAATTTGTGTCTAAATATAAGCATTCCTAGGGATAGGACAAAATAAAATGGGGTTGGTGGGTAGTGTAAAATGAGGGGTATAGATGTCATTTCCTTCCACGGTTATTTGTTGAGTTTGAACCCTTGGAATGCTTATATAAAGGAATGGTGGGGCCGCTGTCGCCTCCTCGATCCCACCACCTCCTCCGCCCCCACCACCGGCGACCTCCCTCTCTCCTCGGCAGGCCTAGATCCGGCGCGTGGCGGCCTCTCCCTCGGGGATTCCAGCGGCGACGCGGGGTTGTGGGGACCGCGGCGGAACAGGAGGCGGCCTACCCGGAGAGGGCACGAGGCGAGATCCATCCCTGACGGGTGGAGCAGTGGCGCGAGGCGAGGCGGGAGGAACAACGGCGCGACCTCCCTCCTCTGCCCTCTCCCTCCCATCGAGATCCGGCGCGGAGAAGCTCAAAGCACAATGCCAAATCTTCTTGACTTCTTTGCTTGTACAAAGCTGTTCCAAATCCAATCTGCTTCTGTAGTAATACCCTCATAATATTGTAGAGGCGATATGCCCTTCTTGACAAATTTTTTGATTAAGTTGGGTTTGAATTTAATTTTCTTTAGCACTACAGCCTTCACAGGTTCCTTTGAAGCCTCTAGCATCTTAAACTTAGGCTTCTAAGCCTTCACAGCTTCCTTTGAAGCCTAGGTTTAAGATACTAGAGCCTTCATAGAAAGCTGTGAAGGCTGCAACACTGAAGAAAAATTAAATTAAAACCGTCTTAATCAAAAAAGTTGTCAATAAGGGTGTATCGCCTCTACAATATTACGAGGTATTATTACAGAAGTAGATTGGAACATCTTTGTCCAGGCAAAGAAGTCAAAAGAATTTTAGAACTGTAGCAAAGAGCAGAGTAGCCGGGTACAAGTGAGGTGGGAAGATACCACACCTCCAGCTACAGGTGAAACCGTATCCTAAAACACTAGGTACGAGGAGGTGCTCCAGCACACTGTAAGATAACAAAATGACACACTAATGTTGTTCATCGACTAGTACTTATAAGCAAGTTACTAACCACATATTGTACCCTTGCAGCGTATGTTTCCTCTGAACATTCACAGAGGCGGTGTCCTTTGCCAAACTAGGAAGATGTGGTAACCAAAGCCCTCGGAAACAAGGATCAAGATGGGTGTTAGGAATAAACTCGTGTTCAGGTTTTTACTCTGTTTTCAGTTGGGCTTTTTGTTAGATTGTGGGGCTCTGTGGATCAGAGCCGCGTCTTGTCCAACGTCTTTCCAATACAAAGTGATTAGAAGCTCCTGCTCAACATCCCAATTCAGAACCCATAGAATTTGTTGTTTTTGGCTGGAGGAACCACCCTTCGCCTCCAGGTACCTGACCTTTCTAGTGCTTCACGGCATACTGTTCACTGTCTCGCATCACCATGGTTACGTACCACTCAGGCTTCACGGTGTAGGCAACACCGTCTCGCAGGTATCGGGCAACACCATTCATAACCCAGCCCAATACCGGACAGGTTACGCATGCCCTTCAAAGTCCGCTTATCCCGGGGAGGTTGCAATACGCTAATACGCACCATGGCCCGCGCATAACCACAGGTTACGCATGTAAAACCCAGGTTGCACCAAGCCTCTGTATTGTTTGTTCCTGCAACCAGGCTCTGTAGGTTGCACCACTAGGTAGCACGCAGCTAGGCTGCATTGTTCCTGCAACACCGACTGCGTAACCTGACCCATGCTGCATCCTGTGGTGTCGATTCTGCGCGTTACCTGCACTAGCTGCTCGGTTACGCACCATCCAGGCTGCAACCGCCTGGAATACGCACGCGCACCTATAGGCTCCAGATGTATGCGTAACCTGAACCCGCTCGGACACGCACGGACTCTGTTACGCACCTTCATGCTGCAACAACAGACTGGGTGGTGTCGTTTCATCGCGCAACTTGCATCCCGTCGTGTCTATCCTGCGCGTCACCTGCACCAGCGTCGGTGACGCACGGTTCGGCAACGCACCATCCGTTCTACATAGCGCATGCAATACTGACAGGGTTACGCACGGTGTCGGTTACGCACCGTCCGTGCCGCTTGATGCAACACCGACTTGATTTCATGGTGGAACACTGACTGTGTTACGCAGAGTGTCGGTTACGCAAAAACCACACTGTATCCTGTGTCGTGTCGTTTCATCACGTAACCTTGAGCTGATAAGGTTACGCAAAATCCACGCTGCATCCGGTCATCTCCAATCTGCGTGTAACCTTTGCAGGTTACACGCCGTCCGTGCTGCTTGATGCAACACCACCGACTGTCTCGTGTCGAATCAACGCGTAAGCTGCACAGGTTACGCTCCATACGTGCTGCTTGAGCAGCAACACCGACTTGATTAAGCACAAACTAGGTTACGCACCTTTAAGACGACTGGCTGCATGGTGCAACACTAACTGCGTTACTCACGACGACGGTTACGTACGCATGGTGCAACCTCCAGTAAATCTGTACCCTCTAGGTTACGCACCATCCATGCTGCATGCAACACCGTCTCGCAGGTGCAGGCAACACTGATAGTGCGTAACCGAACGGGTGTATTACTCGCAGGATCGACAGGACCGGAAGCAGCAGGGATGGTGCGGAACCCTCGGCTGGGTGCAGGTGCCTTGGATGCCGGCTTCTTGGCAACGCACCACGAAGGCCACAAAACAGATCAACTTTATATGGCACTCCCTCCATTCTCTTTTGATAGGAATACTCCGTATTTCCAAAAATCAGATTTTTACAAATGATAGTCCTATTTGCCATTGGTGTGGGCCGTGGCAATAAATGGCACAGATAACAATGACTATCACGAGTAGAATGCCATTTGACAGAAGAGAAGTTTAAGACTACTGGCTGCATGGTGCAAGACTGGCTGGGTTACGCACGGGGTCTGCTACGCAAATCGGTCGTGTCGATCCTGTGCGTCACCTGCATCCGGTCGTGTCGGTTCTGCGCATCACCTTAGCTCGGTTACGCACGGTTCGGCTACGCACCATCCGTTATTGAAGGACCGAATCGGGCGACCAGTGAAGGGGGGAGTGAATGGGAGCCAATAAAAATTCTTCCCAAAGGTCGAACTCGGCCTATGCCCCGATTGCCACTCCAAGTACTCACGCACACACCGGATGCTCCAAACAAGGCACACACAAGCCTAGAAGAACAAGAGACAAGCCTTGGAGCAAAGAGCGGAAGCACCAAAGCAAGAACCAAAGGACTTAGGCACTGCTGCGAAGTCCCTGGCGGACTATCCGGGGTGACCGGGCGGACCGTCCGCGTGGAGGGCGCGGACTGTCCGGAAGGTCATGGCAGACTGTCCGCAAAAGTGCCTTGAACCACTAGTAGCGCACCCCCGAAATTCGAACTGTCTGGTGGCTCACTGCGGACCATCCGACCTGCACGAACTGTCCGAGACAACCTCGCGGACTGTCCACCAAACTTGTTGCCACCGGACCAAAGCAACTCAACGGATTGAAACTCAAGCGCTCAAGAACACACGAAGAACACGAAGAACACCAACGCTGCCAGGGCCTCGCGGACCGTCCGCCAGGTGCGGACAGAGCAGAAAAATGCTCGAGCTCGGGAGTCAACTCCACCTTTCCATCACCGGATCTCCCAAACGGCTAAAGCTCTTGAGACAAGATTTGGGGGAGATGATAAGCAACACAAGAGGAAGCTATGCCCCAAAAATCTCAACTACTAAGCCACTAAATCACCGGGAATCGCGGATCACACGAACCACCACCATGAACTCGGGCTCCAACCAAAAATGCACGAATCGAAGGCTCTCCACGGCGTTTGAGGGGTCAAGATCACACACAAAGATGCGCAAGGCATCCACCCATGATCCCCTCAAAGAAATCCGAGAAGAAACACCTCCAAAATCACGAATCGAGCGAAGAACGAAACCCCCCAAAAATAACCTCGAAAATGACACAAAAATCACAAGGGACTAGGAGATCACCGCAACGCCGAATGCTTCCATACATCCAAAGGATAGAGTCTGTACAAGAGTCTAGCCTAAGGAATCTAGAGGGAAAAGAAGCAGTTCAGAGAAATCTACCGGACGAGAAAGCCCTAGAGTCCAAGAGAGAGAGATGCCATCCACCTCTCCGCTATTTATACGAAGTCCATCGGAGGGAGGTAAATGACCACGCTACCCCTACTGCTTAAATGAAGACACAACCCCTCAGGGGCATTTTTGTCAAGTCTTCATCAGACGGACACGCTTCCACCGCGACTTCGCTTCACCTCGACGCAAACCCCGTGATCACGCCACGTGCCCTCTGCCTCGAAGCTTCCCGAAGCTCCCGGATCACCGTCTCCGTCACCTCGGGCCTCCGGGCTTGGTTTTGAGGCCCAAACCAAGAAACCATCCACCGATGGTTTTGTGGGCAAACCACCAAACCCCGTGTGCAAGCATCGAGCTCCATCCGCTACCTTGCACCGGCCCATGTTCACGACTTCAGCCCGCCAGTCTTGCACCGCAGGGCTTGCACTTGACCACATCGGCCACCGGGTCCATCGAACCAAGCCTACTTGCCACTCCATCACCCGGAGGCCGCCACGGCTAAGGCCTTTCGTGCTTGTTCTTCACCTGCACCGACACGAGTCAAACCGCAACCTGTACCTGCACACTTAGCCAAGCATCAGTCCATACAACGTTGTCAATCACTCATCACTAAGGAGCGAGCCTCCACTGGTCCTCGGACACACCTAGTCCTCAATCTCCCCCTTGATGAGTGCATTGACAACACCCATAGTAATCACATAGAGAAAAAGAAAAGAAAAAAACCACGAACACAAGCCTCCCAAGCAAGTGATCCAAAGCCAAAGAACAAGCGAAAACTCGATCACTCGCCAATCCAAGTCTCGGCCCCCTAAGACAAGGGCAATGGCTTGACACAGCCGAGACAAAACAAAGCTCTCAAAGAGCACATCACAAAGCACAAAACTCAGGAAAATCAAAGGAGCTCCCCCTGCACATATGCAAACTGCCCCTGAGCAAATGCAACCTCTTCTTCTCAATTTTTCTCCTCACATGCCACCTCGCACAAATGCATACCAATTTTTCACAAAAACTTCCAATGCATGAAAATTTTCCCCCTTGCATGTATATCTCCCAAAATTCTCCCCCTTGTTGACCATCTTGAATCAAGGTATATGAAACTCTTCCCCTTGTTTTCATGAAAAATGCATGTCAAAGCACATATACAATCTACTGAGCTTCTCAGATATACAAAGAGCACAACAAAATGCTACACATGAAACATAGAGCAAGCAAAGTAGACATGGTGTATCTAGCACATTGCCATCAAGAAGGTAGAGACATATAAGCTTGTGACATGGCTAAAAGCAATTTTAAGCAATTTTTACAAAGAAATAGTCATCTCATGAGCAAGACTCTTTCTATACCAATTTGAACATAAATACACTAGATCATCCAAAGTTTATGCAAGATCATAAATTCTCATCACAAGATCATTATAAACGCCCACAAGCTACTCAAGTCATGTTAAAGCCACCGAGCCATGTGTGTACTTCTTAAAATGAGACTTCTCATGGTAGACAAGCATGCTACGGTTTAGCACCCAAGATATGAATATCAAACCATAAAAACATGATTAGGAGCTCATTTTTTAAGCATAAGGCAATTCATACACCAAATTCATTTTCAAGTTTAAACATGGTACATGAAGTGCCTTTGCCGCAAAAGGAAGCTTATGCTCCTCCCTAAGCAAGCAAAAGGGCTAAACATTTACAATTACAAAGGATCTTTGACCCCAAGCAAAAAGAATATGATCCTCAAGCACAAACTGAGCATGATATAAGCATTTAAGCACAAATTAAGCATAGACAAGCATCTACTCACGAGAGACACAATTTTACCATTTTCATCAAAAGAAAGCTATCTCAACACAAAGATATGGCAAAACCATCAAGAGCATAGCATTCACATCCACAATTTACGAAACATGCACGAGTCTCACAAATAGCACATCAGTGATCAGTGTATATAAGAGAAGATCAATCCTAGCTCAAGTGATCCAAAGATGGCTATCCTACTAGGTTTTGTATAGAAAGTAAAATGCATGAATGAAATGCAACAAAATGAACATATGACACGTATATACATGAGAAACTCCAAGACCCAGCTAGAAAGGAAAGAACACCCCAAGCTCACCCCGCAAGCGAGTGAAAGTGACTTGGTCAAGCGGTTTGGTGAAAATGTCAGCTAGCTGGTCTTGGGTAGGGACATAGGACAAAGATATGTTTCCCTTCTCGACATTGTCCCCCAGAAAGTGGTACCTCACTTCTATGTGTTTTGTTTTGGAGTGGAGGACAGGATTTTTGGCTATGCTTATGGCACTGGTGCTGTCACAGAAAGGTGGAACCTGGGAACACTCCTCTCCAAAATCACTCATGGTATATGTCATCCAAAGCAGCTGGGAACAACAACTAGCAGCAGCTACATACTCAACCTCGGTGGTGGATTGGGCTACACTCGATTGCTTGCGAGATGACCAAGAGACCAAAGAAGAACCAAGGAACTGACAACACCAAGAAGTCGACTTGCGATCCAATCGACACCCAGTGAAATCCGCATCAGAAAACCCATGAAGCCTGAGTGTCGAGGAGGCAGAGTACCAAAGACCAAACTTAGGAGTGTAGTTCAAGTACCTGAAAATCCGCTTGACGACCTGCCGATGTGAAGTCCTCGGTGAAGCCTGAAAACGAGCGCACAAACACACGCTGAACTGTATGTCTGGCCTCGTCGCCGTCAAGTAGAGGAGGCAGCCGATCATGCTCCGTTACTCCTACTGGTCCACGGGTTCGCCGTCCTCGTCTGCGTCCAAAGCCGTAGTCGTACTCATCGGTGTAGTCAGCGGCTTGGAGTCGTTCATGCCAAACTTCTTCACCATGTCCCAGGTGTACTTTGCCTGATGTACAAAGGTCCCATCCTTGCACTGCTTGATCTGGAGACCCAAGAAAAACTGCAGCTCACCCATCATGGACATCTCAAATTCCCTACTCATGTCATCTGCAAATCTGGCAACAAGATCATGAGAAGAGCCACCAAAGATTATGTTATCCACGTATATCTGAACAATCAAAAGGTCATTCCCGTGCTTAAGGAGGAACAGGGTCTTATCAACTGTGCCCATCACAAACCCCTTACTCAGCAAAAAGCCTCTCAACCTGCCATACCAAGCTCTAGGTGCCTGTTTCAACCCATAGAGCGCTCTTTGGAGTTTGTATACACGGTGTGGGTATTTTTCACTCTCAAACCCCAAGGGTTGCCTCACATACACTTCTTCCTCTATCACCACATTAAAGAAAGCACTCTTGACATCCATTTGGTACAACTTGAACCCTTTAGCCACGGCAAAGGCTAGAAGGATCCTAATTGCCTCCAAACGGGCCACAGGAGCAAATGTCTCCTCATAGTCTATCCCCTCCTTCTGGTTGAACCCCTGTGCCACCAACCTCGACTTGTTTCTCACAACCATCCCATTCTCACCCTCTTTGTTCTTCCACACCCACTTGGTACCTATGGGACGGCAATTTGGCGGTGGATCGACAAATACCCAGACTTGGTTTATCTCAAAGTTTTCCAACTCCTCATGCATGAAATTCACCCAATTCTCGTCAGACAAAGCGTGTCGAATATCTTTGGGCTCAAACGACACAACAAAGGCAGAATGAGCGAAATGAGAAGTGTTCCTTGACCTCGACCGTGTAGTGTGTTCATGAAGGTCACCAATGATGGTCGACGGTGGGTGATCAACTTGTACTCACCGGGGAGCCTCACGCCTGGACACAACCTCCCCCTCAGCAGCAGCATCCACTTGAACAGCCTCAGTCGTAGTGCGTGTAGGGGATGGTCCATCCTCGATCATCGTCATAGTAGTGGAAGTAGCATGTACACGATCAGCCACGGGAGCATCACCACCATCATCGTCGTCGTCTCCATCTCCATCCTTCTCATCCTCAAAGATCCTCGTTCCAATCTCCTCGTCACCTGCACACTCAAAAGCAGAAGAGCTACATGGCTATGTCTCGTCGAAGGTTACCTCGTAAGTCTCCATGATTCGGTTAGTCTCAAGGTTTAGCACACGATATGCTCTGGAGTGAATCGCATAAACAAGGAAAATCCCATTCGAACATCTAGACTCAAACTTATCCAACTTGCCCTTCTTCAGAATGAAACACTTGCCGCTAAATGCTCTAAAGTGACTCACCTTGGGTTGTCGCCCATGCATCAGCTCATAAGTGGTCTTCTTCTTGAAAGCATGAAGGAAGATGCGATTTGAGACATAGCAAGCGGTATTGACCGCCTCGGCCTAGAAACACCTATGAGTCCTATGCTCATCGAGCATCGTCTTGGCCATCTTACAAAGGGTCCGGTTCTTCCTCTCCACAATGTATGGAGAAGAGTACTAATGATCGAGACCAAGATCACTGCAAAAGGCATCAAAATTAGAGTTCTTAAACTCCGTGCCATTGTCACTGCGTATAGCTCGAATGGCATCACCATGTCTCTCATTCTTCAACCTCAAGATCAAGTCCCAAACAAAGCCAAATGTCTCACTCTTATCCTCCAAAAAGAAAACCCAAGAGTACCTCGAAAAATCATCAACAACCACAAGGACATACCACTTCCCACCAGCAGAGCGAACACGAGCTGGCCCAACTAAATCCATGTGCAACAGCTCACAAGGTCGCTCGATCATGACAGACGTCAAAGGGGCATGAGAAGCGGCAACCATTTTCCCATGCCGACAAGAAGCACAAACCAAATCCTTCTCGAATTTCAACTTAGGCAATCCTCGGACAAGATCAAGATCACTCAAGTGGGAAAGCAACTCAAAGCTCAAGTGTCCCAACCTCCTATGCCATTTCGAAAGCTCGGCCGAAACGCCAGCAACAAAGCATCGAGGAGGACCAACAGACTGGGAAAAGTCACCACGAAAGATTTGACCCTCAGGGACGATGGTACAAACAAGATCGCCTCGAGAATTAAGCACACTAGAAGCACCTGACTTAAAACGAACCTCAAAACCTTCGTCAAGTAGTTGAGATACTGACAACAGGTTAAAACCAAGTAACTTGACCAGGGCCACACTTCTTAAGGTCACCTTGCTACTCACCTTCACCATACCTTCAGCAAGCACTTGTCCTCTCCCATTGTCCCCAAAAGTGATGTACTCCCTCGTACTCACTGGGGTGAGACTGTAGAACCACCCACGATCTCCGGTCATGTGTCTTGAGCAACCGGAGTCGATCAACCAAAAGTTATCCAAGCCTCCTACCTGTAATCAAAAACAAGGACGAGAATGAGCGAGCGACTCAACACTGGGGTTAGTACCAAAAGAGTCAAACCAGTGCTGAGCCATTTGCTCAAAAGAAGGGTTAGCAAAATCCATCCTCCCAAAACCTCTAGGCGGAGCCCTATCACACCTACCACCAAAGGACCTGTCACATCTCACTGGAGGAGTACGCGCACCACGAGGAGGAAAACATGGCTCGTAGTCCATCTGAGACCCAAAGCTTTGATCATGCCTCCCAAACTCGTAACGGTCACGAGAAGGAGCACGTCGAGCCAACTCACCACGCCCAAATGCAACACGCCTATCTCTCTGAGGGAACACACCTCCACCTCCACCTCCACGAGTGGGAACTATCCTCACAAACACATCACCCCTAGGTAGAGGCCCTCTACGAGGCTCAGGCACACCACGAGCAAGGTGGTACCTGTCCTTGTTTGCCATCTCCCTAGGAAACCTCTCATCCCTCTTCCTTCGGAAACAGAACTCACCCTTATGCCCATCCCTCCCACAATACTCACAATGGAAGCGGATCGGCACTGGCTTAGGCTGTGGCTTCTCTACAAGCTTCTCTCCAGCTTTCTCTCTTGTCTTCCCATCAAAGACACTCCCTTGTGTGCTCACAAACTTGATGGGTTTTTGGTAGTTTTCAGATTTGTGGGGGAACACTGGAGGATCTGGGGTTGTGTCTAGCTTGTTTCTGAGATGGTTTGGCTTGGGTGCAAATTTGTTCATGGGTGTGGTATGTGGTGGAATTGGAATCTCTCCAGCTTTCTCTTCTCCCTCACCACTCTTCTCACCACACTTGTCAGCCCCCAATGCCTGACCATCAAACCTCTTGAACTGAGCAAACATCAAACTCAATTGTGGCTCATGCCCAGACAACCACCCCATCATTTTCCTCAATTCATCATTTTCATCCTGTAGACGATCAACATAGTGTGCAAGTTCCATGTTCATCAAAGCATGCATTTCATAGGTTGAACATGATGTAGGAAGAGGAGCTTTCAATGCCGCCTCAAGAGAAACAATTCTAGTGTGAGACTCATCTAGCCTAGCATGCAAAACAGGACATGAGGTACAAGCACCTAGTAAAGCTGGCCTAGATTTCAATTCATCACTCTCAATCCTAGCCACATCTAGTTCCTCAAGAACTGAGGCATGTTTCTCCTTGAGGGCAGTCAAATCAGCAAGAAAAACTGAGCAATCACCACAATCTATCTCATCAGACACCACAGGAGCAGACTTCAAAGTGACTATCTCATTCTTAGCATTCACAAGTAAGGATTCAAGCTCGGCTACCTTGTCCTTAGCCTCACCCAACAAAGACCTAAATTCCCTCTTCTCCTTGTTTGTCTTTCTAAGCACATCATCACGGTTATCAAGCAACTCATTGAGCCTAGCATTCTCCTCTAGCAAGAAGTTGGGATCTTGTCGTACCTCATCATCGGAGTCGGAGTTCGAATCCGAGCTGTGCTTCCCACCCTTCTTGGAGTGTGCCATACCGCAAAAGCCTCCTTGTGCGACGAAGCTTAGGCCAGTGAAGTTCTTGCCCGTGTACCGCTTGTCCTTGCACTTCTCTTGCTCATCCTCGCTGCTCGAGTCGGAAGAAGCATCGCTTGATGTCGAGTTGATGTCACTCGCTCCGACCACCATTGCTCGAGCGGTCTTCTTCCTGTAGCCACCACCCTTCTTGTGCCTCCTCTCGCCCTTGTCCTTGTAGTCGTTCCGGGACCGGTGCTTGTTGTAGTCGTGCTTGGGCTTGCACTTGTAGTTGTTCTTGATCTCCATGGCTTCAGGGCATTCAGCGATAAAGTGTCCGTGCTTCCCGCACTGATAGCACATCCCCGAGCTCCGCCTTGCATTCTTGCGGTTCTCGTACATCCGCCCAAACCTCTTGCTCAACAATGCGAGATCGTCCTCGCTCAGCACCTCAAAGTACTCATCTAGGAAAGACACAAGACAAGACAAAGAGAAACCACCGGTGTTAGCGTTAGACCTTGACCCGGAGACAAGAGCCAAACTATGAGGATCAGTAGGGCTCTCGCTCTTGGCTCTCAAGCCACGGTCAACTTCTGAAGACCTGAGCTTGGAAAACAGCTCATCCAGCGTCAGCGTATCATACACGTTCGACTCCTCAATGGCCTCGACCTTGGCACTCCACACAGACCTATCCAGGGCATGCAAAAGCTTGATAGCTTGATCATGATCCGTATATGGGAGCACTGTCACATTGGCCCTCATGTTGTTGACAATGCTAGTGAAATGCTGAAACATAGCATCAGTCGACTCGCTGGGGAGATGAGTGAAGTTCTCGTACTCTCTCCGGTAAGTGGAAAACAAACGTGCTTGCACTTGGGCATTGCCAACATGAGCATTTCTCAACTTGAGCCATATCTTTCCGGCCACATTCTCTCTGTACACTCGCTCGAACTCCGAGGCACAGAGAGCACGGAACAAGTAACCAACAGTCTTGCTGTTGGCCTCAAACATGTCCCGCGATCCTAGAAGCAGAAAACTATTTGGGATGACATATTGATCATTTTGAGTGACCTCCCAAATAAGAGTTCCCTTCCCTCGCAAAAACACGTCCAGGCACCTCTCCCACATCGGGTAATTCTTGCCATCAAAGTGCGGAGGACCCGACCCCTTGCCGTAATCGCCCATCTTTGGATCTTAGACTGGTTAGAATCACGAAGATTCGTAACCGGCTCTGATACCAATTAAAGGATCGAATCGGGCGACCAGAGAGTGGGGGGAGTCAATGGGAGCAGATAAAAATTCTTCCCAAAGGTCGAACTCGGACTATGCCCCGATTGCCACTCTAAGTACTCGCGCACACACCGGAAGCTCCAAACAAGGCACACAGAAGCCTAGAAGAAGAAGAGACAAGCCTAGGAGCAAAGAGCAGAAGCACCAAAGCAAGAACCAAAGGACATAGGCACTGCTGCGAAGTCCCTGGCGGACTGTCCGGGGTGACCGGGCGGACCGTCCGCGTAGAGGGCGCGGACTGTCCGGAAGGTCACGGCGGACTGTCCGCAAAAGCGCCTAGAACCACCAGTAGCGCACCCTTGAAATTCGGACTATCCGGCGGCTCACTACGGACCGTCCGACCAGCACGGAATGTCCGGGACAACCTCGCAGACTGTCCGCCAAACTTGTTGCCACCGGACCAAAGCAACTCAACGGATCGAAACTCAAGCGCTCAATAACATACGAAGAACACGAAGAACACTAATGCTGCCAGGGCCTCGCGGACCGTCCACACGGGCCTCGCGGACCGTCCGCCAGTTGCGGACAGAGCAGAAAAATGCTCGAGCTCAGGAGTCAACTCCACCTTTCCATCACCGGATCTCCCAAACAGATAAAGCTCTTGAGACAAGATTTGCGAGAGATGATAAGCAACACAAGAGGAAGCTATGCCCCAAAAATCTCGACTCCTAAGCCACTAAATCACCGGGAATCGCGGATCACACGAACCACCACCATGAACTCGGGCTCCAACCAAAAACGCACAAATCGAAGGCTCTCCACGGCATTTGAGGGGTCAAGATCATACATAAAGATGCACAAGGCATCCACCCATGATCACCTCAAAGAAATCTGAGAAGAAACGCCTCCAAAATCACGAATCAAGCAAAGAACGAAACCCCCCAAAAATAACCTCGAAAATGACATGAAAATCACAAGGGACTAGGAGATCACCGCAACTCCGAATGCTTCCATACATCCAGAGGACAGAGTCTGTACAAGAGTCTAGCTTAAGGAATCCACAGGGAAAAGAAGCAGTTCAGAGAAATCTACTGGAGGAGAAAGCCCTAGAGTCCAAGTGAGAGAGATGCCATCCACCTCTCCGCTATTTATATGAAGTCCATCAGAGGGAGGTAAATGACCACGCTACCCCTACTGCTTAAATGAAGATACAACCCCTCAGGGGCATTTTGGTCAAGTCTTCATCGGACGGACACGCTTCCCGCGACTTCGCTTCACCTCGACGCAAACCCCGTGATCACGCCACGTGCCCTCCGCCTCGAAGCTTCCCGAAGCTCCCGGATCACCGTCTCCGTCGCCTCGGGCCTCCGGGCTTGGTTTTGAGGCCCAAACCAAGAAACAGTCCACCGATGGTTTTGTGGGCAAACCACCAAACCCCGTGTGCAAGCTTCGGGCTCCATCCGCTACCTTGCACCGGCCCATGTTCACGACTTCAGCCCGCCAGTCTTGCACCGCACGGCTCGCACTTGACCCCATCGGCCACCGGGTCCATCGAACCAAGCCTACTTGCCACTCCATCACCCGGAGGCCGCCACGGCTAAGGCCTTTCGCGCTTGTTCTTTACCTGCACCGACACGAGTCAAACCGCAACCTGTACCTGCACACTTAGCCAAGCATCAGTCCACACAACGTTGTCAATCACTCATCACTAAGGAGCGACCCTCTACTGGTCCTCGGCACACCTGGTCCTCATTTCTGCATGGCGCGTGCAACACCGACTGGGTCGTGTCGATTCAGCGTGTACGCACCGTCTATTCTGCTTGATGCAACACCACTGGTTCAAGATGTATGCGTAGCCTGAACCCGCTCGTACCCGCACGGACTTGGTTACGCACCTTGATGCTACAACACCGACTGGGTGGTGCTGATTCGGCATGTAACCTGCATCCGGTCTTGTTGATCCTACGCGTCACCTGCACCAGCTTCAGTTACGCGCGATTCGGCTACGCACTATCCGTTCTTTATGGCGCGTGCAACACCGACTGCGTTGTGTCGATTCAACACATAACCTGTACATGTTACGCACCGTCCGTGCTTATTGATGCAACACCCACTGGGTCGTGTCGATTCAGTGTATACGCACCGTCTGTGCGCTTGATGCAACACCACCGGTTCTAGATGTATGCGTAACCTGAACCCGCTTGTACCCGCACGGACTCGGTTACGCACCTTGATGCTGCAACACAGACTGGGTGGTGTCGATTCGGCGCGTAACCTGCATCCGGTCGTGTTGATCAGTTGATCCTGCACGTCACCCCACCAGCTTCGGTTACGCGCGATTCGGCTACGCACCATCCGTTCTTCATGGCGCGTGCAACAGCGACTGCGTTGTGTCGATTCAGCGTGTAGCCTGTACAGGTTATGCACCGTCCGTGCTTATTGATGCAACACCGACTGGGTCGTGTCGATTCAGCGCATATGCACCATCCGTGCTGCTTGATGCAACACCACCAGTTCCAGATGTATGCATAACCTGAACCCGCCCGTACTCGCACGGACTCGGTTACACACCTTGATGCTGCAACACCGACTGGATGGTGCCGATTCGGCGCGTAACCAGCATCCGGTCGTGTTGATGCTGCGCATCACCTGCACTGCACCAGCATCGGTTACGCACGATTCAGCTATGCACCATCCATTGTGTCGATTCAGCGCGTAATAACATAAGAAATAGGCTTCAGTTGTACTCCGTATGCGTAACCTACACCCACTGGGTTATGCACCATCAGTACTGCTGCATGCATAGGGCAACTACGATTGGGTAACGCACAGACTCGGTGGACGTTGTCCAAGCCCCTGTGGACATTGTCTTCGACATAGGCAGCCGGGTGATACGAGCGATACGTGCCGATGTGGCCGCAATATCTTGTGTGATGAAGGCAATGCTCTACGGTGGTGGAGTGGAGTCAAACATCATTCATGATGCTCATTTTACCCCTTCCACTGTAGTTTCCCCTAGCTATAAAAGGGGGGCGAAGCAAGTGAGCGAAGAATGCACTCAGACAGAACCAATCAAACCCAAGCACACTCAAACTCGCATCACAAGGATCCACAAGGCAGCTAGTGGGAGTCGGAGCTGGAGTCCCCCACACCGTCCTAGCCGCTGATGCCGGCCTGGCCTCCGATGCCACCTCACCCCTCGAGGAGCTCATCGAGGTTGGTTTTCCGACGAATAGCGCGGGCGTTGGCGGCGTAGTACGCCGCGCGAAGCTGACAAGATTCAGGTGTGGTGTCCCACGGCCACCCTGGCGGCACCAGCCTGAGCGCGTGGTCGTTCTCTTGGTCATGGAGGTCGGCGGCCGCGATGGGGTCAGAGGCTCCGCACTCCACTGCCGTCGCTACCACATTCCGGACACGCCCGGGAAGCGCACGGAGGCGGTCGGTCAACAGTACCGGGTCCATCCTCACCACTGAGGCTGCGATCCTGGCAGCCCCCTTGAGCTCATCGTAGCGATTGACGAGCTCGTCGAACCGCTGGCAAAGAATCTCCTCCTGCTCACAGAATAACCGCGCCTCCTCTTCCTGATCTACACCGAGAAGAATGCAAGGTGAGCAAATCAAACGACTGCAGGAAAAACCCCACAGCGTGCGAGAAGACTAACCGAAGGCAAGGGCCTGTGCGTCGGCCGTGGCATCACGGGCTTTTTTCTCCTCCTCCTCGGATGCCTGGAGGGTGGCCTCGGTGTTGCGGAGGGCATGCTCCAGTGCCGCATTGCGGCGGAGCGCCTCATTGAGCTCCAAGATCCGGTCTGCCTCGTGTGCTAACCGCACAGGGGGCGTCGGAGTGATGGCAGCAGAAGGAGTAGTGGTGGCGACCAGACCGGCGGGGACGGCAGCCAATGCCGGCGGCGGGGAGACTCCCTCGACCCATCCTCGGACGAGCCGCCGGAAGCAGCGGCAGAAGCGGTGATGGTGGTCAGCCCACCCCCGGTGCTGTAGTCGACCCTGCAAAGACAGACGTGGTGGAACGCCGTCAGTGACGGCGGCAGGGTACGACAGCAGAAGAGGACAAGGAAGAACAACGCCTACCCGCCGCGGGTGAGGATCCGACGAAGCTTCGGCCCCGACGCCGTCGAGTCCCGGGGTCCCTCCGCGGGGCGCTTGTCACCTGCCATGGGGCTCAGGCAGAGACGGAGAAGAGAAAAGAAGGGAAGCGAAAGCGAGAAGTTTGCCGCGGGCATCGAGGCTCGGGGAGCAAGAAGATGCCAGAGGAAAGAGGCGTGCTAGATTCATGGCGACGCCGCGGGGATTTATAGTCACTGAAGGAAGAGCGTCGGGGTGGTTCCCCGAAGATGATGAGC
Organism: Cenchrus fungigraminus; assembly: GCA_036936925.1. NCBI lineage: Eukaryota > Viridiplantae > Streptophyta > Magnoliopsida > Poales > Poaceae > Cenchrus > Cenchrus fungigraminus. Next base: position 71,675,665 of record CM072769.1, on the reverse strand, counting down.
TGCGACCTCTCTCCCTTCACCCAAGCGGCCCACTCCCCAAGTCCGTGCTGGGCCCGCTAGGTTACGCACCATCCATGCTGCAATGGCTCCTGCAACTAGGGCTGAAAATGGTCGGAATATATCCCGCTCCGTTCTGCTCCGATTTCTACATTTATCCCGATCGAATTCGTATTTTCAGACAAAAACGAAAGTGGTACGGAAAACGGGATATCAAATTCGAAATCGGAACGAAATCGGTTTAGGTGTTATCCCGACCATTTTCGCATATCGCGTTTCAAATTCAGGATATCCCGTACACATTACGAATTCGCCTCTCTACGGAATGAAGTCCAGCCAGCTGAAGCACCTAGCAGGCCGGCAAATCGAGTGGGCCAGCCCAACAAAGATAAGGTTACCACCACATCAGCCCACCAGCTCTCCAGCAGGCAGTGGCTGCTGCCCGTCGCCTCCCTCGACCTCGCGTGCGGTGCGGTCACTGCCGGCCGCCTCCATCCGCTCGCCACCGCTCACCACCACTAGCACCGCTTGCCTCCAGCACCACTCGCCTCCAGCATCAATCGCGGCTACCCCATCCATCCCTGTATCCTTTTTCCTGTTCCTGGTCCCCTGTCGCGCTTGCGCCTGCAGGCTGGCAAACCACGCTGCCGCCCAGGCTCTGGAAGCCGACGACAACGAAGAGTCGAAGACGATGGCACCCACTGGAGAAACTCCTGGATCGACAAGCTGCTTATGTGATGTTCTTTTCGGTTTGGAGCATGGAGTCGCGCTGCTCAAGCCTGCCGGATTTGGTGGAGCTTTGTCAATGGTTGGCAACAACGAGCAGACGCGCATGCAACAAGAGAGAAGATAAGGTTGCAGGTTTTCTGCAGTGCGTCTAGATGAGAGGATAATGACTGTTTTTTATTTTTCTTTCTTTTTTCAATGAAAATGCATTGTGAGACTTATGGCTGGGATCAACATGATGGATCTAGATAATTATGTTTTAGTTATAGTAAAAAAATTAGGCTTGGTCAAGAGGAATGTCTAATCGGTGGATAGTGAACTGGTGATTGCCTGTCCACACATGTTGTTATGCTCAACTATGTTCTACACATCGATGTTTCCATTTTATTTTTTCGTATTCCGCTCGTGTTCGACAAGTTTCTGATCGAATCGGTTCGTTTTCGAATCTTTCGACATCCCGTAAGTTTGTTTTCGTTTTCGTTTCCGACCTTACCGAATTCGAATTCGTTTTCGTATTTAAATGTGAACCTTAAAACAATATTAAGGTTATCTCGACCGAGTTTGACCGCTTTCAACCCTACCTGCAACACAACCGACTGGGTTGTGTCGAATCTGCATAACCCTCGCCTAGGCGGCTACGCACGAGCCATGGTGTCTACCGAGTACGGAGGGAGTACTAGTAGTACGAGTAAGTAACCAAACCACACAGATCGGCTAGTAGTATAGTATGGCACGTCTCTTCGGAGACATCTGATAAAATTGGAACGATACAGAGTAGTAGTAACTCCTATGGCAGTAGATCATTGAAGCATGGTTATGCACCAGCCTTGCTGCATTGTTCCTCCTGCAACACCGACTGCGTTACGCACAAATGGGCTTCATATGTATGCGTAACGTGCACCCTCTCGGTTACACGGCATCCATCCTGCACCGGTCGTGTCGATTCGGCGCGTTACCGGGACCCGCTCGGTTACCCACCAGCCACGCTGCATTGTTCCTGCAACACCGACTGCGTTACTATACGCACAAATGGGCTTCAGATGCATGCGTAAGCTGGACCCGCTAGGTTATGCTCCATCCTTGCTGCATGGCTCGTGCAACACCACCTACTGGGTGGTGTCAAACCTGTGTAACCCTCTCCTCGGCGGTTATGCACGAGCCATGGTGCCCACGGACGGAGACGAACATGACCAACGGCATGGCTTCCTTAATTTGGCAATACACAGGGTGGCAATAAGCCATGGTGCCGCCGCCGATCGCCAAACGCCCTCACACCATACCCCAGTTTCAGACGAGTATGCGTTTACTTCTTCCATGATTGTGCCATGATCAGAAATGAACTCAACCAACTGAAAGTGCGAGGACACAACAGGGTTGCAAATCAAACTGGTGAAAATATGTTCGTCATCATCAAGTTCCAGGCCCTCATCAATCCGGTCGGCGATGAGGTCGCGCCAGGCCCGGGAGACGCACTTTAAACGGCAGAGAGATGCTTGGTACTTCCCATTGTACATTATCATCAGGCTGATCTGAGACATGTTGCTGTTTTTCCTTCTCTACCTCCTGTGCACAACGCCCTATAGCGCTTAGGGGTTCTACAACTGCAGCACCTATAACTTCTCTAGGCTTGAATACTCCCCACAAGTAATGTTTCCTCTGAAATGATGCATATATAAGAGAATAATGTGAGTGAATAAACCCTAGCTTAAACACTACAAGATACAAAGAAATTAAGGCCATCTTAGCGAATACTGGTTTTGAGGAATCAAATATGATGTATCAAGAACAGAATACCTATTTGTAAGGTGTACACACATATTAAGATTCATATTTTACGATCTTTGACCAACAATTTTAAATTTTTATAATGCAAACATGAAATGGTTAGGTTACTCTCAAATGATCATGCTACTTCCATCCCATGAAAAGTGCAATTCTAATATTTGAAAAAAATACCAAACAAATGCAATCCTAGGAAATAGATCTAACTACATGACTAATTAAGTGGTCAGATGGATTTGCATGTCGAAATTTACTGCATGTGGCCAACAAATAAGGGCATTCGAGTCTTTTCACACCACCACTAATCTGTCGTAGAAAAACTAGAATTGCACTCCTCATGGGATGGAGGGAGTAAGTTTTGTAACAAATAAAATAAAATAAAATAAAATAAAATAATATAATATAATATAACATAACATAACATAACATAACATAACATAACATAACATAACATAACATAACATAACATAACATAACATAACATAACATAACATAACATAACATAAATGAATGGTCAAAAGTGTAACTTAAGGAGTAACTAGTCCATACTTTTGTGCTGCTCTAAACTGGTCCATAGGGAGTAACTAGTCTCGATCTGATAGGTCCCAAAAGGACTTCATTATAAGAGATCACATTTGCAAAAAAAAAAGTGCTATAGGAGTACATACTTTTGTGATGATCAGGCAATAGAATTGATGGGAATATCAACATATCAGTATCACCAATAATAGCTTGCAAAACCAGATCATTATCCATGACTACTTTAATTAGTTCGTCTAGTTCTTTATCTTGCCTAGGAATAAACAAAATACAAGATTAGGCATCTATATATTATGGAAATGAATGTTGGATAAAAGTTATGTCGAGAAATGGTTAAGTGAGATACCTCATATCAGGAGGAAAAAAGTATATGCCAATGTTGTCACCGCTTGGTTTTGATGCCTCCCATGCCTTAGGCCACACCTCAGATCTCGGGAGTGTTGTCAATTCAACTAGTGGAAACAATTGTCTAGATAAACTCCATGCTCTCTCACATGATTTGGTTGACAAATGTCCAGCCAATGTATATATTCCCCACCATCTATCTTAAAGATTCCGCTGACAACATAAGCAACCGGAAAATTAGAACATAGATATGAAACAATACAAGAATTCTTCAAATATATGCTAGAGCATCCATTATACCTCCAATTAGGTTTGTCAATGGGTTTCGAGCAACAACACCATTGTTGCTCAACAAATGTCACCATGGAGACTTTGACATGACCATCTTGTGACAAAGATTTAGTGATGTCATTTCCAACACGAATAGGATTATGATTGCCACCACCTTCTTGTCCTTCATCATCATATTTACCTTTCACACATCTTTGTTTCTTCATCAGCCTACTAGCCGTATTATTCCCTTACACATCTTTGTTACCATCATCCTCCATTGTTTTGGCCTTTTCTTCCAACAATGGTTCCTTCTTCTTCTTAGACGTGTCATTATTGGTTCTGCCATCACCTTTAGCAACTTGGTCCCTGTTACTTGACTCTATGAGCTCCCTTTGGTTATCATTGATCAAATCGGATCACTCTTTTGACCTCTTTGTTTCCTTGTGAGCCAACTCTGACATAGCCTTCAAGTGAGTTGGAACATCTCTTTTCTTCTTCAAGGGAAATTGTTCATTCAATACAACATTCACGTTTGAACTTGACCTCAATTGAATTTTCGAACTCAAGGTATTGTGTTGCTTTGTATCCTTCGATGTAGGTTGAACTTGACTTGACTTTCTAACACTCTTTTTCGCAATGTTAGCTTCCAACTGACTAGAATATTGTTTACCATGTTGTGGACCCGCTAGTCGCATATTTTGCTGGGTTTTCAGTAAGTCTTTAAGAGACATGTTCATGATTTTAGACTTCTTCCGTAGAATTGGCATCCTTGCCTTTGGGCTAAAAGGCAAACCATGTTTCCTTGGACTTACCATATTTTTCTTATTGATTGACAATAAGAAAAAGTATTCCTAATACCACACGAAAAACAAAATCAAATGCATGCAAATGTGATTATTTTGCTAAATACTTTTTCATTTCACATGGGAACAATAATAATAAAGAGAAAAGTGAACCAAAGAAAATGATTCATGTAATTTAGCTTGACTCCTATCCACAATATCAAATATGCTCAGCATTCAGGCCAACAATCGCATTTTGCGATATATATCCACTAGATATCTAAGTGCTCATCCCATTCAAACAAAATAATTCTATTCATACAAAAAAAATCCTTTGATTAGATATACTCCATCCATCCTGGATTAAGGCATTTAAGCATTCAAAATATATGCTCAACACATAAGGCATTCTAGACACATTTAAACATGATAAGTTTAGCTGATTAGTTGATTAGTTGAAGTTGGTTCCTTGTTATCTAAAACCAATGTTAAAATAATATAGCAATACAGCACCCCACGTCATAATTTAAGGAGACATGCGTCTTCTACCAATCCTTAATCGGATGTGAAGGCACGCTATAAATCTCGTGGTTGTCTAATATGCAAACAAATTATGCTTGCAATATATGTATCTAACTATCTTGAGCAGTACCAAATACTTACGTATGAAACCCATTGAACGAACAAGCTAAGCTGAGCCTTGCAATGCAAGCACATGGTCCATCCAATATAATGTAGCATGCATTGCATAAAAAATCAGACTATTATTTATCTCGATTATGCTTAACGCTCCATCAGCTGAACTCATTGTTGACGGTGGAAATTCACCATTTCCAACCCTCAATACTCTCACATAAATGGAGGCATATGCATTATTTACTAGCAATTAGGTTTGAATAATGTAGTTCCACTTGTCCTTGGAGATTATTTGTATGTTGGTAATTTACCCTTAAAAGAGATGGAAACTCCACTTCTATGGAGAAACCATGCCAACTCAGCTGAGGAGGTGGCCGCCACCAAGGGAAACATGGCAATCCACATCATCGATCCAAGGGAGGCACTCACCGACGAATCAGAGGACGCCACATGGACTTCACATGGATCAAAGGGCCCACCTCGGATACCAAATCAAGCCATGCATCGGGGATGGATCAGAGGGCCCACAAGGCAGTCAACCAGAGGAAGCACACCAGGTGGGGCCGCCCTAGGGGGTCGGCCTATCCTAGGATCGGCTGAACCGCCTTAGTGGTGTCCCATCCTGGCCTTCCACGTGGTGGTTGCTCATTGGTCCATTGCCTCACTCCCGGGTGTTTAGGGGTCATTTGGGCGTCCGAGAAAGCCTTGTCCTTGCCTATAAATAGAAGGGGAGGGGCTCCCATTTCTCACACACCACTCTCTCATTCTCCTCTCACTTTCAGTTTCCAAGGCTAGGGGGTAGGCTTGAGTAGCTCTTCTTCAGGTTCCAAGTCCTCTTGGAACTTTAGGTATGAGTTCTCTTTTATCTTTATTTCTTTGTATGACTTTGATCTACTTCAGTTATTCAGCTATTTCGTACAAAGTCATGGTAGATCGTATTCTTGATATGTTCTTGAGTTCATCCTCTGTTCATCATTTAGAGGCTCGTGTTCTTTGTGAACACTACCTTTTAATCCACTTGAAGGGTGATAAACTCCTTCCTTATGTGTTTGTTCATAAGTTAGAGGCTCGTGTTCTTCACGAACACGACCCTTTGATCTTGTTGATTAGACATAAGAGAGTTCATATCTGTTCGTATGTCTAGCCTTAGTTGATCTTGTTAGATGGCATGAGAGTGTTGCATGGGGTCTGTGTTCAAGCTACGGTACTCGGTCTAGTTGACCAGTCTTCTGGTTGCTCTCACTCTGGGTCACAATAGCCCGGCCGGGTGAAGTCTAGCAGCAACGTAGGCATGGTGCCTGGGTTGTCTGGCTACGATAGTTATGCGCATACCCCCCGTAACGAGAGGTTGGTCCTCAGGTGGTGACAGCCCTATTGGATCCTAGGGCAACCTCCGCGCTAGGGTATCTGCTGTAGGAGTCTAAAGTCTAGTTTCGCAGAGTGCTGGTCATCGCGGCCTAGCTCCCCGTTTGTACCTGGGTGCTGAACCATGTCTCCCTCATGCAATACTCATGCCCATCTCTTGTATCTTCTAGCTTTGTATGTTTAGTACATTAGAACCTAGAGCTAACTCGTATGTTCCCCCTAAGCCGTAGTGTGCTAGAGTAGATGTAGATTTGAGGTGTCTGTGTCACACTACCCCTATTATCTTTTATCTTACCCCTGCCTTTGAGTGTGTTGTTCCCTATATCTATCTCTTGGTTTACATTCAGAGCAAAAGCATAAGTCTAAGATATCCGCCATTGCCTTCTTGGATTCGACACCCTTGGAATACTCTCCTTCCTTGGGGAAATGCTACAATGGTTTATCTGTGCGCTTGCGGATTCGTTCATGATCATTTAGATTAACCTATGGCAAGTCTCAATGTTCACGCTAACCATTAGTTGTGACATTGGGAAATGCCAACAAGCATTTCTAGCGTCGACGCTAAGGATGGATTCCAAATCTATTCTTAAGTGATCGACATTTAGAAATGTCAATAAGCATTTCTGGTGCCGTTGTCGGGGAAGGCACAGGATTATCTTGACATGCTTTGCATGTGTTTATAAACTCTAAGTAGGTTAGGACAACTCTCAATGCAGGCTAACCTTGATTGTCTTCTTTTATCTTTGGATGATGAAGACAGGTAGTGTATGACTGGTTTCGACCTACCGGAGAATTTTACTGAAGATCCCAAGTCACTTGTGAGGAAAGCTCGAATTCATTTCGGCTCACCTCGTCGTACTCGTCCGGAGGGCGAACCAGCTTCCTTTGTACCATCCACATCCAATGCTATGGCCCAGAAGACACTTCGTGAGTACTCTGCTCCTTCTGCTGACAAGGTGTTGCAAGGCCCTGAGGTGGCAATGGGGACTGAAAATTTCGAGATCAAGACGGGTCTAATCACAATGGTACAGGCTAGCCCATTCTGTGGCAAGCCAAATGAGGATGCCAATGCTCATCTACAGCAATTCCTAGAGCTATGCAGCACTTTCGTCATCAGGGGTGCAAATATGGATGCTGTTCATTTACGGCTATTTCCATTCTCCCTTCTGGGGAAAGCTAAGCAATGGTTCTATGCGAATCGGGAATCTATTGACACTTGGAGTAAGTGTTCAGAGGCATTTCTCAAGAAGTTCTTCCCATTGGGTAAAACCAATGCTCTTCGTGGAAGGATTTCTGGTTTTCAGCAAGCAGCAAGTGAATCTATTCCAGAGGCTTGGGAGAGGCTTCAGGAGTATGTCCTGGCCTGTGCTCATCATGGGATGGAAGATTGGCTCATTCTTCAAAGTTTTTATAATGGGTTGAATCCGACAGCCCGAGGCCATATTGATGCTGCTGCTCAAGGAGCATTCTTCTCACTCACTGTTGATAATGCTAAATTACTCATGGAGAAGATGGTCTCCAACCAAGGGTGGAGTGATGAAAGACTCCAACCACGACTGAGGGGTACTCATACTGTCAAGGAAGCAGACATGATTACTGCCAAGATGGATCTTCTTATAAAGAGATTGGATGACTACACCAGCGAGAAGGATGCCATGGCCACTACTTCTCTGCCTATGGACTCTCACATTACTTGTGAAGTCTGTGGCAACACTGGGCACTCAGGCATCTATTGTCGGGAGACTCAGGAGGAAGTGATGTACATGAATGGCAATAACAATGGTTATCGTCCATCTCAACAAGGAGGCCAATCGTGGAATCAACAACACCCTTATTATCAAGGAGGTAACCAAGGTAACTCGTACAATCCTAACCAACCCTACTTGAGAGATCTCGTTTTTGGGCAAGCTAAGATTAATCAAGGTATTAACAAGAAGCTAGCTGCCCTTGATAAAACTGTGGAAAGCCTCAATGTTAAGCTTGATAGTTTTTCTTCTGCTCAGAAGAGTCAGCTGAGTTTCAACAAAATGTTAGAAACCTAGTTGGCTCAGCTGGCTGCTTTGGTTCCATCTCCTGATAACGGGAGGATCCCGGGGCAACCCGTATCCTTTTGTGAAAATGTTAGTGTAGTGTCAACCAGGTGAGGTAAGCCACCTAGGTGGACACATGCTTCTGACTATGCAGGAAAGCCTATTCAACAAATTCTTGATCCATGGGAGGAATCAGCAGTGGTGCACAAGAAAGATCTAGGCTACCCAACTATCACTTGCACAATCTATTACAAGAAGATTAGGCATGCCCTTTGTGACCTTGGTGCGAGTGTTAATCTGATGTCCAAGGCCATGTTCGAGCAACTGGGATATCCGGCTCTCTCTCCAACACCACGGACTATCCAACTTGCCGATTCAACGATCCGATATCTAGAAGGAGTTGCTGAGAGTTTATTGGTTAAGGTCAAGAGCTCTTATGTCTTCGCGGATTTCGTGGTCCTTGACATGGATGACGAGGGAGGAATGCCGCTCATCCTTGGGCGACCATTTCTCAGTGATGTCCGAGCTAGAATCAATGTGGGATCCGGTATCATCCATTTCCGCATTGAGGAGAGGAACTTGAAGTTCAAGTTTCAGGACAAAGAAGAGCAATGCTATTTGGTGCAAGATAGTTTTGAGCAGCTTGGGGGAAGGACGGAGCCTTCACCCCCAAGGAAGAAATCTCCGTCAAAGAGGTTAAGGAAAATTCGAAAAGAATGGCAGAAGATTGAGATGGCACCAACCTCTACTTCTCAGGAGTGGGGTGCTGAATGGAATTGATCACTGAGAAGAGTCCAACTCGTCGGAGTAAAAATGATGGGTCCTTTCTACCAAAAAGGTTAAAGCTGGTATTTATCTCATATTTCCCTTTCCAAAATTTCATTTCCAAAATTGCATATTTGATTTTCCAAAACTTTGCATTTGCATGCTAGATTTATCTAGCCCTTTTCCCTATTTCAAATAAAAATTCTGAAAATCATTTCTGAGTTTGAAAATTCAAGAAAAATCATTTGAAAAATATTTTAAGGGAATTTGGGCCAAGGCACTCAGGCAGGCCCCCAGCTAGCCGTTGGGGAGCCACTGGCTGGGGCAGAGGGCAGGTGGGCCCGGCCTGGGGTCGGCCGACCCCAGGTTCGGCCGAAGCAGCCCAACGGCTACTGGGCCCCACCTTGCTCCAACGGCTCCTAGCCGTTGCCCAACGGCTATGTCTGGATGCCCGGCGCATTTGCCTATAAATAGCAGGGGGAGAGGGGGTGTTCTTCACCCATTCAACACTCTTCACTCACACTCCCCTCTCTACTCCTTGCTCTCTTGGTTTCCTTGGATTTCTTGCTCAAGATTGGATCATCAAGTGGGCTCTCTATTGTGTTGCTGAAAATATTGTTATTGGTGGAGCAAACTCGGTAAGGACTTCATTCAATTTCACTAACCCATCACCGAGTTGCTCTTGTTGTTTGTTGTTGTGCTAGCATGAATTGGGCGGCGAACACTCTCCGAAGGGTGACACACTCACACTCCCGTTCGCGGGCGAGCACGAGTGCATCCACCCCCGTCGAGCCGATGCTGAGCCCATCAACGATGGATTATGAAGAAGAGCAAGCAGAGCAAGCTGAGCCACAAGCCGCGGAGGAGGTCGTCGATGACACCCCCTACCTCAGCTTGCGGGGCGATCGAGAGGAGCAAGCCTATGCTCTCTTGAAGCACCGAGTCTTCGCCCACACTAGGGACTTCAACCCGGCTCTCATGGAGAAGACAGGTATGAATCTTTAGTTCACTTCCATTTGGAATGCTCTTGGTTGGGAGGAGTTTGTGCCGGTCACAGAGCTTGGCTCTCGGCCCCTCACCATCCAGTTTCTTTGCTCTCTTACCGAGACCGCGGATGGCGTTGAGTTTCGTCTTTTCGGGACTGATTATCGTCTTTCTTGGAAGGATCTTAGTCGTCTTCTTGGTTTTAGTCCTCGTTGTGCTATCTCTTTGAAGCGAGCTTGTGAGGGTTATGTTCGGGAATCTTTCTGGGCAGATATCTCTGGTATTGTTTATAGTGGCAAGTTTGTACCTCGGCGCAACGATATTGTGCATCCCACTCTCTGCCAGTGGCACAAGTGGCTCGCCATTACTCTCTTTCCACGAGAGGATGTTCGGCCCGTGCGCAGCGATGAGATGATGCTATTATACACCGCTGTAAACCAGATCAAGGTCTCTCCCGTTAAAGCAATGATTCGTCAGTGGATGACGAATTTCAAGATGATAGGTCCTATTGAGTCTACGGCTTTGGTGACTTGTATTGCTCTCAGACTCGGGGTTCTTAGCGGGAATCCCGTACCCTTCATCGGGACGCCCCGAGTTCTCATTGATGAGGCATACTTGATCCAGGGGCATATACTCAAGAGGGGCCCAAATGATTCTTTGACTTTCTTCTTTCCGGGCTATGCAAACCAAATCCCGTTACCTAACCCGGGGTTTGGATTGTATAACTCGGAGTCACTCACCATTCCCCTTGTTACACAAGAGGAAAGCCGTCGTGCTAGTGTTTCAGGCAGGTCCACCAGGAGCGCGGTGAAGAGAGCACACATGTAGCAGCAACAGTAGTCACAGCCGACACCACCACCACCACCACAGTCTCAGCCACAGCCTGTTACACCACCGGTGGCAGGAGGGGCCCCTGCACGGTACATGTCCGGGGTTACCCCTAGATATGCACCTGGTTGGGACTAGCCCACCTACCAGCCGAGTGCGAGTGGCACGGCTTGGGCGAGCGCGAGCAGAGCTCAATGGGCCACACCCGCTAGCTCCAGCTCAGGTGGTTCACCTCCGTCTTCTTCCTTCCGGCGACACTCTTCAGCCTCTACACGCGATGCTCAGCTCGCATAGCAGATGGGAGAGCTCACCGTTCAGGTCACGGGATTGGAGGAACCACTGAACACCCACGTCGAGTCTACCACAGTGCGGCAGCGTCAGGCTGGTGAGAGGATAGCAGCCATGCAGCAAGATCAGTGGCAGTACATGGAGGCGCAGAGGCCTTACTACGCGAGTCAGGGTTTCTTCTACCCTCCTCCACAGTGAGCCTGAAGCTAGCTTGGGGGAGGACCCCCATTCTGAGGTAACTTGTATCTTCCTTCATTTTCAGAATATCTTATAAATGAAAATCCAAAAAATCTGCAAAATAAAAAGACCAAAAATATTTATTTGCTTTCATCATCATCATTTGCTTAGTTTGCTTTGATATGCTTAGTAAGAATGCTTTGCCTCTATGGTTGAAATGATGAATAGTTGCTCTGTTTATTCTCCTTGTATGTCTTGCCTACAACTTTGTATCCTACCTAAGTTTTGAGTTTGTTGGCTTGTATCTTCAAATCTTAGCTTGAAAACTGTGGGTAGCAGAAAGCATGATCCTTGCCTAAGTTGTTGTGAGACATGATATGGTATAATAGAGTGCTATGATCTTGTGCTTAGTGATGCTTGACATTCGGAGTTTTCCTTTTTGAAAAATCAAAACATGATGAGTTCCTCAATGATGAGAATTTACCATCCAAGGCCATATGTAGATTCTAGTTAGCCTCCACATATGTAGCTTGTTCTCTTATTGAGCTTTGTCAAATTGTTGTGACCCTTGTTAGAACTCATACTCCCCTGATCAAGATCACGTACACATTCACACTAAAACTTCTACACTGGAAGTTAAGCATTCATCATTTGCTCCATACTGCTTATGCATTCTTCCATAAATAAAACTCTATGTATCTTTGCATCATTCATCCCTCTCCAAATATCTCCAACTGAGACAAAGGGCTAGCTAAAAAAAGCATGCTCAATAGCATGGCAAAAATAAATAAAGAGAGCTAACCCATGTCTCGGAAAAAAAATTTCAAAGGAGAAAAAGGGATTGATATGTGCAAGAGAAAGAGTTCCACCGTATAGATGGTAATAACTAGTACCTACTCCGGGGCTAGTGTCCACCTTACCATCAATCCCTCATTCCCTCATATAAAACATGGCAATATCGAGCACCCATTTCTGTGCCTAGTATCCACCTTGACATGCTCATATCCATCACACACATATGCACATCTTGATCAGGATGTATGTTTGTTTCTTTCAAGGATCCGGTTTTTGACTTAGCAAAACATGAGAGACAAGTATGCCACATCTTCCCTACCTACAGCTCCACATAAAGCCTACTAGGAGTAGGATGTGAAGAAAGGCAACATTGATGCCTTGGTGAGGAACCATACACTTTTGAGCGATCCGAGAGTATCATTTGAGGAATTCTGATTTTCTTTTAAAAAAATTTGCAAAACCTCCGGATTGATAGCTGATCAAGGTATGAGTGATTATGCACATGCTATATAACCATTCTGTCTCTCAACCGCCCAAGGCAGGCGAAGCTATATGCCCCACGTATCAGGCAAAAGGTATGTCTGCCAACTTGTTCAACTCTTGGTAGAGTACTTTGATGTATGTTTGCCATAAGTTGAGAATACAACATTGTAGCAACTCCTGATCAACCAACCTAAGTCTCTAATGTCTTGCTTTGAGACGAGCAAGAGGTTAGCTTGGGGGCGTTTGTTCACGGTGGAAATTCACCATTTCCAACCCTCAATATTCTCACATAAATGGAGGCATATGCATTATTTACTAGCATTTAGGTTTGAATAATGTAGTTCCACTTGTCCTTGGAGATTATTTGTATGTAGGTAATTTACCCTTAAAAGAGATGGAAACTCCACTTCTATGGAGAAACCATGCTAACTCAGCTAAGGAGGTGGCTGCCACCAAGGGAAATATGGCAATCCACGTCATCGATCCAGGGGAGGCACTCACCGACGAATCAGAGGACGCCACATGGACTTCACATGGATCAAAGAGCCCTGTCGTATGGACATCCCTGGGCCCACTACTCCGGTGGGTACCAGGACCGACTACTCGGTGGGCCCCTGGGACTACTCAACTTGGCAACACGGCACCTACTGGCGTGGGGCGCAAGGATTACAGGGGGATAGTACTCGGATAGGAAGCTACACATGTCCGGATCCATGCAAAGAACTCCTAGCCGTACCTGACTAGTACTCTCCCCTCAAACCGACTTGTAACCCTGCCTCCCGGGCTATATAAGGCGAGGCAGGGACCCCTATCTCTTCATCCGTATCTTCTTGTAAACACACCCAATCAATCCAGAGCTACGCAGCATACAGGACGTAGGGTATTACGCACGTCGCGGCCTGAACCTGTCTAAATTGTGTGCCGCGTGTCTCTCCTTCGAGTTACCAATCTCGGCGAGGCCACATTCATCTACCTCGGGTACTCCTCTTGGTAGGTTGCCAGTCTAAAACACCGACAGCTGGCGCGCCAGGTAGAGGATCTCGCCGAAGATCACATGGCGAACTCGATGGCTTCAATCGTCATCAAGCCAACCGTCGCCTTCAACCACGGCGACACCTTCGTCTTTGGCTCCTGGGTCTGCACCGCTGAGGGTGCTGGATCATTCCAGCGCTACCTCACCATGACCCCGGACCCAGAGACCGGGCTCGTGACACTTCCAGAAGTCACCACGGGCCCACTCGTCGAAAAATTTGGTGAAATTTCGCTCTACAACCAAGTCACCGATTTCGAGCTCGGATCCGCCTCCAACTCGAACTCGACGTCACCCTGGATCGCCTCATGCGAGCTGGCTCCTGAGCCATCATGTGAAGTGACCCCTCTCCACGAGCACTTCCTATACGGTCTCTGCAATGCTAGCAGGGCCCATGCGGAAGCTCTCGCTGCACGCCGGGCCGGCAAGGAGATCGCCTCTGAGTACTCCTCAGACTCCAACACCGGAACCGGCTACTACTCAGACTCTTCCTACGAGTTCGACTTCAGATCGGACCCAATCGAATCCGAGTCCGAGCTCAACATCACTCTGGAACCGCTGTCAGGTCCTGCCTCTGGCCTGGTCATTACATCCACTCCTGCCGGCAGATTCGTCTACTGGCCCCACCGCAAGCCTGCAGACCTGACGGACGATAACTCACGCTGTGTCGCCTACCTCGATTCACTCCCCTTCCAGGAGGGGACTCCGCTGGCTATAAATGACGAGCACACCCCCACCAAGGTGGTGACTACTGACTCCAGTCTCTGCACTCCTGACCGTGAAGCCTTCATGACGGCCACAGATGTTGGGACTTCGGAAACTCGACCCGACCGGTACCTTGACGACATCTCGGAGGATGAGTTATCCGCCAACGCACCTCCGAACGAGACCACCGAAGACAAGAACGCTCGGCGTGACCGCAACAGGAAGTAGAACGATCGACGCAGACGTCTCCGGGAAACTCTCCCCATCCGGAACCTCAGTGAGGCTCTGGAGCAAGTCGCCAACCGGGTACACACTACTCCTGAGCAGTGCCTCATATGTATCACCACGATAGCACGGCAGGCCCAGGGGATCCGCGTGGGCAAAGTCATCGTCAAACTCGCTGAAGATGCCTACTTCATGCGGGTCAACAACAGGGTTGCTCAAGTACCCCCCGTCAGAACTCACGATGCCAGAAACAACGAAGCCACTAGCCGCAGCCCGGCAGACGGCGGACGCAACCGTGTCCGTGGTGAACACCAGCCAAATCCCAACTGCTCTAGGGCCTCGGGTGGAGGACCCTCGCAGGGCGGCATCAGCCAGGGTGGCACCGGAGGTAGTCGCGGTGGCGGCAGCGGCGGTGGCAGCAGCGGCGGGAGCTCATCCCATGACACCGGCAAAAGAGCTGGTGGCGGCGGCAATCGCGGCGGCCGAGGCCACGCGACTAGCCACGCCACCGGCAATGCACGTGGCGGCTATGACGCCCACCAGAAGATCGATGAGATCCGTCGCAAGAAGGCTACTGAAGCAAGCGACAGCGACGACTTCCCCGCATACTCCGCAAGACTTCGCAACCTGCTTCTTCCCGAGAAATTCAAACCTCTCGGGATCTCCAAGTATGACGCGAAGCAAGATCCAGTTTAGTGGCTCAGGTGCTACGCCTTGGCCATCGAAAATGCTGGTGGCAACAATGACACAAAGTGCCTCTTCTTCCCCTTCTGTCTGGATCAGGCTCCACTCACATGGCTCGAGTCACTTGAAAAGAACTCGATCGACCAGTGGGACCAGCTGAAGGCTCAGTTCACCAGCAACTTCGCGGGCGCCATGGGGCACTCGGGTACTCGCATGGACCTGGCGATGGTCAAACAGGAACAAGGCGAGACGCTTCGCCAGTACATGTGGCGCTTCTTCAACAAGCGCGTGACCGTAGTCGACGTCACCGACAAAGAAGTCATCGACCTCTTTCAAGACGGACTTTATCACCGTCGCACCTTCGAAGACTTCGGTCGCTGCCGCCCGAGCTCCATCACCAAGCTCAAAGACATGATCACATCATGGGCAGACGAAGAGGACAAGGCGAACGCCAATTATGACTCCATTCGCGGCAAGAACAAGAGCAACACGGGCGGCAACAACAACAACAACAAAGATCAAGGGGGTCGCCACAACAACAACTACTCATGCTCCAACCACAAGCGCAAGCCAGACAACACAGTCGCGGCTATACAGTGCCCTGCAAAGGACAACTCGAAAAAGACCTCAGGCGGCTTCAGAGACTTGCTCAAAGAGAAGTGCCCGTGGCATCTGGATGGTAATCACACCACCGAACAGTGCTATCAGCTCCGGCGAGCACTCAAGGATACTCCCGACCCACGGCCTCTTTCACGACAAGAAGGGCAAGAAAAAAGTTGACGAGGGCAACAGCGACTTCCAGGAACCTGACAAGATGGTGAATGTCCTCTTCGGTGGACTACCCACTAGACGGTCTCAGAAGGCCACCCGGCGGGAAGTCTTGAACATCGAACCAGCGGTGCCGACACCTCTGAGGTGGTCGGAGGTACCCATTACCTTCTCCCGCGCGGATCAATGGACAAACTTCTCCGAACCAGGACGTTTCCCACTCGTCCTGAAACCTGTAGTCGCAGGCTCCAGACTCAACAAGGTCCTCATCGACGGCGGGAGCGGACTCAATGTCCTCTTCACCAAGACCTTGAAGAAGATGAAGCTCGACATCACCGACATGCTCACCAAGAGCGCGTCACCCTTCTACGACATTGTCCCCGGTAACGCGGCTATTCCACTAGGCTTAGTGGTCCTGCCAGTTACCTTCGGGGAGACAAGGGAGAACTACCGCACCGAGTACATCAAGTTCGAGGTTGCGGACTTCGAAACCTCGTACCATGCCATCCTCGGCAGACCAGCTATCACCAAGTTCATGGCGGTACCACACTATACCTACTTGGTACTCAAGATGCCAAGTCCTGCCGGAGTACTCACACTGCAAGGGGACTTGAAGATTTCGTTCGACTGCGACACCAAAGCCGTGGAACTCACAGCGACCAACCAAGTACCCAATGCAATGATGGAGATCTTTGCTGCGTCCAAGAAGCTCGCCCCAACCGAACTCGAGATTCTCGAGAAGACCGACACCGCAAACAAGCCTCAGCCATCAGAGGAAGTCCAAGTGAAGGCCATGGACCTTGGGACGGGTGACAGCAGCAAGACTACCATGATCGGGGCGGGTCTTGACCCGAAATAGGAAGACGCGCTCGTCAGCTTCCTCCGGGCTAACCGAGGACATCTTCGCATGGAAGCCAGCGGACATGCCAGGGGTGCCCAGGAGGCTGATCGAGCACTCACTCAACGTCGATCCTAAAGCTACCCCCAAACGACAACACCTTCGCTGTTTCGCCGACGACCGACGAGATGCCATCAAGAAGGAACTCGCCAAACTACTCGCGGCGGGCTTCATCCATGAAGTCTTCCATCCGGAGTGGCTCACCAACCCCGTCCTCGTTCGCAAGAAGAATACCAACGAGTGGAGGATGTGCATCGACTACACCGACCTCAATAAGCACTGCCCCAAAGACCCCTTCGGGTTGCCGTGGATTGATCAAGTCATCGACTCCATGGCGGGTTGCGACCTACTCTGCTTCCTCGACTGCTACTCCAGGTACCACTAGATCGCTATCAAGGAAGAAGACCAGGAGAAGATCGCGTTCATCACCCCGTTCGGCGCATACTGCTACACGACAATGTCGTTTGGGTTGAAGAACACCGGCACCACCTACCAATGAGCTATCCAGGCCGACTTCAAGAGGCAGCTCAACAAGAATGTTGAAGCCTATGTGGATGACGTGGTCGTCAAGACCAGAAACTCCGATACGCTCATCGCCGATCTTGAAGAGACTTTCTCATCCCTGCGAGAGTACCAATGGAAGCTCAATCCCAACAAGTGCGTCTTCGGTGTACCATCTGGGAAACTACTCGGCTTCATCATCAGCCATCGTGGCATCGAAGCCAACCCCAAGATCTCTGCCATCACCAACATGAAAGCTCCAACCTGCATCAAGGATGTCCAGAAGCTGACCGGGTGCATGGCGGCCCTGAACAGATTTATCTCGAAGCTTGGAGAACGGGGACTACCCTTCTTCACATTACTCAAGCATCAAGAGAAGTTCGCGTGGACCGCGGAAGCTGATCAAGCTCTGGCGCAGCTCAAAGACTTCCTGTCTAAGCCACCGGTCCTCACGGCTCCTCGCAAAAAAGAGCAGCTACTGCTCTACCTCGCCGCGACTACTCACGTGGTCAGTACTGCCATCATCGTCGAGCGGCAGGAAGAAGGCCACGCCTACCCAGTCCAGTGACCAGTCTACTTCGTCAGCGAGGTTCTGTCAGAATCCAAGACACGGTACCAGCCGGTCCAGAAGCTACTCTACGCAGTGCTCATCACGTCACGGAAGCTATGACACTACTTCCAGGAGTACTCGATTGTTGTTATCACCGACTACCCGCTCGGTGACATACTCCACAACCAGGATGCTACTGGAAGAATCTCGAAGTGGGCGGTCGAACTCGGCGCCCTCAACATTGACTTCAAGCCACGTACTGCTATCAAGTCCCAGGCACTAGTCGACTTCATGGCAGAGTGGCAGGAGAATCAGCTACCAACTCCAACCGAGCACCCAGAACACTGGGTGATGTACTTCGACGGCTCACTCAAGCTCGAAGGGGTAGGTGCAGGGGTGCTACTGATCTCTCCGAAGGGCGAACAACTCAAGTACGTCCTGCAGATCTTCTGGAAGGTCTCAAACAATGAAGCCGAGTATGAAGCCCTACTTCACGGGCTCTACCTCGCAATCTCTTTGGGCATCAAGTGGCTACTAGTCTACGCTGACTCCACAGTGGTCATCAACCAAGTCAACAAGTCTTGGGATCGCAACAAGGAGAACATAGACGCCTATTGCCTGGAGGTCCGCAAGCTCAGGAACAAATTCTACGGTCTCGAGTTCCACCATGTTGTCCGCGACAATAATGTTGCTGAGGACGTCCTGTCGAAGCTTGGTTCTACTCGCGCGCAAGTTCCTGCTGGAGTCTTCATCCACGAGCTTCACGCGCCATCCATCCCGGAGTCGGCGCCAATGGCTACCGACCCTGCGCCATTACAGTCTGGCTAGGAGATCATGATGATTGACGTGGACTGGAGACAACCCTTCATCGACTACATCCGCGAGCAGAAGGTCTCATCCGATAAGAACTTGGCCGAACAACTCGTCCGCCGAGCAAAGGCCTACGTCCTAGTCGGAGACATGCTTTACAGGCGAGGTGCCACTTCTGGAGTATTCATGAAGTGCATACCTCGAGAAGAAGGCAAGGATATCTTGGAGGAGATCCACAAAGGCGTCTGCGGCTACCACGTGTCTTCTCGAACGCTGGTGAGCAAGGCTTTCCGACGAGATTTCTACTGGCCAACAGCTTTGGCCGACGCTGAAGAACTCGTCAGAAAGTGCCAAGGATGTCAATTCTTCGCCAAGCAACAACACGTCCCGGCCTACAAGCTAGTCACCATACCACCAACCTGGCCCTTTGCCTGCTGGGGGCTCAACATGATTGGCCTCTGCCAACTGCACCAGGAGGATTCAACAGAGTCTTGGTGGCCATCGACAAGTTCACCAAGTGGATCGAAGTCAAGCCGGTCACCTGCCCAAAGGCCGACAGAGTACTCGACTTCTTGGATGAACTCGTGCATCGCTACGGGTTGCCCCATTGCATCATCACAGACTTGGGTTCCAACTTCAACAACCACCAGTTCTAGGAATACTGCGAGAACAGCGGGATCGACGTCCGGTACGTTTCAGTCGCCCACCGCCGCACCAACGGTCAAGTTGAGCGCGCCAACGGGATGGTACTCGATGCCCTCAAAAAGCAATTGCATGACGCAGCTAACACAAAAGGAGGCAAGTGGATCAAGGAACTACCCAACGCACTCTGGGGGCTTCGTACTCAGCCTACCAAGCCGACGGGGCAGG
This sequence comes from Cenchrus fungigraminus, assembly GCA_036936925.1. Classification (NCBI taxonomy): domain Eukaryota; kingdom Viridiplantae; phylum Streptophyta; class Magnoliopsida; order Poales; family Poaceae; genus Cenchrus; species Cenchrus fungigraminus. The sequence continues at coordinate 71,655,828 of CM072769.1, read as the reverse complement.
CGCCCTACTTCCTGGTCTATGGCTCCGAAGCTATTCTACCTTCTGACATGATGTGCGAATCCCCGGCAGTAGAACAATACGACGAAGGCATCTCAGAAGACAGCAGACGGGTTGACATCGACGGCCTCGAAGAAGCCCACTGCGCCGTCCTCGTCCAATCAGCAAGGTACCTCGAGGGTATCCGACGCTACCACAATCGCAACGTCAAGGAACGCTCCTTCAACGTCGGCGATCTAGTCCTCCGTCGTATCCAGAACACGGACGGACTACACAAGCTCAGCTCACCATGGGAAGGTCCCTTTTCAATCTCTAAGGTGACCGGACCAGGCTCCTACCGCCTCCAAACACTTGAAGGTGACGACATCAACAACTCGTGGAACGTTGACCAGCTGTGTCACTTCTACGCGTAGTCGCTCGACTACTCTACGGGTCCAGGTCTACACGACTACTCATGGACTCCTCGCTGTAAGCGGCTTTTCGGTCCTGGCACTAGTCTCCGTACTACTCTTCTCCAAGATTCAGCGTCTACGGCTACTAACGGATCTTGGGCTGCTTAGAGCACTGAGGACTCTAGCGGCGGTCTGCAAGACCATGTACTCTAGATCCAGTCTATACGACTACTAATGGATCTCTAGCTGTAAGCGGCCTAAGGGTCCTAGCGCCACTTAGCCGTAGGCGGCCTCCGGGTCTTGGTGACTACACTTGTAAACGGCTCCGACCATTCAGGTGTACTTATTCATCAGTAATAAAGTTTGATTCAACTTATTTACTGTGCCTTCCAATCAGGCATCCCCTACTGAGTACTACTATTCACAAGCTCCACCACGGTTTGGTACTCCGCACACTTCGTTGCAAGTGGCGGCTACGAGTACTTATTTCACAGATATATCGTGGTCAACTTTCATTGATAATCCAAACAAGTTACTAACAACTCTGTTTGTTTTACATCAACTACTTCAAGCTACTCCTATAGGTACTTCTACTAAAGGTTGAGCTTTTCCGCCACTTGTTCAGCAATGGGCGCCATCTCCTCCAGGAGGGTCTTGTACTGATCGTCAGTATAGTTCGCTGCAAGTCCACCGGTGACTACGTCCACTGGAGCCTTGGGGAAATATGACTTCATGTATGCCAAGACTTGGTTCGGGATCGACTTCGCCAAGTGCTTGACATACGTTGCCAGACGCCCGGGGGCTTTCTTCAACCGATCCACCAGTGGAGCAATCTTGGGCCCGCCCGGGTGCAGCACCAGTAGTCTTGCAATGGGTAGCGCGGCTTCCTCAAGTTCCTTCAGTTGGCCCCGCAGCTTCTCGCAATCTTCATTGAGCTTCTGCGGAGATTTATAGCAATTGACAAGGTCACGGTCTGAGGCTTCACGAAGCTCCATGTGCTTGATACACTCATGGCACAACTGAGCGTACTCATACTCAAGTACCTCTCTTTTGTCGGTCTCACGGTACACGATGTTCTTCAAGTCCGTCTCTGACGCCTTCAGCTGGTCGACCCTTTCCTCAAGCTCTGCAGACAACTCATCACATCGCTAGATTACACCAAGGTACCCTAAAAAGTACTCAAGGGCTTTGACGGGAAGCATACCTTTATTCTTCTGGTGTAGCGACTTGTTTTTCCGAATCAAGTCGTCCCTCTTCGCCTGCATCTCTTGCACTTCGTTATGATACTGGGCGAAGGCACCGTCAAGCTTGGATTGGAGCAGCGCAGAATGTTTCTTCGACTTGTCGAGCTCCTTCTCCAAGGCTTCGGCACGAAGGACTATGTCGCCGTACCCCTTCAGCAGCTCGGACTTCTCACGGGATCTTTCAATAATATCCTGTGAAGACAGAATAGTCAAACGGGTTCTTTGTATTTCGTCGTACAAGACTACTCGAGGTACTCGCAACATACCTTGACCCACTGCTGGGTACGCCGCCATGACTCCATGTTCAGAGCGACAACGGCCGGATCAACAAGATTGTCTTCCAGCAGCTCAAGACCCTCGCGGCTCGAAGATGCCTCCTCTGCCATAGCCGCCAAACGGATCGGCGCAGCTTCCTCTATGATGGACGAGTAGACGACTACGTCTGTGCTCGTCCCGTGGAGTGGATCGTCCTGCACCTCCGCACCCAACTCGGGGGCTTTTTCTTCCGCCATCCCGGCCATCAGTCTCGAGGGCTTCGACTCCGTAGCAGCCGTCTCTATGGCCACGGCTTCAGGAATCGAGGCTCCCTCAGCTTGTGCTCCTAGTACAATGAGTACACGCAGTCAATCTCAGTGGCTACGACAACTATGCGTAATGACTATCAGTGGTGACAGGACACATACCTTCAACCAAGGTGGCTTCCTCCAACGACGACTCCACTGCGACTTCAGTCTATGGCAGCGGCGTGGGTTCGCGCTCCTCCGCCGAGCAGCCCTCTCCATCGGCTGGAGTGCTGGTCTCCTCACCGTCCCACGACAGGTCCGTGGATTTCCTGCATCACGAAGCAATCAAGTCAACAAGACAAGTCTGCCATCTATACGACTACTTGAAAGTTCATAAGAACTTACAGTGTCGACCGCACCACAGTCACGGTCGGAGCACCTAGTATACTAGCAATATCAACTATGCCAGCCTCGGGGGCAGCTCCGGCCTCAACAAGCACCTCCTCCCGTTGCTCTACAGTTGCGGCTGACGGAGGGTTTCGTCCTTCTTCAACCGACGGCTGCGGCTCCGCAGTGTCGGTCTCCTGCGGTGCCACTGTCGGCACGACTTCTTCGGTTGATGGAGGTGGGCTGATACTCCTCTCAGCTGCCGCCCCCACGGTGTCCAGGACCCCCTCGTCGCCCTGGTCTACGAGGTCCGGGGAGGGGATATCCTGCAATATTACAAGACAATTGATCAGCATATGACTACCCATCAGCTGTGCTCGACTACTCTAGTCGCGGTGTTTACCTCTTGGCTGGTCGTCTCGGAGATCTTCAGCTTCTTGACAGCGTGTTTCCGCGCCACATTGCGAGGCCTCCTCGGCAGCATCGGCAAATTAGCCTCGAGGCTGGATGGCTTCACGATGACTGGGACGTTTGGCATCCCAGCTCGGCTGAACCTGGAGCGCAGCTAGAACCTTTGCTGCAGATTTTCTTCATCTTCATAGTCATGAGAGCCAGACTCGATGACAATGGCGTCTTCGCCTTCACTGACCATGCGGCGTTCTTTCTTCTTGCCCTTCTTCTCCGGTTGCTCCAGAAGTCCCGGAGGAGAAGTCTGGACTGAGACGTATTTTGCCACATCATCCTACAACATGTAGCATATATGAGTACGACTACTTCAAGCAAATCAGTACTCGGGGGCTTATGTCATGACTACTGACCTGATTAGGCGACCATGCCGCATAATACTCTGGCACCGAGCACAATGTGTACGGGGGCATATCCTTGAAGATCTTGCCCAGCCTCTCCACAATGACATGGTCCTCGTGTTCGAAGCCAGGCAACCGGGACGTATCCTTGTCGCCGGTGTACTAGTACCCGAGGGTGTCTCGTGCCATCAGTGGCTGCACCCTCCTCTTCATGAAGCTGAAGGCCATGTGTTCGGCCCTCAGCCCGGCTTCTCGCAAGGCCTTGATCTTCTTCAGCAACTCGGGTAGCTGAATACCATCTTGCATGGTGGGCTCTGTGTTCCACCACGGCTTGTGCTTCGGTTGACACCCGCTCGGCTTCGGCAGCTCAGGATGATGGTTGCTGATGTGGAACCACTTGGCCTTCGAGTCCTGGTTGGAGTCTATCAACTTGTATGGCAGGTACTGGTCGGCGATGTCTTCACGCATCTGGATACCAGCACCTCCGACTACTCGTGTATCGTTGGTGCTCGGCTGCGGCTTCAACCGGAAGAACTTCCGAAACAAGATCCAGTGGGGCTTGATCCCCACAAATGCTTCGCAGAAGTGTACAAAGATGGAGACATGGAAGATACCATTAGGATTGAGATTAAGGTACTCAATGCCGTAGTACCTGAGCAGACCCTTGAAGAAATCACTGGTGGGGAGCGCCAATCCGCGCTCTACGAACCGGGCGAACATTGGGATTTCGTCCGGGTTCTTCTCCATCGGGTATGGATCACTAGTGGCGGTGCGCCATAGATCCACCTCCTTCTCACGAAGGAACCCACTATTGACCAAGGCGAGGAGGTCCTCGGTCTTCAGTTTCGCTTCCACTCCTTTGCCGGATTGGGGCGAGGGGACGGAGGTGGCGACGTCGACGACTGGCCGGCATCACCAGTCTCTTCATCGCGGCTTCTCTTCTTCGACGCACTGGTTTTATTGCCCTTCGCTGGAGACCCCTTCATTCTCCAGGAGACGGGTGTCTTCACTCGCATTCGCTTGGGGGCTACAGCGGCAGGTGCACTGCGGCGGCGCGAGCAACTGGATCTACGCGCGGCGGCGGCGGCAGCAGATTAGCAGAGGAGGCGGCGATTCAGATCTAATCTGAGGAATGCAACTACTAGGTGTGAAAACCCTAAGGGACTCACCGGTTATTTAGAAACCAGCCCTGGCAGCTTGGTTCTCAGATACGGTGCCAGACGGGTGACCTAGCGGCAGTAGCGTGACTCTTCAACTTTCAGTACTCGATGCTCTCCATCTCGGGCGCTCGACTACTTCAGATGACCTCCATGGGGCACAACCAGATACAAGACCCACTCAGGACACATTCTACAGTCAAGATGACCCTTTAATTCGAGAGGAAGTACTCGACTCAAGGCTCGAGGGCTCCGTGCCACGTGTCCTTCGGTTTTTTCTACGGATTTTTCGGGATAAGATTGACAGAACTTCTGATTAACCCTCAGCTTGAATCTATGATTCGACCTAAGGCTCGGGGGCTACATTCCATATGGAATGCAATTCTCCGAATTGCATTTTCCATATGGTTTCTTTATCAAGACATAACGAGTATTATTGAAGACCTTCGAGAGAAGCACTCGGGGACGCTTGGGGACTACTCGAGAAGACTTCAAGACTACTCAAAGATCAGCTAGAGTACCTTCCAGCCTCGGGATGATTCAAGCATTCTTGAGGACTTTCGGCTTGTGGAACTCGGGGACACTCAAGGACTACTCACCAAGGCCATCAAGACTACTCGAAGACATCCTGCTCGACTACAAAGTACTCGGGGGATTGTCGTATGGACATCCCTGGGCCCACTACTCCGGTGGGTACCAGGACCGACTACTCGGTGGGCCCCTGGGACTACTCAACTTGGGCAACATGGCACCTGCTGGCGTGGGGCGCAAGGATTATAGGGGGATAGTACTCGGATAGGAAGCTACACATGTCCGGATCCATGTAAAGAACTCCTAGTCGTACCCGACTAGTACTCTCCCCTCAAACCGACTTGTAACCCTGCCTCCCGAGCTATATAAGGCGAGGCAGGGACCCCTATCTCTTCATCCGCATCTTCTTGTAAACACACCCAATCAATCCAGAGCTACGCAGCATACAGGACGTAGGGTATTACGCACCTCGCGGCCCGAACCTGTCTAAATTGTGTGCCGCGTGTCTCTCCTTCGAGTTACCGATCTCGGCGAGGCCACATTCATCTACCTCGGGTACTCCCCTTGGTAGGTTGCCAGTCTAAAACACCGACAGGCCCACCTCAGATACCAAATCAAGCCGGGGATGATCAGAGAGCCCACAAGGCAGTCAACCAGAGGAAGCACACCAGGTGGGGCCACCCTAGGGGGTTGGCCGATCCTAGGATCGGCTGAACCGCCTGAGTGGCGTCCCATCCTGGCCTTCCATGTGGTGGTTGCTCATTGGTCCATTGCCTCACTCCCGGGTGTTTAGGGGTCATTTGGGCGTCTAAGCAAGCCTTGTCCTTGCCTATAAATAGAAGGGGAGGGGCTCCCATTTCTCACACACCAATCTCTCATTCTCCTCTCACTTTTAGTTTCCAAGGCTAGGGGGTAGGCTAGAGTAGCTCTTCTTCAGGTTCCAAGTCCTCTTGGAAGTTTAGGTATGAGTTCTCTTTTATCTTTATTTCTTTGTATGAGTTTGATCTATTTCAGTTATTCAGCTATTTCATATAAAGTCATGGTAGATCATATTCTTGATATGTTCTAGAGTTCATCCTCTGTTCATCATTTAGAGGCTCGTGTTCTTCGTGAACACTACCTTTTGATCCACTTGAAGGGTGATAAACTCCTTCCTTATGTGTTTGTTCATAAGTTAGAGGCTCGTGTTCTTCATGAACATGACCCTTTGATCTTGTTGATTAGACATAAGAGAGTTCATATCTTTTCGTATGTCTAGCCTTAGTAGATCTTGTTAGATGGCATGAGTGTGTTGCATGGGGTCTGTGTTCAAGCTACGGTACTCGGTCTAGTTGACCATTCTTCTGGTGGCTCTCACCCTGGGTCACAATAGCCCGGGCCAGGTGAAGTCTAGTGGCAACGTAGGCATGGTGCCTGGGTTGTCTGGCTACGATAGTTATGAGCATACCCCCCGTAACGAGAGGTCGGTCCTCAGGTGGTGATAGCCCTGTTGGATCCTTGGGCAACCTCCGCGCTGGGGTACCTGCTGTAGGAGTCTAAAGTCTAGTTTCGCAGAGTGCTGGTTGTCGCGGGCTAGCTCCCCGTTTGTACCTGGGTGCTGAACCATGTCTCCCTCATGCAATACTCATGCCCATCTCTTTTATCTTCTAGCTTTGTATGTTTAGTACATTAGAACCTATAGCTAACTCGTATGTTCCCCCTAAGCCGTAGTGTGCTAGAGTAGAGGTAGATTTGAGGTGTGTGTGTCACACTACCCCTATTATCTTTTATCTTACCCCTGCCTTTGAGTGTTTTGTTCCCTATATCTATCTCTTGGTTTACATTCAGAGCAAAAGCATAAGTCTAAGATATCCGCCATTACCTTCCTTGGATTCGATACCCTTGGAATACTCTCCTTCCTTGGGGAAATGCTACAATGGATTATCTGTGCGCTTGCGGATTCGTTCATGACCGTTTAGATTAACCTATGGCAAGTCTCAATGTTCACGCTAACCTGCGCCATTAGTTGTGACATTGGGAAATGCCAACAAGCATTTCTAGCGCCGACGCTAAGGATGGATTCCAAATCTGTTCTTAAATGATCGACGTTTAGAAATGTCAACACTCATCAGCTCCCAATGAATTGTACTAGCAGAAAAAAAATCAATCTATAGCTACTACTAATCTCGATTATGCTTTACACTCATCAGTTGATCTCAGGTTTTACTCTCTACCCAATCAGTTAGTAAGTTTATTGATTACTGCCCTGCCACTGAATATCTAGAAAGGAACAACCAATCTCCACTTGATTGAAACCACTGACACCATGGATGTATGAATTGATGATAAGTGATGTGAACGGTGCGCAATTAACTGAAACAAGTAATCCACCCAAGCATCTGACAAAAGCACACATGCACAACATCAACAAGGTCAAGATTTTTCTGTTATTTGGTGTGAAAACAAAACGAGACATATAAAAGTTGAGATAGTGAGGCCGCTCATGCATACCTCCGCTCTGCCGGCGTTCGATATAGTATCGTGCAGAGGATGAAACCAACCTCAATCATCCACAGAAACCGTCGGAGCCCTAGCTCGCAAGGCCGGCGAAATAAAAGCGGGGCACGATCGCGAAATTGCCGGGGCTGACTGCGAACCTAACTGAAATTTGCATGCATGGAAGCCTATAGCCCACGGGATGGTTTCCTTCCAAAACCTCAAGCAACACAACCAAGATGGTGCGTATTGCAGGCGATTGCAGTCTAGATGGTGCGTAACTGAGCAGCTGGTGTAGGTAACGGCGCAGAATCAACACCACCTGTGCAGCATGGGTCAGGTTACGCATACATCTTAAGCCTATAGGCTCGGTTACGAACGATCCAAGCTGCGTGCTGCGACCATTTGTTGGTAGCTTTGCCTGTGCCACGGTCAACGTGTATTACACACGTACGAGGCCGCTTTGTATTACGCACGCAACATCGCAGTTGCCGCGGAACACGACTGGGTCGTGTCGATTCAGCGCGTATGCACCGTCCGTTCTGCTTGATGCAACACCACCGGTTCCAGATGTATGTGTAACTTGAACCCGCTCGTACCCGCACGGACTCGGTTACGCACCTTGATGCTGCAACACCGACTGGGTGGTGCCGATTCGACGCGTAACCTGCATCCGGTCGTGTTGATCCTGCGCATCACCTGCACTACACCAGCTTTGGTTACGCACGATTCGGCTACGCACCATCCGTTCTTAATGGCGCGTGCAACACCGACTGCGTTGTGTCGATTCGGCGCGTAACCTGTCCGTGCTTATTGATGCAGCGTGTCACCTGATCAGGTTACGCACGGTCGTGCTGCTTGATGCAACACTAACTGGGTTCAGCACGGACTCACGGTTACCCACATTTAAGACTGCATGGTGCAACACTGCTTGGGTTACGCACGTTGACGGTTACGCAAAATCCACACTGCATCCGGTCGTGTCGATCCTGCGCGTCACCTGTAAATCCAAATTGTTGTACCACGGAGCGAGCATATATAATACATAACCATGAGGTTACGCACCATCCATGCTCCATACCACACTGACTGAGTTATGCACCACCCCCTGCTGCATGGTGCGTAACATAAGAAATAGGCTTCAGTGGTACTCCGTATGCGTAACCTACACCCACTGGGTTAGGCACCATCAGTGCTGCTGCTTGCATAGGGCAACTACGACTGGGTAACGCACAGACTCGGTTACGCACCATTCAGGTTTAAGATACCAGAGCCTTCAAAGGAAGCTGTGAAGGCTGCAGGCCTGCAGCGCTAAAGAAAAATTAAATTCAAATCCGACATAATCAAAAAAGTTGTCAAGAAGGGTGCGTCCCCTCTGCAATATTATGAGGGTATTATTACAGAAGCAGATTGGATTTGGAACAGTTTTGTATAGGCAAAGAAGTCAGAAGATTTGGCATTGTGCTTTGAGCTTCTCTGCGTCGGATCTCGCTGGGAGGGAGAGGGCAGAGGAGGGAGGTCGCGCCGCTGTCCCTCCCGCCTCGCTACACGCCCCTGCTCCACCCGTCGGGGACGGATCTCGCCTCGGGACCCATGGTCCCACGGAGGAGCAATTGAAGGAATGCAGAGGCACTCTGTATTCTAGAAGAGGAAGAATCAAAGATAGATACCTATCAACGTTACTGACGACAGCAGCAAGCTTACTAGCATCATCAAGTAGCAAAACCATATCAAGGAGAAGCTTGCTAAGGACTAGTAAACACTGATCTTGCCTGAACACACTCCAAAGGAAAGATGCCTCCCATGCCTAATCTAAGGTAGAGCTGGTCTAAAAACTATCGGCTAAAGAATGAAATGACCTATTGAAGGACCGATTCGAGCGACCAGAGGGGGGGGGAGTGAATGGGAGCCGATTAATAATTTTTCCCTAAGGTCGAACTCGGCCTATGCCCCGATTGCCACTCCACGAATCCGTGCACACACAAGAAGCTCCAAACAAGGCACACACAAGCCAAGAAGATCACTAGAGAAGCCTAGGAGCAAAGAGTGGAAACATCAAATCAAGAATCAAACGAACCGATCAACTCAAGTTAGTTCCTACGTCTGGGACGGACGGTCCGCCAGGCTGCCACGGACAGTCCGCCCGGTAGTCGAGGACAGTCCGACGGTCAGGCGCGGACGATCCGAAATTGACACAGAAGCTAACAGAGAGTTCGGGAGAAAATCCACTCCTTGCGGACTGTCCAACCGTGCACTGCGGACGGTCCGCCAAAGCCACTGGAAACCCCAAACAAAAGACGAGCCACCCCAGACGAAATCTCATGGCCACGCGGACAGTCCGCCAGGACCACGCGGACGGTCCGCGAACTGCCTGCAAAATAAAAGCCCAAAACCAACAGATCAAAACGATCCTCGCGAAGCACAAATGAAGAACACAATGAACAGCCGCGCTGTCGACACCTTGCGGACAGTCCGCACGAGGCCTGCGGACGGTCCGCCGGGCTCGAACAGAGCAGAAAAAGCTCGAGCTTGGGAGTCAACCCAACCTTTCCATCACCGGATCTCCCAAACGGTTGAAGCTCTTGAGACAAAATTTTGGGGAGAAGTAAAGCGTCACACAAGGATGCTATGCCCCAAAAATCTCGACTCCTAAGCCACTAAATCACCGAGAATCGCGGATCAACCGAACTACCACCATGAACTCAGGCACCAACCAAAAATGCACGAATCGAAGGCTCTCCACGGCGTTTGAGGGGTCAAGATCACACCCAAAGATGCGCAAGGTATCCACCCATGATCCCCTCAAAGAAATCCGTCACGAAACACCTCCAAAATCACGAGTCGAGTGAAGAACGAAAACTCCAAAAAATAGTCCCAAAAATGACACGAAAATCACAGAGGACTAGGAGATCACCGGGACGCCGAATGCTTCCATACATCCAGAGGTCAGATTCTGTACAAGAGTCTAGCCTAAGGAATCCAGAGGGAAAAGAAGCAGTTCAGAGAAAATCTACCAAGGGAGAAAACCCTAGGGAGCGAGAGAGAGAGATGCCATCCACCTTTCCGCTATTTATATGAAGTTCATCGGTGGGAGGTAAATTACCATGCTACCCCTACTGCATAAATGAAGATACAACCCCTCAGGGGCATTTTGGTCAAGTCTTCATCGAGCAGACACGCTTCCACCGCGGCCTTGCTTAGCTTCGACGCAAGCCCCGCGATCACGCCATGTGCCCCCCGCCTCGAAGCTTCCCGAAGCTCCCGGGTCACCGTCTCCGTTGCCTCGGGCCTCCGGGCTTGGTTTTGCGGCCCAAACCAAGAAACCGTCCACCTGATGGTTTTGTGGGCAACCCACCAAACCCCACGTGCAAGCTTCGGGCTTCAATCGCTACCTTGCGCCGGCCCATGTTCACGACTTCAGCCCGCCAGTCTTGCACCGCACGGCTCGCACTTGACCCCATCGGCCACCGGGTCCATCAAACCAAGCCTACTTGCCACTCCATCACCCGAAGGCCGCCACGGCTAAGGCCTTTCGCGCTTGTTCTTCACCTGCACCGACACGAGTCAAGCCGCAACCTGTACCTGCACACTTAGCCAAGCATCAGTCCACACAACGTTGTCAATCACTCATCACTAAGGAGCGACCCTCCACTGGACCTCAGACACACCTCTTCCTCAATCTCCCCCTTGATGAGTGCATTGACAACACCCAAAGTAACCATCCGAGAGAAAAAGGAAAGAGAACAACAAACCTCCAAGAAAGTGATCCAAAGCAAAAGAACAAGCGAAAATGAATCACTCACCAATCCAAGTCTCGGCCCCCTAAGACAAGGGTAACGGCTCGACACAGCCGAGACAAAACAAAGCTCTCAAAGAGCACATCACAAAGCACAAAACTCAGGAAAATCAAAGGAGCTCCCCCTGAGCATATGCAACCTCTTCTTCTCAAATTTTTCTCCTCACATGCCACACATGCATACCAATTTTGCATAAAAACTCCCAATGCATGAAAATTCTCCCAAAATGCATCAAAATGCATAATTCTCCCCATATCATACAAATCTCTCCCCCTTGTTGACAATGCATAAATCAAGATAAATGAAACTCTTCCCCTTGTTTTCATGAAAAATGCATGTCAAAGCACATAAATATAGTCTACCAAGCTTCTCAAATATACAAAAAGCACAACAAAATGCTACACATGAGACATAAAGCAAGCAAGGTAGACATGGTGTATCTAGCACATTGCCATCAAGAAGGTAGAGACATATAAGCATGTGACATGGCTAAAAGCAATTTTCACAAAGAAACATGCATCTCATGAGCAAGATCCTACCCATACCAATTTGAACATAAAGGCACTAGATCATTCAAAGTTTATGCAAGATCACAAATTATCATTACAAGATCATTATAAACGCCCACAAGTTACTCAAGTCATGTTAAAGCCACCGAGCCATGTGTCTACTTCTTAAAATGAGACTTCTCATGGTAGACAACCATGCTATGGTTTAGCACCCAAGATATGAATATCAAAAAATAAAAACATGATTAGGAGCTCATTTTTTCAAGCATAAGGCAATTCATATACCAATTTCATTTTCAAGATTAAACATGGTACATGAAGTGCCTTTGCGGCAACAAGAAGCTTATGCTCCTCCCCAAGCAAGCAAAAAGGGCTAAACATTTAAAATGACAAAGGATCTTTGACCCCAAGCAAAGAGAAAATGATCCTCAAGCACAAACTGAACATGATATAAGCATTTAAGCACAAATTTAGCATAGACAAGCATCTACTCATGAGAGAGGCAGTTTTATCATTTTCACAACCAAAATGCTATCTCATCATACATATATAGCAACACCATCAACAGCATATCATTTACATCCACAAGCTACCAATCATGCACATATCTCATCCATAGCACATCAGTAATCAAAGAATATAAGAGAAGCTCATTCCTAGCTCAAGTGATCCAAAGATGGCTATCCTACCAGGTTTTGTCCAAAAATTTAAAATGCATGAAGGAAATGCATCAAAATGAACATATGACACATATATACATGAGAAACTCCAAGACCCAGCTAAAAAGGAAAGCAAACCCCAAGCCCACCTCGCAAGCGAGTGAAAGTGGCTTGATCAAGCAGTTTGGTGAAAATGTTAGCCAGCTGGTCTTGGGTAGGGACATAGGACAAAGATATGTTTCCCTTCTCAACATTGTCCCTCAGGAAGTGGTACCTCACTTCTATGTGTTTCGTTTTGGAGTGGAGGACAGGATTTTTGGCTACGCTTATGGCACTGGTGCTGTCACAGAAAAGTGGAACCTGGGAGCACTCCTCACCAAAGTCTCTCATGGTGTAGGTCATCCAAAGTAGCTGGGAACAACAACTAGCAGCAGCCACATATTCAGCCTCGGTGGTGGACTGGGCTACACTCGATTGCTTGCGAGATGACCAAGAGACCAAAGAAGAACAAAGGAACTGACAACACCCAGAAGTGGACTTGCAATCCAATCGACACCCAGCGAAATCCGCATCAGAAAAGCCATGAAGCCTGAGTGTCGAGGAGCCTGAGTGTCAGGAGTGTAGTTCAAGTACCTGAAAATCCGCTTGACGGCTTGCCGATGTGAAGTGCTCGGTGAAGCTTGAAAACGAGCGCACAGACACACGCTGAACTGTATGTCTGGCCTCATCGCCGTCAAGTAGAGGAGGGAGCCGATCATACTCCGGTACTCCTTCTGGTCCACGGGCTCGCTGTCCTCGTCCACGTCCAAAGCCGTAGTCGTACTCATCGGTGTAGTCAGCGGCTTGGAGTCGTTCATGCCAAACTTCTTCACCATGTCCCTGGTGTACTTCGCCTGATGTACGAAGGTCCCGTCCTTGCACTGCTTGATCTGGAGACCCAAGAAAAACTGCAGCTCACCCATCATGGACATCTCAAATTCCCTGCTCATGTCATCTGCAAATCTGGCAACAAGATCATGAGAAGAGCCACCAATCCACGTATATCTGAACAATCAAAAGGTCATTCCCATGCTTAAGGAGGAAAAGGGTCCTATCAACTATGCCTATCACAAACCCCTTACTCAGCAAAAAGCCTCTCAACCTGCCATACCAAGCTCTTGGTGCCTGTTTCAACCCATAGAGCACTCTCTAGAGTTTGTATACACGGTGTGGGTATTTTTTACTCTCAAACACCGGGGGTTGCCTCACATATACTTCTTCCTCTATCACCCCATTCAAGAAGGCACTCTTGACATCCATTTGGTACAACTTGAACCCTTTAGCCACGGCAAAGGCTAGAAGGATCCTGATTGCCTCCAAACGGTCCTCAAGAGCAAATGTCTCCTCATAGTCTATGCTCTCTTTCTGGTTGTACCCCTGCGCCACCAACCTCGACTTGTTCCTCACAACCATCCCATTCTCACCCTCTTTGTTCTTCCACACCCACTTGGTTCCTATGGGACGGCAATTTGGCGGTGGATCGACTAACACCCAGATTTGGTTTCTCTCAAAGTTTTCCAACTCCTCATGCATGGAATTCACCCAATTCTCGTCAGACAAAGTGTGTCGAATATCTTTGGGCTCGAAAGAAGCAACAAATGCAGAATGAGCGAAATGAGAAGTATTCCTTGACCTCGACCGTGTAGTGCATTCATGAAGGTCACCAATGATGGTCGTCGGTGGGTGATCAACTTGTACTCGCCGGGGAGCCTCTCGCCTGGACACAACCTCCCCGTCAGCAGCAGCCTCCACTCGAACAGCCTCAGTCGTAGTGGGTGTAGGGGATGGTCTGTCCTCGATCGTCATCGTAGAAGTGGAAGTAGTACGTACACGATCAGCCACTGGAGCATCACCACCATCATCGTCGTCGTCTCCATCTTCGTCCTTCTCATCCTCGAAGATCCTCGCTCCAATCTCCTCGTCACCTGCACACTCAAAGGCAGAAGAGCTATATGGCTGTGTCTCATCGAAGGTTACCTCGCAAGTCTGCATGGTTCGGTTAGTGTCAAGGTTGAGCACACGATATGCTCTAGAATGAATCGCACAACCAACGAAAATCCCATCCGAATATCGAGACTCAAACTTATCCAACTTGCCCTTCTTCAGAATGAAACACTTGCAACCAAAAGCTCTAACGTGACTCACCTTGGGTTGTCGTCCATGCATCAGCTCATAAGAGGTCTTCCTCTCAAAAGCACGAAGGAAGATGCGATTTGAGACATAGCAAGCGGTATTGACCGCCTCGGCCCAGAAACGCCTAGGTGTCCTATGCTCATCGAGCATCGTCCTGGCCATCTCACAAAGGGTCTGGTTCTTCCTCTCTACTACACCATTCTGGCAGGCGACATATGGAGAAGAGTACTGATGATCAAGACCAAGATCACTGCAAAAGGCATCAAAATGAGAGTTCTTGAACTCTGTGCCATTGTCACTGCGTATAGCTCGAATGGTATCACCATGTCTCTCATTCTTCAACCTCAAGATCAAGTCTCAAACAAAGCCAAATGTCTCACTCTTATCCTCCAAAAAGAAAACCCAAGAGTACCTCGAAAAATCATCAACAACCACAAGAACATACCACTTCCCACCCGCAGAGCGAACACGAGCTGGCCCAACCAAATCCATGTGCAACTCACCTTGCTACTCACCTTCACCATACCTTCAGCAAGCACTCGTCCTCTCCCATTGTCCCCGAAAGTGATGTACTCCCTCGTACTCACCGGGGTGAGGCTGGAGAACCACCCACGATCTCCGATCATGTGTCTTGAGCAACCGAAGTCGATCAACCAAAAGTTCTCTAAGCCTCCCACCTGTAATCAAAAACGAGGATGAGAATGAGCAAGCGACTCAACACTAGGGTTAGTACCAAAAGAGTCAAACCAGTGCTGAGCCATTTGCTCAAACGAAGGGTTAGCAAAATCCATCCTCCCAAAACCTCTAGGCGGAGCCCTCTCACGCCTACCACCGAAGGACCTGTCACATCTCACTGGAGGAGTACGCGGACCACGAGGGGGAAAACGTGGCTCGTAGTCCATCTGAGACCCAAAGCTCTGATCGTGCCTCCCAAACTCGTAACGGTCATGAGAAGGAGCACGTCGAGCCAACTCACCACGCCCAAACCCAACACGCCTGTCTCTCTGAGGGAACACACCTCCACCTCCACCTCCACGAGTGGGAACTGTCCTCACAAACACATCACCCCTAGGTAGAGGCCCTCTATGAGGCTCAGGTACACCTCGAGCAAGCTGGTACCTGTCCTTGTTTGCCATCTCCCTAGCAAACCTCTCATCCCTCTTCCTCCGAAAACAAAATTCATCCTTGTGCCCATCTCTCCCATAATACTCACAATGAAAGCGGATTGGCACAGGCTTAGGCTTTGGCTTCTCTACAAACTTCTCTCCAGCTTTCTCTCCCGTCTTCCCATCAAAGACACTCCCCTGGGTGCTCACAAACTTGATGGGTTTTTGGTTGTTTTCAGCTTTGTGGGGGAACACTGGAGGATCTGGGGTTGTGTCTAGCTTGTTTCTGAGATGGTTTGGCTTGGGTGCAAATTTGTTCATTGGTGTGGTATGTCGTGGAATAGGGATCTCTCCGGCTTTCTCTTCTCTCTCACCACTCTTCTCACCACACTTGTCAGCCCCCAACGCTTGACCATCAAACCTCTTAAACTGAGCCAACATCATACTCAATTGTGGCTCATGCCCAGACAACCACCCCATCATTTTTCTCATTTTCATCCTGCAGACGATCAACATATTTTGCCAGTTCCATATTTTTCAAAGCATGCATTTCACAGGTTGAACATGATGTAGGAAGAGGAGCTTTCAATGCCGCCTCAAGAGAAACAATCCTAGTGTGAGATTCATCTAGCCTAGCATGCAAAATAGGACATGATGTACGAGCTCCTAACAAAGCTGGCCTAGGCTTCAATTCATCACACTCAATCCTAACAACATCTAGTTCCTCCAAAGTAGAGGCATGCTTCTCCTTGAGAGCCGTCAAGTCAGCAAGAAAAACTGAACAATCACCACAATCAATTTCATCCGACACAACAGGAGCAGACTTTAAAGCAGCTATCTCATTTCAGCTACTTTGCCCTTAGCAGCACCCAACAAAGACCTGAATTCCATATTTTCCTTGTTGGTCTTTCTAAGCACATCATCGCGGTTGTCAAGCAACTCATTCAGCCTAGCATTCTCCTCTAGCAAGAAGTTGGGATCTTGTCGTACCTCATCATCGGAATCGGAGTTCGAATCCGAGCTGTGCTTCCCACCCTTCTTGGAATGCGCCATCCCGCAGAAGCCTCCTTGTGCGACGAAGCTCAGGCCGGTGATGTTCTTGCCCGTGTGCCGCTTGTCCTTGCGCTTCTCTTGCTCTTCCTCACTGCTCGAGTCGGAGGAAGCATCGCTTGATGTCGAGTCGATGTCGCTCGCTCCGACCACCATTGCTCGAGCGGTCTTCCTCTTGTGGCCGCCACTCTTCTTGTGCCTTCCCTCGCTCTTGTCCTTGTGCTTGTCCTTATAGTTGTTCCGGGAGCGGTGCTTGTTGTAGTCGTGCTTGGGCTTGCCCTTGTAGTCATTCTTGATCTCCATGGCTTCAGGGCATTCGGCGATGAAGTGCCCGTGCTTCCCGCACCGATAGCACATCCCCGAGCTCCGCCTTGCATTCTTGCGGTTCTCGTACATCGGCCCAAACCTCTTGCTCAACAAGGCGAGATCATCCTCGCTCAGCACATCAAAGTCCTCGTCTGGCAAGGACACAAGACAAGACAAAGAGAAGCTACCAGAGTTAGCGTTAGTCCTCGATCCTGAGACGAGAGCCAAACTATGAGGATCAGTGGGGCTCTCGCTCTTGGCTCTCAAGCCACGATCGACCTCTGAAGACCTGAGCTTGACTCCTCAATGGCCTCGATCTTGGCTTACCATACGGACCTATCCAGGGCATGCAAAAGCTTGATAGCTTGATCATGATCCGTGTATGGGAGCACTGTCACATTGGCCCTCATGTTGTTGACGATGCAAGTGAAGCGCTGAAACATAGCATCTGTCGACTCACTGGGGAGATGAGTGAAGTTCTCATACTCTCTCCAGTATGTGGTAAACATCCGGGCTTGCACTTGGGCATTGCAAACATGAGCATTCTTCAACTTGAGCCAAATCTTTCCGGCCACATCCTCTCCGTACACTCGATCAAACTCCGAGGCACAGAGAGCACGGAACAAGTAATCAACAGCCTTGTTGTTGGCCTCAAACATGTCCCACGATCCTGGAAGAAGAAAACTATCAGGGATGACATAATGAGGATTCTGAGTGACCTCCCAGATAAGAGTTCCATTCCCTCGCAAAAATGGGCCCATGCGCCTCTCCCACATCGGGTAATTCTTGCCATCAAAGTGCGGAGGACCCGACCCCTTGCCGTAATCACCCATCTTTGGATCTTAGACTGGTTAGAATCAAGAAGATCCGTAACTGGCTATGATACCTATTGAAGAATTTATTCGGGCGACTAGAGAGGGGGGAGTGAATGGGAGGCGATTAAAAATTCTTCCCTAAGGTCGAACTCGGCCTATGCCCCGATTGCCACTCCACGAATCCGTGCACACAGAAGAAGCTCCAAACAAGGCACACACAAGCCAAGAAGATCACTAGAGAAGCCTAGGAGCAAAGAGCGGAAACATCAAAGCAAGAATCAAAGGAACTGATCAACTCAAGTTAGTTCCTGCGTCTGGGACGGACGGTCCGCCAGGCTGCCGCGGACGGTCCGACGGTCAGGCGCGGACGGTCCGAAATTGACACAGAAGCTAACAGAGAGTTCGGGAGAAAATCCACTCCTCGCGGACTGTCCGACCGTGCACTGCAGACGGTCCGCCAAAGCCACTAGAAACCCTAGACAAAAGACGAGCCACCCCAGACGAAATCTCAGGGCCACGCGGACAGTCCGCCAGGACCACGCGGACGGTCCGCGAACTGCCTGCAAAATAAAAGCCCAAAACCAACAGATCAAAACGATCCTCACAAAGAACAAACAAAGAACACGATGAACAGCCGTGCTGTCGACACCTCGCGGACAGTCCGCACGAGGCTCGCGGACGGTCCGCCGGGCTCGAACCGAGCAGAAAAAGCTCGAGCTCGGGAGTCAACCCAACCTTTCCATCACCGGATCTCCCAAACGGTTGAACCTCTTGAGACAAGATTTTGGGGAGAAGTAAAGCGTCACACAAGGATGCTATGCCCCAAAAATCTCGACTCCTAAGCCACTAAATCACCGGGAATCGCGGATCAACCGAACTACCACCATGAACTCAGGCACCAACCAAAAGCGCACGAATCGAAGGCTCTCCACAGCGTTTGAGGGGTCAAGATCACACCTAAAGATGCGCAAGGCATCTACCCATGATCCCCTCAAAGAAATCCGTCAAGAAACGCCTCCAAAATCACAAATTGAGTGAAGAACAAAAACTCCCAAAAATAGTCCCAAAAATGACACGAAAATCACAGAGGACTAGGAGATCACCGGGACGCCGAATGCTTCCATACATCCAGAGGTCAGATTCTATACAAGAGTCTAGCCTAAGGAATCCAGAGGGAAAAGAAGCAGTTCAGAGAAAATCTACCAAGGGAGAAAACCCTAGGGAGCGAGAGAGAGAGATGCCATCCACCTCTCCTCTATTTACATGAAGTTCATCGGAGGGAGGTAAATGACCACGCTACCCCTACTGCATAAATGAAGATACAAGCCCTACGCCAGGTTCAGTATGATCACAAGACAAGCAGTGCCTGTTGCAAATAAAAGGAAATCGTCCAAAGATACACAAGTAAATGGCTTAAATCATATGATGGATTCTCTTTAATAAAGGCCGGGTACATCAAATCAAAAGCCGACCGCATCGGCTGAAAAAAGGAGACACATCAAGATCTTGCTAATTCTTTAGCTTTCTCTAGCTGTACTCTAGTCATAGCTATTTCTTCCAGTTTGTTCTCATCCGTGGAAATCTCAAGTTGAAGACCCTGTTTCTGCCTCGATGATGGCGTGCGTTGATTCGCACCATGAGCGTTGATGTTCGTCAAGATCCTTTCTACGTCTTCGCGGTTAGGAGACTGAGGGAAGAACAAGAGTGATTGTCATTTGAAGCCCATAGATGGGGAAATAAAAGAAAGGATTGAAGGAAACCTGATTCACAGAAGAAGAGGAGGAAGACATCGCATCGCATCATGTTACACATAATAGAAGAGGATGAAATGTCTTGTTTTGTAGGCCGTGCAACACTGATTGCGTTACACACGTAGTCTGTTACGCAAAATCCCCATGCATTCGGTCGTGTCGATCCTGCGCGTCACCCGCACCAGCTCAGTTACGCACGGTTCGACGACGCACCATCCCATGGCGCGTGCATCACCGACTGGGTTACGCACAGAGTCTGTTACGCAAAATCCACACTGCATCCTGTCATGTCGTTTCATCGCGTAACCTGTAGCCGATACGGTTATGCAAAATCCACACTGCATCCGGTCATGTCGATTCTGTGCGTAACCTCCTTTCACCCTCTTCAGTTATATGGACTATGTAACGCAGCGGGTCTAGCTTACTCCTCGGGGCGGGCGCCCCTGGGGTTGTGGATGACACGACGGGAGGGGAGCGGAGGCGCCTGCAGGCCCGCCCTGTCCCTTCATGGCTGTACACACGATACGACACGACACGTCACGAAACAGGGATCGTGCGTAACCCTGTCTTTGCAGCAAGCCGCGTAACCCGGGCTGAAGCAGCGCGTGGCACCCAGTCCCGTCGTCCATCGTAATAATGATGGTGCTTCACGGGCACACGGCGCCCGCGGGCCCACAGCGGCCTTCCTCGCCGCAGTTTGCTTCTCCTCGAAGCGAAGTGCACGCCCGGAGGCTGACCCGTCATCCACCACAGGGATAGTGCACAGTCTGCTGTATGGCACCTGCGTAACTGTCACCTTGCAGGTTACGCATTCCTCTCAAGCTCTGCAGTATCCGGCCGCCGCAGGATCGATACAACACCATGTTCCAAGTTGGTAATTATTACCAGTTGATTTAAGTACAGTATTACTAGCGGACAGGGCATATGAAATAGGGCTTCAAAAACAACATGCGCAGACAAACAACATGTTCATAGGACTGGGACTGAACAGACAAACAACATTCTTCTTAATATGGTGCTCAATTCCCATGATGAAGTTCGGCATTGTTTTCTATTTTTCTATGTGGACTGGTCAATTGAGATAGTTGCTCACATCCTTCTTCATACTTTACTCAATCAGTTATTCGGTTTCAGCACAAACATGATGCCTTAGAGAGATTGACAGTCTGCAACATGTAAAAGCTGCATGATTTTTTTAGCCTTTTTCTTTACTTTGTTTTTGTGCACATACATTGCCACAAGTGATGGTAAAGTATTTATAAACAAATAGAAGTGTTACTACCAGATGCTAATGTATTTACAAACATTGAAATAATGTAGAAGAACAACAGAGTTGATTGTAATGTAACTTACAAATATTAAGTGTTCGCAGATAATTTAGAACACTAAGAACCCTTTCATCAATGTTTCGACATTTGACCTTGACTATCTTAAGGCATGGTGATGTTATATTTGATTCCACAGTTGCATCGGGGTATCCTTTAACTTCCACATTGTATATGCTCCACAGTACATTAATATGTTATAAACTGCTTTAGTTTAACATAACCAACACTGTTGCTAGAATATCACTGACTAAAAATTAAATGGTTCTTGAGAGTAATTGTGATCACTCGGAGCTCTTGAGAGTGACAGCAGAAACTAATTGACGCCAATTTGTCAGATTGTGATCACTCGGAGCTCTTGAGAGTGTTGCCGATGTCAATGACGAAGTGGTACCTGACGTCGGCCTTGGCCAGGCGCTCCATGGCCATGGTCACATAGTTCGCTCCCACCACCTCGACGTCCGCCATCACACCATGCTTCTCCGCCACGTCGATCATCTCCTGTGTGTCCCTCATGCCGCCGATGCAGCTCCCCGCCAGGGTCTTGCTCCCTGCAGGTATTTTTTCACACGCACATGATTAGTTTCGGAATGGCCGCTCGACAAACTGATGGAGAACCAACAGCATGAAAGGTCCAGCATACCCAGCACTATTTGGAAAAAGCAAGAAAATTTCTCATAAAACAGATTGATCATTCGGTGAGGACTTGCCCGTGACGAGATCAAACGGCGGGATCTCCAGTGGCTTCTCCGACAGGCCGACTATGACCATTTGGCTGTAGGGCTTCATCAGGCTCATGTATGGGGCCATGGGGATGCTGGCGGACACCGTGTTGATGATGCCATCCATGGTGCTAGCGGCAGCCTACCAAAAAAATATAAGACCCAACATTGCAGAGTGAGAAATTCATGATCCAGTTCATTAGTTCAATACATAACACTTAATGATGTATTTCTCTCACAGCGCCTTCATTTCATCAGCATTCTTACTTATGATGAAGGCGTTAACACCAAGGCGGTCCAGGGCGTCCTCCTTCTTTGCTGGCGACGAGCTGATCACGGTGACCTTCATCTCGAACGCCTTGGCGAATTTCAGGGCGATGTGGCCCAGCCCTCCCAGGCCCACCACACCGACGTGCTTCCCGAGCACGTTCAGGCCGTGGTGCTCCATGGGGCTGTACACAGTGATGCCGGTGCATAGCAGCGGTGCGCCCTAGACCAGCGGCAATGCGTCGGGGAACCGGACCATGAACCGCTCGTGGACAACCACGTTGCTTGAGTAGCTGCCGTAGTGGACAGTGCCGTCGAGGTCGACGTCATTGTAGGTGAAGATGATGCCCTTGCAGTGGTTCTCGAAGCCCTCGTTGCAGCTGTCGCAGGACTGGCATGAGTTCACCATGCAGCCGACGCCGACGCGGTCGCCGGTCTTGAACTTGGTCACATTCTTGCCTAGCCCCGTCACCACTCCGGTGATCTCGTGACTGCAACACATGGACAAAAGAGCAGTTCAGTATTTTCGGAGCTCACAATTTGATAAAAGTCTTTCTTTGGTACAGCTCTGGCTCCTTTGGATTTTTTAAACTTTGATTTCTTCGTACAAAATGACTCCAAGTACTCTAATGCTCTAAAGATGAAGTCAGTTTTGACTTTGAGCAAACTGTTTGATAGAGCTTCACATTTGGAGCTACAGGAGAAACCAAAAGCCGAACCTAAAAAAAATAAACCAACAACAGCAGCAAGGCATGGGCAAGTCATATACCCAGGTACGACATTGTACATGGTGTTATTCCACTCGTTCTTGATGCTGTCCAGGTCAGAATGACAGATCCTATAGTACAGAATCTTTATCGCAACATCATCATCTCCGGTGCCCCTGCATCATTAAGAATTACTAGATCAGACGTACAGGCTCACAACGCCGCAGGAGCCGACCGGGCACAGCCCTGCTGGCGGCGGGGGTACGCTGGCAAGGCCGAGACCCGAGCGGCTAGATCGATGCGGGCGACTACCTAGCCATCGGGGGACAATTTCTAGCAGGACACATGTACACGACATGTGCGGACGTACCTGTGGGTGATGGTGAGCGGCACGAGGTGGCCGGACGTGTCGTGCGCCGCGAGTGCCACCGCCTTCCTTGTGTGCTGCTACTTCACCGCCGCTGCCTCCGCCGCCACCATGGGAGCCATTGATGGATCCGACCCTATTGCACGCCGCTGGGGAGCCGAGGGAGGGAACAAGCTCTCTCGATCAGGATCCGGATGCTTCTTCTGGAAGGATGAGGATGATCTGGCCTCGTAAATGCCTCGAGATCTAGGCGTGGAATGGAGGAGCCTGCCGCCTGGTTAGATCAAACCGAACCGAACGGTTCTTGGTTACTGAAAGTATGAAATTATATGTGGTTCCAAAGAATCTAGGAACGGGAATATTCTGTCACAGCTAAATCAGTGCTTTGTGCTTTCGGACTTTCGGTTACGCTGGAGCCATGCTACGTGCTGCAAACACCTGTGGCCTGTTTGGATGCAAGGGGTAAATGTTTACCCCAAGGCAAATGTTTTGCCCCTTCCATTTGCCTCTTATAATATTTATTACTCCTTGGGGTGTTTGGATTGAGGGGTAAATGTGGATGTGGATGAGAGAGAGGGCTGAGGTCCACAACAATTTTGCTACTACTTTTTAGGAGTTTATGGAATTAGAGGGGCAAAACATTTGCCCCACCACATTTGCCCCACGTGTTTGGAACCTTAGGAGTAAATTTCGCGTTAATTTGCCTTATTTGTTCAATTTACCCTTCCATCCAAACACCCCCTGGATTACACACACGGCAGGCATTTGTAGCATGCAGCATGGATCGTGAGCAACCGCGGATTGGGCATGCGTGCTGCCTGCTGCCATCTAAAAAATGGCAGCTATAGGGTTACGCACGCAGCATACAATCGCGATCGAGCGTGTTGCAAGTTGGTAATTTCCCATCGGATTACTGCGCCGTGCTTGATGTTTTGGAAGGTAACTATCCAGCGTGGGCTAATATGTTTCCATGCGAGTTTCAGTAACGTACGCACTCAATCCACGGCCCCGGCAATTTCGCGATCGTGCTTTTATTTCAAGGTGCACGGAGGCTTCGTTAAACGATCGTTTCCATGAATTCCATCAACTCAAAAACAAAAAGCAAAGTGGTATAATACTCAATGAAGTAAAATAAAGTTTGTACACATGAGTACATGACAACTAAATACTGTAGTATAATACTCTCAATGCAAATTACACATGATTCTCATTCTCATTAATTAGCATCATCATTCGAGTTTTAGTTTAGAGATAGACAGATATAGCTTATAAAACTCAGGAATGAAAGAGAGTGAGTTGTCGAGATGCAAACCGGTGCTATGCATGGAAGATGAACCGTGAGAGGCTCTCCACAGGAGTGAACTCGTGCGGGCCCTGTTCAGGTTCTCGGTAGGTGATCGATCGGCTAGCGCGGAGTGCTCGCAGTGGGTACGTATGATAACGTCGTGCTTGCATTGGGAGAGTCGTGGCTCTTCCCCCACACTGTCTCGAACCTAGATGTCTTCTAAATCAAAAAGACCAAAGTAACGACACAAAGGGTGGCTAAACCGGGTTACATGACAGGTGAGCCACTTTATTCAAATCCAAATGTTTTAATCAAAATGATTAGGCACTTACACACACATGCAAATGAAATATATGAAATAAAGGGAAATAAAGGGAAATCAAACCTAGACCTAGACTAGCGCCTAATGAACTAAAGATGGGGCTAATCCCCACTACTCGGCATCATAGAGGGTTGCATGCCCCGTAGCTGAGAACAACCTCCTCATCTTCGCACAAAGGCTGCAGCGAAGGTCACGGATGTCGTCTCTGAGCTCGGCCAGGTCCAACTTTTGCTCCGAGTAAGCAGCCCTGAGCTTCTCGTTGCTGGCCTCCAATTCCTTCATCAGCGGGGTCAGCTTGGCCACTGAGGAGAGCCTAAGGAGCTGCTCGGTTGCTCGAGTCCTCTCCCTGTACCTCCTAGTGTAGGGCGGCGGTGGCAACCCGTCATCCAGGCCAACGTCTTCCTCCTCTTCTGGCAGAACTGGAGCTGGGCGTGCTACGGGAGCCTTCTCCTTGGGCAGTGCTGGCTTAACGGTCACCGGTGGCTGTGGTGAAGGAGCGGACTGTGCTGAGCTTGTCTGCCCTCCAGCTAGCGATGATCCAAGTGTGCTAGGTGGAGCGAGCGGCAACCCCCTAGGGCAGAGCTGAGCCGTGGTCGGCCTGCCGTAGGGGCTGGCCGCCCGTCTCACGTGCCTCTTCCCAGGCGAGGCGGAGCGCCGTGAGGGTGGTGTGCCTGGAATCCTCCCGCCCGGTGGGATGGTGACGAGCGGAGGAACATCCAGGACACCGGCCACCATTGCGAGGTCCGCAACGGGGCGGCAACAAAGGAGGGGTTACCTCCTGCCCCGGGGCCGGTGGACGAGGTGGAGCCGTCATCTGACCAACCAAACGGACCCTAATCTTCTTGTCATCTCCTCTGCAGCCGCCTGCCATCTTGCTCGTAGCTGAGCGGATGCAGGTTACGCGCTGAATCGACACGGCAGAAAGCAGCATGAATGTTGCATAACCGAGCGGGTGATGGTTACGCTTACATCTGGAGTTTTTTTTTGAGAATATAGATATGGAGCTTGGCTATTTGCAATCCTAGCAAGTAGGCACCAAAGAGCATGCTTCATGGGTGGTGCGTAACTGATTTAGCGGAGGTTACGCATAATCGTCCCGATGCGTTACCGAGTGTGCAGGATGGGTTGCTCTGCTGGTAACCCAGTCTGCATTAGATTGCCTCATGCATCTTGTTTCGAAGACAACTATAGTACTACAACTACTTATACAGCTGCTCCACTGCACATATTGTGTGAATTACAAGAGTTACAAGCTCCATGAGTGATGGGTAATAAGTCCCAATAGCGTCAGAATTTTGCAATTGTTCATGAATAGATCATAATTTCTACTAGCGTTAGACATGTTGTTGGAGAATATTTCTACTTATAAAAGGAGCTGGAAGAGGGTACTGCACACTACTACCATGAAAGTTCAGGAGTTCAGGTGCCACAACCCGGCACCACAGACAAGATTCATCCTACCAGCCGAACGGTCTCCAAGGCGGCACCCTGATCGTCCTCCACCGCGCTCGCGTCCTCCTCATCAACAGCAGGAGCGAAGAAGTTCACCACCTCTGTGGCCAGGTCCTTCACACTGGCACGGAGCTCCTCACCCTCCTCCGGTGGCCCTTCGCGTAGCAGCTCTGAGGGGAAGTCCGGCACCCGGGCTCACAGAGCGATGATGATGTACTCGGCCACGCTCTGCGCGAGCGATCGAGCCCCATGGAGTGCCGCCGCATCCACGGCAGCGCGGAGCTGCGCTGCGCGGTCCACCAGAGTGAAGAGGGCTGGGAGCAGAGCCCCTGGGCCTCGCTCAGTCGGCAAGTTGGGGACGGGGACCCCATCATGCCCACCGTCCGTCAAGATGTCGTGGAGACGGAGGCAGAGACCACGGAGCTGGAAGGCGACGTGCGCTTGGGCGTTCCTCACCTCCACAATCTCCGCCTGCGCCATCTCTGCCACTGAAGCTAGCTGCTTGTTGGCATTTCTTAACCTCAACACTGGGCGTCGTGGCAGCATGAGCGTGTAAGAAACTCTCGGGTACACTGACGAGTGCGAACGAATCCGCAAGCGCACGGATACACCGTTGTAGCACTTCTCCCTAGGGGAATGAGTATTCCCGTCGGGTATCGTTCCCTTAGGACAGAGAGTAACCAGAAAGGGTCTATCCAAGGACACCAGCTTTCGCTGGGATAGGTCAGGATACAAGAAGCACTTCCTTAAGGGACTTAGCTCTCAAGATGTATTTCTGTCAGGTCTTAGTCATCCCCGTGGGGCGACAACACTCCAAGGTGCTAGCAAGCGAGCCCAACTTGGTACGCGATGTAAGAGGGTTGACAAAGGGTCCAATAGGCTGTCACCACTATGGCCTACCACTGCACTACGATCGTACGTGGTCTTCGTAGGAAAACCAAGGCCCAGACACCACGTCTGCACCCCAGATAAATACTATAGTGCAGCGTATGATAGCCCGCTAACTACACTATAGCAACCGTATAAATATGGTCCCACAAACAAGTGAAAGATCGGAATCAGATCTAGTCATTGAGCTACGGAGCAGAAAGGAAGCTATGGATGTAGCTGAACGAGATACAGCGAACTTACTTAACTAAACAGGATCAGAGCATGCAAAAATGTAAATGAACTACGGCTCTGGCTCTAAAGGATCGAAGCCTTGTGTCATGAAGAACACAAGCCTCTAACTTATGAACGAGCCACGAACACAAGAACCAATCAATCATGCATGATGTCCACTATAGTCTAAATAAGAAATGCTGAAATACTCACTTTGATCTAAATGAAGAACAAGCATCCACGAGGACATCAACTCACTCCTTACCCCTCCTCTACCTCTCACTAATCCTAATCTAGATCTCCCCTCATCACCATTCTACCACAAAGAGGTGAGAATCACCTCTCATGGGTAGAATTGGAGAGAGGGAGTGGGAGCTACACAAGAGAGAAGTGGAACTTGAGAGCTTGGTGGTGTGTGAGAAATGGAGCCCCTCCCCTCCTATTTATAGACAAGAAGGAGGCTTGCTCCGGGGCTCAAAGTGCCCCTAAATGCCCGGGAATGCAGCAAGGAGCCAATGGGAGGACAACACGTGGAGGGCCAGGATGAACCGACCTTAGGTCGGTTCGGCCGAACCTAGGGTCGGCTGGCCCCCTCGGGTGGCCCCCTGGCCCGTGCTTCCTCTGGCTCGCTTCCATGTGGGCCCTGACGCCTCTCCTCCGTGCATGGCACGTTTCCTGGTGGTTTAGTTGGCAAAGTGGGCCCATGGATCCATGTGATGCTGACGTGGTAGCGTATGATTCGTCGAAAGTCCTTCACATGGATTGGTGACATCATGGACCAGGAGAATCCATGTGGCAGCCCCTGATTGGCCAGCATTTGAGTGCCTTGGATTGGATTGGAGTGAATGCGCTTGGATTTCTCCCATTTCTTACGCTAAATACCTGCATTCGAATAGACATCGACACTGGTGGAAAGTATGAGTTTAAGCACCTATTCTAGTGTGGATGCACAATTCATGTTCCAATTTGCAGGAGTTGGCGACCTTGAAAATGGCAAATATTGACCGTCAACAACACCCCCACACTTGACCTTTGCTTGTCCCGAGTGAAGGGGAAACAAAGCCAAGCGGGTCATAAATACTGAAAAGTAAGACAGACATAAGAGATATTCTAAGTCATATCTTGCTCTTGTGAACCTCTGTGTAGTGGCTATCATGTTCCCTTGGGTGATTGAAAAGTAGAACAGCTATGATTCAAGTCACTTATGCACCTGATGATATACACCTTGGGGTTTTGCAAGATTTTCATAAACAAAACTCTTGGGGGCTTTCTCATTTGATTCTCTCAAATCGCTCAATGTATATATGTCCTCACTAAGGCATTTGCCTTTCTTCATCCTACTTCTAATTATGGCTATATATGGAGCTCAGGGTAGGACAAAGAGAAAGCATACTTGCATCACATATTTTGCAAAGTCAAAGACTGGATCTACAAAGAAAATCAAATCATACCATTAGATCAAGATGTGCACCGGTATGGCTATGGTGTGTATGGTAAGGTGGATACTAGGCCCGGAATGGGTGCTAGATATTACCATACATATATAAGGTGAGAACTGCGGGTTGATGGTAAGGTGGACACTAGCCCCGGAATGGACACTAGTTATTACCATCTATGATATGGAACTCCTTTTTGCATGATCTATCTCTCCCCTATTCCTCCTTTATTTTGGACATGGGCTATTTTTCTTTTCTCTCTCTTTTTTTTATCATGCCTCGAGCATGTTTTTTTTTCTCTTTTTTTCATAGCCCATGTCTCTTTTTGAAGGACACTTCTGGAGAGAGATGTCACACCACATATGGAGCTTTATTCTAATGGAATGGATAAATGATACAATGCTAACTTCCAGTGTAGAAGCATAGCAAGGGGAAATAGGTGGGGTGCACATAAATCTTGATCATGAAAGTAATGAAACGAATTCTCACAAGGGTCACAGAATTTGACAAAGCTCAAAATAATAACAAGCAGCATATGAATTGAAGGCTTTTACCTATAGAGATCATGTAGCTCTAATGGGACGGAGGCATATCAAAGAGAAGCCTTTCCAAGAGGTTTTGAGTTTTCAAAAATAAATTCCCCAAGAGAGTTAGTCATCAGAGCAATAGATCATATCATCCAGCCATATCATACTCATCAATTACTTAGGTGAACATGCTTGTCCTTAAGAAGATTATGGTTCACAAGCATCAGGCAGGTAACAAGGAATAAAACATATGTAAGTCTACTCAGGTACAAATGAGCTGGGTGATCTTTAGCATCATCATTCGAGTTTTAGTTTAGAGTTAGACATATATAGCTTATAAAACTCAGGAATGAAAGGAAGTGAGTTATCGAGATGCAAACCGGCGCTATGCATGAGAGATGAACTGTAAGAGGCTCTCCACAGGAGTGAACTCGTGTGGGTCCTGTTCGGGTTCTCAGTAGGTGATCGATCGGCTAGCGCGGAGTGCTCGCAGTGGGTACGTACGGAAACGTCATGCCTGCATTGGGAGAGTCGTGGCTATTCCCCCACACTGTCTCGAACCTAGATGTCTTCTAAATCACAGAGACCAAAGTAATGACACAAAGGGTGGCTAAACCGGGTTACATGACCGGTGAGCCACTTTATTCAAATTCAAATATTTTAAATGAAAAAATATGCGCTTACACACATGCAAAGGAAATAAATGAAATGAAGAGAAATAAAGGGAAATCAAACCTAGACCTAGACTAACGCCTAATGAACTAATGCTGGGGCTAATCCCCACTACTCGGAGAGGATCTGCTCCTCTCCCTCAGCAACTGCCAACCTCTGCAGCTTCTGGATCATGTCCTCCTCCAGCTGGCGATACTCAAGCCTGAGCTCATGGTACTCGTCCCTCTGCTTAGCCAGCTCTTCGACTAGCTTCTCATGTTCTAAGAACAGTTCAACCAGTCTGTCTGCTAGCTTTGCCAGGGCCGGGGTCTTCTTGGCGCCATTTGCCCAGATGTCTGCAATGATCTTGGTGAGGACTCGCTCCCACTGAGGTGGCTTATGGTAGGGTGTACCATAGCCTCCAGTGGCCGTCTTCACTCCGAAGATCTTGCACCGGGTCTGTGGAAGCGGGAACTCGTCCCACACATCCTGCTCATAAGTATGGCAGAAGGCTTCTCCATAGCTGTTGAAGTCAGACCCAATGTAACGCTCTCCTGGCTCCAAGGGTGGCCCAGGGGGATCGTCAAACAAGACGCGCTTGGCAGCGGTCTTGTTCCCCATGGTGGCCATCCTGGCCGGGAAAGAAGGCGGGGAGGAGGATCCTCACCGGGACGACTGCACCGGGGAGTCGGTGCGCATCCTGCGGGTGCTCTCTACACTCCTGCCTCTCCCGGGAGTCATTTCCTCTGCTGACCCCATCACCTCATCCAGGTTGCTGAGGTCGATGAGATGAGAGAGGGGCTCCCTTCCCCTGAAGCGAGAGGCGAGGCCTCCCTACGGAGGTGAGTGAAACCGTAGCCGGCCATGGATGCGGTGATGCTGAGGATGGTGAGGTGGAGGAGATGGGTTTCATGATGCGAAAACTCATCAGGCAGCAGGGAGAATGTTTCTGGAGGAGAATGAGACGCACACGCGCAAGAAGAAGGGGAGAGGCGGCACTAGGGTTTCGGTCGAACCAGGGTTCGGTCGGCCCCCTGTGGGCCCCTCTGGTCCTCCCTTTCTCGTGTGGGCTCTAGCAAGTCTCAGGATCGACGGCCCAGGTGGATTCCCCAAGATGGAAAGATTGGCTTAGGCTTGTTGGCGTTTCTTAACGTCACCACTAGTTGTACACCTAGAGGGAGCGGATAAGAACAACCGGGTATACCGCAAGTGCACGAAAATACCACTGTAGCACTTCTCCCTAGGAGAATGAATATTCCCATTGGGTTTCATTCCTAGGATGGAGAGTAACCAGAGAGGGTCTATCCAAGGACACCAGCTTTCACTAGGATAGGTTGGGATACAAGAAGCACTTCCTTAAGGGACTTAGCTCTCAAGATGTATTCTTATCAGATCTTAGTCGTCCCCGCGTGGCGACAACACTCAGAGGTGCTGGCAAGAGAGCCCAACTCGGTACGCGACGTAAGAGGGTTGACAAAGGGTCCAACAGGCTGTCACCACTGCGGCCTACCTCTACGCTACGATCGTACGTGGTCTCCGTAGGAAACCCAAGGCCTAGACACCACGTCTATACCCCAGATAAATATTATAGTGCGGCGTGTGCTAGTCCGCTAACTACACTATAGCAACCATATAAATACGGTCCCACGAACAAGGGAAAGATCGAAATCAGATCATATCATTGAACTGGGAGCAGAATGGAAGCTATGGATGCAGCTGAACGAGATACAACAAACTTACTCAACTAAACAGAATCAGAGCATGCAAACAAGTAAATGAACTACAGTTCTAGCTCTAAAGGATCGAAGCCTTGTGTCATGAAGAACACAAGCCTCTAACTTATGAATGAGCCAAGAACACAAGAACAAAGCAACCACGCATGATGTCCACTATAGTCTAAATAAGAAATGCTGAAATACTTACTTTGATCTAAATGAAGAACAAGCATCCACGAGGACATCAACTCTCTCCTCACCACTCCTCTACCTCTCACTAATCCTAATCTAGATCTCTCCTCATCACCATTCTACCACAAAGAGGTGAGAATCACCTCTCATGGGCAGAATTGGTGAGAGGGAGAGAGAGCTACACAAGAGAAAGTGGAACTTAAGAGCTTGGTGGTGTGTGAGAAATGGAGCCCCTCCCTTCCTATTTATAGATAAGGAGGAGGCTTGCTCCGGGGCTCAAAGTGCCCCTAAACGCCCGGGACTGCAGCACAGAGCCAATGGGAGGACAACACATGGAGGGCCAGGATGAACCGACCCTAGGTCGGTTCGGCCGAACCTTGGGTCGGCCGGCCCCCTCGGGTGGCCTCCTGGCCCGTGCTTCCTCTGACTCGCTTCCATGTGGGCCCTGATGCCTCTCCTCCACGCATGGCACGCTTCCTGCAGTTTAGTTGGTAAAGTGGGCCCATGGATCCATGTGATGCTGACGTGGTAGCGTATGATTCGTTGAGAGTCCTTCACATGGATTGGTGACATCATGGATCCTGGAGAATCCATGTGGCAGCCCCTGATTGGCCAGCATTTGAGTGCCTTAGATTGGAGTGGAGTGAATGTGCATGGATTCCTCCCATTTCTTATGCTAAATGCCTGCATTCAAATAGACATCGACACTGGTGGAAAGTATGAGTTTAAGCACATATTCTAGTGTGGATGTTCAATTCATGCTCAGATTTACAGGAGTTGACGGTGTTGAAAATGGCAAATATTGACCGTCAATAACACCCCCACACTTAACCTTTGCTCGTCCCGAGTGAAGGGGAAACAAAGCCAAGCGGGTCATAAATACCGAAAGTTAAAACAGACATAAGAGATATTCCTAGTCATACCTTGCTCCTGTGAACCTCTGTGTAGTGGCTATCATGTTCCCTTGGGTGATTGAAAAGTAGAACAGCTGTGAATCAAGTCACTTATGCACCTGATGATAAACACCTTGGGGTTTTGCAAGATTTTCATAAACAAAACTCTTGGTGGCTTCCTCATTTGATTCTCTCAAATCACTCAATGTGAATATGTCCTCACTAAGGCATTTTGCCTTTCTTCATCCTATTTCTAATGATGGCTATATGTGGAGCTCAGGGTAGGATAGAAAGAAAGCATACTTCCATGACATATTTTGCAAAGTCAAAGACTGGATCCACAGAGAAAATCAAATCATACCATCAGATCAAGATGTGCACCAGTATGGCTATGGTGTGTATGGTAAGGTGGATACTAGGCCCGGAATGGGTGCTAGATATTACCATACATATATATGGTGAAAATGTGGGTTGATGGTAAGGTGGACACTAGCCCCGGAATGGACACTAGTTATTACTCCCTCCGTTTCAGAATATAGCTGTATTTAGGCTTTTTCAGACAGATTAAGGAAGGTGTTCAAATGTCTAATATACCCTCACTTAATCAAGTGACGCTACAGGAGCGTGCAATCTGGCTGACTGCAAGCATCGCGCTTGGGCAGTGCTTCCCTGCCGGTTTTGTTTGCATGCAATGTGAATAGTGCCTCCC